>CM060699.1:99890152-101215152 GCA_030686995.1 Artemisia argyi | reverse complement strand
TAAAAAGCTTAAATGATACAAAATTATTATTAGTCTAAATGGTACTGTAAAGTACTGTATCTAAGAATGGTACTGCATATAACGCGCCCCTATATATATATATATATATATATATATATATATATATATATATATATATATATATATATATATATATATATATATATATATATATATATATATATATATATATATTGGGGTGTAAATGTGTAATTGAGTCGAGTCGAGTAGCTCGCGAGTTGTCTCGGCTCGTTTAAAATCGAGTCGAATCGAGTATTTCTCGAGTCGATCTCGAGTTGCTCGCGAGTTGTCTCGGCTCGTTTACACCCCTAGCTGTCGTTTTGTGGATGGGGTTTTGATTAATGTGCGTGTCAGAAGCCCAAAGATACTTTTAAACTTTTACCAATACACGACTTGTTTAACTTTCCTCTTGTTACCAATATTGCTTTTAGTCACAACAATTCAATTATGAGGTGTTTACCAAATTAACTTGTTACATATAAATCTGTTAATTAGCTTTTTATTAAGAAGAAAAGAAACATATCCTAAATCATATATGGAATACACATAAATTACCAATAAGACGTTGGATTATATAGTTGATAAAATAAAGGAAGGAAATTGATCAAAATAAAGAAGAAATAAATATCGTATAACTAATCCGATAATTTCTTTTGGAGAAAGAAATATAGCGATGAAGAATATGATAAAAATTACTATATATATATAATTTAGCGTCGGGAAACGACACACGTTATGTCGTTTTGATTTTGCCTATTCGCGGCCCAGCCCAATGTGTTTTTCCAAGCCCGAAATATTAGCCCGTGTCTCTTTCATTCTTAGTTCTGATAAATCCACCGCCTGCTCAATAACACATGTTTTTCAAAGGTATATATACCCTCCCTGTGTTGTCACATCAAGAGAGTTTGGTCAAACCGTACAACCCGTGATGCATATCGTACAAGCCAGCGATGCACCTAATTATTGAATACCCTCTCTATGAGAGGGTGTGTATAACTTGTCCCTTTTCAAAATATTAAAATCATGTTACGACAATAGATTTGTTAGAGCCGAGGACAAATCTTGGATTATATTTGTGAAACTCGTGACTATGATTAATTATAAATTGGAAAAAATAGCGTGAAATGTGGAGATGTAAGCCTGGTTTATATATACTTTACTACTAGTAGTATTTGTTTAATTCTTCCACTCAATACTTTGCTTTCACCCATTAATACTTGATAAGACAAATCCGCCGCCCCTCCCTCTCCAAACTACCACATTACCACCAAACTACCGCCGGCGACATTGCCAAACCACCACTTCCACTGTAGCTTAATATATTTTGCTTTCACTCATTTTTAGTTGATAAGACACAGACAATAATCATGTCTTCCGACAGCGACTATGAATCAGTAGATATGTCACTTGAAGATTTGGTATCGATAACCAACAACTTCTCTGATGAATATCTCATCGCAGAGACTAGTATTGCAAAGGTGTACAAAGTTCCATATTCACAATTTGAAGATGAAGATGAAGATGACAAAGATGGAGACCGGTTCGGTCTCATGATACGGAGGTTTACGGTGGGGCCTCAAAGCATTGATTCGTTGAAAGAAATATATATTCTATATGAGTTGCTCAGACATAATAAAAACGTCCTCCCGATACTTGGTGTTGTTGAAGATGACGATGAGGAGCATATAATGACAGTAAGCAAGTATGAGGTAAACGGAAGCCTGGACAAACATCTCAGTGACCCAACCACTCTCACTTGGATTCGAAGATTGCGCATATGTCTCGGTGTTGCACGTGTAATGAGTTGTATGCATTATGGTTTGCAGGATGAATTCCGTATAATACATGGCAACATCCAGAGTTCTGGAATACTAATAGATGAAAAATGGGAACCTAAGTTATTTGGTTTTGAATACTCCATTATATGTATTCAAAATCAACAACTTTCCCTTACTAGTAAATATGGGGGCACAATACAGTATATGGATCCAGCGTATGAAAAGACTGGAGGTCTAACTCTCAAGTCGGATGTGTTTTCTTTTGGCGTCGTTTTATTTGAAGTCTTGTTTGGGAGGAAGGCCTCTATTGCTAACGGTGATAAATGGTACTTCGCTAAATTAGCAAGACGCCATTACGAGGAGAAAGGATTGGATGATATGATTGATCCCGTTCTACGACAACAAATGGACACACAATCATTACACATCTTCGCCAAAACAGCGTATTGTTGCTTGAATGAGCAGCGAGCCCAACGTCTAGATACACATGAAGTTGTTAAAAGACTTGAGGAAGCTTTGGACCATCAGATAAAATTTGAGAATCCTGTAAGATTTATCTCCATTTAACTCTTGGGTTCTCTTTTTTTCTTTTTTTCATTCTCGTATTAGTCTAATTCCGGTTATCTTACTGTCTTAGGAGCTCGCAACTATTGAAGATGAAAGTACAGTATTTATTCACCCGAAGGTAATGCATATCTCTTATTTACTACATTACTTCTTAGGTTATTTGATTGATAATGTATTGAACAAGTATTGTGTATGTCCGTGCTTCGCTAGAGGTTCATTCCTTTAAGTATGTTTTATAAGATCTAGTAAGTAGTAACTCAAATTTCCGTACCTGATATAAATTTAATACGTATGATTTTCAGATTTAAAAAGAAAAAAAAAAATAAAAAATTATAGTATATGAGTTTTTGAGAAAAGTTTATTTACATACCAAAAAAATTGCATGTCAACAAAACAATCCAAGTCACACACATTGTTTACATAGATAATATCTCAAAAACATTGATAGTTTAGTGAAAAAAATACACTATTGAGGCAGACATTTACATATCTTTCAATATAGCACTCACATATGCTTTCGACAAATTTTTTTTTTCGGTGTAGAAACTTACTTAATAAATCGCATTTGAGTTAACACTAATTTGATATCCGAACCTTTTAAAAGCAGTAAAAGGAACATAACTCAAGAAATTCATATCTTTTCAACATATTTGACATGTCATATTTCAACATATATATTAGAACACTTAATACGCCGAAGTTGGACAAACAAGAATAAAATCAAAACCTGAAAACACTTGTGGGTTTTGTTCGACCGTCGACCACCAAGAGAGAAGAGGAGAGAAGAGATTTATTTTTGTGTTATGGGATTATAAGATTAAGGCCTTGTATTTATACAAATGCAAAACTCCTAAAATCTTTTTAACTTGATCACCAAGTTAAACTCTTCTAAGTGTATTTGTGTGTGACCCCAAAGGCTTACATATACTTAGTCATATTATTACGTAATGTGCCTTTAGCATTATCCAACAGCTCCCGCTTGCGAACGACACACTTATCTTGTAATTATACAAGCAAATGTTAGCGTCTAGTTACATGCCAGTACCCCTAAAATACGTGAGGTTTAGTTTCTTAAACCTTTTAAAGGATAATGATATATATTCAATTTTTGTTTTGTTTCAGATCCTTGTTTAAATATAAGACATTGATTAAAAACATTTTTATGTATTTAACTATTCTGTTTCTTGACTTTGAATATTGAACTAGATTACTGAACTAATTTTAAGATTCATCTTAATTACATTTGGACATGGCCATGTACACAAATTGTTCAAATCATCAAGGGGCCCAGAAGTATCTAACTCCATTATTCTTGGAGGAACAAATCCCATATTGACAACACGTGTTAGTCATGTATTTGACATTATTCGCAATGACGACTTTTATAGTAGCCTTGTTCACGTCAGGTGACAAATCCCATCTTAAAATTAGCTTTTACACTTAACAAATAAAACAAATGAAAGATTGTATCTTCTTTAATCAATCTAAGTATATTAAGATGAATCTTAAAATTAGTCTAGTATAAAATTAGCTTTTACACTTTACAAAGATTATTTGGATTCATAATCCCTTTTTAAAATTATTTTTGGAGGAACAAATCCCATCTTAAAATTAGCTTTTACACTTTACAAAGATTATTTGGATTCATAATCCCTTTTGATTGCACCACGTCCACGCTAAGGTGACAATTAAGAAGGTATATATTTATCATATTTCATAATTATAAAGTCAAGCATAATAATATCATCTTAGTACTTTAATGCTTGCAACTGAAAACAAAAACTAATCAAAATATGCCGAGTATGAATGATCACTCTTATCATCAAGCAGGCATTTAAAGAAGTGTACCTTAGTAATTGTTTAGTGGAAGATTAATTAAGTTCCAAAATTGATTATCTTTCATGGATTGCATCTTTACATTCATGACTTCTTACCATTTAATTGCATAGATTTCATACTTTATAAGTATTTAAACAGTTCAAAACTTTATGTTATGTCATAACAAGAAGACTTAACCACATTAACTAAAGTATTAGTGAACGCCCACTTCATGGATTCAATAGTATTTTCAAGCTAATGATCACTATACTTCATGTTGTAAGGCTTTGAACCAAGGTTTTCAAGATCGGATCCTACCTAGGATCGTTTTTGCCTTTGCAAAATCGTGATTGTAAGATCGGATCGGGATCCTACGACAATATATGTACGCATTGGAATTAAAACAAATCAAAGTTATTGACAACAAGGTTTTTCCCACAATCACCTCTAATTATTATTTGATCAGAATAATAACGTGTTACTTAACTGTAACATGGATCTAAGACACCTCAGACCTTGAAGGATATGAACAACTCTAACCCTAGACGTTTATAACCTACGTCTAGGTTACACACACACACACACCTTTAATGACTACATAACGGAAGACACATGAAAACCAATTCCCTGTATTTTGTTTATATAATACAGAATTAGGGTTACAAGAATACTACGAAGGACTAAAATATAAATCTTCTTTTGCAAGCAAGTCCTTCTCCATCTTTTGTAGAATTCCTTCTTGTTGTATTAAGTCCCTATTGTTTCATTCTTTCTTGTTTTGTATCATCAAAACTAATAGACCCAACAATCTTCCCCTATTTGATGATGAAAAAACAACCACGAATCTTGTACGAACTTCCTTAGACAAAGTAGAGAAATTGAGATAATTAAATCTCACAGTGAATGAAACAATTTTGTCTTCCCCTTAATCCATGCCATGCCACTCCAACATCTCTTCCCCTTTTTTGTTATCAACAAATAGGGAGCGTATGCAAATAATGATCTTGACCACTACTAACCAATACCACACTCATAATCAAAGCCTTTCAATGTTTCAAATTGCCCTCCATGAAGAACACCAAAATACTTACTAAAAATGAATAAAAAACAATAGAAACTCCAACTAGCAGTAGTAATAATGTTCAACATTAGTAAGAATCAAACACTTCCCCTAGAGTGGTGCATGAACATCAAATGATTAAACACATAATAAGATACTTCCCCTGAAACCAATGTGTTAACCATCTTCTTGAATCTTCAATTCTGTAAGCTTTATGTAATGATGAAGAAAACCAACCATTACTAATTTGATGCTGAAGTAGAATAATCCAAACTCATGTCTTAAATATAACTTCGAACGTATACCCAAAATGATATATAGGGAGACCGCAATCTCTTGACAATAATCACTAAGCACAATAACGTAACTACTTCAAGTGTTTGTCAATTCGTAGATATAATAAGAACACAAACCCAAAAAATTCCACTTCATCGTCAAACAAGCAATAAATAATCCTCTTCGCCAATAAAAACAAATAAATTCGAGCTTTTAATCTTTTTAAGAACATAAACAAAAACCAAATTCCTTGTGTGTGTGTAAAACCAATAATCCATGTGTGTGTAAATCCATCCAAACTCCAAATCCTCATGCTGACCGATATCGAGTAACACTAGCAATACAAATAAATATAATGGACAAAGCTAGCAGTATAATCATGACGCGCAGCAGCAGAAACAATATCGAGCAGCAGAAAAATATATGTAGCAGTAGAAAGTTCCATAATGAGCAGTAGAAAAAAATTTCAAAGTAGCAGTAGAAACTCGTAAGCTTAGCAGTACTTTCCACTAACAGCAGCAGTACTTAAACTTGTAGCAGCACAATTCCATACCAATATGATGTGTGATCAACATTCAACAAATAAACCTCTGCCATTGAATAAATATAAGCCAATACGAATAAAGCACCAATCCTTGAGCAATATAATCATCATGATATGCGGTTATTAAGTGAGTACGAGGTTATGAGAATCGATGAATCACATAATATAGCAAATCAGCCCCACACATATGAATTGAATAAAGATTCTTTAATAATGATAAACCCCAATAGTCGACCAATAAACTTACCACCGATCGAATCTTCATGATAACAAATGGCAAACCAGTTCCATCGCCCCACTTTTAAATTGTGCATGGGCCCATGAATTGTAATACACCAATCACAAAGTTGAATCACTTCTTAAAAAGATGACAAATCTCCTTAGCTCCACCAATCGATTCCATGATGTCCAATAAACTATTAATACAAAGTCCACCATTAATTGAATTAACAGTAACATTAAATAAACCATGCATATGAATATGTCCAATAAACCAATAGCGTAATATCTTGTATCATGCAATAGCCCAATTATTATACTGCTTCTTAAATAAATACGATTGCAATAGCAGCAGCATAAAATAATTAAACCTGCTCCCCACCTCGTCCAAAGCAATCAAAAGTAGTAGTAATTCGACAGCCGCACAATCAATTTAATTAATCGAATCAGTGAATCGACCAAACTAACTAAATTGTAGTATGAGAGTAAAGTATCCACTGTCCCACATACTTCATTAAACTTTGACCAACCAATCACTAAAACATCATCACAGTCCCATTATGTATAAAAATCGACCAATTAAATACGAGATAATTGATACCACAAGCAGAAGACGACAATGAATAAATAAAATCTCAATTGACCTACAAAGAAAGTCAAGACCAATGGAATCTTGTATAATACTCCACATGTTGATTTCACTCAATTTATTGTAGTACGAGGTATGAGAAATCAGAGATATTACCATGAACATGACGACAAATTAGTTAATGAATTAATTCTCCAAGATTGAATTCATTATACTCCGTTCAGTGCCTTTGTCGCCAAAAAGAATTTATCACAGCAGCAGCAAAACTACGAAACCGTTGAAAATAATAACGATTACCTTCATCAAAACTGCTTTATCGACAACAAATCTTGTAAATCCCTAGGTAACGAGCTAACCTGGCTTTGATACCAATTGTGGGGTTTGTTAGACTCCTTGGACCGTTTTGAGCATCTAGGGTTAACAATAAAAATGACAATATATGTACGCAGGGGAATTAAAAACAAATCAAAGTTATTGACAACAAGGTTTTTCCCACAATCACCTCCAATTATTATTTGATCAGAATAATAACGTGTTACCTAACTGTAACATGGATCTAAGACACCTCAGACCTTGAAGGATACGAACAACTCTAACCCTAGACGTTTATAACCTACATCTAGGTTACACACACACCTTTAATGACTACATAACGAAAGACACATGAAAACCTATTCCCTGTATTCTGTTTATATAATACAGAATTAGGGTTACAAGAATACTACGAAGGACTAAAATATAAATCTTCTTTTACAAGCAAGTCCTTCTCCATCTTTTGTAGAATTCTTTCTTGTCATATTAAGTCCGTATTGTTTCATTCTTTTTTGTTTTGTATCATCAAATTTAATAGACCCAACAGTAACTCATATTAAGTAAAACAAATACAATTAAATCCAAACCCAATATAAAATCCAAGTTATATATTTTATTTGTTTATAGGCTTATATACGTCACTAGTTTACGAGTTCACCTATTTAAAACTTAATCATCCCAAATACGACCTGTTTATTAAATGGGTTAGTTTTTGACCCAAACTTATTTATCCCCAACCCAAATTTGTTTAACTTTGTGTCGAGTTTGTGTCCGTCATCATTTCATGTCAAAAATTTCCATCTCCAGGTAATGTTGAATGTAATTCTCATTAATTGTAATTGTCAAGGATTTTTATGCACGTTTTTATATATACATTTTTATACACATTTTTTATCTACGTCTTTATCTATATTTTTATCTACGCTTTTATATACGTTTTTATAAAAGTTTTTTTATACGTTTTATTATACGTTTATATATATATATATATATATATATATATATATATATATATATATATATATATATATATATATATATATATATATTTTAAATATGTATCTACGTTTTTATGAACGCTTTTATTTACATTTTTATATACGTTTTTTATCTACAATTTTATCTGCGTTTTTATATATTTATGTAGTTTTTTTCTATGCTTTTGAAAACGTAATAAAAAAATATATAAAACATAGATAAAAATATATATATAAATGTATATAAAAACATATATAAAAAAACGTAGATAAAAACATAAATAAAAACATATATATAAAAATATAGATAAAAAACGTAGATAAAAACGTAGATTAAAATGTAAATGAAAACATATATAAAAACGTGTAGAAAGATGTGTATAAAAATGTGTGTATAAAAACGTGTATAAAAAAGTGCATAAAACTTATATAAAAACGTGTATAAATTTTAAAAATTATTAGAAAACGAGATTTTCTTTAAGAAAATTAATACTCGAATTCCTGTCAACTTATAAGCAGTTTTTAAAATTATTATAAACTTTATAAAAATTTAGTATTTCAGTATTATTGTATATAGAATAAAAAGCAGTTTTAGTTACTAAATCGTTAAAAATAGTTTTGTAAGTTTTAAAATTCACTTTCTTTCTAACAAGAAAATTAATTCTTACTTAAGTTTAGCTATGATAAAAATTTCAGAATGTATTTCAAGTTTTTAAATAGTTTTTAATTTCTATAAAAGTTTTTAGTTGTTAAAAGTTTATTTTTTTTTAGTTTTATAAATTTATGAGTTAACTACATTTTTGGTCCGTATGGTTTGCTGGGTGTAACACTTTTAGTCCATTAAGATGATGGTATTTTAGTCGTTTTACGTCTCTTAATTGGTCAAACTAATGGTCAATGAAAATTGGACCAAATCTGTTACGGGTCGTCGGATTTTGGACAGGATCCTTTTTCAAACTATTGGACTAAAATCGTTACACCCGGTAAACCACAAGGACAAAAAATGTAGTTAACTCTTTTTTGTATTTGTTTGTATTCTTTCCGTTGTTTTGCCTTTATTTGGGTTTGTGTTTTTCGTTGTTTGTTTTGTGTTTGTGTATATCGAAGTGCGTACAGGACATACATGAGGAAGAAGATGCAATAATTTTTTTTTCTTTGTTCTTTTTTTATTAATTTTATTAATAAATAAGGTTATTGTTTTAAACCTTGGAAAATATGACTGGACCTCTTTAGTCCTATTGAGTCTTTTATCTTACTAGTCTTTATTTTTTCTTTCCTAAAACGTATAGAAATTAATTTAGTTGTAAAGCTTTATCAATACAAATTATATAGTGTCTTTATTTGAATGTGTTTTATTATGAAAACTAAAAATTGTATGCCCTGGGTGCATTGAAGACTTCTTCGTAATATGTTTATGGTACAGGGTTTGAGTTATAGCTAGAAAGCTAACCTAACAACTACTTGTATAACACAAACCTGTGGCACCAATGTGTCGCACCCCGTCTAAGGCGGAAACACGAGGCGTGGCGGAAAGTTACCGTCATAACACATTGATTCAAGAATAAAGAGAACTAAATGAATCCATTCAACGTTGCTATGACATCATCCGACATATAGTAAAAACTTGTGTTGTGACTAGTCAAGACCACGACAACGTAGTCACAATTCATACATAAAATCTTCCGAATACTCGGAATGATACAAGTCTAGAAAATCTCAGATAGAATAAGTAAACTAAATAATCTTCAAGCAAATCAGCCAACGAAAATGACCAACAAGGGTAACTCCTAGGTCTTGCTATGGCCAATTAGGAACTCTAACCTCCTTAAGCTTCATTATTATTATCACCTGAAAATAATACTCGAAAACGTCAACATAAAGTCGGTGAGCTCGCAAGTTTAAGTGTAAACACATTCACCGTGCCTTATTACGAGTGGGACAACAATGCATAATCAGTATGAATAGTATTCCAGCTCAAATCAAATCACATCATATCAACAAATCAAATTACAAAAAATCAAATCAAATCAATAGGGTCACAAGTGCTTCTAGGTTTCCAAACATATCGCCTACCAGCTGGACCTACACTATTGGCTTAATAATCATCGAGAAGTGGAACATGTATACTAGCACTCAAATACGCAATTATAAGCACAAACATTGTCCAAGGAGTTAAAAGTTTAGCACTGTGTAAAGTAATTGAAAAAGCATTTGAGTATCATTTCTCCCAAGAAAATAAGTAAAAAAGGGATCACGAGTACTCACCTCAAGTAGTGATGAAATGTAATGGTAATGAATAGTCAAGCAATATAGTGCAACGGTACCCGGTCACGACCTAATGATTAATATTTTGTCTTAGAAGCATGTCAAGTGTAAAATACAATAATGCATATGAGTTTTCAAAAATGTTTATATCATCGTTTGTGTGGTTGTTTATTAGTTCAAAAGTATTATTTATATAAACTGTTGTCCTCTTTATTTTATAAATCTTTCATTGTTAGTTGAAAAATGCCTTCATTACACTACTTCAATTATATTAACAACCTCAGTTCTTGAGAGATAAGGGGAGTAAAACACAGATTCGTTATGCGTTGCAATATCATTCTTTATAGTGTGTGGCAACAACATCAATTTATAATAACAAATAATCTTGCAGGGTAAAAACTTGGAACACCTAAAGATTCGATTAAGTGACATATTGTCGGCCACCAAGAATTTTTCGGAAACATACCTTCTTGGGTCAGGTGGATTTGCCAAGGTTTATCGCGCTGAACTAGATCATTTTGATAGTAGTCAGTCGTGGTCTGTTGCAGAGAAGGATAAAGGTGAATTTCCTAAGAGACGCAGCATGGTAGCTATAAAACGCATCCTAGGCATAAAAGGAAAACAAGGGTTTTTTGCCGAAATTGAAATGCTTACTAGTTGTAAGCATCAAAACATAGTCTCTCTTCTTGGCTTTTGTGACGAAGATTCTCATATGATCCTTGTTTATGAGTATGTTTCAAATGGAAGCCTTGATGATTTTTTGGAAAGTTCAAGTAAAATGACTAATTTTACTTGGGCTCGACGTATACGGATATGCCTTAATATTGCCAATGGATTGAAGTATCTGCACAGCAACACAGAGGACAAACAAATGATAGTGCACCGTGATATAAAGAGTGCAAACATTCTGCTGAATGATAATTTCGAGGCAAAGATTGCTGATTTCGGACTCTCCAAATTACGGCCTATGAGTCAAAAAGGCAGCACCCTAAATACTAATCTAATAGCTGGCACATATGTGTATTTGGATCCAGAATATAAGAAGACGGGTAAGCTGAAAAAAGAATCTGACATTTACTCTTTTGGAGTAGTTCTTTTTGAAATCATGTGTGGGAAGGTGGCATATGATAAAACTTACCTTGACCAAAATGAGAAGGGGCTATCATTTGTCGCACGAAGATACTGGCGTGAGGGAAGAATAAAAGAAATGGTAGATCCTAATATACAGGAAGCTTATGAAAACATTTTTATGATAAACAAAGGACTTAGTCAAGATTCTTTGGACACGTTTTCAAGAATAGCATATCAATGTTTGGCAGAGACTCAGGCTGAGCGTCCTACCATGGAAGTTATCATTAACCAACTTGAGAAGGCATTATCTTTTGAAGTAAGTCACTGTTTTGACAATACCTTTCTTTATTTCTTCATATGCTTGATCCCAGTACGTACCTATAGGATTATGTTTATCCTTTTTTTTTTGGAAACAGCGATTTAATTAAAACACCACCAAAGAGAAAACAACATAGCTAAGCTCCAAGAAGGAGCAGCAAGAAAAGAAAAATAAAATATTACAGGTTATTAGAGCGAATAAAACAGCTCATAAGTTGCTAAAATAATGTGAAATTATGAATTAAGTTTTAAAACACAAAAAACAATGTCTTATATGAATAGTTGTCAGTTTTAGAAGTGCCACGTATAACTAGTGGGTTCTTGTAAGCACGCTGTCTAAATATGTATAAATCGAGGTCTACGTTAGGAATAAAAAAAGTCTTGCCTTAAGTATTAAGGTAGTGTTGATGTTTGTAGTTTAAGGCTCCGATCTTTTGAAAAGTTTCCAATTTTTGAAGAGTATGAAAAGTAAGGAAGACGCGACATGCCGCATTGATGACAAACTGAAAAAGAAAAAAAAAATCAAAATATTCTGAATTTTTTTCATAAAAAAGGAGAGACAAAATCACAAATTATTGTTGAAGAAATCAATTTATTTATCAGTTATATATCTCTTTGATTGAGTGCCTAATGATTCACAGGAAAATCACAAAGACAACCTCGAGATCTCAGTTGAAGAAATTAATTTGGCCACACAAAACTTTAGTCCTGAGAATTGTGTTGCAAGTGGAAGATATTGGAAGGCATATAAAGGTGAAGTTTTACATGCCAATGGACGACATACCAGTATTGTTGCAAAGCGGTGGGGAAGCAAGTCTGATCATCAATTTTTGACAGAGCTTGATGTTCTCTTCAAGTATAAGCATGAAAATATCATTGGTCTTTCAGGATATTGTAAAGATACAGATGAAAAAGTTATTGTTTACGAGCATGCATCCAATGGAAGCCTGGATAAGTATTTGAACGATGCTAGTCTTACATGGACTAAACGTCTGAAGATATGCATCGATGTAGCAAGGGGATTAGATTGTCTTCACGAAAAGATGTTGATCCTTAAGGGAATCAAAAGTGCTAATATTCAACTAGATGGTGATTGGAAGGCAAAAATTTCTAATTTGCACCTGTCCTCAACAATAACCTCATTAATATTCAGAATGGATATTGAAAATGTCATCAATGATGCTAACGACTCACTGGGCTACCTTGACCCAACTCACAACGATGGTTTCTTAGAACAAGAAACGGATATATATTCTTTGGGGGTTGTTCTATTTGAGATATTGTGCGGAAGGTTGGCCTGGGTAGAGGGCTGTGAGGATCACTCTCAGTCATTAGGTCCTTTGGCTAAATGTTTATATGAAGAAGGAAGACTTGATGAGATAGTATTTGAGGGCATCAAGGACCAAATTGTGCCGAAATCATTGACTACATTTCAAAGGGTTGCCTATGAATGCTTACATGATAATGGCGATAAGAGGCCTAGCGCCTTGAATGTGATGGTACAACTGGAGAAGGCATTGGAGTTCCAGGTATATTACAAAACTCTGATTTTCTCAATAGCTTTTTAATAAAACATGTGTATTAATAACCAATTCAAATTTCAAAAGATACCGGACACTTAATAATAAAAGAAAATTCTTTAGAAAATCATAAGAAATACTAATATATAATTGATTTCATGGAAATGTATTTAGTTGAAGTAAAATTACTGGAAAAATGACTAGTAAAATCAAATATCTAAGTCTTCTTTGTTTGTTTGACGTTAAAAGTTCTCAACATGCAACCTGAAAATTGATTTTATTAAACATGAGTTGTCTACTTTATATCAGGAGGATAATGAAATATGGGCAGCCAAACTACCAAATGACTACAAAGAAATATTCCGCATGTCAAAATCCCCCGAAATCTACTCCACAAAAAGCAACAAGGATCTTTATGACATGCTCAACAAAGGAATCCTCCTTCAACAGGACAAAGTGGTAATTATTTTGTGTTCATTATACACTTCACTTATTCTTGTATTATTTATTTATTTATTTATTTATTGGTAACCATGATTTCTGACCTTTTTGGCCGACTAATACACGGGGTTTGAACCCACCGCCAGGTAAATCCCTCTCTTTTTAGGAGGTTGCTGTGGCCACTTTAGGTTGTTTGCACATAGGAATTGAACTTGAGACCTCACATTTCAAGTTATTGTATTTGGCACTTCGCATTTCAAACATCTTATGCTCTTGGAGAATTAAGAAACTCGGAGACCTTTTGGTTCCTTAAGGATTATTACGCAAAATTGACTTTAATGGTTGCGTACGTTAAAGCTAATAATTTGCTCTTACATAAATCATTGTTTGTTGGTTTATATCACTTTCACAATTATAAGAAGCTTCACTTACAAAGTGTCCTCACATGTACAGTTGGTCCAAAACTCATACATCCATTTAATTTACAATGATATTTGGTTTAATTTGTCTGTTTTGTTTAACAGTTGTTTTCACTTGGGACTAATGGAGAAAGAAATGAAATGATATCGGCAAGAAAATTCATGTACAAAAAGCGCTGGGTTCGTAAATGGCGATCTCTTCCGGCCGATTCAAAGTTCATATCTCTCTCTCTTTCTTTTTGTGTCTTTGCAAAGCTGTGAACGTATACCTTATTCTGAATTCAAATATTTTTTGATCTTAACAATGACAAGTATTTGAAGGAAACATAAACCAGTGTTACTTTATATTTTGTGCCCTATTTGAAACCAAGAATCTGAACTTGCAAAACACATGATAGTTACGCTGTTTTATATTTTTGTTAGATGCTCAATTTTGAAAACAAAATGGGGTTTCCTATTAATCAATGAGATATCTCAACTTTTGAAATCGAGCCTTTTGATTAGCAAAATTGTCTTTGCCTGTTTGTCTCTGTGCTTACTTTTTGACAGTGTCTTTCCAATGAATGAGGCACCGTATGTGAAAATCTGGAAAAAAAAAAAAAATGATCGCCATGGGCCTCAACATTTTTCTCTGATTTCCAGATGTCGAGTTCAACAAAACAAGGATTTTGGTATAATTGTTGCACTGTCGTCACTAGTGAATATGCTTTACTATGTAGTAGTGATACGATATATACTAGTATGGTACCATAGCATAGGTGCGGAACCGAATAGTTTCATTTTGAGTAGTGTGTTAATTTGTGTGTTTTATGTTAGTATTATGTGTGTTTTATGCAAGTATATGTTTATTAAGAAGGTAAGTAGAAATTTGAGGGAAATGAAGTTCTATGAATTATGATCTAAAGTGAGGGTTGAGATCATGCCAAACCATATATGATTGAACTGATGGATGCCAGTTGTAAGGTAATGTAGTATAGATAACTTCTAGGTCCCAATATTGGACTTGACTAGACAACTCATGATAACCCGTACACTTAAGCATTCAGCAACCACTTAGCTAAGCAGCCTTTTGATTTTGATGGACCAACAGCACTATATAATTTCTTGACCTTAAATTATACACTTGATCTGGTGGTATGAAGCGATCAAATTCTAGGAGCAAGAAACATGTATTTGCTACTTTCATTTTAACTCTATCCGGAATGTCTTGCATACATTGAATAAAGATTGCCTGTTCAGTCAAACTAAAATATAGAAAATCCACAGAAATATAAAATGTGTATGATTCTGAATAGTGGTTGTGACTAATTTTGACTTTGATATATGTACAGGTTTCCGAAAGTAGCAGAGGTGTTCGATATTTCGAATCTAATGATTGAAATCAAGATAAGAACTCAGTTTTTGTCTCCAGGTGTCAACTACAAGGCTAATCTCATCTTTAGATTTTGGGGTCCAAGAAAAACGAAATCGTTCCATAAACCGATGTATGTTAACTTTAAGTACAAAATGGGAGGCGAAAACTTACATGCATATTTCGCAACATGGAGAGATGATGGATGGATGATGCTTGAACTGTGCCGATTCTTGTGTTACAAGGAGGATACAAATTTTGAGGTTTTACTGGAAAGCTTTTCACGATGCTATAGTGGAAGTCGCACCATCTATGTTGAAGTTGAAGGCATAGAGTTTCAAGCTATTGACGATGCAAGTTTGAAAAAACCCTTTGGTTCCCATTGTAGATTCTTTAGTTTATATAATTAAAACATAGTTTTACAATTTTTGTGCAGGTGATAATTGATAAAGTCGAAAAAGTTGAGGAAGTTCAAGCCATTGACAATGCAAGTTTGAATATTACTCTTTCGTTCCCACGTTAAATACCATATATTTTGAAAATTAATGTTCGTTGTTAAATGTTAATAACAGAGCCTGGGAAATTCTATGCAGGTCATGAAACTTGAAGATATCGAGAATATAGAGGAAGTTCAATCCATTGACAATGCAAGTTTTAAAAGTTCCCATCCCAAAAAAAAAAATTGTTTACATGTTAGAACACGTGCACATGTATGGGAAACAGTCTCATACTCTACATTACCAGTTTGTAACATAAACTTACAATATATGCAGGTGAAACAAGTGGAAATCGGGATATTAAAGAAAGTCCAACAATTCTTGAAATCAAGTTCAAAGCGGAATAAGGTGCATTAACTGCCCACTAACTATGAAGAAATCTTTTAAAGAATATCAGCCCATTGTTGAAGGAAAAAATGTGCAATGTTCTCATTTATTTCTACTTGACTTAAAATATTTCTTTCAATTTTGATGAGCAGCTGAAGTCCATGCTAAGTAAAATGAATAGAAATAAACACGATATGCTAAGTGAAGTGAAGGACCATATAAAAAGAAAAGTGAACGAAAAGAAAGATCATCTGGTAAGTAAAGTGAGCACAAAGAAAGACCGTCTTCTAAGTAGAGTAAACAGAAAGAAGGATCGTCTGCTAAGTAGAGTGAACAGAGTGAAAGATCATCTGGTTTCTGCAAAGGATGTTTTGTATGGCTCTTTTAATGAGGAGCTTAATTTAACACCTTCAGCCCAATCCAGGTTTCCTTTTAAACTAATTTCATTTACTATGTCTTTTCTTTCTGATCTTCAGTTTTCCTTGTAAACTATATCTCATCATTCAAAATCCTATTGTTGTTATTATCCACAAAAACACTAAATAAACGTTAATAGGTGGATAAGTTCAAGGGCGGACCTATGTAGGGGCAGGGGAGAGTCCCCCCCCCCCCCCCAAAAAAAAAAAAAAAAAAAAAAAAAAATTTGCGGCACCTAGTGTAAATATTATAGGTTTTAGGGGTAATTTAGTTGAGGTTACAAACAAATCTCCTATTCGGCCCCCCAAAAAAAATGTTCTAGTTCCGCCACTAGATAAGTTACATCTCTAAAACGGTTTCATTGGCCTGAAATATATTTTCTTTGCTGATAATACAAGCAGATTTGAAACTGGCAATGATGAAATGTTGAAGATATCGGAAAACCATGACGAGTGTGAAGAGGTCCTTTTTTATTTCTAGATAATTTTATCTATTTGAGGATTCAAATATTTGTAGTGGTTTGGTAATAAACTCTCTCAACCCTTGAATGAACAGTTACTATCAGTAAGCAACGTAAACAGAAACGAGCATCATATGCTCTCGGCCAAGGACTTTCTTTATGATACTTCTAAAGTAACGCTTCTTCAACTGAAACCCTCGGTCCAATCCAGGTCTGCTTTCTGAACTAACTTCATGACGTTTCATATTCTAATCGTAAAACGTATCCTTGAACATGTCTACTTTAACCCATTAAATAGATTTATTTATCCATAATTTTGGTTACAGAAAAAGTCTGAACTTTCAAATTACAAACAAAGATTTCATAGTTTGAAATTATATTATTCTTACGTATTGTCCAATGAATTACCATGAACATGCCAATAGTCCAATAGATGGAATTAGCAATATTTTTGGCTCTCAAATATAGTTTCCTTCATCTTAATCAGATATTTAGTTCATTCTTATAAGGAGTATGTAATAACTTTATATATGAAACATTCAGATTTCAAGAGGTGGTTGAGCTCCGATCACAACACGTTTTGCACATCAAATGCAAGATTAAATTTCAGATGTCACCAAACACAGAATATGCATGCTATGTTGTGTTTAAGCTCTCAGAAAGGTGTCGTGGATTGCACTGTCCGGTGATAGTACGAGATCTACTCCAGTGGAAAAAAGACACTGGAATTCTTTATTTTAGATCACCAAACCCATGGAATTTACATGATACGCATTGGGTACCCAAAAAAAGGGAAGATGGATGGATGGAGGTTAATGTGTGGAAATTTCACTCTGATTTCGAACTTCGAAATGGTTCTATTCCTGTGAATTTAAAACTAGTAACTTATGAGGGAACTATGTCCGGGCTTATAGTCTGTGGTCTAGAGATTCGACCAATATAAGGAGCAAATGTGTGAAGGTTTTCTTCAAATTGTACACATGCTATTGACTTTTTTATACTTTTGTTATTGGCAAAAAATGTGAACCAAGAATAATCTCGATGTTACTTCTTTTTTATACTTTTGTTATTGGCAAAAAATGTGAACCAAGAATAATCTCGATGTTACTTTGAAGGAAACTTGAAGGACCAAACTTGTAGAAACGAAAGATTACAACCGCTAGTTAGTTATTATTGTTAGAAACCTGTAGGAATTTGTGAAAGGTCACATCGGTTCGATGGTACCGATTGAAACCTATAAATACTTGATACTATTAAATATACGTATATAAATTAATGTGTAAATGTCTAGTATCGAACCCGAGACCTCGGGATTGCACATATTACAAATGAGTATTGAGGAAAAATAATAAATGTTTTATTATATTTATTATTAGACACGAGATATTAACGACCGTTAGTACTTAACGGAAAAGGGACTAACGACCGTTAGACGAAAGAGAAAAAAAGGGTGTTTATGTAATTTGTAACCAAGGAAGAGTCTAGAACCCCCCCCCCCCCCCCCCCTTGGGCTTGGGTCGGCCGAACACCACAAACAAGGCAACCCATTGCCTTGGCTTGATCCCTAAGCTATCCTAATTACTATATAAACAAACCTAAGGTCATTGTTTTCATAACTTTTGTGCACACAATTATCTTTAACTTTTTCTCTCCTCTCTTTTGCTCTCAAAACCGGTCGAACACCCCTAGATCTTTAGGGTTTCGATTTTTGGTGATCAAAAATACTTTCTTGTGTAGTTACTTGCATAACCTTAATACGGTTTTAATTTGTGTGTACAAGAACGAGGTAATAACTCACTATAGTTATTATCAAGAGATCGATAAATAAAACGGTAAGGGGTTTATCATAGATCTATAATTACACAAGATCAAGATTAATTGAAGTGCATCGGATACGTTACTATTTATGTTTTAGTTAATCTTTATACGTGTTATACTTGATCCTAGCTTCCGCATATTTGTGTTATTTGATTGTCAAACTCTAACAGTGGCATCACGAGCCATGTATAACATGTTATTGATTACTAAAACGTAATAAAAATCGGATCTTTAATTGTTTTAGATACATGTTTTGATCTAGGGTTTTTCTTTTTCAATTTTTTTTTATAAAAATTCGAAACCCTAACCCTAATTTTAGGGGGGGGTCGATTTTCCATGAAACCCTAATTAGGGTTTTGTGGTTTTCTTGGATTATATGTAATCACTAGAAACCCTATGTCATTAACCGGTTATGTGAGCGTATCTTGTGACCTATATGCTAATTGTTATGTTTTATCCGTGACGAAACATGCATGTTAGTCATGGATCTTTTTTTTTTTTTTTTTTTTTTTTTTTTTTTTTTTTTTTTTTTTTTTGGTCACATGTTTTAGATAGATCTTTAATTGGGGAAGACTCCAATATATATATTAAAATCAATAAATATGCTATGTGGTTTGTACATTAGCTTTGGCCTACGTAATTGATTCGTCAATGTATGTGACTCTCTTCCATCAAGAGGAGAAGGCCTTAGTTGATTACATGCATGATTATACCTAGACTTGATTTTATTAGGATCTTTTCTAATAAGGTTTGCATGTGGCTAATTGTTTCACTTTATTATTATTAGTTGTTTGTTTTTCTTTGATTACTTGTTTTATTGTTAATTGTTTGACATGATGTAAGCAATAAAAGGGTGATTTTTCATAAAGAAAATAACACGGACTAATAATGGTGAAACCCTAAGTGATAAAGATTGAATCTTGCGGAGTCTTATGTGCCAACAACGGTTCGCTTCGCACGGTAATTCGCTCCAAGGCGAGACTAGCAAGATTCATACTTTATTACATGTTTTGAGATTAAGTCCATAAACTTTTGCTTGATTGATGTTTTGTAAAACATGCTTTTAAAAGTAACTCTTTTAAGACAAATTCATAATCATGATATGAAGGCTTAGAGTAGAGCCTTAGAGTCTGCCTTGGTTATCACAATCTTGAAAACGTCTTAAACGAATTTCTTTTAAAATCATTCTTGTAGAAAGTCATCTTTGGGTTTTTTAAACCTCAAGTAAAACTTCGTGTATTAATTTCACGAATTGGTTATAAAAAGTTTTTATGAAAACTTATGCTATAAAGATGAGTTCATGCATCTTTATGCATATTTTGATTGACATATCAAAATTGAATACCCTTAAAATTTAAGTTGCATGCCATCTATCTATAAGGAACACTTGGAATTTTAATTTAGTAAATGTGAGACCTAGGCTAAATTATTATAACAAGGTAAAATTCTGTTAATGCGTGAGACCATAGATAGTTATTTTACAGTTTCTAAGGTAGACGACTTAATTAAGTTGTGCGTGAGACCTAGAACTTAAGGCATGAGATGAGATGATACATGCTTACAAGGCAAATTGATGAATCAATTTGATGTAAATCCCATAATGATCTAGGAATTGGAAATCTTGTTTGCCAATTATTGTTCGACAGATTACCATCTTTTATACTTTCACCACTAGCAGATCAACTGATGTGGTGGAATCTATGTAAAGTTGGATCCTAGATTTTCAAGAAAATTTTGGTGGTTATATGAATATAGCCTATGGGTATTTTATTTTCTTGAAGATATTTATTATCGAAAATACTAATGTTTGAACTTTTATCTGTACATATGGTTCAACCCGATAACCCAACTGTGATTTCTGCTTTCAAGAGTCATCTTGAAAGAGAAAAATTGACTGGAAAGAATTTCAATGATTGGCACCGTTCGCTCAGAATTGTCTTGAGGGCATCCGGAAAGCTAGATTACTTGACTGAAGAATGCCCTGCTGAGCCTGCTGCTACTGAACCAGAAGCAGTTAAGGCGGCATGGAGGGTGGAGCATGCTAAGTTTAATGAGGTTGCTTGTTTAATGCTCACTAGCATGAGTGCTCAGTTACAAAAGAAGTTTGAGTACTTTTTCACTAAAGATATGCTTGATGTACTTAAGCAGTCTTATGAGAAATCTCCTGCAGTTGAATTGTATGATGAACTTGACAAGCTACACAACTGCAAGCATGGTGATGGTAAACCAGTTGAAGATTATGTGACTGAGATGAAAGAATATTTTGATCAGCTTCACATAATTGGATTTGGTTACCCCAACAATGTGCAAGTGCACTTGATCAACAGGTCCCTTAACAAGGACTTTGCTGGTTTTGTGCAGAATTTCAACATGCACTGCTCGGGGAAGATAGTCTCAGAATTACTCGCATTGCTTGTTGATTATGAGAAGAGTCTACCAGCCAAGGTCAAGGCCCCTACCCCGCAAGTGTTGGCGATTCATGGGGGGAGAATCCAGAAGAAATCACATGTGAACAAAGGCAAGGGGAAAGGTGATAAAGGCAAGCAGGTCATGGCCTATCAACCACAACCCAAGATGAAGCATCATCAGCCTAAGCAGAACAAGGTGAATCCGCCAAACAAGAAGGATCAGGCTTGTCACCATTGTCATGAAAAGAGCCATTGGAAGCGCAATTGTCCTCTCTACATTCATGACTTGCGACAGAAGAAGCAGGGTAATGAAGCTGGTAACCCCAGTTCATCAGGTGCGTTCTTTATGATTGAATTATTCACTCTTACTCCTAAATTGAATTCATGGGTATATGATACGCGATGTGGCATTCATATTTGTAATACTTTACAGGGGTTTAGAGTTGAGAGAAAGCTGGCCTATGGACAACAATTCTTGCACGTGAGTAACGGAGCGCATACAGGAGTTGAAGCTATAGGAGTTTTTAATTTAGTGTTGCCTTCGGGCTTAGTAGTATCTTTATATAATTGTCATTATGCACCGTCAATTGTTAGAGGTGTAATTTCATTTTCATGTTTGTTGAACCTTGGTTTTGAGCATACTATTTCTAGCAATGGAATTTCAGTTTCTTTAAATGATGTTTTTTATTTTAATGCTATTGCTGTGAATGGTGTCTTTGAAATTGATATGAATGATAATGATAATGCTTTTGTTAAAAATAATTCAATGTATAGCATCAATAATAAGAGAATCAAGAAAGGTCTGGATTCGTCTTATCTTTGGCATTGTCGACTTGCTCACATTGTCAAGGCTCGCATGAAAAAGCTGCAACATGATGGGCTTTTAGAAAAGATCAATGATGAATCATTTGATAAGTGCGAATCTTGCATTGCTGGGAAGATGACAAAGAAACCCTTTAAAAATAAGATTGAAAGGGCGAATGATCTACTTGGTCTTATTCACACAGATGTGTGTGGACCACTTAGACATGTGTCAAGGAGGGGTGCTAGCTACTTGTTAACATTTACGGATGATTACAGTCGTTATGGTTATGTTTATTTACTTAAACATAAACATGAGGTGTTTGAAACATTCAAAGTTTTTAAAGCAGAAGTAGAGTTGCAACTTGGAAAGAAGATTAAAGCTCTTCGATCCGATAGAGGTGGTGAATACCTGAGTTAGGAGTTCATAGATTACTTAGCAAAGGAGGGAATTGTCCAGCACCTTACTTCTCCATATACTCCACAACAAAAGGGTGTATCTAAGAGAAGGAATCGTACATTGCAAGACATGATACGATCTATGTTTAATCTAACAACTCTTCCTTATTCATTTTGGGATTATGCCTTAGAATCTGCAGTTCACATTCTTAATACGGTTCCAACAAAGAAGGTAGATAAGACTCCATATGAGTTATGGACTGGAAAAGCTCCTAACTTGTCTTATCTTAAGGTCTGGGGTTGTGAGGCGTATGTTAAACGTGACTCATCAGACAAACTCCAACAAAGATCTGTGAAGTGCATCTTCGTAGGATACCCTAAGGAAACTATGGGTTACTACTTTTATTACCCAACTGAAAACAAAGTTTTTGTTGCAAGGTATGGAGACTTCTTGGAAAAGGAGCTCATATCTCAAGAATTCAGTGGGAGAGTATATGATCTGGAAGACGATCATGAAGATGTAGCACCTTCTGAAGACACTAGCCAACTTCCTGTGGAACCTGAAAGTTTAGGTCCTCCACCTGAAGTTGAAGTGGTTCCCATTCGTAGGTCATCTAAACCTGTGAAAGCTCCTACACGTCTATGTCTTAATGTAGAGTGTGATGATAACTTAATAGGGGATCTTGATGAACCTACAAGTTATAAAGCTGCCATGAATGGTCCTGAAAAGGAAAAATGGCAGGTTGCTATGAATGGGGAAATGCAATCCATGGAAGACAATGAAGTCTGGGAAAAAGTAGACCTACCTCCGGGTGCCAAGTTAGTTGGTAGTAAATGGCTCTACAAGAAAAAAGACAGATATGGATGGCATTGTACACACCTATAAGGCCCGTTTGGTAGCTAAAGGCTATACTTAAACTTTTGGTGTTGACTATGAGGAGACCTTTTCTCCTGTAGCTGACATTAGGGCTATTAGGATTCTTATAGCCATAGCCGCTTACTATGACTATGAGATTTGGCAAATGGATGTCAAAACCGCCTTCTTAAATGGTCGCCTAGATGAAGACATCTATATGGCGCAGCCTGAGGGGTTTGTGAATCCAGAATTCCCAAATCGTGTATGCAAGCTTAAAAGATCCATTTATGGATTGAAGCAAGCATCACGACAATGGAATAAGAGATTTAACAGTGAGATTAAAAAGTATGGATTCACTCAAAATCCTGATGAGCCATGTGTATATCACAAAGCTAGTGGGAGTAATGTAATTTTCCTTATTTTATATGTTGATGACATATTGATCATGGGAAACGACATTCCAAGTTTGCAAAAGGTTAAGCATATCTTAGAAGTTGTTTTTCTATAAAAGATTTAGGGGAAGCTGCATTTATTATGGGAATCAAGATATATAGAGATAGATCTCAGCGATTAATTGGATTAAGCCAAAGTGCTTACATTAATAAAATATTGAAGAGATTCAATATGCAAAATTCCAAGAAGGGATATTTGCCGATGCAAGAACAACATGGCTTGAGCGAGAAAGTTTGTGCTTCAACACCTGCAGAGGTGCAACGCATGAAGAGAGTCCCTTATGCTTCGGCTGTGGGATCTATTATGTATGTGGTGAAAAGCACAAGGCCTGATGTGGCATTTGCTCAAAACTTAACCAGTCGATATCAGCAGAATCCAGGTGAAAAACACTGGACTGCTGTTAAGAATATTCTTAAGTACCTTTGGGCTACTAAAGAGATGTTCTTAGTTTATGGGGGGTACTCCATTGGCAGAACTTGATGTTACAGGTTACTGCGATGCTTCTTGGAAAGTTGATAAGGATGATACGAAGTCTCAGATGGGTTATGTCTTTGTCATTAATGGAGGAGCTGTGGATTGGAGGAGCAGAAAGCAGAGTGTACTAGCGATGTCTGCTACAGAAAGTGAGTATATAGCTGCTTCAGAAGCTGCAATGGAAGCTGTTTAGATTAGGAAGTTTGTTTTAAGGCTTGGGGTTATGCCTTCGATTCGATGACCTATGAAAATGTATTGTGACAACTCAGCTGCAATTACATTTGCCAATGAACCTGGAATCATGAAAGGCACCAGACATTTCCCGATTAAGCATCACTATGTTCGAGAACAAGTCAAAATAGGTGAAATCAAAATGCTCAAAGTTCACACAGATGAAAACTTAGCAGATCAATTTACAAAGCCTTTACCTGGCACAAAGCTTTACAAGCATGCTGAAGGAATAGGACTTAAATTAGCTGAAAGTTTCATGCCCATTTGTGATTAGTATTTGGATAAGGGATGTAATGTACAATTATTATTTTAATAAAATAAAGTATTATTTATGTTTATTTATTCATTGTCTTAATAATATATCCTATATTTGCATGTTTAGATCCATAAATAAATTATTATTCTAAATTGTCCGTTGTCGATTAATGATATGGGAATATCATTAAACTAAGACAATTTTGGGTATTGGTTCAGGATATACTTGTGTCACAACTCGTAATTTCCGGTCATTTTCCAACCCTCGACAATTTACTATTCACCATTTACTATTCATCGATCACTATTCATCGTTTTTGAGGTCAATTTGACATTTCGAGAAACATTCAGAAATTTTACTATTCACTTGACACTATTCATTCCGAGAGAAAACCACTATTCACGTGCATTACTCATCTCATCGTAAATTTAGTTTACGAGTATTCAAATTCGCGTAACCGTTTTGGTTCAGGAGCGAATTCATACATTATCCTTTGGGACATTTCATACGGACTAGAAATAGTCCGCATATCATTATTATGGCACTTGCATACTATTCCACTCGTAGGGTATTCAAATTATATTTTTAATATAATTAACGAATTACGTATGTTTATTTTAAATAAACACTAATACGCGAACTATAAATGTGACTAACACGTCCGACACTCCCGACTATGATCCCAATATATTTTTATATTCATTTTTATAATATAAAAAAATTATAATATTAATTTACCCGGTGTTTTGGAAACTTATTTAATTTATATCGTACGCCTAATTTATTTACGACGGTTTTCGTAAAAACTAAACAATAATTTTCCAAACACTCAATACTTGTACCCAACATATTTTTACAACTTTTATGACTTTATTATGTCTCGGTTAACTCCGTTAAAATTTATTTTTAGTTAACTCGGTACCCGGTATCCCCTAAAACCAATAATATCTAACATAATCTTACACAATAATACACCAACTCTTTCATTTCCTTCCTACCTCCATGTGTTGCCGCCCCCCCCCCCCCCCCCTCCATTTCCATTTCCATTTCCTACAAGCTTTGAAAAATTACTACCAACTCATAAATGCTTGTCCTTTTTGTCTACAACCAATAATACACACATATACTAAGTAATCCTTTCTCATTTGTAAGATTCACACAAGAAAGTTCCATTTTTTTTTCTCTCTACTCCATATATACGGCAACAACAAGAAGAAAGCAAGCCAAGAAATTTTTATAAGCTCAAGTAATACTCTAGTTTATTTAGTAACTCTTGTAAGGTTTGAAACACAACATAAGGATTCTAAGGTTTTGATCATCTAAGATCACCAATCATTCAAAGTAAGTTTACAAAGTTTATTTCCATTATTTCTTCAAGTATTTATATTGATCATATGGTTTCCATACAAGATCTTATGCATTTGTTAGCTTATACCACTTCATTTTTATAAACTTTTAACTTTTGAACCTTAGGAAGTGTTTATGGTTAGATCCTTGTTAGATCTACTTGGTTTATGATGTTTAGGAACCCATGACACCCTAAGAAGGTGTATGGTAGGATTAGACTAGTTTTGTGGTGATTGAAAGTGGTTTGGTTGAAGTAGAAACTAGATTGAAACCTTGAAAATGGTTTTTGAACAAGTAAAAATACATGCTGTCCTATTTTGGTTCACCCAGAAAACTCCGAATTTACACAGTAACTTTTGATAATATTTTTAGAAAATACTTTCAAAAACGAAGCCGTGGGCGAAAGAACGGATTAAAACGAGTTAATAACGAAGGAGATATGATTTTCCGAATTTAACGACGAAAACTATTTTCTGAAAAACTGCTTGCTGTTTGACAGTTTTCGACGGGCAAATAGAGGCGTTAAACGTAACCTAGAGGAGCCGAGTTATCAAAAATATATTAGTATAAACAAAAACGAATCCGGGGATATAAAGAACGAGGAAAATGAACTTAAAACGACCAAGTTATACGCGTTTTAACATCGTCAAACTATATATATATATATATTTGGTCACAAATAAAAATAATAACTTACGTACTAAATGGTATATTTTCTAGAAATATTACTAAGGACTATATTCTTAACAAATGAAATACGTATGACCCAAGAGAATATTATACGACTTAACGACGTTATTTTAAGGTTGTCGATACGAGGAATAGAACGCTAACATTTTTATACGATATATTACGACAAGTTTTTATAACTCCATTGGGACTTATTTTTCCTAAGTATGGAAACTATCTTACTTTGACAATAACGAGTATTTCCAAGTTACGAGTGGTATAGGCATCATGTGCACGTGCATTCATTTCATTATGTCATGATCTAAGGTAGATCGTTATTACTCATATTAGGTTGCGGTTAGAGATCGTGCCTCATTTCAGTGTATCCATTCTTGTCATCGTAGCTATCACTCCAGGTGAGTCATAGCCCCTACTTTTTCAATTGTTTTGGTAAACTCTTTGGGGGAGAATACATGCTCGTTTTACTTAAACGCACTACTTGTTTTACCTGGTTGATTTCTCAAATATTTCCAATGTTACCTAAACATATGTTTGATTTTTCTTGTATTTCATGGGATTGATTATCCTTGTTTATATGACCGCATTGTCACCAATTGACCTATATGCTCATTGTAATACTGTGGTATTCCCCACTTGGCTATGATGTCAAACGTAATATTGTGGTATTTCCCACTTGGCTGTGATGTCAAACGTATTGTGGTATTCCCCACTTGGCTGTGATGTCAAACGTAATATTGTGGTATTCCCCACTTGGCTGTGATGTCAAACGTAGTATTGCTGTTTCCTTACTTGATTGACCTGTATGTCCATTGTAATATTGTGGTATTCCCCACTTGGCTGTGATGTCAAACGTATTGTGGTATTCCCCACTTGGCTGTGATGTCAAACGTAATATTGCTGTTTCCTTACTTGACTGAATTGCGATGCCTTTGCATCAACCTTATTACGGGTTTTCCCGCTTGACTGATTTATCATATGGCCTCATTGACTGAATTATTTATATAGCCGTTTTGCTATATTTATCTGGGAATTTGGATATCATATTACTTTTGTTCACGTAGACTTTAACATATTACTTTTGGCAGTGGGTTGTAAACACACAGGTTACAAGTCTCTTATGGCGGGACTTGTAACTGAGTGGATTTACGATGCCTTTGCCGGGCGATCTTTTCTCTATAGGCATTATTTGTTAAACAAACTCTATGAACTCACCAACCTCGTGTTGACACTTTAGCATGTATTTTCAGGTTTTAAGCATATGGCACGCTACAGGAGGTTTTGGCAGGGCATGGCATGGTTATAGAAGACTCTAATTATTTATATGGGGACCGTTTTAAACTACTTTTAAGGGCCTACTTCCGCATTACTTTTAACGATGTAAATTCAACATCTTTGATTAAATGATTTTATTCTAAATGATTAAAGTAAAAACCATTTTTGAACTTGTGTTGTAATACCAATTGAGTTACACCCCAGCTACACGTATGCTTCCGCTGGACCTGATTTTGGGGGTGTGACAACTTGAAAGTATATTGATGCGTAGTCATACCAATTTCACATGATACTCAATGAATTGAGTATTGGACTTATGCCAACAATATGATTTAATATTTATTGTGAGAATCATATTTAAAGTTATCCTCAGACATGAGATACCAGATAAGTGTCATGGATGTAGTGCATTTTTGTGAAGCAATCTACCGCTCACCGTAATTGGGAGTCATAAGGGTTGTTTTTAGAAGTGTTTCAAAGTTCGTGGGTTATTCTTGTAGTCAAGAGAGAATTTGTTCCTTCTAATTTGTTCAGAAGTTTAATACAGCTGGGCCCCTCGTAGGGTTGACAAAATGTTTGCGTGGCCACGCCCAAAGTCTATCTGGAATACGTTCAGATGTTTTGGTAATTTTGATCAATCATAAAGAGACGAGAAACAGAATATTAATAAAGAAACTCACATCTTTATTAAATGTAGTATTAGAAACAAAAAGATAATTATAATGATGAATCATTAAAAGTTTTTCCAGGAAACCTAGCTCGAGTTGTGCTAGGGGCATTGGAGTGTTGCAAGACGCCAACCAATGTCATTTTACTATTAATTATATATACGAGTGGGAGCTGTTAAATATACGTATTTAAATTAATGTGTAAATGTCTAGTATCGAACCCGAGACCTCGGGATTGCACACATTACAAATGAGTATTGAGGAAAAATAATAAATGTTTTATTATATTTATTATTAGACACGAGATATTAATGACCATTAGTACTTAACGGAAAAGGGACTAACGACCGTTAGACGAAAGAGAGAAAAAGGGTGTTTATGTAATTTGGTAACCAAGGAAGGGTCTAGAACCCCCCCCCCCCCCCCCCCTTGGGCTTGGGTCGACCGAACACCACAAACAAGGCAACCGATTGCCTTGCCTTGATCCCTAAGCTATCCTAATTACTATATAAACAAACCTAGGGTCATTGTTTTCATAACTTTTGTGCACACAATTATCCCTAACTTTTTCTCTCCTCTCTTTTGCTCTCAAAACCGGTCGAACACCCCTAGATCTTTAGGGTTTCGATTTTTGGTGATCAAAAATACTTTCTTGTGTAGTTACTTGCATAACCTTAATACGGTTTAATTTGTGTGTACAAGAACGAGGTAATAACTCACTATAGTTATTATCAAGAGATCGATAAACAAAACGGTAAGGGGTTTATCATAGATCTATAATTACACAAGATCAAGATTTATTGAAGTGCATCGGGTACGTTACTATTTATGTTTTAGTTCATCTTTATACGTGTTATACTTGATCCTAGCTTCCGCATATTTGTGTTATTTGATTGTCAAACTCTAACAGATACCATGTAACGTTATTTTAGTTGGACAAATAATATAAGTTATCTAGTTTATTTCATTGTTTGCAAATCATATTTGACTCCCACAAAGATCCGAACATATTGGGACAACAATTGGCATCAAGAGCCTTGTTTGTACCGACTCTCGTTACACCATCAAACACCAAACCATCAAACAGAAACTTGGTAATGAGACATAGAAACCAGAAACAAAACCCACGCTGAAATTTTTCAGGAACAAAACGCAACACTCTTGAACCTTGTTAACGATAGAAGGGGTTGCCTAGATAACTTAGGGACATAAGAAAGTCGTATACAACTTTCTTTGTGTCGTATTTTGCAAACAAAAAGGACACCAAACGAAGTGGTGCCTGTTTTGTTGTGATCATTCGTACGCGGCAACAAAACCAGAAAAAAAGGAGAAACAATTGTTTAGAAGATTTCTTGTTAGTGTCTTGCACACGACAACAAGAAAGTACTTGTTGGTTTATAACAACGCAACAAGGGAAGGAAGAAAGACGTAGAAAAGATTGTGTATTCACCGAGATACACAAGGAAAAGAAGCGCAAAAAATTAGAAGAGGCGTTGCTTGGACAGTTTGAAAAGGATACCGGTAACAAAACAAAAACAATTCAAGGATTGTTTAGAACGTTGGAAATACAAGAACAACAACAAACATTGAAGAAAAAGGCGACTTGATCACTCGCTGTGAAGAAATACCGAAAGGGTATTAAGGTTGTTGAGATACGGTGTGGACAAAAGAAAAGAACAAAAGGGTATTGCGGAAACAACGTGACATAGGAAACAAGCAACAGCAGGAACGACAAACAAAATTATTTTGTTTAGACGTTGGATGAATACAGTTGGGTATTAAGAAGGAAAAGAAGAAAAGCAACAAGGTTGCTTTTGGTAAAAAAAAAAAAGGAATACCGAAAGGTATTACTTTGGTGAAGGACTTGGAACAAAAAACAACGACAACCATTGAAGTTGATCATGGCCAAAAAACACTTAGGGTGGATTTGGAGGATAGCCGAGACATAACAAGGGTCTAGGGCACGTAGTAGAAACCAAGTCAAGAAGAAAAAAAAGGAACAACGTGAAGTTTGGTTAGTATTCGACAACAACATCATACAACCGAATTGATTTGGAAGGAGACGAGGAAAGAAAGAGCGTGGTTGATATAACTCAAAGTATCGACACACAAGTGGGAACACGATTGTGTTTTAACATAACATACGAGGTCACAAATTCATCATTTGGATTTCAATTATACGTTTATAGTATAAATAATTACTTTTATACTATTAGGAAATCCCAAGAACTATATATATTGATCCCGTATTACTTGGATTCTCGGATAACTATTTCTGTTCCCGTAGTAGTAGGATATACCATACTGGATAGAATTCCCATACGAATTAGAAGGTGAAGATCATAAACACATCTAAGATGTCTGGTGGAGATGATGACACCAATATCAATAACACTATAGTAAAACCCATTACACAATATCAATGCCCTAAACTTAAAACCACAAACTACACGGTTTGGGCTATACAAATTAAGGTTATATTAGAGGCACATGGTTTATGGGAGACTATAGAACCTAAGGAGAACACCCAATTAGATGATAAGAAGGATAAGGCAACTATTGCCCTCCTATATCAAGCGGTGACTGAAGATGTGATATTACAAGTAGCAAGTTGTAAAACTGCAAGAGAATTATGGGAATCATTAAGAGACACGTTGGAGAAGAGAGAGTGCAACATGCACAATTACAATCACTGATGATTGGATTTCATACTCTTCAAATGAAGGAGGATGAAACGGTGGATGCATTTACGAACAAACTAAATGGTTACGCCACGAAGGCTAAAGAATTAGGAAAAACCATGGATGAATCACTTTTAGTACGAAAACTATTAGATTCCACACCCGATAGGTTCATTCAGATAGTAGCATCCATAGAACAGACAAGTGATCTAGATGATATCAGCTTAGATGAGATCACTGGAAAATTAAAAGCATTCGAGGAAAGGATAAAACTTCGAAAGGGAGGACAAGCAGAAAGCCAGGATAACTTATTATTCGCACAAGGCGAACACTCTAGAAATAAGAAACGATTTAACAAAAATAGGGGTAGATCAAACTACTCACGAGGAAACTGGCAAAATAAAGGAAATAGAGATAACTCGAATGGAGAAAATTCAACTCACAACGATAAGACCAATAAGTATAAAGGTGAGTGGAATAAGAAGAAAGTGAAATGTTTCAATTGCGGGAGACATGGACACTTTAAGAGAGAATGTAGAAGTAAACCAACAACTCAGGAACAATCAAACCTTATCTTAGAAGATGATGAACCATCACTATTAATGACTACACACGAAGAAGTCTTGTTAAATGAAGGAGAAGTACAACCCGGAAAGTATGCTACAACATATGCTAGCATATGGTATTTAGATAATGGAGCAAGCAACCATAAGACGGGAGCCAAGAGTCATTTTAAGGATATTAATGAAAGTATCACTGGACGCGTTCGTTTTGGAGATAGATCATACGTAGAGATAAAGGGTAGAGGTCCTATATTACTAGGATGCAGAAACAAGGAACAAAAGATAGTTTCAGATGTTTACTACATACCAAACCTCAAGAGCAACATACTTAGTCTAGGACAACTTACTGAGATAGGTTGTAAGATCATCATGGATGGAAACAAGCTGACTTTGTATGATAAGAATAGGAAGTTGTTAATGAAAGTAGAAAGATCCAAGAATAGACTATACAGTATTAGACTGCAGATAGAAGCACCTGTATGTCTCTTAGCAAATGTGGATAACCAAGCATGGTTATGGCACGCTAGATTAGGTCATCTGAATTTTGACGATATCAACAAGATGAAAAGAAAGGGTCTAGTAGAAGGAATACCAAGGATAAATCATGCAGGACAAGTATGTGATGCATGTTTATTAGGAAAACACAGTAGAACACCATTTCCCAATCAAGCTAAATTCAGATCTAAGAACCCATTGGACTTAGTTTGTAGAGATCTCTGTGGTCCCATAAGTCCAACCACACACTCTGGAAAGAAGCTCATCTTCTTATTAGTAGATGACTGTACACGTTTCATGTGGGCCTATTTTCTAACATCGAAAGATCAGGCATTCAACACATTTAAGGAATTTAGACAGAAGATTGAAATGGAGTTAAGACTGAAGTTAAAAATGCTAAGAACAGATAGAGGTGGTGAATTTACATCAAATGAATTCACTAAATACTGTAAGGAGAATGGAATAGCAAGACAGTTAACAACACCATACTCACCGCAATAGAATGGAGTAGTTGAAAGAAAGAATAGGACGGTGTTATCAACTACTAGGAGTATGATGAAAGCGATGAAGTTACCCTTAACATTTTGGGCGGAAGCAGTCAAACACGCCATTTATATACTAAATAGGGTACCTACATGAGCATTGGAAGATAAAACACCATATGAAGCACTCTACAACAGAAAACCGAACCTGGAAAACCTAAGAATATTCGGATGCACAGCTTATGCTAAGATAACGATACCTCACTTGAAGAAGTTAGATGATAGAAGCATACCGATGGTTTACTTAGGAGTAGAAGAAGGATCAAAAGCTTGTAGACTATATGATCGAGTAGGAAAGAAAAGACATGTTATTAGGGACGTAAAGTTTATGGAAACGAAACCGTGGAATTGGGATAAGAGTGGAGAGGATACAAGTACACAAGACACATTTTGGGCTAGTTTTGTGGTAGACGAAGTTGACAATGGAAATCCTACACCAGTCAACATAGAACATAATGATAATGTGTATCCAACACAAGAACCAATACCGAATCACATACAAGATCCAGACTCACCAATTACACCACAAGCATATACTTACGAACCCAACTCAGAAGATGAACATGAAGCTACTTTTAGCTCATTAGGAAGCTCAGAACAAAGATTTGATGATACACCAGTACGAGGTTTCAAAGAGATAAAAGATATATATAGGACAACACGTATAGTTGAGACTGAAAGTCTACTATTCATAGAAGAAGAACCCCGTAACTATAAGGAAGCATCAACAGATGAAAGATGGATTGAGGCCATGAAAGCTGAACTGGATTCGATTAATAAGAATCACACATGGACTCTCACAACATTGCCAGAAAATCAGAAGGCAATAGGACTCAAATGGGTTTACAAAACCAAGAGAGATGCAAAAGGAAATATCATTAAGTATAAAGCAAGATTAGTAGCAAAAGGTTATGTACAAGAACAAGGAATAGACTTTGATGAAGTGTTTGCACCAGTTGCTAGAATAGAGACAGTTCGTTTGATTTTAGCATTAGCAGCATATCATGGATGGCAAGTATATCACTTAGATGTAAAATCAGCATTTTTACATGGAGAATTGAAGGAAGAAGTCTATGTTACACAACCTGAAGGTTTTATTCAACAAGGAAACCTAGGAAAAGTATACAAGCTAACCAAAGCTTTGTATGGCTTAAGACAAGCACCAAGAGCTTGGAATGTGAAGCTTGATCAAACCTTGAAGTCACTAGACTTTAAGAAATGTAATCTCGAACAAGCAGTTTATACGAAGAGAAACAAGAATTCTACACTTATAGTTGGAGTATATGTAGATGATTTGATAATCACGGGCACTCCAAAGAAAGAAATAGACTTGTTCAAATCCCAGATGGAAGATAAATTTGAAATGAGCGATTTAGGATTGCTAGCATATTACCTTGGGATAGAAGTTACACAGACAGGAGGAGATATTACAATCAAGCAAACCGGATATATTAAAAAGATCCTAAAAGAAACAAGTTGTGACAACTGGCAAATTAGGGAGCCGTTTTAAAACCCGCATTACATTAAAAGTATAATTTTGGAATATTTGAAAAGTTTATTGTGACGAGATATTTTATGAACGTTGGAATGTGATTTTTAACGTACGTTATTTAAGGGATTCGATTATTTATTTATGGTTTGGTTTGGTTTATTCGTAATGATTTATTTTGAGATCATTATTTTGGCACTACATTGACTCCGGCACTAGGATAACCTAACAATTTTAATTATTTTAATATTGGTACGGACATTTATATTTTTGGAACGTTTCGCGAGGTTTTGATTATTTTGGAACGAGTTCGGTTTGAGAAAGTTGATTGGTTATTTAAGGTTTCGGGTTTGGTCCGTGTATTTACACCGGGCTACTTAACCCACTACACCCCTCACTATTATTATTATTATTATTAAAAAAAGTTTTTTTTTTTTTTAATAAGAGTAAATTAAAAATCGTCCTTGTGGAGCTGTAACAACACACAAACATCAACACCCTCATCACCAACATTATCACTCTCTCTCTCTCTCTCTCTCTCTCTCTCTCTCTTCTTTTAAAACACAACCATCGCCGCCCCTAAATCCCCCAATAGCACCACCACCGCCACCCTCACACCAAAACTAACACCACCATCTTAACCATCTTCTTCCGATCTATCTATTGGTACAAACCACGCGCGTTTTGGACCACCCTAACACCCTATACGAATTAATATCACCACGTTAACACCACCTTTATCATCTTTTCTTTTTGGGTTTTTGAAGAAATCGGGTTTTGGAGCTTTATTGAAGGTGAGTGGCCACGAATCTTATTCGTGCGCCCCGATTCGTACCCAAATCGTGGGTATATGGATGTTTTCTTGTTGGGTTTTGATGAAATCTTGATTAAAATGATGGGGAAATGATGTTTTGTCATTAAAATTCCGTTTGGTATCTTGGGTTTTGGGTGTGACGCGAGTTTGATACTTGGTTTGTACTTTGGGTCGCGTTTGGTTTGGATTGTTGGCTCGTATGGAGCAATGGCCGAGACACTAGGTCTCGATGAGACCCTCTCCTTGACTCGTTTGGGAGTCTAGGATGATTGTTGGTCCGATACTACTTGGTTCTTGGTTTTGATTCTTGGTATTTGGAGTTTTGGATGGGTTGTGATTGTTTGGCTTTGTTGTTGTTGTCGTGGTTTGTGGCCGACGACCCCATGGGTTCGTTTGGTTCTACTTGGCTCGTTAGAGCAATGCCGAGACCTAAGGGTCTCGGGCGAGACCATATTATGAGTATTGTAGTTTCATTTTTTGACCCGGGTTTGACTTGGTAAGTCGACCCGTATGTATGGTATATATTGTTGTTGTTTATATTGTGTTATTATTATTGTTGTGACATACTTTGGACCGAAGCTTTTGGATGGGTCGAGACACCTTGTGGTCTCGACTTGGTATACTTGTGATTTGGTTTATGGAGATGTGTTGGCGAAAAGAGTATTTGGGGACCGATTGTGAGACGGTCATTAGATGATGGAGATAGGTTAGTTGGGTGCCGTAGTCGGACCCTCATGTTGTAGCACGTGGATATGGGATTGATTTGGACGGAGTTGATTCATTTATTTTGGCTTGATTATTATTTTTGGACTTGGACTATGAGCCGAGAGTGATGACTCGGACATGTGACCAAATTCTTATGACTCGATAAATATTTAAAATCAAACATTAAAAATAATACTCGTAATAATATTATTGATAATATAATCGTTTATATACGTATATAGACGTGATAAACGTATATATATATATATATATATATATATATATATATATATATATATATATATATATATATATATATATATATATATATATATATATGATGAGGCGAAAAATGATCCGTTTTTAGGGGGTCATTTAAGCTCGAATCCGAATTTATTTGATCAAATATTGCCCTAAATCGTTCCTTTTGTGATTTTAGGTACTTTGGGAGAGAAATCTGGAAAATGAAGCAATTCGGACGTTTTTGGAGCATAAAAATGAAGAAAACGCCAAAGTCTTAATTTTCCATGCTGGGAACAGTAGGTGACGGCGTCAAGAGCAAATTTCATGAAAATCCATGACGATCCAGAGAAGATTTGACGGCGTCACGTAGGAAGGGCGTCAAGAGTAAAAGAGTCATGACGGCCTGGAAACATATAAGTCTTGACGGCGTCAGAAATAGATCTAGGCAGTCCGAGAAGAGTTTTGGCGGCGAGGTGACGGCGTCACAAGATTACTCTTGACGCCGTCAAACCCATTTTTCTATATATAGTTTTCTAATTTTTCACATTAAAGAGAGAAGTTTTGGGAGAAACCCTAAGTACGATTTTGGTGTAACTTTACAGGTTTTTCAAGGGTTCCAACCCCTTGATACCTTGCATGATTAATCAAGATAAGTGTTCTTCTAATTCAATCAATATGTCTATGTGTTGGTTGTCTATATCATGTTCTTGTCTTAATTCTATCATGCTAGGCTAGATCTCTTTTGTGTTTGCTTAGATCTAATGAAACCTAGATATTGATTATGTGTTGATTGCTTGTTTATTCTTGTCTTGGATGAATGATTTATATGTTAGGCTTAAGAAAACTGGCAGATCTCCAATTGGTAACATGCTTGAACGTCTTAAGAAACATGAACCAACGCGCACTAGGTCTTTATTGGTTGTATTTAATGCATGAGCCACTGTTTACAATCCCTATAGTTGTGCTGGGCCTGGTGTAGGAGGAGATAAGAGCTCATAGAATTGGGGAGTTATGTGTGCCACCCCATGAATGGTATTAAGGAATACAATCCGTCATCCATACAATTATAACAAGTAATTAACGTGTAAAAGATATCTAGGGAGTAATAAAATCTAAGTAAACACATTTTCTCCAATTACTGCTCACAACTTTAGTATAATTTAGTTTATTTTCATTTTTAGTATTTTATTTTGATTGCATCTTAGTTTTGGGTTAGTTGAATAGCAACTAATTCCGCCCACTCTTCCAAAACCCGAGATTTTTACTTGCTTTCTAAAAAATATAAAAATACAAAAATAATCATCCCTCACCTTTAGAACTAGTATTTAGGCTTTCTAATCCTAGCGACACTATTCCTAAGCTGAACGATCAATCCCCCGGTACTTGTCACTATACTATACTACAACGATCAGGTACACTGCCTGGTGGGGGTTGTAAGCTTCTCGAGATCCCTCGAGAGGTAAAGCCTGTTGCGATTCCCACGCATCAATATATATATATATATATATATATATATATATATATATATATATATATATATATATATATATATATATATATATATATATATATATATATATATATATAATGCGTATATTAATAATAAAACAATCACGAGTAAACGTTATAATAATATAACGATAATTATTATACTATGCAAATAGTGCAATAAATGTTGGAATATTGTTATAAATAAATAACTTGAAATAATATCGAGAACTAATAAGTCGGGTGAGTAATAAATAAAAACATGATGATTTTTATAAATTTAGAAAAACTTATCAAGTTATACGAGTTGTGGTTATTTAAAGTCCAAGTGGGCTTTATTATGTGACTTTTGTGTTATCACGGATATATGACGATTAATATAAACATTTTCTATAACAAGTGACTTATTTAATCGACGGATTAGATCAAGTTATTTGGCTATATAAAATGAGCATATTAATGGGCATCGTATCCCACGACGCCCATAGGTTGTGGTATATGTATTAGGATAATAAATTACTATGTATCTCGTGGAATTTGGCCGATTTGACGATATATATAGGGAATTTATTGGACTACGATATATACCAAATAGAATTCTTTGTGCTATGTGCTTTAGGTTGGGTATAATTTTGGAATGATATATTACGTAAATAAATATGGGGGATTACCAAATCGACGGATTTGATAAGCTTTGATGATTTATTTAAATAATATATTGGGCTAATATTAGACCTATAGATGGGTTATTATTTCGTTCGTTGTGGCTTTTTGGTTTGAGTTGTGTCGACCCTTCACCCATATGGATATCAAACGTCGAATTTCAAATTAATATATGAAGTTAGTTCGAGAAATAGATATTTTTGGAAAGTAAAATGGAATACGTTCGGGAATGGGAATATTTGATTTTTGAGGAAATGATTTCTGAACGAGTTTGATATTGTTAGGAAGTGCCGAGTCTGTAGTTGCCGTTACGTGAGTTGCTTGAGTTTGCTTACGTCTTTCTTCTATCGATTTCTTTTGAGGATTTTCTGGACTTGAGGTGAGTCATAGCCCCACTTTTACTCTTGAACTTTGTTTTCAATACTTGGGGTGAGAAACGTGCAAATGTTTTATGTGGACTATTATCGCTTTATTTATTTTAAAACTTGCTATGCTTATAGAACTAGGTAGGATTAAGCGAGGCCTAGTCCCGAACTAGGTAAGCTATTGGATTGATTATAGAGCGAGGCCTAGACTTGAGCTAGGTAAGCTATTGATTGGATTGATTTGAGCTATAGCGTGCACCTATAGGGTTGATTTGATTTGGTTGGATTAATTTGGTTGGATTATTTTGGTTGGATTATTTTGGTTGGTTATTTTGGTTGGATGATTGAGGCCTAGTCTAGCTAGCAAGCGTTTTGCGTATATGTCCACTATATTGAATTATGAATTTAAACCAAGCTGACTTTTAGCACGTTTTCTCAGGTAATTAAGTGATGCCCTTTGGATGCTTGGATTGGAGGCTTGGCAATGGCATCGGTTATGGATCTATTTTTCTAAAACTCTGATAAACTATTGTGGACCTATGTTTATTTCTTTTCGGGCCTTACTTTGGATAATTCTTGGGATAAATGTAAACTTTAAAACCCGGTTTGGTTGTTTTTTTCTTATGTTTACTTTATCTCGTTCTTTCATGACTTTGAATGGATACCAAACCCCGTAGCACCCCGAAAGCTTGTTGAGTCTTCCGCTGTATCAAATTTTGGGGGTGTTACACAAGTATGATGGATAGAAATGATACGAAGATACCATTGGATCCCGACACTAAGTTGGTCAAGGCGGAAGATGGAAACCTTGTTGACGCAACTTATTACCGAAGCTTAATTGGAAGCCTAAGACACTTATTACATACAAGACGGGATCTTAGTTACTCAGTCGGACTACTTAGCAGATTCATGCAAGAACCAAAGGACCATCACCTGAAGGCAGTGAAACAAGTAATCCGATATATCAAATGAACAAAGGAGCTTGGAATAATATACAAGAAGGAAGGCGGCTCCAAGATAACAGGTTACAGTGATAGTAATTATGGAATCAATACCGATCAAGGAAAAGGAACTATTGGAATAGTATTTTACTATGGAGAGTCACCTATTACCTGGTGTACTCAAAAGCAACCAACAGTGGCGCTCTCATCATGTGAATCAGAATTCATGGCGGCTACTGCAGCAGCATGTCAAGCATTATGGTTAAAACATTTACTTAGTGAATTGACTGGATTGGAAGAAAAAAGAATAACGCTTAGAGTTGACAACGTATCAGCAATAGCACTCGTAAAGAACTCAGTATTTCATGGAAGAAGTAAACATATAGACATTCGCTATCATTTCATTCGTGAATGCGTAGAGAATGGTCATATTAATGTAGAACACGTTAGCGGAGAACTACAAAGAGCAGACATCTTAACGAAAGCTTTACCAAGACTCAAGTTTACAACTATGAGACAAATGCTCGGAGTACAAGACCTTGGACAAAGCAACGATCAAGATTAAGGAGGAGAATATGAACCAAGAATAATCTCGATGTTACTTTGAAGGAAACTTGAAGGACCAAACTTGTAGAAATGAAAGATTACACCCGCTAGTTAGTTATTATTGTTAGAAACCTGTAGGAATTTGTGAAAGGTCACATCGGTTCGATGGTACCGATTGAAACCTATAAATACTTGATACCATGTAACGTTATTTTAGTTGGACAAATAATATAAGTTATCTAGTTTATTTCATTGTTTGCAAATCATATTTGACTCCCATAAAGATCCGAACATATTAGGACAACAAAAAACACTGGTTGTATCTTCAGTTATTGTAGTTGCAGTTAAGTTATCCTGTAGAGGTTTATGTTCTATGTTGCCACATAAATACACATTTGGGGTATCACTATTGTAAGTATTTCCCAGTAGTCTGTACTCTGTACCTCTAAATCATGTGAATTTCACTATTATCATTTTGTCATCCTTCTACTTAGAAGGGATTGCCAACAGAGGAGGATCAAAGTAACAAACTACTTACGATTAAAGCGACATGGAGAGGTGCACCTCTTAGCTCATTAAACATATTTTCTAAAATATTTCCTACCTATTATACCACAATATATGATTACATAATTTCATTGTTGCATTCAGGAATGATGACCGGACGAATGAGACAACAAGTATCCCCTTCCGGTTGAACCACTTCATTGTTTTACCTGCAGGAACCTCCCTTGTTATAAGAAAAATGTTTTGACTTAATATCTAATAACTATAGCTCAGAAAGAAACAAATCAACACCATCACCGGGTCACAGTAAATATATAACATCATACGTACATAACCTTCAGGCAAAATTGTTATCTTTCAGCGTACAGCCTAAAAAGAAAGTGTTGAAATTATCATTGAATCTTTATCTACAAGACCACCTCGATCTGACATTTCACAAGAAGAGGAAAATTTAAACACTCAGATAACACTTGAAACAGTTTCTTACACGTGGCATACATTTCAGTTTCTAAACGACGCAACACTGACTCCGCAAAGCTCTGCTGCCTGCAACGTTACAGATGCAAATTATTGAAAACATGAGACATGCAAAAATCATACCCACTCAAATCAATAGAGTACTATGTATGGTAAGATATGATTAAACTAATCTTTTGTGTCCCATGAAAATGATAATGTTGACAGCAAACTCAAATCAATAGAGATAAGAAATAATAATTTACGACCCAGAACTCCACATGTTCAAATCCAAGGTCTACAACTGCAATAAGGTCACATATTTGGTAGATAAAACTTGTATCTCATGACATTTTCTGTCGACATATGGTTAAAGCTCATGAACATGATCATATCTTTAGACAAACAAATTTGATGTTTGACTTACTTCCGTTCCCTATGTTTTGGGCTAGGGCGAAAGTACTTCAAGTATCCATCCCAAGGAACCATTTTAATACCTGCATGAACAGATATGATACCCCTAACCCTGAAAAGTACATAAAGAAAATGCCAATTTAAACAACTTCAAAAACTACAAGACGTTTTTAGTATCAAGCCCATGTACTTGAAGTCATACCTCTCAGCAAATTCAATAGCAGTTTCATCCGGCTTCATATTTTGAGGTTCTAGGTACCAAACATCACACACCACAGCCCAAGATGTCATAAGCTGCAGTAGATGTGTTGTGAAGGATTGCCTATAAAATAGGGGACCAAAAAGCATCAGCAAAACTATTTACAGTATAATGTACTTATGTACATATACAAGGAAATGGGGAACGAGGGGTGGTCAACCCATCACGGCATCACCATCACCACCACCCAGTCAAGTAGCACATGTCTCGCAGTTCACCAAGTAACCCCAAGTGTACGATTAAATAAAGATGTATAATTAAATATCTCTATCAACATCATGAGCATAGGCATTAGCTAAACATATACTAAAAGTGGCAATCTCGACCCATTTAACTTGAGAACAGAGCGTTAATGAATTTTGGGTTAGATTAAGATATTTAGTTAACAAGGAAATGGATCAAATGGGTCGAAAGTCACCCACTGTGTAACTAACTTTTCAGTGTTTAAAAAACGCAATCAATTTTTGACCAAATGTGTTTCGGGCCTACCCGATCCGGCCCGGCCTGTTTGGACCCAGACACAACATGATTCGTTACCCAACCTGCCTAGTTTCCGACTAACAAATACCATGTTCATCTGTACATTTTCTATTACTGGTATTTAGCTTTCCTGTCTTGCTCTTAACACAGTCGCATAAAAGCAGGACTAGGCTTTATAGCTTTCTATTTGTTTCTAGGACAGCATGAAGAATGATGCTAATGGTTGCAGAAAACTGCAACAAATGTGCTAACAGACTTCAAAATCCTCCAGTTGGAGAAAAGTACAGCATGATATAACACAAGAAAACAAAAATAAAATACCCATGAAGTTAGGATAACAATTCTTACTTTCTACTATTCCAAAAGGCATCAACGAAGATTTTGTTGTATTTGATTGCAATTGGGCAGACAGTAGATCCAAGTTCAAATGCACCCTGAAATATAAGAATCAACGGGTACAGATTTACAATTTATCCTTCATTTATGAACTTTAGAATAGTAATGTCCAAGACTAATTACCTTTTAGAACATAACGGAGTACTGATTATTAACACAAGTTCCTTCACGAAAAATAAGAAGAGGATTGTTTTCAGCTCCTTCAACATGTCCCTTGACCTGAATTTCAAGCCAACATCAACACATATTAAAGAATTAATACATAAGTATATACTAAGATAAACAATTGTGGCTCATTATACTCAACATACTTTCTTGTCACAATTTCATGATCTTTTGCTTCTGAACGGTTGAACCATATACACCCCACACTTTCCAAGATAGTGCTTTGTAAAAGTCCTACACATAAAGAGTCATTAAGGAACAGTTCATTATTGGTCATTTCTTCTTTTTAGTAAATCATTGTTATATTTTCCACTGCAAATTTACTAATTTGACCAACCCAGGATTCCCCAATTCCTATCTCACAAACCACTCATCGAAACCATGGATCAAATAAAAGGCCTTGTAATGTCATTACTACATTGATGTCATGATCCACTCATATGATATATGTACTTACACTGTCTAATTTACTAACAAACATAGACACTTAGATAAAGACATACCAACCCATCCCGGGTGCTTCTACATGATTACCGCAAATGCTGTCATCTGCTCTAAAATGATGAACTCGATCGTTGATGTATGATTGGCCACAAACACCTGCTTATCCACCAATCAGACAGTTAACTTCTCAAGTACGAGAACCAAGAAAGAACACGCTATACCAAGTGTAAAAGAATACCTGTTTAGGCCTTGCGCATGGCCTTGGGCCATGGTATTTCACAACTCCAGTCCATGATGCAACAAAGAAACAGCAAATCAACTCCACCAGACCCCGCTGAAAAACAATAAGATATAGTCCATCAAGAGTGATTGACTTCTTGAACCACATAAATTGGCTAGTTGTTGCAAACAAGTTGCAAGCTTTTTCATTTGCATTTCCACAATTTGTTAGAAGTTTGCACTTCTTACTTCTTTTAGAAGTGTAATGCTCATTTTCGCATTTTCTTAAGAACAATAGACAAAGCCAAGTAGGATAGTCCGTAAATTGGATGTTTACTTCACATAGATATAAATGACACCATAAAACATACTTACCTCTAACTTTTTCCTCAACTTATCATGCCATTTTAATAGCAAATGCACAGGAATATAGCACGAATGGAAAATTATCCATCCTAATGTTAGAATAATAACCCTGCAAACCAAACAAGACTAACAATATGGGTAAAAGGATCCCATTCCATGTGTCAATTTAAGATCTATAAACTTAACATACAAAGAATCCAGATCAAATCTCATGAGAATTTTTGTTTCACAAATGTTAGACATGAGTATGGCCTCATGGGCACTCTTTCTTCAGGTACTCTGATCTGATAGACGTGATATACTTTTGTATAAAATAGTACTCACGTGATACGTATATCAGCTCAAACCGCATGATCTAATGCAAATCATAGTCACCAAAATAACTGTGCTTAGTTATGCACTCCTCCATTCATCAACATTTTTGTACTTAGTTTAATTCATTTTTATTTATTAATGTATTCATCAGTTGATGGATCCCAACTTTAAAAGTCAAAGACACCGTGTTGTTTCTTTATGCGTATGGGGTACTTACCAAGTAACCTCGTTTACATTTTCCCATTCAAGAGGTCAAGGGTTCAAACCTCGCTAGGTGTGCACATTTGGGGGTGGCAAGGAAAGGTCGGAAACGGCCTCAGGATTAACCCAATGAGGTCGCGTACATTTGAGTAAAAAAGGCTCGCCTTCCCCAGGTAAGGTAATCTGAACACGGAAAACCTCATCCTTTTATATTTGACTATAAAAACTAGTTTGTCCTTTTGATGATTGCATGTGACAGACATCTTGCTTATTTGCAGAGTGGGAGACAAAAAAAAAAACAGCTAGCAAATTAGACTACCATGTCATAAGTTTTCTTATGATAGTGATACTCGTTTAAAGGAGCTTGAAGCTATGAGTGGTTTGCTTGAGGTTTATGAGATAAATACTTATGCAACAAATTCTAATTCTGATGAGAGTATCAAAGATACAACACCCAATGTTGTAAATGTGGATGCGAATAGAAAGGATAAATCTATTCCAAATTCTACTTTTCGTCCTTTGGTTGCTGATTCAGTTTGTGAAGGAGTTAACGTTTCTATTCCACGTAGTGTGGTTGAAAAGGTTAGTGCACGTCTTGAACATACCCTATATGGCTACTTTATTGGTAATAAAATGGCTTTTCTAGTGGTTGAGTACTATGTTAAAAATAATTGGGCTAAATATGGTTTAAAAAAGATTATGATGAATGAAAAAGGCTTTTTCTTTTTTAAATTCGATACTCAGTCTGGTTTAGAAGCAGTTTTGGAAGGTGGCCCTTGGATGATACGAAAATCGCCGATCATTCTAAAGAAATGGTCAATTCATACTAGGTTGTGTAAGGAAGAGCTGACTCGTATTCCAGTATGGGTTAAATAACATGATGTACCTATTCAAGTGTTTGAAGAGGATGGTATTAGCTTAATTTCTTCATTTATTGGCAAGCCTATTATGCTTGATTCGTATACAAGCTCTATGTGTAAGGATTCTTGGGGTAGGAGTAGTTTTGCTCGATGCTTAATTGAGGTTAGTTCAGAGGCTGAACTCGTAGAAGTTGTTACTATTGGTGTCCCCTCTCTTATAGGGGATGGTTTTACTAAAGATACTATTCGAGTTGAGTATGAATGGAGGCCTCCCAGGTGTACATTATGCAAAATTTTTTGGCCATATCCATGATCATTGCCCTAATATAGTGGTCAATCATCATGTTGCTACTACTTCAAATGTTGCTAATCATTCTACTGTGCCTGCCAATGATGGTTTCCAAACGGTGAGTTATAAGAAGAACAAAGGTAAAGCCCAGTCTGCTAAATGTAGTCATTTTACTAGTACTTTAGTCAAACAGAACTTCAGGTATGAGCCAAAGAAAACTACTAGTGAACCAAATAAGGGAGCTGATACTCGGCTTAATGTGCATTCAACGTCATCTAAGTTGAAGTCTACTGATTCTACTTCTAAGGAAGGTATTGTTACTACATCTAATTCTTATGCTGCATTGGTGAACGTTGATGAAGAAGATGGGAGAACATGTCACACATGTGAATGAAGATTTGGCTAATCCAAATACTGCTGGAAGTTCATCTTTCACGGCAGCTACTGGTTAGCTTGTTTGTGTTATTTCTTGAGTTGTAAGTGCTTATGGCTTCTCATAAGCACTAGTTATTTCCAAGCTTCTTAGCTGTCTACCTTGTTATATAAGCTTTATCGCCTATGTAACGGTGAGATATGTGATTTTACCCATATCCTTTGTACTTAAACGTTTTTTGTTTAATATATTTAGTATTTACCACGGTGCAGGATTACTCCCCTTTACCCAAAAAAGTTTTCTTATGATAAAAACAAATACAACATAATCAATGCCTATTAATTTGTGATACGACAGCCCAAATATATATTTCGAATGAAATCCTGAGAGCTGAAAAAAATATTAAAAAAATATTGAGCAGGTAATGCAATTTACACAAGGAAACCCTTTGAAAGAACATTCCTTAACTCCTAATTTCCTTGAAAATGAGTCTATCTTAAATTTAAGTGAAATGTAATCGAGTGGCATAAATACCAACCTTACAGGGAAAAGAATTCCATATCGAACTACAACTCCCAAACACCACAGTGGGAACAAATATACATTCCAGTTCCAAGGTTCTGGGGGATTCGACTTGAAACACCGCGTGAAAGAATCCTGTTCAAACCAAATGAAGTTTTTGTTGGTTTATAATGAAGGAACTTATACCACTCAGATCGCAAATGACCAAATTCTTTATTGAGATTGATTAGGAATAGTACAGGGGTACGATAAAGTGATAACATAATCTGGTTATTCAATACCTATAATCCCCTTAAGAAAAATAAGATTGAGAAAATTGTAGGCCAATTGGTCTCAGCATCTTTTAGTGATTCTTAATGAGATAGTAAAAATAATCCTACTAAAATGTTTCAAATTTTGCGGGACAACCAAAATTGAAATTGATGAATCATTTGGTACTAAGGGAGTAACTAATATGTGAAGTTCGAAAATGGATATTCTTGCAATTTTCATAAGCTACAGATCGAGAGTATTTCAATTCTAATACTGGAATTTGCGCACTCTCATGTCACTCAGAATCTACCAAGTTCCATTTCACTCACTTATGTTTGTGAGCATTGTTTTCGAACCTTAGACTTTGATAGAATTTGATCAACTGAATATATGTATATCCAACATGCCTAAAATGGTTATTTCAAATTACTTTATAAAGAGTCTAATGTGTTTATTTAATGATTCAAAACTTGTGTCACCATGGCGCAAGTTAAAAAATCCCTTTTGATTAAATTATCTAATATTGTGTTTGGCAAAATTTAAATAATCAAATAACACTGAGATGGTTGTGATATATAGATTGAAATAGCTAGTTTGTCGATCGAAAAAAAATAGGTGTATGTCAAGCAATATCACATTTATACAAATATAATTATTACAACATACTCGCATTTCTCACATATTTTCTATCATCATCCTTGTGACAAATGTTATAAACAAATTTTCAAGCCTATGACTTATTATATTTTACTTTTTTAACCATCAATCATATTGATATACTGATAAACACGAATAATAGGATAGCAACGATGCATCATCAGCTAACAAATATAAAAATGATTAAAAAAACAATAAAAAGCATCAGCATTATCAAAAGTAATTAAAGCAAATGAAAAAACAATAAAAAAACTGATGCCAAATCAAATAAAGAGAAGGACTAGACGGGCCCAAATTGATAGAATAAAGGTATAATCGTCTTAAATTAGTAAATATATAAAAGTAATTAAAGCAAATGAAAAAACAATCAAAAAGTAGTGACAAATCAAATAAGAAGAAGGATTAGACAGGCCCAAATTGATACGGATTAAAAGTATAATTGTCTTAAATTAGTAAAATATATAAAGATTGACAAATTTTATTATTTTGAATCTTTGATTGGAGATTTGTGTAAATAAGAACGTTTATTTGGGTCTGCCTTCATTCACAAACTCACCATCCACATTCCCACACCACCCAAGTTCAACTACCGACGCCCCTCTCCGTCCAACCCAAGTACAATACACGCCATTACCACCAAACTACTGCCGGCCACATCGCCAAACCACCACTCTGTTAGATTATGGACATTATTTTAGTAGTTGTATGTTAGGATCGAACTCGAGATCACGGGATTGCACACTTTACGTATGAGAGTTAAAGTTTAATAATTAAATGTAAAAGTTTATATTTAATTATTTATTACACAAATATATAATGATTATTTAGTATTTAAGATAAATGACTAATAATCATTAGACGCATAAAAGGAAAGTAATGTGTATGATTTATTGGAAGGTCAAGAAAGTTCAAGAAGGAGTTCCACCTCCTTTGTAACTTGAGCTCCAAGTAAACTATACTATATAAACAAGGTTAGGGATTCATTGTTTGTATCTCTTGTGCACACACACAAACCCTAAACTTGTTTTTCTCTCCTTCTTTTCTAGTAATCTATCAAACAAACACCCTTAAAGGGTTGATCGATTTTCTTTATTAAACAAAAGGTTTTGGTTTAATTTTGTATTCTAAAACTAGCATTACTTTAACTTGTTTTAGTACGTGTGTACAAGAACGTGATTCAAACATACTTTTGTTTGATTCTTGGATTGAATTACAAAAGAGGTAAGGGGTAATATTTGTAATCCACATAAACCCTAATTAGGGTTCTTGATTTGAAGATTGCAATTGATTCTTGTTCGGGCTAGAATCACAAAGGTATGTTTACTATTTATATTTGATTAATTAATTACATGTTATATGATCTTGTTATAATTGTTTCCGCTTTGCGCACTTGATGTACTTGGTTTATTTTATATGAATGTCATGATATTATAATTCCAACACACTCCCACTGCAGAAGCGATGTTGAAACACACTAAAACACTATTAGCGTCGTCTCAGATCTATTTGTTTGACACTAATTTAGTAGCAGTATTCGTGTAGTTCTTCCACTTAATTAATATCTTGCTTTCACTAATTTTTACTTGATAAGACACAGACATTAATCATGTCTTCTTACATAATGATGTCTTCCAACAGCGACTATGAACTAGGAGAAATCCCATTTGAAGATTTGGTATGTATCACCAACAACTTCTATGATGAATATCTCATCGCAGAGACTAGTATTGCAAAGGTCTACAAAGTTCCATATTCACAACTTAAAAAGTTAGTTGACTCAGAAGAAGATGACACAGAAGAAGACCTTTTTGATGTCTTAATACGGAGGTATACGATTATTGTGTAACACCCCCAAAATACCGCAGCGGAAGACTGTGTCATAGGGGTGCTACTTCATAATACAAAGTACAAGTTATAGAAAACGAACTCTAAATGAGACGTTTTGAAAAGTTACCATTCGATTAATGAATTCAAAGTTACAAACATGAGATTCCAAAGTATGATACATAAATGTATACAAATGTTTTGAATGGTAAATGATAAAAGCGTAAGTCTTCAGAATATGCAGCTTGACTCTAAGTTCCACGCACTAGCTATCGCCTTACTAACCTGAGATAAACATGCTAAAGTGTCAACACAATGGTTGGTGAGTTCATAGAGTTTGTCTTAAAACAGTTGAAAAGCCTTAAAAGAATGTTCACACAGCAAAGGCATCATGAATCCACTCAGTTACAAGTCCCGCCATAAGAGACTTGTAACCTGTGTGTTTACAACCCACTGCTACAATATAGTATGATTAAGACATGTATAAGTTCATCAAAACAATTAAGCAATTAGTCGTGAGTCTACTCTTCATCTCCGAAGACCTCACTTTGGGAGCCAATTCCCAAGGACAACTGGGAGCCACTTCCCAAAGAAAACTGGGAGCCACTTCCCAAAGATATAAGTTTACTGGGAGCCACTTCCCAAAGATATAAGTTTACTGGGAGCCACTTCCCAAAGATATAAGACAGTCATGTATGTATGAAATCAAGTATAATGCCATCAAGTATAAGACAATCAAGTATAAAACAATCAAGTATAAATGTTTTGAGTATTTGTACAAGTAAGCAAGTAGTTGAGCATGTATCCCCCCCAAGAGTTAAAACAAGTACGAAAAGAGTAGGGGCTATGACTCACCTTAAGTCTATGTAATGAGAAATGAAAGTGATAGTCGAATCGCGAAAGTCTCTAAGAGCAGCCTATAATAGAATGTTGCGACTTAGGTTTGGAGTAATGTCTAAGAATACGAAGAATTGCCTATATATGTCTTGCATAATGTTCATGATGTAGTACTTAGTATATAGTGTAAGTCTTTGAATATAAATGGTTTATGAAACATGTATAGGTTGTATATCTCTTACTACCGTTCGGGCCGACATAATTCAGAAGTCATGGAGTAAACGTTCGAGGAGCCAGGACACTTTAATTCGTAAATCCACAACTCGTCTCGACGGCTTACTTAATGAACTCCTCACATGAGGCTCCCTACTATTGTAGTACTTGATAACATATATATAAGTTTTGATCTTTAAAAGTTATGTGGTCTTTAGCCGTGGCTTTGCCGTGACCTTGGTCATTGTTACCATGGTCTTGAGACTCAACCTTGGCTTTAGCCATGGTTGTGGTCTTGGCTTTAGGTCATTAGACCTCTTGGTCTCATCTAATTATAATCATTATATAGTAACTTTGGTCTAAAAATGGGCTGTTAAGAATTTGAAGAAAATTATCACTCAGAAAGCATTTTCAGGTCTCGAGCTTCTTTGTTCCTGAACGAAAACGTCGTTCCGGACAACTTTCGTGTTTTAACTTTTTGATGAATTGGATCAGAAGTGGGACTTTCAAAATCAAAATTTGATCAGAATGCTATTTAGGCAGTTTTGCCGTTTTGGTTTCGCTAACTTCAAATGGTCATAACTTTTGACTCGTGTACTCGTTTTGGGTGATTCAAATTGCTATGTTTTCCTTGTTAAGTCCTCTTTAACAGTAAGTAAGTGTCAAATATCAAAGTTATACTATTGTGGTCGTGGTTTTTCATAAAAATCACTAGTTTGCTTGTTTGCTTGTCATAAGTTAACATATGTATACCAATACTCGTTTTATCCATTTTTAAACATCATGAACACAATAACAAGAACATATATAGCATGAAAAGAACACAAAGAGCATGAAAATGATATTGAGCAAGAAAGTGTATAAGGGTTTCTTACAACTTTTGGCTTTCACTTAAGAAAGGAAGTCAAGCATGAACTAGGACACTAAACCTATGCTTGTAAACCCTTTACCACAACTCTTGTAACCCTTGCTAGCCTTGATCTAACCCTTGTGAAAATCATTTAACTTCAGCCCTAGTAACCTTGTGTAGCTCCTAATTCAACCATGGAATCACCAAACAAACTTAAGAACTAGGTAGAGAATACTAAGACCTTGAACTTTGTAGTGTAACTTGTATATTGAAGATCAAAGGATCATGGTGCTATGATATAAGGCTGTGGCGTTTTTGTGGTGAAGAAAGGAAGAAGAATGAGCTTGTATTTATACTATGAATGAGGAGGTTAGGAAGGTGGCTAGGAAGGTGCTTAAACTTGGAGACAAAGTTGTAATTAAGTAAGATCTAATGGCTAAAGTCAAGATTTAACCACACATGGTGACTCCCCCCCCCCCTCCTAAGTCGGTTTTTATATGGATAGGGTGACTAGATGAGTAGTCATGGTCTTTGGATGATAATATCCTAAGTATGCAGCTAGTTTCGACTCCATAAATTGCTAACCGTAAATGATTAAGCCTCAAAACGTAAAACCGGGTATCGTAAAAATATGAAACTTGAAAGTATGGTCAAACATGTCAATATACTCCATAATAAAATATAAAATGAGTGGTAGGTTCTATCGGGTGCTAAAACCCTGCTAAAAACTGGAAACACGGGTCTAAAACGCGCAATTCGCGTAAAACGCTGAACTGAAAAACGTAAAATTCCGAAACTTTTGGAATTGTCCTAAAATGAGAGAAAATCATATTTCTATTATTTATAATGTTTTATGGACATATCGGGATGCTGGAATGACGTTTAAACCTAAAAGTAAATCTCGGACACGGCTTTGTGATTTTTGCAGAAATGATCCGACGAGCGTCAAACTCTCGGATTATCGTTAAAATAGTTTAACTTACAAGAATATGAAATAAAAATTTCTGAGATGAATAGTAAAAAGTGAATAGTGAAATTTTCGGGAATAAAAGTTAACCTGAAATTGCGAATTGTTACATATTGGGTGTCAAAACAAACAGATGGTGAATAACCTCCAGTTAAATATCGGTGTCAGGCATAGAAATGTCGTACCTATACTTGGGTACTGTGAAGAAGACGATGAGTTCATCATGGTAACCAAGTATGAGGTGAATGGAAGCCTGGACAAACATCTCAGTGACCCAACCACCCTCACTTGGATACGAAGATTGCGCATATGTCTCGGTGTCGCATGTGTAATGAGTTATCTGCATTATGGTTTGGATAAACAAGGCCGTGTGATACATGGCAACATCCAGAGTTCTAGAATATTATTAGATGATAAATGGGAACTTAAGTTATCTGGTTTTGAATACTTCATTGTATGTCATCAAAATCAGCAACTTTGCCTTACTAGTAATTATGGTGGCACAATACAGTATATGGATCCAGCATATGAAAAGACTGGAGGTCTTACTCTCAAGTCGGATGTGTTTTCTTTTGGTGTCGTTTTATTCGAAGTCTTGTTCGGGAGGAAGGCATCTATAGTTAACGATGATAAGTGGTATTTTGCAAAATTAGCAAGACGCCATTACGAGGAGAAAGGATTGGATGATATGATTGATCCCGTTCTACGGCAACAAATGGACACACAATCATTGGACATTTTCGCAAAAACAACATATTATTGCTTGAGTGAGTAGCGAGCCCAACGTCTAAATACACATGAAGTTGTTAAAAGACTTGAGGAGGCTTTGGACCATCAGATGGAATATGAGAATCCTGTAAGATTTATCTCCACATATTTATCTCTTGCACTGCAATACAAAGTAGTTTTTGGTACGCTCCTTAGATACTGTTATACGGAAACCGTATCAAAAAATCCATCTGGTGCGGTTTCTATAAAAACCTTACTAACAAAAACCTATTTGGTGTGGGTTTTAAATTTTCTTCGTTACTTGGTACGGTTATTGTTAAAACTGCACCAAATAATCGTTGTTTAATAATAAAGAAATTTTGATATGGTTTTCTAAAAACCACACAAAAAAAGAATGAGAAATGTTAAATCCTCCTACCAATACCTCCTTCTTATCCTCCTACTCACAGGATCCTGACAAATGTCACAATAAACGATTTGATGCAAAGAGAAAATGAGTGAATATATATATATATATATATATATATATATATATATATATATATATATATATATATATATATATATATATATATATATATATATATATATATATATATATATATAATTGCAAATATTAGTTAACTATTTTTTTGAAAATTTTCAAACAAATTTAAAAAAAATCGAAAAATTTTACATGTGACCAAAAAAATTTTCACATGTAAAAGAAAAAAAATATTCGAAAATTATAAATTCGAAAAAAAAAAATCGGATTTTTTTTTCCAAAAATTTTAAATTTTCACATGTGAAAATTTGTGAAATTTTTTTTTCACATGTGAAATTTTTCGCACGTGACGAAAAAAATTTTCGAATTTTTTTTTTTCAAAAAAATAGTTTTCGGAAAAAAATTTCCAAATTTTTTTTTTCACATGAGACAAAAAAAAATGGAAATCTTTTTGAAAATTTTTAAAATTTTCAGAAAAATTGGTTAACTAATATTAAATAAAGATAAAATAAGTGGTTAGGATCACTTCTCACCAAAATATGACTTCTCATTTGAACGTTTGACTATATATATATATATATATATATATATATATATATATACATCTAATTGCAAATATTAGTTAACTATTTTTTTGAAAATTTCCAAACAAATTTAGAAAAAAAAATTGAAAAATTTTAAAAAAAATCGAAAAATTTTACATGTGACAAAATTTTTTTTTTCACATGTAAAGAAAAAAAAATTCGAAATTTTTTTTTTCAGAATTTTGTTTTTCGAAAATTTTAAATTTTCACATATGAAATTTTTTTCGCACGTGACGAAAAAAATTTTCCAAAAAAAATTTAGCAATGCTCAAAAGAATTCAAAAAATCTTGCTCCTTTTTTATTCTTATATTAATCTAAGTTCGGTTGTCTTAATTTCTCAGGAGCGTTCAACGACTAAAGATGAAAGTACAGTATTCATTCACTCAAAGGTAAAGCACCTCTTATTTACTTTTTAGGTTATTTGATTGATATATATATATATATATATATATATATATATATATATATATTCTATACTTCTATACTACATATCTTATCTTAACTACTTATAAAGGCTCTATAGTTAATATTGTATAAGTAGGAGATAAAGACATCCACAACTACAATTATCCATGACAGTTTGTGTTATGTGTGAAAATGTAGAGGGAGTGAATACGTTATCATTTGAAAACTTTAAAACTTGTTGTATGAAATATCCAATTAAGCTTATTGTTATATGAAAAATGCCAATTATAGTCTTATGACTAATATGAAGCATAGAGTAAAACAAGTTGCCACACAAACATAAAAATCAAGCCACAACACAAACAATAATATAGTGCAAGTATAAAAGTAAAGAAAGTGTAAACCGGACACGATAATTTATAGTGCTTCGGTCACGGAGCTCCTCTCCGCTCTACTCCACTCCCCGAGTACCCAAATCGAGAGTTACTTAACTAAATCAACAAGCTCCATTCTCGACGGAGAAAACCTTACAAACGTCACTTACACTTTTTCCGGTACAAAGCTAAATACCGGGTTCTAGTTTGAGGTAGAACCAACCTAACGTCGCCTATACAATATTTCTGACACTAAGCTAGATGTCGAGTTCTTTCTCGGATACAACCACTCCCGTTATGTTTTAAGGCCCAACATAACAAACCGACCAACTTGGTGTTTTACAACTAATACACATCACACCTATAACCTTTGTGAAATGGAATGAGTGTTACAAATGTATAGTGATGATCCAAGACATAAATGTTTAATGGATATAAATGCCTAATCTAAATGATCTTCTTGAATGAGAAGTCCTCAATGAGGATGACAAGTTCTCTTGAATCTTCATATGTTGATATGCTTTGGTGTATGAGGATGACAAGATCTCTAAGCTTTCTTTGGTGGATCAAGATATAAAATATGCTTACAACAAAAATGAATGTTAGAAGCATTATGATCATATGATGGTGAGGGTGATTAATGTATGTTACTACATTGTTATCTAATATTCTAAATGTATGCAAAGGGTAAAGAGAATATGTATGCAAAGGGTAGAGAGAATATGTGTTCAAGTGATGTTGAAACAACTAAGCTTGGCTTGCTATTTATAGGGAAAACTTGCCAGCTAACCACGGATGGGACGGAACCAAAAAGAGGGTTCCGCCCGTGTATGATTTTGGTTCCGCGGAGACCTCACAGAAAATCTCCAAAATCTTCTACCAAATATAACCAAAATATACACCATATCTTTCTATGATTCTAGAGTGTAAATTTAGACAAAATATTTATCAAATCTTTCCAAAGATTCTAGAGTGTAAATCAAAACAAAATATTCATCATATCTTTCCAAAGATTCTAGAGTTTAAATCTAAACAAAATATTTACCAAATCTTTCAAAGATCCTAAAGAGATATGATGATCCATGGAATGATGTAAAAATGCATTTTTATTTTGATTTAAAAGTTTAACTAAGTAAACTTGTAAAATTAATGTTGTAGCTAGTTAAATTGTGACAACCGGTAATTTAGGGAGCCATTTTGAAAACCCGCATTACGTTAAAGTTCGTTTATAAATTTTTATTTGGAATTTTATTCGTAACGAACTTGCAAGACCTATTTTATGGTTAATTATATTTAATATCGTTATGGGATTTGAGATTTTATTTAATGATTGTTATGAAATTATACTTGGTGATTTATTTTTGAATTCTCACTTGGTACTACGTTGACTCCGGCACTAGGATTACCTAACAGAAATTTTGTGACTTGATTTTACAAGTTCGACAATATTTAATTATTTACGGAACGTTACGCGAGATATTAAACGTTTTGAAATGAGTTCGGGTTTTGGACTGTGTGTTTTACACTCACCCTTTTATTACCCACTCTTATTATTATTATTATTATTATTATTATTATTATTATTATTATTATTATTATTATTATTATTATTATTATTATTATTATTATTATTATTAAAAGAAAATGATTTTTTTTTATAAGTAAACTACAAAAATCGTCCATGTGGTTAATACCACACACACACCAACACTTCACCCTCACCAACTCTCTCTCTCTCTACCCCTACTTCTAACCCTAGCCGCCGAGCACTATTCCGGCCACCACCACCACTACGCCGCCCTCACCACAAAACCACCACCACCATCTTGTTCCTTGTCCTTTTCTCTTTCTTTTGGTGTATTATACGCGCCGTATAACCCACTTTAACACCTCGAAATCTTATTAAATCCGACCCAACTTTATTGTTTTTACTAGATCTATCCGATTGGAGGTTCTAGGAGGTGAGTATAATCGATTTTGGCTCTTGGGTGCCTCGATTTGGTGATTATTCCGTGGGTACATGGAGTTTTGTTATGGGAATCGAATTATTACGGGATGAAATAATGTTTTTGATGTTAAAATAATGGTTTGGTATCCGGGTCTTGGTGTTTCTTTGATGGTTCGAGTGAACCGTGAGTCAAAGACTCACGGCTTGTTGTGGGATTCGAGCCTATGGCTCGTTATTTTGATTCTTGTGGCCTTGAGTTTATGGTTTTTCATGTTTTGTTCGATTTGAAATTGGTTTGACTCGATGGAGTCTTAGTCCTTTTGGTTGATTGATGCCGCGACCCATTTGGGTCGAATGGGCAATTTTGGTGTGTCTCTTTGGAGCTTATTTTTGTGACCTCTTGATTGTTGAGGTCGAGTCCTTGTGACTCGTGGTGTGAGCCGAGACTCAAGTGAGTCAAGGGCTCGGGTTTGGCTTGGTAAACCAACCCGAATTTGGACCTTGTTTATATTTATATTTTCTTGTTATATTTTGTGGACTTGTTGTTTTGGCATTTGTTGGATTCGGCCGAATGCTTGGTTGTGTCGAGATCATGTTTGGTCTCGACAAGGGATTTGTGGTATATTGAGAAGTTGTTGTCGAATGGTAAAGTGGGGACCGATTGTGAGACGGTCACTTAGATTGACGGAGATAGGTTAGTCGGGTGCCGTAGTCGGACCCTATTGTTGTAGCACGTGTTTTGGGATTGATTTGGACGGAGTTGGATTGATTATTTATGACTTGCTCACATTATTTTGGACTTGGACAATGAGCCGAGAGTAATGACTCGGACATGTGACCATTTCGTATGACTCGATTATAGTATACAATTTAAAACACAAATAATAAAACTCGTAATAATATTATTGGTAATATAAACGTTTATATAAATATATAGACGTGAATAACATATATATAATTATGTAAATGCGTATATTAATAATAACAAAAATCACGAGTAGTATTATAAATAATGCGACTAAACATATTATGCTACGAGAGTAGTGTAATATTATTGGAAGCGTTATTATAAATAAATAGTATAAATAACGAGGAATTCTCGACGTTAACCAAATATTAAATGAAATATTATCTTTTATATATAACGAGGAAAGCTATCGAGTTATGCGGAGTCGTGGTCACTTGAGTCCAAGTGGGTTATTGTTTGTGACTTTTGTGTTGTCACGGATATATGACGATTAATATAAACATTTTCTATAACTAAATAACTTATTTAATCGATAGGTTAAACCGAGTTATTTGGCTATAAGAAATGAGTATACTAATGGGCATCGTATCCTACGACGCCCATAGGTTGTGGTATATGTATAGGATAATAAATCCCTAAGTATATATATCGGGAAATCTGGCCAATTTAACGATGTATATAAGGAGTTTATTAGACTACGATATATACCATATAGTATTTTTGTGCTATGTGCTTTAGGATTGGGTGTAATCTTGGAACGGTATGTTACATAAATAAATATGGGGACTATCAAATCGACGGATTTGATAAACTTCGATGATTTATTTAAATAATATATTGGGCTAATATTAGATCTATAGTTTATTTTATTATTCTTTTGTGAGACTTTTTGGTTTGTTTGTGTCGACCCACCACCCGTATGGATACCAAACGTAAAACTCCAAACTAATACGAGAAATGGATTTTCGGAAAATAAAATGGAATACGTCCGGGTTTGGGAATATTTGAATTTGAGGAAATGATTTCTGAACAAGTTGATATTGTTAGGTCGTGCCGAGTCCGTAGTTGCCGTCTTATGAGTTATTATACGTCTTACTTCTACCAAGTTCTTATTGCTGATTTCTGGACTTGAGGTGAGTCATAGCCCCACTTTTTAAATCTTGAACTATGTTTTCAATACTTGGGGTGAGAAACGTGCAAATTATTTTATGTGGACTTTTATCGCTTCTATATTCTTTCTAAAACTTGCTATGCGTATGGACTAGGATGTATTGTCAGCTTTAGTCACATATTTTTGTGTGTACTATTCAAGGTTGGCTTATTTGGTTATTGGTGAATTGTCAGCTTTAGTCACATAGTTTCGTGTGTACTATTCAAGGTTGGCTTATTTAGATACTATAGTGTGCACCTATAGGTTATTAATACTTCGGAGGTTGTCCAAGTATTTATGATATTGCGGGGGTTACCCGAATATCTATGTTAGAGCGGAGGGTATCCGTGTGTTACGTTGGAGCGGAGGGTATCCGCAGGCTTTTAGTGAATCCTTAGTCTAGCTAGCAAGCGTTTTGCGTATATGTCCACTATATTGAATGATGAATTTAAACCTATGATCTCACCAGCGAAAGCTGACTTTTAGCACGTTTTCTCAGATAATTAAGCGATGATTTGGATGAATGGATTGGAAGGCTCGGCTAAGGCACCTGGTTTATGGATCTATTTTTCTAAACTCTGATATTAAATTGTGGACCTACGTTTATTTCTTTTGGGCCTGACTCTGAATGATGTTGGGATAAATGTAAACTTTAAAACCCCGTTTTGGTTGTGTTTTTATTATGTTTACTTTATCTCGTTCTATTATGTCTTGTGTTGTATACCAATCCCCGTAGCACCCCGAAAGCTTGTTGAGTCTTCCGCTGTACCAAATTTTGGGGGTGTTACATAAATGATGTTGTTTAGTAAATTAATGAGTTACTAAATACGTTTGATTATTAATGTCATCACATTTTTATTATTTGTAAAACTTACTGATATTACTTTAACACCTAATGTAGCATGTTATTTGTTATTAACACCTAATGTGGCACTTTTCCTATTTTGACACCTAAAGTGTACTTTGACACCTAAAATACTTAAAGAATCTAAAAGCATTTTAAGGAGTTTGATCATAATGACACATAATAAATATGTACAAACCTGTGTTACGTTGTAGGGACTCGAGACGTTGAGAGGTGTTTAATGTATGTTGAGGCAAATATGATTACGAGCAACTTGTACATTTTACGTTATGTATCAAATTATATGTTTGTCATCAATCAAAACAAACGAGACTGTATAGATTAAATATCATAATATTTGCACTAACATTATGTTTTTTTAGTGTGTGTGTGTGTGTGTGTGTATATATATATATATATATATATATATATATATATATATATATATATATATATATATATATATATATATATATATATATATATATATACTAGACTTCAAAGCCCACCCGATGGGCGGGCATGACTTATAAATATTGTTGTCATATTTTTTTATAACAAAAAAAAGGGTGGTAAGAAAAGGGTGGAAAGTGTACATCATTTATCCACAATAGCGGTGATCCCCACGTTAGAGGTATCGAATTCACACACTTTGATTTGTATTTTGGTATATCGAGTATAAATCAGCCTACAATTTTAACATTGAGTCAATATGGATTTAAAGAACAAACATTAGCAGAATCTGCATAAATATAGTTTATTGTGTGAAATTGAACATATTAGGGTTTGGAGAAGGAAAAAAAAAGAGTCGACTTGTGGAACATAATGATATTAGGGTTATGAGGTGTTTTTTTTTTAATCCGAACAAATGAGGTTCCTAAATTGTCTCATACTGGTATTCAGATGCATGAAAACCTCAAACAATTTATCCAAAAAGAATGATTATTTTGTATCAATATTGTTCTGTAATCATATTTAGCACTGGTTATTTATAAGTAAGAAGGGATTAAACTTGACTAACCTCAAGATGTAAACTTGTTGGGCAAGCCCCTCTTTACAACGCTCATTAGTGAAGTGTTTAACACCAAGATTCACGACACTATTATACAAAGAAGTCAAGCTTTCAACTTTTGTATCTTTTAAGTCCGCGTGTTTGGTTAACAATTCTACGATTGTTCCCATTGGCAAAGTAAGAGAACTGAAGAGGATTTCAAAAAAGTCTTCATCTCCTTCTGCAAACATTACCTTGTTCTTCTGTTTGTCGATTAATAGTTTCACCTGAACCGGTTTCTCAACGACCACCATTTTCTAATAACAATATGACTAAAACCAAACATTTTCACTAAATAATATTAACTTACAATAAAGATTTGGCTAACTTTGAAGAGATGGGTCATCTCTCCAAAATATGTCTAACTGAATCCATCAACTACGCTCACGCATAACAAATCCTGCTTTACCATAGTCTTAATTTATAGAGCTCCTTATCCCAGCAATTACATCAAAATACTCTTTGATTATTGCTTCAGGACCATCTAAGTTCCAAACCATAAACCAAAGCATGTAAATAAAAATAGCGATTACTAAAAACTTATTGAGTTTGTCTGGTCTATAAGAGTATTGTATTTAGAAACTCAAACAAAAATACCATGGTATACCTGAAGCTCAGTTTTAAGAAAGTCAAGGATAATAGCTGGGATAAGACCTCTGATTCCACCACCATCGATGCTAATCACTGTGATCAAGTTCCCACAAGTTGGGGGCTTTACTATTGTGTTAGATCTCTTCATCTCCATAGAAGACAATGCCAAACCATTACCGATGGATCTAGTAGGTTGTATGCTAAAAAAATATGAACTTTGGGTGACTTTCTACCTATTTTATCCATTTCCTTTTAGCTTTATAATTTTATTTGACCCATTTGAGATTTAAATTACCCTAAGCAAACCATTTGTAATTAAATATTTAAATGACTTTCTACAATACTCAAGATGAGTGAAAAGAACCAAACCTTACGTTTGTCATCTCTTCATACGACTTCTGAAGAGTGTTGCATTCTTCTATTAGATTCTCAGCAGATTCCTGCAGTTTTGGCTTTTCGGTTTTCACAGATTCACACTCCTCTTGAGTATCCAATAATAACTTCTCCACATTCTTTAATTTTATACTTCTTTCTGAAGATTAGTTTGGACTTTGTTTTGAGCTCATTGTCCAAGTGCTCGATGTGGGCTTCGAGTTCAATTACAGTGGCGTAATGTGTTGAACGTTCGTACTGCATTTTCAGGTGTTCCTGGATTTCACTTTTTTCCAGTTTATAAGACAGACTTTCATCTTTTCAATGGGCGGGCATGAAGGTTTGGATAAACGAAGTAATTACGCCTATATTTGTCATTATATCTTACTATATTTGTCGTTATATCTTACTATATTAAGTTTGGACCATTTCCACACTCTTGCTTCCATTTGTCTTGTTCGCATGCAAGTCACTGGGTTCACTTCAACTAAACTTTGTTTACCTGGTAGCTCCAATTTCAGGTCATAGATTGAGTTTTTAAGTGACCTGATAGACTTCTAAGAATCAAACAATTAACATTCAAGGAAAAAAACTTTAGCCGTAGCATTCAAACAGTCGGATATCCAAGATTTTGATCCACGATATTGCACTACCATATCAAATATTTTCTTGACGTTTTTTTTACCCAAAAAATGCTTATTCACAGTATGATATATGGGGATCACCGGACGCACAATTTAGTTGCTTGCGTGTACCTGTAAAAAATTGATATGTGTTCAGTGACCATCAGTTGTACACATGTATCCAAGCGAAAGGGTCAAACCAATGCACACGATATGTTTGAAGTACCTTGGCACCGCGTATGCAAATGGTTATTACCGCCACTGGTATGTGAAAACGGTTGTTCTGCTTGTCCAGCTGTAAAGCCCAATGAACAATTAATAAGTATATGGAAACCATAAATATAGAATGTCAAAAACCATGAAACACATAATACACGCACAACAGTACCTCGCATATTTCGCAGCGTGGAAGTGGCGCTTTCATGGCGGTTACCATCTGCAGGTAATGTACCCATGAATGGGAGTTCCCCGTGTGATTCTGAATGAATGCTTCCTTCAGTCACATGTAGCCACTGGTTCATAGGTATATTAGAATGCGCTGAATTAACATCGTCTTCTAGCACATGCTTGCCTCTATAAATGGCCCTATGCCTTTGTGACTCTAGCAATGCAAAAGTATAACACGTAGCTCGTGCTGACTACTGCAAAGTTGCATCGTAAACAACAGAGCAAGTAGTCGTGTCAGTAGTAAAAGCAGCCAAACATACAATGACATTGTTTGTAGAAGCTGGTCATATGGGAATTGTTGAAATTGGTATGACCCAAGATCATTACTTAAATTCTAGCATTATATTTATTCTGGTCCTGCAGTGACACAATAGTTGAACAGAAGAAATGTGATGGAGGATATGGCAAGAAAATTGAAAGAATTAAGAATATACCATGTTGTACTCATCTAGTCCGGTCTCTTCTTCACATGTAGCTGACCACTTGTCGATCTTCTCAAGTATGTCTTTCCTGCTGAAATCTTGTTACTTGACATTTGAAATCTGAAGCTATACTTGTTGTAACAATTAGAATAAAGGATCAACTGCACCTTCAAGAAGATATTGGTATCACTCAGTGAAGAGATTATAAGAACACCACTAAGTCGAGCTAGGGGTACATCAAACATATACTGAAGTTGAAGTAAGAAGTCAAGATACACAAGTTAAACAAACTACTAAAGAAATAAGTAATGTTACTCACCAAGGCTCTCAGTGAAATTTCCTCTTGTTAAGGATCGATTTCAACATATGCTCCATACGTTAAATCCATTTGGTCATCATTAAGACGTTAACCCATTTTTATTTTATCAGATCCTAATAATAAACAATATATGTTTACTAACAGACTACAATGACTCTTTATAGCATATGAACACAAACTATTCATTAATTATTTCTTGAGCTAACACAATTTTTTCTATCCGCAGGTGAAATATGCAACTTTTAGCAGATATACCTTGATGCCAAGAGGGTTTGCAACTCCTCGTAAAAATTCAACATGCGCACCATCAAGTTGTCGAGTATGTTCCCCAACCCAAACCATGTGAGCTGAGCAATCATAATAGAGACCTGAAGTGGAATCTTCTCTTATAAGTGCTTGTTCATAAGGCAAAAGCAAGCACTCATGAGATGTCCAAAATTGTGTAGTAGTCATAATCGGGTGATCAATTGTGAGTCCAGCAGCAGCCATGAACCCCATTGCCTCATCAACCCGATGAGCCAGTTCCTATACATGTCCCCTTGTTCACTATGCTCAGTGAAATCAAGTTCCCTATTTGATTTTTATGACATGTATTGAGAGTTTTAAGACAATGATATCACAATCTATTAAGAAATATAAATAGTAGCAGTGGTGAATGGCGTCCTTAAGTGGTTCTATAGACTTCATCATGAAGTAGCTTGAAAATTTTGGTCTTGCCATTTGAACCTGCAGTAAATAAAGCAGTATCTCCATGTCTATTGGTCATCCCAATCAACATAGGAGCCCTACGTAGCATCTCAGCTACAGCCTCGATTGTCTTATTACTATAGCCAATCTCATGAAGCATGGTATGTCCACCACCATTCTGCCAGGTTAGTTTGTGAGATTCAGAGATAGGCACCATATCAAGGAGCTCTAATGAATCAATGATAAGTCATTTTTCTTGAGGTTGGTAGCAATGAATCATAAATATAACAAAACTTATTGAATTAGGCTGCAATAGTATGATTATGAAACAAATATGAAGTCGAGACTTACTTCACGGGAAACTTTTGAGATTTGATCAAGTATTCAAAAAAGAAAGCTTGATTGTCCAGAACGGAATCTTCCACAAATAGCCATTCACATCCCTGTTATAACTTTCATCTGAATATTAGACAGAGTCGGCCTCGGAGAACGCACGTCCCACTGAAAGTGGTCTCATCACTGTCATGTCTTGGCTAAAATCACTTAATTTTTCACATGCTTATGAGTAATATATAGAGAAGTCATCCCTATAACAGGTGAAAACACAAAAGTCGGCCAAAATTCCACTGTGTGCTTTCAGTTTTGGTTCCTCAAGTATGTAATTGATTTTCCTATTGTCCCTAAAGGCTAATGCCAGCAGAACCAAAGCTGAAAACAGAAAGTGATATTAGGGACTAATTATCAATATGGGATGATTTCTACAATTCAATCTATTTATTATGTAGCATTGTTTCAAAAGCTCAAGGTTACTCATTAAGAACAACCAATCTGAAGGGTTACCTGGCCAGTAGAATCAATTGCCGAAGGTGCGATAGGAAGCATAGGGTTGATATAGTCATGAACCATTATAAAGCTTACAACATTAGTAGAAAATTGGACATAAAATAAGAGCCTAGGAACATGAGACAAAGAGCTGAGAACTTCCGACAGCTCTACATAATCACAATAACATTACTTATCAATAAAGAATAAATAATCACTGAGTGACAAATTTTAAAAAGGTGCAGCTCATTCAAAGAATAAAGATATAGTAGAAATCTTATATAAAATAATACAATAATGTAAAATTATAAGAAAATATGAGGTTTTACTGCATATGCAAATATGAGGCTTTAACGTTATATACTTATGTGCATTCATACAATAAGTTCCAATGGAATTTAACATCAGGTTGCCTGTAGATGCAAATATGAGGTGCATTGCTTAAAATTTATGCAGCACATATATGGAAATAAAGAAATGTTGCGCTTCCCACACGAAACATGGCTTTGTAGTATTCACACGTACCTGAACTGTATCCAAAATAGATTTTTTCACATCTTCCGATCGACAACACTCTCCCATTTAACTTTGGGTCCTACAACCGAATAACTGAAACTTGGTAGCCTGTAAATCTGTACACGGGGAAAACACATTGGAAGTCTTTATAAGCTTATATTTGATACACACAAACAACTTTCTAAACCATTTTAGTCAAATATGTAGATTTTTTTTCTTCTAAAGATGGTGTTATGTAACTCAAATTAATGTACTAATTATCAGTATATGAATCCATTTATCCCAACATTCTGGACAATGTAAGAGATAAACTCGTAATTTCATATAATAGAAAATGTAGTACTTTACTACCCACCGACACTAAAATAGGTATGTATGGATCGAAGCAAAACATATACGTGAGGAAACATCAAGCTCAACGAATGCCTTGGTATGAACACATATTAAAATTATAAAATGCTTGACTTATATACAGTACTGATGATTTTTGAGTGATTTAAGTCCAAAATTAAGTCAATAACATACAATCACTGTCACCACCCATCCATGAAGAGAACCAAATAAGAGGGTCATTGTAAGACAGGAAAATACTGCGTTGCTATCAAGGATTTGCAACCGAAACAAACACATTTCAATTAGCACACATTTAAGCAACGATCTTATGTTACGAATAGTACCATATTTGGTTTAACCAAATACTGATACACCAAAATCAGTAGTCTTCAGAAGGACATACTCACCCCAGTCCAGCTCCTTTGTATTTGGGCGTCATCATTGATTTACACGGGTCTTAACAGGGACACTTACACTCCTGTCTTCATGTTTTGCCACACCCTTAAAGCCGCTAATATTGACTCACGAACCCCACCACCTGGTGCCTGTTAATATACACATCAGTTAGTTTTATAATATAGCTATGCTATGTAGCTACAATTGATTGTATGATCAAGAGTATCCTATAAAAGCAGCAAATAACTGAGTCACAACTATGATGTTTGTGTTGCCACCTTGTCCTATATGTATACAAAGTCAAAAAGCTTCACTATATATTTATCCTGGAATCTTGTCTACCCTCAAGGTGTATTATTTTTCATATCATCAATCATGTATTAGAAAGAAAGCAAAAGCTTGATTACTCGAGTCCAAATATGCACGCACGTAAAAAAAATCTTCCATACTACTCAAATAGTTAACACTCAATAGTCTGCAAGTCAATCTGCACATGGAAGGTGGAAGATAAAATAAATACGTATACGATTGATGAGAAAATATGTATAAATCAAGTATTATTAGGCACTTTACCATTCTCAAGCGCAAACTTTGCTCCGCCATCGGATTCTTTTCAGGAACAGCAAAAGACTGAAGGTTAGCTTAACCTTCAGCGCCATCATTTGTTCTTTTTTAAGCTTTAGGCATATACATTGTCAACTGGTTCATTTGTAACTACTGAAATCACACAATGGCAAAGGCTAATACGACATGAATAATTGCCAATAGAATATGTATAAGTAAACAATTAAATAACCTGTACACGTGGAACGTTTTCTGCTGTCATTTTTGCGCAACCTGCTGCAACTCCCTGGGGAGAATTTTACCTCCTTTTCAACAAATGTCAAAAACTTTAGCCATAGCGTCATCTTCAGAAAAGGGTGGTTTTACCTATCGGGAAAAAATGGTGTTTTGTGGAAGAACTAATGCATGTAACGACATAAAAGCGCATAATGCATAAAGTTTATTACCTTCATTTTTTCAACCTTCTCAATGGCTATAATTTTATCAATTTCTTGAGGATCAATGTTTGGTCATCAATGCGTCAAACGAACAACTGAGCTTGCTAATACATTTACAACTGAGCTTGTTATAACAACATAATAATAGCATAGGCGCATACTTAAGAAATAGATAGTTGCATACCATGAGAGGAGTTCATGAGTCCAAATATAAGAGTGCTCTCCTGATAGCGTCGAAGTCAGGTGTTACTATCCCTTAATCAACACCACATGTGAAATCCAAACCTTTCTAGGAGCTCGCTAACTTCCACGTGGTGAATCAACATGAGATGCAATACACATAAAATCGCGGCTAGATATAAATGGATGCCTAAATTTCCATCCAAAGTTGTTACCAAAAAGAAGATTAATAAAACATACAAAACAAATAAATCCTATATGCAAAGGTTGATGTCGTATCAGTTCCAGCAACAAACAAATCCTATAGAGTCATGCAAAGATAACATATACTGGAAGTAAGAACTATATACGTACCATTTGAGCTTTCGATCAAACTCTTGTCACTATGCCCACATAACTCTTTGGTCAACTGTAACAACACAGACATCAACAACAAATTAAAAAGAAAAAAGAGACCATACATATAAATATATAATAGATCAATGTCATGTGGGGTAAATATATAATAGATCAGAGCAACATATTGTATACATATATCATAGAATCATCATGTGTTGCAGCCAATGTTAAAACCCTAAAAAGGTTAGAATCATCATGTGTTGCAGCCATTGTTAAAACCCTAAAAAGGTTTAGGAAAAACAATTACGTAATATAAATATAAAAGGCGTGTGTAGGTTTTTTGTTCTTTTTAATTTAACAAATTTAACCCTAAAATATTACTTAAGGTTTATAGATTTGGACTTGCAAGATATAAACCAAAAGATGTGTTGGTCTACTGGTTATGCTGCTTGTTAATGTTACCAACAACCTAGGTTCAATCCTTGTAAATGGCAAAATTTTTAAACAAATTTCCGAATTTTATTATTAAATACGAATTTTAATTAGAAAAACCATTTTCGAAATTAATTAAAAAAATGTAAATAAAAATAAAAATAAAAAAAATAAATATATGTTAAAAAATAGTTTACATGTGATGACATGGCAGATGACATGGCTGAAATTGAATTACTGGGCATTGACTGGGCAATGACTGGGCATATTCTTCAAATGCCTCCTGTTATATATAATGTAGATATATATATATATATATATATATATATATATATATATATATATATATATATATATATATATATATATATATATATATATATACTAGCAGGGCCCCCACGCGTTGCAGCGGTGGGTACCCTGTGATTAAAGTTTAGACGCCAACAAAATAACAATGGCGAACTCATTAACCGGTGAAAAACATGATCCCAATCCGACCCAATTCACCCATTTTTACCGATTCTGACGGGTCATCTTCCGTTTCGTTTTTGAACGGATTTTATTAGCTAGCCGAACCAATGGCGACTTCGGGTTCCAGTTGAACTCGTTGGTCTGGTCCGGTTGAGCCCGTTGGTCTGGTTCGGTTGAACCAGTTGGTCCGGTCCGGTTGAACCCGTTAGTCCGATCCGGTTTTCAAAATCATATGTACCATCAATGTAAATTGTATAAAGCTCTGTGTGTTTTATTTGTTTGTACAATGTGTATTATAACATGTATTTTTTATTATAGGGGTGCTTTAAAAATAATATTAATTAGTGTTTAATGTTTTATTCTTAATTTTAAGTTTTCTATATGTGTGTTTAATTGATTTGTACCAAGTGCTTTATATGTTGTATGTTTTAACTTTAAGACTTTTGATTATTAATGTGTTTAATGTTAAGAAATTATGTTAATTAAGAGATATTTAATGTTTCAAAATTGTGTTTAATTTACTTGTACATATTGCTTTGTTAGTTGTATTACTTCATTTTAAGATATTTAATGCCATTAGTGTGTTTAAATTATTATTTTAAGTTTAATGACATTAGTGTGTTTAAATTACTTGTACATGTAGCTTTGATGATTGTAATGCTTAATTTTAAGTATTTTAATATTAGAAGTTCTTCCTCCATTATAATATAGTATGATATGTATATATATATATATATATATATATATATATATATATATATATATATATATATATATACACACAGGGTTTTCTTGACCAATCTTTTCTCCAAAATTCTTCTAAACCTGCCATGTGGCATTTCCCCTTATCCAACGGCTGTCACTCATTTCATATCTAAAAAAGTCAACAAACAAAAAAATAGGCAGAATACTTCTCAATCTCTCTCATTTGCCAAAAATCTCCAATCAAAACACACACACACTTCTCTCCCTCACCCTTTTTCAAGCATAAACCCTAATCCATCCACCGCAATTCAATTCAATAACAAAAAAGCATCCGCAACGATTAAATCAATTTATCATAAAACACCTATTTCCATTTCATTATCATCTAATCAACATAAATCAAATCCGAATCATTCTCCAGTTTCACCATTTCATTATCATAGTCCAAAATCCATTTTTTGATTATCGATTATCCTAAAAATGTTACAATGATTCCTAATAGATCTGATGTTCAAATGGGTACGTTTTCCCACATATTTTTGCTTTTGATTCATTATATACATGTCAATTCAGATTTGAAAATAATTTATATTTCTGGTGTATGATTTAGGTGTCAATTGTTCAACCAATCATGTGGTTATGATGTTCAACTGTAATCCATTTCCCAGTCTTTGTAGATTTGTTCATCCAAATATGATTCATTATAGGTTGTATCAGGTTTGAATATTCCATGAATGTTAAATTGTTAATCATTATCTGGAAATAGTAGATGTTAAATTGTGAAACTGTATCTGGATGCTTACTTGCTTTTGATTCATTATAGGTTGTATCATAATTTTATTACGATTTGATCCTCACAATGAAAATAGTAGATGTTAAATTGTGAAACTGTATCTGAATGCTCATTTGCTTTTGATTCATTATAGGTTGTATCATAATTTTATTTCGATTTGATCATCATAACTACAAAATAGTAGATGTTAGGGTTCGTTTGGTAGGAAGTAATGAAATGTTAAATGAATGGAATAAGCGACGTAATGAAATAAATGATGTAATGTAATAATTCATTACCTTTATTAATAATGTTTGGTTGGTATGATAGGACGAAATGCAATTGATAAAAAAAGACAAAAATGTTCATAGTTAATAAGAAGTGTATTTAATATGGTTAGTTAATGGTGGGATTTTATGTAATTTTGATTACATTACGGACGTAATGAAAAAAAAGGAGGGAGTCTCTATGGAATGAAAATGATGGTTTTTTATGTAATGAGTGATTACATGTAATGAATCATTGCATTCCGTAATTAAAAACAAACATAATTTTCTCATTCAGTTGTAATGTTCTTTTCCATTCCTACTCTTATTACGATGTACCAAACCCTATGTTAATGTAATTTTTGAATTAAATGTCTTGCTAAGACTTTAAAAAATTTTGTCAACTTTTAATGCATGTAAGTTTTAAAAAAAAAATCCCCAAAAATTCGCCCCTAAATAAATAAACCACAACAGAATTGCATGATTTTTTCGGATAATTAAATTTTTCAAATTGTTTCCTTAGTTATCCACCTAAATTTTTAAATTTTGAAATTTTGAAAACCATTTTAACATGATCCTTAGATATATAAAAAGGCATTTCATATGTAGAGATTATCACTTATTGATTGGTCCTAAATGGTCAACTAAGTTTCCCAGGTGATGGTCAACCTAGTCAAACATCTAAAACCAACTAACCAAGGAGTACAGTGTATTCCCGGGTCGTTATGTCCCAGCGAGGTAAGCAATAGTATTCAAAAACGTTTAAAGTGATCGGGTGATTTAACAGGAAGATCAGAATTTTGCTTTGAGTGATTATACTACGAGATTATGATTGAGAATGACTTATAAACACTATTGAAACAATTATTGATGATCAGATTATCTAGAAACGCAAGTTAACCTAAAAACGCGCGTTTGATTTAAAAATAACGCGAACGCGCAAAAATAAAAGTGAAAGGTGAACAAATAAAGTCCTACGAACGTGAAAATTATATTTTTATAATCCTAATAACTTAAGAAAATTTTTAGAAAAAGAAAAATAATTTTTACACTTTTTAATTAATTACTATTAATTAATTACTAATTTCTAATTACTTTTTAATTAACTAAATTACACTAATTATTAATTAATTATGAAAATTAACTAGAAAAATGAAAATTAAATTTAGAAAAATCTAAAATATTATAAAACTATTTTTAAAACAGAAAACCTATTTTTTCTACTTTTTAATTATTAATTATTAATTAAAACTAATTATTTAATTGAATTAAACTAAAATTAATTATAAAAAAATACTAAATGAAAAAGGAAAAATCTGAAAAAATTACTAAAATTATTTTAACTAAAAAGAAGCCTAAGAAAAATTTAAAAATGAAAATTGCTTATAAATAAGTAGAAAATAAGCCAAAATGGCTTAAATAGAAGCTACCACTTTCTAAAAATTTAACTTTTTCCAATTTTTCTTTTACACAACTGATTTACTACTTAAATTAGGAGACTTTAATGAAGGGACTTTTGAATAAGCTCAAAGATAAGCTGTGTGCTAAGTAAAAAGCCACACAGTTTGACTTTGTTTAACCAATGAAGGAAATGAGCTTAAATAAGCTTGTGTGGGGTCCACTGATGTAAAGTCAGGTTCAAATAAGTTAATTAGATACTTATAAGCTAAACTCAACCAAATAAGGTGCCTGATTAAGCAAGGTGCCTGATTAGGCAATAAGCACATAATAAGCTCAAAAGATTCTAGGCTGAAACAGATTTCTGGGACAAACAAACACCCCTTAAACAGGTGGGGTCCACAGAGGGTAAAAACCTAAGCTAGGTTGAATAAGCTAGTGTGCCAGCTTGTGAGCAAGATGGAACCAATCACAAGGCTGGGGGCCCACTGAGGTGGCCACAATCCACCACCAAAGGTGGTGGTGTGGTGGTGACTGACTGTGCACAGGGGAGAGGGTTGCCCTGCAGGTCTCTTTGAGGCCTTGTGGGACCCACTAAACAATTTTCAACAAATCTAAAAAAAATTCTAAAAAATCAACAAGCTGGTAGAGAATGAGCTTGTAAAAGCTCAGGTCTTAAACCCTTGTATCATGCTAGTTACAGATCACCAAAGTTGGGGAAATTTGACTGAGACAGCTTTTTTCTTTCTTTTGACTTTTCAAGAGTTGTTAACCATTTGACTTATGTGAATTTCTAATGGACCTAGCTTACTGAGTGTGATGTATTTGAGTGAAATGGATTTAAACTAAGCAATATTATCAACTTATTGACTGATTTGATGATTATGGGGGGTAGAAATCTCAACAGTTATGCAACTAAGAGCTTAAAAGGACAATTTGACTTTTTATCCAACTAACCACTGATTTTTGTGCTTGCACTGGTCTAATATTACTTAAGGGGGACTGTGGAAACCAGAGTTATCAACTAAACACCCTCTAACCCTACTGAACCAGTAAAGCCAAACACCCCTTAATACCTTGACTGTTTTGAAATTTATGAGGTAAACAGATCCTAATGATGATGAAAATGGTTCAAATCAACTTTATCTAATCCAAATAACTTGAGTGAACACAGAAACACAGGTTAAGATCACAATTACTCAAGTATGCTAATAAAGCTAATTTTGACAATCAACTTTTAATTTTCATGCACACAGAGAGCTATCAAACCACAACCTGAATTTTTCTTTCAATAAGATCTAAATACAACTAATGGTTACAATTAAGCAACATTAAGCAGTTTAACAAGCTCATGAATGGTAAAATAAAATTTGATCATTATACATTCAATGTGCAATCCTGCTCCCAAATGTACCAAGGACCTTTGAACCAATCCTAATGGCTTCCATAAGCCTCTAAACCATAAGCCATCCAATTTTTGCCCTGCTTTATGCCATTATCCATTCACCTGTATATTTTTTATTTTCTTTTCTATGTATTTTCTTCTATTTAAATTGAGATTGAAATGAGTTACAACTAAAGTTCAACTGAGATGATAAAAATTACAATAACTTGAAAAATAGCTAATTTAAATCTAAAAATTCTAACTCTTGTGCTCCACTGCTTCCTTCTTTTTTATATCTGCAATTTAGGGTTTCTGAGCTCCCTTGGACTTTTCCCAACTACATTTTAAGCCATAGGATGAGCAGAATTTGATCTTGACCCTTCTTTTGGTTTTGGCGCCAAAATCAACTTGGCGTATACTTTGGATAATTGAAGCCAGAGTGGTAATTTTGGAGTGTTGTGTTTGTTTGATTAGGCAAGGGGAGGAGGTTTGGAGTGTTGCAGAGGAAGGGGGTGGGTTTGTGATGATGGTGCTGGGGGGTTGCAGGCTAGGAGGTAGGGGGTGAGGTGGAGGTTTGACCGGGGTCAATGGCTGGGGTGGAGTAGTATTACGGGGTGGGTTTATTGTGGAGTGGGCTGAGGGTGTTGGTGGGCTGAGTGTTGGAGTGGGTTGGATGGGAGGGTGATGGGCTTGTTTGGTTTGATGGTTTTTGTAATAACTTTAAAGGTCCGTTTGGTTTAACTATTAATCACAAGGACCATTTTTGTTATAAACTGAAATTGATGGGCTGAATTGTACAAACATCTCAAGTAGTAATAAGGGTAATTCCTGCCACAACTCATTAGTATATGGACACAAAATAATATTTTTCCATTTTGAAAATTCCCGGGGACCAATTGTGTCATTTTTCAAAAGTCCAGGGACCAAACATGTAATTTCCACAAAACTTTCACCCAGGGACCCACTTTGATAACTTTTGATTTCCCAAGGGCAAAAAATGATTTTCCATCCAAAAATATCCCACCAGGGACCAAATCTGCCAAAATCTGAAGTTCAGGGGCCTTTTATGTCAATTTTGGATTTTGAGGGGTAAAAGTGTAATTTTCTCAAACTTTTTCACCCAAGGACTTATTTTGACAATTTTTGATTTTTCATTGCCTTGGGTTGACTTTTCTTTCATTTTAAACTTCCAGGGACTAGTTTTGCCAAATTTTGAAACTTGAGGGACTGAAACTGCCAATTGTGCAAACTTTGTTCGTTTTTCATTTGTTTTTAAACATTTTGCATCTAAAACATATAAAACACACTTTTGGGATAAATTGTGTATTTTGATGCGTTTTTGGGTGTTTTTGGATGTTTTGGCAGTCCAGATACGATAAAAATGTTGAGTGTTTGAGCACTCATCAATCCCCACACTAAACTATCGCTAGTCCCTAGCAATCTTTTGAGGAAAACTTGATGGATTTGAAACTCTTTACTAAAAGCCATCACTTCTGGAGTAGCCAGGTGTAAGAACTGTGGCACACCTGATAACCGTGTGATTTTGAGCAAACCACCAGTTGTCAACGGATTTGATTAGTCTTTACCAAAAGCCGTTTGCTTCTGGACTAGCCAGCTCTTGATGGAATAGTCAACATCTTGGTGAGCTGATTACCAATTATGATTTTTCCACGGCCTTTACCACAAGCCATAATCTTGCGGGCTAGCCAACTCATTTGTTTTTGGGGAGTTGAGGAACCATACAATTTTGGTCAAATTGCAAGCCATAAACGGATTTGAGATATCTTTACCAAGAGCCGTTTGCTCCTGGATTAGCCAATCCCTTTTGTCTTTTAGACACGGCGGACTGATTACCACAAAAATTTTGAAATAAAGTGAAAAAAAAATTTTGAAAAATTTGGGCCAAAATGGGGGTACTTGAAAGTATTCTGCGATAAAATTCGCTAGAATTTCCCCCCCACACTTAGAAATGAATATTGTCCTCAATATTCAAAGTCCCGGCTATTATGCCGAATCTATGAACGTAAAAAGATAATATTCGAAGCTAACTGTGGAAATATTGTTTTGTATTTTTCACTTTATTTATCTGTACATACAATCACACATTTTTTTTTGAACTTATATACATATATACATTTTCAAATTAGCGGGGGGTTGGCCATTCCCCCACACTAGGGTGGTAGAAAGTAGAAAGAAGTCAGAAATACGGGTGAAAACCCATATATGTTGCTAATTTTTGTTCATCGAGTCGCTAGCTTGACTCGATCCCTGAATTTAATTGTCCTTGGGGAAAGTTTGGAGATCCGGGACAACCATGGATGGTATGTCCTCTCCAAAGTAGTGCTTCAAACGATGTCCATTCACTTTGAAATTAGGTCCGTCATTTTGTGATAACTCGACGGTGCCATAAGGATAAACCTTAACGATAGTGAATGGACCAGTCCATCGGGTTTTGAGCTTTCCAGAGAAGATTTTGAGTCTAGAGTTGAACAGAAGGACTCGATCACCAACGTTGAAAACGCGGTTTTTGATTTTGGAGTCATGAATCTTCTTTGTCTTTTCTTTATAGATCAAAGAGTTCTCGTAAGCTTGATCACGAAGTTCATTTAATTCATTGAGTTGAACTTTCCGATGATCACCCGCAGTTTTGAGGTCGAAATTGGCATGCTTGAGAGCCCAATAGGCTTTATGCTCAAGCTCGACCGGAAGATGGCACGCTTACCCGTACACAAGCTTGTATGGCGTACACCCGATGGGTGTTTTATACGCCGTACGGAAAGCCCAAAGTGCATCATCTAATTTATCCGACCAAGATGCACGATTTTCCCCAACGGTTCTTTCCAATATTCTCTTTATGCCTCGATTGGAAACTTCTACTTGTCCACTTGTTTGAGGGTGGTACGCAGTAGAAAGACGGTGAGTTACACCATACTTTTGCATGACTTTATCAAATTTGTCATTGCAAAAATGCGTACCACGATCACTAATTATAGCACGTGGAGTCCCAAATCGAGCAAAGAGAGCTTTCAAAAATTTCACGACTACTCGGACATCATTTGTGGGTAAAGCTTTCGCTTCAACCCATTTTGACAAATAGTCAACAGCCACGAGTATATACTTGTTTCCATGAGATGACGGAAATGGACCCATAAAGTCAATGCCCCATACGTCAAATATTTCACAAACTTGTATTGCATTTTGTGGCATTTCATTCTTTTGTGAAATATTCCCGTGACGTTGACAAGCGTCACAGGATTTGACTAATTCTTGGGCATCCTTGTAAATCGTGGGCCAAAAGAAACCGGAATCAAACACCTTTTTGGCGGTGTAATTTGGATTGTGGTGGCCCCCCGTGGGACCAGCATGGCAAGCCTTAAGAATTTCAGTGGCTTCTTGACCATATACACACCGCCGGATGACTTGATCCGCACATATTTTGAACAAGTAGGGGTCGTCCCAGAAATAATGTTTCACATCTTTAAAGAATTTATTTTTCTGTTGGGACGACATCCCTTTCACAATGAAGTTACCCGCAAGGTAATTTGCAAAATCGGCAAACCAAGGGGTAACAGAATCTCCACGAAAGGTAACCGCATTGAGTGTCTCGAGAGGGAACGTTTCATTGATTTCTTTCCTCTCGAAGACATCTTGATGGGGGTTTTCCAATCGGGAGAGATGATCAGCAGCTAGGTTCTCAGCTCCTTTTTTTATCACGAATAATGATATCAAATTCCTGAAGGAGGAGAACCCAACGAAGAAGCCTCGGCTTTGCATCTTGTTTTGCAAAAAGGTACTTCAAAGCCGAGTGATCCGTATACACTATGCTTTTAGTCAGTATCAAGTATGGCCGGAATTTTTCAAAAGCATACACCACAGCTAATAATTCTTTTTCGGTGGTGGTGTAATGGCTTTGAGCCTCGGTCATAGTTTTGCTGGCATAGTGTATAGGCCGAAAATGTTTTGTTTTTCGTTGCCCCAAGACTGCCCCTATAGCATAATCACTAGCATCACACATGAGCTCGAAGGGCAAGTCCCAATCGGGGGCAACAAGAATTGGTGCCTCGGTAAGCCTTTTCTTTAATGTTTCAAAGGCTTCGATGCACTCAGGGGAGAAGATAAAAGGAGCATCCTTTTCGAGGAGATGGGTCATAGGTCGGGCGATTTTAGAAAAATCTTGAATAAACCTACGATAGAAACCGGCGTGACCCAAAAAGCTCCTAACACCTTTCACAGTTGTGGGATGAGGTAATTTTGCAATGACATCCACTTTGGCTTTGTCAACCTCAATCCCGTTTTTTGAAATTTTATGGCCGAGGACAATGCCCTCTTTGACCATAAAGTGACTCTTCTCCCAATTTAGACATAACTTTGTGTCTTCACAATGTTTTAGCATGTTGTCTAAATGGGAGAGGCATGACTGAAACGAATCCCCAATGACCGAAAAATCGTCCATGAAGACCTCCATAGTTTTTCCGATCATGTCGGAAAAAATGGCCATCATACATCTTTGAAACGTGCCCGGAGCATTACATAAGCCAAATGGCATACGTTTATATGCGAAAGTTCCATAGGGGCACGTGAACGTGGTCTTTTCCTGATCTTGCGGATCAATGGGAATCTGAAAGTAACCCGAGAAACCATCGAGGAAGCAATAATACTCATTCCCCGCTAATCTCTCGAGCATCTGATCCATAAAGGGTAGAGGAAAATGATCCTTACGGGTGGCGTCATTTAACTTACGATAGTCAATGCAGACGCGCCAACCCGTAACCAAACGAGTTGGAATCAACTCATTCTCCTCATTTGTGACAACAGTAATGCCACCCTTTTTTGGAACACAATAAATTAGGCTGACCCAAGGACTATCCGAGATAGGGTAAATCAATCCGGCATCAAGAAGTTTTAAAACCTCTTGTTTGATAACCTCGTGAATTTTTGGATTCACCCTTCTTTGTTGTTGGACTGCCGGTTTGAAGTCGTCCTCTATTAAAATTTTATGAGTACAGAATTTAGGGTCAATGCCCTTGATGTCGGAGAGACGCCAAGCAATTGCTTGTTTATGAGACTTCAAAACCTTTATGAGAGCAGCCTTTTCCTCATCACCTAAGTCTTTGGCAATTATGACGGGTAATTTATCATCACCCTCCAGAAATGCATATTCAAGATGAGGCGGCAAGTCCTTAAGTTCAACCTCGGGAAAGTCATCAGTTTTCTCAACATTTTTGACTTCCTCTTTATGAAGTTGGTGTGATAGAACAGGAAGAGGAGAGGGATCTTCCTTTAACAATTTTTCAAGTATGAGAATATCCCTCTCGAGGTCGATCTCTTGGTTATCAACTCCATCGGGAATCGAATCACTTTTGAGAAACGCCTCCATTTCTTCTAAGATGAAGTCACTTCCCTCAAACGGAGTGAGGGAAGGAGAAGAATTGGCAATGATGGGGTGAGAAGACTGAGTGAGATTTTCACTCGAAGAATCATCAATGAAACCTAAAATCTCTTGAGCATACTCCTCAGCAGCAACATCGATGACATCTATTTTGTTCACCGACTCACCGACATAATTGGAGGAGTATCTCGAAGTTTGAATTAGGTTGAAGGTTATGGCTTCCATTCCAACACGTAATGTGATCTCATGCTTAAATACATCGATAAGAGCTCGCCCAGTTCTAAGGAATCCCCGTCCAAGAATGAGAGGGACCCTTGAATCGGCATCAAAGTCAACAATCATAAAATCTGCCGGAAAATGGAACTTCCCCACTTTAACGAATACGTCCTCGGCAATGCAATGGGACGAGAAATCGAACGATCGGCAAGCTCTAAAGTCATGCACGTGGGGGTAAGTTCGGGAAGAGAGAGTTTCTTCCACACAGAATATGGCATTAGGTTAATGCTAGCACCTAGATCGGCCAAGGCGAAGCAATCAACCATACCCGGGAAAGTACAAGGAATTAGAAATTTCCCGGGATCTCCAAGCTTTTCAGGAAGCTTTTTCAAAAGAACTGCAGAGCAGTTCTCATTCAGAGGAGTTTTTGCCATCTCAAATAGTTTCTCTTTATTACTTAACAGATTTTTGATTGTTGATGCAAACTTGGGCATCAAGAGAATAGCATCCGCGAAGCTAATGTCAAAGTGCAAATCTTGGAAGATTTGGAAGAACTTATCCATTTGGTGATTAGCTTTTTCGCGGAGCTTTTGTTCACTGAGACGTGATGGATAAGGAATAGAAGTTTTGGATTTAGGGTTGTCCACTGGAGTTTCTGGTGGTTCAAAGACAACTCCAGGATTACATCTGGTTTCAGGAATAACCTGAGGTTGGACGTGTGCTGTACTTCGTGAGCTAGGATTTTGCACTTTGTCCTTTGTCACCTCAGGTTCACGATTCACTACCTTTGGAGGAGAGGAAGAAGAGGTAGTAGGAATCGCGGGTTCATCATATGAAGCACCACTTCGTGTTGTGATCGCCTTAGCATCGCCCCTCGGGTTAGCGATCGTGTTGCTCGGTAAAGTAGTACCTGAGCCCGAGGGTCGATCATTTAAAGACTTCTTGATGTCAGAAATCTGGCTGACCAGCAACTTGTTCAACTCTTCTTGGGACTTCATGAATTGTTTCAACAACTCGTCAGATGAAGGCCCGGTTGGAACAATGGCTTGATTCAGATTAGGAATATTTGGAGCTCGATTGTTCGGATTGGGACCTTGATTTTGAAAATTACCCTGATTAGGGTTGTTGTTTCCATGAAAATATCCCTGATTGAAATTACCCTGACCTTGGTTCCGATTAAAGTTTCCTTGATTTTGCTGTTGGAAACCTTGATTTTGGAACCCTTGGTTTTGATTGTGAAAACCGTGACCCTGATTGAAGTTACCTTGGTTTTGATAACCTTGGTTCGCTCTATTTTGATTTTGGCCACGGTTTTGGACATTTTGGTTTTGATTAAAACCAGGAGGTCCAGGATAATGATGTTGAGGACGATAGCTAGGGTCCATAGGAGGGCGATATTGATTGCCTCCTTGATTTTGGGACCCGGCTACAGCATGAGCTTCGTATGGAGTACCATCAGTAGCTGTGCAATTGTAGTAGGCATGCGGCCCACCACAAGTCACACAGACTTCCACTTTTTTAACCTCAGCAGGTAAAGGATGTTGTGGAAATGAAACTTTCTTTGTTTGGGCGAGAACCAAAGCTTGGATCGCTTCAGTGAGCTTGTCAATCTTAGCATCCGTGCTAGATTGACTCACAGAAGATGAAGTGGAAGGACCCGCATTAATTTGGGAAACAATCGGTTTGCTTCGTGTAGAGCGGACCTTAGACTTGTTTTCTATGATTTGCAAAGCTTCTTTTGTGGTTTTACTCAAAATGTTACCTCCCGCGGAGGCATTGAGAGAATCCTGATCAGCTTGGCTCACGCCATTGTAAAAAGTATCGAGTTGCATCAACTCAGAGAAACCATGATGTGGACACTTGCGAAGTAATTCTTTGAAACGATCCCATGCTTCACCAAAAGATTCATCGTATTTTTGAGTGAACTTGGTGATTTCGTTCTTAAGACTCGTGGTCTTGGAATGTGGGAAGAATTCATTCACAAACTTTTTGACAAGATCTTCCCATGTCTCAATAGATCGAGGAGGTTGTTTTTCAAGCCAAATCCGGGCTTGTCCCTCCAAGGAGAATGGGAAGAGAAGAAGTTTTATTGCTTCACACGAGACATTTTTGTACTTGATGGTCGATGTGATTTTATTGAACCATCGAATATGAGCATGAGGATCGTCCCTCTCAAAACCGTAGAATTGACTTGAGGTTACAAGATTGAGTAACCCGGTTTTGAGTTCAAAACTATCAGCCACGATGGCTGGGACAATAATGGCATCTCCATAACCCTCGATGGGTGCTTGGAGAAGCTCACACATGGGGCGGTCTTCCGCCATGGTGACTGTGGGTGTGGCAACAGTACGGATCTCAGATCCGACTATTGGTGCTGAACGTCTACGAGGTCTTCTAGGTTTTCGTACAAGCTCACGTAATGGGCTAGTAGACCTAGAAGAACGAGTGCGCATGCACTAGGAACAAAAACCAATCAAAACAAAATCGAGGCAAATCAACAGTGAACTTAAACCAATAATCACGAGTGAATGGCTTCTTTAAGAAAGGTACACCACTCACAAGGATACAAAGGCAAGTTTTTATCTTTTGTTTGGGAACTTATTATGTTCACACCCCCAGTTGGTAGGTGTTCTGCCTTGGTTTGCGACGGTTTGTTTTTATGTAGTTTATTATTCACAAGAAAAGACGGATGTTTTTGGGTTTTGTGTATGGGTTTAAAAACTTTTGGACAATATTTTTGGTATCGATTCGTTTACCAAAATCGTATCTCTTTAAGAATCACCTTAAAGAAACGCGATATAGAAAACGTAACGATATGTTTTGTTTGTTTTTGATTTTTTTTTGTGTTGTTAACACTTTAGGAAAAGTGTTAATGACGTTTTTGTTTTATGATTTGAATTTACAAAAAGGTGGTGGGTTTATACAGTGACGAATGAAAAAATCACTAATCTCAAAGAAACGTTTTAAACACGCAGCTACCTCCCCGGCAGCGGCGCCAAATTTTGATTGGTCCTAAACGGTTAACTAAGTTTCCCAGGTGATGGTCAACCTAGTTAAACATCTAAAACCAACTAACCAAGGAGTACAGTGTATTCCCGGGTCGTTATGTCCCAGCGAGGTAAGCAATAGTATTCAAAAACGTTTAAAGTGATCGGGTGATTTAACAGGAGGATCAGAATTTTGCTTTGAGTGATTATACTACGAGATTATGATTGAGAATGGCTTATAAACACTATTGAAATAATTACTGATGATTAGATTATCTAGAAACGCAAGTTAACCTAAAAACGCGCGTTTGAATTAAAAATAACGCGAACGCGCAAAAATAAAAGTGAAAGGTGAACAAATAAAGTCCTACGAACGTGAAAATTATATTTTTATAATCCTAATAACTTAAGAAAATTTTTAGAAAAAGAAAAATAATTTTTACACTTTTTAATTAATTACTATTAATTAATTACTAATTTCTAATTACTTTTTAATTAACTAAATTACACTAATTATTAATTAATTATGAAAATTAACTAGAAAAATGAAAATTAAATTTAGAAAAATCTAAAATATTATAAAACTATTTTTAAAACAGAAAACCTATTTTTTCTACTTTTTAATTATTAATTATTAATTAAAACTAATTATTTAATTGAATTAAACTAAAATTAATTATAAAAAATATTAAATGAAAAAGGAAAAATCTGAAAAAAATTACTAAAATTATTTTAACTAAAAAGAAGCCTAAGAAAAATTAAAAAATGAAAATTGCTTATAAATAAACAGAAAATAAGCCAAAATGGCTTAAATAGAAGCTATCACTTTCTAAAAATTTAGCTTTTTCCAATTTTTCTTTTACACAACTGATATACTACTTAAATTAGGAGACTTTAATGAAGGGACTTTTGAATAAGCTCAAAGATAAGCTGTGTGCTAAGTAAAAAGCCACACAGTTTGACTTTGTTTGACCAATGAAGGAAATGAGCTTAAATAAGCTTGTGTGGGGTCCACTGATGTAAAGTCATGTTCAAATAAGTTAATTAGATACTTATAAGCTAAACTCAACCAGATAAGGTGCCTGATTAAACAATAAGCACATAATAAGCTCAAAAGATTCTAGGCTGAAACAGATTTCTGGGACAAACAAACACCCCTTAAACAGGTGGGGTCCACAGAGGGTAAAAACCTAAGCTAGGTTGAATAAGCTAGTGTGCCAGCTTGTGAGCAAGATGGAACCAATCACAAGGCTGGGGGCCCACTGAGGTGGCCACAATCCACCACCAAAGGTGGTGGTGTGGTGGTGACTGACTGTGCACAGGGGAGAGGGTTACCCTGCAGGTCTCTTTGAGGCCTTGTGAGACAGCTTTTTTCTTTCTTTTGACTTTTCAAGAGTTGTTAACCATTTGACTTATGTGAATTTCTAATGGACCTAGCTTACTGAGTGTGATGTATTTGAGTGAAATGGATTTAAACTAAGCAATATTATCAACTTATTGACTGATTTGATGATTATGGGGGGTAGAAATCTCAACAGTTATGCAACTAAGAGCTTAAAAGGACAATTTGACTTTTTATCCAACTAACCACTGATTTTTGTGCTTGCACTGGTCTAATATTACTTAAGGGGGACTGTGGAAACCAGAGTTATCAACTAAACACCCTCTAACCCTACTGAACCAGTAAAGCCAAACACCCTTAATACCTTGACTGTTTTGAAATTTATGAGGTAAACAGATCCTAATGATGATGAAAATGGTTCAAATCAACTTTATCTAATCCAAATAACTTGAGTGAACACAGAAACACAGGTTAAGATCACAATTACTCAAGTATGCTAATAAAGCTAATTTTGACAATCAACTTTTGATTTTCATGCACACAGAGAGCTATCAAACCACAACCTGAATTTTTCTTTCAATAAGATCTAAATACAACTAATGGTTACAATTAAGCAACATTAAGCAGTTTAACAAGCTAATGAATGGTAAAATAAAATTTGATCATTATACATTCAATGTGCAATCCTGCTCCCAAATGTACCAAGGACCTTTGAACCAATCCTAATGGCTTCCATAAGCCTCTAAACCATAAGCCATCCAATTTTTGCCCTGCTTTATGCCATTATCCATTCACCTGTATATTTTTTATTTTCTTTTCTATGTATTTTCTTCTATTTAAATTGAGATTGAAAATGTAAACTGAAAGTAACTTGTGAAACTGAAAAGCTTATATTAATAAAAGGAAATGAGTTACAACTAAAGTTCAACTGAGATGATAAAAATTACAATAACTTGAAAAATAGCTAATTTAAATCTAAAAATTCTAACTCTTGTGCTCCACTGCTTCCTTCTTTTTTATATCTGCAATTTAGGGTTTCTGAGCTCCCTTAGACTTTTCCCAACTACATTTTAAGCCATAGGATGAGCAGAATTTGATCTTGACCCTTCTTTTGGTTTTGGCGCCAAAATCAACTTGGCGTATACTTTGGATAATTGAAGCCAGAGTGGTAATTTTGGAGTGTTGTGTTTGTTTGATTAGGCAAGGGGAGGAGGTTTGGAGTGTTGCAGAGGAAGGGGGTGGGTTTGTGATGATGGTGCTGGGGGGTTGCAGGCTAGGAGGTAGGGGGTGAGGTGGAGGTTTGACCGGGGTCAATGGCTGGGGTGGAGTAGTATTACGGGGTGGGTTTATAGTGGAGTGGGCTGAGGGTGTTGGTGGGCTGAGTGTTGGAGTGGGCTGGATGGGAGGGTGATGGGCTTGTTTGGTTTGATGGTTTTTGTAATAACTTTAAAGGTCCGTTTGGTTTAACTATTAATCACAAGGACCATTTTTGTAATAAACTAAAATTGAGGGGCTGAATTGTACAAACATCTCAAGTAGTAATAAGGGTAATTCCTGCCACAACTCATTAGTATATGGACACAAAATAATATTTTTCCATTTTGAAAATTCCCGGGGACCAATTGTGTCATTTTTCAAAAGTCCAGGGACCAAACATGTAATTTCCACAAAACTTTCACCCAGGGACCCACTTTGATAACTTTTGATTTCCCAAGGGCAAAAAATGATTTTCCATCCAAAAATATCCCACCAGGGACCAAATCTGCCAAAATCTGAAGTTCAGGGGCCTTTTATGTCAATTTTGGATTTTGAGGGGTAAAAGTGTAATTTTCTCAAACTTTTTCACCCAAGGACTTATTTTGACAATTTTTGATTTTTCTTTGCCTTGGGTTGACTTTTCTTTCATTTTAAACTTCCAGGGACTAGTTTTGCCAAATTTAAAAACTTGAGGGACTGAAACTGCCAATTGTGCAAACTTTGTTCATTTTTCATTTGTTTTTAAACATTTTGCAATTAAAACATATAAAACACACTTTTGGGATAAATTGTGTATTTTGATGCGTTTTTGGGTGTTTTTGGATGTTTTGGCAGTCCAGATACGATAAAAATGATGAGTGTTTGAGCACTCATCACTTATCTCTACCCTCTCCTACTTTCTATTAGTCTGGTAACAAATATAACAATTTTTCATATTAGCATTTTTATTCATGTCTTTTCTATCTACACCATTTATCAAATGATTAATTTTTTATTTGTTTTGTAGATACAACAATGGACCAGAATACCACTCTCTTGTGCGACATCGACCCTATGTTAGATGGCGTTAAAATACTAGCTCGCTGCATTAGCATATAGAAATCTCACCCTGCCGGAAAGCCTCATGAAGTTTGGAGCTTAGACATGGTTTTGCAAGATGAACATGTGTCTTTATACATAGACTTTAAAATTCACAATATTTTTTATGAATACAATCCAATGTGTTAGGCCCTATTGTTCTAATAAATGTAGGTTTATTTAACTACATATCAGTGAGATAATTTCATTTGCGTTAGGCCCTATTGTTCTCCCAACTCTTTAATTTACAGGGCCAAAATTGTTAGATGAGGTTGTTCAAAGCTCTTAATATCACAATGTATTTAATCTAATGAGCACTCCTTCTTAATGATGCAAGGCGTCAAGGTAGATTTTTATCTTTAATTGTTAATGTTAACCTTGAAAAAATGTAAAAAAACTATTGCTAATTGTTTTCTTTATCAGGTTGTTTCACGTGCTACGTCATTCAATTTATTTTTATTCCTCGCCTCATGTCTTCGAAAATATGCGAGTTACTTTTGTTCTTGATTTTTTTTTCTTTTTTAATCAAATGGGTTAAACACTTGGGTATAATTCTTTTGATTAACTTCTAATAAGAATTAAATGTTGAAAAACCTTGTGTCTCTTTCTCTACGTTTTTATCTTTGTTGTTAATCTTATTTATCTGAGTCAAATGTCATGGAACTTGGTTAGGTTAACTCGTTAGTTAACTATTAACTTAGTAAAAAGGGTCCAACAGATGGAATATGAGAATCATGTAAGATTTATCTCCATTTATCTTCGAGTTTCTCTTTTTTCATTCTTGTATTAATCTAATTCCGGTTCAATTATTGTCTTAGGAGCTTGCAACGATTGAAGATGAAAGTACAGTATTCATTCACCCGAAGGTAATGCATCTCTTATTTACTTTTTAGGTTATTTGATGTTTGTGCTTCCTAGAGGTTCATTCCTCTACAAGAAGCATAAAGATGGGTTTTAGCCATAAAATATTTACTTTCTAAAATGTTCCGATATAGTATGTGTATTAATTTATGTTCCAATATGGTACATGTACTTTCATTTTTATACCATTATGATAAGTAACCTGTTTTGGTGTCGGAATGACATCCCGTGACATTTTTATTAATTCCATTGAAAAATTTTATTTCGAGTTACCTGCCGCTGCAACGCGCGGGTACCCTGCTAGTCTATCTATAGATATCCAATTCTTTATACTTTCGACTAACTTTTTTTTTTCTTCAAAATTTCCGCCCAGAAAAATCACATGTGATTTGTAAAAATCAAATCACATATGATTTTTACAAATCATATATAAGTTTTACAAATCAGGTGTGATTTTTCTGAGCAAAAATTTTGGAAAAAAAAAAGTTCGTCAAAAATATATAGAAATGCATATCTATAGAAAAATAATTTAATTTTTGTTGTGATAGTATAATTTTTTCGCGTAACAATTAACGGTTTACGAGATATTTAATTTTTAAAAAAAGGGGTGAAAGTTTTATTTTTTTGTTTTGATCAAACAAATGAATGGCCAAGATTAGTTCACTGAATTTATGACATATATGAGATCTATATTAATTTTTTGCCTTGGACGATAAGTGGTAAAAAGATTTTTTGGGTTTGGATTAATATATCAAACGGTACAAAATTCATTTAGGTGAAACTTAGTTTTAACCACAAATTGTCATACAATTTTTTGGTTAACTTTATTTTAATGACAAATGATTAAAAAAAGTATAATACTTGCTACATTTGTTCTTGTAGGTAGCGAACAATTTTCTTTTTACTTTTGTGGGTAGTTTTCTTTAAAATTCATCATTTTCAGGGTATTTTGCGAAATTTTTGGATATTTTTGCTCCTCTTAGTTGGTAGATTTTTATTTTTTTTCCAGAATGGCAAAAATGTCACATATTACCCTAAAAATGATGAATTTAAAAGAAAAATATCCACAAAAGCAAAAATAATTTGTTCGCTACCTACAAGAGCAAATGGTGGCAAGTATGATACCTTTTTTTAATCACTTGCCCTTGTTTTAAGTGCTAATTTTTAAGACTTGAAAGTAGTGTGTATTGAAAATGAAAATGGAAATGTAAGGGATATATATAGTTTGAAAAAAGATGGGCTTTTTTGAAAAAAGAATAGATATCGGTCGTCTCACTGTGTCTAAAAAATCGCATGTAAGCTATAAAAGAGAAAAAACTGATGTGACAAAAAAGGGAGAATTACATGTATATCCTTCTTAAAGTTCAATATTACATAAATATCCTTCGCATTTACATAAATATCCTTCTCACTTTTATTAGGGTAAAGTACATAGAATAACAACGTACTTTCTCAATTTTACCGAGATGAAACACTTACTTTTTTATTAACATTTAAGCCAACGAAACTTTCAAATATTGTTCTGAGGTGAAACACTTACTTTTTTATTAACATTTAAGCCAACGAAACTTTCAAATATTGTTTTGAGATCAACAAAAGTACTCTTGAAAAAAAGTGTTTAATCTCAGAACAATATTTGAAAGTTTCATTGGCTTAAATGTTAATAAAAAAGTAAGTGTTTCACCTCAGAACAATATTTAAAAGTTTCGTTGGCTTAAATGTTAATAAAAAAATAAGTGTTTCATCTCGGTAAAATTGAGAAAATACGTTGTTATTCTATGTACTTTACCCCTTTTATTATTATATCAATGTCTTTCTAAAACTTTTGTAATTAGATTAATATCTTTCTTGAACTTTTAACTTCTCATACATATTCAGAAATCAATTAAATTATATTATATTAATTTTAAATTCATAAACTATTATTTTACTCATATTCATCATAATTATATAGTTTGTATATATCTTTTTGGCTTCGATTGATGAAAGAACACGATGACAAATTACAAAAGTTTGGATATATATATATATATATATATATATATATATATATATATGAAAGAACATATTGTTTATATTTATTTATTTGTTCATATATACTTTTTAGCCTTTAGTGATGAAAGAATATATTGATTTTGTGATATATACAAGAATTTAAAAGTTTGTGAAAGATATTGATGTAATTACAAAAGTTTGAGAAGAATATTGACGTAATTACAAAAGTGAGAAGAATATTAATGTAATTACAAAAGTTTAAGAAGAATATTAACGGAATTATAAAAGTAAAAAAGACATTAATGTAATATTAAATTTTAGTAAGGATATAAATGTAATTGCAAATAAAAGTAACTAAAAGTCACTACGAGTTGTCTTTTTTTTTTTTTTTTTTTTTGAACAATCACTACGAGTTGTCTAATACCCAAAAAATTTATACAGCGACTAGATAGAACATTTTAGAAACTATACTTATCATCTAGTCCAAAAACCCGACAAGGGTCTACCACTATACATCATACATCACTTTTTCCTTTTCTCACTTTCCAGTACAGTGTTTTCCAATAATTTTTCATAATCATTAACTACCTTTTCTCTCTCTCTTTCACACACATATTTTCCATCCTCATTTGCTCTCAAACTGATCACCAACCACACAACTCAAGTTCAACTACCATTACCAACATCCGGCCACAATCAACACATCCGCCGCCCCTCTCCGTCCAAACTGCCACATTCGCCGACCAACTCAAGTACAATACACGCCATTAACACAAAACTACCGCCGGCCACATAGCCAAACCACCACCTCGATCCACTGCAGAAATGACACCAAACCACTGCAGCGAAGCTGAAACACACTAAAACAGTATTAGTAGCGTCGCAGATCTATTTGTTTGACACTCATTTTTACTTGATAAGACACAGACAATAATCATGTCTTACGACAGTGAGGATGAACCAGAAAAAATCCCATTTAAATATTTGGTATCGATAACCAACAACTTCTCTGATGAATATCTCATCGCAGAGACTAGTATTGCAAAGCTGTACAAAGTATTTGGTCTCGTTATACTGAGGTCTAAGATTAGGCATCATAACACAGAGATGATGAATGACCTCAGGCTAAGTTATGTCTGCAGGCATAAAAACATCCTCCCTATATTTTTGTATTCTGTAGACGTCGATGGGAAGCATGCAGCCATCCTGGTAAAGTATGAGGTGAATGGAAGCCTGGACAAACATCTCAGTGACCCAATCACTCTCACTTGGATACGAAGATTGCGCATATGTGTCGGTGTTGCACGTGCAATGAGTCATGTGCATTATGGTTTGAAGTTTCAAGAACGTGTGATACATGGCAACATCCAGAGTTCTGGAATATTATTAGATGATAAATTATGGGAACCTAAGTTATTTGGTTTTCAATACTCCATTCTATGCCATCAAAATCAGCAACTTTCCCTTACTAGTAAATATGGGGGCACAATACAGTATATGGATCCAGCATATGAAAAGACTAGAGGTCTAACTCTCAAGTCGGATGTGTTTTCTTTTGGTGTCGTTTTATTCGAAGTCTTGTCTGGGAGGAAGGCATCTATAGTTAACGAGGATAAATGGTACTTTGCTAAATTAGCAAAACGCCATTATAAAGAGAAAAGATTGGATGATATGATTGATCCCGTTCTACGACAACAAATGGACACGCAATCATTGGACATTTTCGCCAAAACAGCATATTATTGCTTGAATGAGAAGCGAGCCCAACGTCTAAATACACATGAAGTTGTTAAAAGACTTGAGGAAGCTTTGGACCGTCAGATGGAATATGAGAATCCTGTAAGATTTATCTCCATTTATCTCTTGGCCGATTTTTTTTTTTTTTTTTCCTAATCTAATTCAGGTTGTCTTACTGTCTTAGAAACTCGCAACGATTGAAGATGAAAATACAGTATTCATTCACCCGAAGGTAATGCATCTCTTATTTACTTTTTAGGTTATTTGATTGATAATGTATTTGAACGAGTATTGTAAATGTCCGTGCTTCGCTACAGGTTCATTCCTTTACTTACAATAATATCATTTATAGGATCTAGTAACTCTTTTTTTTTCCGTACATGTAGCGAATTCAATACGTATGAGTTTCAAATTATAAAGATCATTTGTAGTATGCGAATTGATGAAAAAAATTCATTACATACCAAAGAAAGTTGCATATCAACACAAGTTGCCTAATAATCCTTCTACTCACAAACTCACGGTTTGGATGAAGAGAAAGAATGATAAAAAAAATATATATATAATATTATTGTGTATAGGAGGATTAATAGAAGGATATTATAGGAAACTTTAAGAATGCTTTTTATTTTAACATCTCATGACATATAGTTTTAAACTACTATTAACTCAAACAAAATTTCGACTATTGGTGTGGAACTATACATATTGAGTCTACAAATGTATCTTTAAAGTATTACTTTTTGCGTTGTGCCTCACAAAAAATGTTTAATTCATTATATCTTTAAAGTTTTTTTTTTTTTTTTTTTTTTTTTTTTTTTTTTTTTTTTAAATTACTACGTAATAAATAAGCTTATTGTTTAAAACCTTGAAAAATATAAGTGGACCTCTTTAGTCCCTGCTGAGCCTTTTATCTTATTAATCGTTATTTTTTCTTTCCTGAAACATGTAGAATTTAATTTAAATGTAAATTATATAGTGTATTTATTCCAATGTGTTGTATTATTAGCCAATCATGGATTGACACATTCTTTTGTGGATATTTTTGTAGACTTGGTTTTGTGATTGTATCACTACTCTTATGTTATATGGTTTGTGTTATAGATAGAAAACTAACGTAAAAACTATAACGCAAACCTATGGCACTAGTGTTAACAAAAGTTTTATTTTAACATCTCATGACATATAGTTTTAAACTACTGATCAACTCAAAGAAAATTTTACGCTACTACTGGTGTGGAACTATATATACTGAGTCTACAAATGTATCCTTAAAGTATTACTTCTTGCGTCGTGTCTCACAAAAAATGTGTAATTCATTATATGTGCTATATTGTGTCTGTCTAACTTTGTATATCAGTGCCCTCAAGGCATTCTTCTTTAAAGGTTATTAACGAAACTCAACTTTCATTGTTAGTTGAAAAATGCTTTCATTACACTACTTCAATTATATTAACAACCTCAATTTTTGAGAGACAGGGGGAGTAAAACACAGATTTCTCATTCTTTGCAATATCAGTCTTTATAGAGTGTGGCAACAACATCAATTTATATGAACAAATAATATTGCAGGGTAAAAACTTGGAACACCTAAAGATTCGATTAAGTGATATACTGTCGGCCACCAAGAATTTTTCGGAAACATACTTTCTTGGGTCAGGTGGATTTGCTAAGGTTTATCGAGCTGAACTAGATCATTTTGACAGTAGTCAGGCGTGGTCTGTTGCAGAGAAGTATAAAGGTGAATTTCCTAAGAAACGCAGCATGGTAGCTATAAAACGCATACTAGGCATAAAAGGAAAACAAGGGTTTTTCGCCGAAATTGAAATGCTTACTAGTTGTAAGCATCAAAACATAGTCTCTCTTCTTGGCTTTTGTGATGAAGATTCTCATATGATCCTTGTTTATGAGTATGTTTCAAATGGAAGCCTTGATGATTATTTGGAAAATTCGAGTAAAATGACTAATTTTACTTGGGCTCGACGTATAAGAATATGCCTTAATATTGCGAATGGATTGAAGTATCTACACAGTAACACAGAGGACAAACAAATGATAGTGCACCGTGATATAAAGAGTGCAAATATTCTGCTGAATAATAATTTCGAGGCAAAGATTTCTGATTTCGGTCTCTCCAAATTACGTCCTATGAGTCAAAATGGCAGCACCCTAAATACCAATCTTATAGCTGGCACATATGTGTATTTGGATCCAGAATATAAGAAGACCGGTAAGCTCAAAAAACAATCCGACATTTACTCTTTTGGAGTAGTTCTATTTGAAATCATGTGCGGGAAGGTGGCATATGATAAAACTTACCTTGACCAAAATGAGAAGGGGCTTTCATTTGTCGCACGAAGATACTGGAGTGAGGGAAGAATAAAAGAAATGGTAGATCCTAATATACAGGAAGCTTATGAAAACATTTTTATGATAATCAAAGGACTTAATCAAGATTCTTTGGACGCGTATTCAAATATTGCATATCAATGTGTGTCAGAGATTCAGGCTGAGCGTCCTACCATGGAAGATTGGAAGTTATCATTAACGAACTTGAGAAGGCATTATCTTTTGAAGTAAGTCGTTGTTTTGACAATACCTTTCTTTATTTCTTCATATGTTTGATCCCTAGTACCTATAGGATTATGTTTATCTATTTTTTTTATTTTTTATTTTTTGAAACAGCAATTTCATTAAAACACCACCATGAAGGAGCAGCAAGATAAGAAAAAAAAGGTTACAGGTTATTAGAGCGAATAACAGTTCATAAGTAGCATAAATAATATGAAATTATGAATTTAGTTTTAAAACGCAAAAAACAATGTCTTATATGAATAGTTTTCAGTTTTAGATAAAGTGCCATATATGACTAGTGGGTTCTTGTAAGCACGCTGTCAAAATATGTATAAATCGAGGTCTACGTAGGAATAAACAAAGTCTTGCCTTAACTATTAGGGTTGCTGATTGTTGGACAAACCTCGACAACAAACTCGAAGTTCGATCGCGGAACGCTAGATCGCGAGTTATATCGAGCACAAGTAGCAAGCACGAGAGACTACACAGAATCGACAAGAATATTGCACACATTATTACCCTCGAAAACTCCTTTATTAAAATCAATAAAGCTTACAATTCGAGCAAGAAGAATGAATAACTAGCATCCCCTCATCTCTATTTATAGAGATGAGGGGAAGGAAACCCTAGCTTGCCTTGTACTCCAAGCTATCTAATCATAGTTCTAGTATACCACCTAATCTAATTACAAAGTACACTTTAGTCCCTAATCTATGTTTAAGTTACTACTAATATTTAATAATTTTCACCTTAGGAGTAACATTTAAACATAACCGATACTCAACATCTTTTCCTCGTGCTGGAACCTCGGACCGGGGACCACCTTGTCGACCAGGCATTGTACTTTAGTAATTTTCCAAGATTAGCTTCCGTAGACTCCTTCACTTTCTTCTTTTCAGCAACATTACCCTCTGCACCCTCTTGACCAGGTACTCTGGATACCGTAATATCTGCCCCCACCTTTATACCAAGGTGTACCTTTTCCTGCTCATTTACCAAGCAGCCTGTGTTTGTCTTTTTTTCAAGTTGCTTATCCTCCAACTTTCTTTGAGCCACTGCAGCATCATCGTTACTATCCTGAACAACCTCAGCTTCACGATTTTCCTGAGCTCCCTGCAGTTCCATCACAAACCAAACACGTTCATCAACCTATACTCCATGGACTCTTGTTTTAACACCAGGACCAAGTTGTTTGAACCCAACTTGTTTATAACCAAGTTGTTTGAACCCAACTTGTTTATGACCGAGTTGCTTGAATCCAACTTGTTTTGAACCTCCATGCTTTTGTACACCAAAAGTCTTCCCTTTTGCTTCAAGAGTATACACACAGTTCTCTTTCTTGATCCCGGTCATCATAACCCTACAACCTTTGATCACCTTGACTCTACCCATTTGCATCTTTCACAGTATAACCCTCTTTTTCAAAAGTACCTAATGAAATCAAACTTTTTCTTAACCCTGGAACATACCTGACATCATCCAGTATAAAGCTTGAACCATCATGCAACTGTATCTTCAGTTTTCCTGTCCCTATGATAGTGCATAGCCTGTTATCACCTAACTGAACCGAACCACCATCAATATCATTGAAGTCATACAAGAAATCCCTCCTAGGTGTCATATGATAAGACCTTTCTGAATCCATTACCAATTCAGTCATCTCATCATTCCTGACTACCACCAAGGCTTTTCCAAAGTAGGTGTTACCCTCGTCATCAGAAGAATCAAAATCCTGATTGTGCTTACCCTTCTTGACGAACCCACCTGACTTCTTCATTGGACAGTCTCTCTTCAGATGACCCTCTGAATGACATATGAAGCACTTAAGTTTACTAGTTCCACCCCTTGACTTAAACAGCGAACTTCCACTAGAATGAGCTTTCCTTGAATGATCTGACCCTCCCCTTACATATAACCAGTCACCAGTTTCTTCCTTTGTGCCTTCAGTTCTTTTCTTCAACTCTCTTGAATTCAGAGTCGCCAGAACATCCTCCATTGTCAAGGATTCCCTCCTATACAACTATGTCTCCACAAAGTTTTCGTAAGACGATGGCAACGACGTAAGTAACATAAGAGCCTGATCCTCATCCTCAATCTATATATCAATATTCGCCAAATCAAGTATCAACTTATTAAACTCATCTATATGATCTCCCAGTTTCGTACTTGGACTCATATAGTACGTGTACAGCTTCTTCTTCAGATACAGTCTGTTTGCTAATGACTTAGTCATATAAAGACTAGTCAACTTCGTCCAAATTCTTACAACTGTTGTTTCCTTGGTAACTTCTCATAAGACCCAGTCTCCCAAGCATAGAATCAAGGTACTGTGTGTCTTCTTCATTAAAGCAGCCTTTTCACCTGCTTCCATGTCTGCGGGTAATGTCTCTAATGCAGCATTACATCCCAGTTGTACTATTAAAGCACACATCTTTATTTGCCATAACATGAAGTCATTCTTTCCATCGAATTTCTCGATGTTAAACCTAGTTATAGAACTAGCCATTCTTCTTTTACCTTGCTAAAAACCTTGTCAAGTTGTTTATTAACCAAGTTTACCAACAAGCCTCACAAGTCGGTGCAATATACCCCTTTGTTGCTAAAAACCTTTCTTGCAAATCGAATTAATTAGAATAACCCTAAACCCTCGATTTCGAACAAGCAAACCCCGATCGTAAACTTGAAACCCAAGCTAACCATGATCGAAACTTGAACCACAAGAAAAAAAACCGCAACATAAACCTAAGAATTAATCGTCTTTTTAATAAAAAACCAACTTGAGTTTGTAAAAAACTCTTAAATCGTATTTTGAAACCAAAAACAATTAAAAAGAAATTTGCCTTGACTTTTTCTTTTATGTAAAACACCTACAAAGATAATATAGCCTTGTCACCTTTTATTAAAACAACCTCACGTCCCCAATTTACTTCATGTGAGTTTGAAGACCCCACAACCTTTGTCAACTTGTAGTATGATCCGCGTGAGGTTAAATATTATTAGAACAATAATATTCGAACTTTGTTTGATAACAAAAAACCTTACGTCACTATCTTCTTCTACCTCTCGTGCCTACTACTATGATCGACGGCAACCAAAACCGAACCACAAAACCTCGGACCTAACACTCGAACTTCAATGACCACAATAACCGCGGCTCTGATACCACTTGTTGGAAAATACCTCGACAACAAACCCGAAGTTCGATCATGGAACGCTAGATCGTGAGTTGTATCGAGCACAAGTAGCAAACACGAGAGACTATAAAGAATTGACAAGAATATTGCACATGATATACCCTCAACGAACCCTTTACTAATATCAATAAAGCTTTTACAATTGAGGAAGAAGAATGAATGACTAGCATCCCCCTCATAGAGATGAGGGGATAGAAACCTTAGGGCTTGTTTCTTTTTTTTTTCTGGATTAAGTGGGTGGGGCCATTTCTGTTAATGAGTCTTAATGGGGAGGAGCATCCTTTGCTTTCTCTCCTCATACAGACCATTTAACAGAAAAAGAAACATATTATATGTGTGGCCCCACCACTATCTCCCCATTAAGACTCATTAACATAAAAAAGAAACACCCCCTTAGCTTTTCTTGCACTCCAAGCTATCTAATCCTAGTTCTATTCTACCACCTAATTTAATTATAAAGCACACTTTAGTACCTAATCTATGTTTAAGTTACTACTAATATTTAACACTGATGTTTGTAGCTTAAGGCTTCGATCTTATGAAAATTTTTCAATTTTTGAAAAGTATAAAAAGTAAGGAGGATGCCAGACGTCACATTGATGACAAACTGAAGAAAAAAATCAAAAATTCTGAAAATGTTTCATAAAAAAAGGAGAGACAAATTGTTGATATTTTTTAAGCAAAAAAAACAAAAATTGTGATAAAAAACATAAAGGCTTTGTTTAGTGCTTCATTGTTCATCAGTCCAAATGTTCATCATACATTCTCTATATTCATCAACTGGTTTTGTTCATCAACAAATAACGAAAAAAGAATTTTTTAGAATTTTCTATACTGGTTTTTCATTTGTCAGCTTTACCTTTGTTCACAATTTTTATAGAATCGAAGAATTTATCAACACAAAAGTTTACACATTTTTTCGTCAAGTTTTAGTTAGCTTTTATTTTAGCATTTTTAACCACTTTATGTCCTCTGTTTTATAAAATAAAAAGCATAGTCTTGGACAACATTTTATTTATGTTAATAAATGACACTTGTCAACTTCTACTTTCTAGACTTTTTAAGAATTTTAGAAATTAATTGTTATTTTTTTTTATCATCCTCATGTAATTTCATGTCTTGATTTGTACCGCAAAGTGTTATTAATGGAGTACAAAATTACATGTTTTCAAAATTTATAGAGCGAGGCAGGGGTTCATAGAGAAACCAATGCACTTATGCAATGTGTGAAAACAATGCATGTGCAAACTAATGATTGCCTCGTGAAGACATGCACCATTAGAAAACATAGAAGACAAGGTAACATTGATGGATTTACCGAAATAGGTAAGTATCGACGGAATGCTGACAGACTTATGATAGATTACTTACACAGTAAATCTGTCGGTAAACCTTGAGTCACCAATTACGGATTTTTACTGATAACCCACAGTAGCGACAGAGTAATGACATCAAGTTATTTTTCAGTAATCTCACTGGCACCAAAACCGATGGACTTAGCAATTTTTATTGAAAACCTTCTCATACATTTGTGTGCGTGTGTGTGTGTGTATATATATATATATATATATATATATATATATATATATATATATATATGTATATATATATCTGTATATGTATATATGTATATATCTGTATGTATATATGTATATATCTGTATGTATATATGTATATATCTGTATATATATGTATATGTACATATCTATCTATATATATATATATATATATATATATATATATATATATATATATATATATATATATATATACACACACACATACTAGACGAGTACCTGCGCCTAGCGGTAGACAATTAATGATATGCGATATTGTGGTAAGTGTTTCGTATAACTTTCAAAATAGAAAGTGAAAATATCAAAATGTAATTGCAAACGGTTGTAACATGCGATAATTTAACTGAATCAAGAGTTCATAACATGTATCAAAGAACATATAAAAATATTTAGTGAAATTAAAAATAAAACATTATATCAATGATGACTAAGAATACACATTACTCGTAGCGTAAAACTTCTTGATACACGAAATTTGAGGTGTTGAATCCTCTTTGATCGAACTCTTTGATTGACTACAATACTACACTTTGTAGTTATTATCTATTAAGGAATGGGATTTGACCCAATTAAAAAATAATAATAATAAATAAATAAATAATAAAAAATAAAAAAAGGACTACTTAACAAAAATATATACACGGTTGTATAATGACTTTTGACTAAATTATTTCAGGGAACTTTGTATAATATCTTTGAAATTAATGCGCCGGAACAATCAATGATTAAAGTACCAATCGTGTGTAAATTGTCAATCAACAAAACATTTTGACATTTTATTCTTTGTGACAACTAATTACAGCAAGTGACTATCCATATATAAATCAGTGAAATTATGAGCTCAACATATTCCAAAATACGGCTCTAAAAATTCAATTCATAGATAAAACTGATTTCGATTGCATTTAATAGCAATAGTGTATTTCCATGTATAAAATTAATAATTTCCATTAGGTGTAGTTGGCATTGTGTAATTGACAATAGTTTCCTTATTCCATTTTTATAATGGTACAGTCTGCAACTTTGCATTTGCATTATGTATAGTTGACATTGGCACAAAGAATTAACATTTCAAGATTTCCCATTGAATACATTCTAAACGCCCATCGATGCAAAGAACATATGAAAACATTTAGTTGTTTCCTTAATTAGTTTACTGCTTAGTAAAGGATACTCGTTTACAGCAATTCAATCTTTTCAACAATTTTCTTAATTAGTTTACTGCTTACTCGTTTACAGCAATTCAATTTTTCAACAATTCATTGACCCTTCAACAATTTCAACAATTCAAAATTTTAAAAAATTTCAAATATTGCTAAATATTGAAATACTTGGAAGTTGCAAAAGTTTTAAGTATCCAAACATATTACAAAATTTACACCATAAAATTTTTATAACAAAATACTCACCATAAAATTTATAACAAAACTTGCACAATATACATTATAACAAAATTTAAACAATAAACCTTATAATAAAATTTATACAACCAAAAACATTATAACAAACTTCAAACACAGTTAACATTATAACAAAATTTACACTATAAACTATACAACAAAACTTCAATTATAAACTATACAGCAAATGTTAACAACTTTATATTAAAAAATCTATATAATAGAACTTATAACAAATATCAACTTTAAAAATAAACCGTACATATCCCGGCAACAAAAGTGCTTCAGCGGCGAGAAAAGTGTTGGTTTCGTTGGAAGTAATATGTTGACGTCCGATGGTGGTGGAGGTCTGGTCGCGGCAGCTTGGTTCCACCGGTGGCAGAAAAGACATAGATCTACAAATAATATGTATAGATCTTTAAAAAGAAAATAAAAGAAAAAAAAAAGAAAAGAAAAGAAAAGAAGAAAAAATAAACTCAAATATGAAAACCCATGGTGGTCGTGGGTCTTGGTGCCTCATCGTGGGGTTTTCTTGGTGGTGACGTCCGGTGGTTGACGAAGTCTCGTTCTGTGGTGGTGGCGGGGGCGTGTGGTGGTGGGGATAGTGGAATAGATGAGAGGGTGAGATTAGAGTATTTGTGGGTGTGTTTTTGTGGAGAGGGTGAGATGAGAGTGGTGTGTATGTATGGGTGCGTGCGTGTTTGTTTTGAGAGAAATAAAGTTGAATTAAATGGGATGTGGGACATACATTAATTGACATACGACATACATTGATTTGTAGTTTTGATTTCCATTCATTTTTTCCATCAATACTTTCCATTCAATACTTCCCATTTATTGACATGAATTGTTGCCATTCAATGATTTGCAGTTTCGATTTACATTCATTGACCAGGCACAATTTTCATTCATTGACAAGGGTAAAATGGGCATTGACTGAAATTTCAGTTTTTCACATTTCACTTTTGACTATTTTTCCATTATAAGTAGTTAAAATATATAACAAATTTACCTACCGCTATGGTTCTCATAGTAACTTTCTCATATAAGGCCATCAGTATAATGTCCTGCTTGCACCTTCTACAACTTTTAATATCAAATTTCTTCTACCACCTAATAGTACATGTCTTTACAGCCTCTTCTTCTTCTTCTTCTTTATTTTTTTTTTAATTTTATTTTTTTATGATGGAATAATTCAATGAAATTTTTAAAATTAAATCAATTTATTTATCAGTTATTTCTTTGATTGAGTGCCCAATGGTTCACAGGAAAATCACAAAGACAATCTCGAGATCTCACTTGAAGAAATTAGTTTGGCCACACAAAACTTTAGTCCTGAGAATTGTGTTGGAAGTGGAAGATACTGGAAGGCATATAAAGGTGAAGTTTTACATGTTAATGGACGACATACCAGTATTCTTGCAAAGCAGTGGGAAAGCAAGTCTGATCATCAGTTTTTGACAGAGCTTGATGTTCTCTTCAAGTATAAGCATGAAAATATCATTGGTCTTTCAGGATATTGTAAAGAAAAAGTTATTGTTTATGAGCATGCATCCAAAGGAAGCCTCGATAAGTATTTGAACAATGCTAGTCTTACATGGACTAAACGTCTGAAGATATGCATCGATATTGCAAGGGGATTAGTTTTTCTTCACCATGGACCTAAACTTTTACAACCAATATTGCATAGGGGAATCAAAAGTGCTAATATTCAACTAGATGGTGATTGGAAGGCAAAAATTTCGAATTTGCACTTGTCCACAGTAATCAACAACGATATTGAAGATGTCATCTATGATGCTAACGACTCATTGGGCTACCTTGACCCAAATCACAAAGATGGTTTATTAATGAAAACAATGGATATATATTCTTTGGGGGTTGTTCTATTTGAGATCTTGTGCGGAAGATCGGCCTGGGTAGAGGGCTGTGAGGATCACTCTCAGTCATTAGGCCCTTTGGCTAAATGTTTATATGAAAAAGGAAGACTTGGTGAGATAGTATTTGAGGGCATAAAGGACCAAATTGTGCCGAGATCATTGACTACATTTCAAAGGGTTGCCTATGAATGCTTACGTAGTGATGTGAGACAGAAGCCTCTGGCATACGGTGTAATGGTACAACTGGAGAAGGCATTGGAGTTCCAGGTATATTACAAAACTGATTCTCTTAATGGCAAAAGTTCAATATAGATCTTATATTTGTCATATATTCAATGAAACAATTCTGGCCATTCATTTTTTTGAAAATAAATAAATAAATAATATAAACTTTCACTTTTTTTTAAAAATTAAATATCTCGCAAACCGTTAATCGTTACGCGAAAAAAATCATACCATCGCTACGAGAATTAAATTATCTTTCTGTAGATATGCACTTGTATATACTTTCAACGATTTTTTTTTTCAAAATTTCCGCTCAGAAAAATTACATGTGATTTGTAAAAATCACATGTGATTTGATTTTTAGAGATCACGTATAATTTTTCTAGGCGAAAATTTTGAAAATAATAATAATAACAAAAAAAAAGTGAGAAAAGTTTTTTTTATTAATTTTGATAAAAAAATAAAATAAATAGATGACTAAAATTGATTTATTATCTCAACTCTTCTCTCAATAGACTTTTAATAAAACATGTGTATATTAATTGGGAATTGCATGTATATCCCTCTTAAACTTCATAATTACATATATATCCAACTTAAAATCATAATTACTTACATATTTATAAATCATAAAATTATCATATATATCCAAATGATTAAATTATTTACAAATTAAACACTATATTGGATTTACATATATATTTCTTTATTCCTTCCTTCGGAGAAAAGGTATAAAAAATCAAGCGGTTGTGTTGTTGTCGATTCGGGAGTTCCGGCGACAGAGGAGAAAAATGCATGAAACAATTTACAACAAAAGAACCCAATAAAGTATCAGATCTTATGAAGAAGAATAAATAAAAATGACAGGTTTAAGATAGTGGCTACCGTTGCTCGTCGGAGAATCAGAGATACACCAATTTAATGTTTTTGTTTGTTGTAACGATTCAATTATAATAATATTGTTTTTATTATGATATATATCCTCACCAATAACATTAGAAACTCTTAAGGGTACTTTGATGTTCATAAATGAATTTGGGAGTGGCTTCTTGGCGTCATGCAAAGATAACGCTGAAAATGTTTTGAACGACAAACGCAGGGCATAGTAGACAATTCTAAATGAATTTATAACTATAATAATTTTTGGTGTTTAGTTAATATATAATTTAATCAATTGGATATGTATGATGATTTTATAGGTTAGGAAGGATATATATGTAATTATGATTTTAAGTTGGATATATACATAATTATGAAGTTTAGGAGGGAGTGGCTTCACAGCTTAGCTCAACTAATTTCGCCAAACATAGCTATAATCTTAATTGTCTACTTTATATCAGGAGGATTATGAGATATGGGCAGCCAAACTACCAAAAGACTACAAAGAAATATTCCGCATGTCAAAATCCCCAGAAATCTTCACAAAAAGCAACAAGGATCTTTATGACATGCTCAACAAAGGAATCCTCCTCCAACAGGACAAAGTGGTATTTATTTTCTGTTCATTATTCAGTTCACTTATTCTTGTATTTTGCTCTTCGCATTTCAAGACATCTTATGCTCTTGGAGAATTAATAAACTCAATGACCTTTTGCTTCCTTAAGGATTATTACGCAAAATCGACTTCAATAATTGCCTACCATTAAAGCTAATAAATTGCTCTTGCATAAATTAAATCATTGTTTGTTGGTTTATATCACTTTCACAATTATTTATAATCAAGAAGCTTCACTTACAAAGTGTCCTCACACGTACAGTTGGTCTAAACTCATATATGCATTTACACAGATGTATGGTTTAATTTGTTTGTTTTGTTTAACAGTTGTTTTCACTTGGGAGCAATGGAGAGAGAAATGAAATGATATCGGCAAGAAAATTTTCGTACAAAAAGAGCTGGTTACATAGATGGCGATCTGTTCCAGAATCAAGGTTCTTACATCTCTTTCTCTATATTTCTTGATATGCCTGTGCAATATACATTATGTTAACTACAATAGTTTTCAATCTTAACAATGACTAGTATCTGAAGGCTGCATAAACTAATTACTATATATGTTAACAATGGCTTTTTATGTGTCACAGGTTTTATGCCAATGTTTCTAGAACTCATAATATGATTGTAGTTTACCGTGTTTTGTGTTTGTGTTTGTGTTTGAATGAAACTTGTATGCAGAATAAGCAAAGTAAAGAACAACAATGTTACTGCAATAATATGGACTTTTATTAATATTGAAAGAGTTGTTATGTTTTCTGAAAGAAAACATATATCTACATTCTGAATAGACACAATCTTTCCTAAACGACACAACTTTCTAAATGGCAGTTATTTCCAAGTATTGCAACCTTTGGCAAATAACTGTCATATAACTAATTTAACTACAATAACTGTCAACTACTTATATGGGTTGTTTGGGTGTCTATTTGACCCATACAAACAACAATAATTCGACCCATACATAATACAAATAATACATAAATAAAAGTCTTAATAATCTTATACTAAATACTTGAAATGGTTTCTTCCAAACTTGTGATATAAGACATTACAGGGTCTACATCTCCCTCCTAATGTTTTAATATCAAAGTTTCTTGTGATTGCTTCATTCTTCAAACAATGACTTCAAAGTCACTGCTTCCTCCACTGCTTGTTCCTCCATCATTCTGATCTTCACTGCTTCCATCTCTAACACCAAGCTGGTTCATCTCTTGTTCTGCATATACATCCCTAACTGATCTACCTGTTGAATCATCAAAGCCTTGTGGGTTCTTCTGTTCTGCAGTCCAACTGCTTTCACCCATCTCCTTCTGTGCTTTCTCTATCCATGGTACTTGAGCAGTGTCATGGTATACCAGAACCAAATCTATGAACTTTTTGAAACACTCCTTTATAGCATCTCCTTCCTCAGTTGTTAGCCCCTACAATTGTGCAACTGTACTCCATTTGCCACTTAATGTGACTGCAACACAGCCTCTAAGGCTATCCACTGTTTTATGTAGGGCAAAGCAAATCTAACTTAATCACTCCAATTCTTGGTGGAATCTCATCTAGGGAATCATAGTTTAGATACACCAAGTAGAACCATTTCAACATATCTACAAATTTTCAACTGAACACATCCCAATTTTTATACACTATGCTATCCTTTTTGAGTAAATTCATGAAAGATAGGAACCTGTTATAGGAATTAACTTTCAAGGCATAGAGTTTACCATTCCAACTTATGAAATCATCATCAATATAATCATGTTCATCATTTCTGTCACAACTCAAATCTTCCAATCCTTTAACTAGGGAGCATTCTTCTTTTGGATCCAATGATTCAAAATAATCATCCAAGTATCTGTTGTGTTCTGCAATTACATGCTTTGGCCCCCATATCTGATCCAAATTTTATGTGTTCAGCCCCTCTTTCTTTCCAGTCCTTGCCTCATCAAACATATACTTGATCTTACACTTGTTGTTATCTACTTTCACCATGTACCCTTGTTCCTCTAATAGATCATAACTTAGAATGTTTAGAGATACTTAAGGGGTGTATCGAACATTTGGTACCACCAATTCTCCATCTTCTGTATCAACAGCAACATCCCCAATTCCATATGAAAATATGAATTTCTTTTCTGTCTCATCTTTTCCAATTATTTTAAACTTGTATTTGATTTTCTTGAACAGTTTCCTTCTTGGACAAAGATGAAATTTGTATTGATTGCTGATGTACCAAACTTCATTCCAGGATTTCAAATTTGATCCTTCAACCATAAAATCTCCAATTACATGAACTGTTTCTGGATATTTCACTTCTTCTTCAAGAATTTGTGATGTAGTAAATAATTCTTGGTTTGATTCTGCAACTGCAATCTTCTTTCTACTCTCACACGCCCAAAAGGCATGTCCCTTCTCTTTGCAAATAAAACATCTAGATTTCTTTTCTCTTTTTGTTTTCACCCTCTCTTCTTTCTGTTTCCCTTTCAACTTGGCATCATTGTATGCCTGATTCTCCAAAACCTTCTTCACAAGCATTTCCTTCCCCTTGGGAGAAATACTTTTCTTTCTTGTGTTCCACTGATAAACATGTTTGGGTGTCTCCCTGAGTAAGTATGAATAAGTATCTTTCAGAGTAGAATCCTTTATCATTCTGTGTCATTGGCATATCCCATGGTCGAGAACCTAAGCTCTGATACCACTGTGTCACAGGTTTTATGCCAATGTTTCTAGAACTCATAATATTATTGTAGTTTACCATATTTTGTGTTTGTGTTTGAATGAAACTTGTATGCAGAATAAGCAAAGTAAAGAACAACAATGTTACTGCAATAATATGGACTTTTATTAATATTGAAAGAGGTGTTATGTTTTCTGAAAAAAAACATATATATACATTCTGAATAGACACAATCTTTCCTAAACGACACAACTTTCTAAATGGCAGTTATTTCCAAGCATTGCAACCTTTGGCAAATAACTGTCATATAACTAATTTAACTACAATAATTGTCAACTACTTATATGGGTTGTTTGGGTGTCTATTTGACCCATACAAACAACAATAATTCGAACCATACATAATACAAATGATACATAAATAAAAGTCTTAATAAACTTATACTACGTACTAAATACTTGAAATGGTTTCTTCCAAACTTGTGATATAAGACACTACAGGGTCTACATTTTATACTATGATCGATCCTCTCCGAAATGAGGAAGAACATAGTCCCCATTATTTTGTTTAGAACTTGATCCAATCCAGAAGAGATTTGAATCTAGGGTTTAGAATAGTTACTAATGGTGAAGGATTCAATGAAACAGATAGATGCAGAGTGATTTCAGATAAGATAAAAGGTGTATTTCATTCATGATCAGTTAAATTAAAATCGCTCTTACATGGCGGATATAGTGATCAGACCATATAAACATAGTAAATTTATTAAAAAGAGACACATAACCATAATTTCAAACTACTCGGAAAATAACCTAGTAATTATTATTGATTTGGGAATTAACTAGGAGAGCTGGGATAAAGGGCTATGGCTAGTTTTGACTTTGATATCTGACAATATGTGCAGGTTTCCCAAAGTAGCTGAGGTGCTCGATATTAGGAATCTAATGATTGAAATCAAGTTAAAAACTAAGCTATTATCTCTTGGTCTCAATTACAAAGTTAATCTCATCTTCAGATTTTGTGGTCCAAGAAGATCGTATGCTAAGCAGATGTATGTTAACTTGAAGTACAAAAAGGGGGGCGAAAACTTCCATGCATATTTCGCAACATGGAGAGATGATGGATGGATGATAATTGAACTGTGCTCATTTTTTTATAACAAGGAAGATGCTGATTTTGAGGTTTTACTGGAAAGCTTTTCGCAATGCTATAGTGGAAGTCGCACCATCTATGTGGAAGGCATAGAGTTTCAAGCCATTAACAATGCAAGTTTAAAATTTTCTGATTCCTAAGTTTTTTGTTTACAAGTTAGAACACATGCAGATGTATGGAAAACATTCTCATACTCTTCATTAGAAATTGTAACACAGTCTTGCTATGTTTATGCAGGTGAAACATGTAGAAATTGGGAAGTCAAAGGAAGTCCAACAAGTCTTGAGACCAAATTCAAAGTGGGATAAGGTGCATCAAATGGACACTAACTGTGAATCAACACAATTTGAAGATAAAAATGTGCTGCTCTTTATTTCTACTAGAACTAAATATATGTCTCGGTTTTGATGAACAGCTGAAGTCCTTGCTAAGTGAAAAAAATAGAAAGATACATGATATGCTAAGTGAAGTGAGCACAAAGAAGGATCATATTTTATCGGCAAAGGATTTCCTTTACAATACTTCTGACGTAAAGCTTCTTCAGTTGAAACCCTCAGTCCAGTCCAGGTTTGCTTTCTGAACTAAGTTCAGTATGTTTCTTGTTTATATCGTTGAACATGGTCTTGAGCATTTCCCATTTATACCCCTAAAATAAATTATTCCATTTATAAGCAAAATCTCGTAACTTGAAATTATACTGTTCTTCTGTATTGTCCTATGCATTACCATGGATATGCCAATAGAAGGTCTAGCAATACTTGAAATAGTTAATCACTAAATGTATCCAAGTTCCAGGTTTCAAGAGGTGGTTGAGCTTCGATCACAACAAGTAATGCGTATCAAGTGCAAGATTAAATTGCAAATGTTGTCACCTAGCACGGAGTATGCATGTTATCTTGTGTTCAAGCTTTCAGAAAGGTGTCGTAGGTTGGACTGTCCGGTGCTAGTACGAGATCTACTCCAGTGGAAAAAGGACACTGGAATTCTTTATTTTAGATCACCAAGCCCATGGAATTTACATGATATGAATTGGGTACCCAATAAAAGGGAAGATGGATGGATGGAGGTTAAGGTGTGGAAATTTCACTCAGATTTCGAACTTCGAGATGGTTCTATTCCTGTGAATTTAAAACTAGTAACTTATGAGGGAACTATGTCCGGGCTTATAGTCTGTGGTCTAGAGATTCGACCAATATAAGGAGCAAATGTGTGAAGGTTTTCTTCAAATTGTACACATACTATTGATTTTTTATACTTTTGTTATTGGCAAAAAACAATGGTTGTATCTTCAGTTATTGTAGTTGCAGTTGAGTTATCCTGTAGAGGTTTATGTTCTATGTTGCCACATAAATACACATTTGGGGTATCACTATTGTAAATATTTCCCAGTAGTCTGTACTCTGTACCTCTAAATCATGTGAATTTCACTATTATCATTTTGTCATCCTTCTACTTAGAAGGGATTGCCAACAGAGGAGGATCAAAGTAACAAACTACTTACGATTAAAGCGACATGAAGAGGTGCACCTCTTAGCTCATTAAACATATTTTCTAAAATATTTCCTACCTATTATACCACAATATATGATTACATAATTTACATTGTTGCATTCAGGAATGATGACCGGACGAATGAGACAAGTATCCCCTTCCGGTTGAACCACTTCATTGTTTTATCTGCAGGAACCTCCCTTGTTATAAAAATGTTTTGACTTAATATCTAATAACTATAGCACAGAAAGAAACAAATCAACACCATCACCGGGTCACAGTAAATATATAACATCATACATAACCTTCAGGCAAAATCGTTATCTTTCAGCGTACAGCCTAAAAAGAAAGTGTTAAAATTATCATGATTCTTTATCTACAAGACCACCTCTGACATTTCACAAGAAGAGGAAAATTTAAACACTCAGATAACACTCGAAACAGATTCTTATACGTGGCATACACTTATCACCTCTACTTGTCTTCTAAACGACGCAACACTGACTCCGCAAAGCTCTGCTGCCTGCAACGTTACAGATGCAAAATTATTGAAAACATGAGATATGACTAATCTTGTGTCCCATGAAAATGATAATGTTGACAGCAAACTCAAATCAATAGAGCTAAGATTTAATAATTTATGACCCAGAACTCCACATGTTGAAATTCAATGTCTACAACTGCAATAAGGTCACATATTAGGTATATAAAACTTGTATCTCATGACATTTTCTGTCGACTATGGTTAAAGCTCATGAACATGATTATATTTTTAGACAAACAAATTTGATGTTTGACTTACTTCCGTTCCCTATGTTTTGGGCTAGGGCGAGAGTACTTCAAGTATCCATCCCAAGGAACCTTTTTAATACCTGCACGAACAGAGATGATACCCCTAACCCTGAAAAGTACATAAAGAAAATGCCAATTTAAACAACTTCAAAAACTACAAGGCATTTTTAGTATTAAGCCCATGTACTTGAAGCTATACCTCTCAGCAAATTCAATAGCTGTTTCACCCGGCTTCATATTTTGAGGTTCTAGGTACCAAACGTCACACACCACAGCCCAAGATGTCATAAGCTGCAGTAGATGTGTTGTGAAGGATTGCCTACAAAATAGATGACCAAAAAGCATCAGCAAAACTATTTACAGTATAATGTACTTATGTACATATACAAGGAATGGGGAACGAGGGGTGGTCAACCCATCAAGGCATCACCATCACCACCACCCAGTCAAATAGCACGTGTCTCGCAGTTCACCAAGTAACCCCAAGTGTACGATTAAATAAAGATGTATAATTAAATATCTCTATCAACATCATGAGCATAGGCATTAGCTAAACATATACTAAAAGTGGCAATCTCGACCCATTTAACTCGAGAACAGAGCGTTAATGAATTTTGGGTTAGATTAAGATATTTAGTTAACAAGGAAATGGATCAAATGGGCCGAAAGTCACCCACTGTGTAACTAACTTTTCAGTGTTTAAAAAACGCAATCAATTTTTGACCAAATGTGTTTCGGGCCTACCCGATCCGGCCCAGCCTGTTTGGACCCAGACACAACATGATTCGTTACCCAACCTGCCTAGTTTCCGACTAACAAATACCATGTTCATCTGTACATTTTCTATTACTGGTATTTAGCTTTCCTGTCTTGCTCTTAACACAGTCGCATAAAAGCAGGACTAGGCTTTATAGCTTTCTATTTGTTTCTAGGACAGCATGAAGAATGATGCTAATGGTTGCAGAAAACTGCAACAAATGTGCTAACAGAATCCAAAATCCTCCAGTTGGAGAAAAGTACAGCATGATATAACACAAGAAAACAAAAATAAAATACCCATGAAGTTAGGATAACAATTCTTACTTTCTGCTATTCCAAAAGGCATCAACGAAGATTTTGTTGTATTTGATTGCAATTGGGCAAACAGTAGATCCAAGTTCAAATGCACCCTGAAATATAAGAATCAACGGGTACAGATTTACAATTTATCCTTCATTTTATGAACTTTAGAATAGTAATGTCCATTTCCTTGATATGACTATCCACCTTTTTCTTTTTTTATCAATAAGTTCAATGCTGAGATCCAGCTACTTATCACTCTAAATTCAAGACTAATTACCTTTTTGAACATAACAGAGTACTGATTATTAACACAAGTTCCTTCAGGAAAAATAAGAAGAGGATTGTTTTCAGCTCCTTCAACATGTTCCTTTAACCTGAAATTTTTAAGCCAACATCAACACATACTAGAAAATTAAGACATAAGTATACTAAAATAAACGATTGTGGCTCATTAAACGCAACATACTTTCTTGTCACAATTTCACGATCTTTTGCTTCTGAACGGTTGAACCATATACACCCAACGCTTTCCAAGATAGTGCTTTGTAAAAGTCCTACACAAAGAGAGTCATTAACAAACAGTTCTCTATCGGTCATTTCTTCTTTTTAGTAAATTATTATTATATTTTCCACTGCAAATTTACTAATTTGACCAACCCAGGATTCCCCATTCCTGTCTCACAATACCACTCATCAAAACCATGGGTCAAATAAAAGACCTTGTAATGTCATTACTACATTGATGTCTTGACCCACTCAATATGATTAATATGTAATATGATTATATGTACTTATGTTGTCTAATTTACGAACAAACCAAGATAACATGACTCTAACACGTAGACACTTAGATAAAGTCATACCAACCCATCCAGGGTGCTTCTGCATGATTACTGCAAATGATGTCATCTGCTCTAAAATGATGAAATCGATCATTGATGTATGATTGGCCACAAACACCTGCTTATCCACCAATCAGATACTTATTTTAACTTCTCAAGTACGAGAACCAAGAAAGAACACGCTATACCGAGTGTAAAAGAATACCTGTTTAGGCCTTGCGCATGGCCTAGGGCCATGGTATTTCACAACTCCAGTCCATGATGCAACAAAGAAGCAGCAAATCAACTCCACTAGACCCCTCTGAAAACCAGTAAGATACACTCCATCAAGAGTGATTGACTTCTTGAACCACATTACTTGACTAGTTGTTGCACACAAGTGGCAAGTTTTTCATTTGCATTTACGCAATTTGTTAGAAATTTGCACTTCTTTTAGAAGTGTAATACTCATTTTCGCATTTCTTCAAGAACAATAGACAAAGCCAAGTAGGATAGTCCAAAAAATTGATGATTACTTCACATAGATATGAATGATGCCATAAGAACATACTTACCTCTAACTTTTTCCTCAACTTATCATGCCCTTTTAATAACAAATGCACAGGAATATAGCACGAAAGGAAAATTATCCATCCTAATGTCAGAATAATAACCCTGCAAACCAAACAAGAATAACAATATGGTCAGTAAAAGGATCCCATTGCATGCGTAAATTTGGTGAATTCTAAGATCTATAAACTTTACATACAAAGAATCCAGATTGAATCTCATGAGAATTTTTCTTTCACAAATGTTAGACATGAGTATGGCCGCATGGGCACTCTTTCTTCAGGTACTCTGATCTGATAGGCGTGATATACTTTTGAATAAAATGGTACTCAAGTGGTACATAGATCAGCTCAAATTGCCTGATCTCATACAAATCATAGTCACCAAAATAACTGTGCTTAGTTATGCACTCCTCCATTCGTCAATATTTTTATACTTGGTCTAATTCATTTATATCTATTAATGTATTCATTAGTTGATGGATCCCAACTTTGGAAATCAAGGACACCGTAGTGTTCTGTATGCGTATGGGGTACTGAGCCAAGTAACCTCGTTTACATTTTCCCACTAAAGATATCAAGGGTCGGAAACGGTCTCGGGATTAACCCGGTGAGGCCGGGTACATCTGAGTCAAAAAGGCTCGCCCTCCCCGGGTAATCTGAACACGGAAAACCTCATCCGTTTATATTTGACTACAAAAACTACTTTGCCTCCCTTTGATGATTGCACGTGACAGACATCTTGCTTATTTGCACAGTGGGAGACAAAAAAAAAAAAAATCGAGCAGGTAATGCAATATATACACAAGGAAACCCTCTGAAAGACCTTAATTCCTAATTTCCTTGAAAATGAGTCAATCTTTAATTTAAGTGAAATGTAATCGAGTGGCAATAATACCAACCTTACAGGGAAAAGAATTCCATATCGAACTACAACTCCCAAACACCACAGTGGGAACAAATACACATTCCAGTTCCATGGTTCTGGGGGATTCGACTTGAAACACCGCGTGAAAGAATCCTGTTCATGCCAAAGTTCCACTCAGATCGCTAGACCAAATTCTTTAATGAGATTGATTAGGAATAGTAAACAGGCGTACGATAAAGTGATAACATAATCTGGTTAGTCAATACCTATAATCCCCTTAAGAAAAACAAGATTGAGAAATGTGTAGGCCAATCGGTCTCAGCATCTTTTAGCGATTGTTAATGCAATAATAAGTAAAATAATCTTACTAAAAATGTTGCAAATTTTGCGGGACAACCTAAGGGAGTAACTACTATGTGAAGTTCCACATGGACATTCTTACAATTTTCATAAGCAGAGAGTATTTCAGTTCTAACACTGGAACTTGCACACTCTCATAGTCTCATGTCACTTCTCAGATTCTACCAAGTTCCATTTCACTCACTTATGTTTGTGAGCATTGTTTTTGAACCTTAGGACTTTGATATAAATTGGTTTACTTTTACAGCCGTAGTAGTTTAGTTTATATTTCCAACTTCCTAGCTACGACACCTAACCTTCCAACACTTACATTCCCGGGATACACAAATGACTGTAGTCCCAAAGTATTAAAACAGTCCCCAACTAGCAAAATCTAAATCATGATCAACAAAAGCATACCGCTGTGACACTTAATCTATCACAAAGTAACTACTGGATGCAAGTATACCGTCATGTTAATTACAAACACGACAGGAATATAAATTTCCGCAAAAGTAGATATGCAGAAACAAAAAGATAGAGAATACTTGCATCGACAATGGCACCAACCGCCTCCATCAGAGTGGGTGAAACGTCCAGTAAATCACGCCTAAACAAAACAATGAATCAGTACCTATAAACAACTCACAATGTAAGTCTGTAACACAAACTCATACACAAAGAAAAAGACTAATATTACAATCGAAGCTTCCCGAGAGGTTCTTGAATAGAATCACTAGGAAGGTAATCTTCAATGTTGGGTCGATCAAAGTCTAAATCCAAATTTGACGTGTTTAAGTTGCTCATATTTCCCGCCACTTTAAAGACACAAAGAAAGTTGGTTACTTTACAGCACGATTAGACCTGCAATATCAAATTACTTTATAAGGAGTCTAAAGAGGGTGTTTGGGATTGCATTTTTAATTAAATTATCTGATAATTGTGTTTGCCAAAATTTAAATAATCAAATAAACTTGTTTGGAAACCTTCTGAAAAGAAGTGATTATCTGCGGTTTCTCATTCTAGAAAAAGCATGCTGAGGCCGGCTTTTTGAAAACACAGCTCTGTAAAACGCAATCCCAAACACCTGTTAAAACCAAGTTCTGTCGCAACTACTGACAGCAAATAACAATATACCGACAACAAACCAATCCAGAGATACTCAAACACTTAATATTACACCATTACATATATATAAAAAAAGGTACTAATACGGTTAATTTGTATTACTTCACAAATAGTCTAAGAGGGTGTTTAGCCTTGCGTTTTGAAAGAAATTATCTAATAATCAGAAATTTGGGAAACATTCGTTTTCTTATAGCCAAAACACACTTTTCAAAAAACATGAGCCTTAAAAACGCATAATCTATTCTCAAAACGCAATCCCAAACACCCGTTAACCAATTTTCGCGCAACTAGTTACAGCAAATAACAACATACCTACAACTTAAAGAAAACGCGTTTGAAACTCACACAAACTCGCAAACTCATCTAGATTACTAAACTTACCTAAAGACTAAGTACCATTTTTAATACAGTACAAATTGAACAAGTCTAAAAAACCGAAAGTCAGACCCGAAAAGGATTATTTGTACCACACTCCACAGTTAAAATACAACAAAATCTCACCGAATTCTTGATATCCAATTTTTTAACAAGTAACTTGCAACACACTCCATTATATATTTAAATAGCAGAGAATGGTTAAAATGTGATTGCATGATGATATTTAAATAACAGGGTTAATTTGTAGTATTAATTACCACGTGGAAACGTAGTTAATGAAAATTAGCCGTTTGAGAATTTTTTTTTTTTTCAAGTATTGGGATTTGGTTGTAAGAAGAAACGAAAACAATATGGAAACTGAATTTAATTACCTTGTGGAAACAGGTGATAGAGGGCGATGGTTGCAAGGTGGTGAGCGAGTGAGTTTTATTGTTTTTGGTTTGAAATTTAGTATGTTACACCATAGTTGTTCATAACTTTTTTTTTTTTTTTTTTTTTTTTTCTTTAAATAATTTTGACTTTCAAATTTTATATTTTTTATGTTAAACGGATATTGGAATCCAAAAAGAGAGGTATGTATATCCATTCCCTTAAGAAAATACTGATGAGTTTTGATGTACCGACTCATCACGATGTGCAATGCCAATATTATCTTTTTGTCACTTTAAAATATTTACATTCGTGTATTTATAATATCGTCAATTTAATGTTACTGTCAGTTTTTCTTTTCTAACATTTATAATAAGACATCAACTAAACTAAACGAACACTTAAGAATAATGTACCCCATAATATACTTACACACAATAAAACAAAAATAAAAAACTTGATCGTCTAGACGATCAAGTTAGGTAAAAGACACTGGCTGAACATTAGGCGGCCACTAAAATAATTAGCTTGAGTATTGTAATCACGTATAACTATGTGTATATAAGAAAGGTAAGTAAATAAATAAATGATGATAAAGTTGCCCAACTAAAATAAAAAAACACTTTGATCTAAGATTTAGTCACTTTTTGCACATTTTTTTATTTTGGTCATACTTAACTCATCAACTCCACCCATTTTAATGACATGTGTAATGATCAAGTGTTCAACTCTACTCATAGTGGGCCAAAGATGTTTCAAAAAAGTGTAGGGCAGTGACATGTGTCACTAAATTGATGGAGCCGAGTAGTTGAGCATGATTAAAATAGAAAAATTGTGTAAAAAGTGACTTGGATCAAAAGCTTTTTTTTTTTTTTTTTTTTTTTTTTTTTTAGTTTGGTAATTTCCTCATAAATGATATAGTTACATATTATATGAACCAATAGTTTTTGCGTATTCGAGTCTAGTGAGAAGAAAAAAAAGTTTTAAATATCTCAAACGTGTAGCAAAGGTGAGAGCCTATTCAAGTAGCTTTAGCCGAGATAAACACTAATATACTTAACTATGCTTAGGTTTGAATATTTTGAAATCAATTTCGCTCGTGAGTTGGCTAGAATCAATTAGCACCCTTAGAAATTAGAATAATGTATATTGGCTATCATGAAGCTTAGGCCTCGCTATGTAGCGCCTCTCAAAACAAAAATCAATTAACTATCTTGTTTTCTTTTTTAAATTTCGGTCTCCGTTAAAACTGTGGTGATAATTCCACCACTTAATTCAATCTTATAAGATACCCGAATGTCTTATCTTATACCGAAGTGGAATATGTTGTTACACACACCACCACTTAAATTTTCGTCGTCCTCATCAAGCCTGCACATAACCAGGATCCATACCTTACAAGATTCATTACACCCCTAGATGCTTGGCTCTGACACCATTACACACGTACACCACCACTTTAGACTTATTAAAAACTCAAATATCTTATCTCCTACTGATACGAGACAAGTTGTTTCGTCGTCTATATTTATTTTACCCGTGTTTGTTTCCGTTTGTATGTGTTTATTCATCTCAAATAGGTTCACTTATAATATTGTAAATAAACCAATTTTAAATAACATGAAAGTAAACTTGCCATTTTCATAATTTTGACTCGCTGTAAAAGTATTAGAGTGCCCAATGCACTGAGCCATAGGCATCATCACGTCAGCTTTTACCCTATAACATTTTTAGAAACAAAATAAAAAAAATAAAAAAATAAACACCCTTTGTAACAATTCGCAATTTCAGGTTAATTAATTTTCCCGGAAAATTTCACTATTCACTTTTACTATTCATTTTTCCCGAAACTTTCCCGAAAGTTGATTTTTATTTGATATTCTCGAGTGATAAATCATTTCCATGGCAAATTAAATGTTTGACATTTGTCAGATCATTTTCGTGAAAGTTATTAAGGAATTACACGTTTTAGGGTAAAACGTCAATCAGAAATTCTACGCACAACGAAATTCAACCCCGTCAGGTGACCCCACATCAGAAAAATGTTTGACACACTCATGATTTATTTGAGAATTAATCGTGACTGAGAAAAACATGACCAAAGACTTCCCAGCAGGTCACCCAAGCCTGTACTAATCTCACATGAGCACGCTTAACCGTTTGGGCGATTAACCGTTAGACCACAAAACGCGTTTCTAAGACTATTTGAGTTTTCAACTTCTTAGAAAAAGTCAACATATTCTTTCCCTCCTCCATTGACCAAAAATCATCCCTTGATGTTATAAGTCATTTCGTGATTTTTTAGGCTTACGGTTTGATGTCTAAAAGACATTTAATACCAACCGACACTAGACTGAGCCCAGTCTAGACATTATAAGTCATTTTAAATCATTTTTATCACATTAGAAAAGTAACATTTTACTTTTCTCAATTTTACGCAATATTCGTACGTTTTACGTATTACGCGTTTTAGACCCGTGTTTCCAGTTTTTAGCAGGGTTTTACACCCAAATGGAACCTACCACTCATTTTATATTTTATTATGGAACTTATTGACATGTTTATCAATACTTTCAAGTTCCATAATTTTACGACACCCGGTTTTACGTTTTGAGGCTTAATCATTTACGATTGGCATTTCTCGGAGTCAAAACTAACCAAGTATCTTGGATAATACCAAGAAAAGTCCACACCCTTGCTCTCCAAGCTTAGGAAACGACCTAGGGAGGGGGAATTCAGCCTTGTGTGTCTTAATCTCATGCTAGGAGCCTTAAGATGTGAACATGTGTTCAACTTGGCCTCCAAGTGTTGACTAGTCAACAATGTAACCTCCTCATTTGCATATAAATGCCTCTCCTTCCCCTCCTTGGCCATTCAAACGACCCACACACATAAAAATACACCATCATCTCATCCTTAGCTCATTTACTTCAAGTTCCATCCAAGAAATCAAGTGCAATATCCATACATAAACCCTAGTTTAGTTTTGATTCATCAAAACTACTTCAAATCCTTAGAAACTTTGGTGATTTCTCTTGAGTTTGAATCCACTCAAGTCACCTATATTTTCATCATCTCTCTTTCAAGATTACAAGAGTAGAAAGATTGCATGAAGTGAAGTGGGTTGAAGCAAGTCTATCAAAGTCCTATCCTTACATGTTAACTTCCTTTCATCTTTGAAAGCCAAAAGTTGTGAGCCAAACCCTAACTTGATTCTTGTTAAATAATCATGTTCATGTTATTTACATGTTATTCTTGCTATATTATGTCTTGTAGTTATGTCCATGATGTATAAAAGTGAGCAAAACAAGTTATTGTTATTGATTGTTACAAACAAGTTACTAAAACAAGTGAACTAGTGACTTTCTTGGTAAGACCTGATCAAAATGGTAAAAATATGATGTTGGATCATTACATATTACAGTAGAGGACTTAACAAGGAAACCATAGCAATTTGAACCACCCAAAACGAGTATACGAGTCAAAAGTTATGGCGATTTGAAATTACCAAAGATTTCCGGCAAAACTGCCAAATACCATTCTGATCAAATTTGGGTTTTGAAAGTCCCACTTATGGTCCGATTCATCAAAAAGTTAAAACACGAAAGTTGTCCGAAACGACGTTTTCGTTCAGGAATATAGAAGCTCGAGACCTAAAAATGCTTTCCGAGTGATAAAATTCTTCAAATTCTAAACAGCCCATTTTTAGGCGAAAGTCACTAGATTATGGTTATACTTTGAAAGGAACAAGAGGTCTTATGACCTATAATCAAGACCACAACCATGGCTAGAGCCAAGGTTGTGTCTCATGACCTTGGAACAAGGACCAAAGGTCATGGCTAGGCCATGACGAAATGACCATAACAAATTACATAGGCGTAAACATGAAACAATGAGTTAGGCGATAACATGAACAAGCAATTTGGATCTACTTCACTTAAAAGGAAACCATGAGATTTTACCAAGAGAAAATGGTCATTCAAGACTTATGAAACTACCCCTAATAACAATCTTCATGTACAAATAAACTTTCCTAAGTTGATTCAAATATCGGACATGTAACCTTTCGGATCAAAACTTATATCTATATATTTCATCAACTACTACAATAGTAGGGAGCCTCATGTGAGGAGTTCATTATGTAAGCCGTCGAGTTGAGTTGTGGATTTACGAGTTAAAGTGTCCTGGCTCCTCGAACGCTTACTAACATGACTTCTGAATTATGTCGGCCCGAACGGTAGTAAACGATATACAAAACATACATGTTTCATGAATCTTTTCTTTCAAGGACTTACAATATACATCATACCACATCATGGACTATAATGCAAGATATATATATAGGCACTACTTCATATTCTGTACTCAAATCCTAAGTCGCAACATTCTATTATAGGTTGCTCGTAGAAACCTACACGATCCGACCATTACCTTCATTACTTGCTATCTTACTTAAGGTGAGTTCATAGCCCCACTTTCGATTACTTAATTGTTTCACAAACCCTTGGGGGGAATACATGCTATTTATAACCGAGCACAATGTTTTTAAATTGTATGCTTACCTGATTGTTTTATTATCACTAAGTACCAACCTTGCTAAACCGATATCCTTTATTATGAACCATTTAATCACTAGCAATAGTGAGCGCGAATATTATTAATAGGCCTATTGGGATTGACGAATCCCATTTGTATTGACTAAGTTCAAACAAATGCAATAATATTTGAGATTTAGGTATGTTAGCAAAGTACCTACTGAGATAAATCTGCCGATCGATATTGGTACACGTTAACGTTATGGTGTCATAAGCTTAGTGTATAATACATGTTCCGGGCGTATAATAACGTAGCCTACCTGTTTTGTTTTCCAAACATTGGTGTGAGCCTATAACTCACACTACCAACATATTGTGTTCAATCGATTTAACAAACTCTATGAATATCACTCAACCTTTGTGTTGACCTCTCAAGCATGTATTTCAGGTTCATGACAATCAAGGATGGCACGGAAGGACACGGATACTCAAGAGGGCTATAAATTTTATTATCATTCAAAACTCATTTATTATACATTGTAAACATGGAACCAATTGGGACCTCATTTTGAAATCTCTGATATTTATATAATTTGAATGATACATCTTTTAAAACGACTCAATTGGAGTTCGTTTTCTATTATTGTGACTATTGTGCCGTCGAGTAACACCCAGTTTGAATTCCGCTGCATCCATGAATTGGGGGTGTTACACCCTTCCAATGACATTTCTATATAACACACAAAAAAAACATTACTCACACCACTTTTACACTTAATAACAAAAGAAAAAATAAGCATTATGTGTGTTATGTCGATGACGAACGAACCTTTGATGGTGCAACTATAACTTGGATGGCGCCGTTATAGCGGCACAAAATCCCTATAACGAGCAGTGCACTGTTCCCTCTAAATTTAAAGATCAAATTACCATTTGGTCTTTATATATGATGTGTGCAGCGTGTCACGGTGTAGTATAGGGTGATTTGCATATTTCAAGTTTTACATTTATATTTAGCCGATTTATCCTATAACACACACACTAACGGACAGTGTATCCGATCAATATGTATATAGTGGTAAGCAGATTGTCGATCACTAAGAGTGCAACGTAATTCCTAGTTAGTCTATCAGTATTTTAATATTCTAAGTTAGTTTTACAATCTAATCTAACGCAGAGGGTTTAGTTTGAGAGACTAGCACGATTTGGTAGCTAAACAGTAAATTAAACTAATGAGAATAAATCACTGAATAGCAAACACGTACACAAATAGATAACAGATACAGATAGAAGGCATATCCTGATGGTTAAGTAGCTTGTCACTTATTCTATTGCTAGTTTTATATGTTGTGTATCGTAATCTAATCTGTCTCGTTGGATCATAAATATAGGCGAGTAAACTCGTAATGATCACTTATGCCTATCCCACTTTCTAGACGCTAGATAAGTAGGCGAGGAGGGGGTATGGCAGCCCAAGCAAAACTCAGCTAGACACAGAGGATATCAATTCACATATACAAGTCACCAAAAACATCAACATATAAACTTTAATTGATGGGAAAGCAATTTTAAGGGGAGTGGTATGGTGACCACAAGCCCATCAATCCTGATGAATTAAAACTTACTATTACAAATAAAACAAAATTACTTAATGAATTAAATACATGCAGGACCTTCTTATTGCTCTAAGATCTCTGAATTGGGTGTGTCTTGTGTTGCTTTTCCTTCTAAATTCGTCTTCTTAGGGTTTTTATGCACACTAAATTCGTCTGACTCTTGGGGTATTTATAGGTTCTGTCTGAGGGCTCGATGCGGCACATCGAATAAGTAGATGCGGCACATGTACTTAACTTCGCGTGTGGTCCAAGATTAATATATTGTGGAATATTTGTACATCGTCTTCAGATGCGGTGTAACTTGAATCTTTATGCGGCGCATGTCCTTCAATTTCTTGAATCGTATTTGGTGAAGTCTTGATATAGATACGGTGCATGTTGATAATGTAATGCGGCGTATCTGGAGTAGAACAAGTTGGATCTTCTTCGTTAACCAAAGTTTTATATGCAGCGCATGATATAATCTGATGCGACACATTCTTAAAAGTCAGACAATGGTCTTCGTATTCATCTAAGTATGATAGTACGCCGCATCTATCTAGAATGATGCGGCGTGTCTCCTGGATTTCAGTAGACTTTTCTATCTTGATCATTTTGCTCCATATTTCGTCCAAAATCGTCAAGTTTCACAAATTGCTTGTTTTTACCTGAGAATTGCTAAAGTAAACAATTAAGTATCGATTCTCATATAAAATATAATAAAACAAGTCAATTATATAGGACAAATGATGACAATATAATGTACTTATTTGATGTCATCAAATATCCCCCCACTTGAACTTTACTTGTCCCCAAGTAAACTTTTAGATTACAATTTATGAAAATGTATTCTAAAAGATATTAGGATGTATTTTTATAATTAAGCACTTATTCATCTTATTATAATTGCAAAACCAAACACTTAACGAGTTAGAAACAAAATTAAAATATACAATTCAAACCGATCTAATCGTTTACTTGTTTAGTTGTGACGAATATTCTATCATATGCTTGGCAAGGATACACATCTCCTCCACTAAAGCTAAGGAGTGACAAGTCTAAAGCAGTAAAAACGGTTTTAAGGCTTAAGGGTTAAACCTAGCTTCGTTCAAACATCTCCTCCATAAACTTAGTAGATTGCTAACGCGAGTCATCGACGCTTCAACTAACGGATGGTCACTAGTGCACTTCTTGGATCGCTCAGCGCGTTATTTGCATAATGGATGGTCACCAAGTCATACACTAGATCGCTAGCGCGTTATTCAATTAATTTAATACTCGGATGGCCACTACCTTATTCATACATTTAATATTCTCACTTGGCCATCACCATATCCGGATGCTCGAAAGCTAATAACGAATACAACGATACGGTTGGGTATGGATAACATTTAGGATATAAATTGGTGTAAAATTAAAAATAACAAACAAATAGATTAAAGTCCTAGGTGTGGTTAATCATTTTCCCAACCATCCCATGAATAAGACCCAGATCATTGAATAACTCACGCTTTTTGACTCATGTAACTCACGCTTTAGGTAGACACGAATTATACTCAATAAACTCTTAATCAAAGAATAAACCTTAGTTTGCGTTCCCATAACGGCCAACTCCCATTTAATCCATAAATATAGTACAACAACAAATAGTGGCGATATTATCCACTTAATACAAAACTTTACATAATTGGTTAAAACAAACTTCCAATTTTTTTCTTCTTTCTTTTTCTTTTCTTTTTTATCGATTTTTTTTTTAAACATCAACATATACATAAATTTAAACTAAGATGTGTAAAATTTTACCACATCACTATAACGATAACTCTGGATAATTTTTCTATACTTTTCACAACTTCAGAAATAACGGTAAATAGTGAAAGTAGTAAACACAAGAAAATAACAAGACTCAAATTATACAATATCTACTTTCACTCCAATTGCATTGTGCAATTTCCCGACCTAACCAAATATAATGAATTTACACACACGAACACAGGTAACGCAAGGAAACACACTTTGCCTAAAGCAACTAACCACGGACATTAATCTACAGGGTAGGCAAAGGTTTAAGGTGTAACGAAACAATTAACACAAGTGTATGAAACGAAAGGAATGGCTCTGAGGGTTTTTCTAGGGGTATCTTACTCTAAAAATGAGAGTAACAAAAGGTTTTATATGGGGGTTAACTAACCAGTGCAGTTAGTTAATAACATAAAATATATAATAGACTTTTTGGGTGTAATCCTAGAAATTTACCAAGTTAGAAAAGTCACTCCAATTATATCAATAATACTCATTATGGTGGACTCAAATAGTGTACAAGCCAAGTTCTAAAGTTTACTAGTCACATGCACAAAAAATATTTTAGCAAATAGGCTATTTGTACGGCTATGCAACTTAAATTTAACGAAAACATACTAAAAAATTTTAAATTTTGATACATTAAGTATAGATTTTATCATATTTTTGAAAATTTAGGACAAGTAAGCGTTCTAATTCTCCATCCCCCACTTAAATTAAACAGCGTCCTCGTTCTTTGTATTAAAAGTTAAAAACTGGAAATTAAAAGAATTAGAACGGAAAACTCCCCTGACATTTGCTCGATTTGATCCTTCATTATGCGTTTGTAAGCAAAATCTACTTTCTTGTGGATGAAAGGCGTTCAACCCTCCATGAATGATGTCTCCACAGAATGTACAGAAAATATAAATACCACCATTAAGCAACACACCTGAATTAAGAAAATCACAACTTGTGCATAATTCATTAGTAGTTAGTAAAAATAAAAGCTAAAAAATTAAAATTAAAATCTGTAAAAATCATCAGGTCAGTCGATACGCCGCATCCTTGGACAGGGATGCGCCGTATCGTGCCTGGAATTGGTTAGAATCAGAGAATAAGATGAGTCATATCCTTAGAATAGGATGTGTCGTATCTTATATCATTAAAAATAAATCAGACTTTTATTAAGAAAATTAATACGCCGCACTTAATAAATCAAATACGCCGTACATTTAAATTATCAAAAATCAATTGTATTTATAAAAAAATCGATGCGACGTATCATCAGAAGCTAATGCGTCATATCTTTGTTATGTTTCAAAATACAAGATTTTTGATTCAGATTAAGATGCGTCGTATCGATAGAAATCAATGCGTCGCTTCTATTTAATTAATTCGAGAACTGTTTTTAATAAAATAATTAAATGCGTCGCATTTGAGAAACAGATGCATCGTATGTCAGTTAGGGTTTAAAATTTTTTTGATAAAAAACAGAATACGTCGGATCTAGGGGATAGATAGCCATACTCGAATTATTAAATGTGATGTATATAAAATTAAAACGCCGTACGCCGCATCTAAAAAATAGATGCGTCGTATCGTTTGTATTAGCAGAAAACAGCGACAACAGTTATGCAGTAAAAACAAAAGAAAAAACTAAAAACTAATAAAACAAAGAAAACCAAACACACAAAAACAGTAAATATGCAAATTATACAATGAATGCAATCTAACTAATATACAATAAAGTTAGCAATAAAAAAACTAAAAACCTAAAAATCTAAAAAGTTAGAAAACCTAATTAAAATACTAACAGATAAACAGGTATTAACAATTCACTCCCCGACAACGGCGCCAAAAACTTGATGTGTGCAGCGTGTCACGGTGTAGTATAGGATGATTTGCCTATTTCAAGTTTTACATTTATATTTAGCCGACTTGTCCTATAACACACACACTAACGGATAGTGTATCCGATCAATATATATATAGTGGTAAGTAGAGTGTCGATCACTAAGAGTGGAATGTAATTACTAGTTAGTCTATCAGTATTTTAATATTCTAAGTTAGTTTTTGATGCGTGGGAATCGCAACAGGCTTTACCTCTCGAGGGATCTCGAGAAGCTTACAACCCCCACCAGGCAGTGTACCTGATCGTTGTAGTATAGTATAGTGACAAGTACCGGGGGATTGATCGTTCAGCTTAGGAATAGTGTCGCTAGGATTAGAAAGCCTAAATACTAGTTCTAAAGGTGAGGGATGATTATTTTTGTATTTTTATATTTTTTAGAAAGCAATTAAAATTCTCGGGTTTGAAGGATTTGGGCGGAATTAGCTGCTAATCAACTAACCCAATACTAAGATGCAATCAAAATAAAATACTAAAAATGAAAATAAACTAAATTATACTAAAGTTGTGAGCAATAAGTGGAGAAAATGTGTTTACTTAGATTTCACTACTCCCTAGACATCTTTTACACGTTAATTACTTGTTATAAATGCATGGATGACGGATCGTATTCCTTAATACCATTCATGGGGTGGCACACTTAACTCCCCCATTCTATGAGCTCTTATCTCCTCCTACACCATGCCCAACACAACTATAGGGATTGTAAACAGTGGCTCATGCATTAAATACAACCAATAAAGACCTAGTGCGCGTCGGTTCATGTTTCTTAAGACTTTCAAGCATGTTACCAATTGGAGATCTGCCAGTTTTCTTAAGCCTAACATATAAATCATTCATCCAAAACAAGTATAAACAAGTAATCAACACATTATTAACATCTAGGTTCCATTAGATCTAAGCAAACACAAGATAGATCTAGCCTAGCATGATGGAATTAAGACAAGAACAAGATATAGACAACCAACACATAGACATATTGATTGAATTGAAAGAACACTTATCTTAATTACACATGCAAGGTATCAAGGGCTTGGAACCCTTGAAAAACCTGTAAAATTCGCACCAAAATCGTACTTAGGGTTTCTCCAAAACTTCTCTCCTTTAAATGTGAAAAATTAGAAAACTATATATAGGAAAAGAGGTCTGACGGCGTCAAGACAAAGCTTATGACGCCGTCACCTCGCCGCCAAAACTATTCTCGGACTGCCTTGATCTACATATGAAGCCGTCAAGACTTAATCATTTCCAGGCCGTCATGACTTTTACTCTTGACGCCCTACCTTCATGACGCCGTCAAATCTCTTCTGGATCGTCATGGAATTTTGCTCTTGACGCCGTCAGGGAGTTACTCTTGACGCCGTCACCTACTGTTCCCAGCATGGAAAATTAAGACTTTGGCGTTTTCTTCACTTTTATGCTCCAAAAACGTCCGAATTGCTTCCTTTTCCAGATTTCACTCCCAAAGTACCTAAAATCACAAAAGGAACGATTTAGGGCAATATTTGATCAAATAAATTCGAATTCGGGCTTAAATGACCCCCTAAAAATGGATCATTTTTCGCCTCATCATATACCCTTACACTTGAGATTTGCTTGTCCTCAAGCAAATGCGCTTTTAATCTACTCAAAATACAAGTTAAGGGTCATTTAACACTAATATAAAAGTAATTACAACAAATAATCGTTCCACTAAAGACCAATAGACAAGCACGGAGGTCATATACAAGCACCTCACAAATAGTGTTTAGATACTCACATCTCTCGGGTGTAATAAAGTGTAAATTACAATATGAAAATGGAAGATATCTCTCACTACCTGTCATAGCAAAATAGATTACCATAGGCTTGGGAAAGGATCAAACCTCCACCACATGGCGTAAGCACCTAGGATAAACTATCAAAGAGGTCTTTTAAAGGGTTGTAACGTTAGGTGTAGGGATATGAAATACACGGTTTTGTTGGATAAAGGAAGTTTTATTGGTGGCGAGTTAACAATCTTGGTTAATTACATGTACAACATGGCGTTGCTAAGCCAAGACTAGACTCGACTTAAGCTAATAAATGAAAAATAACAAAAATATAAAATGAACATAGAATGAAACGGGATGGTAGTCCGTATGTTTTTTCTCTTTTTCCTTTTTTTTTCGATTTTTTTTTCTTTTTCTTGATTTTTCGATTTTTTTTTTTTTTTGCATACACTCTTACCCTACCATCCAAAATAATACATCATAGGGAATGAACATTTCCCTTATACTTGAATCTTTACATACTTTACAATTAACTAATCTAATGACTCGAATTAAGAAAATTAAAACACTTGGAGCACTTTTAAGATTAACGTACATATGGGGGTAATAAATGATGTTCTTCCCCATTACTCCATAAAATAAGTACTTACCCATGAGTCCCAATCGTCCCAAAACAATATGTACAAGGATATGACTCGACTTAGCAACCATGTAATCAATTAGAAAGTTAACTTAGGGTTTAACAAATAACAATAATGCACTAAAAATGAGCGCATACACGGAAGGCTAAGGCGATTTGGGTGTACATTTAAGTGGGGTGTAACAAATTCTTCCTTTAAGTAAAATGCTTAAAGTTAGAAACGAAAAGATAGGCTCGGAGGGGTGTACTAGGGGTTTCGTGTACTAAAAATGAGTACAACGCTAAGGGTGTGGGAAAAATTAGTTGACTTAACTAGCCAAGTAATATGACTTAAATGGTCAAGTAATTATAATACGGGTTTAACACAAGGGTGATCCTAATGCCTCTTATCATGTAGTAAATCCTACCACACGAATGTAGTCTCACTAGCAGTCTCGGGATGCATCATTAACGCAAGTTCTAGAATCTAAATGCTACCGGTACACTCATAAGCACTAATAATGAATGCTTTTCCTATCAAATCTAAAGGCGAACCTCACATATTTGGGTGGAAAAATTTTCTGAATATACGGTTATGTGCTAGTCATACAATCTCCTATCCATGAGACGCTTGCTATGGCTAAAGTTTCACTCCTAAATGTTGTAAAAAATTTTAAATTTGGCGCTAAAATTGCACTAACAAGTATTTCTCATAGTTTTATTACACATCTGCCATCAAACAAAACAAACTCAAGCGAAAGTGCATATGTAATGTATCATCTTTTTACCCTCCCCTTACACTTAAGATGAACATTGTCCCCAATGTTCAAGTAAAGAATGTAAAAGTGAAAAAGTAAAGAGAATGAAATCAAGTAAAACTATGAAACAAGTATTTCTCATAGTTTTATTACACATCTGCCATCAAACAAAACAAACTCAAGCGAAAGTGCATATGTAATGTATCATCTCTTTACCCTCCCCTTACACTTAAGATGAACATTGTCCCCAATGTTCAAGTAAAGAATGTAAAAGTGAAAAAGTAAAGAGAATGAAATCAAATACTCCCCTGATTCGCTCGGTATGGATAATAAGGTGGCCAGGTTAAATCTTCCTCCAAGAAAATGAACAATCAAAGCTTCCCTTCCAGAATATAAATCATCTTCTTGTCATACGTAACCTGTAATACCTGACAAAATAGACAAGACAACCTCGCGTAAAATCGGCGGCATCCTATATAAGCTACTAAATCCTAGAAAACAATATAAGATATAATGCTTGTGGAATGAAGTTTGCAGATCTCCTGGAGATTATAAAACTTAATAATTCACAAAAACCATAAGACTCCGTTAGAAAAACAAAACCGGTAAAATTTACAGATTTTTACACTTGACGCCGTCAAGAGTAAACTCTTGGCGCCGTCAGAAGTGACCTGCAGAAATTCTTATGTTAAGTTTCAGGAAAATTTCTGGAAAAACTTGGTCCTACTTCCTGAAAAATCCTGCAAAACTTCATTATGACTCAATACAAGCATTTGACTCTAACAAATACGAATATACATGTTCATTTAATATTGTGGAGAATCATGATCGGTTTGTTTCTTAAAAACATATTTGGGGTTTCCCCTTACACTTATCTTTTGCAAAAATACCTTTAGGTGGAGTTAAGACTAGGCCAAAACAACAAAGTAAAGTATTTCCACTATTTAGTTTAGAAACATGATCTACCAACAATAAAAATAAAATATGCATACGGAAGCAAATAACAAACAAACAAATAAAATCACACAAAACATGGGTTGCCTCCCAAGAAGCGCTTTTCTTTATTTACGAGTCTTGTAGCTAGACTCATGGTCATGGGTTACTACGTGATCTCATCATCAAACGTCACATCCTCCTCACTAATCATTTCATTGTTATTCTCTTGGTAGTGTTTTACACGTTGTATGTTAACAGTAAATTCCCTACCTTCATCATCTAGTAATACCACGGCTCCAAATTTAGAGGAATTCTTTACCGTGAACGGTCCATACCATCTAGACTTAAGTTTTCCCGGAAATAATTTCAACCGAGAATTTTATAATAGGACTGATAATGTCTTTTCGTAGTATATAATTATTCCGAAGAAATACTCGTGAAAGTATTTCCCGGGTCGTTTTCCCAACGAAGGTAGAATGGAATCTTGAATTGTCGAATCGCAAAATCGAGTCGTGAAAAGTGGTAAAGTGAAAAATATGATTTTGGAATTCAAATTAAGATAAGAAATAGTGAAATAACCAGAATGTACAAGTTATATATGCAAAGATGTTAAAAACGTGAAAACGGAAATTCAAACGAAATTAAACGTAACGTACAAAATAAAACGCGACTTTTATTCTAAAAATGATCCTACAAATGTGAAACAAGTTTCTAAAAATCTTAAACTATTAAAAAGAATTTCCAGAAAAAGAAAATTATTTTTTTGACTTTTTATTTATTTTCTATGAATTTTTATTGATTTTTGGAATTAAAAATTAGGAAAATAGAAAATTTAATTGGAAAAATGAAAATTAAATTATAAAAATTCTAAAATATTATAAAAGAATTTCTAAAAATATTTTTGTATTTTTCAAGGCTTTTTCTGATTTTTTTTTATTGATTTTTGTTATTTAAAATTGATTTAAAAGTGATTATAAACTAAAAGAAATTAAGAAAAATAGTAAATGACCTCAGAAAATTATGAAAATTTTACAGAAATTCTAAAACAATATGGAAAGGTAGCAGAAAAATTTTGGAAAAGAAAAATTAAGCAGAAGTGCTTTTTGAGAACAAAACAGCTTATGGCAAGTGCTTATTTATAAGTACTTGCCACAAAACTTTACCAAAATATTACCACAACTATATTATACTATTATGAACTCTAATAAGCAAAGAAATGATGAGCAATAAGCTCAGAAACACAAGAAGCAAGCAAATAAGCTACTAAAGCAACTAATGAATAAGCTAAAACATGAGCAGAATAAGCAACTGAATAAGCAGACCAAGAATAATTCTTAAACAACTTTAATCAAGCACAGAAAAGCCAGAATTACACAATCACAAGCATACACAAGCAATTGCAGCTCAGATGCTCAAAACAGAAATCTAAATCAAAGTACCAACTAGCAGATGCAATAAGCTGTACTAATTAAGCTCTAAACTAGAAAATTAAGGAAGCAAATTCTAGACTACCATAATGAGAAGCTGTAAACTAAAAATCTCAAACTGAAATCATCTACAACTATACTAAAAGATGCCTTGAAAGTAGGCCAGAACCTATGGTGCAGGGGAACTAGGTGCTCAAACATTCAACTTCCAACCATAATTCCAATAAGCAAAAAGGTTCAAAACCAAAATTTTCTTTTTGATTATGATAAACTAGCTACTAGAGAACTCAAATCAACAAACCTAATCTATATCCAACTAAAAATGAGTCCTACAAGAGCTTGTAAAAATCTTACCAAAAACTGAATGCAAGTCTGATTTGACTTTTATTTTGCAACTAAAGTTTGACTAAATCTGATTTCTAATGCTAGATTCTACTCCTAGATGTAGTAATTAGCTGTTGTAACACTAGATAAAGCTAGATTAATCTATTATGCAGTAACTTCTACAATTCCACTAACTGAATTTCATATACTCTAACAGTAAACTAAATTTCAAGACTAACTATGACAATTTAAAAGATAACCTACTGTTTTATTTGTCTAGATGATTATTACCAATCTAATGAAGCCTGGTTAGAACGGCAATGCAATAGATTAACCATAATAACACTCAGCAACTGTTAATCCCAAACACTCCCTTAAAGTGAAATCTAAACTACAAATCAAACAAGCAGAACACTCACATCCACTGATCAATCAGAATCACTTCCAAAATCCTTTAATAACAACAATATATCAGCTACTAGCAGCAGGATACAATCACAATGAAATAACACAGATTCAAAGCAACAGATACTAAACTATGCTAAACTAACACAGAATCAAAAACTAAATCCTATAAGCTACACTAACACAGAATCATAAAACAACTCACTACTGATCTAAACAACTATAATAACAATTCAAATCACAATTAAAACAATAGAACTCAGCTGAATCATACAGATACTCAGAAATCAATTTATACTAATTGATAAAGTAAAAGGAACAACGGAACTTACAAACCAATTCACCTCAGCTAAACAGAGGTGATTCACTATGCTAGCCTGTCTCTTGACAGGCTGAGTACATCCAACTCTTACTCAGACTTGTCCAAATCACCACCATGCACCACTAATTTCTACAGTTGACTATCATTGACTTTTCATGAAAATTGTTCAAGGATTTAATGAACATTCAAACCACAAACTGACATTAACTATGAAGCTGTAATGAGATTTGTAAAACAACTTATCAGCTTATCTAAAAGCTGAATCGAAATTAAAGCTATTTTTATTTTCTGAATTTATGAAAACTGTTTGAATAAGCTAAAACTGATTTAATGATAAAGAGAATTGAGATTAAAAACACTCTAAAAACAGAAATATAAACTAAACTTTTACTTGCAAACAATAATACACTGAATTGATTTAAAAGATAATGATTGCATTGAATTTAAAAGGAAATTACATAAAAGCTAAACTAATACAATTCAAATGAAAATTCGGCAGAGCTTGGCTACTCCAAGACTCCACACCTATAACACTAGCCTAACACACTTATTTATACTACATGAGAGAGGGATGAGCTCACGGATTGCCATGTTGGCAATTTGGGTGGTGTGTTTGTTGATAGCTTAATCTAAGCCGTGTGATTAATTCCCAATCATTGCCATTCATTCTCAGCCATCAGATCATTAGTTGTGACGCGTTCAATCCAATGAAAAGTTGCCATCTGTCATTCCATGTGCTTGTTTGCGTTCTGACATCATTCTGACACTCTGACAATCATCTAGAAGCATTGGATTGTACTATTTTGCCCTTACTTGTGGTAATTTGATTGTACAGTAATTCTAGGGTTCTAAGGTGAATAGTGGATTCTGGGTGAAAGGTTAAATTGGGGGGCGGGTAGTAATATTATATATTAATTTGACCTTGTGGTTTGGGTTTTGATGGGTGACCGGGTATATAGAGGTGGACCGGGTCAAAAATTTTAGAGGTTGGGCTTTTGATACAAAAGGGAGTGGGCTTTGGACTTGGTTATTGTTTGTGGATTTGGAAATGGACTATTGGATTTTCAGATTTTAGGTTTCAAAATATAGGGACCAAATGTGTAAGTTCTGAAATCACAAGGGTTGCTTCTGCCATATTTGTAAAATAATTCCAAGGGCAAAATATGACAACTGATAAATCTTCAAGGATTGATTTGGCACTTTGAGCTCAAATATTGATCCGGACTTTGTAAAACGCTTCCCGGCCTCGGCTTTTGAATCCTTTTCCACTCTCGTGCTCAGTTTTTCTTTGTTTTGTTCGTGTTTTGTAATATCCGTACCTGCATATCACAATCATAAAAAACACGTGTTTTCTTGGCATTTGTTAGCTCAGATAGTCATTTTGGGACGATATTTGGTAATGAAAAGGTGTGTAAATTAATACACACCAAAATCCCCCCGACTAAAGTATTGTCGTGTCCTCACGCAAATGTGATCAATTCACGCTTTTGGGATAAATAATTTCAAAACTCTTTTTACTAACTTTGAAAAGTAGCAAGGAGGTTCGAAAGAAGTAATAAAATCATTTTATTCCCGAAAACGCTCCATTTTCCAAAATTTTTCCTTTTATTCCTTTATTCCACTTACACTTTTTTTTTTTTTTTTTTTTTCATACTTTATTCTTGTGACGGTTTATTGAACTCTCATTATTTTGCAATAATTATTAGGGTCAACGAGTAGAAACACTTCTATTTAAGAAGTGACCATTCGGATAAAAATCGTCATCCTTGATTTTTCACGAGTCCCCAAACTAAGCGTACAAACGAAATCACAGCTTATCTGCAAATTAGATGCTAACACTACTCATAACAGTTACTTGTGGAAACTTCTTACTCCCATTTCCTAGGTTTTGTATCTCAATATTTTATTTTGTTGAGAAATGAATTGCTTCATATTTTCTCGTTTCAATAATTTTTAAGTCCGATAGTGATACCTAAGTTAAAACGCTAAGTAGTTATTCATTTTCTCTTAAGAACCACTGCAATAGAAATTCGGTCCACACCAAGGAATTTGGGGTACATACAATATCAAGGATATAAGTTGCGGAGTACGATCACGTGCACCTCATGTGACTGATTACTAATCACTTATCACATGCACCTCACGCGCCAACAACTTATTTACATGCATAGCTCTTATTCAACAATACAACTTTCAACCTTCACTTTTCTTCATTTTTCACTTTTTTTCATACTTTTCATTTTTCATTTTTTTCTTTCTTTCTTGACTTTTTTCTCATAACATCAATGGAAGCTTATCGGGTAGCTCCAAAACCACATAGATAATCAACTTTTGACTTTTGATTTTTTCACTTTTTGCTCTTATTTTTGATGTTCCTTGATATGTACCCAACTTATAAAGCAAAAATTCTCTTAAGAAAACAAAGAACTAAATATTATTCAAACCTAAATACCACTAATTAACCTAGAGCATCTATTATATATTGGTGACGTATCTGATGGGAGTAAAAAGCCACAAGTACCTCTTATGAGCTCTAAAGAGAACCACTACTCCACGTTTAGCATCTAATTTCTAAATAAACTCTATCATTTCTCGCTCTTCGCAATTTAAGATTCCAAATAATGAAACCCGCGAATACTTAGCCGATAATCAGCCACGCATATATAAAGTCAGTTACGGAAACTTGCAAATTCTAGAAGAAGAATTCGCGTTTTCTAGCTCCTGATGTAAAAGACTAGCGAAAGCTTTTAAGCTGCGCATGTATAAAGTCAAGTACGGGAACTTGCAGATTCTTATCAAAGAATTCGCATTTTATAGCTCCTGGTGTACAAAACTAGCACAAGCTTATATGATTATCATTGGTTAAGGGAACAAGCTAGGGCTCAACATGCCCGGTCAAGTCAAAATATTTATTCCTACTCTCGCCAGCAAGAAAGTTAACAAGGTGTCAAAACACTTATTCAAACTTTATTATATTTTTGCACAACTTTTTCAACTTTTTCACATCTTTTTGTGCTTTTTCATGACTTTTCCATTGATTTTTTCTCAAATTTTTTGAAATTTTCTCATTTTTTCAATTTTTAGGAAAAACGGAGTTGCGAGAGTTCACGACAAAGTGCAAGGCAAAAATCAGATCGATAGATCACCCCCCAGACTAAAACGAAACATTGTCCTCAATGTTTTACGGGTTAAGGTAATCCTAACAAAATTCTAGGCCATTTATTAATTATGCCAAAGAAAATGTTAGTCGATAAGATTTAACAGATATAGGATTTCCAAATAGCACCGATGAATGAGACTCCTAGTGAAGAGATAACGAGCACGAGAGTCATCATAAATCATGGACAATCCTGAACAAACATCACAAACAACCACAAAACACAAGAGTAGAAGAGGCACCCTCTCCTCACGTTAGGTGTTAGAAAATAGAAATATAAGAAAATGAAATTGGATAAGCATGGGTTGCCACCCACGAAGCGCTTGTTTTTGTTCACCGAGTCACATGAGCTTGACTCGATCCCCGAATTAATTCGTCCTTGGGGAGAGCAGAGAAAACGGCCACTTGGCACAAAAGATAGAGATACCAGGATCAAATACGGTATCCTCACTCCCGGTGGAGTGAAAAGAAGAAATGATGGTATAAGTATAAAATGGTTGAAACACCCGGATGGTAAAAGCAAATTCAAGTTCAGAAACCTCGTCCACCATTCTAAAAATATCTTCATTCGCATCGGATTCAAAAGCTTCATCCGGTGGTTTTGCAGGTGGACGAGAAGAAAGCAAATCAGAAGAAATATCATTCTCGTCATTCTCAATACCCGGTGGTATCGAGTCATCCGCAGCAAGAAATCGATCGACATCCTCTAAAAGAGGGTCACGAGACGGATTATCGGAAATAGGTTCAGAGTCGACCTCAAAGTTAAAGCACTCATAATCCGGAAGAGAGAAAGCATGAATAGTGGGACTGCCACTACTCGTCTCTTCAAATCGAAAAATTTTAAGCTCGGGTAAGAAATCACTATCCATATCGGGGATAGGAAAAGAAGTCGGTGGATCATTTAATGCCTCAATACGAGAGATAAGAAGATTGATATTCAACAATGTTTCACGTAAAGCTTCATCTTGTATTTCCGCATCAACATCTTCTTCATAATCATTGATATCTACACAAGAGTCTTCATCACTCGTAGTATACTCATTGTGAGAATCGGAATAACTTTCGACTTCATCATAATCATCATTGTTCATCGAAGGAAAAGAAGTTAATGGTTCTTCATTCAATAACTCTTCAAGTACACGAATATCTTCCTCCGGATCAAAATTAGCATCGTCAACCATTGTCGGAATGGCATCACTAGCAAGAAATGCCTCGATCTCATCCAAAACGGCATCACTCCCTTCAACCGGTGTGAAAGAAGGATGGAAAGAAAAATCACCGTTAGAATTTTCCCCGGACTCACTTTGGATTGGAACGAGGTTCTCAACACTAGACATATTGAATTCGTCAGATTCCATTGCCGGAGTAGTGTCAAGAGGCTCGTCCCCCATTATTAGAGAGTCCACTGGTTCTACGGGAGAAGAGATAGAATCATTTTGAGGATTTAGATTGATCGTGATCGTGGAACTATCATGATACAAACAACATTCACAAAATTGGAACTTTCTCTCTTCAACAAGAGGTTCTTCCATCGATTTCTCATTAGGCTCGAGAGTATGCGTATAACGATTAGTCACCATTTCTTTCAACTTATCGATCATTGATTTGATTTCAAAAATTTGATTAGTAAAATCGGAAGTTTGTGGGGGTTGGTTAAAACCATGAGAATCGTAATAAGGATTAGGTTCATGATAAGAATTTTCAAACGATCCCCCACAATGTTCAAAATACGATGTATTTTGAAATGAATCACCATTGTAATACGAATTTTGCTCATAAAAATCATTTTGAGGATAACAATCAAGGCTCGGATCGTAAGCGTAAGACGTGTCAGCACTCGGGGCATAGCACATACAGTTTATGTATCCACATTCGTTACAAAAACATCGCCCACACGACATTCCTTCTTCGGACGGTTTTCCACAAATATAACAATAAAACGAAGGTGGTGGTGGTGTATAAAAATCGGGAATGTTTGACGAATTGTTGAACGAATTTTGATCATACGTATGAGAATTACAATTCAAACAAACGCCATCATGAATATTATCTCCACATTCGTCGCACGTACACCATACACACAACCCTCCGAAGAACGGTTCTCCACAATTAGAACAAAACGCATCCATGAGAATTAAACGTGAGAGGGTTTGAGAAGAAGAATCAAATATGAGAGGATAAGAAGATTATTTTTGTTTTTGATTTTAAAATTTTTTATATTTTTATAGAAAATACATACAAGATAGTAGAAAAACTTAACGCAATACGATTTTTCAAGACGAATATTCAAAACTTACGTCCACCTTCCCCGGAAGCGGCGCCATTTTGATAATGTCTTTTCGTAGTATATAATTATTCCGAATAAATACTCGTGAAAGTATTTCCCGGGTCGTTTTCCCAATGAAGGTAGAATGGAATCTTGAATTGTCGAATCGCAAAATCGAGTCGTGAAAAGTGGTAAAGTGAAAAATATGATTTTGGAATTCAAATTAAGATAAGAAATAGTGAAATAACCAGAATGTACAAGTTATATATGCAAAGATGTTAAAAACGTGAAAACGGAAATTCAAACGAAATTAAACGTAACGTACAAAATTAAAACGCGACTTTTATTCTAAAAATGATCCTACAAATGTGAAACAAGTTTCTAAAAACCTTAAACTATTAAAAAGAATTTCCAGAAAAAGAAAATTATTTTTTTGACTTTTTATTTATTTTCTATGAATTTTTATTGATTTTTGGAATTAAAAATTAGGAAAATAGAAAAATTAATTGGAAAAATGAAAATTAAATTCTAAAAATTCTAAAATATTATAAAAGAATTTCTAAAAATATTTTTGTATTTTTCAAGGCTTTTTCTGATTTTTTATTGATTTTTCTTATTTAAAATTGATTTAAAAGTGAGTATAAACTAAAAGAAATTAAGAAAAATAGTAAATGACCTCAGAAAATTATGAAAATTTTACATAAATTCTAAAATAATATGGAAAGGTAGCAGAAAAATTTTGGAAAAGAAAAATTAAGCAGAAGTGCTTTTTGAGAACAAAACAGCTTATGGCAAGTGCTTATTTATAAGCACTTGCCACAAAACTTTACCAAAATATTACCACAACTATATTATACTATTATGAACTCTAATAAGCAAAGAAATGATGAGCAATAAGGTCAGAAATACAAGAAGCAAGCAAATAAGCTACTAAAGCAACTAATGAATAAGCTAAAACATGAGCAGAATAAGCAACTGAATAAGCAGACCAAGAATAATTCTTAAACAACTTTCATCAAGCACAGAAAAGCCAGAATTACACAATCACAAGCATACACAAGCAATTGCAGCTCAGATGCTCAAAACAGAAATCTAAATCAAAGTACCAACTAGCAGATGCAATAAGCTGTACTAATTAAGCTCTAAACTAGAAAATTAAGGAAGCAAATTCTAGACTACCATACTGAGAAGCTGTAAACCAAAAATCTCAAACTGAAATCATCTACAACTATACTAAAAGATGCCTTGAAAGTAGGCCAGAACCTATGGTGCAAGGGAACTAGGTGCTCAAACATTCAACTTCCAACCACAATTCCAATAAGCAAAAAGGTTCAAAACCAAAATTTTCTTTTTGATTATGATAAACTAGCTACTAGAGAACTCAAATCAACAAACCTAATCTATATCCAACTAAAAATGAGTCCTACAAGAGCTTGTAAAAATCTTACCAAAAACTGAATGCAAGTCTGATTTGACTTTTATTTTGCAACTAAAGTTTGACTAAATCTGATTTCTAATGCTAGATTCTACTCCTAGATGTAGTAATTAGCTGTTGTAACACTAGATAAAGCTAGATTAATCTATTATGCAGTAACTTCTACAATTCCACTAACTGAATTTCATATACTCTAACAGTAAACTAAATTTCAAGACTAACTATGACTATTTAAAAGATAACCTACTGTTTTATTGGTCTAGATGATTATTACCAATCTAATGAAGCCTAGTTAGAACAGCAATGCAACAGATTAACTACAATAACACTCAGCAACTGTTAATCCCAAATACTCCCTTAAAGTGAAATCTAAACTACAAATCAGACAAGCAGAACACTCAGATCCACTGATCAATCAGAATCACTTCCAAAACCCTTTAATAACAACGATATATCAGCTACTAGCAGCAGGATACAATCACAATGAAATAACACAGATTCAAAGCAACAGATACTAAACTATGCTAAACTAACACAAAATCACAAACTAAATCCTATAAGCTACACTAACACAGAATCATAAAACAACTCACTACTGATCTAAACAACTATAATAACAATTCAAGTCACAATTAAAACAATAGAACTCTGCTGAATCATACAAATACTCAGAAATCAATTTATACTAATTGATAAAGTAAAAGGAACAACGGAACTTACAAACCAATTCACCTCAGCTAAACAGAGGTGATTCACTATGCTAGCCTGTCTCTTGACAGGCTGAGTACATCCAACTCTTACTCAGACTTGTCCAAATCACCACCATGCACCACTAATTTCTACAGTTGACTATCATTGACTTTTCATGAAAATTGTTCAAGGATTTAATGAACATTCAAACCACAAACTGACATTAACTATGAAGCTGTAATGAGATTTGTAAAACAACTTATCAGCTTATCTAAAAGCTGAATCGAAATTAAAGCTATTTTTATTTTCTGAATTTATGAAAACTGTTTGAATAAGCTAAAACTGATTTAATGATAAAGAGAATTGAGATTAAAAACACTCTAAAAACAGAAATATAAACTAAACTTTTACTTGCAAACAATAATACACTGAATTGATTTAAAAGATAATGATTGCATTGAATTTAAAAGGAAATTACATAAAAGCTAAACTAATACAATTCAAATGAAAATTCGGCAGAGCTTGGCTACTCCAAGACTCCACACCTATAACACTAGCCTAACACACTTATTTATACTACATGAGAGAGGGATGAGCTCACGGATTGCCATGTTGGCAATTTGGGTGGTGTGTTTGTTGATAGCTTAATCTAAGCCGTGTGATTAATTCCCAATCATTGCCATTCATTCTCAGCCATCAGATCATTAGTTGTGACGCGTTCAATCCAATGAAAAGTTGCCATCTGTCATTCCATGTGCTTGTTTGCGTTCTGACATCATTCTGACACTTTGACAATCATCTAGAAGCATTGGATTGTACTATTTTGCCCTTACTTGTGGTAATTTGATTGTACGGTAATTCTAGGGTTCTAAGGTGAATAGTGGATTCTGGGTGAAAGGTTAAATTGGGGGGCGGGTAGTAATATTATATATTAATTTGACCTTGTGGTTTGGGTTTTGATGGGTGACCGGGTATATAGAGGTGGACCGGGTCAAAAATTTTAGAGGTTGGGCTTTTGATACAAAAGGGAGTGGGCTTTGGACTTGGTTATTGTTTGTGGATTTGGAAATGGACTATTGGATTTTTAGATTTTAGGTTTCAAAATATAGGGACCAAATGTGTAAGTTCTGAAATCACAAGGGTTGCTTCTGCCATATTTGTAAAATAATTCCAAGGGCAAAATATGACAACTGATAAATCTTCAAGGATTGATTTGGCACTTTGAGCTCAAATATTGATCCGGACTTTGTAAAACGCTTCCCGGCCTCGGCTTTTGAATCCTTTTCCACTCTCGTGCTCAGTTTTTCTTTGTTTTGTTCGTGTTTTGTAATATCCGTACCTGCATATCACAATCATAAAAAACACGTGTTTTCTTGGCATTTGTTAGCTCAGATAGTCATTTTGGGACGATATTTGGTAATGAAAAGGTGTGTAAATTAATACACACCAAGGACCTTGTCTCCCTCTGAAAATTCTTTGGGTTTCTTAATTCTCTGGTCATGCCATCTTTTAGCTCTCTCTTTATATGTGATGGATGATTCGTAGGCTTCTAGTCTAAGCTCATCAAGCTCGTGTAATTGCAAGAACCTATTATTTCCAGCAATTGTGTAATCTAAGTTGCATGTCTTAAGCGCCCAATAAGCCTTGTGTTCTAATTCCACTGGTAAGTGACATGCCTTACCATACACCATGCGGAACGGGGTCGTTCCAATAGGTGTTTTGTAGGCGGTTCGGAATGCCCATAAGGCTTCGTCGAGTTTAAATGACCAGTCCTTTCTGTTTTGACTAACCATTTTTTCAAGTATTCTTTTAATAGCCATATTGGTGTTTTCGACTTGGCCATTGGTTTGTGGATGATAGGCGGTGGAGAACCGATGGGGTACTCCATACCTCTTCATGACCTTTTCCATTTGTGCATTGCAAAAATGGATTCCCCTATCACTGATGAGAGCTTTAGGAATCCCGAATCTTGCGAAAAGCTTTTTCAGGAAATGAATAACTACTATGGCGTCATTGGTCCTAAGGGCTTGTACCTCAACCCATTTTGAAACATAGTCAATGGCGACTAATATGTACTCGTTCCCCCCTGAAGATGGAAAGGGTCCCATGAAGTCAATCCCCCAAACATCGAAGACCTCACAAACTTGTATAAAGTTCTGAGGTGCTTCATCCCTATGTGATATATTTCCGGCTCGTTGACATGCATCGCACGCCTGCACCATTTCTTTTACATCACGGAAAATTGTGGGCCAATAGAATCCCACATCGAGAATCTTTCGGGCGGTGATGTTTATCCCATGATGCCCGCCAGAGGGACCAGAGTGACATTCCCTCATAATCTTCACTGCCTCGTTTTCCGAAACACAACGCCTTATGATTTGGTCAGGACACCTTCGGAATAAAAAGGGTTCATCCCAAAAGTAATATTTTAGCTGAGAGAAGAATCTCTTCCTTTCGTACTTAGTCAGGTGTTCAGGAACGAGTCTACTTGCGAGGTAATTAGCGAAATCGGCGTACCACAGCTGCGAGTCACTCATTAACATGAGTTGTTCGTCAGGAAACGAATCCCTAATCTCACTCCTATCGTGCTCATCCAAGGGGTTTTCGAGACGAGATAGATGATCTGCGGCCAGATTTTCTGCCCCTCTCTTGTCACGAATCTCAACATCGAATTCCTGTAGCAACAGGATCCACCGAATCAGTCGTGGCTTAGCATCCTGTTTCGCAAAAAGATATCGAAGAGCCGAGTGATCAGTGAAGACGACTGTTTTTGAAAGGACAAGATATTGTCGGAATTTGTCGAACGCGAACACTACGGCTAATAATTCTTTCTCAGTGGTGGAGTAATTCTCTTGAGCGGGATTCATGGTTTTGCTCGCATAGTAGACGGGTTGAAAAAGCTTATCACGCCGTTGGCCTAACACAGCCCCGACAGCGAAGTCACTAGCGTCACACATGATTTCAAATGGTAATTCCCAGTTGGGTGTGATCATGATTGGAGCTTGTGTGAGTTCCTTTTTTAAGAGATCGAATGCATCCTTGCATTCTTGGGAAAAATCAAACGGAGCATCCTTCACAAGTAGTTGGATCATTGGCCGAGCGATTTTGGAGAAGTCTTTGATGAATCTTCGAAAAAACCCGGCATGCCCCAAGAAACTGCGTATTGCTTTAACAGTTGTGGGGTATGGTAACTTAGATATAGCTTCAACTTTAGCTTGGTCCACCTCTATTCCGTTTCCTGAGATCTTATGTCCTAAGACAATCCCTTCCTTCACCATGAAATGACATTTCTCCTAGTTTAGCACCAAGTTGGTTTCCTCACACCGTTTAAGCATCTTTTCTAGATTAGCAAGACAGCGGTCGAAGGAGTTCCCGAAGACCGAAAAGTCATCCATGAACACTTCCATGCTGTCTTCCATGAGTTCATGAAAGATTGCGGTCATGCATCGCTGGAAGGTGGCGGGGGCATTACATAGCCCAAAAGGCATCCTTTTGTAGGCAAATGTTCCATAAGGGCAGATAAACGTGGTCTTTTCTTGGTCCTCAGGTGCTATGGGAATCTGAAAATATCCAGAGAATCCATCCAAGAAGCAATAGTACTCGTGTCCAGATAATCTCTCTAACATCTGATCAATGAATGGTAAGGGAAAGTGATATTTCCTCCTGGCATCATTGAGCTTTCGATAGTCGATGCATACCCGCCATCCAGTGACTGTTCTTTGGGGCACCATCTCACCTTTGTCATTCTTAACTACAGTCATTCCACCCTTTTTAGGTACAACCTGCACAGGACTGACCCATGGGCTATCCGATATCGGGTAAATTAATCCTGCATCCAAAAGTTTTATGACTTCTTTCTTCACTACTTCCTTAATGTTAGGGTTCACGCGCCTCTGGGGTTGCACGGTAGGTTTATAATCTTCTTCCATGAGAATCTTATGTGTGCAGAAAGTCGAGTCAATCCCCTTAATGTCGGCTACACTCCATGCAAGTACCCCCTTGTATTTTTTTAGGACCTCTAAGAGTTTAACTTTTTGTTCATGTTCCAAGGAGGAGTTTATGATAACCGGGAGTTGATCCTCTCCCTGAAGGAAGGCATACTCCAAATGGTTAGGAAGCTCTTTAAGATCTACATCAGGAGGTTCGATAATAGAAGGTTTGAGCTTGTTTTCGGGCTTTCGCAGTTCGAGATGCTCCGTTGCCTCTTGTCTGGGGTAGAAGGAGACTGCACTAACATCCTCCATCTTTTCTACCTCTAGCAAAGGCAGAAAACTCTCGTCCCGTAGCCAACCTTCATCGATCCGTTCATCGACACAACTATCAATGACATCTGTGAGTTCATCTACTTCCCCGATAAAATAGAGCCGGTTGGCTGCTTCGAGGGAGAGGTCTATAGAATCCTTAATGTCGAAGGTTGTGCTATCGTCTCCCACTCGTAAGGTTAGTTTGCCATCGTAGACATCGATGACTGCAAGAGCGGTAGCAAGAAATGGTCTACCTAAGATGATGGGTACCAAGTCATCCTCCTCCATATCTAGGATTACGAAGTCAACTGGGAATTTAAATTTCCCAACTTTGACTAGCACATTCTCGCATATCCCTACGGGGTACTTGATCGATCTATCGGCTAGTTGGATGTTCATACGGGTAGGCTTCAATCCAGAGTATCCTAGTCTACGAAACATAGAGTGAGGCATGAGATTGATACTTGCTCCCAAATCGGCAAGAGCATTCTTGATTGATAGAGGTCCTATGGAGCAAGGCAGGGTGAAGCTGCCCAGATCGTCTACCTTCTTTGGTAGCCCTCGATGGGTCACCACTGAGCATTCTTCCCCTAGGGTCACAAGACCCTCAAGTTTCTTCCTGTTAGCAAGTAGTTTTTTGAAGTATGTGCTATACTTTGGCATGTGATAGCAAGCATCAAGGAGAGGTATGGTGACAACCGAGTCTTTTAGGTAGGACAAGAATCTCTTGTTATCATTCTCAGTTTTCTGGTTCCTTAATCGGGACGGAAATGGGATTCTCACAGGTTGGTTAGGCATGGTTGATGGGGAAGGGGTCGTCACGGGCGGTTGGTCGGGGGTACTACCGCCGACATCCTTCTCCTCCTCCCCAGGTTTGTTTGGATCGGGGGTGATGGGGGACGAGTTTGGGTAAGGAGGGTCCTTGGTTGTTGTTCCAGCTCGAGTGGTTATCGCGAGCATGGGGTCTTTTTTGCTTACTGATGGCGTTTCAAGATTGTCTAGGGCTGAGTTAAGCTTGTTGAAAAATTCTCCAATATCCTCCTGCTGCTCGTCAAAAAGCTCATTAAGACCTTTCATTTGCAAGCCTTTTTCTTGAGTGAAGTGACCAAGGTCATCTTCAAAAGTGCTCCTGATTTTGAATTCAGGGCCTTCCTCCCCTTCTCTTCTCTTTACCAGATTTCCCCAAAGGGTGTAATCGTTATTTTGATAAAAAGGCAAAAGGGAGGGATCAACATAAATGTCCCCTCCTGACAAACATGCATGTTCAGTTGTGGCTGCCCTCCGCATTCTTCTACCTCATGCGGGCCCCCACAGTAATCGCAGATCAAGTAAGGATTTGACAGCTGTTTAGGTAATTGCGATCTAGATAGGTATTCCACTCTTTTATGAATTTTTCTCAACCGATCCGAGGTGATTTCAGAAATGCTAACAGTCGACTCAGGTTCATCCCAAGTGTCATCCTGGTCTTGAGCATATTCTTCAATCCTATCCCATCCTTCCTCGGCACTAAGATTGGCTAATCTTCCTTTTCTAGATTGGTTAATTCCGTTTCGGTCGTTAGAGGAGATATTATCGTAGAAGATTTGGACCAAGAGCCAAAGTTCAATGCCATGATGGGGAACTTGTCTTATTAAATCTTTGAATCTAGTCCACGATTTATGGAAGGGTTCATCCTTCCTCTTCCGGAAACGGAGGATCCTATCTCTAAATGCTGAGGTTTTTCCAGGTGGAAAGAACTTCTCATAGAACTTGGATATGAGTTGCTCCCATGTGAAAATAGATTCAGAAGGGAGTTTGTCATACCATTCTTGGGCTTTTTCCTATAAGGTGAAAGGAAAGAATCGCAATCGGGATGTGTCTCTAGTAGCCCCATCCGTATGGAGGGTGTCTACTATTTTCAGGAAGTCCTTGATGTGTTGGATTGGATCTTCCTCATCTGTTCCGCGAAACTTACACACACTTTTAACAAGCCAAACATCGTTTGCATGCAAGACCTCGTTGGTGTGTTCGTTTGGGTAGACAATGGCGTTTGAGAAGCCACGAGAGGTTGGGGAGGAGTAGTCTTTAAGATGCTTAGGAATGGGGGTTGCGGGAGTACTCGTCTCGTCATTGGGTTGGGAGCTAGGGGTTGTGACATGATTCTCTGAATTTTCTTCAAAAAGAGGTGCATCAAAATCGATGGCAACGCTAGATGGTTCAGAAGTTGAGCGATATTGTCTCAATCTACGCATTTCTCTTTCGGGTTCCACATAAGGCAAGACTAGGTTTCGAGTGGAACTACGACTCCTAGTGATCCTAAGGTTAAGGGACTCATCGCTTGCCATGATGGCCGGTGGTGAAGAGTTACGAACAAAGGCACAAAGAAATAAGATAGACTAAAGAGAACCTAAAAATAAAAATAAAATCTTACTAGAAAGGAATCTAGCAAGTAGGCCTAATAAAAAGAAATTCAAACCTAGACAATAACTATTCCCCGGCAGCGGCGCCAAAAACTTGATGCGTGGGAATCGAAACAGGCTTTACCTCTCGAGGGATCTCGAGAAGCTTACAACCCCCACCAGGCAGTGTACCTGATCGTTGTAGTATAGTATAGTGACAAGTACCGGGGGATTGATCGTTCAGCTTAGGAATAGTGTCGCTAGGATTAGAAAGCCTAAATACTAGTTCTAAAGGTGAGGGATGATTATTTTTGTGTTTTTATATTTTTTTAGAAAGCAATTAAAATTCTCGGGTTTGAAGGATTTGGGCGGAATTAGTTGCTAATCAACTAACCCAATACTAAGATGCAATCAAAATAAAATACTAAAAATGAAAATAAACTAAATTATACTAAAGTTGTGAGCAATAAGTGGAGAAAATGTGTTTACTTAGATTTCACTACTCCCTAGACATCTTTTACACGTTAATTACTTGTTATAAATGCATGGATGACGGATCGTATTCCTTAATACCATTCATGGGGTGGCACACTTAACTCCCCAATTCTATGAGCTCTTATCTCCTCCTACACCATGCCCAGAACAACTATAGGGATTGTAAACAGTGGCTCATGCATTAAATACAACCAATAAAGACCTAGTGCGCGTCGGTTCATGTTTCTTAAGACGTTCAAGCATGTTACCAATTGGAGATCTGCCAGTTTTCTTAAGCCTAACATATAAATCATTCATCCAAAACAAGTATAAACAAGTAATCAACACATTATTAACATCTAGGTTTCTTTAGATCTAAGCAAACACAAGATAGATCTAGCCTAGCATGATGGAATTAAGACAAGAACAAGATATAGACAACCAACACACAGACATATTGATTGAATTGAAAGAACACTTATCTCAATTACACATGTAAGGTATCAAGGGCTTGGAACCCTTGAAAAACCTGTAAAATTCGCACCAAAATTGTACTTAAGGTTTCTCCAAAACTTCTCTCCTTTAAATGTGAAAAATTAGAAAATTATATATAGGAAAAGAGGTCTGACGGCGTCAAGACAAAGCTTGTGACGCCGTCACCTCGCCGCCAAAACTATTCTCGGACTGCCTTGATCTACATTTGACGCCGTCAAGACTTAATCATTTCCAGGCCGTCATGACTTTTACTCTTGACGCCCTACCTTCATGACGCCGTCAAATCTCTTCTGGATCGTCATAGAATTTTGCTCTTGACGCCGTCAGGGAGTTACTCTTGACGCCGTCACCTACTGTTCCCAGCATGGAAAATTAAGACATTGGCGTTTTCTTCACTTTTATGCTCCAAAAACGTCCGAATTGCTTCCTTTTCCAGATTTCACTCCTAAAGTACCTAAAATCACAAAAGGAACGATTTAGGGCAATATTTGATCAAATAAATTCGAATTCGGGCTTAAATGACCCCCTAAAAACGGATCATTTTTCGCCTCATCAGTTTTACAATCTAATCTAACGCAGGGGGTTTAGTCTGAGAGACTAGCACGATTTGGTAGTTAAACAATAAATTAAACTAATGAGAACGAATCAGCGAATAGCAAACACGTAAACAAATAGATAATAGATACAGATAGAAGGTCTGTCCTGTTTGTTAAGTAGCTTGTCACTTATTTTATTGCTAGTTTTATATGTTGTGTATCGTAATATAATCTATCTCGTTGGATCATAAATATAAGCGAGTAAACTCTTAATGATCACTTATGCCTATCCCACTTTCTAGACGCTATATAAGTAAGCGAGGAGGAGGTATGGCAGCCCAAGCAAAACTCAGCTAGACACAGAGGTTATCAATGAACATATACAAGTTACCAAAAACATCAACATATAAACTTTAATTGATGGGAAAGCAATTTTAAGGGGTGCAGTATGGTGGCCACATGCCCATCAATCCTAATAAACTAAAGCTTACTATTACAAATAAAATAAAACTACTTAATGAATTAAATACATGCAGGACCTTCTTACTGCTCTAATATCTCTGAATTGGGTGTGTCATGTGTTGCTTTTTCTTCTAAATTCGTCTCCTTTGGGTTTTTATGCACACTAAATTCGTCTGACTCTTGGGGTATTTATATGTTCTGTCTGATGGCTCAATGCGGCGCATCGAATAAGTAGATGCGGCGCATGTACTTAACTTCGTGTGGGGTCCAAGATTAATATATTGTGGAATATTCGTACACCGTCTTCAGATGTGGCGTAACTTGAATCTTTATGCGACGCATGTCCTTCAGTATCTTGAATCGTATTTGGTTAAGTCTTGAGATAGATACGGCGCATGTTGATAATGTAATGCGGCATATCTGGAGTAGAATTAGTTGGATCTTCTTCGTTGACCAAAGTTTTATATGCGGCGCATGATATAATCTGTTTGATAATGTAATGCGGCATATCTGGAGTAGAACAAGTTGGATCTTCTTCGTTGACCAAAGTTTTATATGCGGCGCATGATATAATCTGATGCGGCGCATTCTACAAAGTCAGGCAATGGTCTTCGAATTTATCTAAGGATGATAGTACGACGCATCTATCTAGAATGATGCGGCGTATCTTCTGGATTTCAGTAGACTTTTCCATCTTGATCATTTTGCTCCATATTTCGTCCAAAATCACCAAGTTTTACCAATTGCTTGTTTTTACCTGAGAATTACTAAAGTAAACAATTAAGTATCGATTCTCGTATAAAATATAATAAAACAAGTCAATTAATATACTTATTTGATGTCATCAATATACGAACTTGTTTTATATTTACCATATACCTCTAGACTTGGTATATTTACATTCATGTGAGATATTTTGGATAGAGAAATGGTAAATCCTCCTACAAAAACCTACTAATCACAGGATTCTGACAAGTGTCAGAATTGACAGTTTGGATGTAGAGAGGAAATGATTGAAAAAAATATATAATATTATATATTTATTGCCCACGGTGCTTCACTTCCTAAAATTCATTTGTATCTGTGGATCAACTACACATTAAATCTTGACCATTGAAATTCAACAATTATCTATATAATTAAAAAATTGAGTAAAAAGTGGTACTTATCAATACTTACAGCTCCCTTGCATCCGTATATGTAGTCAAGTAAGGGTGTGTTTGATTATCGCTTGATTTGCCAAAAACTTAATCGGTCATATGTTTGATTTAAAAAAAAAAAAAAAAAAAAAAAAAAAAAAAAAAGGAGTGTTGAACGATAAATAAAAGCGCTGAGCGATTTTGGAGATGCAACATGCAAAATGATTCAGTGAAGGTACACATTCCCCAAATACCAACGTCATTGGCCTTTCAAAAAAGTACACTCTCACCTTGCACATGGTCTTCTATCCCATTTATTCTTTTTAAAAACAATAAATAATCATCTTATATAATTAGTATATTGTATATTTTTTATATGTTGAAAATGACATTGACTTAGTACAAATATTGGATCATATATAGTGATTGGTTAAATATTACGAAGTTAATTTGGTATAATGGTCTCTCTTTTATCCGATTAATTCATGAAGTTCGAGTCTGTTAGTATATAAATACAAATTGATTTATATTGTTTTATATATTTGTAATTTATATTGTTTTATGATTTTTCGATAAGACTATTTACATTTTTTTGTTTATTCCAACATTACTTTCTTTATATTATATTTTTATTCGAGTTAAAATTTTTTTTATCAAACGGTATATTTTGTTCAATACAAAATCAGACAGAAGGTTAAATTTGTAATTTCAGACAACTCAGATTGCTCATTCTGAACAAATATCAAACAACCATTTTAACTCACAATCAGGTTCAATCAGCATATTGGAATCATTCAGCATTCAATCATATTTTTTTTTTTATCAAACAGCCCCTAAGTTTTTTTATTAGTATTCAAAACAAAAGTTATCTTTATCTCTTTACATTCAACTTTTGAAATTATGTATTTTGGACCCTAAAAGTTGCTAACCACGAGCCTTATAAATAGACATGATAGTCACCTTCAATTCATTCATTCATAGTTCTATCTTAACCAAAAGCAAGCCATTTACCTCAACCAAAATCAAGGTATGAATCGAATGCTCTCTTCTTCATCCATCGTAGATCAGGAGTAGTATTTCAATGTAACTTTATCCTTTGATTTTTGCATTTATATAGATGAGCAAGTCAAACAATTTCTTGACTATCATAGCAACAAAAAACGAATACGGCATTCCATAGATGACTATTGATGAACTCAAATAACTACATTTTATTGTCATCATTTATCTTATTTATTTTGACTAGTTTTATTATATTATTCATGAGAATTGATACTTAATCATTTACTTTAGTAATTCTCAGGTAAAAACAAGCAATTGGTGAAACTTAACGATTTTAGACGAAATATGGAGCAAAACTAGCAAGATATCAAAAGTCTACGGGAACCAGAAGATGCACTGTATTTCTCTCAACAGATTCACCGCAATATCATACTTAGATAAATTCGAAGACCATTGCCTGACTTTTAAGAATGCGCCGCATGCAATTCTAGCATGCGCCGCATATGAAACTTTGGTCAACGAAGAAGGTCAAGCTTTTTCTACTCCAGATACGCCGCATCATATTTCTGACATACGGCGTATCACTATCAAGACTTCACCAGATGTAATCCAAGACGCTAATGGACATGCGCCGCATACAAGAACTAAGTTACGCCGCATCTGAAGACGGTGTACGAATATTCCAGAATACATTAATCTTGGACCCCACGCGAAGTTAAGTGAATGCGCCGCATCTCGCTATTCTATGCGCCGCAACTTACCCTCAGACAGAAAGTATAAATACCCCAAGGACAGACGAATTTTGTGTGCAAGATACCAAGAGCAAAATCCTAAGAGACAAATTCAGTCAAAAAAGCATCATAAGACACACATCAAACAAAGATCTTAGAGTTGTAAGAAGGTCCTACATGTATTTAATTCATTAAGTAGTTTTATTTATCGTAATAGTAAGCTTTAATTCATCAGGATAGATGGGCTTGTGATATGTGACTACGGAACATCGTACACTCCCCTTAATATTGCTTTTCCATTAATTAAAGTTTATATGTTGACGTCTTTGGTGACTTATATTAGTTGTTTGATAACCTCTGTGTCTAGCTGAGCCCGTGGACTGCCATATCTGCCCCTCGCCTATTTATTCTAGCGTCTCTAGAAAAGTAGGATAGGCATAAGTGATCATTAAGGGTTTACTCGCCGATATACTCGATCCAACGAGAAATACTAGATTTAATACACTTCATATAGCAATAAAATAAGTGACAAGCTACATAATTATTAGGACAGGTCTTCTTATAGTCTCTATTATCTATCTGTGTACATGTTACTATTTGTTGTATCGTTCTCATTAATTTACTATTTAATAAAACCAAATATGTGCTAGTCTCTCAGACTAAAACCCCCTTGCGTTAGATTAGATTGTAAAACTAACTTAGAATATTAAAATACTGATAGACAAATTAGGTTTTCGTTCCACTCTTAGTGATCGACACTCTGCTTACCAACTAGGCTACATTGATCGGGTAGACTGCCCATTAGTGTTGTTTATAGGTTAAGTCGGCTAAATATAAATTTAAAACTTGATAAGGAATAAACACCTATACAACGGCAACATCAAGTTTTTGGCACCGCTGTCAGGGAGTGAATTATTAAAACTTATTTATCTATTGGTATTTTAATTAGGTTTTCTAACTTTTTAATTTTTAAGGTTTTCTAGATTTTATTTTTACTAACCCTTTGTTTGTTTGTTTGCATTAATTGTATATTTTGCATAATTTCTGTTTTTGTGTGTGTTTGTTTGTTTTGTGTGTTTTTATTTGATTTCAGCATTAACTGTTGTCATTGTATTCTTCTAATCCAAACGATACGGCGCATTTTTTTTTCCAGATACGGCGTATGGCATTTTAATTTTTTAAATACAACGCATTTAATTATTCGAGTACGGCGCATCTATTTTTTAGATACAACATATTTTGTTTTTAATCAGAAAATTTTTAAACCCTAACGAAGATATGACACATCTGTTTTACAGATATGCCGTATTTAAACTTTTTATTAAAAACAGTTTTCGAATTAATTAAAAAGGAAGCGACGCATCGATTTTTGTCGATACGGCACATCTATCTGAATAAAAAATCTTTTATTTTGAAATGTGATGAGTGCTTAAACACTCATCATTTTTGGTCTAATCTGAACTGCAAAACATACAAAAACACTCAGAAATGCATCAAAATACCAAAAATATTTCAAAATTGTGTTTTATATGTTTTAGATGCAAAATGAGTAAAAACAGATGAAAAACGTATAAAGTTTGCAAAATTGGCAGTTTCAGTCCCCCAACTTTCATAAAATTACAAAACTAGTCCCTGGATATTCAAAATATGGAAAATTATCACCAAAGGTCCTTTTACAATCATAAGTTATCATATTTAGCCCTTTGGTGAAAAATCTCAAAAGTTTTGGAAATTTACAAATTTAGTCCCTGGAGTTTCAAAATTGACAGATTTGGCCCCCATGGGATATTTTTGGAAGAAAAATCATTTTTGGTCCTTGGAAACTCAAAGGTTATCACAAATAGCCTTTTGATGAAAAGTTTGAGGAAAATGCAAGATTAGTCCCTGCACTTTGGAATTTGTCAATTTTTGTCCCTAGGCATGTAAAAATGGAAATTTTAAATGAAGGCCCTTAGAATATGAAGACTTGGCATAATCCCTTGGAATAACTTTGGGAAGTCTACAGTTCTGGTCCCTAACTTTCAGCTATTTACAAAAGAGGTCCTTGTGAAATATTAAAACCAAAACTAATCCTAATCCAATACCTTCACAACCCCAAGCCCAGCCAAACTACCCTAGCCCACTTCACTAACCGGCCCACACCCTCAATAATAACAGCCCTACCCCGTTATTTATTCCCCAGGTCAACCCCAACCTTTGACCCTTCCCTTCCACCTCACCCAAGCGTGCCTGCTACTCCCTGCAAACACCAACACAATCATCACCTCTAAACCTGCTCTCCCACTCAACACTCCACCCCTACCCCTGCTCCACTACCTTTCCTCCACTCCCCTCCAAAACTTGCCCCCTTCCAAATACTAGCTGCCAAAGTGGATTAAAATCATTTTCCCGCCCAAATGCAACCAACGGACAAGATTGAGTCTTATCATTCCTAAGGTCAAGATTGAAGCTAGGAAGAGTCCAATTAAAGCTCAGAAACCCTAGATAAGGAGTATAAAAAGAAAAAGAAAGAGGCAGTCAAGAGTAGTAGTTTTTAGGTTAAAATAGATTTAGTGTAATGTAGTCTTTAATCCGTATCTTTTTCAGTTTTATTCTAGCTAATGTACTCCTTATTTTGAAATTAATGCAATTTAAGATTTTCAGTTAACAAATTTCAAGTGCTTATTTTTTTTTCTGGCTTATTTACTTGCTTACCTCTGTCTGCTTATTCTGAGTATTGTTATGCTTATGCTTGTCTTATCTGCTTTAATAAGAAGTCTTTGGTATAAGCTTTTTCTGTTTTCAATTTTTAAATCCTAGCTTTTAGTATGTGAGCTTATGCAATTGCTTTTAGTGAACCCTATAGGGGTGTTTGGATAAATGTTTCTAGGTGTACTAAGGTTGGAATTAAGGTTTTAAGTTTGTTTGTTTTAGGATTCAGCATTCACTTTAGGCTGATTCAAGGCAAAAGTCAAAACCACATCAATTCCTACCCACAGCTTAACTGTGGTAAAAATTGAGCTCTCAAAATTTGAAAATCACTTCTAAGTTAGCTTAGATTGATAAAATTGGTTTGCCTCAGTCCAAAACAACATCAAATGAACAGTTGTGATCACTCAAAACTCACAAAAGTCAACCTGTGACTTGTTTCTTGAAAAGTCAAAACTGCATACTGGATTTTGAAACAAATTTCAAAATGGTTTCTAGGATTGGTAAATGATTAGAAATACACAACAATTGTTGATTTGAAATATTTGGCAGATGGATCATTAGTATCAAAAAGAAAATTAGGATTTGGAGATCATTTGTTCTTTGAAAATCAAGTTTGAAGTTGCCATTCTGACACAAGCACACCCTACACCCTTAGTTTGCCTACTTTTCAATTGCCAATAGATTGTGCATCAACCAGTGTTAGGATTAGGTGTTTGTGGATTTAGAGAACCCCCTAGGTGTAGTGTATAGGTTTGCTTTTAGTTTAGACCAAATTGCTTGTATAAGTGCTTTTTAATAAGCCATCTTTTGGCTTATTCTGCTGCTGCTGCTGTTTGTCTCTGCATAAGCAGAGTTTGTTGATTTATTATCCCTGCTTGATCCAATGCTAGTTTGATGTTGTTTTTTTTAGTTAATTCTTGTCACCTGAGTTTGTATTTACCTAAGTTTGCCTTTAGCTTGAGCTTGCGTACTTATCTGATCACCCCTCAGCTTATTGCCTCATCAGTTTTTGGTTCACCTTTCACAAGCCCCTCAACTGCTCAACACTTGAGCTTATACTGAGCTTGTAGCAGCTCTGAAAAGCTAATTAGTGTAGAATCTTAGATTTGGACTTATATTGGATTTTGAACCACTGATCCTTTGCTTATTTTTGCCTGAAAAGTACCCCTGCACCAGGGGTAGCAGTTTCATAAGCTCAATTTCTTAAGCCTGCTTTTGGTTCCCCATTGCACCATTGCCTGAGAATTTTGCTGTTTTGGATAGCCTTCATGGCTGGCTTCTTGATCATGTGTTTGTTTTCCTTTTATCTGCTTATGCAACTGCTTAATTTGTGCTTAATATGTCTCACCCTGCATACCTCTACACTGAGCAGTCAGTGTATGGGGTCAAGTTCATAAGCTGATTATGAGCTTAATAGTTAGTTTCAAACCCTGAGACTTGGTTCATTTGGAAGCCCCCCTCCCCAGCTTTTTAGCTCTAGCTTTGCTTTGGTCCCTAAGTCACGCAGGTGGGCCCCACATAGGTCCAAAAACACCCTCTCAGGCCTGTTTGGTTTTAAGTTTGTGAGTTTGCTTATTTGCTAGTTCTGGCTTAATCTGTGAGTTTCTTTGGTAGTTTTAAGTTGATTTAAGCTTATAGAAGTTATTTGTAGTATACTCTAGCTTTTGGTAATTAATTGCATTGTTTGCTTATTTTTAAGTGCTTATTTGTAAGAGCTTATTACCCATTTTGCTTATTTTGACTTCTTTTTCAGTAATTTTTATTTTTCTTAAGTTCCTAATTATATTTTAGAATTTTCCTAAAAATTTCGGATTTTTCTTTGCCTTTTTAGTATTTTTAATAAATCAAAAATAGTTTTAGTAATTAATAAATAGTTATTAATTAATAATAAATAGAGAAAAAGTAGGAAAAATATATTTTTAGTTTTAAAATTACTTTTATATTATTTTAGAATTTTTAGAATTAAATTTTCATTTTTCTAGCTTAATTTCATAATTAGTGTAATTTAAATATTATTAGTAATGAAATAGTAATTAATTAAATAGTGTAAAAATTATTTTTCTTTTTCTAAAAAATTTCTTTTATCGTTAGTTTTATAGTAATTAAGTGCTTATTTGTAAGAGCTTATTACCCATTTTGCTTATTTTGACTTTTTTTTCAGTAATTTTTATTTTTCTTAAGTTCCTAATTATATTTTAGAATTTTCCTAAAAATTTCGGATTTTTCTTTGCCTTTTTAGTATTTTTAATAAATCAAAAATAGTTTTAGTAATTAATAAATAGTTATTAATTAATAATAAATAGAGAAAAAGTAGGAAAAATATATTTTTAGTTTTAAAATTACTTTTATATTATTTTAGAATTTTTAGAATTAAATTTTCATTTTTCTAGCTTAATTTCATAATTAGTGTAATTTAAATATTATTAGTAATGAAATAGTAATTAATTAATAGTAATTAATTAAATAGTGTAAAAATTATTTTTCTTTTTCTAAAAAATTTCTTTTATCGTTAGGATCGTAAAAATATAATTTTGATGTCAGTAGGGTTTGCGTAGCGTAAATTTCACTTTTTATTTCGCGCACTCGCGTTTATTTTAATTTTAACTCACGTTTTATTTAAATAACTTTTATGTTTTTTAATTTAGGTTACGTTTATAAAATTAGTTTGTTAAATAAAGAAAAACCAAAAACATAAATAAAGTGATAGCTTCTATTTAAGCCATTTGGCTTATTTTTCTGCTTACGTATAAGCAATTTCTAATTTTAAGTTTTCAGTTTACGTTTTAGGTTAACTAGGTTTCACGTAATTGTTAATATAGTTTGTTTAAATCGTTTTCATTCGTATTTCCTTAGTGTAATCATCACAAATCCCTTATACCCATTCCTGTCCAATTTCACCCGATCACGAAACCGTTTTGATTACAATCCACACCTCGTCGGGACATAACGACCCGGGGAAACCCTATACTTCCGCGGAGTATTGACTCTAGACAGTTTGACCTGGTTGACCATTGACTGGTCAGTTTAGGTTGACCGTTTGGACCTCAATAAAAATGTAATGAAGATACGACGCATTAGTTTTTGATAATACGGCGCATCTTATTTCTTTATAAATATAATTGATTTATTGATTATTTAAAACATACGACGCATTTAATTTATTAATTGCGGCGTAATGATTTTCTTAATAAAAGTCTAATTTATTTTTAACGATTAAGATACGGCGCATCCTATTATTAGGATATCGTCTGCAGATATCAGCAACTTTTATTTTTCGTATTCCGTTTTCTTTATTAATTTTATGATATTCTACTTTGTTGAACATACCCTACTGATGCTTTTGTGGTGATTTTCAGGAAGTGCATGACCAGAAATTCGACTAAGAACTTAACCAAACCATTCGAAGAACCTGAACGAGCTTTCCATTTGCTTAAGAAGCTTTTCAACACAAAAAGCTTTGATCTTTCAAGTTCATCTGAGCTTGATTATTTTTCTGAACAGGAAGAAGAAGAAATAACATAAACATTGACGGAACCAACAATGGAGGAGTACATGAACAAAACTCGAGCCAACTTTAGCTCGGGAATTTCTAGGCCTAAACTGGATGATGGGGCCAAATTTGAATTAAAGGGTCAATTTCTCAAGGAACTAAGAGATAATGCTTTCAGTGGGTCAAAACACGAAGACGCTAATGAACATGTGGAGAAGATACTTGAAATTGCTGATTTATGTACTACTGAGAAAGTCAATATTGACCAGCTTATGCTTCGAGTCTTTCCAATCTCTCTTACAGGTGCTGCTAATAGGTGGCTAAAGAATGAACCAGCCGGTTCTATTGAAAAATGGGATGACTTGAAGAGTAAATTCCTGAAAAGATACTCTCCACCTGCCAAGACTGCTAAAAAAATAGAGGCTATCAACAACTTCAAGCAAGAGCCTGATGAAACCCTTTATCAAGCTTGGGAACAATTTAAGGATTCATTGATGAAATGCCCTCTACACTATCCAAACTCTATGCAGGAGAAAATATTGTTTTATCGTGGATTGGCGATGAGGGAGCGTGACGCTTCCGATTCTTATGATGATACAAAATTGGAGCTGAACGTGAGTCTAACTTGAAGACTCTGGAATAAAAACCCGGATTTACCCTTTACTGTTTTTCTATGTCGAGTCTGTCAGATCTACAGTAAATGCGGCGCATCTCATCTTATAGATGCGTATCAACTGAACATATCATATCTTTTATTTTCTGCATTTTATTTTATTTCAAACTTTAAAACATTCTGTCAGTTTATTCAATGCGGCTCATCCCTGGTTAAGGATGCGACGCATCTGATTCTCTGATTCGTACTTATTCCAAGCTCAATACGGCGCATCTTATCCTATAGATGCGGCGTATCGACTGCCCTGATGATTTTCAGATTTTTAATTTTAACTTTTAGGTTTTGTTTTCGCTAACAACTAATGAATTACATGCAAGTCGTTACTTTCTAAATACAGGTGTGTTATTTAAACGATGGTATATATATGTATGTATATATATATATATATATATATATATATATATATATATATATATATATATATATATATATATATATATATATATATATATATATATATATATATATATATATATATAGAGAGAGAGAGAGAGTTAGGATCAAATAGGAAGAATAATTAAAATAGGAATGATAAGAAGTAACTACAACCACACATTTCTGATGCACCTACGAAAGTGGATGCATCTTCCTTCAAAATTTCCCTCCTAATTTGAAATGTGTGGCTAGAATTACTTCCTACCCTTCTTATTTTAATTATTATTCTTACTTGATCCCTTCCCTAGGGAAGGGATCCAGTAAGAAGAAAAACTAAAATAAGAAGAATAGGAAGAATTTCTAGCCACACATTTCAAATAGGAGGGAGAATTTTAAGGGGAGATGCAAATATTTTTGTAAGTGCATCTGAAATGAGTGGTTGTGGTTTCTTCTTATCATTCTTATTTTAATTTTTCTTCTTATTTGATCCTAACTCTCTCTCTCTCTCTCTATATATATATATATATATATATATGTGTGTGTGTGTGTGTGTGTGTGTGTGTATATGTATATATATATATATATATATATATATATATATATATATATATATATATATATATATATATATATATATATATATATATATATATATATATATATATATATATATATATATATAGGTATATATATATGGTGAGTGCTTATTCACTCACCATTTTATGACCAAAAACCGACCCAATTCGATTATTTGAGCTAACAAATGCCAAGAAAACGTGTGTTTTTTGTGTTTGTGATATGCAGGTACGGATATTTAAGAAAATGACAAAAAATCACGAGAAAACATCAAAACCGAGCACGAGATGTGGAATGAGTGTCAAAAGCTGAAGCCGGGAAGCATTTATCAAGCCTTGATCCTAATTGAGTTAAAAATGGCAATAATAATCCTTGGAGAATCATAGTTGGTAAATTTAGTCCTTGGAATAAATTTACAAAAGTGGCCCTTGATTTTCATGATATTACACCATTGGTCCTTGGGTTTTATAATACCAAAATCTGAAAATAATTAATACAAGTTCAAAACCAAAAGCCATTTTACCCACAGCCCACTCTTTCACTATCCAAGCCCAATCACCAATTATCCTAACCCGAGCCCATCCATACCCCGGTCAAACCCACACCACCTCTTGGTCAAACAAATACCAACGGTCAAACATATAATAAATACCCAACCCCGCCCTTTTTACCCCCTTTTCACCCAAATTACCCAGACAAAGAACCTTAGAAAATCACCCGACCTAATTAACTGTGATTAAGGGCATTTGTGTCAAATTGAAGTACTTCTAGAAGAACTGACAACGTGTCAGATGCTATGACACAAGGGAATGACACTTGGCAGCTGTTCATTGGTAAAGACACATCACTACGTGCTATGATTGGATGGGATTCTCATATGGGATCTAAAATCGGATATACTGAGAAGATGCTTGCTCTAGATCCTTCTGAGACGCTCCCCTTATCAGCTATAAATAGAAGCACCTGAGCACACTTTTGAGGCTGTTAGATAGTTAGATGTTAGGAGTAGGAGTAGTGTAATTTAGCTTAATTAGTGCAATTTTTTAGCTTAATTAGCTTTCAGTTGTAATCAGTTCCAAGTTTTAATAAAAGTTTACTTTTCAAGTTCAATTCCTAGAACTTTAATTTTTCCAAGCACTTTAATCTAATAAATCTGTTTTCAAGCTTCCATTTCTGTTCCAATTAATTCATTCAAGTTTTATCATTACTTTAGTTGAGTTTTACAAATGTTGTACTACTTATAATGGTAAATAATGATTCGGTCAATGAAAGTCAAAGGTAATCCATGATGGTGATTCTGGGGATACCAGTGTTTGAATTGTGTTCTGAGGTGGTATTTGAGCCTATCTAAAGATAGGCTAGCAAAGGGAAGTCCCTCTTTTCATGCTGAGGGAGATTGCATTGGTAAAACTCTAATTTGTATTTTCTCATTAGTATAATCTGAGTTGAATTATGAATTTGTATTTGTGTTTACTGTTCCATTGAATTGAGTTAGTAATATTGTTGTACTAGTGCTGTGATTGATGTTGATTGATCATTTTATCATATCTGTTTTGCTTAGATTTGTGTTAGTTTAGCCTTATTTACGTACTGTTTCACTAGTAGATTTGAATTGTTGCTTAGCTAATAAGATCTTATATTTGTAGCTGTTGATTTGTTATTCTTTAGTGATTTGATATTGAGTTAGATAGGTTTGGTAATGATTGTGAAGTTGTTGATTGAAATTTTGTTATCACTAGCTTAGTTGAGTAATCTGAATTGCTATAGATGAGAATTTGAGATTAACTGGTGGATCTAGTGTTAGTGATTTAAGGTTTTTGATTCAGTCAGTGATATTCTAGCTGATTGGTTAACTGAATTGGAAATTTGATAGCTTAATACAGGTAGTTGTAGCTAGAACTGAGTAATATAGGAGTGTTTGGATTTTACAATTGCTGTGTATTGTTGTTGTTGTAGTGTTGTTTTTCTGTCATGCTTAGATTTCATTAGTATAGGAATAATTTTTCAACAGTTTAAAACAGTTTCTAAAATTGAAATTAGTCACGTTTTATTTTCATTTAGCTTTACAGTCAAGTTAAAGTAGTAACTGTTAGTGTAGATTTATTGTCAGTTGCATAATAGCTATAGTTAGTTTATTATAGCTTAATAGTAGCTTAATTTCATTCATTAGAGTAGAATTCAGCTATGGTAATCCAAATTAGTCAAAGTTTCAATGCTTATTTAAAGTCAAAGTTGTTAGCTTTCATTTCTTGCTCAGATTTTTGAGAACACATGTAGGCTTCATTATAGAGTAGGAATAGATTTGGCTTGTTGATTTTTGATCTTTAGCAGCTTGTTATGTAATATCAATAAGAAAATTCAGGTTCTGATCTTATTAGCTTATCTGAATCAAAGTTGGAAGTTGGCTGATTGGGCAATAAATTCCCCTGCACCTCAGTTGTAGGACTACTTTCATGGCTTCTTTTAGATTAGTAGATCATAGTTTTAGCTTTAGCTTTTTGTTTTTATTACATCTCTGTATGGTAGACTCTATATTGCCTCTCTAATTTTCTAATTTGTAGCTTATTAGAACTGCTTATTCTGGCCTTATTATTGGTAGTGTAGGATTAGTTATCTGGAATCACTTCAGAGCTGCTAGTGCCCATTTGAGCTTGTAGCTTGTGTTTTTTTTAGTGATCTGAGTTTCATTAGTTGTGTTTTAGCTGTTTCTTTCAAATTCTTAGTTCCTGGCTTATCTGAGTGCTTATTAGCTTTTTCATTAGCTTACTTTGGTATCTTATTGCTTGCATTCATTGATTCTGAGTTTTCCTAGTTCATTTCTGAGTTTCTCTATGCTTATTAGTGTATTTTACATTTGTGGAATCAATTTGGTTAAGTTTTATGGCAAGTGCTTATTAATAAGCACTTACCATAAGCTGATTTGTCCTGAATAAGCTCTTCTGCTTAATTTTTCTTTTCCAAAATTTTTCTGTAAGCTCATTAGAATATTTTAGAATTTCTGTAAAATTTTCATAATTTTCTGAGTTCATTTACTATTTTTCTTAATTTCTTTTAGTTTAAAATCAATTTTAAATAACAAAAATCCATAAAAATACAGAAAAAGTCTTGAAAAATACAAAAATATTTTTAATTTCTTTTATAATATTTTAGAATTTTTAGAATTGAATTTTCATTTTTCCAAGTTATTTTTCTATTTTTCTTTATTTTTAATTCATTTTTAATTCCAAAAATAGGAAATAAATTCTAGAAAATAAATAAAGACTCAAAAAAATATTTTTATTTTTCTTAAAATTCTTTTTATTAGTTTTAAATTTTTAGAAAATATTTTCAAGTTCGTAGGATCATTTTTCGTCATACGTTACGTTTTAAATTTTACGGTTGCGTTTCCGTTTTTACGTTTTTCATTTCTGTGCATAATTAGCTTGTACTCTTTGCATGCTTTATCATTGTTTGTGATTACGTGAACTATTTGATTGTTATTTTTCATTTTCTCACTTTTCAATTCACGATTTCACGAATCGATATTCTCGATTCCATTCGCCTTCGCTGGGATAACGACCCGGGAAATACTTTCACCGGTATTTCTTCGGAATAATTATATATACTACGAAAAGACTTTATCAATATACATACATACATATATATATATATATATATATATATATATATATATATATATATATATATATATATATATATATATATATATATGTATGTATGTATATATTATATATAACAGGAGGCGTTACACGTAGATAAATCAACATAACGCCACCTCATTGCCATGTAATTCATTATGTGCCATGTCATCACATTCTGGCCATGTAAGCAACTTTTATAATTTAATTCATTAAATATTTTTTTTAATTTTTTTTCCGGAATTATTATAATTTTTTTTAAATATTCGTCATTAAGGATATGTTTTTAAAAAAAGCAACTACATAGTTTCGAACTTGAACGTTTTGTAAATTAGACAACATGCTAACCACTAAAGCAACACTATTTTTTGAATAGATTATGCAAAGCCAAATCTATAAACTCAAAAAAAAAATGCCAGTTATAAAACTTATTATTTAGAACCCGGCCCAACTCATTCCACTTCATTCTACGTACCCTATCCATTCTGCAACACTAAAACATAACGCACACATCTAAACCCTCCAGGCGAGTTATAAAATCTAGGTTATTATTGCTAAAAGTCACGTTTTGTTGTAGTTCCAGCTTATTTTTACACAAGTTCATGGCTTAACCTTAAGTTTTGCTGCTGATAAACAAGGCATCAATGTAGTTTTTGATGAACTTTTTTTTATTTAATGTTGCTTAATTTGTTTTATATCTGATATGTATTACGCTCATTTATGTTGCAGGCGGTGTTATATCAACTTTATCAGGAAAGCCAATAAAAAGGAGTTGGAGGGTCAAGAGGACACCAGAAAAGCTTATGATTTTATGCTCAGTTATGTTGGCATGTTAATCTATCAGTTGTTTATACATCAGTATATAACCCGTGTCTTTCTGCTGACGTTTGTTTATTTATGTTTGAGCAGGATCTGACATTGCTTCTGGGCCTATGTGGACCGAGTATATAAACTTCTTAAAATCCTTACCTGTTAGTAACCGAGTCTTTATATTTATACACAAAGTATAGCCTTTTATCCTTACTTTTATTAAGTGTCTCAAATATGATGGAGCAGGTTCAAAATCCACAAGAATAATAACATAGTGCAAGGGTTGTCTATAGAGATCGAAAGAAATATGTTGATGAAATTGATTGGGACCTGCTTGGTATTACAACATTTGGTTCTTTTCTATCAATAAAACTAAAAAAAATAACACAATCCATTAATCGTATGTACATTAATCGATAATTGTGTTTAATCTGTAGGTGATCTTTGATATGCTTACGGCTCTAAACTTATACTCATATGGCAGGACAATTCTATAGCTTATAATCTTAAAGTTCCTATATATTAAAGGTTGAAATTTTGTTCATCCAAACTCAGGATACGTATCACCTTAAACTGAAGAGAATATGTAGATATTGGTGGGAGGCATGAGATCAACTGCATTGCATAACGGCTGCTGCTTTCTTCTCGACTTCTATGTTATTTGACGAAACACAAATAAGGGTATTCTTCTTTCTATTAGTATTACTAATTTCATGTATGTATATTTTTTGCGCTAATTTTTTATGTCTTTCTTTAATGTTTAAACAATCGATGAAAGCACTTTCTTTTTTTTTCATAGAATTAATTGAATTGAAAGTAATCGTGTGTAAGAATTTGTATGACTTTGATTCAATTATATCAGGACAAAGGAAATTAAAGATATTGTGTCGTCGTTTGATGATCAAATCATAGGGAGTTCATGCTACTAATATAGAAGGTGCAACTTGAGCTTATGGTGATTTTGCCAATATATCATTCTTTTTTAAAGTATGTTATATCCTTATTTTGAGAGGTAAGCATTTATATGATATTTGTTTTAACCGCTATTAAGCTTACTTGTGCTCCACATAGTATTTTTATGCATTCGTATGAAGGTATGAAGGCATGTTACAAAAGAGTACTTTGGTGTTCGATTCACATATACGCTTACGAATATTAACACTTGCATTTCAGGTCATGATAACTTTTATGCCACCGCCGCCTTCAGCCACCTATTTGGCTTTCCATCCTCAAGACAGTAACAGGTTTTTCCAAATGTGTCAAGATAAGTGGGTGGGTATGGCAAACCTGTTTGAGCTGAAGCGGGCATTTAATCATTACATGCCACGTCAGGTAAATTCTTAAATACTTATTTGTCCTATTTTTTTTATAAATAACTAATGCTTTCCATTTAGGGATTCACCCAATATTATAACATTAATAACCTTAATATTTGTATGTGTTAAAATTAGACTTTGGGCTACTTTCAACCCGTTTGACCTGATCCCCTTTTAGCCAATTTAACGCACCCTTTACCTGGCCAATATCAAACAGTTCGTATAATAGAATCAGCACAAACCTACTCATGAGTAGGTTTTTATATTTTTTTTGTAATGACCCATGCTCAATGCAATGTTGGCATACTGTTAATGCTTTCTTTTATAGACGAAAGGGGGATCTTTTGTTGTAATGACAGCGCAAGGCCAAAGGTAACAAATGGAATTGCAGCAGCAAGAGGCAGTACCACAAACACAGTCATGTAAGTTGCCACAACAATTAACTATTAAACCAAAGCCAAATATGTTGCAATGGGATATGCAACATCAGTTGTCTTTCAGCAGAAAAATGTAACAGATCAAGGCATGCCCAGGAGCTTTTTCATGCGCATATATGTTGGATTTAGTAATTGTAGATGAAACTTACCAGGTACTTATTCTTGAACACTAAAATTCAGCTGATTTTTTTGGGTTTGGAAATGGATTTAAGTGTGTTGGTGTTACTATTGTTATAAAAAAAACCCAGTCTCCACCGCCTCTCTCTTTTTTATTGTTATCAAAAAACCAGCGTCACCGATTCTCTCAAAAAACCAGGTTGTTTGTTTGCGTATGTTCGAGAATGCTATTCGCTTGAGTACGTAGATAAGTGTGACATGGAAGAGCTTATTTGCAGTGGAGAAAACGAGTGGCGTTGGAAAGTCTCATTGCAAGTGTGTGTTGTAAGGGGAAGCCTTTGGATTTCGTATTCTTGGAATAAGTCGTCGTTTACAAAGGTACCTTTTGATTATTACTGTAGTTATGTAGTTTTATGATTGGAAAGAATAGTAAGTTTTTAGTGATAGAAAGAAGAAAAAGTTACTAATGGTAATGGATGTGTTGTTTCAGGCAGATTGGTATATTGCATATATAAAGAATGAAACTGAGAATGCTTATTTTTTCTTGCTGGATGTAACAACATTTGAAGGACATAAATGGTCCACTTAATGAAGGAGTTCTGATGGAGACAGAAAACCTGTTGCTGAAGCCACTTGCAAACTCCGGTCTACATTGTCATATTTTGGCTAAGGTTTTACTACATTCCAATTTCTCCATTCGGGTCCATGTTTAAGCTTATAAAAAGTAAGTCTAAAGTAGCATCTATTAATAAGTAGCTGTGTAAATACAAATCTTTTACATTGAATTAACAAAACAAAAATCTTTACAACTCTCTTACGGTTTTGGCTTTTCAACAGGTATAACCAACATTCTGACCAACCATCAGCTATAGAAATCCAAACAGAAAGACGCACAAATGTTAAGGAAGATAGATTAAGGTACCGTGTGCCATTAAACGTGCTATTACAGATGAAGCGAGAAACCCAAAAGGTAAATCTCAATAAAACATAAAAAAACCCCCTTCCCATACTATTTTTCTTTTTAATAATTATGCACATGTACCAGCGTGTTAGATTCACCACTGATGCATCAATACTAAGGATAGATGCAAGAATAGGATGTTTTTCAACAAATGTCGAGTTTGTGGAACAAAATTGGCCTAGGGGTATCCACTGGCAATACCAGGATCCTGGCAAACAACCACCGCCTACACTTGGCCTTACTGGGATAATATTCTCAGGCACCCAAATATCAAGATTTGAGACCCGCTGGAGGAAGGTTGTAGGCTTGGACTGTGGTTAGTAGTGGACTGGTATGGAACAAATATTTATCGTTTCTTTCCATCCCAGTTCTTATAAAAAATATCCATATGATTAATTTTAAACTTTTAAATATTTTAGTCTGAGAAGGTTTTGATGTTTGTTGAGACATCCAGAAGTGAAGGTGCTACCATATTGTCAGGAGGGCAACGTCTCCAACATTTGAAAAAGGGATTTTTTTTTTTATCGAGCCAGCATCATTATTGACAACAGTACATCCATGGTGAGATAACATTTTCACCAGAAGAAGAAGCAATCAAGTTAGTAAATGATACCCGGTGAGTTATCTTATTTCTCTCAAAAAGCTATTGTATCATTTGTTTCAACTGTTGTTGTCAGCTTTTCTAAGTGGTATGATATTCCAACAGGTAGCACTCGGGTGCTGCTGTGCTAAGATTATACTATAGATGGGTCACAACTAAATGAGGTAGTATAATTATCGTGCTGCTGTAGTTGTTGAAGTGGGTTTATTTAGTGGGTTGTAAAGATGAAAAATATACAAATAAGCATAAAAAGTAAACAATGCCAAACATCCTCTAAATGAGATTTTTTTAGATGATGAAAGTTAAGAAAGATCTTTGATTCTTGGTAGAGTTGTTTTTGCATACATTGTTATGCAATCTGTGTATCTAGATAAAGGGTCTGGGATTGCTTATATATGTGCTTACTTATTTATCATTAAGCTGATTAGCAGATTTTTGGCGTGTGGCAAAAGCTGTTGATTTGGTCTTTTTTTTACACTGATAATATCACTTAAAATAAGTAGCTTCATAAATGCTTATGATGTTTTGTTGTGTAGATGTTATAGGAGCGTGGAATCTGTAACAACAAACAACATGATGAATAATGATGATGCAAGCACAATGATGATGTAAGCAAACATGTAATGGGTAATGGTGGTAGATGGATAATGGGTAATGGGCTAGGACATGGGTTCCAGAGAGGGGTGGTGCAAGGAGCGGGGTTTGTGAATTCGAGCGCTTGCAGGTTTTTCCCCCTATTCTGAAGGTACATACGTTATTCATTCCATAAGTAGTACTATATATGGAAATATAGCGTGTTTGGGGTTGCTATCAAAACGGCTTACCAACTCATTTCGACCCATAACTCACCCAAACCGACCATTTTGCAACCTCTATCTACAATAGTGCTTAAAAGCACATTAGTGTTTCTTCCATTCACCTCTGTTACAGATGTAGATGGCATTGGTGGCATTAGTGCATTACTAACAAAAATACATTCAAAGCACACTTCCAAACACCTTAACTTTGATGTCGATCAAGATCAGTTGCTTTTGCATAGGTAAGAATAAATGGTGAGAAAAATAGGTAGAGCGGGATGCTAAGATTCACGGTTAGTGGTAGATCATGAAAGCCATTGTTGAAGATAAGAAATGACATTTTAATTTTAGGACTGATGTAGTATATAAATGATTAATCAATAGTGAAAAAATTTATGCCCATGGAAGTAACTTTAACAGTATGAATATGTATGGGTTTTGGGACTTTGATTATATTTGGTGATGCATTTCAGGGGTTCTTAGCAAAAGGAATGCCAACCAGATTGCTTTATGTTGTACTTTCTTCCTAATGTTGCTAAACTAATCAACCATGTCCCTGCAAGCATTCACTTTTCTTCTTTATACTCCTTTTTATAGTTCCCACATGTACGACGAATTGTTAATGTTATTGCTCAACAGTAATGGATCCTTATGACTCTTAAGCTCTAAGCTTAGAATTTGTTTAAATAAATAGAAACTACAGTCATGCCTTCATCTCTTTGTCTCACAGGTGGATAATTGGTTGACACCGTTGCAAGAAAATGCAAATTGGACTCACATTCAAGCACTCTTGGTCATCAACCATAACCATAAACATGACATCTAATTGTGCGCACACCTATAGTAAGCTACTAAGCTATATATGTTGCAAGTAAGGTTATCGTTAAGGTCAGAGTGCTTTTACAAATTTTTCTCATTGATGGTAGATTTTGGACGATTGTTTTAGCAACTATCAATGTCAATATGAGGAAATGAAGTTGCGATTTTGTATCTGTATATTGTGTATTAAGAAAAAGATATGTTTGGGGCTAAAGGCCATGTTCTTTTGGTTTGTATGCATAGAGGTAGGGGTGTTCATCGGTTCGGTTCTCGGTTAATCGGTTTATTCGGTTCGGGTTGTTCAGTTAAAAAAAAATTTTGGGTCATAACCAAAAACTGAACCGAACCAAAAATATATGACCGAACCAAACCGAGAACCAAACCGAAGTTCGGTTCAGTTATGGGTCAAACCCAAAAACCGAATTTTATACTTGAATTACATTATTTACATATATATTTTTAAATTTAATTATATATATTTTTGGCAAAAAAATATTTCAAGCATAAAAATTGTTTTTTATATTTGTATAAAATTTTAATGGACATTATATATATATATATATATATATATATATATATATATATATATATATATATATATATATATATATATATATATATACGTTCGGTTTTCGGTTCATATAGCCAAACCCATATCCAAACCGAAAACCAAAATTTTAATTCGGTTCGGTTCGGTTTTAACAAATTCGGTTCGGTTCGATTTTCAGTTTATTACCCGAACTATGAACACCCCTACATAGAGGAATTAAGTGTGTTTTTCATGATATTTTGCATCTTCGTAGAAGTGACAGGCAAAGTAGTTAAAATTTTCATTCATAAAAATTAGATAATGAACTCATAGTTTACAACAGTTTTTTTTTTTTTTTTTTTTTTTTTTTTTTTTTTTTTTTTTAGATATGGAACAATGTCATAGAAATATGAGTTGTTGCTAAACAATTTAAAAAGTCATTTAAACAATCAAAGTTGAACAACTAACCCTAAAAAATGAATTAAAAAAATATATGCATGAAATTCGCAAGTTTCTTGCATAGCATTTGCGAATTCACCAGAGTGTAGCGAATCATTCGCGAAGTCATTTTAATTATAAATTAGGGTCATAAAATTAGTTGGAAAGAAGTGGCGAACCATTTGCACAAGAACTTAACAATTTGATCGCCATTTGCGAAATTGAAAAGATAAGTAAACATCTATGTGTATCAAGTTGTTCGCAACCTGCCAACTTATCTTTTTTAATATTAGTTATCAAACAAAATACTGTCATTTTTATTTATTTTATAATTGTTGTTTTTAACATAATATTTTTATATATTTTACATGATTTTACTTTTAACAAATTTTTTTAATTAAAGTTTTCTTCAGAGCTATGTTTATACATGTTGATGCTCAGGATTTTGAACTTTTAAGTTTTTTTTTTTTTTTTTTTAATTGATATAAAGGTTCAGGAGAGGGGGAAAGTAAGAGACTGCATCGTGATAAGGCTGGGAGCGGCACTTCGTTAGATTCGGAGTTAAAAAAAGAAGGTTAATATTCTCATTAAGGTTAAGTTGCTCCCTTCATTCGAACCATAAGACGTCATAATACATACTTAATATATATCAGTTACTACATGATGTGAAGGAATTGTAGTCCAAATTCATAAATTAGTATGAGGCATTCTCAAGCAGTAGATTTCAACAATTTATTGATGTGTGCGGTTTACAACGCATGCAATGATCTTATGAATAGATGAACCATACGGTTGGTATTATAAAAAGTGCCAATCATGTTGAATTTTTTTAAGAAGGGTTTGCACATGGCCACTGTAACAAATACAGAACGATGCCTACTTTCGAATACAGGTATATGACGAGTTTTTTGCACCACTACTCACTCATTATATTATATATAACTAAATTGCAATTAGGCTAACACATGTTTATACAAATTGTTTTGCCAGCTATCGTTTCAAAGCAATAATTTTAGATTCATTAGGATCTTGGAAAACACACGACATATTTTCCAATTCCATTTCGGCATAGCAAGCAAAAACGGATGGCCAAACTTTGTCTTGCACCAAGTTATGGATAACATTACACTCGCGCTAATATGCTCGAGAGGACTTATAAGTCATGCCCGCCCGTTGGGCGGGCTTCGAAAACTAGTATGTATATATATATATATGTATATATATACATATATATATATATACATATATATATATATATATATACATATATATATATATATATATATATATATATATATATATATATATATATATATATATATATATATATATATATATATATATATATATATATTTTTGTACTTTCTGTGGAGACGTCATTTATGGAGGCTTGAACGCTTTCTCGCCCAAAAGAAAGTAGATTTTGCTTACAAACGCATGATGGAGGATCATACCGAACAAATCTCAAAGGAGTTTCCCGTTCTAATTCTTTTTATTTCCTTGTTTTTAATCTTTATTAGGAACAACGAGGACGTTGTTTAACTTAAGTGGGGAGATGGAGAATTAGAACGCTTACTTGTCCTAAAATTTTAAAATTATGCTTAATCTGTACTTAATATATCAAAATGAAAAATTTTTAGCATATTTTTGTTTAATCTAAGTTACATAACCGCACACATAACTTTATTTGCTAAAATAATTTTTTGTGCGTGTGACTAGTAAACTTTAGAACTTGGCTCGCATACTATTTGAATCCACCATAATGAGCGTAAATGTAATAGGAATGACTTCTCTAACGCTGTAAAATTTTAGGATTACACCAAATAGCCTAAATATGTTACGTTTATTAGCCCCCGTATAAAACCCGTTGTTACTCTCATTTTTAGAGTAAGATACCCCTAAAAAAACCCTCAGAACCATTCCTTTCGTTTCATACACCTTTGTTAATTATTTCGTTACACCTTAAACCTTAGCCTACCCTATAGATTAATATCCGTGGTTAGTTGCTTTAAGGCAAAGTGTGTTTCCTTGCGTTACATGTGTTCTTGTGCGTAAGTTCATTATATTTGGTTAGGTCGGGAAATTTCACAATGCAATGGAGTAAAAGTACATATTGTATAATTTTTGTGCCGTGTTATTTTTCGTGTGTTTACTACTTTCACTATTACCGTTATATCTGAAGTTATGAAAAGTATGGAAAAAAATTATCCAGAATTATCGTTATAAGTGATGTGGTGAAATTTTACACATCGTAGTATATGTTGATGTCAAAAAAAAAAAAAAAAAAAAAAAAAAAAAAAAAAAAAAAAAAAAAAAAATCGAGAAAATGAAAAGAAAAAGAAATAAGGAAGTTGGAAGTTTGTTAAACCAACTATTGTAAAGTTTTGTACTAAGTGGTTGATATCGCCACTATTTGTTGTTGTATTATATTTATGGATTGATTGGGAGTTGGACGTTATGGGAATGCCAACTAAGGTTTATTTTTTGATTAAGAGTTTATTGAGTATAACTTGTGTCTACCTTAAGCGTGAGTTACAAGTGTCAAAAGCGTAAGTTATTCTATGATATGAGTCTTATTCATGGGATGGTTGGGAAAGTGATTAACCACACTAGGATTTAATCTATTTGTTTGTTTATTTTTATTTTAAACCCATTCTTATATCCTAAATGTTATCCCTACCCTACCGTATTATTGTATTCGTTTTTAGCTTTCGAGCATCCGGATATAATGATGGCCAAGTAAGAATATTAAATGTGTAAATAAGGTAGTGACTATCCAAGTATTAGATTAATTGACTAACGCGCTAGCGATATAGTTTATGAATTGATGACCATCTGAGTTTAAGATTAATTAAATGATGTGCCAGCGATCTGGTGTGCAACTTGGTGACCATCCGTTATGAAAGTAATGCGCCAGCGATCCAAGGAACACATTAGTGACCATCCATCATTTGAAAGGTCAAGAACTTGCGCCAGCGATCCATGAAATATACTAGTGACCATCCGTTAGTTGAAAGATCGATGACTTGTGCTAGCGATCTACTAAGTTTATGCAGGAGATGTTTGAACGAAGCTAGGTTTAACCCTTAAACCTCACAAACCCTTTTTACCTGTTTAGAAATTTTATTCCTTAGCTTTAGTGGAACATATGTGTATGATTGCCAAGCCTATGATAGAATATTCGTCACAACTAAACAATGAGACGATCAGATCGTTCTTAAATTAAAATTTTATATTTGTTTCTAAATTGTTAAGTGTTTGGTTGTGTGATTATGATAAAACGAATACGTGCTTAATGATAAAAATAAATCCTAATATCTTCTAGGATACACTTTCATAATTCATAATATAGAATTTACTTGGGGACAAGTAAAGTTCATGTGAGGGGATATTTGATGAACTCAAATAACTACATTTTATTGTCATCATTTATCTTATTTATTTGATTCGTTTTATTATATTATTCATGAGAATCGATACTTAATCATTTAGTTTAGTAATTCTCAGGTAAAAACAAGCAATTGGTGAAACGATTTTGTACAAAATATGGAGCAAAACTAGCAAGATGTCAAAAGTCTACTAGAACCCAGAAGATGCGCCGTATTTCTCTCAACAGATACACCGCAATATCATACTTAGATGAATTCAAAGACCATTGCCTGACTTTGAAGAATGCGCCGCATGCAATTCTAGCATGCGCCGCATATGAAACTTTGGTTAACGTGTGATAACTGGCAAATTAGGGAGCCATTTTGAAAACCCGCATTACGTAAAAGTTCGTTTATAAATTTATATTTGAAATTTTATTCGTAACGAACTTGTAAAACCAATATTATGGTTGATTATATTTTAAAATCTTTATGAGATTTGAAGATTTATTTCAATCATTCGATATGGAAATTTACGTGGTGATTTATTTTGAAATTCTCATTTGGTTCTACATTGACTCCGGCACTAGGATAACCTAACAGAAATTTTATGTCTTGATTTTACGAATTCGACTATATATATATATATTTATTTATGGAACGTCTCGTGAGATATTAAATGATTTGAAACGAGTTTCGGGTTTTGGTTCGTGTAATTTACACCCACCCATCTTACCCTTATTATTATTATTATTATTATTATTATTATTATTATTATTATTATTATTATTATTATTATTATTATTATTATTATTATTATTATTATTATTATTATTATTAAAAATATATTTTTTTAGAGTAAAACTACAAAATATCGTCCTTGTGGTGCCTGGTATTTCAAAACAAACACAACCCACATTTCATCCTCACCATCTCTCTCTCTCATCCCTCTCCTCTAAGAAACCCTAGCCGCCACTATTCCGGCCACGCAGCCACCACACCGCTACCACTACAACCACACCGCCACCACCATAGTTACCACTTCACTCTCCTCTTTAACTTGATATAATTCACGCGCCTTCAAACCCACAAAAACATCTCTAATCCTTTCCAATTGAGACATATCTTGGTTACTTCTCTTAGATCTGTGATTTTTGAGGTTCTTCAAGGTGAGTAGACTCGTTTTGGCACCTTGGGTGCCTTGATATGGTACTAAATCCGTGGGAACACGGAAGATTTTGATGGGTATCGAATTAAAATGTTTGGGAAATAATATTTTTGTTATTGAAATGAGTTTGGTATCCGGGTTTTATGATTTTGGGTGTGATGTCGAAGTGAAACCGTGAGCCTATGCTCACGGCTTGGTATACTTTTGAGTTTTGGTGATTATTGGTTATACTTGGACCTGGTTGTTTGTTTGTGGTACCGCGACCCAAAGGGGTCCATTTGGTTGATTTGTTATGGCTCGGTTGAGCCTAGCCGAGGTCTAAATGGTCTTTGGGGTTGGGTTCTCGTGGCTTGTGGTGTAGCCGAGACCCAAACGAGTCTCTCGACTCGGGGTTTGACTTGGTAAGTCGACCCGTTTTATGGGTATTCTTGATGAATATTTTAGTTGTTATTCTTTTTGTTGCTATAATTGTTGCTGTTGTGGTATTTTGTTATTATTATTAATATGTTGAGATTGTTGTCATTACTTTGGAGCCGCGAAGGTGATGAATATAATATTTTGTGGAGTTGTTGACGAAAAGTGGTATTGGGGACTGATTGTGAGACGGTCACTTAGATTGACGAAGATAGGTTAGTCGGGTACCGTAGTCGGACCCTATTGTTGTAGCACGTGTGTTGGGATTGATTTGGACGGAGTTGGATTACTTATTTATGACTTGATTATGTTATTTTTGGACTTGGACAATGAGCCGAGAGTGATGACTCGGACATGTGACCATTTCGTATGACTCGATAATTATTTATAATTAAACGCAAATAATAAAACTCGTAATAATATTATTGGTAATATAAACGTTTATATAAATATATAGACGTGAATAACATATATATAAATATATAAATGCGTATATTAAAAATAAAAAGATCAGGAGTAATATTATAACAATAACGTGACGATAAATATTATGCTATGAGAGTAGTGTAATAATATTGAGAGCGTTATTATAATTAAACACTATAAATAACGATGAGATCTTGACTTTGAATAAATATTAAATAAAATAATATCTTTTAATAAACGGGGAAAACTATCGAGTTATACGGGGTCGTGGTCACTTGAGTCCAAGTGGTTTATTATTTGTGACGTTTGTGTTGTCATGGATATATGGCAATTAATACACTCACTTTCGATAACTACGTAACTTATTTAATCGACGGGTTAAATAAGAGCTATTTAGTTATTTAAATTGAGTATATTAATGGGCATCGTATCCTACGACGCCCATAGGTTGTGGTATGTGTACGAGAATAATAAATTACTAAGTATCTCGTGAGGTTGCCAAATTGACGAATTTGGTAAGCTTAACGGCATAATTAGAGAATTTATTAAACTTTGATATATACCATATTGTACTTTATGTGCAATGTGTGACCTAGGATTCGAGTATAATCTTAGAATGGTATATTAAGTAAATAAATATGGGGGATTACCAAATCGACGGATTTGATAAACTTCGATGATTTATTTAAATAATATATTGGGCTAATATTAGACCTATAGATGGTTTATTATTTCTTTTCGTTGTGACTTCTTGGTTTGAGTTGTGTCGACCCTCCACCTATATGGATACCAAACGTCGAATTTCAAATTAATACGAGAATAATACGAGAAATGGATTTTCGGAAGTAAAATGGACTACGTTCGGGTTTGAGAATATTCGATTTTGAGAAATGATTTCTGAACGAGTTGATATTGTTAGGTTGTGCCGAGTCCGTAGTTGCCGTCTTTTGAGTTACTATACATCTTACTTCTACCGATTTCTTATTGCTGATTTCTGGACTTGAGGTGAGTCATAGCCCCACTTTTTACTCTTGAACTATGTTTTCATTACTTGGGGTGAGAAACGTGCAAATTATTTTATGTGGACTATTATCGCTTTTATACTCTTTTCAAAACTTGCTATGCTTATATATAACTAGAAAGAGCGAGGCCTAGCCTAGAGTTAGGTAAGCTATACAACGAGGCCTAGACTAGATCTAGGTAAGTTGTACATGTCGTATTATTACGCATGTTGAGTATGTCGTATCCTTACGCATACAGATTGATTTGATTGGATTCGATTATTTAGATACTATAGTGTGCACCTATAGGTTATTAATACTTCGGAGGTTATCCGAGTATTTATGAAATTACGGGAGGTACCCGTGTATCTATGTTGTGGCGGAGGGTATCCGCAGGTTTTTACGGAAGGTATCCGTGTATTTATAATGGAGCGGAGGGTATCCGCAGGCTGTAGTGAATCCCTAGTATAGCTAGCAAGCATTTTGCGTATATGTCCACTATATTGAATTATGGATTTAAACCTATGATCTCACCAGCGAAAGCTGACTTTTAGCACGTTTTCTCAGGTAATTAAGCGATGATTTGGATGCTTGGATTGGAAGGCTTGGCTATGGTACCTGGTTTATGGATCTATTTTCTAAAACTCTGATATTTAAATGTGGACCTATGTTTATTACTTTTGGGCCTGACTTTGGATGAATTTGGGATAAATGTAAACTTTAAAACCCCGTTTTGGTTGTGTTTTTCTCATGTTTACTTTATCTCGTTCTTTTATGTCTTGTGTTTGATACCAATCCCCGTAACACCTCGAAAGCTTGTTGAGTCTTCCGATGTACCAAATTTTGGGGGTGTTACATAACGAAGAAGGTCAAGCTTGTTCTACTCCAGATACGCCGCATCATATTTCTGACATACGGCGTATCACTATCAAGACTTCACCAGATGTAATCCAAGACGCTAATGGACATGCGCCGCATACAAGAACTAAGTTACGCCGCATCTGAAGACGGCGTACGAATATTCCAGAATATATTAATCTTGGACCCCACGCGAAGTTAAGTGAATGCGCCGCATCTCGCTATTCTATATGCCACATCTTACCCTCAGACAGAAAGTATAAATACCCCAAGGATAGACGAATTTTGTGTGCAAGATACCAAGAGCAAAACCCTAAGAGACGAATTCAGTCAGAGAAGCTTCACAAGACACACACCAAACAAAGATCTTAGAGCTGTAAGAAGGTCCTACATGTATTTAATTCATTAAGTAGTTTTGTTTTATTGTAATAGTAAGCTTTAATTCATCAGGATAGATGGGCTTGTGATATGTGACTACGGAACATCGTACACTCCCTTTAATATTGCTTTCTCATTAATTAAAGTTTATATGTTGATGTCTTTGGTGACTTATATTAGTGCTTTGATAACCTCTGTGTCTAGCTGAGCCCGTGGACTGCCATGTCTGCCCCTTGCCTATTTATTCTAGCGTCTTTAGAAAAGTAGGATAGGCATAAGTGATCATTAAGTGTTTACTCGCCGATATACTAGATCCAACGAGAAATACCAGATTTAATACACTTCATATAAAACTAGCAATAAAATAAGTGACAAGCTACTTAATTATCAGGACAGGTCTTCTTATAGTTTCTATTATCTATCTGTATACGTGTTGCTGTTTGCTGTATAGTTCTCATTAATTTACTATTTAATAAAACCAAATCTGTGCTTGTCTCTTAAACTAAAACCCCCTTGCGTTAGATTAGATTGTAAAACTAACTTAAAATATTAAAATACTCATAGACAAATTAGGTTTTCGTTCCACTCTTAGTGATCGACACTCTGCTTACCAACTAGGCTACATTGATCGGGTACACTGCCCGTTAATGTTGTTTATAGGTTAAGTCGGCTAAATATAAATTTAAAACTTGATAAGGAATAAACACCTATACAACGACAACGTCAACTATCAACGAAGAAATCAAGGTAAAGTTATCTTACAACATTTCATGTTAAAATTTATATATCAATACGTGACGTTTTCAACTTTATATGAACAGAAAGCTGATCATGAGAATGTTGATCTTCATGATCATGAGGTAACACTCCTTTCTACATTTTTCGTTTTGTTTGAAATATATATTTATTTGTATCAACGATTAATATTCTTTTTCGTCTTTTAACATGAGCATGAAGACAACATATGTTTCACATCATCATATACTCTTAGATTAGGCTAAATTGTTAGACAGCATAAAGGTGTTTCAGAGTACGTGATGAATGAAGTATATGTATTCACCCAAGTGTATTACGTATAGAATGCTTAACTAATAGTGTGTAGCACTACTAATTTATGGTTATAACTTCCTGTCAAGTAGGAAAGGGTGTGTTCAAACAACATATCTTCTGCCCGACGTCGTGGTTGAATTGGAAAACGGATGCATTTACACTATAAAATACGCATCAGCAAGATGAGGCTGAATTGGGGACACATATATGGACAACCGGTCATATATAGACATATTGGATATAACAAAAAACCATCTCATATATTTGGTAGAGAAGCTTAAATAAACAACAAGTACCATAATCATCTAAGGAAGCATGAACTGATGAACTTGCATTTTTTATTGCCATCATCATTGCTATAGAATTATAGATAATCATATGATATCTCATACTAATCAACTAAACTTCTGATTACTATTCTACTAGCAAGCAACTCTACTACAAAAAAACCATCTCATCTATGTATGAATTTATATACGGAGTATTAATATTAATTGATTTACATGTATAAAAGATAATGCAATTTGCAGTAGTCAACATTATCACTTGTATGTTTAAGTGCGTAGATAATACAATGACCCGGATAGACAGTGGGTCAGGACTCTATTCAAGGTTTGTCTATGGGTTAAGAGTGGGTAAGATGTTGTGCGGGTGCCGTGTATAGAAGATAGTCCAGAGGACCAAATACATGAATGAAACGTGAACGTGTTACTAAAACTTAAGTTCCATGTTAACCTTCTATTAAGCAAGTTCTAGTGGGGCATTGCGTATGTGACTTGTAATAATACTCATTTTTAAATGACTTTCGATAAAACCTTGTGGCCAAAGTGAAAATAAATAGACATTTTATTAAAAACCTGGTAGCCAAAGTGTGAATAACAAAAACTTAAATAAATTGCATTTAAAATCAAGTCAAAGTGTTCGACAATAAAATAGGAGCATGTTCTTGCCTTATTTCAAGAAAGTCTCAGCAAACTACCTTACCTCTCTAAACCGCCAGCCATAATGTTATGTCATTATAGAATCAACTTGTGGTTCATTTATTGAAGTCGGCCCATAATTGAAGTCAAAACGTTTCATATATTATTGTTATTGTATCTGATAGAAATGATGAGTCAACTAAATGAGAACTATGATCCAAATGCACTTGTGAATGGATATAATAGTAACCATTTATCGAATTTTTATACTTCGTCAACACCAAATGTGCAACAATTAAATGACATTACTAATATTGGTCCTATCTCGGGCCAAACTCGAGGTGCATTACCTCTTCCTCATGCCCTTTCATCAAACTTGAATTCTTATCAAGCACCTCAAAATTAGGATAGGTTGAGGTCGAGGTCGTCCATGGTTAGGCACACAACCTACAAACTTTAACACTAACACTACAATTACACAACCACGACATTGGGGCAGGCCTCCATCTCGAGCGGGTTCTCCATTCGTTTCTCGCAATGTTAGACAACATATAAATCATGACGTCGAAAATGTTGATATTCTGCTTCCTCGCTCAAACATAGTAGCTATAACATGAGTAAAATTATTGAATCATTATATCCGGGCAACGCACGGGTATTATACTAGTTATTGACTTATTGTGTGTGTAGGAAGATTATTATAATGATATTGTATTATAATGATATTTTAGGAGGCTTTAGCAATACTCTTTTGCAGGGCCGTTCCATTGATTTGGGGGCCCGGTGCAAAATCACAAATGATTCCCCCATAATCCAAGTCTTTCACTCTTTTTGTATGTGACCCAAAGTTTGTCTTCTATTTTTTGTATGTGGCCCAGTTCAACTTTGATAATATTTAACAAAGACACTAAAATTCAAAAACGTTTATATATAAAACTATTAATATTAATGGATGTATACTAAATTGGGAGGCCCTTACAAAGGGGGGCCCGGTGCAAAATCACATGTTAATCATCGCCACTGCTCTTTTGGATATGGGAAATGCTATTTTTCCTACAAATTGTTCCAACTTATCCTCCTACTCACATGATCGTGACAAGTGTTAAAATTGACGGTTTGGATGCAAAGAGAGATTAGTAGAAATATATAAATAATATTTGTATGTGTAGGATGATGAGTAAAAAGATACTGCAGGAGTTTTTAGTACGTAATGCTTTTTGGATATACTAAAACGAGGTGGATCACCCGCGCGTTGCCGCGGGATGTTTTGCCAAATAATGTAAAAAAAAAAAAAAAAAAAAAAAAAAAAAAAAAAAAAAGTTAACGGATGAACAGTAGAATGTACAGTAACTTAACGGCGTTAGTTACTGTACATTCTACTGTATACTCACTCACAAAATACTGTAGCATAACAGTATTTGGCTAAAAAGCCCGCTTATTAGTATATTGTTATAATGATCTGAGCTAACTTGTGAGCTGCACGTGATTCATTGAACAATTGCAGAGATCTTTGCCTGAAATGTTTAAAGTATAAAATTGGCTTCTAGTTGCCGTCCATTCAGAGCCTCTACCTAATAGTCTAATACTCCAATAACAAGCACTAATTTGGATTAGTTAGTATCATTACAGAAATGCTAAGTGTTATTTTAGCTTAATATAACAAATAATATTATTGTACGTATTTTACTTACCACCTATATATGGATATATATTAAATTCACGTTTCCTAAACTAGAAATAGATGTTAGCTATGTGCAATGTGGAAGCACAGCTTTATTATCTTTATAAGTATGAAACGTATAAGCAAATGTGTCATGTTTGAGATAGGATGATGCAAACTAGAATCGTGACATATTCGACTTTCGGAATTCGTCATCATTGGATTCGTATCAATATCCACACCGTCCCTTTCACATCTAATACAAGAGCATGAAAATAGCTAAAATGTTAGTACTAGTACATTTTCTCTAACTCGAGAACAAATAACATAATTTGCATCTTAGTCTTAGTTTCTTTTTTCGATTCATGTATAGAGAAGTGAAAAATTCAACAACCAACTGATATAGTTTGTGCATTAACATTTTTGGTATTCCATACATGAATCTTGATTTGTTACATCATAACTTTAGGGGCCGTTTGGTTTGTAAAAGGATTTATTGAAGAGAAAAGGGGGTGATTTTGTTTTTTAATAATTAATTTATGTGTAGATTGTGAGAGATAATATAGATGTAGGGTCCAATTATTTTCTATAGTCACCATACATGCCATGAATCAATCTTTGATTCTCGAGCCCACTTCTATTACCAAAAACTTGAACCAAACAATTAATAACATGAATCAATTCATTCTTTGATTGCCACACCCTCATACCAAACGCACCATTAGTTTTGCTTTGCAAGATCCAGTAATTTTGTTATAATAAAGTACAATATGTTTTACATTTATTATTGGTTTTCTAATTTGATGCTTAAGGAAACTTTCTAAATTATCATGCTATTATAGAAGAACCTTTCTTTTTGGTCAAAAACTATATCTGCCAAAAAACTAGCCTTGGACCCGATCTTGTAATTCAACTCTATAGACCAATTCATAAATGTAAAACTTATGCATTATTGATTATTATCTTTTTTATATATATTTGAAGACATGACAGTGTCTATGCTAAAAGAAATTTGTTACCATATAGTAACTATTTTTCAGTCCTCGTATATGCATCATTTTATGAGATTTCATGAGAAGGGATTATTATATACTCCTATAGTTGTCTTCTTTTAATATTTTTAGTTATTCTTTTTTAGCAAGTTGGTTTTTCCTATACAGAATTCATAACATGTTAAGATGTCATAGAAATGCTCAATCCAATTGCATAGTTTTTAATTACTTACATTGTCATTGACATTTTGAATATTCAAATTTTTTATCTTATACAAAAAATTAACTATGTGTAGCAGTTCAAGTGGATATTGTTTAAAGAGTGGTAGGATTAGATATAACATTTTTATATATTTTATAAGCATGTTATTAACTAACCATCAACAACTTCTTTTCTTCCCCTAATTTGACCAATTACATGATGTGTGTTATTATTGGCTAGGATCCCTTTATATGTACACGTGTCAAGATCTGTCAGATTCAAAGATTTTTCTATAATATCTTTAAAGAATTTCACACGAAACCCTTGATGTTTAAAATATTTTGCAGAATTAAAGTTCTTATTGCTCACTTTACACCTTCGTTTTTGTCCTCAAAATTGGACTAACAAAATGTTGGAATTGTAGAAGAAGGTTAGAAATGATAAGAGGCAACAAACTAGTGTTTAACTTTATGACACTCAAAACAATTGTATTCTATAAGTTTGTTTATTTTTAGTTGTTTGAAGTAATTACTTTATTTTTCTTTGTAAAAGCAAATATTCTTTAACTAATAAATACTTCAAATTGGTCGGCCGATTAACGGATGGCTAACATAAGATTGATTCGATTAGAAAAATTACTTGATTATGGCCAAATCATACACATCTCTAAGTCATTCAATTGTGTAAATTTGAGTTATAACCAAATTAAAATATACTGTATGTATATAACAAGTCGAGTTGAATAATATAAGAAATTGGCAAAATTATATTACACGGCCTCTTTGATGTTTATCCCTTCATGTTTGGTATACAATTAACTTTTTAAAACGAAATGAGATACATATGAGTAGTACGCGTCTTTTGTCACACTATACTAAAAACACGTAACACTTAACATTTATGTCTCAAATCTTCAACTTTGACGATCATTACTTAACTTTACCAACTCAAAAGATCCCAACTTAATTATACATGCTAATCAAAATATCTCATAATTACTATTATACCTTTTTTGAAAAAAGCAAAACAAGAAATTATTTATACCAAAATAACTATTTAGCCTACGGTATTTCTATAATCAATTTTCCTACTTTTCAGACAGGATATGAATGTTCACATTCTACCTCCCGCATACCCCGTTCCAGCATAATTAAATATTGTCATTACTTTTTGTTGTTGAATATGTCAAACAACACAAACCTTAGGGTCACATATACAAATATAGGTGATTAAAAATGATAAAATCCAAGTAAGATTAATTAATAGCGATTAATTCGAGGTTAAAAACCGGACTCAGTAGGCCCCACTTCACTAAAATAAATATAAAAATCTCTGAATTTCATTTTAGAATCAAATTCCTACAAACACAACACGCATAATAAACCAACCCAACACCATTTCCATTCACAACACAACACAAAAACACAAAACCATGATCTTATTGCCATGTCATCATTAAACAAGCATCACAACCAGAAAATGATAACAACCAATCAACAACAACAACAAGAAGCATGAAGAAAAAAAATATTTATAACCATCATCATCATCGTAACAACATCGGTATAGAAATATTACAAGGCGTAATACTTTGTCACCGTCGTCGTGTTCATGATCATCATCTTTTGCCGTTTGTTTCCGCTGTTGCTGCTTGCATTTTGTTCTTTTTCGCGGTTTTGTCCTTCTTGTCTCCACCCATTCATAACCACCATTTTCGACATTCGGTAAGTAGAAATTATTTTGAACAAAAAAAGTTTATTTATTTTATAGAAATGTTATTTTTGTGATCATTTTTTTGATGTTGGTGTTTTTATTTTTTGTTTTTTAGTTTGAAGAGGTTGGGTCAAGTGGTGGAAATCCGACAGCTTTTCTTGTTCCGGTATGCGTTACATTCGATTTGTCCTGTTTTTGTGTTTCTTTTTATATAGTACTTCATTGTTTGGATAAAAATATTTTTTACCTGTTTTACATTTTTACCATCACAGTAACAAGGGAAAGTTTTACCAGAAAAAATACACATAGGAACTACTCCGTACTAAACGTGCATATAATATACATGTCACATGTGTGCTTTGGTTCTCGTATAGATCTCGGTTTAATTAAAACATGTATAAACGTAATGAAAAAATGATTTTTTTTTTTTTTTAAACATGGGTTTCCGACTCGACATTGCAAGCCGACTAATCCCACGACAACTACCTTTTTTGGATAACCCAGATTCAGCACAGGTGAACTTCCGTGACCACAAGGGGATCAATTATGAGAAATGATTTTTTACAACACTAGTTATGTTGTTTTGATATGCACATCATGTAAAACTTGACATGTTACATGTGAATATGTGATCGATAAAAACGAGTAAAATACTAAAATGTAGTACTCCGTATGTTATTTTAAGTGATGTACTGATGTAACTTTTTTTTAATACTATTTTAAATTATTTTATTTGATTTATTATTATTTTAATCTTGTTATGAATTTGAAGCCTTCAATAACAGAAGTGGATGTAGGCCGAAATTTATGGTGGTCAAGTCAATCGCAATTTTATTCCGGTTGTTCCGAAAAAAGTCCAAATTTTATAGGTTTGTAGTATGCCTATTTTTGTCTATACTTTACACATCATATGTTTCATTTTGGGTGTAATAAAACAAAAAAGCATATCATTTCATTGAAAAATACGTTACACTAATGTGATTTAGTCTTGATTTTGTAGAAGCTAAGCAGAAAACTAATCAACATCGGTTTTTGTTGATTGCGACGAGTGGTGGATTGAACCAACAACGGACAGGGGTATGTTTTATGTCGTGTTAATGTGTTACGACTTACGACACTTGTTGAGTATTTGTTTCTAGGGACTAATTAGTAACGACAATGGTAAAATGCAGATAACAGATGCTGTTGTTGCAGCTTATATACTAAACGCGACATTAGTGGTCCCAAAGTTGGACCAAACATCATATTGGAAGGACCAAAGGTTTGTAAAAGAACATAAGTGATTTTTCGTGTTTTTTGAGGTAGATTATATGTTCTTATGGGGTCCACTTTGTGCAGCAACTTTTCTGAAATATTTGATGTTGATTGGTTCATATCGTATCTATCAAAAGATGTTAAGATTGTAAAAGAGCTACCCGCAATTGGTGGAAAAGTTGTAAGCCCGTATAGGACACGAGTACCTCGTAAATGCAACCAAGGATGTTATCAATCGCGTATGGTACCTCTTCTCAACAAGAAAAAGGTTCATTTTGAAGTTTGAATTATAAGCTCAATTTTTGCTATTTGATATTTGAGATATTGATGTTAAGAGTTTTTTTTTTGGTTGCAGGCTGTTATGCTTACAAAGTTCGACTACAGGCTATCAAATAGGTTAGCTACACATCTTCAAAAGCTGAGATGCCGAGCTAATTATCATGCTTTGAAGTTTACTGACCCGATTGTTGAAATGGGGAAAGTGCTAGTTGAAAGAATGAGGAAGAAAAGCAAACATTTCATGGCTTTGCATTTGAGGTACACATAATGTGACCAATATCCCCTAAGTTTACACAATTCAAGGTACTTAATTATGAAAATTTGCAGATATGAATCTGATATGCTGGCATTTTCGGGGTGCTATTGCGGTGGTGGAGACAAGGAAAGAGTAGAATTACGACAAATTCGAAGAAGGTGGAAAACATTGCATGTAAGACTTGATTTCTATTTTAACGTGACAAAATGGGTTGGTTGGTAACACGTCCTGGTCAAACGGTTCATTTCTGAAACCGGGTTGGGTCAAAACCACAAACGCTTTCGTTTTTTATTTTCTTAAAGTTTATGCATTATTAAAACAATTACAGTGTTTTATGCATTTACATACCAATTAGAGTGTTTTATGCATTTAAATACACTCGGATCACTTTAGACCTGCTTGACTCGTTTAACCCGTTTAAATCCATTTGACCAATTAGACCCATTTACGTGAAAAAGGGTCAAAATTGTTAGCTTATTAAATTGATATGAACATGAATATTGAAAATACAGAAAAGGAATCCGGATAGGGAACGGAGGCAAGGGAGATGTCCATTAACTCCTGAAGAAGTCGGGCTTATGCTACGAGCATTAGGATACAGTAGTGACGTTCACATATATGTGGCATCAGGTGAAGTTTATGGAGGTGAAGATACATTAGCACCCCTGAAAGCTTTGTTCCCAAACATTCACTCTAAAGACACCCTTACAACCAAAGAAGAGATGGCACCTTTTCTATCCTATTCTGCACGTATGGCAGCTCTAGATTTCATTGTGTGTGACGAAAGTGATGTTTTTGTGACGAACAACAATGGTAACATGGCCAAAATGTTAGCAGGGAGAAGGTACGAAATACATTACTCGTGACACTGGTTTAACATTTTCATTCAAAACTCGTCATAATAGCCACAATGGGTTTTTAACAAAGATTTATGTTTGAATTTTGGCTGTTTTAGGAGGTATTTTGGGCATAAACCAACTATCCGTCCAAATGCCAAAAAGCTTTGGCGTTTGTTTGTGGATCGAAATAACATGACATGGGAAGAATTTGCAAACACAACACAAAGTTATCAGGTTGGGTTCATGGGCCAACCAAACGAGGTTAAACCAGGGACAGGAGAGTTCCATGAGAACCCCGTGGCTTGCATATGTGAGAAATCTGAGGCAATGTCAAAGTCCATGATCCAGTCAAATCATTTCCTTGAGTCCGATGAAACCAACTATGTAACGGATGAAGAGCACGATGGTTCTGATGATGAAGACGTTGAGAATGAAAACAGGACTCGGATTCAAAAGTTGGTAACTAGAGATGGAACAGGTTTGAGTCATATCGCTATTCCTGGTGCAAGTGAAATCGACGAGATTTTTTCAGATTGATTACATAATCATCTATTTTTTGATATTTTCATTGCCATTTTTTGGTTTATTTGTAGTTTTGGTTCTCTCAAAGAAATATTTTGGAAATTGGTACACCAAAGAAGGTTGTATATAGAGGCTTTGAAATGTTTTTTGGTAGGTTGTATTTATTCAAATTTAATAACTATTTTGTTATGATAGAAAAATGGTTGAATTTCCATAATGTTTAAAGAGGTTCTAATTGCTTTGATTTTTATTTTGGGCCAAAATCAGTTAGCTGATAGAATAGACAAATGGGTTAGCATCCTGTCGAGCGACCCACTTCTTCACAAACCAATAAACAACTTCCACAATTTAGGCATAAAGTTACTTGCACATTTAGGCCTCTCAATCATTTTTCTTTATTTTATGACTAATTGTAAGGATGAGTTCAACTGCTAAATATGTGTATACTTCCGTCTTCATTTAACTAGTTTATTAAGGAGTAACACTTCTATTAAGAAAAAACAGTTTTAAGGTATAGCTATCGTTTTTCTTTTAGGCAAAAAGAAATGGGAAAGCCAACAGCTAATAACTAATGTCGGAGAACTTCATCTATAGACAATGTCTATCTATCTATACAACAACAACAACAACAAACCCAATCCCACCGAAGTGAAGGGGGAGGAGAAATATAGACCGATCTTACCCCTACCACAGGGTTAAACCCGACAGTAGAGAGACTGCTTCCAGGAGGAATGTCTATCTATCTATAATGCCAGATTGCCAGTTAAAGAAATGCTACAACCATACAAGGTGTAACTACACGAGAATACCATACATGGTGTCATCACTTTTTAATCATAAAGGTTTATGAACCACCAGAGTTTCACCACCTTATGATTAAAATAAAAATTAAGCTGATATCTAAACACAATATAGAACATAGAGCTGGTGCACTGTGGTGAAGTATAAAACGGTTTACAACTAAGATCGAAAGTTGCATAAATCAATACTTCTATTCAAAATTACTCAATTCCAGCATCACATTATGGTGTGTGATTCACCTATTTTGAATCTTTTCTTCTGTTACTAATAATTTCCTATGATTCTCAACAAATTCTAATCTTAAGCATGATGCGACCTATCAAGACCATCCATAAACAAATTATACGAGTTGAACTGTCAACAGCGAAACAAAGTTTTGGCTTTATTCAGTAAGTAATGTTTTCCTTCAACTCTCCTACTTTCATAAAATCCAAATATGACTTACCATCAAGCTTACGAGCAAAAAATCCCTTAAAGTATTCCTCAAGGGGTACTCGCCGGAAGTTTGCTACCTTATGTTGTGCAACAAGGCTTTGTGCAGGGCCTAATTCTGTACCCATTGTGGAGCTGTAGAATGTTGCCACCGATAACCTCTCATAGTCTGAGTTCACTACTGCTCGATGCTCGATACTCTTGTATACACCATTACTTACAATCTGTGAAAAACACATTAGAAAATGATGTTACTGGAAAATAGAGATGGCCATCAATCCATTTAATATGGGTTGTGTTATTTCAAACATTGATCTAACGGGTCAAATAAAGTTTTCTGGAACACCAAAAATGGTTTGAAAATCACTAAATGTCCATTTTTTATGACATGCAACCGTAGCTCCTAAAATTTTCTAGTAAAACTTAGTCTGCTGTGGTTATAGTTTAGTGTTTGATATCATTTTAACGGGTCAGCCCAACTCCACTTGACCCGTTCCAATTCTCTGAGCCACATATAATATATGACATCGCTCTAAAATTCTGTTATTACCTCCATTATGTCTCCAATGTTGACTACCAAAGCATTTGGCAGAGGTTTAATGGTTACCCATTTTCCATCTTTTCGAATTTGGAGGCCCTCGGTGGTGTTTAGTTGATAGAGAATGGTCAAAGCATCTGCATCAGAATGTGGTGAGAACCCTACAGCCATTTCTGGCTCGGGACATGGAGGATAATAATTCATTCGCATTGACTGAACACCATCTTGAAACAACTCGGTAATTTCCATGTCGTCCATCCCTAGAGCCTTAGCCATTTGACCTAAGATCGCCATTGCTAGCTTTTTTATTTCTGCAGAATATGCTTCCAGCTTTTGTCTGCACGATTATCTGAAATTACTAATATACTCAAGTCCCTTATTTCATCACTTACTTCCTTTAATTATGAAAATAACCAAATACACAAGATCATGAAAAGTGATTTGTAGAATTAAAGCAATAACAAAAACACATTACACGGCCGACGCTAAAACACTACCGACAGGTTGTTTAATTTAGTATGTTAAAATGTAAGAACAAAATATAATCATTTTCAAGATATGCATCCGACCCATAACACAAAACATTTATTAAAAGGTTTCATTTGCGGTAAAAGGAGAACCTGAGGTTGATAGGCAACTTCTGAAATAGCTGTAGTTTCCTGAGATCATGCGGAAGAGTAGTTATGTAAAACATGTCGGACCAGTCAAGCTTTTGCTCCTCTGATACAACAAACAACTGACCAAAACCTTCATGGTTGTCTTCTTGCTGCCATAGCTTCTGTTTCTCCTCCATTGGGAGGTCGAAGAAGTTCAAGACTTCCTTTTTGAAATCGTCTAACAAGGACTCACTTATTCCATGGTTTATAACCTGTTTTTATCATAGTTCTAAATACTACATATATCTCTTGTATGAAATGAAGGCACGCACACACAAAAACAAAAACATAAAAATGTTTTTCTCTTATTAATGTAGGTACATTTTTCTGATGCAAATATGTGTGATGTACTCATGTACACTACTAAAAATTATTAAATAGTTGCAACAATACCACATATAAATAGATTTTCAGAAGCTGACCTGGAAGAATCCCCATTCCTTAGAAGCTGTATGGAGCTTATTAAGCTCAGACGAATACGCTGAAGATTCATTAGCGTTTGCAAACAAGCGTTGAAGATCAATGACCGGCACAGATGAAGTCAACGCACCATCACATGATACGTTGAGCTGAACCTGATCATCATGTTGGTGTGCATACCTAGGTGGGATCTTGGTAATGGATTGCTTAGCAAGTTCTTGTACGCTTGGCACAATTAGTGATCTTCCAAAGTTAACTGCTTCCTCATTGTGTTTATCCATTGACATTATACAAATTAGGATTCCAAGAATTTAAATGGTATCTTTCGAAATTCGAATTATAATAGGGCGGTTATATATTCTTATCTGTCACACATTTTCAGTAAGTTTTTGTTTGACACTAGCTTGTTTTCTTGAAAAACGACATATTCTATCACCAACCCTTAATTTATTAAAGATTCTTATTATTTGGTTGCAAATAATGATATAGACACTTAGCATAATCCTACTATATTATTTGGTTTCTTATGGGTGTTTAGCAAGCTTTTAATGATAGTTTATGTATTTGATAAGGAAAACCCCAGTCCAAAGGCTTATTCCCGCTCAAAACATTTAGGGGGCGTTTGGTTTGAGGGTTTGGGGGAGGGTTTGGGTATGAAGGAATAACTTTCATTACTATTGTAGTTGTTTGGTTTATGGGGTTGGTATTCGAAAATGGGAATCAAACCCTCAAAACTAGGCATCAAAACCCACCAAGACTAGTGGTTTACAAACCCATTCCCATACCAATACCCATAGTCATTCCTTTAAAGAAACCAAACGCCCCTTTTAAGTCTTTTAAAATAAGCTTTAGTTGAACAACTTAGCTTAATGGCTTTTACAAAATACCGATATATGCCTTTGCCCATATTATTCACTAATAGAAGAGAGGAGATGCGGAGATGTTAGGTAACTAAAGCACCTAACCTTGAATTGGTGGATGCGGGGCATTGTATTAAAAACAAAACCGTGAGTAAGAAGTGCCAAAGTGGACAATATCTACCATAATTGGCGGTTCGTACTGTCCTTCATTTTGTAAATGATTTTTGGAATGAATCAGTATTGTTTCCATTTCTTAGGTGATTAACGATTGGTATGAGTGCGATCTCTAATTAGTCACGATGTGAGAGACGACACGACACGGAAGACCATTCTTCAAGGACAAAGAATCATAATGGGTGGTTCATACCAACGTTTTCGATCCAAGTGATTTCTCAAATACATTAGAATCTATTCTTTTCTTGAGTGAATATTGAAACGATTGATGAGGCGAAAAATGATCCGTTTTTAGGGGGTCATTTAAGCCCGAATTCGAATTTATTTGATCAAATATTGCCCTAAATCGTTCCTTTTGTGATTTTAGGTACTTTGGGAGAGAAATCTGGAAAAGGAAGCAATTCGGACGTTTTTGGAGCATAAAAGTGAAGAAAACGCCAAAGACTTAATTTTCCATGCTGAGAACAGTACCTGACGGCGTCAAGAGCATTTTGGTGACGGCGTCAAGAGTAAAAGTGGTGACGGCCCAGAGAGAATGTGAAGGCATCACCCAAGGCCGTCACGTGTTAACTTGTCAAAACTTGCGCGCGGAGTAGCTGATATTGTTTTGGTCATAACTTTTGCATACGAACTCGGATTTATGTGATTCAAAAGCCCACGCGAAGAGGACGAAGAGATCTACAATTTGGTGAAAAAATGGTCGTGACGGCGTTAAGAGAACGAGCTGACACCGTCACGCCTTGCCGACAGAAAACATGCCTATAAATATAACATCATAACTTCACTTTTTGTAAGCCCTAAACCCTAAGGTCGATTCCTGGGTTTAGGTGGGTGTTTTTCCAGCAACTTAGAGGGTTTCAATCACTCCATAAACATCATGTATTGGTTTGATGATTCTATCTCAACTATGTCTTTCATTATTCTTGTTGATTGTCCTTCTTTGATTATGATTTGCTAATTCACCTTGTGTCTACTTGTGATTATGTGAAACTTGTATATAATTGATTAGATCTCATTGATTTCTTGTTGATGTTGTGTCTATCTCCATCAATTAAGGCGTGACAACTTCAATAGATCTAGTTGGTTTAGTTTATAATCCTTGTTTCCTATTGATTCTTGTTTTGATTGAATGATTTATATGTTAGGCTTAAGAAAACTGGCAGATCTCCAAATGGTAACATGCTTGAACGTCTTAGGAAACATGAACCTATTGCACTAAGGTCTTTATTGGTTGTATTTAATGCATGAGCCACTGTTTACAATCCCTATGGTTGTGCTGGGCATGGTATAGGGGGAGATAAGAACTCATAGAATTGGGGAGTTATGTGCGATACCCCATGAATGGTATTAAGGAATACAACCCGTCAATTAAAACAAGGTTACAATTCAATAGGTAGGATTGGATAGCTAGCAAGGAGTAACATATCATGGGTAGACATGCTTCACGTATCTTGTAGAACCTTAGTTTATTTTCTTGTTTATTAGTTTAATTAGTAGCTTTTGGGTTAGTTGATTAGCAACTAATTCCGCCCACTCTCCCAATACCTGAGATTTTTACTTGCTTTTCATAAAATATAAAAACATAAAAAGAATCATCCTTCACCTTTAGACCTAGTTAGATTAATTTCAATCCTAACGACACTATTCCTAGCTGAACGATCAATCCCCCGGTACTTGTCACTATACTATACTACAACGATCAGGTACACTGCCTGGTGGGGTTGTAAGCTTCTCAAGATCCCTTGAGAGGTAAAGCCTGGTGCGATTCCCCGGCAACGGCGCCAAAAACTTGATACGTGGAAATCGCACCAGGCTTTACCTCTCAAGGGATCTTGAGAAGCTTACAACCCCCACCAGGCAGTGTACCTGATCGTTGTAGTATAGTATAGTGACAAGTACCGGGGGATTGATCGTTCAGCTAGGAATAGTGTCGTTAGGATTGAAATTAATCTAACTAGGTCTAAAGGTGAAGGATGATTCTTTTTATGTTTTTATATTTTATGAAAAGCAAGTAAAAATCTCAGGTATTGGGAGAGTGGGCGGAATTAGTTGCTAATCAACTAACCCAAAAGCTACTAATTAAACTAATAAACAAGAAAATAAACTAAGGTTCTACAAGATACGTGAAGCATGTCTACCCATGATATGTTACTCCTTTCTAGCTATCCAATCCTACCTATTGAATTGTAACCTTGTTTTAATTGACGGGTTGTATTCCTTAATACCATTCATGGGGTATCGCACATAACTCCCCAATTGTATGAGCTCTTATCTCCCCCTATACCATGCCCAACACAACCATAAGGATTGTAAACAGTGGCTCATGCATTAAATACAACCAATAAAGACCTTAGTGCAATAGGTTCATGTTTCCTAAGACGTTCAAGCATGTTACCATTTGGAGATCTGCCAGTTTTCTTAAGCCTAACATATAAATCATTCAATCAAAACAAGAATCAATAGGAAACAAGGATTATAAACTAAACCAACTAGATCTATTGAAGTTGTCACGCCTTAATTGATGGAGATAGACACAATATCAACAAGAAATCAATGAGATCTAATCAATTATATACAAGTTTCACATAATCACAAGTAGACACAAGGTGAATTAGCAAATCATAATCAAAGAAGGACAATCAACAAGAATAATGAAAGACATAGTTGAGATAGAATCATCAAACCAATACATGATGTTTATGGAGTGATTGAAACCCTCTAAGTTGCTGGAAAAACACCCACCTAAACCCAGGAATCGACCTTAGGGTTTAGGGCTTACAAAAAGTGAAGTTATGATGTTATATTTATAGGCATGTTTTCTGTCGGCAAGGCGTGACGGCGTCAGCTCGTTCTCTTAACGCCGTCACGACCATTTTTTCACCAAATTGTAGATCTCTTCGTCCTCTTCGCGTGGGCTTTTGAATCACATAAATCCGAGTTCGTATGCAAAAGTTATGACCAAAACAATATCAGCTACTCCGCGCGCAAGTTTTGACAAGTTAACACGTGACGGCCTTGGGTGATGCCTTCACATTCTCTCTGGGCCGTCACCACTTTTACTCTTGACGCCGTCACCAAAATGCTCTTGACGCCGTCAGGTACTGTTCTCAGCATGGAAAATTAAGTCTTTGGCGTTTTCTTCACTTTTATGCTCCAAAAACGTCCGAATTGCTTCATTTTCCAGATTTCTCTCCCAAAGTACCTAAAATCACAAAAGGAACGATTTAGGGCAATATTTGATCAAATAAATTCAAATTCGGGCTTAAATGACCCCCTAAAAACGGATCATTTTTCGCCTCATCAACGATATTTCACCGATACAATAAAAATCTAACTTAAAATTAGGGGTGGCTCAATACCCGCTAGTCACCCTAGTAGTTTTGCCCCTGATTACTTTCCAGCCATGCCAATATAAAGGACCATTCAACTTGAAAAGTATTTCAATTAGAAAGCGTTCGAACTTCAGGGTTGATGTCGAAAAGAATGCATGAAGCTTGCAAGTTGTAGGATTGGCAAAGAATGAGATGTTACTTCTTATTCCAACCAAATAAAGGGTAAAGTCCATAAATTAGCAACATACTTTCCCAAATTTACAGAGTTAGGTAACGAACTATTTTTATTACCAATTTAGTATGCAAAACCGGCTAATTTTTGACATTATAGTAAATATGGTAACCGGGTACCTGCTAAACCGGTAAAAATTGCTTATTTGGCATTTTTATTTATTTCTATGCTTAAGGGTGTAGTGATTATGTGGATCTTTATTTTCAATTTTAGCCCCTGAATTTTCATAGTTCTTTTAAAATCAACCCACCAAAATCATACATATACAATTATATCATACATATACAATTATATACTTTTGCTTAGGATCTTGGAATACACAGAAGAAGCATGCACGATGACTGTAAAGAACAGATGATAAATATTCAAGTTCAAGAACAGATTGTTGACAGTAAAGAAGTGAAAAACTTTGACTCATCATCTTTATTTATACCGGCAACAATCATCTTCTGCGGCGCGTATTCCGGCATCCATCATCTTCTCCGATGAATATTCCGGCAACCACCATAATTAGAAAAAGCTACAAGCCCTTCCATCAAATTGAATAAAAACCCTACTAGATCTGATTGTACACGCATCTCTCTCGATCTAAAAATCATATAAATTTGAGATATACCGACAATCTAAAAACCCATATCACTCGACCAAATCCCAGATCCAAAAAAAGAAGACGGGTCTTATAAATATGGGTAAGGGTCGTTGCAATTACCCCGCGGTTGAGATGAAAAATGGGTTTTGATCAGATTTGTGGTTTTGTGGTACATATATCCCTGCCTGTCTCATATGTGCGGAACCAGGTTTTTTCGGTTCCAGCCCCCCTCGAATACATAGGGTAGGTAGGACTGGGTGAGAAAGGGTTCCCTGTTGCCAATAAACTTTCCCCGGCCTTCGATTCCCCTTACTCATAAAGGGATGAGATTTTTGATATGATTATTTATTTTTGGGAATTGATATGAAGATATGTTTTGCAAGGAACTGATGAATGCAAAGAATCAGTGGTTTGGACTTTGGATTATAACTGAATACGTGAAGCAAAAGGTGAGAAATAATAATAAAAAGTGATGCTAAAAGTTGTTATTGGGTATGTAGGATTGGATTAAAAATAAGTGTCTAGGTGGCTCTTTTAAAAAATACATGATACACGTGGAAAATAAAATTGGGTATTTGGATTACTTGCCGGTAATAATCACTATAATGTCAAAAATTAGCCGGTTTTGCATACTAAATTGGTAATAAAAATAGTTTGTTACCTAACTCTGTAAATTTGGGAAAGTATATTGCTAATTTATGGACTTTATATATAGTTCATAAATAACAATGTCCGAGTTCCGTGACTATTGTTTACGAACTTTTTCTCTTAACATTACCATTTTCATACCATACTGTAAAACATTAACCTCTTTTATATTAATGTTGAAATTTATGTCGCAATTGTACTAGAATACGCTTGGCCAAGGTTATAAATAGCGTGAGGTGTGGCGTGGCGGTGACCAAGCCTCACGCCTTGGCGGCAAAGGCGAAACTTTTTGCGTTTATAAGGCGTGGCATAAGGCGACACAAAATATGAAAATATTTATAAATTTATATCATATTCTATATATATCGAGTTTATAAAAAGACGTGACATAATGCGGCATAAGACGTGCCGTGACGCATAATCAAGCCTCACGTTTTTGTAGGGCCTTTACACGCCTTTTAGAACCATGCTCTTGAATCTTGATAGTTATAAGAGAAATTCAATAAAATACGGAAAATAATACTCATGAAATTCATATTCATTGTGTATAGTTATTTGAGCCAAAAAAAAATAAAATAAAATAAAATAAAAAATAAACTTCTTTTATCTATTGTTATGAAAAAAAGAAAATTCTCAAAGTAGCCTAGTGGCCCAATAGCATTACTTTTTCTAGCCAAAAAAAATTTCACAAAATAGCTTTGGACGACCTGTAATTGAGCGACCACCTTAATAGCATGAAACGTGTATTACTTTTTTTCATTAAAAGACAAAAACTAAGTAGCCCAAAGTATAAGTTGCTCAAGAAAACCAAGTCGCCCAGTACTTTTTCTTACGCATCTATACTTCATGAACTAAAAAATTGGACACGTATCATGCAGGGGGTTGCCCAATTGTCAGGTCGCTTTGGGCTATTTTAAGATTTTTTTTTTTCCTGGTCTAAAAAAGGTAGTGTCATTGGCCAAATAGAAATACAAAATTGAAACAATTTTGGCAAACTCATCTAAATTTCATCCGGCAAAAAATATGTATAAGAATACATGTGTTGACTTTGTAAAAAAAAAAAAAAAAAAAAAAAAAAAAAAAAAAAAAAAAAATTATCAATTTTCATGTTTTCTAATAAATTATACAACTTTAAGTAAACTCACGTTATTTTTTTTATGAGATTAATTTTCTTATTTTTTTTATTTGCTCTTTAGGTTCAATAACGACTAATATTATTCCTCTTTATAAGTTGAACACGTGCATACACGGTGTTTAAAAATCAAATGCGACTAAAATTATTATTAATAGGAATATAAACATCAAAATGAATGCATGACACCACGGGTTACTATTAGATGAAAACATATACACGATTTTGTGCACATAGCAACAACACATATTAATCGATATTAATACATTAATGACAAATTATGTAAAAATCCTCGCGTGCATGAATATCATATCTATTTCTTATAACGACTTTACATAAAATTATGAAAAAATCTTATTTAACAACTTTATATATGCACGCGTACATGCTTTAAAATCTTATTTAACAACTTTATGTAAAAATAGAGATTTACATTTTTAACCAATTGTATTATTAACATGAGATAACATACAATTTGTACACACAAATAATTAAAATATAAATATATTATGATTTATATCAAAACACATTAAGTAAGATTTATAATAAAGCCTTGTGCACGAACAAGATTAAATAACTATAAAATACATAACGACTTATATGCCGTTGCTACATTGTGTGGGTAGTCTCTTATTGAATTTAATTATAAACACAAAATTTGTTTTTTTTTTTATCAAAAGACTTGTATTTTTTGGGTAAAGGGGAGTAATCCTGCATCCTGGTAAATATATTAAAACCAAAAACGTTTAAGGACAAAAGGATATGGGTGAAATCTCATATCTCAGCCCGTTACATAGGCGATAAAGCTTACATAACAAGGTAGACAGCTAAGAAGCTTGAAAATAACTAGTGCTTATGAGATGCCATAAGCACTTACAACTCAAGAAATAACACAAATAAGCTAACCAGCAGCAATCGTGAAAGATGAACTTCCACCTGCATTTGGATTAGCCAAATTTTCATTTACATATGTGACATGTTCTACATCTTCCTCATCATCGTTTACCAATGCAGCATAAGAATTAGATGTAGTAACAATACCTTCCTTAGAAGTAAAACCAGTAGACTTCAACTTAGACGACGTTGTATGCACATTAGGCCGAATATTAGCACCCTTCTTTGGTTCACTAGTAGTCTTCTTTGGCTCATACCTGAAATTCTGTTTGACTGAAGTACTACAAAAATGACTACCTTTAGCAGACTGGCTTTACCTTTGTTCTTCTTATGACTCACCGTTTGGAAACCATCATTGGCAGGCACAGTAGAAGGATTAGCAACATTTGAAGTAGTAACAACAGGATAATTGGCCACTTTATTAGGGCAATGATCATGGATATGGCCAAAAATCTTGCATAATGTACACCTGGGAGGCCTCCATTCATACTCAACTCGGATAGTATCTTTAGTAAAACCATCCCCTATAAGAGAGGGGACACCAATGGTAACAACCTCTACGAGTTCAGCCTCTGAACTATCCTCAATTAAGCACCGAGCAAAACTACTCCTACCCCAAGAATCCTTACACATAGAGCTCGTATACGAATCAAGCATAATTTGCCAATAAATGAAGCAAGCTAATACCATCCTCTTCAAACACTTGAATAGGCACATCATGTAATTTAACCCATACCGGAATACGAATCAGCTCTTCCTTACACAACCTAATATCAATTCACCATTTCTTAAGAATGATCGGCGATTTTCTTCGTATCATCCAAGGGCCATCTTCCAAAACTGCTTCTAAAACAGACTGAGTATCGAATTTAAAAAAGAAAAAGCCTTTTTCATTCATCATAATCTTTTTCAAACCATATTTAGCCCAACTATTTTTAACATAGTACTCAACCACTGGAAACGCAATTCTATTACCAATAAAGTAGCCATATAGGGTATGCTCAAGACGTGCACTAACCTTTTCAACCACACTATGTGGAATAGAAAGATTAACTCCTTCACAGACTGAAGATTTATCCATTGTATTCGCATCCACATTTACAACATTGGGTGTTGTATCTTTGATACTGTCATCAGAATTAGAATTTGTTGCAATAGTATTCATCTCATAAACCTCAAGCAAACCACTCATAGCTTCATGCACCTGTGAACGAGTATCACTATTCAAATTAGACCATATTGGATATTTACCATCTTCAACCTCCTGAAGGAATAAATCAATATCCAAGGTTGATTTCAGCGAGACACCAAACACCAATTCAATAAAATCATGTTTGTTTTTTATAGAATTAAGCTTAATAGAAGGACCAGTACCCACGTGCAAATGGGATGATTCAGCAGCAATCGGTCCTTCATAATGCTCAACCTGAACATGAGGAGATGTATCATAAGAATTTTCAGCTATAGGCTGTGTCTCCACACCTGTAACATCCTTAGTTCGAGACTTCTTATGTTTCCTCATAGCCACCTTCGACAAATCAACAGTAGCACTCAATTCTTCAATATTCACATTAACATGTTGTGTTAATGTATTATTCCCTTCTCCCAAATTCGACATCACAATAATGAACACCAAATACTAATGCAAACGCATGAAACCAGAAACAAAACACTTCAATAAATACGAGTAAACCCTAATTTAACCAATTAGGGTTTTTTAATCAGGAACGAACAATAACTAACCCATAATAAATTACTGATGACTAATCGGTATTGATGATAATGATTGGAATTAGATAGACCAGAACACGAACCGACTAAGAAAACACTAGGTATCGATTTAGAGAAAAACCCAAACAATAAGTAAATCGACCTAAGATCCCAACATAAACAATGATTGAAGCAAGGTAAAACTTGAATCAAGATTGGATTGGAGAGGATTAGAGATCGATCAGGCAGAAAAGTAAAGGTAAGGGTTTCACAGAATCTCCAAAATCACCAAAGGGGGAGAGTTGGCGCTTTTGAGTCTTTATCAAAAAAAAAAAAAAAAAAAAAAAAAAAAAAAAAAAAAAAAAACTTGTGTTTCAATGGTATATCAGAGAAACTTCCTAACTAAATGGTTATGGATTCTAGTCTTACTGAAAACATATGAGATAGATTGGTGATATAAATATTGTAAAATAATTAAAATTGTTCTAAAAATATTTTATATTCTTTTCATTTGATTTTCTTTTCTTACTTATAACTGAAAAAGGGTTTATTTAACTTGTGTATTACAGCACAAGTAAAGCATACCAAAAGTACTACAGCACCGATGAAAAAGGCATAGAAATTCACACAAAAGTACAATTTTTATGTACTTTTGTGTAAGTCTCTTAAGTATTTTTATATACTTTTTGATGTGATTAGCTTGATGTGCCCAACTAAAAAAATATATAAAAAGGGCGATGGAAATAGAAGAAAATCGTAGTCCGTAATATCCAAAGAAGTATGGATTAGATGAAGTGAAAGAAAAAGAAAAGACGTGGAACCACTCACATCTTTCCTTCCTTGTCCATTTCCATTCTCTTTCTCTTTCTCACACATACAACAACAAAACACACTCCTTACAAAGAAAGAAGCAGCTAGCTAGCTATGGCTTCATGCTCAACAGCCAACACTCTTGTTCAGTCACCAATCTCTCTTCGCCAGTCAATAACCAATGGCAATAATTCCCTGCTGACGTGGAGCCGTGCTTTTGCTCCAGACCGTCTTCTTAACTCCTCACTTTCTCATTCTTCCCACCTTAGACATGGTATATCATTTATTGTTTTGTTGAATTATGTATCCTAGTCTTTCAAAATCATTGCCTTGAGGTTTGTAGTATATCCCGAGAATGCGAAGTGAGAAATGCTCTAACTACTACGAATTTCTTATGTATATAAAAAAAAGTTGGAATTTGTGGAGAGGCTTCAGTGTTATGTTTATCAGTTTATGTATGCCTTTTTTAACATGTAAATGTAGATTTGCCAAGTTCTACGGGAGTCATATTAGTGTATGCTAACTGTAGAGGTGCACAAAGCCCGGGCCAAAAAAAGCCCGGGCTTTTGATAGTTCAAAAAAGCCCGAGCCCTAACCAAAATATTAGGCCTATTTTGGCCCAATGGTCCGGCCCAGGCCGTACCGGGCTTATCCCGAGCTTTTTTTTTTTTTTTTTTTTTTTTATATTTTTGTAATAATAATATAGTTATTACATATGGAAATATTTGATCAACATTTGTAAATCCATTAAGTAATAACAAAACAAAGTTAGAAGCACATTAATTGCACAATAAAAACTGTCTAACAACAAAATCCTGGCTTTCGGGCTTTTTGGGACTTTTTTGGCGGGCTTTTTCAGGCTTTTTAGCGGGCGTCTCAAAAGCTCGGGCTTTGGGCTTAGCCGGGCCAGACCGGTCTTTAGTGGAAAATATAAGGACCATTTAAGCATGTTGGACCGGACCGGGCTTCGGGCCAGGCTTTTCTAGGCTGGGCCCAAGCCCAGGCTCGGGCTTTAGCCTATCTGGGCATCTCTAATGCCAAGAATGACTATGAAAGTAATATTTGTATGCTAACATTTTGCTAGCATCAACTATTGGGCATGTGGAGGAGTGAATTTTAGTTGTGTTTGAGTTGCACTCTGCTTCAGTCAAGTCAACTCCACAATCTTGCCAATTTCCGTCTTTTAGATGAAAATAGACTTTAGTACCTCTTAGATGCAATAATGCAGCTTTGGTACCTTCCTTGCCAATTTGTAATGCAGTTAACATATATTTGTTCATGTATTTGTTTTAAAATAATTTTCTAAATTGTATCAGCATAAATTTAGAAATTAATTGGAGCCTGTATCTATCAAATTTTATCGACTGCAGTTCATGGCTTGCTGTATATGGATTAGGATTTTAAAATAGTTTGTTTCGAAAGCTGATTAACCCTGTTCTAATTCCAGGTCTAAGACATCGATTATAAACACTTTTTTTTTCCTTCAATACTATGTCTCATATAACTACCTATGAGACATAGAATTGAAGAATCGAAGAGTGAAAAGGAGTATAGCTAAACATCACAAAAAAACGACCTACCTCAACTCTAATAGAAAATTTTTAAAAAAATTATGACACACGTGGAATCATGAAAATAAGATGGATCAATGGTCAAAACCATAAAAATAGGCCAATCTTCCGGTAGATGTAGCGAGAAGTGAAACTGTCCAAAAGATCCAAATTTGAAACCAATTGAAACAAATGTCCCGCCATGCCTATAAATATTGACCCTTCACTGTTTTAGATAATAAACCGAATCATTCGTAACTCCAAATGAGAATTAAACAATTTCATGAAACACTGCATAGCGACTTTGCTGATATCATGTTGGAACATTTTAGGAGTTGGAGGATCTGTGAAGCCACTGATCACATGTAATGCTGGGTCAGCACCTGTAGCAGCAGCTAATTTGGCACCAGGAACCCCGGTAAGACCAACCAGCATAATGGTTATTGGAGCCACAGGAACATTAGGAAGGCAAGTTGTTAGGCGGGCACTAGACGAGGGATATGATGTGCGATGCCTTGTCAGACCTAGACCCGCCCCTGCTGATTTTCTCCGTGATTGGGGTGCCACTGTTGTCAACGTAAGCGTCTAGTCTTCTACTTTTTTTTTGACATTATTATTCGATACTTTTTACTAATTTGTATATGCATAACTTTTATATGTGCAGGGAGACTTAACCAAACCTGAAACAATACCAGCAACACTAGTTGGAGTGCATACAATCATTGATTGTGCGACAGGGCGTCCTGAGGAACCCATTAAAACCGTAAGCATCTTCACTTGCAATCTTATTTGTTACATTTTAGTTTTTACTTAAAAGTATGTGACAGCTTTAATAAATCTACTCTTTCATTTTAGGTAGATTGGGAAGGAAAGGTTGCTCTAATACAGTGTGCTAAAGCAATGGGAATCCAAAAGTACGTATTCTTCTCAATTCACAATTGTGACAAGCATCCCGAAGTTCCATTAATGGAGATCAAGTATTGTACCGAAAAGTTTCTTCAGGACTCTGGCATCAATCATGTTGTCATCCGATTATGTGGTTTCATGCAGGTATGCTTTTAGTGATCTTATAACTTCACAAATTTAGTTTTTCCTTCCTTAGCTTCATGTATCTACCAATGTGCTTATTAATTTCAAGCTCCAATGATATGATAAATGTCAAGTTCGCATGATCAACTTATGTGCCCCAAATGGCCATCTTTGGAGTCAATATCTACCCAGTCGACAAAGTGACACACTGTGTTGGATTATTATCAAGTCCCAACATTGAGATTGTGCCAAAACAAACATTTTATGTCCTTTGTACTAATCTTGCAAATTAGAACTGTGAAAATAGAGGCCAACTAATAAGCAACTTTTGTTAAAAAAAAAAAAAAAAAGCAGTGTACTTGTTTGGCTAGCATTTCTTCCAGGAAGATCCTTACGTGCTCTTGCTGGTTATCCCTCCATATCTTTGCATCAATCTTTATAGACCATTTGAATGTGAAACATCAAGAAAACATCTGTTCTTTTTATCATTTGACTATAAAACGAAAGATATTGAATAAACCAATGTCCAGCAAAGTTGAAGAACAGCAAGTGGATAGTACATATCTTATTTCAATGTCCGTCAGTACATAAAAATATAAACACATCATGTTAACATCGAATCAAGTTCACATAGGATGTAATTCAAGATATCTTCTTTAATGTGATTTCTTTTTCTGAACATCATTAAAACTTGGAAGACAAGGTAATACATTGTTTTTTTTGGTTCTTGTAGGGGCTCATTGGTCAGTATGCAGTGCCCATATTAGAAGAAAAATCTGTATGGGGAACGGATGCTCCAACACGAATAGCTTACATGGACACTCAGGTAGTTTTACATTTTTTAAGTATTTTATCTGACCTACCTGCGCAACAGTAGTATTTTATACCAGTTGGTAACTTCTTTCAGGATATAGCACGTTTAACTTTTATTGCTTTACGAAGTGAGAAAGTTAATGGGAAACTTCTTACCTTTGCCGGGCCTCGTGCATGGACAACCCAAGAAGTAAATAACTTCCTGTTTATTTAAGTGTTCAATTGAGTCTGATTCGTTTATATCAAATCATGTTGCATTTTTCAGTGCTAATTGGTTCTTTGTCATTAGGTGATAACATTGTGTGAGAGGCTAGCTGGACAAGATGCAAATGTCACTACAGTTCCAGTCTCTGTTTTGAAATTCACTCGCCAACTAACTCGTTGTTTTGAGTGGACAAACGACGTTGCAGACAGATTAGCATTTTCAGAGGTGATAATAACATACTTGAAAATGACGGAGTTCATTACATGATTATATCTCTTCTAAAAACTCTAGCTATTTGCTGTAAAACATGCATGTTCAATTTACTTCATATCTGTCGAAACTAATAATGTGAAATGCCTTGTATCGTGTTCCGTTGCAGATTCTCACAAGTGATACTGTTTTCTCGGTACCAATGAACGAGACATATCAGCTTCTTGGAGTGGATCCAAAAGACATCCTTACATTAGAGAAATACTTGCAGGATTACTTCACAAACATATTGAAAAAGTTGAAAGACCTTAAGGCGCAATCCAAGCAAAGTGACTTCTACATATAAGGGAAGGCAAGTATTATCTTTGTGTTTGTACATGAGGTTGTATAATTCAAAGACCACATATTACTTTGTAACCAACCATAAACAAGGTTCATTTTTTGTATATTTTAGTTTTGTTGTTCGAGTTTTGTGCAGACCGGGCCAACATTAGAGGGTTACCTTTCCCAAGACGTGTGCGACATAGTTAGCAGGTCATGAAACCAACTATTATGTAACATACATAACTGTATCTAAAAACTTGCGTCATAAGCGAGAGCCAAAGAGCATTGCGGCATAAGTGTTTGTTTATAATTCCGTCTTTGGACATGTTCAGTTTTCTTGAACGGCAAATACCCACATTCCTTGTTAACCTCTTGGTAAGTCATGTAGAGTGCACTTTTAGTGAACCTCCCAACAACTTAACAGAAAAATTTGGAACATAGTAAAATGCAGAGTATTAATTATGCTCTTTATATGTTTGTGTATGTTAAAATACAGCATAGCCATTTGGAATAACACATGGAAACTATGTAAACTACAGTAGAAGTCCTTAACAGGATAGGATCCCCTACAAAAACAAGTTTCTTTTTCACACTTCATTCAATGTTGAAGAAACTACTAAACTATTGTTCTTCTTTTGTTTGTCTTTTTAATTAGCAATATCTATTGTTCTAAAACACTGAGCAACTAGGAGTCTAGGACACCATTTTTAGTAGATGTTTCAAAATGTGAGTTCAGATAATTGGATTGGGCCAAGACATATTTGCCGTTTTAGTTTTGCAAAAGGCAAAAGTTAATTCACCCCAACCGCCCTTTTGGATTTTGGCCCCCTCCCCCAACACTGTTTTTTTCACTTTTTCTTTTTATTTATTTATTTATTTTTATTTTATTATTATTATTTTTTTTAATTTTGGTTTTGTTATAAAACTATATAAATGAAAGGACGGAACATAAAATATAAAGTTTGATAAGTCAAAAGATATAATAGACGTAAAATAAAAAACAGAAAATGGCACAAAACTGAATAAATGTGAGTTAAGGGTGCCACTAACCTATAGTGGTACCCTTAATATCACTTTTTGTAAAATAGTTGATGCATAAAATATAGTAAAAAATAATAAGGAGAATCAACCCAATCTTTTTAATGTAAGGTTCGAATTAAACCATTTGAATTTCAAATAAATATGTTCAAATTAAATTATATCTTCTGGATTAGACTAATCTTCAACATATAAGGAAAAGTTTATGTAGAGAAGAAAGAGATAAATCAGGCAAGGCAAGTAAATGTAGCCTGAACTAGTGCCTAGTGGCTACTTTTTGGGCTAAAGGTTGAAGTGATAGTAAGTTTGGTGGTAGGCCCATAAAATGAATAATTGACTAGACCATTGGGCCCAATTGTACCCACCATGATTAAATTAGATGCATGATACATTGGATACATATTGTAATTTGTAAAAGGGGTTCACTTTATCACTGAAACTAGCAAAACTTTTGCAATAGAAAAAACCATGTATTTGATCCTAGCAAATTTAACTGGTAGGTCGATGATACATCAATGCTGTTATAAATTTGTTGAGCCATCAATTCAAGTGGTACAAGCTTACTTAACTTTTAGTTACCTTGTGGTCAGTATTTGACTATTTAAGTATTTATGGTGAAAGTTAAGGGTTGGTCATGTGTATGCATAGTAAGTTTGGTCCATGTGGTCCGACTCCATTTAACTTCATGGAGTTGGTGTTATTTTATGTCACCAAACAAATGGGTTTTAACTTTTGTTATTTTTGTGACCCATAGATGCTTAGAAATATCAAATTCTAATTGTAGAATTTAACAATATGATTTTCACCAATTAAAATTTATTGAAAATAACATCAATAACCGACAAGTTGACAGACTCAATACGTTTAATACGTGAAAAACAATGTTTAAACTGAGTTTTAGACTATCTGTAATGGATGGTCGATCCCCCATTACATGGAGTTTGTCGATGCATAACTCGGTCGTATGTTTGACCGAGCTAGTCCTCCCCCTTCATGTTGTGTGAGAATGTGTGTTTTTAAATAGTTTTTGTGGGGTATTTTTGTGTTTAAGTGAGGTATATATTTTGTGGTGATCATGTGTTCTTTATTACACTAACTTAGTCATGAAAAAGGTTGTAATGAGTTGGCGCTTATGTGCCATTAGTGACCGTGATCACAATTACGACCAGCCACGCTTTTTCATGGAGTAACTTTTTGTCCGTTTCTTATGCCATTTTCAACCATGTCATTCAAAATACATTTTCTTTCAAATTTGAAGAATGGAGTAAATAATAGAGTATACAAAAACATTTCCAAACATGCTTCATATTTGGAGAATTTTTTGGAGCATTCTTGTCGCCTTATCTTTTTGCCACCAAGATGATGTTGATTACTTTACCGATGGCACTATGTGCATTAGAAAAAGGGTTAGATGGTGGGATATAATTAGATTCTCAAAGTTTATGTGGTCATCGTGGGAAAGTATATAAAAGGTCACTTATCCTCATATCTGACGGATTCCCCATAAAAGTACCAAATATATCGAACTTTTTGCCCATAAAAGATTTGGTAGGACTCATGCAACGCATATTCTCATGATCTCCCTCTCTCTCCGACTAAAATAATGTTTCGGTTTACTATATAATAAGCATGATTAAGTCGTACAACATGAATACATATTATCTCTATTTCATAGTAGGAGATCGAGCTTAAATTTGAGTGTGCATTTCAAGAATCGAAATCACCCTTTTTCTTTTTAGAAAAAGAGACTTCTAATTGACAAGAAACAAGGTCTAGAGCATCGGCTATGTCAACATCAAAAACCAATTAATGTTGAGCAATGAAGTTGGTTGTCATAGTCAGTTTTATGCTGCCGTGGTGTGGATCATAGGTCCCATTGGCGTTGAGCCACCAACGTCAATGAGTCTCATGCTCCATGACGTCTAATGACACAACTAAAAGATAAAACAGGGTTTCGTGGATGATTACAAAAACTAATGTTACCACACCAATGCTCTTACATGTTCCATGAAGCAATAAGTTTTGTTGCAATGTATAGAAGATCAATGAAAAGATAGGTCGTGAATATTGACATGCTATATATAGCATAATTCATTAGTACTTAGTAGCATTTAAAGCGAGTATACAAGAAAGAGAATAGATCAAAATAGTATCTAAACAAATGAAATTATACATCTGAACATCCTCATAATGCCATATTGCAATCAAGGCATGTTTACGTACGTTTTTGTAAGCAAATAAATATATCTAATGGGATCGATCAACAAGAAGAAGACAAGATTAATCAAAGTGGATCCAAAAGTGTTCGTACACTTTTGTAGGATTTTGAATATATATCATGAATCCAATCACATGCGCTATTCATTTATACAGAAACAATTACAGTAAATGCTATAAAAACATGAACTGCACTAATGTGAAAGACCTGCATAGTACAATATCAATATATATCAACCCCACTTAAAAGTTAGTAAAAGCTTTAAAACCACATGGACTCCATCTTTAAGCAAAAGACGCACCAAAACTCCACAGAAAGTAAGAGATGCTGAAATTAGCTAGTGGCGTCTGACTTTGACCACTACATAACAATAACAAGTTTAATAGTAGTAACAAAAAGTAATACTGTAATGAAACAAGCAATAAAAAAGTACTCGTGGCAGCTAATTTCATAGAAAACTCTCATCCCAATTCCAAATGGTTAACTACAGGTGAAATTATAATAGTTGAGTCACGCGCAGTTCAAATAAGTTGGTTTCAATTAGCTAAGTGTTAGTGTTTTCAGGGTTCGTTTTATATTAATTACGTGGATCATAATACTTGGACTTGCAACATTTGATTAGCTGATCAGGGTTCTTCGATAAATATTTTATGATCAAAAGATTCGTTTATGATCATTTGCTTATTAATTAATTGAAAGAATATGAACAAAATTTTATGTTCGTTTAATTAAATGAACAAACATGACATGAACACAAGTCTTGTTCGTTTACTTATGTTAGTGAACCTCTGGTCATACGTTCGTTAATGTTCATCTGTGTTTATTTATGTATCTTTATTTGTATATGTTCCAATATTGTATATTTTTGATATAAACTTTTGGTATAAGACAATGAACACACACACACAAAAAAGAATTGTTTTATGTATTTTTTGAATAGTCTATGCTTGTTCATTTAGCGTACACCCCATAAAAGTATAAAACGAATATAAATGAACATGAATCAAAAAATTCTGTTTGTTTAAGTGTTCGTGTTTGTTTATTCGTCCGGTTAAACTTGAACGTACGAACACGAACTCCGTCCGGTTCGTTTAGTTCGATTTTACAGACTCAACTTTTAGAATTTGTTTTTATATTTGTCCAAAACTCAACTTTTGTTTTGTTAACTTGTGTCACAAAGTAGCTTTTGTTTGCAAACTCGCACAGTTTACTTTTAAGGTAACTAACATACTTTCATAATAAATCATAATACGTAGAATTTTTGTGTATATACCTTCTTACAAAACGTCAATATAGTGTTTTAAAGTGGTAATATGAGTTTACTTGTTTTGATATCCATATCCATAAATGAATATAACCTTTTGCATGTATACTATGAGTAATATTATTGAAGTTGAAATTTAAAAGATCCCGTATCTACACATTGGTCCAGTCCCCTACAAAAAGCCTCTAATTTTCAACTTTACTCGTAAAAGAACTGCTGCATATTCTCATGGATCCCTCTCTTTATCTTTACTTCAAATTAAATCTGTGTTTTTACGAGTTAGTGCCCAATTTAGACCTACCTTTTCTTTACTTCTTTTCATGCATCAATGATTCCCATCAAATATGCATGGTCAACTATACGCTAGTTTTAGGGTAAAAAAAAACCCTTATACGCTAGTTTTAGGACTTAGATTATCTTCAAAAATGATAAAAAGTGTTTTAACAATTTCAACCTATTATTGATTTATCACTCTAATACTAATACGATTGAGATTCTCTCAAATTATTCAATCAAACCTTAAACTATCTTCATCTCTCACACATTAAAATAACAAAAGTTTATGTCCAATTTGTGAGGAGTGTTCGGAGTCTACAACACATGTTTTTTTTGAGTGCTCCTTCGCTGTGCAGGTATACAACAGGCTAGGTACGTGGTGGGATATAAATATTCCATTCTTGGGATCTTATTCTCAATGGTTGGAGTGGTTTAGGTCTATTCGGCTAAGCAACATTCAAAAGCAATTCTTGGAAGCGTCATTTATATCTTTATGGTGGCATGTATGGAGCTATCGGAACTCATGTGTGTTTGGAAGGATGCCTCCGAGAAAGAGTTTATTTTTTGATAATTTTGTTATGACGTCTTTTTTATGGGTTAATAGTAGATGTCGCTCTAAACGTTTGAGTTGGGTTGGTTGGCTTCAAAACCCGACTTTGTGTACTTCCATTATGTAATTGTTTGTTTTGTTCTAGCTTCTTGCTAGTTTATAAAATCTCCGCTGTTCAAAAAAAAAAAAATAACAAAAGTTTAATCAATAGGTTGAACAATTTTAACTTATTAATTCAGCGAATTATTCTCAACCTTTAACTCCAATACATTAACCTATTCTCAACCCATTTTCAACATTTTATTAATCTCCCCATTGGAGATGATCTTCGGAGATGATTTGTCTAACATATAAATACGGTAAAATAGATAACGGCAGAGTTAGTACTTACCGTCAAGATAGTTGTATTTAATGTAAAGTTATAGCGATTAATATCATTAAAAGCGAATTACCTTTTTAACACCTGATTTGAACTTAACACCAAAACAATTGAGGACAAAATTAAGCTAAAAAAGAAGAGTTTAACAAGTAATTTTTTTTTGTGTTATTTTATTGTAAATTCATATATAGAGAAAGCTATTTCAAAATCTACTAAGAAAATGGCTGATATGCTCAACTACTTAATGAAGAGGCCACATTAGTGGTGAATAAAGACTAATTAATCACCCTACTAGCTTTGCTGCAAAAATTTAACAACACCAAACATATGATATATTTGTTTATAACATATAGTTTACTTTTTTAAGCCACTTATGAATTCTGCCCATGTGTATTCAAAAGTATGATGATAACATTATATTATTAGTTGGGGTAAACTGTAAAAATAGTCACTAACGTATCGCGAAAGTGCAGAAAAGACATTGAGTCATATAGGCATGCAAAAATGCTACTAACGTTACGGGTAAGTGCAAAAAAGCCACCGAGAGCCAAATCCCGTTAGTTTCCTCGTTAAGTGTCAAGTCATTGAGGGTAGTATCGTCTTTTACTCCCTTTCCTGCCAATCAGCTCAATTGCCAATGTTTGTTTTTCAAATTTAGTCCTTTAAAGCAATAGTTTATATATGTGTCTCAATTTCCTCCATAAACATTAATTTCACAAGTAAAGATCTTGAGAATGGTTAAGCTTTGGCAAAATCGCGCACGCAGTACCCCGATCCCTAATTTAGGAATCCTTTATGGTAAGAATACTCTGTTCCATTTTCATGTTTTCCATTTAAACTTGTTATTCTAATTGGAAGTTATTGATGTTTTATGTGTTGCATAGATTTGAATGAAAACATCTTTACTTTGCAAATCCATCACAATGGTGAATTTACCTCAACACCAGGAAGAAGATATCTCTTTGGAGATAAAGATTGGTTTGACGGAGTTCACTCTGACGTTTTCTCCATGGACTTATTGGGTGAAATGTTTGAGGATTTAGGTTACTCGGATCGTACCCTTTTGTTTACTCACTTTAGGATACCTGATGATTCACTGGATGATGGTTTGCTACCACTAAAGTCTGACGAAGATGTGAGGAGACTTGTGGAGTATGTTCCTATATTTACAGAATTGGAGTTGTATATTGAAACCGGTGTTTAGTGGTACAGTGTGAGATGATAGAGCGAATGATGACTAAGGGCAAGGGTGTGGTGATAGAAGAAATTTTGGATCATGATGTAAATGATGATGTTGGAAAGGATGTTGATGGTGAGACTGAAAACACTGGGAAATTACTATTTTTAGAGTAGCATAAAGAGTGGCATAAGACAAGCCATCCTGAGAAGGCTAGACCTCTTTATGATACTGATTCTGACAATGACTTCCCACCAACATTTTGTACTGAAAAAATGATTGCAAATCATTCAAAGAGGTTGAGTTATGAGTTTCAATTCAGGAATAGATGTTGACTGGAATGGTGATCCATACCATTTAGTTGATGTTCCTAAACCTGAAGAGATGTATGCGGTTGAAGAGCCTCAAGAGATTAGTGACATGCTTTCTGAAATTGATCAAGCATTGGATGAACTTGATGACATAGTTGCAGCTGAAAAAGGAACAGAGATGTATTCTATTTTTTCTGAACCAATTAGTTTCAGTTTGGTTCCACTTGTAGTCATTGGTGAAGAAACATTTGCAATTTTAGATGTTGATGATGTTGATGGTGATGATGGTGAACAAAGAGTTTGTGATGAAGCTGTGATTCCAGATGATCAATGTGCTGAAGTAGTTGGAGATTGTGAACAAAGAATTTGTGATGGGGCTGTGATACCAGATGATCAGTGTGTTGTAGTAGTTGGAGATGAGGGATGTATATCAGTTGTTGATGGAGATTTGATTAAAGATAAAGTGGTTACTAAACAAGGAGATGAGCCAGATGAAGTGCTTGAAAAAAAATAGAGTTGGGCAAGATGGAGTGCTTGCAGAGGAAAAGTTTAAAGACCAAGGAAGATCAATCAAGAGGAGAAGACTGATGGCTGACAAGAAACCCAATGATGATGATAAATAATGGTTATGCTTTTATGTTTACGTCAATAATCTAAAGTTTATCTACCGGTTATGTAATAATTTACTAGGGTCAATGGTTGCATAACCTTTTATCTAATTTAATGGAAGCAAAAAAACTAGGAAATTTTGGGATATGTATGTTGGTAACCCAACCATTTAGAATTTATTACCCAAACACGCCTAAAACACATTTCCATATGTAATTATCCCGCCTATTTATATGATATAACCCAAATAACTTTTTCATTCATCCATTAACAAAAACACACAAACAGAAGTTGTAGCAAAAGGTATAAGAATGTCTCATTTTGTGCTTCTTGATGAACTAGTGGTGGCTGCTAACTCAACTGAGTTACCATTCGAAATGACTATTTCTTTTGATAGGGAGACACAGGGGGATATGAAGTATACGAAAGATCTGACAAAGGCATATGAAGAGTTGTTTGATATTGTTAATCAAAGGAACAAGTACATACATGAAACGGAACTTGTGTGTCGCACGGTGCGGATGTTCAAGTGTTTGGAGTATTTTAAGAAGCTTTAAAAGTCCGACGTTATCGAGCTTTTGGAATTGAAGCAGAAGATTGCCAAAGCGAAGCTGAAGGTTCATAACAAGTACGCATTTGTTAAAGGACTTAGGAGTATGTGATTGGGTCATTGGGATATGGTAACCATGATGTATTTGGTTCCTTTTGAATTATACTCCCTCCGTCTCATATTTATTGTCCATATTTCTTTTTATGGATGTCTCAAATTAATTGTCCACTTCTCTTTTTAGTAAGAAAAAGAGAATTTAGTGGAGGAATATATTCTATTTGAGTAGTTGAGAATTATAATGGTCCCACTTTTATTAAACTTTTTAATTCTTGTCTCCTGACAATAATTTTGAGACGAAGGGAGGAATGTTTTTGCAAAAGGATCAAGGAAAAATTATGTTATGTTGCTTTGTTAACCAAGTTATCTTTTTGTTGATTAATTATGCTGTGTTACTTTATTAATTATGTTATGTTGCTTTGTTAAAAGTCAAACAAAGATTGTCAAAATGGGCAATTTTGGGTAATTTGGTGCATGTACAATCATGTGCAAAAGTCAAACATGATTGTCAATTTGGGCAATTATGGGTCCTATGAAAAGATAACTATTAGCCAAAAGATCAGTTAAATTTACAAAACCCTAGAGTTAACCATTATCCCAAAAGATTGTTTACATAAACCACTACAATCAAAAGAAACCATTCAATAAACAAAATAGATTAACTGCCACAAAATGACCAAACACCATCCTCAAAACAAACACCCTCCAACAGTGACGACACAAACACATTGCCTTCATCCGGAACCATCACATTTCCGGCATCATCCACTGGTGGAGGCGGCGGCAGCCATGGATTTCCACCACTTTGAGTCCATATTTCCTACCTATGAGGAAATAGAAGCATCTTTGTGGACCAAATCTCCAAACACTCATGAAGAACTCAACACTCGCTTGGAAAGCCTCTACGCTTTCAAGCACATGATTGATTCTCATCTCACCCAAGCCATGGATTTCCAAACCGCAATGTAATCATCAGTTGTAGGAAACCAAAACACCTCTCAACCATCCACCTTTGCTCCCGCTACAACCAATGTTTCATCCACCACCAATGACCCACCAACAACAAACTAAGTTCCACAACTACCACCTCTTCGCCATGATTGCATCATGTGCGAAAGAACCGCTCATATTAGTGAGAGATGCAACATCTTGGTACATGAGCTTTAAGATGAAATGCAGTTTATCCTTAACCACATTTTGGAGCGTCTTAACGCCATCTCTCACTTGCCTCAAGCTTAGAGCCTTATTAGGAAGATCAAATAATGGTAGAATCTCACCTAGGACTCTTTCCTTTTATAAGTGTAGTTGTCATTTTCATTCCACCTTGTATGGTTTGACTTTTTCATTCCAATAGTAGACTTTTTCAAGTCTTTAGGTTTGACTTTTTTAAGTCAAATTTTAATTTTACTTGAAATATAATGGTTCTACTTATATATTTAGTTTGTCGTTCTCTTTTGGTTGTTTATTTGCTTAAAATTTTTTGTTGTGAGATGAATGCTTATTCTCTTATGTGTAAATTAGTATTATGTTCTCATATTTATTTCTACAACAAACTAACCTTCTCTTGTAAAATCAAAATCCATGTATCCTCTCTTGGCACTCCATTTAGGGGGAGTATTGTCCAAGGGGGAGCATATGGCTTGACACATTTCCGCTTCGCCACTCTTCTTTTTGTTTCGACAAAAAGGGGGAGATAGGATAATATTTAACCAAATCAACTTTATTACATCTTTTAAAATGTCATACTCAAAAGTTGAGATAATCATGTTAAATATAAATTTTTAAAAGGCTCAAAATCTATAATTTTTAAAATGTTTATAATAGATCAACTTATGATAATGTCTTTATAGATCATTTGTCTCATGCAAACGGGCTTCACAACATGTCTTAATCATAGCGTCTCGCAGTAACGCGCGGGTTACCCCGCTCGTTTTATATATAAAAGAATAAAAGAAAAAGAATAAATATTATGGGACCTTCTATTTTTCAGAAAACGTGACACGCTCCTCCAGTCTTCCCTTTTAGAAAACCCTCATATTTAGTATTAAAAACCCAAATCCAGATAGCAACAAGTTAACCAAATAAAGTTTTTCTATTTATAAATCCAAAACCCACTCAAAAACTATAAAACAAACGCACCCTCATAGTGGGATGAGCTTTAACTTCTCGGATTTAAAAAGAAAATGGGACCCTCATGTACATATAAATTTGAAGAGATAATAATAGAAGTTACGGAGTACATCATATCCCACTGGGTTTTGAATTCAGTCTTATTCGTAAGGCTTGTAAGTTCAAGTCCCGTAAAAACCAAAATGATATTGATGTGGTCGTGTGATGATATATATATTGTAGTCGAAATGATTTGTCTTTCTAAAGGAAAAAATAAAATGAAAATAACTAATATGTTTTGTTGTATCTTTCATTCGGTAAATGATTATGCGCCTTTTTTTTTTTTTTTTTTTCTTTTTTTTTTTTTGAACATCAATTTTATTAAAACACTAGCAAGACGCTAAGAAATTACAAATTTACAAGATATGGATTTTTTAACCAATCAACCCAACTAAAAGAGGCCTTACAACGAGATGAAATCCAAGAAAAAGAATTTAAAACTACATCATCGAAAATCTTCTCTTGAGTGCTAAACTCCTTGCCAAAAACACATCTATTCCGGAAAGACCAAATATACCACCAAGCTCCATAACAAACGCCTTCCAACACCTTTTTCAACTTAGTTGAAACTCTAATATTAATCAACCAACAAAGCCATTCCTCATAAGAAGACACCTCCATATAATCCACATTCCACCATCTACAAATCTTGCGAAGGATATCTCTAGCCACTTGACAAACAAAAAAAAAATAATGTGTCGACTCAACTCCACAATCACACATTGGACAAGATAAAGACGCAATGTCCATACCTCTCCTAGAAATATTAAAACGAGAAGGCAAGGCATCTAATTTCACCTTCCAAGCAAGAACATTAACCTTAATAGGCACCTCCTTAACCCAACGCGTTTGAGAAGACACCTCCGGGAGACAAATAAGATCAATCGACTTTCTAAGCGATGCCACTCAGAACTCACCAGAACCTTCTAAGTCCCAAAACCACCTGTCCTTCTTCTCGACAAGAATTATGTTTGATACCAAAGCATACAACTCGTCGTACTGCTCCCTCTCCAACCCTCCACGCGGAACCCTATGAAACGAACTACAAAAGTCATCAGCAGCAAATTTATCAGCCACAGTAACTCCTTTGTTCATTTCCAACGCAAACAACCTTGGAAATCTAAATTTAAACGCCATATCTCCCAGCCATATATCCCCCCAAAACAAAGTGTTTGCGCCATCTCCCAACTTCCTTTTCATATGATCCAAGATATCCAGCCCCTGCTCCTTTATTTTTGTCATCTCCATCACAATATCTCTCCATAACGATTTATGACCACCTCTAGCGCGCAACCTAATATTACCATCCTCCCCATGTAACGCGATAATGACCCTAGCCCATAGCGATTTTTTTTGAGACATAAAATGCCACACCCATTTAAATAGAAGAGCTCTATTTAAAGCATATAGACTAGAGACTCCAAGGCCTCCTCTTTCTTTAGACGAAATAACTTTGTTCCAACTTATCCAACTCGGTTTCTTAGTACCCGAAATCACACCATTGAAAAAATGACTTCTTAACGACTCCATCCCATTTAACACCTTCAAAGGAGCCTTGAATAAGGACATATGATACAACGACATTGACCCTAACACGGATTTGAGAAGGGTTATTCTACCACCTATAGAAAGAGTGTTAATCTTCCATTTTGAAAGGCGCTTAACCATCTTCTCCATAGTCTCATCCCAATAACGAATCCTAGACATGTTACCCCCTACCTTCGATCCAAGATATTCAAAAGGCACTTTAAGAATGCCACAACCAAATCTATTCGCCGCATTTTCCACTTTATCTTTATTCACCCCTATTCCCATTATCTTGCTCTTACTCAAATTTATTCTAAGCCCAGAAGCCCTTTCGAAACATTTCAAAGCAAAAATAATCGTGCCCATATTCGAATTACTCCATTGTCTCATAAACACCGCATCATCCGCATAAAACAAATGAGATAACGACAAGGAAGGATTTAATATGATACCTTTAAACAATCCCACGTCTACCACCTTTTGAAAGGAAACATTAAGACTTTCCATGATCAAGATAAATAGGAAAGGAGAAAGAGGATCCCCTTGTTTAAGACCCTTGAAAAATTTAAATTCCTTCGTAGGACTTCCGTTCACAATAACCGACCCCCAAGAAGATTGAAGGCATTCACGAATCTAATCACACCATTTCAACCCGAAGCCAAACTTTTTAAGAACGTCATCTAGATAATCCCACCACACCGAATCATAAGCCTTCTCAAAATCTATCTTAAAAATAAACGAATGTTTACTTTTCGCCTTACACCATTGAAAAACTTCATTAAGGATAAACGGGGCCATCTAAAATTTGTCTATCTGACACAAACGCCGTTTGAACCTCACTCACAATGTCATCCAATACCGTCACCAAACGATTCGCCAAGATCTTGGCTATAATTTTATATAAACTACCAATGAGACTAATAGGTATAAAATCTTTAACCATCTTTGCATCAATAACCTTCGGGATTAGAGCAATGAACGAAGAATTAACACCCTTAGGAATCGACCCATGATGAAAAAAATATCTCAAGGCTGCTACCACGTCTTTCTCAATGACATTCCAAAATTTCCTATAGAAACCAAAAGTAAATCCATCCGGCCCGGGTGACTTATCAATCCCACAATCCCATACTCCTTTTTTAATTTCTTCGTCAGACACAGCGGCTTCCAAATCCTCTCGCTGAATATAAGACAACTTCCTCGAAAACTCTCCAATCAATATGGGACGGAACTGATTTGGTCTCGCAAATCTGTTTTTGAAATGATTCAGAAACTCACCTTTCACATTCTAGGATCTTCGATCCAACAACCCTCGTTCAAGATCCCATGAATAGAAAGAATGTTCCATTTTTTATTAAGAATCCCATGAAAATATTTAGAATTTTCATCTCCTTCAATTGCCCATTTAATCTTAGCTTTCTGAGCCACTTCCATCGACTGCAATTTGTCCATCTCTTGAATATTCTTAACAAGCTCTAATCTTTTACACATGATATCATCTGAACTTTTACCACTATCAATAATCGCATCCAACTCCTTAAGATCAGCCACCAGCTTCTTCTTTTCGTTTTTCATATTCTGTCTCGACGCATTCCAAACACGAATCTTATTTTTAATGTTCTTTAACTTATACATCAGATTTAACATCAAATTATCTCCATTAACCGAATAATCTCTCCAAGCATCAGAAACAAACTTAACAAAGCCATCCATTTCCAACCAGTAATGGAAGAAACGGAACGGAATAGGTCCATAATAATGTGTGACATCACGAAATAAAATAGGACGATGATCCGAAAGATATCTATCTAAAGTAATAGCTGAAAGATTCGGATAAGCACTTAAAAAGCTCTCGGAAACCAGAAACCTATCAAGCTTACTCATTTTGGAAGCTGATTTGTGACACCATGTAAAAGAACACCCTCCAAGAGGGACTTCCACAAGACCCGCCTTCACAATGAACGAATTGAACACATGCGCCCCTTGAACATTAAAATTAGAACCGAATCTCTCATTCTTATTACGCACCTCATTAAAATCCCCCATAATAATAACCTCACCTTTCCAACTAATAATCACATGACACAAATACTCCCATAACAACTTCTTCTCATTCAAATCTTGTGGAGCATACACCGAAATGATAAGAAGTGGCTTATTAGTAGCAGCCCATACACCTCTAATCAACACAAAGTAATCCGATACCGTAGCATTATGTTTCTTAAACGAATTAGAATCCCATACACAAAGAATACCACCCGAATTTCCAACCGAATCGCTTTGAATATAATCGAACACAAAATTTCCCCAACATCTCTTTATATCAAACAACCCAATATTCTCCATTTTAGTCTCTTGTAAAGAAAGAAAATTCACCTTATACGATACACATAACTCCTTTACCCACTCCTTTTTGGCCTTTTTATTAAGGCCTTGAATATTTAAGGATAACATATTCATCGGACCACCTCATTATCTCCTTGTAAATCAATAATCTCCTCAATATTTTTCATACACCCTTCCATATTGTATCCCATAGTTTGTCCCACTTTATCAGTTCATCCATCACGTTTAGTAACGATCTTCCTGTACATGGAACACTTTTTTTTATAAAGGACCTTGATCCTACTGATTCTGATCTATCTTCTATATCATGCTTACTGTCCGAGCCCTTCTTTTTATGCACCTGCTTTTCAGCCCCCACTATATTGTCTTGCTCATCATTTTTACCTTGTTCTGGATCTACTTCTTGAACACGTTCATCTTTATTTTCCATTGGTATAAAACCTGGTGGAAATTTCAAACTCTCGCTTGAACTATCATCCATCTTCTTTTCACATGTATTCTTATGAAGCAATGGATATATACCAAACGGATCTGCTGATTTTTTGTCAGTATTAGCTGCTCCATTATGATTAGAAGTCTCAACCTCATAAACCGTATCAGGAACCTCATTTACTTCATCCTCTTCCTCTAAGTCCACATCACTGTTAACCTCTTCAACCTTCAAATCCCCATCAAACTGACCTTCTTCTAATTCACTTTCCTCATCATCGTTATCCTCAAAATCTGGAGACCACCCCGACATTTCTTTAGCCCGAATCACGAACGACTTACCTTTAAAAATGATTTTAAACGACTCAAATATCGGTTCCATACCCTTCACACACAAACATAACCTTTTACTAAAGAAACCCCCTTCGTCCGAGTTATCTACATCCGTAAGTAATCCCCATTTAGCAGATATCTTCCTAAAAGTATTATCCGTCCACACTTTTAATGGAACCCCCTCTACCTCTACCCAAGCAATCCTTTCATCAACCACAAAATCATTAGACGCTTGAATAATCTGAGAAAACCAAGAGCATACACCAGCCTTAGACTCGAAGTTTACTTTAGCTTCCAAAGATTTAAAATCAAGTATAACCCACAATCCACCCAAATAACTTAAGCCAACATCACCAAAACCTTCTTTACCCAAAGCCGTCTTCAAGTTGTGTAACAAACCGAATTCTTTAACCTTGCCATGCAATCCCCATTTGTACTCTTCCTTGTTCACACAATCGTCATCCAAAACCATCACCGGTTTGTTCTCAGGTACATTACACCCCTGAATCCCTCCTTTCACAACACGCGCAAATGACTTGTTAATTCCTACATCCCCCGAAACAGGTTTCACGTCCACGTTTGATTTCCTACTCTCCCCCTTAACACTACCATAATTGTTACTGTTCTGCCCACTCCATCTTTGAAACCTCGCAAGATTTGCATGTAACCTATGACTCCCAATCCACACCGTACATAGATTGTTTACCAATCGCTCCACATCAAAAAAATTTATGAAACGGACAAAACCAAAACGCTTACCAATCTTCGACCTTTTAATCGGAATGAAGGCATCTACCACCTGCCCGTATTTTTTACAAGCCATCCAAAGATCTTTAGCACTTGTTTGTTCCGGGAAATTTGTGACAAAGATCGACGTAGAGATCTTCATGACATCATCTTCCATTGATTTAAAAGACCCCATCGTTATTTGGGAATTTGAAACAACACAATAAAGTATAGGTTTAAGAAAAAATAATTAGGGGTCTGAAAACGACACCAATAAAACAGGATATGGGAAAAGACAAAATCCGAAAAGAAAAAACCTAAAACAATCAAACCAATCCCTATGGTTCCATAACAATCATCCTGTAAGAAACTTCATTATGAGTCAATCACAACAATGACCATATTTTGCTAAACATTTATTGGCTAAAAATTTGAAGTAAATGAATGTGTGCCATATTTTGCTACTTTATATGACCAGGGACGGAGCAAGAAATTTTTGTTAACGGGGGCTCAAAATTTTTTTTCGGTTGTAATATACAAATTTTTGTTTTAAAAGCTAGATTGAAGTTTGAATCGTTCAACGACATACGAGTTCGATGATATTTTTTCCAGTAGTAACATACAATTACTAGATTAGTTAAGAAAATGAACAAAATGAGCAAAGGTTGGCGTAAATGATGGCGAATATGGCTTAATCATAATAAGGACCAATGTAATGGTTTTTTTTTAAAAGAGGTTTAATTATAAGGAAAATGATTTAGAGACCTAATTGGTATGCCTAAAAGTATGCCTAACAAGAGGATGAAGACAAGTGGCAAAATGAAGAGTGGATATGAGGAAAGATAAAATGTAAAGAAGTGGGGCCCCCCTGATGTCACCAATCAGAAGATGACACCTCAGTTTAGGCATACTTTTAGGCAGGACTCTAATTATAATATTTTAAACATAGGTGAAAATGATAAATTAGAAATTAAAAGGGTTAAAAGTGAACTTATTAATATGTACAACATATCAAGTCATTAAAATATAAAATGCACAATACTTTTTTTGTTTCCTGGTCATCTTCCTCGTAAGATATGAGACCTCAAAACTCCATTGAAACAAGACGCTTTCATCTTCCTCGTAAAATGTAAGGTGGTTCTCGATCTGTACATCCTGATCTTTCTTATACATACCTTCTTGAAAGCTTTCATCTTTAATGTAGTTTTAGGGAACCACCTGGTCATAGGGTAAGCCCGCCATTGTTGGGGTGGCCGAGCACCCTCCAGCCTCCCACTGGATCCGTCACTGTATACGACAATATTTAAGATATAGAGACAAAGATGCTTATAAAAATAGTAAATTGTAAAAATTGTCTTTTTGGTTTAGCCAAATTAATCTTTATAGTTTTGAAATTACAGGTGGCCTTTTTGTAATAAAAGTTTGGGTTCATTTTTATTATTTGCCAAAATAAAATGATTAAAATATTCTTGCCTAAAGTGAAATAAAGTAAAAAAGAAAACGAGGGAATTTTAGTCATTTCATTTTAAACGATGTACGAAAATGAACCCAAACTTCTCCCACAAATTAAGAAGCCGCCTACAATTTTAAAACTATAAAAACGAATTTTGCAATTTGGTCAAACCACAAGAATAAATATTTGCAATTTACTCTAATTGTTCTTGTCTCGTAAAAATCAGTCTTTTTCCTATTTACTTTTAATAAGAGTTAATTAACTTTATTTGTAACATTACCCATCAACGTTCATCAAGGACAGCTAAGAAATATACAGAGAATGTTAATTAGTACTATATTTATGAGTAAATTTCTAAAATTTTGTACTTGTAATTATTTAAGAAATATAACGATTGGTTTATTTGATACTGTAACTAGTCGATTTCAATTGGTGTATGTAAATTAATAAAAACAAATGGTACCAAATGACATACACCAATTGAAATCGACTTGTAAATTAACCCAACATTTATGAGTCTTTTTCCTATGTCTTTAACCCATATGAGAAGAGTTCAGTCACTTATATAACGATACAAAATTTATGTGACAAGCTAACAACAATTCAATTAATGTTATGATACATTTAAGCTTTTATAGTAATCAATAATGCATTTAAAACATATTCAATGCCATGAATCATTATAAAATCCCCACCTCTTTGCACCAAATTATAACATTCAATCATTATAGCAATTAATCGTACATCACTCCACACATTGTTGTACAGTAATGCTTTTTACATTTTTATCGGATGTCCCCGAAGTGAAAGTAGGAAAAAGATCCTCTCAAGTTATTTATAACTTGATTGATCAAGTTGGTCAATTATCAACTAACAGATTAAATTCAATAACTCAAATTAAAAGAATATGAGATGATTTGAATTATTTGATATTGCAATTTGATCAATCAAGTTATAAATAACTTGAGAGGGTCTCTCTCGAGAAAGTAATACTACCTCCGTCCTAAAATATAAGTCCAGTTTGATTTTTTGAATCGAACTTTGACCGCAATTATTTTTGTTTGTATTATGTATCATTTGATGAAAATTATACTAAATGAAAATACATATAAACCATTATCTATTTATATATTTTGAATTAAATATTATATAATACAAACAAAAATATTTAATGTCAAAATTTAACTCAAAAAGTCAAACTGAACTTATATTTTGGGACGGATAAAGTACTTTTTACACAACGACATGTTAGACAGTTTAAACTTTAAAGTATACTTTATTCTTAACACTAGTTATAATGCCCGCGCACGCGCGAGTTTTTTTTTTAAATTTTTTGAATCATATATTTTTATTTATTAAAAAACAAATAAGTTAATCTTTGTTTTGTTTGATTTATGATGTTTAATTATAGTTTTTTATTATTAAAGATAATCATTTAAAAATTTTAATCAATTATTAATTACATCTTATCTATATTTTTTGTATTTATCTATTTGTGTTATGGATAAATATAAAATGTTATAGTACCTAATAAGAAAATAATCTTTTTTTTTAATAAAATTATTACTAAATAAGGTATGAATTCATTTTTTTGAAATGGAAAATTCCTAATAAGGGTTTTGTTTTATTATATAAAAGATATCAAATAAATGTAATTTAAAGCTGAAACTAACTAGTGTCAAATAAGTTGAAAATCATATGAAAATGCGTTAAAAAAGTTTTTCAAATTTGAAATAATCATTACACGTCTACATTGAATTAATAATACTTGTAATCATCATCAAAAGGTAAAAATGTTTTTCACGGGTGAAAATAGACTAGTTGTAACAAATGGCCAAAACTCATGGTCTACCCAAAACAAACGCATCCCTCCCCACCCATGAAACAATGCGTGTGCCCTCCCCTCTCTCGTTTTGCTTCATTCGATCGTCAAAGTGACTCAACCTTTTGTAAAGTTTGTGTCAATTTTTTTTATAATTATTTTATGTAAAGTATATTTTTTATTGTAACTGATGTTGTTTCATTACGAGCTTAATGTCATATATTTGTTTTAGTTGCCATTAATACGAGTCTACTCACATTAAAGTAAATTGTTTAATACTCCGTAAGATTTATTATAGAAAGTAAAAAACAGACATGGCAATTAGTTTGAAAGGAAGTTAATGAATATAAAAGCAGTCAAAGTACACGAATTTAAAAGCAATGCTAGGATGAGTTACCAATTGTACCCCTAAAAGACTACCAAATTGATCGAATAGTACAAGTGAAGTGGTTATAAGAGAGGGGTACAGTCGTCAAACTGTTGTTTCCATGTCAATAAGCAGACGCACGGACACAGACACCAATGACTCAATAGTCCAACAATTCCATTCTTTACCACATGAACACTTTGCAAAAAGAAAAACCTAACTATATGTAGCTACACTTTATCGTTAATGTTTCATACTCACCCATGTACTATTTTCTTTTCTAGATTTTACCCTTTTAAGATTGAGAAACGTCGCGCTCAACTTTGTTTATCAATAACTGGCGAGTATGCTGTTTCCTTTTACCTCTTGATCGGTGAAAACTTGCACGTACATGTCACATATTATTCAACGATGAGGAGTGAACATGTGAGGTTACTAATTATATACTCATGAACTCATCTCATCTATAATAGCACTAAGACTATCAAGTTTGGTAAATGTTGTAATCTATATCAAGTGATAGACATTGAGATATATGACAGTTACATAACATGTATTATATGAGCTACCAATTGGTACAAAAAGGGATACAATCATATGCTCCATAATGCCTGATAACAAAAAGAAATAATGATTGATGAGCTGTTTTTTAAAAGGCTTTCTACCATGAGTTTTTTTTTTTTTACAAGTGTATATATTGTTTTAAACGGGTTGCCGCCAATAATGAGTTTTTTTTTTTTTTTTTTTTTTTTTTTTTTTTTTTTTTTGTAAATGATGTAATCTATATCAATGATAACCTCGCTTACGTATTGCCACCAATGTCAGCGTTAGCAGTTTCAATGTTTTGCGAACCTACCATTGATGAATACCCAAATGTTGTAACTAATCAATGTGAATATCAAAATCAAATTAATGAAATTTCTCGATTAGTTGCAAAGAAGCAACCATCACTGAATAGTCATTGACTCATTGACAAACTAAACACGAGTAAAAAACCTCGATAAATACATTCAGCCTCAAATCACATAGTTAATAGACAAAAATCAATAATACATACTGAGAGTCGACATCGTACATAACAAAGAAACAAGTGTGGTACCACAAATCAAAACTCCATCAAAGTCAGTAACTCCGCAAAACCCTCTAGCTCCGTAAAAAATCTTTGAGATAAAAAACAAAGCAGCTAAAACAGCTCTAATGAAGATCAACATTTATTGAGGCAAGTACAACTTCAACAATTTAGCACATGTATGTAGGCACTCACTCACTAACTCATCATTCACCAAACAATTAGGGGACCATATTCACATTTTCACCATACTACAAGGCAAAACAATCATAAACACCAAACCTCTCTCCAAATATTCATCACCCCATCATCATTCCATCACTCATCACATTCTTCTTCACCACCTAAACCAAATATTCTCTGTTCTTTCATTCAGCTAATAGTAATTTTTTATAAAAAATGGGATGTGTTGGTTCAAAGCCATTAGAAGATTACAACTCATCAGCAGCAGTGATCTTATGCCGCAAAAGATGCGAGTTTTTAGACGAGGCAATTCACCAGCGCTACGTTTTATCACAAGCTCACTTTGCTTACTTCACTTCGTTAAAATCCCTTAGTCATTCCCTAACCCTTTTTTTCAACCATCATCCTACGTCATCGTTTCATCATCACAGCACTGATGACGTCACTGCTCGTAGCAAAGCTGATCATGATGACGTCATCGTTGCTGCTCACAAGAAAACTAACTCCGGCGAGTCTCATATACGTTTTGGTACGGATTCGGATGATGATGATGATTCTGATGGCCCGCTGCATTTGCATGATGAGAGTCACGGCGGCGCGTGGATGGTTGACGGCGGCGCGTGGCATGAGAGTTATCCTCCGGTTGGCGGTTATTTTCCGGCGGGAGGTTATACGATGAGTTATATGGTGAAGGAAGTGACGCCGTCGGTTTTGTATCAGCAGAAACCGTTAAGTAGTGAGCCTATATATTACAGTGATCAAAACCCTAATAGTTATACGTATAACAGTAACTATTCGAACTACGGTGAGTTTTTCGGTCAACCGGCGGCGGCGGAGGTGGCGGAGAGTTCGAAACCGCCGCCTCCGCCGCCGGAGGCGGCGGCGAGCTCCGGGTGGGATTTTTTGAATCCGTTTGAGAGTTATGAGAGTTTTTATCCGCCTTATATCGAAACTAAGACGAATACGATAAGCCGAGGTTCGAGTATAATTAGGGAAGAAGAAGGAATACCTGAACTAGAAGATGAATTTTTTTATAAAAAAGTTAATCAAGAAGTTGTTGTTGATAAAAAAGTGGTTGAAAACGAGGCGAAAAAGGCGGAGGAAAACGAGTTGCCGAATGTGGTGGAGAAAGCGAAAGAAAAGGAAGAGGGAAGTGATCCAGTGGAGTATGATGTTCATGTGGTGGATAAAGAAGTGGTTGTGGAGGATGATCAAAAGAAGAATGGAGTGGTGTTTAGCAATGATTCGGATGTTGTTAAGGAGATTTGCGCGCAATTTGATTGTGCTTCGGAGTGTGGGAATGAGTTGGCGAAGATGCTTGAGGTTGGGAAAGTTCCTCATAATCGGAAGCATGTGGCGTATCAAGGTCTAATTTGTGATTTATTTGAATTGTTTATCAGTTGCTACTTTGATGTTTTGGGTATTTTTGTATGTGTTTTAGCTGACTTTAGTTATTGGATTTACTCGTATGTTTGAATAGTTCCATCCAAGATGTTGAATGTGTTTACGCCTTCGTTAGCACTAGCGCCAGCTGATCCTGATACTTTGGATACGGATGTAGATTTATTGACGAAATCTAAGAATCTTTCATCAACTCTGCATAAACTGTATCTTTGGGAGAAGAAGTTGTTTGATGAAGTTAAGGTATGGAATCATGTTTGCGAAGCTCATATATTAACCAACTTTTTGGATTGATCGAGTATTAGATTGATGTTTTGACTATCTATTAAACACTTGCTTGTCAATTATATCTCTGTTCTGCGTACTTTGTGGGAATCTAGCTTTTTAATTCCAATCGCTTGCCTTTAATATAACATGTTTTACGCGTTAAATTCGTATAATTATAGTCTGCACGTTACTAATTTTTCCTGATGAAAGGTGCAACATTTATTTTCCGAATAAATTCATATTCTGGTAGAGCTCCTATTGGAAAGCTTACGAATCTTTTTTGTCGTCAAACTTCTTTTTTTAGAATTTTCAATTCTAAGTATTTGCTACTGTTTGTGTTACAAAACACAATCATTTATTTATATTGTCACTAATAGAGTATGCATATGGGTTGTCATCATGATTTTGTGTTGGCCAACTCATATAAAACAAATCTAAGTTGATTATATAACAATTAAATAAGTGAAATCCTTTTCTTATGTGTGACAGATTGAGGAGAAAATGAGGTTACTCCATGTCGAGAAGAAGCGAAGACTTTCACGTATGAATGAGAAAGGCGTCGAGCCTCACAAAATTGACGCAACAAGGACTTTCGTTAGAAGTCTTTCAACGAAAATTCGAATTGCAATCCAAGTTGTGGATAAGATATCGGAGAAAATCAACAAATTACGAGATGAAGAATTGTGGCCACAACTGAATGACTTCATTGAAGGGTACGTATATGCTTTTTTATATATTTTTTTGTATTTGCTTATTCAGTTTGTGCACAATCATCTACCATCTCCACTACAACATGTTGATCCCACTATAAGATTGTGGGGCCGCATATGCCTGCAGAATAAAAACAGAAAGTTTTGCAGAACCTAAAGATAAAATAATAGAGCCTTTTGGGACATGTATTCCTTGGCTTTGTTCTTATTAAATTTGGCTAGTATATGCCATATCATCTTTACAAGATTCTGACTGTATAGGCTCATATATACACGTAGGCCCATATAATCTTTACAAAATTCTGACAGTAACTGCAATGAACGTTATGAACCTTCGTGTAGGATTATGTAAACTTGAGTCTTCGTAATTCGTGTAGCTCAGCTCTTAGTGGTTTGAATTGCCTTGCATAAGTGTTACCTCCAGAAAAATTATTGTTATCATAAAAATATATGATTTAGTTCGTTTATATCTAATGTGTGATGTTGATTCTAGATTAACGGGGATGTGGAGAATGATGGTAGAATGCCACCATAGTCAGTGTGAGGCAATCCGTGCAGCTAAGGGCATTGATGCTGCTGCCTCTCAAAAACACTTGAGCGATGCAAGTCTAGAAGCCACATTGCAACTTGAACATGAACTGCTCAATTGGGCTATAAGGTTCTCTTGCTGGTTTGGAGCTCAAAAGGGCTTCGTGAGAGCATTAAACGAGTGGCTTCTAAAGTGTCTTATGTATGAGCCTGAAGAAACCGTAGATGGACCAGTTCCTTACTCTCCTGGTAGAATAGGTGCGCCAGCTATCTTCATTGTCTGTAACCAGTGGGCACAAGCTATGCAAAGGATATCTGACAAGGAAGTGGTGGACTCGATGAGGGATTTTGCAACTACAGTTCTGCAGTTATGGGAACGGGATAAGGGTGAAATGAGACAAAGAATGGTGGTTGATAAAAATATGGAAAGAAATGTCAAGAATTTGGATAAAGAGGACCAGAAGATTCATAAAGAGTTGCAGATGCTGGACAAAATGATTGTTGTGGCATCAGGAGATGATGACAAGGGTATGTCATTAGGACACGTGGTGTATCAGAGTGAAACCAGTAAAAATGGTAGTTTGCAGACGAGTCTGCAGCGTGTATTTGAGTCCATGGAACGGTTCACTTCTATGTCATTGAAAGCATATGAGGAACTATTGCAACGGATTGAACAAGATAAACTTGCTTGATAGCAGGAAAAACATTGACGGTATGGAATCATGTGGACATTGGACCACACCTTACTTACAGCCCTCCTGAGTTTTGAATCTTGGGACTCTGGTAAAACATTTTTTTTCATGAGTTGTGCTTAAATTGGAATAATTTGGCTGCAAGAGCAACTCATTTAAAAAATGTCGCCCTTAATGAATGATGACAACGTCCCAATAAGAGGAGACATGACGAGATGAGAGGTGATTGGTCGATCAGAAGAAGACAATTTGGCTATGGAGATGCCAAAGTTTTGCATGTGTATGTAGTTAGTGTAGAGAAACGAAGTTATAGAAATGATAAAAGATCGACGTATGTTATTGGTATTTTGATTTTTAGACCAGCTGATGTTAGAAGTAGAAGAAACTGGGATTTCCGATTCCTTAGTGTATCTGTTAGTCTGTTACCAATCAATTAGATTTGCAGCATGTAGATGATAAATTGATAATTAACAGGTTATCATGTACATACAAACTACAAAGGATGGAAACCGGTACAGAATTGGTGATTGAAAATTGTAAATCTGAAATAACCTAATTTTTTGATAATCTTAGACCCGAAAACAAGAAGAAAAATCCTAGTTCTCTAAGCAAATCATATCTAATTCGTTCACGTCTTTTGCTTTGTCTCAGGTTGCTTGTTCTTATCATCTATGACAGTTGTCGATAACACCTTGTTCTTGAATATCATTTTACTTTTATAAGCTGAATTTTTGTATATGAGCTTTCCACTGAAAGCTAGTACATGAACGTTTCTCATGCGAAAATAATGTTTAAGGAGCATAGCGGCTAGCGCATCTAAATTTTATATCTTCTTATGAAATACCCATTTTGACTGTCAATGACACCTAGGCACAAAAAGTTCAACAGGAAAGGATACATTTGTCGAGTCTAGAAAGACATGGCCGCTGCCACGGAGCGAGAGTCTGTGGGCAGTTTCTTAATTAGCAGCTTTCTTTTTGATGCCGCGCAACGCTTTGGTTGGGTCCCTCTACCAGCAAGATGGGCGGGGCTTAAGCGGAATTCCCTTTGTTGGTTGCAGGGCAACGAACATGTGATGCTGGCCCGTGAGGTATGTTTGGTCCGAAATAGTAATCTTCGGATTATTAGGTTAAGCATAGGGATACCTCGTTTTCACCTCTTAATTTAAGTCATGTGTGAAGTCTATTTTGAAGTGTTGTCATACGAAAAAAGCTAACACATTTTATTATAGTTAACGTGACAACACATTAAAATATGCATATTTAAACATTTTATTTAACTGTGTTTCATTTTGATTATTGCTTAATGATGATTCAACACTGTTTGCTACAAAATTAATCGGTCATAGTGATTGAGAAAAAAATAAAGCCACTGAATGATTCATTAGGTGATAAGTCCCACATCGAGCAGTGGGTAAAACTGAATAGATAATACTTCCAATAAATAAGGATGGAGTGGGCTTAGTATGCTTTTAACCCGTCCTGTCAGGGTGAGAGGCGACCTATCAATGATCGTATAGAGACGGTAGGTCGTGCCGACGCCTAAGACAACGAACACTCTTTTTAAGGCGAGTGAGCCTGCTCTACGTTTTAGTGGGCCTGCCCGTCAATTTTTGGATGCCCGTGAACTGGGCTCAACAATTGTTATATAAAACTTAGAACCTTGAAATCAATGATTACACAATGCACATTACATGATTTTACTATAGCATGCAAACAGATATTTTCGGGAGTTCATCAAACACTTGCTTTCATTCAGAAACAAATTCTTTAAGCAAATAGCACAATTTTATCAAACAGCCCCGACTCATCATTTCTAGATGAATACACGTGTATAATAACGGAATTTATAGCGGCAGATAGTTATAGTGATATTTTGGTTAAGTGTTTTGTGTAACTATAGTTGTTTGCCGATAGAAAATCTCATTGCTATGCAATTGGTACTCATCTAGTATATTATTGACAAACTAAAGTATCAAATATGTTTTTATATAGTTGACAAACCAAAGTATCAAATATGTATTTAATATATTGTTTAAGTTAGAAATCAAAGTATCAAATATCTTTTTATATAATTGACAAACTAAATATTCAAACGTGTATGTGTCAAGTTTACATTTAAGCTTTCATTTTGTGTTTTCTAGTTTTCAAATGAATAGAGTTGACAAACGTGTGTGTTAAGCTCTATTTAAGTTTCCATTTTAAAAACCGTGTTTTTTTTTTTGTTTTTTTTTTTTTGTTTTTGGAAGTTTTTAAAGTTTTTAAGGGTAGAATAGGTATAGAACAATGTTAAGACACTACTACAAAACGAGGCTAATGCAACATTTTTGAAGCAACACTTTCATAGTGTGTTGCTTTTTACTTGGCATCGGTCATAACACAACACTTTGTTAAATAAGTGTTGCATTCAAGGGGCTAAAGCAATAATTTTTTTAAGTGCTACAAATTTCACATACTATCGTGACACTTTTTATAAATGTTGTATCTTAATAACATCAAACGTAACGCTTACACAAAGTGTTGAACAATTTCAAAAACTATGCAAAATATTCAAAATCTGTTGCATTGGTACATAATTTAGAGCATCATTTTGTTAAAATTATATCTTTCATTTTATTAACTACTTGTATTTTGTTTCAAATTCTTACTTTTTTGCAATATGCATAAGTTGCTTTTGACGCATAAAGTACAAGTGACTGAGTGAGACTCGCAATTATTGGAATCACCAATGTAAAAATAATTGGCGCCACAAAATTTAACATTCCCCCATTTCTAAAACTGTAGAAAATATAGCGTCACATTTTTATAAGCACTCCCTCCATACTCCCAATTCATTAGAAAATGTAATCCGACTTGCAGATTTATAGCACACGATATAATTTAACTTGCCGCCACATGTAACCATTTACAAAAACAATAACTGACTAAGGTATTTATCCATATTTATATTATCAATATTTTATTTTAGAGGTTGAGAATCATGTAAAAGGTCTCAAACTTCTTAGAAAATGTAAAATAGCATATTGACGAGAAAAAAAGTTGTCGAAACAAATTCCACAGCAACATGTGCGTAAACTAAAAATCAGCTGAAAAGTTATGAAAAATAAATTTACGCAGTGTCGGAGCTAGAAAAATTTTGTGGGAGTGTCGAAACAAATTTTTTTCTGGAGAAACATTAGATTGGAGGGCCGAAATGAAAAAAAAGAAAATTTTAACACATGAAATTGTGAAAAAACACACTAACAGACTTAGGCATAGGGGGCCAGGACCCACCTCGGTCCTCACTAAGCTCCGCCCTTGAATTAACCCGGGTGAAACAACTTTTTTTTTTTTTTTTTTTTTTTTAAATAAAAACCTATACTAGAATTATCGTCCATAGAGGGCCATAAATGTAAGAAATCTAATTTTTGTAAAAAAGCGGTAACTAATACTATCAACTCATTTTATCTTTCTTTAGCTTTAATCTAATAGCTAATATTAGTCAACCAACTTTTTGAAACTTTTTGAAAAAAAATTAAAAAAAAATTCGAAAATTAAAAAAAATAAATATATCAAAAAAAATTTGAAAAAATATCAAAAAAATTTCGAATTTTTTTAGAAAAAAAATTTTAAAAATTTTGAAAAATTGTGAAAAAAAATTTTGAAAATTATTTCCCGAAAAATTTTTGAAAATTTTGAAAAATTTTGAAAAAAAATTTCAAAAAGAACTTTTTTCAAAAAATTTTTATCAAAAATTGTTATTCCAAAATTTTTTTTCGATTTTTTTTCTAACTTTAATTTTCGTCACATGTGAAAAAAAATTTAAAAATTTCCGGGAAATTTCTTTTTCTATCACATGTGAAGAAAAAAATTTCGTCACATGTAAAAAAAAAATTCTTCACATATGATTTTTTTTTTTCGTCACATGTAAAAAAAAAATCGCCACATGTGAATTTTTTTCGTCACATATGAATAAAATTTTAAAAATTTTCACGATAAATTTTTTTCTTCACATGTGAAAAAAATATATCGTCATATGTGGAAAAAAATCATCACATGTGAAAAAAATCATCACATGTGAAAACAATTTTTTCGTCACATGTGAGAAAAATTGTCACATGTGTAATATAAAATTGCGAATAAATTTTTCAAAAAAAAATATTTGAAAAAAAATTTCAAAATTTAAAAAAAAAAAAAAAAAAAAAAAAATCAACAGGGACCATAGAACCAAGATAAACCCATTGAGACAAAGGTTCAGTACAAGGGTCATCCACCTAAAGGGTGGTATTTCATTGTGAGGCTTTCAACTTCCGAAGGTTTAGCCCTTTCACCACCAGCTCCGCAACCTGAAAATTAAGAACAAAACGACTTACAATACTTAAAAATGATTCAACAAAAACAAAGAACTGATAAAGGAATATAAGACAAGGAACATACCATTGATGAAAGATGAACATCCACCCAGAGCGGTTGACTCCTTTTGGATGTGCCTATTAGCAGCATACTTACGCCCTTTAACAAAAGCTTTATGCCCATCAGCAGCAACGTTGCGAGCATTAGCAACGTTGCGAGCATCAGCAACTACTTTATCTAGAGCAACAAATTTGCCTGCTCTTGGATATTCGGTTAGACGTCTAAGTTTCTTACCGAGGTGTCCATCGGCACCTCAGTGTGCCTTAGAAAAGAACTTTGTGGAGACAAAAACCTCCACATTTCTCTTCTTCGGCTCATTAGCCTTTGACAGGATAACACCTTTCCATACCTTAGCATTTGGAGTACTCTCAGGCGCAGTACCTTAACACCCACCAATGCCTGGATAGATAGTCTCCTCTAAAGAGCACCACCAACATTCTCAAGCAAGGCATTATCAGGTGGATTTGGCTCAGTTGTTGCATCCACATCCATAGGATCCTGCTTGAGCCTTAACTTGAGGTTCACTGGACACAATCAGTGAAACATCATTTTGCTTCAGATGAGATTGACAAGTCATTATAACATATAGAGAAGATAACAAATGAATAGACCAAACAAATGTAAAGGAGAGAACCTGATAGCATATACGACATTCACTTAGCTAACACGTACTCTATAGACTTGGCCCAAACATAAGCTGATAAGGCCAAGGTATAAAAGAAGCCCTGGGAAATAATTCCCCAAGTAGCACAAGGGCATAACCTGCCTGAAAAACATGTCCAGGCGAACAGTACGCTATGTGAACTCTCCAAGACCGTTAGGACGGGCACCACGTGCTCTCCTCAATTATTCTCTCGATGGCCACCACGTGGACCATCAGATTTTCTTTATGGGTTCGCAGAACCCTAATTAATCCCTATAAATACTAGACCATTTCCTCGAAATGGTCCAAGCTAGTCACAAGCAACACTCCCAGGTTCACCCTGAGAATTTCAAACCCAAGTTGATTATCCTCTTAGATAATTGACACAATCCAACTAAGTCGACTCGTGAGCGTTACCCCTACTCGTGACTCCGGTCACACTTTGGGGTCCTTACCGAACATCGGAAACCAACCCATCGACCACCCAAACCCTGAATATGTACCATACGTAAACAGAAGCTTACCCTCACTATCTCAGTGGAGTACAAGCACATGCCCCTCTTCCTAGTGAGAGCTAAACTGAGCTCGAACCAAAGCACCTTCTTGGGGTGTTAACAAATCGGGTAATATCCACATGATCCTAAAACCAAAACCGACCCAAATCGAGTTACATTTGTAACTGAACCGAATTTCTCAAACAGAACTCTAAAGAATTAAATATTCAGTTTTCACTTTGGATATAGTTTTTGAAAAATGAAAACCGAACCGAAACTGAATTTACATAAGTATATATTTTTAGATAAAGAAAAAGACAATTAAAATTATTTTCTAGTATAAAAATAACATTTGTTAAGCTGGAAAATTTTTATTTGGTGCTAAAAATCTATATAATTAAATGAGAAAAAAAGTATAAATTATGTAGTTCGGGTTAGTTGGGTCAACCCGAAAACTGAACTATTCAAATTCGGTTTTTCAGTTTGGCTTAATCCAATTTGAATTTGGTTTAGTTTACGCTTTTACCTAGAAAATTTTTAACTGAAATAATCGAACTGAATAAATCGAATAACCCGATAACAGAACGATGAACACCCTAGCCACTAGGGGTGTTCACAAATCGGGTAATATCCACAGGATCCTAAAACTAAAACGACCAAAACCGAGTCAAATTTGTAACTGAACCTAATTTCCCAAACTAAACTGTACCGAATTAAATATTCAGTTTTCACTTTAGATATAGTTTTTGCAAATGAAAACCGAACCGAAACTGAATTTACATAAGTATATATTTTTATATAAAGAAAAAGACAATTAAAACTATTTTCTAGTATAAAAATAACATTTTTAAGCTCGAAATTTTTTATTTGGTGCTAAAAATCTATATAATTAAATGAGAAAAAAAGTATAAATTATGTAGTTCGGGTTAGTCGGGTCAACCCGAAAACTGAACTATTCAAATTCAGTTTTTCAGTTTGGCTTAATCCAATTTGAATTCGGTTCAGTTTACGCTTTTACCTAGAAAAATTTTAACTGAGATAATCGAACCGAATAAATCGAATAACCCGATAACAGAACGATGAACACCCTAGCCACTAGGGGTGTTCACAAATCGAGCAATACCCACAAGAACCGAACCGAATTTGTCAAAACCGAACCGAACCGAATAAAATATTCTATTTTCGGTTTGAATATGTTTTTGGCAAAATGAAAACTTAACCAAACAGAAAACAGAACTCACATATATTTATATAATTTTTATATATTTAGATACAAAAAAAATAATAAATAAATAAAAATCTTTATTAGTATAAATATAATATAATATTTAAGTTTAAAAATTTTCTTACTGCTAAAAATCTATATAATTAAATAAAAAATATAGTATATATATAAATTATGGGGTGTTTATGTCAATACGAAAACCAAACCAAATTTAAATTCGATTTTTTGTTTTACAGAAAAAAATTTAACCGAAATAATCTAACCAAATAAAATAAATAACTCGACAACCGAACCGATTAACACCTTTACCTCGCACCTTCACAAAAAAGTTACTTGGTTAACAAACATGAATCAAATCATTTCGGTCCAGTTTTCATACTTTAGCATAAAGTTATAAGTTATAACCGTGACCAAAACTGCCATCTACACCCTTCTCTTCCTGCAATCTCACCGAACTCCCATTTCCCAAGATCTATTCCACTCTTCCTCCATAAAATCCTTGAAGAAAAGTAGAAAACTATTAATATATACGACCGTCGATGAGCGGAAGCTGTTGCGCACTCGCACTCTGTCGCCAGCATCATAGGTAATATTGGTAAAACTCTCATATATGCATATATTTTCAACATCTAGTTCAATTGTGAAGTTTTAAATGTTTAGTCATCTTTATTGAGGATATGATGATATTCTAATTTCGTAGTTCATGTATTTGTATAACATGATTAAGAAGGATATGAGATGATAGATTGAGTCGCAATAATGCCAATTGGGAATCAATATTATTAATAAGAAAAAGAACCCACCTAATTAAGTAACAGTTACTCTGATCAGGATGACATATTCATAACATTTGAGTTTATCGAATTATGCCAATAAAAATCATCAAGTACCTGATGATATAATGCTTTAAACCACTTATTTCCTTCACTAGTTATTTACATCCACTTACATTTTTATTGCAACATAAGAACATAGAGTGGTAGAGACTAGATGTATTGACATAGACCTTACCTGAGTTTGAAACTATACTTGTTGATTTTCTGAATCCCTACCCTTTGAGTAGTAAAGAAGAGATTTAGTAAATAAATTATTTACTCTGATGTGCATATATTCTGATTATGCGTGTACACAGTCAAAAAGTTGCGTAAGATTTTGTGAGAAATTGTACTTTGTTATCGTTTTGTTAGTAATTTGTGCTTTGCACTGATGTTTTTATTTAGAATGAATATAGATACATAAAGACTAAAAGAAGCACCTATCTTAACTAATACGTTCGAGTGCACACACCAAAGGAAAGAATGACATGTATATGTTGAAAGATAAACGATCATTGTAAGATGATATTAAAAGTTTAGTTTTCAATTACACTATTTGTTACTTGTATATTCAGGGAAATTCTTTCATTTGCGTATTATTAATGAAGGAACAAATGAAGAACTACTAGCTAGGCATTAGAAGATGGAAGTGCTTCAGAACCATTTTCGGGATGTGATGAACAAAGAGCTTAAGGGCTGCTATAGAATAAGTCACTTGGTTCAAATACAGGAGTTTGAACAGGATCATGACATGACTGGTAGAAGCTTGAGATAGCAGAATATTATGAAAGAAATAATAATAGTAGCTAGCCTTTTTATTCCAGAATTAGAAGAAAAAAGCTAATCTAATCTTTTACATGTGTTGCAGGCTTGTTGTTTTGGCGTACTTTTAGCTGTGAGTGGAGGAGATTTGCAAAGATGTCAAGATTTTTAAGATTGTAATTAGATTACATTTTTTTTACCAGACAATGTTTGTTAGTTATTTACATTGGGCAAGATTGTAATACAACATTATATATATATATATATATATATATATATATATATATATATATATATATATATATATATATATATATATATATATATATATATATATATTGTAATTTATTATATTTTAGTGTATTATAAAATTATAATAAATATAGTTTTTTTTTGTTGCATGAAATAAAAGTGTTACAGTACAACTCGATAAAAAAAAGTGTTGCACATATATGGTAGAAAACAACCAAAAGCGTCGCACTTGATACATTAAACTGTTGCTAACCTAGTGATTGTAAAAGGAAAAGTGTTGCACTATAATGAGGAAAGTGTTGTTTTTGAATCTAAAAGTGTTGTACTTGTGCGTAAAAAGTGAGTAAAAATGTTGCACTTTTGTATATGAGTGTTGCACTTTAGTGTATGAAGTGTTGCATTCGAGTTTACAAAGTGTCGCACATTAAAGTATTGTTTTTGCTAAACAAGGGCAACACTCTAAAAAATCGTTGCATATTCCAAAATTTGTGTTGCTTATAGCTAAGGCGACGTTACATAAGACGGCACTCAGTAAAGTGTCACATTAGGTATAATGCAACATTTTAAAGACATAATACAACACTTTATGAGTGTTGCCTTAGGTTCATTTTGTTGTAGAGATTAAAAGATTAAGAGTTTTTTACCCATGCTTTATAAGTAGTTAAAGACTAGTTATAATACCCGTGCACGCACGGGGTTTTTACTTAAAAATTTTAATTATGATGTTAATACAATATTGTGAGTTTGAAGGTTGCAATTACAGAGTACACAACAAAAAGGACAAATTTTTGTTGAGCCTAACTAAAATACCAAGTTGGACATTAACAATATCAAGCAATTTTGGAACAATATTATTGATGTAACAAATAGTTTTGTACCTATTGAACACATTAACTGTTCATGCACTCTTAAATATGTAGGAATTTGAGATTGAAGTACCATTAGAAGAACATGTTAAATCCGAATACAACAATACATATGGAACACATTGTAGCAAATGAGAATGACCAAAACAACAATCTCCTCCTGCCAAACCTCCATTCAACATCATATCTCCTCCCGATGTCCATGTCCATTTACACCATTCTGACTTTTCAGCTTGATTTCTGTGAGTCACTCATATTTTAATCTGGTGTAGCGACTCATGCACCAAATAACAAAGCCTGCAAAAATATTAGTAACATTTTTAGAAATCAAATCAGGTTCTTGCAGCCAACCTTTGTCAATTAAGTTATTAGCCTAGGATGGTGCTTCGTGTTTCTTATGCCTGATCAACCCCTTCTAGTGTTTATGGTGTCACTAAAAATCAAAAACACATTTCTATTAGTTTCACTTTTTTTTCCCTAAAGCGTAACATATGTCAGGCCTCAAATAAAAGCAAATGGTTCAATTAGATTTCTAATGCAAATAGTATCGATGAGACGATGAGTTACATTTTTATCTAAAATACAGTGAGTTATCAGTGAAACTAAAGCTGTTAAATGGTTCAGTGAAACTCAGGAGCATGAGTATGTTGCAAGACTATACTAAACACATATTTGTTCAATGCTTTTTCGACTTCCCTTATACCCCGATTATCGAGACATATATAAATTTATAGACACCATGCATCACAATCATTATGGATACACGACAGAAACATCATGCTTCACGTATACTTGGATAGGAAACATATTATCATTAATACGTGCTAATTTAGCCTGCAGATTTTTACACATAATTGTTGAAATTGGGTTGTTGTTAACCTTACGGCAAAAGATGCCTATACTATACTACTATAGCTATTGTTTAATATTGGTATCAAATGGGAAAACCTTAACTTTTACATAAACAATATCAACAACATGATTCCAAAGCAAATGACATGCCCGCTCTGAATAATCTTAACTGCTATCCTATTATGACCAATATCAATTATCTTAGCTGCTATCCTATTATGATTAATAGGCATGGTTACTCTTTTATTAAGCTCTAACAAAGCACACTTGTGAATTAACTTGAACCGATATGACCAATAATTCAAACAACTGATAATTTATAAACTAATGCATACCTATTAATCTTCTTATAATGTTCCTTTAACAATATCTACTATTCTGAGTAAAACCCCAACAATTTGAATTCGAGTTTATCAAGTAGCTGGTGAAAAGACAAAAAAATAAATCGAATTAGCAGATTAAAAAGTATTTCAAAATATTTAGAAAAGGATTCTGATGATAATCAAGAAATAGAGAGTTGTTACCACTTGATACATAGCAAGACCACTCTCACCACAAAGTAAAAGAGATTGAGAGTAGCTTTAAATCAAAAGACAACATAATATTACTAAAAATAAACTCTTTTTCATGATACCTGAGCAAGGCAGAGCATGTGACTTCCTAAGGTTTGATCATATGTGCATCATTTAAATCAAAGAGGATGCCAATGATTACACAAAAGATAAACAACTATTGGAGTATATATGATATGGACGAAAGAGTATGTGTGTCTCAAACCAACCCAACCTGTACAAAAGTGATCCCTTTCAATTCAACCCCATTTGGCTATATGCAACCGACCCATCTTGTTCTAAGCTATATGCAAATTCATGTACAAAAGAATGATGTATTGCACATTATGATTTATAGTATATAAAGAAATCGCACAATATGACATCATAACCAACAGAATCCAATTAGTATATAATTAATCTCAAAAAAATCATGCCAAGTTGAGATGATACATACCAGAGATTCATAATTGTATGGAAACTGAAAAGTAGTCACATCCGAAAATGTCCCTTGCAAAATGGAAATAGACCATGTCACATCACAATATGACCTAATAAGCATCAACTTGAGTCTAATAAGAATGACACTATTATGATTATGATTGAATTTCAACAATTTACCTTCATATGACATGATTGCATGCTAAGAGTTGATTTGCTGTAAAGTCTCAAACCGCCCTGTTCATGTCCCCACAATATAAGGGTTTCCATGAAGAACTAATAACCACTTATCACTAAGAGCTATTTTCAAAGAGCATCGATATATGACACCTGACAAGGGCTAGATGAGCTCTCTATCCGCCAAACAAATTTAAACCTTTCTCCTTAATATAAGCCATATCACCTCCAACCATGTGCGAAACATCTATGTCAAGGGCGCACACCTCTAGAACATCATAGTATCTCTACACGTCAAATAGATCCATGGTTTAGCGTCAGATACAAGTTTTCACATATCTTATAGATGTACTTCAACGAATCGATGAGTTGAAAATTTTCACCCATTTGGGTTATGTGGGTCAAACCGGTAAATTCAAAAACTTAGCTTAAAAGAAAATGGGTCAAATGGGACGAATGAGTTGAAAAAGTCGCGCATGTTGCTAGATTAATGCATAACCTCCTAATCAGTTTATTCATTACATTACATTATTGATGAGATATTAAAACTTCTTTACTCATTAAAAAGTTTACAAATTTTGTACAAAAGTTTTCCTGGTAAAATTGACCCAATATATGCAATAAAATTGTCTCCTTTGACCCTTTAATCAATATAAATAATTTGACGCCTGAAATACATGGAGTACGCTCGAAGATAAAAGGGATCAAACTATTCATTATATCTTTTAGAGATTTGTTCAAGTTTATATTAAAAGAGTGTACCTTATTAGATCGTAGTGCTTTCCAAATAAGACATTACTTTGGATAGTGCCAGAAAGAATCTAGGGAATCTACATATCCAAAGAAAATTGAGTTTGTAAGTTCGAAAAATCATGATTCAAAGAACAACGACATTAAAATATTCAGTTAGGTTCTTCAACCCGTGGGAGATAGGCAACATATCCCCTGGAATATATGGATCCCTTAAAAAGCTTCAACCATTAAAGATATACTATAACCCAAATAAACTCATTCATAAGACAGGATCATATTAATATTTCAAATATCACATATAGGGCATTAATGTACCTCTTTCAGGTTATCTCCAAAATTTTAGATACAATAATTGTTTCACAATCTTTAAAGATAGATCACTACAGTCTTTAGTATTCACGCGAATTCAAGCTTCAATAACTAATGTAAGCTTTAGAATAGGTCGATGAATTGTGAGAATGAAAAAACTTTATTACCTTGCACTGGCTATGAATCACGTTGCATTTATTAGCTGCTACTGCCCATCTTAATAGAAGAGTTGCAGCATCCATGTACCTTCACGTAAATCACCAAAATCATTAAACTGAAACACAATTCTGAAAAAAAAAAAAAAAAAAAAAAAAAAAAAAAAAGAGTATCGTGAAGTCTAAAATGTCACCAATAATTATACTAAAGTGTCTCAACTAAGTGGAAGTATAGATCACAACTTCTTGGTTGATGGGTATCAATCACAAATTCTTGGTTTATATAGATCTCCAAAGCATCAATCAGAACTCTTTTACATAAGAATATATCGTCAACTGAGTTGTCTTATCCGAATCTCGATTCGCCACATACAATCCTAAAAACCATAAAAACCAAGATTTAATAAACACTCACATAATCAAATCATGTAAACTACACAAAACCCATACAATCTTAAAAAAAAAAAAAAAAAAAAAAAAAAAAAAAAAAAAAAAAAAAAAAAAAAAAAAAAAAAAAAAAATCATACCTTTAAACCATCAAAACAACACCCACATAGCCAAACCATCTTAATTACATAAACTAATCAACACCCACTTATTAAAATCATCTTAATTCCATAAAAACCATAAAGCGAAAAAAAAAAAAAACCCCTAACAATCGACCCTTTAAACCATCAAAAAACACCCACATAACTAAACCACCTTAATAACAAAAAATAATCAATGCCCACGTCATAAATCATCTTAATTGCATAAAAAACCAAAATTTATAAAAAGCCCCAAAAAAAAATTTCATACTCCGATGATTGTTGTTCCCATTGAGTGTGGTGAGTTGATGTCAATAGTTGCATGATGAATAGAATACCTTAATTTATTAACTGAAAAAAAATACATTTGATTAGACAGATTGATCCATGTTAATTTATGGATTTTTGGTCGTCGTTGTGTTTTTTTTAGTATATTGTATGTGTGTGATTTTTGTTTTTTGTTAGATTGTTGTTTGTGCCGTATAAGCTTTTGATTCCTGCCTTAAAGTTCAGTTTTGACCCTACAATATTGTAAATTTGCTCCGCCTTTTCGAACTTCTCTATTTTTATTACTTTTGGCACATATAATTTTGTACCCACTTTTAACTTAAAACGAATTTATAATTTCTTTTTACCCAACTTAGAAAATTTTAAGGTTTTTATTAAACATATTTTTTCTAAAAAAATCAAATTAAAAAAATTATTACTAAAAAAGGAATGAATTGATTATTTTGAAATGGAAAAATTCCAATAAGGGTTTTATCTATTTTATCTAATATAATAAGGTTTTGTACAAGTCCTTCTAAGCACGGAGCATTAAAAATTCGTTTAATGCTATGATGTGGATTACCTTATTTAGCGAAAATGTACACACCATCCACTGCATAAATTATTTACAAAGTCATCGTTCATTAATATGGAAAAGTAGTAAAGAGCAATAAATACAGGTTTCTCTCCATTATTTGATTCAGTTACAGAACTTATGAAACGCTCCTCATCAATCATCAATCACTTCCTCCTTAAGTTTCACCAATTTTTGCGTTTCATTAAATTAAAACCATAACTGTCTTCCTCTACACGCTCTTCCCAAACAGTTACAAATCATAGAATTAATGATAGCCTTCATTGACTATCCAAATATAAATCACGCAAGGTACGCTCTATTCTTTTGAATCAACCCTAACATGCTCCAAAACTCAAAACCATGCTCCAAAATCAATTCATAGTCACATTCAATTCATCCAATAAGTCAACGAATTGATTAAAAAAACACCCTAAAATACACATCGATTTGGTCTTTATATATTTGATTCAACCAGATTCATCAATCCACAACGATTAAGTATTTTTTTCTAATCATGTTCTCAATCTTCTCCTTAATTTTGTTACGATTTGATTTATCATGTGTTTTTTTATTTAATTTTGGCTATAGAATTGATTACATATGAATTGCTTAATTTGTTCATGAATTGATTTTGTTTGTGTCATTGCTTTTCTTATTGCAGGCATAGTATGTTAGAAACTTAGGTAATTGTGTGCCCACAACATGTTTGATGAAATGATTATGAAATCAAATTGCTTTTCATTGCATCTACATATTTATTGTATCGTGTTTACTGTTTTTTGCATTTTATAATTTATGCCTCAAATGTTGTTACTTTTGATTGTAGGTTGATGTTGTTTTAAAGCTAATTCCGGGTTTGGATCATATCATAAAACCTAAGATCGAGTTATTCATCGTAAAAAAAAAGCAATTTTGAAACGAGTAAGTATCTTTCTCTTTTAAGACATTACCTTAATGTTACTTTTGATTGTAGGTTGATGTTGTTTTAAAGCTAATTCCGGGTTTGGATCATATCATAAAACCTAAGATCGAGTTATTCATCGCAAAAAAAGCAATTTTGAAACGAGTAAGTATCTTTCTCTTTTAAGACATTACCTTAATCTTTTTTTCTAATTGGATGGTAAACACCTAAACGGAGTTTATTGATCATGTTTAAATGTAGGTTTTGGTCTTCAATAGTTAAATGCCTTAATAAGTCGTTGTCATAAACATGACTTGCTGCTGAGGAGTTGCCCTGTGCTTTCAATCTGTGGTGCTTAAATCCAGCTCTTTTGTTTAATAATGTGGCGGGTACTGTCATCTAAAGGATGTTCAGTCGGGTGAATATATGTATTCATTTATGTTGTTTATATATGGCATTCAATATATATCGAATTAAACCCAAACCTGATAAACCTTAAAAAAATTGATTTAACTATGAATTTATACTCTTTTTTTAAATGATGCCAAAACTTTTTTATCTAATTAATGCATGTTATCTGATGTTGGTTTTGTTTTCAGCTCGCTCTGTTATACATTGTACAAGCTGTTATCGGGTTCTTCGATGCTGATTGCACATGGAATAAGGAAGTGAAACCGGTAAGACTTGATGTCTACATGAAAACTACCCTCTTAGCATTTGGTTTTGGATAGTGTGTAGTAATGGTGGCAACATGGGCTCAGGTCAAAAGAATAGTTTTTGATATGATTACGAAAACAAAGGTTCTTGATTTGATTGTTTGGATGCATTTATGTCTTTTGAGATTAGGATAGTCACAGTTGATTCGAGCATAACAAACTGATCATTATATAATTTGCGGGCGGGTGAGAAATTGATTCTAAAATATGACCCATTGTGGTGTATGATTCATGTTTTGCTTTTCTTTTTTGTCTACATCAGCTTTTCCTTATTAAGATGACGGAAGTCGTAAACAAGTTGACCACAATACATTAAAGAGTGGTTTACCACTCACTTGCCAAAGACACATGTAATAGTGAATGTTCATGAAGTTCAACATGAATATGTGATTCAAATCCAAGTGTATTTATGATGTACTACGTATTAGTTAAAGTTCAGGTACTAACTTTCGAAGGTGCAAACCATTTTTCTTTTTGGTGTGGCATTTTCTTTTCATAAAGTCACGTGCTTGCAAAATTAATGGTTTCACCTCACTTTATGTGTTTGCTTTGTTTTTATTTCAGCTTTCATAATTTATTCTCAAGGGCTTTCAACTTCACAAGTTCAGGTACTATTACACTATCGTATATGCTTGGGTTCATAATTTTTTTTCAAAACTAATGAATATGTTCCATTTTTTTTATGATGATGTCATATGCGGTCGTTATTTTCATTGCACATATATGTTCTTACTTTATTAATGAAACTTTTTTTATACTAAATTTAAGCTCATATGTATGAAAAACGGCAAAATAAAATTATTGCAATGTAATTTAAATGATCAATCATCTAATAATGAAAAAGATATGCAATCACCTATCCATTTGATAGCCAAGGCCAGTCATTCAACAAGATACAAATTAACCCTCCTGAACGGATTTTTGTCGACGACAGTTATATGTGGCTTTGTCGAGGCTAAATCAGCTCATGGTCTTAAGATACTTATTAAGGAGCAACAGGACTTAGCCACCTAACTCTACCAAGAATATTGTTCACTAAGATATATCTAATAAATAGAATTTGCTCAGGTTTTTAATAAACATGTTTATATCAAGAGTACATATAAGTTACAGAATCACGTTTTACCTATGTTGATATGTTATGAAATGTTGCCTTCAGTTATCTTACAATCTAATTTTTGATTATGTTATTCACAACTTGGTTAGGTACGGGAAAATCACATCTAAGAAGATATGTGCGCTTTAATACGTTGAAGACATGTTATGATAAGTTTACGAATGGATGAGTTAAGACATTTTAAAGGTCTTCATAGTGTTTGACATTCATGAATTCAACTGATCATGGAGTCTCTCTTATGATATTCATGGCTTACCTTTCATGCATGTTAGCTGAAGTAAGTATTCTATTCTATAGTAGTTATAGTGCATTTTGGCAAAAAAATTAATGGTGAAAATTTTTTACCAGTTTCTCTATAAATTGGCTGATTTTGGCTATGATTATCTCTAACGAGTCAAACGGGTTCTACTATAAGATTTAATGAAAATGATACGGGTCAAATGGTCGAAATTTATTTAAAGTGTTTCTCCAAAATTACAATCTAAAAAAGTCAATTCATTATCTATTTTAGACGAACCTTTTCTTTTTTATTTTAAGGGCTGTTTTAGGTTGAAGATTTAACCGCATGCAAGAAAGCATTGGCTGATGTTGGCTCAACGGAAGATGGAATGGAGGATATCAATAAAACGAGATGTGGCGTTCTCAATATATCCGGTATGGGTGGTATGAATTATATTTCCAATTTTCTATTGGATACTTATACGAAATTTGTGTACGGAAAAGAGGAACTTATATATATGCAGAAGTTTTGGGCGGAAGCTTTAGTTCTGATGCGTATGACATGACACAACCTCACCCTGAAGGTAAACCAAATGTACATGTACCTTTTAGATATTTATGACATATGAGCAAGATCAATGGGTCAAATGTATGAACTATTGTTAGGTAGTGACATCCTATTATGCATTGAAAATGTGATATCACAATCCAAGTTAAGGATTAATTTGATTTTCAAATTCATGTTACATGAATAGATACTTTTGGGTAACTGTTCTAAACACGTACTACTTTGTGTATAGATACTTTTTTGTGTTAAGTGTTATAACTATATTTTTTGTGCTACATGAGTAGATACTTTTTTTGTTATAACTATAGTCGAAAAAACGTACGGTGAAATAGTGAAAGGTTATATTAACCATGGAAGCATTAAATATATATTAAAAAATGGATACTTGAATCTCAACAGTTAGAATCTAAAACCGTATTAGTTGACAATTCTATTGGTCATGGTATTGTAAATGCGTGTGTGAATATTGGGTTATTAGAAAAGGCACATGGTGTTCTTGATGAAATGAATGTGCAAGGTGGATTTGTTGAGCTTGGAGTTTATGTGTAGATATTGAAGGCTTACGGTAATGAACATAGAACAACAGATGCTCTGCATAGTTAGTATCTGAAATGTGTAGTTTAGGGCTCGAGCTCGATGTTAGTAACTTTGATACTTGAATAGATGTGTTTATGTTCGGTCAAGATTTTTTTTATCTTTTTAGAGACATTATAATGTTTTTAATAATCAGGTCTAAGCGTGTCTTATATATTCTCATTGTGTTGCTTATGACTCAAGTATTGCTTTTTTGGGCAAAGCCTCTTATCATTCAATAGTTTAACCATGTAGTATATTGTCACATACGTAATTATCATAGTGTGATCGGGCGATGGAGGTCGGCAACAACAATGATCTTTTATGAAAGTCGCATGAGCCATTAAGAAGGGATTTGTAACAACAGTGACCACAATGTCCTATGAGGTTAGTTTTGCTCATAATTTTTATTTCCCATTTTCCTTTGCTCTTAGTGTACCTTTCTATTATTTTTCATAAAGATTTGCATACAATTTTCAAATTTTCTATCAGTTTCAGTGTTTGTTTTGTAAACATGTCCAAGTATATATTTGTTTGTTGTATTATTTCACCCATTCCAAAAGGATGAGCATTTCACTTATTCTAAAGTTGTTTGCCTGCCACAGTAGTGACTTTTTTATTTCGGCATACTTTCAAATTATGCATACACACACATAAAGATTTAATCTGGTGCTAAAGTAGTGACTTTCGTATTTTAGCATACTTTCATATCTATATAAGTAAATTTGAAAATATAATAATTTTTTACATCCAAATGGTAAATAGAGTGCGACACTCATCTAAAATGAAAAACTGACTTTAAGCACAGACTATTGAATTATGATATCTATATAAGTAAATTTGTAGGTGTCAAGTGTTCTGCATCATTGTAGCTTTTTAGTGAATCTTCATGGGATTTGATTAAGTTTAGTAATAACCAGAATGTAGTTGATCAGTTTAATCAAATCTTACTTATGTTTGATTAGATGTATTTTATATAAAGTTAGCCACTAAAGACAAAGATTTTGAATTTAAGTTAGTAGGTGATATGAAAGATGGTTTGGATTGGATGCTTGATTGAAATTGACAACCTATTATTAAGTAGTAGTGCTTTTGAATTTAATCCTTTTGTCTCTTTGTGACATATACATCTGATTTGGTGCGTCTTTATTAGATCTCGGATAGTAAATTTCCTCTTCGTTAATTGCAGGTGGTGATTCATCTTTTGTTTCTTTGTGACATATACATCTGATTTGGTGCGTCTTTATTAGATCTCGGATAGTAAATTTCCTCTTCGTTAATTGCAGGTGGTGATTCATCTATGGTATAGTCAAGTAGCTGGCGTATGATAACTCGACAAAGGAAGGCGTATGATGCATGAGGATTTTTTTTGGCGATTATAAGATGCATATGATCAATTCTTTTGGAGGATTGTGGTTGTGGTTGTTTTATATTAATGTCATTTGGTCATTTGTTTCTTAGTTTGGTTAGTGGTTGTCACTTTTGTTTCAACATATGCTTATACCATGGTTTTTTCAATGAGTATCTAAACAATGTGTAATGTGTTGTGGTTTGTAAATTTTGTCAGGTACCGTCCCTGTTACCCAAAATATAATTGTATTTGCAGATGCACATTTTTGTTGGTCTTTTTTGTTATTGTCAATTCTTATTTTGTCAGGGAATAAATAATTAGCCTTCATAATCTTAACTTTCGTTCACTAACAAAATTGTGGAAGGGGTAATAACGTTAATGGTGACATTTTAAATACATATTATAGCTTTATAAAGTCAATGAAACACTTTATTGCAAGTGAGAAGATGCCATAGATAAGTTAGGCAAACTTATTGATATGTTCATTGTGTCTAATAAATATATAATGCAGAATGCGAAAATCAATGAATGTAGCTCATTATGAGTACCAAACGTTTTGGATAAAATCAATAACTTAGGCAAACTTATTGATATGTTCATTGTGTCTATTATTGACTTTACTTATCCAAACGTTTTGGATAACATACATGATCCGGCGTACTTCCAAGAAAAGGCGATTCTTGCTCCCACAAATGAAATCGTCGACACTGTAAATGATCATCTGTTGGACAAATTTCCAAGAGAAGAAATGGTCTACTTAAGTTGCGACAACATGGATAAAAGTGAACGTGGTGTCCTTATAGATCAGTCCATTTTCTCACCGGAATTTATCAATGGATTGAAGTTCTCAGGTGTTCCAAACCACATGCTTGCTTTAAAAGTGTGAGTAGCCATTATGTCGTTAAGAAATATAGACCAAGCCAACAGTTTATGTAATGGGATGAGACTGCAAGTACTTAAGTTAACAAGAAACTCATTAATGGAACCAACTTTGAAAAAAAAGTGATTATACCACGGTTGAGGATTACTCCATGACATAAGCGTTTGCCTCTAAAGATTGTCAGGAAACAATATCCTATCTCAGTTTCGTTTGCCATGACAATCAACAAAAGCCAAGGTCAATCACTTTCTAAAATTGGTTTGTACTTGCCGCGTCCTGTTTTCACACATGGACAACTGTACGTTGCTGTATCAAGAGTAAAAAGCAAGCAAGGTTTGAAGGTTGTCGTTTGTGATCATGATCGTAATGTCTCCAAAACTACAATAAATGTCGTGTATAGAGAGGTGCTTGAAGGACTATGATTAAAACTAAAAAAGGTATGTAAAATACACACGTCCCTTTATCTTTCTCATATTTTCAATTGTAGTATATTATCAGTAACAACATGCATTTACTCACATCCTATACGGACTATTAGGTGTGCATGCCATGGACATTGGGTTTCGAATCGATAGACGCTCACACACATCTTTTGCTACTCAAGACAATCTGTTTTGGAGACCCTCAAGCTTGGATGTTTGTTACTTTATTTGTAAGAAAAGTAATTGCTTATCTCATAATGGACACATTGTCACATTCTTTATTTCATATGTTAAATGAAACATGCTTACGTTATCAATTTTCTTATCATCTCATTTCTCTATTTTTTTAAAAAATTACCCGGTGTCAACGGGTCTCTAAGCTAGTTTTATTATATAAAAAAGATGTGATCTATAAAGTTCTTATTATTCGCTATTTAGTTGTATTTGTTTCGTATTGGATCAGGATGTTATGTATATTAAAAGAGTAAAAGGCTAACCCACATGGCTGTATGAATAGTTTCCTTCAAATAAGCTGGCCCAAATTGCAATTACCCAATGTGCCAAACCACTTGAACGTTGTTTTTTTTTTTTTTTTTTTTTTTTTTTTTTTTTTTTTTCCCTTCAATATTGAGCAGTATTTTTATTTTCAAACATTAAAACCAAAACTGGTCGAAATGGTTGATTACCTTCTATGTGAGGCTATGACTCTTGCTTCGTAAACCCGTTTTGGTCCAACAAGGACTAAATTAAGCATGAAATGCGCATTTTGCGTAGAAGTGTCAAGATGGCCAAACATATAGATTGTCTGATTGTGTGTTATAGTACCAACGAGAACAAATATACGTTAGTATTTGCCGTTTAGTCGGTTTAGATAGAACTAGTTAACAGATATTGGTTTTATCCATCCAGTTTTAATTTAAAAAAAAAAAAAAAAAAAAAAAAAAAAAAAAAAAAAAAAAAACAAAACTTGTTAATAAACAAATGTTATTTAGAAACTAACAAAATTTAACAATTATTGAGACATGATACACAAAGTCTTTATTTTATAGATAACAAAAAGTATTTAAAATTATGAGAAATCAACTTTTAAATTCAGAACATTAAGTAACATCGAACTTTTTTCAAAGTCTCGTTCGATAATAAAAGTGATCAAAATATGTATGCTGAAACATTTTTTGAAAGATTGCAACAATTTATAAAACATTTTGTAGTACACATAGCATAAGTTTATTTTTCTAGGACGTTTGGAGCGGTAACAAAGTGTTTGGAAAGCTTTTAAAAAGCTCTAAATTTGAAGATTAAGCTTATTGCATAAGCTAAGCTTACATTATAAGCTTTATCCAAACACTTTGTTGGAGCTTCTTAACAATATACAATAAGCTAACAAGCATAAAAAATAAGCTTCTTATCCACAATATCCAAGTGTGTTGTGAAATGGTACACGGAATATTGTGATTGGCGCTTTTCAGAAAAACATATTGTGATTGGCATAAACATCTCATGTAACCGATGGCAATTGACAAATATATAATTTAGAGTAAATTACAAAGATGGTCCCTGTGGTTTGCGTTGACTCACACTCTTGGTCCTTTAACTTTTTTTTGCACTAACAGTCACTAACTTCGAAACACTTAACACTGAAAGTCCCTTGACCAAACAGACGTTAAATTTGACCGTTAAAGCTCGTCATGTGACTTGCACATGAGGGTATTATCGTCATTTTATTATTTTTTTTCCTTTTCTTTTTTTTCCTCATAAGCTTCTTCCTTAATTAACCTTGGATTAATTAACCAAACCCAACTTTTACTTTCTCACTTTCTCTCTTTCACTAAACCCACCAACCACCATAACCTACCTGCAACCACCACAATAAGCCAATAATACAACTTATAAAACTATCATTTACTAATTAGTTATAACCCACAAATCTAACACCAGCTACCACACACAACAAAAACTTTTTTCTCTCTTCTAAAACCACCAGCCACCACTACTACTAGTAGACAACCTTCAATAACAAACGGCGGCCAACCTGCAACATCCATTACTGGCAACGACCACAACAACTAGCCACACAACTCCAATCCCAACTTACAACAACTACTCAAACAAAGATTGTCACACTTCACTTGATTTTCACACAGAACATCTCAACTTTCTTTTTCTTGATCCTCCTTTTACTACCTCATGCAAATACATCACAGACCACACAAACTCAAACATAACACTCGTAACATAATCACTTTTTACAACTCTTCATTGTTTCCTTTTTTTTAACTAACTCGAGATCAATCTAAAAAGTGGTACACGGTTTTTGAAACATAACAACAAGGATAACTTCATACCCATCATCTAATACAACAAACCACCACAACAACGCCACATTTTCTCAAGATATTTAAATGAATACAAAAAACAGCAACACCACATTTTCTCAAGATTTTTAAACGAATGCAAAAAAACAACCTCATAGTTGTAAAAACACTTTATTATCAGGTTTTACACATTTAAAACATGTTTCCAAAGTAAAATTCTGTGCCATTAAGAAATTTTGTATAGGTGTTAGCACTTTATCCCAACCCTTAGTTAGGTTAACAATCAAAATCGCCCTCAAAATACATGCTACTTAACAAGCACATAGATAAACTTAGATTGCTTATATTCCAAACTTCATTTATCTAAAGCTACTCATAACATTGTCAATATAATCTTAACTGCAGCTTGTATAAGTAATCCTAAACACCCTAAAAAATTAGATTCACAACTTGCATCTTTATAAATCAGATTCACAAACAATCATCATAACTTCATTTCACAACAACAAAGATTATAGATCCATTTATAAATCACCACCATCAACATCATTAGTCCACCACTAAACCCCAACCCCCACTACTATCAGTCTGCCACCAAACCCCCAACCCCACCACCATCAGTCCGCCACCAAGCCAACACCCCCATGACATCAGTCCGCCAAAAGTGTTGTTGTATTGTGAGGGTGACGGAAATGACGACAACAATGTTGCAAAAAAAACAATTTTATAAATTTGTGGCTTTGAGAAGAAAAGGAGTATTATTTAGAGAGAGATGGTAATGACTTTGAGTCATGAGATGTGACTCGATTGTGGGAAATAAATGGATACCTGGTACATATTTGTGGCAGTTGCTGTGTTCGCAGTGGCCGACCGACAGATCTGGTGGTTTACTTGGTGGGGAGCAAACAAAATTAGGCCATTTATTATTTAGATTTGTTGATGGTGAGTAGGGATGGTAAGTGAGGTAAGGGTGGCCGAATTTCGTCATGTGGGTGGCCGGATTCCGTCATGTGGGATGGCTGCGTGTGGAATGGCCTGATTAAATCGTGAGTGACCTGTGGTAGGGGGGGGGGGGGGGGGGGAGATAGAGAGAGATGTGTGTGAGAGAGTAACACTTTTGTGTGGTAGATATTTATGTATGACAAAGGAAAATAAATAAATGGAAAAGACTATGTGGAAACTAGAAGGGGGTTGAATAGTTTACCGGTTTTAAACTTGATTTTCTTTTAATACTTTTACGTGTAATTGCTAATTAAGACGTATCAAACAATAAATTATATGCAATAATAAAAGTAAGAAACGATCAAACCATAACACGATTGTTTATCGTGGTTCGGCTACAAGGACTCTTTTTCCTTGCCCTACTCCACGAACCGAGTATCCAACTCGAGAGTTTTCTTGCACTAGTCAATAAGCTCCTTTATCCGGCGGAGAAAACCTTACACGTCGCTTACACACTATTTCTGACACTAAGCTAGATGTCGAGTTCTTTCACAAGGGTACAACCACTCCCGATAGTTTTTTTACAAGGGTACAACAACTCCCGATGCTCTAAATATTTTGAGGACTAAAATACTAACCGATCACTACAAATGAATACAATACAATGAAGTATAAACTTTAATAGTTTACACTAATGCTATGCTAGACAAGTCTTGCAACGTTGTGTTGAAGCTTGTAAGTTCGTGATCTTCTTGCAACAAAGAAAGACTCACAAATATGAAAGTTTACTGAGTTATAAATGAAGTATATGCAGTGTATTATGATAGAGAGTGATTACAAAAACTCAAGAAGTGAGTTGCTATTTATAGGCCAACAATCAGGCCAACTCACGGATACGGCGAAACCCATCCTTTGGTTCCGTCCGTTATATCCGAGGGTTCCGCCAGCATGTCTGACAGAATCCTGCACAAAATATTCACAATCTAACACAATATTCTCAAGATCTCACAAAGTCAACTTTGAGATCTTGAGTATGAATCTATACATAATAAAACATGTTTCTTACACACATGTTTCCTTGAAGGGACATGTGATGCAAGGGATGATGTAACTTAACATTTTATTTCTAATTTTAGATATTCCTAAAAAAGAAAGTATACTTGTAAAAATAGTTTATGTATAGAATCAAAACATGTTTGTTTGAGATGTTTAGCAAGTGAATATTTTTCTAAAAAGGATTTGCTTGCTTATATCCTAATATGACATACTATTTAGTAAACTTGCTAAATATACATAAGAGACATTTTCAACACATGTACTTAAACTAAAGTATACTTACTTAGAAATTACTTTGTGAAAACATGTAAATGTAGTTTGAGTGAAGTTAAGTAAAAGACTTTTAAACTATATTTATGATTTGCCAAAAATAAACTTTATCTTTTGTAGTTAATAAAACTAAGAAAGATCGTAAAATATAAATAACGTTTTTAGGCGATATTTGTATTAACAATCTCCCCCCGTTGACGACAAAACATATATTTTATTTTTACGCAAATGGATAATTAAAGATTTTGAGTCTTTTGAAAATTTACATTTCATATGATTATTTCAACTTTTGAGTACGTCATTTTAAATGACGTATTTAAAGTTGATTTGGTAAAATATATCCTATCTTCCCCTTTTTGTCGAAACAAAAAGAAGAGTAGCGAAGCGGAAATGTGTCAAGCCAAATGCTCCCCCTTGGACAATACTCCCCCTAAATGGAGTGCCAAGAGATGATACATGGATTTTGGTCCTACAAGAAAATGTTAGTTTGTTGTAGAGATAAGGATGAGAGCATAATACCAAGTATAAGAGAATAAGCATTCATCACATGACAACAATTATTTAGTAACAAACAACCACAAAAGAATGACCAACACAATATATAAGTAGAACCATTTAATTTCAAGTAAAATTTAAATGGAGTACCAAGAGAACTTTGTTAATAAAACACACACAATACACACAAGCACACACCTCAAATGACTCATTTGAGGTATATTTATAGTACATGACATGAGATGCCCTAAAATGCTTTAATATGGGCTTTGTGATGGACTTGGTTTACATGAGCTTATATTCCTTTAAAAGGATTACATATTTAACTAGTAACATATTAGATTACGAAGTCCATAGCCCATTTTACTAGAACTACTACACGACTTACAAAGCTCTATACATGAGAATGACCATCACTTTTCTATTACATATTTTTAATGCTAACAATCTCCCCCTAAGGGGTGGTCATTCGAATGATGCTCCACGTGATTAGGTCTTCCGTGTTCTTTGTCTTGAACTTTGTGTGTCGTTGTAGAATAGTCTTTAGTCTTTGTTCCTTCATGCTTTGTGATCTTTGATGACTGACTTTTCATCATTCTTTGTCTGCCTTTCGTCACTTCTTAGTCTTTGGTGGTTGTCCGCCATTCCAACATGCTCATACGTCTTTAGTCTTTGTCATACATACATTTGTTATTCCTGTTCTTTCACTTTGATCTTTGTCACTTTACTTTGTAGATTCTTTCACATTGCATAGAATCTTTCTTTGAACTTTTCGTTGCTTTGATCTTTGTGAGAACTTTCCTTTGACTTCGTGATGCATGTATGAGCATGTGGAATCTATTGTCAAGGAGGTGATATGATGCTGAAAGTAAACAGTTAGCAATAAATCAACCGGTACTTACAGGAAAGGAATTAGAGATCGTCAACAGCATAGTGCGAAGACTCCTTCTAACCCTTACCAAGGCCGTTCCCATTTTGGATACTCCCGAGGGAGCTTACGAGACCTACCAAGTAGCTCAACGAATGGGTGAGTCGCTGGGGATCACTCCACGACTGTAGACCGTTTTAAACAACCGCGAACACTAAGCGTAACCCATAAAGAATTACCGAAGTGACCTGCTGTCAGGGCTGCTTAATGTTGACCCTGGTAGGAGTTTCCATTCAATCATTGAGAATCACAAAAGTGAATCCTCTCATAAATGTTCTGGCAGATTGCTAAGATCTGCGTAGGACTCTTAAGTTTACATCTGGCGTCCTTAATGATGAACAACCAGTGTAGAAATATCATGTGTTCCTATGAGATCTTTTGATGAATCTCGGGGCTCTAGACTCGATAAGTGCACATTTTCCTATGCGGAGATTAGGGATAGGTCTCCTTCTTCAATATCAACCATCTCTAAGAGACAGGTCGATAGATTACATCGGTTCCCCGTGAGAATGAAACAAGCTCTTTTAAGAGAACTTGAGTGGTTAAGAAGGTTTAGTGCAGTGCGTCACTGGGTCCATGACGTCTTTATCTTCAATACCGGTGTTACCTTGGTAACAACCAGTAGCATACGAATTGAACCCGGTGTCTGCCCTAAGGTTGAACATTTGGAGGGCTATTTCTTTTCACCCTTTTTCACATATTTTCTTTTTAATTCTTCAACCCCTTCTTTCTCCTTTCTCATTTTCTCCTTTTTTCAATCATACCTAAGGACTTCTAATTCTAATCTATTGGATTTGTCCTTGGGTAGATCCCTCCGGCTCTGGTGGATCATAGGACGGTTTTCCTAACTTTAGTCACCTTATATCTTCATGACTATCCTATTGTTGCCATAAAACCATTATTTTTGAAAATCTCTCAAAGTGTTTATGATTATTAAACATCTTTGTTGACACTTTGAGAGTTTTGGTTTCTTTTGAAGGACTCCCCCATCACATGTGCTCATGTATTTTTTAAGAAATTTGCACATGCGGGAGGAGTTTGCACTTTTCAATTGATCTACTTTCAGTGAACATGACCGATTCGAGACACGCTTACATCACTAGTTAGACTAACTTGAAATTATTACCCGTCCTGGTCAAGTCCAAAGAAAGTCTCTCGATACGGTACATTCTACTCAGACAAGTCCTATTCGAGACACGCTTACATCACTAGTTGGACTAGCTTGAAATTATTACTCGTCCAGGACAAGTCTTTTCGATTACTGACATTTAAAGCTTCGTCAATTCATTTGTACTATCTGAGTCGAGCTCTTTTGAGATTCAGTCACAAACTTTAAACATCTTTGATCACATTTTAATCATGTCTTCTCCCCCTCAAAAATAGCATATCGTGATATTTTTTATATCAACTGATTAAGAAAAAGCTTTTTGGAGAGAAAGTCAGATTTCATTTTGCATGAATTCGGAACATTTTTGTTTTTGTACTCCCCCTTAATGATAGCTCATTTTTAAATTCAATTAAGGGTTTGGAGGGAGTTATCTTGAGCACTAATTTTGAGAAATTTTGAGAAATCTTTTGAACAATCTTGAAAAAGTGTTCAAGAATTTGTTTTGAAAACGAGTTTTTGTTTGAAGTCTTTTTCTTTTGTTTATAATCGAACTTTTTGAAAAAGATTTCGTCTTTGAACGTACGAGTCCTTTATTTGAAAATAATCAGAAGTCATCATTTATGCCCGGGTTTCGTACTGAAGTATACGAAAGCCATAGTGAAAAAACTTTTGAGAAACGACATGTTTTAGAAAAAAAAACATTTTAATGAACTCCCGTTCAAGCATCTGTACATGTCCATATCATTGTTGAATGATATTTCTAGAAACGTACAAAATATTGATTTATACGAGAGACATGTCGTGAGAAGAATATTTTTGGATTTTTTGATTTTATATTGTTTTTGTATTTTTTGAAAATTTTATATTTTTGTATTTTGTTTTTGTTGGTTTTTCAAATTTTGTATTTTGTTTTTCAAAAATGTTTACAGCGAAGCGATTTTGAAAACATTTTTCAAGAAGATTCGAGAAGACGTTCTAACTCCTCAGGGGTTAGGCTTCGCATGCCAATTCGTCGAACTAAATTGTCAAACCTTTCTTTTGGAAGGGCTTTAGTAAATAGATCGGCGAGTTGGTAATCGGTCTTAACGAAAAATAATTCAACAGTACCCTCTTCTACGTGCTCTTTGATGAAATGATAGCGGACTTTGATATGCTTCGTCTTTGAGTGTTGTACGGGATTGCACGAGATGGCTATGGCACTTTTTGAGTCACAATACATAGATATTCTGTCAAAAGTAAAGCCATAATCTGTGAGCTGTGTCCGCATCCAAAGAACTTGGGCATAACACGCAGATAGAGACACATACTCGGCTTCGGCGGTTGATAGTGCAGTACAATCCTGTTTCTTTGACGACCAGCTTACTAGCTTTTCACCCAAAAATTGTGCTCCACCTGATGTACTCTTTGCTGTAACTTGATCACCAGCATGGTCTGCATCTGAAAATGCTGTTAGATTAAACCCCGAATCCTTCGGATACCAAAGTCCCATGTTAATGGTGCTTCGTAGGTACCGAAAGATCCGTTTAACCTCTTTGAGGTGAAGTTCGGTAGGCTTTTCCTGAAACCGTGCTAACAGACAAACAGCAAATTGAATATCGGGTCGACTAGCAGTTAGGTACATGAGAGAACCGATCATGCTCCAATATTTCTTCGGATCGATAGGTTTCCCAAACAAGTCAGCACCTATTTTTGGTGAAGTAACCATTGGTGTACCAACAGAATCACAGTTATCCATTCCATGTTTTTTCAAAATCTCTATTGTATATTTAGCTTGATTGATAAAAATACCACGAGGGGATTGATGTATTTGTAAACCAAGAAAAAATTTTAGTTCCCCCATCATGGACATTTCAAATTTGCTTTTCATGAGATTTTCAAAATGTTTTGAATGGTTAGGATTGGTTGATCCAAAAAGTATGTCGTCCACGTAAATTTGAACGATCAAAATATCATCTTTGAATTCTTTGATAAACAAGGTGTCATCAACCGTTCCTTTGGTGAAATTGTTTTTGAGCAAGAAATATGATAGTTCGTCATACCACGCTCTTGGAGCTTGTTTTAAACCATAAATGGCTTTCTTAAGCTTGTAGACGTAGTCTGGATGATCTTTGTCGATGAATCCTTCTGGTTGACTCACATACACCTCTTCTTTCAAAGTTCCATTCAAGAAAGCTGTCTTAATGTCCATCTGATAGACTGTGATGATTTTGTGAGCTGCATAGGCTAAGAAAATCTGGACTGCTTCAAGTCTAGCTACAGGCGCGAATGATTCTTCGAAATCTATCCCTTCTTCTTGTGGATATCCTTTTGCCACGAGACGAGCTTTGTTACGAATTACAGTCATTTCCTCATCCAGTTTGTTCTTCCACAACCACTTGAGATCAAGAACACGTTTATCAAGTGGTCGTTCAACAAGTTCCCAACTATCATGTAACTGGTATTGAAGAATTTCATCCTGCATCGCTTCTATCCATGGGTATTCCGCCATTGCTTCCCGAATGTTCTTTGGTTCTTTGAGGCATATAGAGCAAATGTAGATACACATTTCAGGATCTGTGGCAAGTTGTCTTCTCGTCTGAACTGGCCTTGAAGGTTCACCAATAACTTGTTCAATTGGATGGTCTTTTGTCCATTGTAGTGTAGAAGGGTACCTTGGGTTTAACGTATGTATGTTAGACGGTTCTTGTAACCTTGAAGAAGATTCAGCAGAGTCTGTTGCAAATGGGTTTTCAAATACTTCTTCTTCTTCTAACGCAACATCGTTTGAATTATTTGTTGGTTCTTCTTGAAAATTTGTGGTTTTATTTTGCTCATCAACTCTTGGTAGAACAGTTTCAAGTACTGGAGTTGCTGGAATAGATGTAGATGATGTTGAGGTAGTTGGTGCTTCAGCTTCGACTGTTGTAGATGCATCTTGTGGTGGTGTTGGTGGTTGATGGTTTTGAGCGGGTGCAGCGGAATGTTGTTGAGATGCATTTGTCGAAGTTCCACCATAGTATTCATCAAACATTAACTCGAAGAAATTTTCCAGTTCTTGTTCTAAAGGTTTTTCGGTGTTTGTTGATTGAGCTCCTTGAGGTACAATCCTGAACTAATTTGTCCAGAAGTCTGCTGGTTTGGTGCGGGTCCTAATCTGTTTTAATTAGAAGCCATCGGATTAAGCGCGGGTTCTAGAGCGTATCTCTCAGAAGCCATTTGTGAAATCTCGTCAAACTTCACATTCATCGTGTCCATTATCCTTTTTGTTCTTCTATTATACACCCTGAATGCCCTCGAGTTTTCTGAATATCCAATGAAGATTCCAATATCACCCTTAGCTTTCAACTTTCCAAGATCTTCTCTGTCGTTCGTCGGATAGCACAAAGCGCCAAACATGTGAAGATAAGAGATATCCGGTTTCCGATTGTTCACAAGCTCATATGGTGTTTTATTGAATCTTGGATGGATTAGGGATCGGTTTTGAGTAAAACAAGCAGTGGCAACAGCATCAGCCCATAAGAATAGTGGTGCACTAGAAAAAATCAGCATTGTGCGAGCAGCTTCCACAAGAGTTCTATTCCTTCTTTCAACTACCCCATTTCTGTTGTGGAGTTCTAACAATTGATGTTTGATGTGTGATTCCAACATCTTCAAGGTAAGTTCTTAACTCCTGGTTAGTAAATTTTGTGCCATTGTCTGTTCTTATAATCCTTACTGGAGCTTGAAGTAGAACTTGAATACGCTTCAGAAAGGTGATGATGATGCCTGGTGCTTCGTCTTTTGATCTCAAAAAATTTACCCATGTATATCTTGAATAATCATCGATGATAACAAGAATATACTTTTTCCCATTAATGCTTTCAACTCTCATTGGGCCACATAAATCCATGTGCAACAAATGTAACCTTGCTTCCGAACTGGGTACGGTTTTAGGTTTATATGATGCTCTTTTGCTTTTTCCTTGTTCGCATGATGGACATAGATGATCCTTGGTGTATTTGAACTTAGGAAGTCCGGTGACGATGTTGTCTTTGGCTAACTTGTTGATGGTGTCGAAATTGAGATGGGATAAACGTCTATGCCACAACCAGGACTTTGTTTCGGTTGCCCTTGTCATAAGACAAATTGGTGATGTAGAAGCCATTTGGTTGATGTCGATAGCATACAAGTTTGTGCCACGATTACCAGTTAAGAGATCATCACCAACCAAATTTCTAACAAAAACCGTGTTCCTCCTAAATGCAACTTCTAAATCTGCATCACAAAACTGCCCAACTAAAAACAAATTGTGTCCCAACCCTTCGACGTAGTAAACTCGAGTGATTAAAAAATTCCCAAACCGAAGATCTCCATAACCCTGAATAGCTGCTACATGATCATTTCCAAAATGTACAGTTCCCATGAATTTCCAGACGAAATTGATCAGCAGCTTTAAATTCCTGGTCATGTGCTTGGAGCAACCCGAGTCGACGATTTAAAGACATATTTCGATAACCTGCCAAGAACAAAAGAGTTTGTATTTGGAAACCGTTTTGAATTAGGTTCCATGGGGTTAGGAGTAAAATCCAAATCACACTCATAGACAGTTGCTGCTTGTTTAGCTTGAACTATTTCTAATTGGCCATCCTTGAGTATAAATTCTCTACCCGTTGGAATCCAAACACAATACTTAAGATAGTTCCTAGGCGTGCGACTATTAGTGGTGTTCCTAATTCTTTTAATTAGGTTTCCAACAAATCTAGATTTAGCACTAGGTCCTTTCGAAACGTTCTTCTGTTCAGGCGTAACATCCATATTCTTAGAAACACATTCATCATGAACATCATTAATTAAACATTTCTTGCATATTAAACAAGCAGAGTCATTACATGCATTAGAAACAGTACTTTTGACATTACATTCAGATGAAACATGTCTCTTATTACAAAGCGATAAATTCCTAGGGTGTTCTTCTACTTCTTCCACTTTATTCTTGCAACTACTCTTAGATGCAGGCGAGACTCTATTGTTCCTTGTATTGCTCTTAGGCTTTAGCCTGCTGCTCCTAGAGGTGCTTTCTAATCCTGTATAAGGTAAGGCACACGCGTTAGGATTTATATTGTTGTCCTTTTTAGCATCACTAGACTCTTTAGTATTATCCTTTTTGCCCTTATTAGTCTTAGATGTGGAGGCAGACTCATTAGTGGGACTAATCCTAAAAAGGCTAGGTGCTATCACTTTTGGTGTTTCGACAACCGCTTTTCCTTTTTTAACAATCTTTTCTTTTTCATTATTCTTTGGCAAAGGTGTTGGAGTGATTGGTTTTGTCAAATCATTTTTCACGTCGACTTTTGGAACAGGTTGAGAAATCGACATTTTTGGTTTAACAACCGTTTTTGAGGTATTAGGTTTGTCCGAGGTCGATGGTTTTGCAAACTTAGTATCCACACCCTTCCCTTTTTGACTTTCAAGCTGAGCCCTCAAAAGATCATTTTGCTCTTTCATGTTCTTGATGGCACGCTCATACGACAGTTTGTCATACTTGCATTCTTCGCTTTCTCGATCAAGTTGTTTAAAATATGACACATTTTCTTTTTCAAGTTTAATAAGAGCATTTTCATATTTTGAAACAATGTCGGAGGTCTCAGCTCTCAGTCGTTCATCGTCTTGAACAGAATATATTTGTAAAATGATGGACATAATATCAGTAGTCATAACGGCTTCGAAGAGATAATCATTTAGGTTTTCCAAAACATTGATTTGCTCAAAAGATTCATTAGCCTTCTTTATCAGGGATTTGTGATCCTTGACGAAGTCAGCTGTATATTTCAAAAATGCTTGTTCAAAATGAATTACTCGAGCATGAATGTTATTAATTTGAGGAGCAAATTCACTTTCAAGAATCTTTTTAAGCTGTAAATGAACCGTGGAATACAATTGATCTCATTTAGTCTTGTTTTAGATTCTAAAGTCGTTTTAAGTCGCCCAACTCTGGTTTTAAGATCATCAAGATATCCCCTTGCAGCACTTGTGTTAAAGGTGTTGTTTGAGGACATCTGTTCCATGTTTGAAAGCGATTTGGAAGCAACTACCTTTTTAGAAACTATTTTTGAGAATGGTCGTTTTATGAAAAACACTGATGGTTCTTTTTGTGGAACAAAAGTAATTCCAAAAAGTTTGTTCAATTTGTTGTAATCAATTGGTTTCAAATCCTTTTGTTTCATTTTAGTTATGCTCTCTTCAACAAGTTCCATTGTTTGCACAGAATCCCGAACGACGGGAGGTTCATGTTTGGTGTAAATAACATTACCATTATACAAAACATTCTGTTCTTCCTGAGCTTTCTTGAGATTGCAAGGAGTTTTGTTACCAAGAGCCATTTTATGTTTCGTGTGGTAAATCAGATTAGTTTGATTAGAGATCATATGCATTGTTTGACTTGACTGGCCCGACTTAACCACTAATTCTTCTAGTTTTGCAATCTTGTGTTCTGACTCTATGATTTCGTCCAAAAGTTTATCTTCTTTGTTTGCAAAGTCCTTTTTCAACTCATCCCGTTCTTTTTCAAGATTGGTATAAGCTGATTTTTGTTTTGAAAGTTGGTTTGTTAACACTGAAATTTCTTGTTTCAAAGAATTAATGGTTTTTGCTGAACTAATTTCAAGAGTATCAAATTTGTTTTGCAATTCCCTATCTTTAACAAGTAACTTCTTATAACCAATTTCAAATTCTGACTCGCGGTTTTTTGTCAATTTGAAAACTTTTTGAATTTTCCTTGTTTCTCTCAAGCTCAGTGGTCAATTTCGCGGCCTTAACTTCGCGATTGACCTTTTTAACTTTCTCGATTTCAATACCACAATTATTCAATAATGATTCAAATAAAGCACGTGTTTCCTCATCATTCTCAGCATGCTGTGAAACGAAGCCTCCATTATGATTCACATCTGGAGTTGCTGAAGGAGTATTGCTACTACTTGGCGTATCTAGGTATGTATCATAAGTGGGTGCTAGCTTCTCAGAATGTTGTTCCTCATGAGGAGACATATCAAATATATCATTATTGTGACATGTGTTGAAGTTTGATACCTTAAATGGTGCATTGGTGTCATAAACAGGAAGTGTGTCTGAATCCGTGTCATACTTAGCTTCCTGAAGATTTGCCATGAATATGCAGTTCGCATCGATATCCTCTCTATCTTCCATGTCATCCATAAGAGCCAGAAAATCATTTTCCTCTGCATTTAACTGAAACCCTACTTTATCTTTTTGTGCCAACAGCAATGCTTTCTACAAATACTCTGGATCCCTTTTGTTCGGCTTAGTATGACAGTTCCTAGCCATATGACCTACACCCTGACAGTTGAAACACTTTACCGGATTACCCTGATTCACATTTCCTTGATTCCCAACAACTGGAGCTGCAATATTCCTATTCTGATTACCCATTGCCTGATTACCAACATTCTGACCCTTCTGATTTCCAACAAACTGACCCATCTGATTCCCTGCATACTGACCATACTGATTCCCTGCATAATGACCTGCATTCTGCATATTCTGATTACCCATGTGAAATCCAGTAGCATATCCTTGCTGATTCCCATAAACTCCAACCATTTGGCCTCCATTGCCCATATTGAAACTCGGCTGAGCAATCTGCTTGTTGCGAGTGTTCGATGAAATCCTTTGGTTGTTGTTTGTTGGTGTAGAATAACGTCCTTGGAATGCCTTTGTCAGAAAAGCAAACGCTTGTGTCAAGGCTGCAGTAGCTTCATCATTGTCAGTGAATTCTGGTTCAATTGTGGATATTGTTGTTGTGGAATAACATGTTGTTGTTGTGGGTAGAATTGTTGTTGGTAGACAGGTGTTGGTTGTTGAATGTATGATGGTTGCATGTAGTTGTGAGTGGAAGATGATGATGGTTGTTGTTGTGTGTTCACTGGTAAAGGTGTTGGCGTATTAGCCATTAATGCTAGAGGATCATGCTTTTTAGCAAGTAATTCAGCCCTTACTTCATTAGCCTCAGCTTGATTTTGCTTCAAGAAGTCGTACAATTGATCATAAGTCACTTCATGCAAATTCTGTCTGATAAACAATAGTGATGTATCTTCCCCATTCTGGTTGTAACTCATTCAGAAAATTGGTGTTATTAGCAATGTTTGTCTGACTGTGGTTGTGTCTCGATAAATCATTCATGATCTTACAGAACCTGAGGTAGTACGACTCTATGGATTCACCAGGAATTGAAGTAAACTTGCGAAGTTCCTTGAGCAATTGTGTTTCCATTTCCTGTTTCCCGATGTCTGTCCCATACATTAACCTCTTGACTCTTTCCCAGACTGCATGAGCACTTCCTTCACTGTCAACAGTTGCATAAGTTGTTTCAAGTAGACCAAGAACAATGAGATGAAATGCTTGATCATCAGCTGCAATCTGTTGTCTGTCTTCCTCAGTGTACTCAGTCTCATTCTGATCTCGGTAGTATGGTTGTAGTGGGGGGTTCCATTAGGATCTCCAGGGTCTAGTACTTGTCTTGGTTTGAAGGATCCTTCCATAATGGATTTGATGAGAAGTTTTCCATTTGGTTTGCTCTTAAGATAGCGCATCATACGACTAGCCCACTGTGAGTAACCACCCTTTAACAGCATGTGAGGTCGGTTTTCGGCACCGGCTGCATGAATATCTTGCTGAGTTGCCATTGATGAATGATAAAGTTGATCTTGGATCGATTCAACGAAGTAGAAGTTGTGTTTAGTGTAAGTTGATGCAAGTTTTTATGGTGAAAATTTTGATCTAAAACCTTAAAACCTCAATAACTTCTTCCCGGAGCGTTTTTAGGCTTCGAAACTTGGGTTGAGTGAATCCTTCTTCTCTGTCTCACAGTCGTTTTGACAGGTATTTCGCTGAAAACGGAGTTACGGTTCAAAAGTTATGGCCGTTTGAAGTTTGGTTGTCAAAAGTCAAATCTAAGCAGCAAAAGTCAACTCTGATGATGTATTCTTATGCGTAAACCCTATTCTTATGCGTAAACAGTGAATCTTACGATTAACTTTGAATCTTATGGTTAACTTCAAATCTTGTGCGTAAGAAAAGTTATGCGTAAACTTTAGGTTAAGCGTAAAAATGAAGGTTATGCGTAAACAGAATGTTTATGCATAAGCTTTAATTTTTACATGTAAACTTAGAGTTTATGCGTAAGAATGTTACGCGTAAGGTTTTTCAACCAAATTGATCTCTCAAACTTGTCCAAGCTTGAAAGATATCCCGTGTCGAAGTATTTCACTAACTTGTCCAAGCTAGGAAAGTACTGATTATCCTATGATTGTTGTAGAAACTTTTGCGTAAGAACTTTTGCGTAGGAACTTATGCGTAAAATCCAATCTTAGGCGTAGAATCCAATCTTTTGCGTAGAAACAGACTTTAGCGTAGGATCTTAAGCGTAGGAACTCAACTTAGGCGTAGGAAATGAATCTTATGCGTAGGAAGAGGGTTTTTTGCGTAAAAACTCAATCTTAAGCGTAGAAAGAGGGTTTTATGCTAAAACTTACGCGTAAACAGTACTATTTGTACTATTTCTGCCAAAAAGTTGGGTAGTGATGTCCTTTTTACGCGTAAGATGACCAAAACAACTCAAAATCCGATTTTTTCAACCAAAAACACTTTTTTCACTTGTTTCTTTTGATCAAATCTCTTCCAAAACACTTAGAATCACTAAAACTTCAATAAAAACAACAACTTTAACACTAAAACTTGTAAAAATCAAAGCTTTATAAAGAAAAAGTCCACGTTTATAAGAAAAAACACAACTTTTTAACACAAAACTTGATAAAAATGATTTCCACACACTCCTAAATCATTGTTAGGCGATTGATACCACTTGTAGGACCTTATATCTATCAACTCTATCACAAATATGGCACGGAAATAAAGTAAAGATGGTGACTTGATATGATATGTGTGGCGTTAATATGAGAGAAAGAGAGATAAAGATGAAGAGAATTTTATTAATAAAACATACACAAGCACACACCTCAAATGACTCATTTGAGGTGTATTTATAGTATATGACATGAGATGCCCTAAAATGCTTTAATATGGGCTTTGTGATGGACTTGGTTTACATGGGTTTATATTCCTTTAAAAGGATTACATATTTAACTAGTAACATATTAGATTACCAAGTCCATAGCCCATTTTACTAGAATTACTACACGACATACAAAGCTCTATACATGAGAATGACCATCACTTTTCTATTACATATTTTTAATGCTAACAGTATGAGATTAAGAGAAGTGAAGGTGGTGGTGTGAATTGGATGTGTGCATTGTTGATCAGTTTATAGGAAGAGCATTATATGGAAGTTGGTGTTTGGATTTGATGTTGATCCATACAATGTTGGAGGTTTCTAAGCATATGGAAGAGTTCCAAGAAGTTGTCAAATCATTAGAAGTCAATCCAATGGAGTTGGTTGGAGTGAAAGACTAAGTGGGGAAGTAAATGCTATGTGATCATGGTGGATACATGTTGTCAGGTTGTTCCACGGATTTGGAGGAACCAAAGGAATGGTTCCTTCCTTGTATTAGAAAGGTTCCTTGGGTTAGTTTAGGCAAATTTGAAATTTTGGCGGGAATGATGATGCTATTGGTTAATGTGTGATTAGATAACTCTAGAATTACTGATAAATACTAACTAGCATGTAGGAAGCAAGTTTCGATCCTAAGGATTGCTAGAAAAATTCAGAAAATTCAAGAAACAAATTTTGCTGAAGTCTGGAGGAACCAATCGACAACACGGCCGGAACCCAAATTTGGGTTCCGCCGTATCCGTGGGCTGAAAACTTGGAGGAACCAAGTTGGATAACGGACGGAACCAAAAATTGGGTTCCGCCGTATCCGTGGAGCCTCAGATTTGAGACAGAGCGTATTTCACGACTACGTGAGTTTTCCGAATTCCAAAATTTTTCCTAAAACTTAAGCAATCAATTTTTTGTAGATGGAAGAAACAAAAATTGCAGGTAGAAACATGCTTACCTATATAGTTTGAGAGAGCGATTCTAGCATTCAAAATTTTGGCCGAAAAGTGAAAATAACATAATACCAAATTCTTATCCCCTGCAAATTTTGTTAGTTCACACATAATCCATAAACATAATATCATCCTAAGAAATCATGAAATCATAACATAACATTGTTTTGATGACCAAATTGTTTAAATGCACTCTTGTGCCAAACACCCTCTTATCTCGCTTATTTCTTGTTCACCTTCTTGTAGATCTTCCCAAGGTATCTCCCAAAGCATTTCCACATGCCTTTGGTTTGTTTGAACTCCTCCGACTCATTCGGTATTGCTGGAAGTTGTGAGAGGTACTCAAGAGGAGGGAGTCTAGAGTTTGGTAGACTGTCGTCTTCACTCATGGAGGATGATGATGATGAGGTTGGAGGGTGAGGACGTTTACCTTTGGCTTTGTAGACTCACTCATCACTCAATGGCACAAAGATGTGAGGAATAAGAGGATAATCTAGGCAACGACCTCTAGGAGTTGGAGGGATGGGTTCACAAAACTTAAAGAGATGGGTGAGAAGCATCCCGTATGGAAGAGCGGTGGTACCTTGAACCGAGATGTTTGCCATCCTTTTGGCAATGTAGTAGGCTAAGTTGAAGGTTTGGCCGGTGGATACACTATAGATCATGTAGGAGAGACAAGTGTTGATATGGTCCCTATTTCCTAAAGTGCTAATGACATTGGCTCTAATGATCTCCTCCCATTTCAAGAATTGTAGTCTTAACTCATTGAGCTCCTTTCCAAAGGGGTCTTTGGCTACTTCCTCTCCTCCTCGGGTTCTCCTAGTGTGAGAAGTCCTAATAAAAAGATGGTCACGAATTTCTTCTTTGCTCACTAAAGGGGTATCATAAGGATGAATGCGGTCATGGATTGAGTCAAGAGTTGAAAGTGGCCATTTGTCGGTGTAAAGACATGTTGGTTGATAGAAAAGTTTAGTGACATGAGACCTTCATCGTCCGTGCTAAGGGTCACGAAAGCATAGAATTCTAGGATGAAACGAGGACAAATTGGCTCATCTATGTTTAAGAGACAATTAAAGTCAATAAAAGAGAGTTGTTCCCTAATGTTGGTTCTGGTAAGGAAAGTAGGATCAATGGTTCTACCCTCATGAGCATAACGCCTCTCAAGGTTCTTAAAGATTTCTACTTGGGCCGAGGTTAGCCCTTTGGTCTTGTGGTGTTTGGGTAGGTATTTGGTGGTGTCTTTGTGGTCATAGAAGGTTACGGGAGGCATGATGAACCGAGAAACATAATTATCAAAATTTTAGCTTATGTAAGTAATGGTTTAAGTATTAAAAATTCTAGTGTGTGCCTATATGAAAACAATATGGAGTTGTGATTATCTCGACTCATTTTAATATTTAAAATGGTTTTACTTATGCAAATTTTGTGTAAATTTTGAGAAAATCCAGATGCTCCTAGTTCAATGTAGCTACGGTTGAATGTACCAAAAAATACATATTAGTTATGTATCCCCTTTAGCATTCAAGAGACATAATGCAAGTGATGTTTTAAACATAACGTTTTTATTTTGTATTATCAATGAAAAGCTATTTTTCCTAAATGTGAGAAGATTTTTCAAAATTTTGACATGGGGTGTTTGGTATAATGTGATAATGTCTTACAAGATGCAATTCCTAACTAATGAAAAACATAATTTGTTTTGTTTATGACAAATTTTCTTCATGAATTCCTAAGTTGATGCATAACCCCAAGTTTTTAGTTTTTGTGCATAAATAGAGTTTCCTAGACACAGATCAGGAGAGTAATTGTGTTTAGAATACTTACAATGATGATAGGATTAAAGAGTGGCTGAGCAAGAACCCTAATTTTCGTGTGAAAATGGATATAGAAGTAAATAGTAACTGTTTTTGGTGAGTGGTATAGAGTATGGGACTTATATGGTTTAATATATAAAAAGAGAACCTGTACAGGCCTTTGACGGACTGGGCGGAACCAAACAGAGGGATCCGCCCTTTGTGTTTCTTGGTTCCGCCAGTCCTGTAGGTTAATGAACATGAGATTTTTGTTTTTAATTTCTACGATTTTATTTAACGTTTCAACTATGAAGTAGGTTCCATAAGTCCTAGTCCTAGTTTAAGAAGATTAAATGGTTCACGTTTAAGAGGTTTTGTAAGAATGTCGGCAATGTTGTCTTCGGAGGATACTTTCTCGATGGAGATGTTTCCTTTTTGAACATTGTCATGAAGGAAATGATGACGAATTTCTATATGTTTAGTACGAGCATGTTGGACAGGATTTTTACTCAGGTCGATGGCTCCTTTGTTGTCGCAAAGAATAGATATGTCTTTAGTCACAATTCCGTAGTCCACGAGCGCTTGCTTTATCCAAAGAGCTTGTTGACATGCTTTTCCGGCCGACACGTATTCGGCCTCCGTTGTTGAGATTGCGAGTGCCGTTTGCTTCTTTGAGAACCATGAGGTGAGACAATGTCCAACAAAAGTACAAATACCACTTGTACTTTTTCTATCAACATAGTCACCGGCATGATTCGAGTCGGCATACACTATGGTTTCTACACCCGTTCCTTTGGGATACCATAATCCTAGATGTGTAGTGCCTTTGATGTACCTAAAAATCCTTTTTACGGCTTCAAGATGAATTGTTTTGGGATCTTCTTGAAAACGAGTACATAGACAAACGCTAAACATAATGTCGGGTCTACTAGCCGTGAGATAAAGTAGACTACCAATCATACCCCTATATTTAGTGTTATCTACGGATTCACTTTCCTTATCCTTTGTGAGTTTGGTTTCCGAGGACATAGGCGTTTTGATAGGTTTTGAATCTTCTAAACCAAATTTCTTAAGCATGTCTTTTATGTATTTAGATTGATTAAATAATATCCCATCTTCTAATTGTTTAATTTGAAGTCCTAAGAAAAAGTTGAGTTCTCCCATCATACTCATCTCAAACTCGTCATGCATGATTTTAGAGAATTCATTCCAAAGCTCTTGACAAGTTGATCCGAATATTATGTCATCAACATAAATTTGAACTATGATAATATGTGATTCATTCTTCTTAGTGAAGAGAGTGTTGTCAACTAGGCCCATGGTATACTTATGATCAACTAGGAAGGTTTTAAGACGATCATACCATGCTTTTGGAGCTTGCTTAAGTCCGTATAAAGCTTTTTTAAGTTTGTAAACATGATTAGGTTTTTCAAAGTCGGTAAAGCCCGGAGGTTGAGCAACATAAACTTCTTCATTAATAAAACCATTTAAGAATGCACTTTTGACGTCCATTTGAAAAAGTTTAAAGTAATGTGCGCATGCATATGCAAGTAAGATTCTAATTGACTCGAGCCTAGCAATTGGAGCAAAAGTTTCATCGTAGTCAATGCCTTCTTGTTGATTATAACCTTGTACTACTAGCCTAGCTTTGTTTCTAGACACAACTCCGTTTTCATCCATTTTATTTCGAAAGACCCATTTTGTTCCAATTATAGTTTGATTCTTTGGTTGAGGAACTAGTGTCCAAACATCATTTCTAGTAAATTGGTTCAATTCTTCTTGCATAGCTATTATCCAAGATTCATCACTTATAGCTTCTTTTATATTTTTAGGTTCAATGGTTGATATAAAACAAAAATAGTTACTTTCATTTTGAGCTTTTGATCTTAAGGTTCTTTCATTAAGTTTACCTATGACACTATCTAATGGATGACTTTTAGATTCTTTGACATTGATTATTTCTCTATTTAATAGTTCATCTTCCTTGTCGTTTTCTAAATCAATTTGATTAACAACTTGACTTTCAACTAAGTCATCATCTACCAAAGGTGATGTCTTAGAGGGAGGTGGACCTTCGTCGAATGTTACATTCAATGATTCCTCGACTCTTAAAGTTTCCTTATTTAGAACAATATAAGCTTTGCTATTTTGTGAATAACCAAGGAACACACCTTCATAAGACTTTCGGTCAAATTTAGTGAGATAATCCTTTGTGTTTAGTATAAAGCATTTACTCCGAAATACTTTAAAGTATCCTAATGTTAGATTTTTACCTCTATATATTTCATATGGAGTTTTATCTAAAAATGGTCTAATTAAGACTCGGTTTAAGATATAAGTTGATGTGTCGACGGCATTACACCAAAACTTTTGTGGAATATTTTGTTCGTTAAGCATTGTTCTACTCATCTTTTGAAGTGTCCAGTTTTTATGTTCTACTACACCATTAGATTGAGGAGTACGAGGAGCCGAGAAATTATGTGTGTTAATACAAATATCGCCTAAAAATGTTATTTATATTTTACGATATTTGCTAAGTTTTGTTAATGACAAAGTATGAACTTTAGCTAATAGTAAATCATCACTTTAGTGTTTAAGTCTTGTTTAACTAAGGTTTACATTTCCTTTTAAACAAAACATTGTTTTTATTTCTTTAATTAGAAAGTGTCTTGTCACATCATACATTTATGGCAAGCTTGTGTATTTGACTTGCCATAACATCTTACACATTTTTGGAAGCTTTCCAAATTGGATTCAATGTGTTTGACTAGTTGTTGTTGATGTGACTTTGGTTGGTTTGAATGATTTATTGCAAAACCTACTGCAAGCCTGGCGGAACCCTGGGGGTACACGGGCGGAACCCATCTTAGGGTTCCGCCGTATCCGCCAGACCTGATGTTTGTTTTGCTATAAATACCAAGCCACTTATTAGTTTTGGGTCATCACTTTAGGACATATATTTTCATATACTCTCTCAACTAACTCAGTAACATTTGACTTGTGTGATCCTCTTATGTAGCAAGGGACTTCACAAGCTCATCCAAGAAGTTACAAGTTTCAACTCTAAAGTTGCAAGACTTGTTAGCTTTGTTATGTATAAGCTTTGGTAGTTTATACTTCATTTGTATCATGTGTGTAGAAGTGATCGGTTAGTATTTTAGGCCTCAAAATACATAGTGTGTCGGGAGTTGTTGTACCCTTGTAAAAGAACTAATGGGAGTGGTTGTACCCTTGGTAAATTAACTCGACATCTAGCTTAGTGTCGGTAAAAGTGTAAGCGACGATGGGAGTGGTTGTACCCTTGTAAAAGAACTCGACATCTAGCTTAGTGTCAGTAAAAGTGTAAGCGACGTTGTAAAGGTTTCTCCACCGGGAAAGGAGCTTGTTGATTAGTGCTTATAACTCTCGAGTTGGAAACTCGGGGCGTGGATGTAGGGCAAGGAAAAAGTATCCTTGTAGCCGAACCACGATAAACAATCGTGTTGTGGTTTGATCGTTTCTTTCTTTGTCTTTGCTTATTACATATTGTTTTTAGTTAGAATTGTTAATCATACGTAGAGCTTTTCAAAGAATTAAACAAGTAAAGTTGTGCTTATATCTTTAAACAAATGTAAAGTTTTAAAAGATAATCAAGTTAAAAAGCGGTAAACTATTCAACCCCCCTTCTAGTTTTCCACAATTGGCATCAGGAGCTACGTTACTCAAGATCTTTAAAATATAGTGTATTTTAAAACTTGGATCGATCCATGGATTTTGAAAATCTCAAAGAAGGGCAACCTATTCAAAACCCACCGCTATTTGAAAAAGAAAACTTCCTTGAATGGAAAAGTAAATTTGAAAACTATGTGAAATCAATTGATCAAGAACTTTGGCATATTATTTCTATTGGTGATTTCAAACCAACGAAAACAAGTTTTGAAAACAAAGATGACTATCCTAAACTTGATAAAAATACTAAAGCTAAGATAATGATTTATAAAGCTTTATCAAGTACCGAATATGAAAGAGTGTATTTTTGTCAAACGGTTAATGATATTTGGAAAAATATATTAAACTTTCATCAAGAAATATGTCAAGTCAAAGATGATCAACTTGATCTCACATATGAATTAGAAGTCTTTGAAAAATTAATAGATAGACATTTAGTTGAGATAAATACATGTGCTACTAGTTTAAATGTTTTAAATGAAGGTGTAAGTGAAGATGATTACTCATGTCGTGCTCTTAGTGGACTTGCTTACGATTCATGGAATAACACGGATGAAGATGAAGTCAACCATCCGGCTTGTGATTCTCAACTAGATAAAACATCAAGCAAGGTACATTTTGAAACCAAACACTTTTGCTTTGACACATTTATCCTAGAGTTTTCTAAACTAGAAAATAAGTCTAAACTTTTATGCAACATGGACCTAAAAACTATCTTTAACAATGAACCTTCAAAATCTTGTGTGAATAATTTTGAAAATGAAATCATGTTAGATGATAAGATGTCTAGACTTGAGAGTCATGTTGAAATTGATTTAGAATGCAAATTATGTCTAGATTACAAACATGAAATTCAAAGACAAAATGAAAAAGGAAAAATGCTTGCTAAATTTGAAGAAAGTTCAAAAGCTCTTGAATGTTGTTTGAAGAGTCAAAAGTCATTTAGAGATAGAACCGGATTAGGATTTAACTTTAATGAACCATCAACAAGTAAAACAAAGCAAGTTGTGTTTGTGAAACCTAGAAGAGAATTGTAGGAGTAATTATATCTCTAGTAGGAGCTCATGATAAAAGGATAAAGATATCATGTTCAAATATTTTTATGTGTTTGTCTAATCTCCTTGGATTCATAAGTATTTGAGTTTAGCTTTTCTACGAGTCAAGATTATTTGCTTAATGATTATCTTCTTGATGGCTAATCTATGAAGCTTAAAAGGTACACGTCTCTTCAACTTACCTTTCAGTGTTTCATGTTGATTAGTATTAAGTTCTGTCATGGGTGATACTAGTAGTTTTTACTGTAAGATGGTTATGTTGTGTAAGTAACAATAAGGATTAGATCCTTTGTGATTAAAGGATTTAGACACTACTTTTAGTAGGAGATATAAGGTGTTTTACTTCTTTTAACCTTCGGGAAAAGACACGAGTAACTCTTGAGTGAGTCGTACTTAATACTTGTCTACAAGTGAGCTAACTAAGAATCTCCTAAGTGATGAGACAACCAACACTTCTGTGATACTTGCAAATCTAGCAAAACCACAACATTTCATAGATACTTGTAGTACAACGTCTTTTGACATTATACCTTACATTTTCAATTGTGTCTTAAATTCAACCATTCTTTTGTTAAAAAGTTTCATATAAGACACACAAAGATAAATAAATCATTTGAATTCATTAGGATGAGTGGAAGAAAATGATTTATAAACATCTAGGACTTGCACATCAAATTCGACCCATAGTCTTATGATGTTGCATCTCTTAGACACTTACACTCATAGTGTTTTAAGTAAATACACCCAAAGAGTCGAGGGATCATTGAATTTAACATTCAGTGAAAGATCACCTCCTTCTAAGATATCATCTTTGGTAGATGATGACTTAGTCGAAAGTCCAACATTGATAAGACAAGTAAAGCAAGATCAATAACAAGGAAGATGAACTATTAAAATTGAAAAACAACATCCTTTCGTCTTGTGTCAAACATTGAGTCAAGCAATATTGACAAAGTCATAAAAATTTGATTCATAAGTCATAGTTGTGATTAAAACAAATTTGATAAAAAGTGTTTTTGGACATTAGAGTAAAGCAACCATTAAAATAAAATGGAAATAGAAATTAATGTAAATCTATGAAAGATTTTTTTTTTTTTTTTTTTTTTTACCTAAGCAAGCTCCAAAAGCAAGGGATAGTCACTCAAAGACATTCCTAGTTATTCACATGTTCACAATGATTAAGTCCTTTATGACTTATCAAGAATGAGATTAGTAAATCCGTAGGTAAAACTAAACATAGAGAAATGTTTGGAAGTATACTTGTTCTCACAACAAATAAATCCAACATTATGTTTAGTGCTTGTCTATGTGCTCGTTCTTTTTTAGGGAAGATCCTAAAACAACTCTTTCGAAAGAGCTTGTTTGGATTCATCATAAGGTACTACACAACTAGGATTATGGTATCCCAAAAGAACGGGAATAGAAACCATAGTGTATGCCAAATGGAATTATGTCGGCAATAAGTTGATAAGAAAAGCCCAAGTGGCACTTGCACTTTTATATCTACTTACCCATTGATTCTCCAAAACGCGTAAGGTTCTCATTTTAGTATCAAATGGAGAAGCAAGTCAACAAGCTCCACTTGAACAAGCTAACTCGCGTTGACAACGGAATTCATTTTATCATCATTGTTATCCCTTCAACAAAGGAAGCATCGACTTCAGTGACAATTCAATCCATTATGTTCTTAATTGACATATTGTGATCCATCATCATCGCCTTGGTAAAAATGTTCATTGAGGAACATCTTAACTAAGAAAGTCTTATACGTTAACCATTCTGTCAACGTTTTCACAAAACCTCTTGAATGAGAAGCATTCATCATCCCTAGGCTTAGTTAAAGACTCAAAAGACCTAAAACCTTAGTTTTGAACATTAGGATAAAACCACAAAAATCAAGACAATTCCTTTTGAATTTTTCCCTGCAGTACCCACGGAACCCTGAGACCAAACTGGCGGAACCCTCCCTTTGGTTCTGCCTGGTCTGCCGAATCTGCAGCCTGTTTTATTTTAATTTCAAAACCAAACACTTCATTACTCACAACTTCAACTTACCAACAGCCATCCCTCACTCACAAACACCTTACCACACGAAAATTAGGGCTCTCACTTACATCTCCTTCAATCCAATCAACCTTGTAAGTATTATTATCATAATTGCATTTTCAATCAAAATCTATCACTCTCATCTACATACATTAACTAGAATCTTAGGGTTTATGCATAAAATTGTTGATTCATGAAAAACCTTGGGTGTGAACTAATCAAAATTTTCATTAGTTAGGAATTGTATCCTTTTTGTTATTATCTTGATTTACCAAACACACCAAGTTCATTGTCTTTTAAAAAGTCACTAGAACACCATCTTTCACCACATTGTTAAAACAAATGAAAAACGTCATTGAAACATCACTTGCATAATGTCTCTTGAATGCTAAAGGAAATACATAACTAATATGTGAATTCGGGTACATTCAAACGAAGCTATATTGAATTAGGAGCGTTTGGGTTATCTTTTGTTATGTAACAAAACTTGCATTACAAAACGTTTTAAGCATCAAAATGAGTCAAGATAACCGCACCTCTACAGTGTTTTCATATAGGCACACATTAGAACATTCACATTATAAAAGTCATTAATTTGAACTTAAATCAACATGCCTCCCGCAACATTCTCCGATCACAAGGAAACTCGTAATTACTTACCCAAACACCATAGGACCAAAGGTCTTACTAAAGATCAAGTTGAAACCTTTAAGAGTCTAGAAAAACGCTATGTTCATGAAGGAAGAACCATTGATCCATCCTTCCTAGAGGGAACATCCATTCGCCAAAACTTTGCCGCAATCAACTTTGATTGCCTCCTAGACATCGATGAGCAAATTTGCCCTAGGTTCATCTTAGAATTCTATGCAACCTTAAGCCTTTTCTTCGATGACGATGGTGAATTCTCACTAACCTTTACAATCAATCAAATACCAAACAACATATCCTTGAAAGATTTTGCAACAATTCTTGGTGTCCCTAATGTTGGTACATGTCTCTACACGGATAAGTGGCCTTTTTCTAGTCTTGACTCCATTGAGCGTTTTCATCCATACGACACTCCTCTTGCGAATAAGGAAGCAATTCGTGAGCATCTATTTGTTAGAACCTCAACAACTAGGAAAAATCGTTCGGGTAACGAGGTAGATAAGGACCCTTTTGGTATGGAAATCAATGAGCTCAAACGACAATTTAAGAAATGGGAAGAAATTCTTAGAGCCAACGTTATAAGTTCCATAGGAAATAGAGATCATGTCAACACATGTCTTAGCTACATGCTCTATAGCATTTCCACCGGTCAACCTTTTAACTTATCCTATTACCTCGCCAAAAGAATGGCCGACATACCCTTGGTAGGAACAACCGCTCTTCCTTATGGAATGCTTCTCACCTGCCTCTTTAGAGCAATCTCACCCATTCCTCCTAACGATAAGGGAATGTGCCTTGACTATTCTTTCGTTCCTCACATTTTCGTCCCTCTAAGTGATAAACGAGTCTTCAAAGCTAAGGGCAAACGTACTCGCCCTTCACCATCATCATCAGACATGAGCGAGGACGATAAACTTCCTAACTCTAAGTTACCCCCTTTAGACTACCTTCAAGAACTCCCCGTCATTGGCAATGCATCCGAAGAATTCAAGCAAACCAAAGGAATTTTCAAGTGCTTTGGAAGGTACCTAAGTAAGCTCAATAAGAAGATAGACCGGTTGTGAGATGCGTGATTAAGGAGTGTTTGGCTTATGAAGGTTTTAGAACTTTGTATGTGTTAAACTATGTGATTTGTATTGTTTTTCACGTTCATGCTTTATTACGTTTGTCGGATTATGTTTTGTATGAGCCTTTATGCATAATGACAATATTTGAGGTGTTTGTCAATTTTTATGCTTATGGTAAATTTCACTAAGTTTAGTGAAAATCGCTAGCCCCCGGTCAAAGTCCTATGATATGAATGTCTACATGCCCAATTTTTGCATTTCCTAATCAGACGTATAATAAATTTTCATTTTTAAGAGTTTTCGAAAAATTTGAAAATCGTCTCGCGGGTCAGATTAGTGGACTGTCTTGTTTTTCAGACCTGGCGGATCTGGTGGCACCCTCAAATGGGTTCCGCCAGTGAAATTTCTGGGCAACCCAGAAATGGCCCAACGGACCAGACGGAACCCAAAACAGTGTTCCGCCTGTGTTTCGCGAGGGTTTCGCCAGTCACCTGCAGAAAATTTTTGTCATTTTTCTTAAGTTCAAAACTTGTAAAGTGTCAAACCATTATCTTTAGTGAGAAACATCTTCTCTTACCTCCAATAACCATATTAGGACAACTCTCACTTACTAAAACAATTAGGAAGTCACTTCCCGCCAAAAATTCAAATTCAAATATAACTAACCCAAGGAACCCTTTTAAAGGATCCTTCAAACCATTGGAACATTTTCAACCAAATCACTTCCCATGATCACAAAGCATTGAGTGCATATGTTGGTCTTTCACTCCACCCAATTCCATTGGATTGAAATCCAATGATTTGACATGTTCATGAAAATTTTCTAAATCATTTGAAACCTCAGTCTTTGTATGGTAGAACATCAAATCCAAACACCCATTCCAACATCTCTTCCACCCTATAAATTTGAAAGTTTTGCAACAATTCAAATCACACCATCACCATCAAAATTTCTTATCTCAAAACCTCAAAACCACACCTTTGAAATGACTAAATCCAACACCTCATCCGAGTCATCAAAATCCTTCGCAAAAACCACTAGGATTAGTGTTAAACCTTGTTGCTTCGACAAAACCGTCAAGTCAAGCTCATCATCTTCAAGTGATGCTTCACTTAACATTTCTTCACCTATCCAAGATTTCCTTAACCTTACTACCTCAACACCATCCTCAACACCTTGCAATACCAATGTGATGATTTGCTTAATCTTGTTACTCCAACACCCTTTCCACCACATTGCAACACCAACATAGCCACTATTCCACCACCAACTATACCTTCAAGCAATTCAACATCACCGTCTCAACAAGCTCAACCATAAAAAACTCCATCACCTCAATCACCAACACTTATACCAATGGAACTTTTCCATACACCACCAACATCACCACTACCCTATTTGGAAACATTATAAGACCTATCACCTAAATCATCAATCCCGCCATCCTTGTCACTCTTTGACACCATTGCTCAAATGGAAACCCAACAACAACCTAGTGAGCAATTAGATGATGAACCCCATCAACCATCATTAGTAGAACGGTTGGCTTACTGTTATGCTAGACAATCAATTTTTCCAAATGATCAAGGTCATACACACCTACAATCATTTGTGTTTCACCTCATTTACAAAGACCTTCATGGTAATCCTTCCGGAGAACCAAGCTTCCGCCACTTTGTTCAACAACAAGAACAACCACAACAACAACAACCACCACAACAACAACAACCATCACCACAAGAACATTCCCAACAATTTGAATATCTACTTTCTTCTTATAAGAAAATAGAAGCATCCATATGGGAAAAACCTCCAAACCTTAATGAGGAAATGAACACTCATTTAAACAACCTACATGCCTTCAAACGGATGGTTGACTCTCAAATCAACCATTTTATGGATTTCCATTCGGCATTACACTCAACTAATGAAGGAAGCAAAAACACCTCTCAACCATCCACATTTGCTCCTTCAAGTTCAAACCATCTACCTCCAACAAATCAAACCTCTCTTCCACCATCATTTCCCCGCCATGATTGCGGACATTGCGAAAGAACCGCTCACATTAGTGAAAGGTGTCGAACGGAAATTCGCGAGCTATCCGAAGAAATGAGTTTTATCCTAAACCACATTTTGGATCGTCTAGCATCCTTGTCTCACCCACCTCAACTTTAGAGTCTCCAAAATGAAACAAAACCGTTTCTTTTGGAAAATGTTTCCCCTTTAAACCAACAAACCAAAACCGTGTCACCTCCTCAACCTTCAAAATAAAGCCCGCTACAACCTCCAACACACATTTTCATCCGTAAACAACCTTAGCCTTGTTTTTGGAAAATGTTTCTCATTAAGGAAAATGATGATTTCCTTGTAGCATTTTATGTTCTTAGTTTATTTTTAGTTTTTCTTTATTTTTAAGAAGTAGGATGTTGTCGTCCTAATTTCTTGTCTTCGACTTTCTAAGAGTCAAAATTTTACATGAAATGAATTTCATTGTACTACAAAGTTTGCATTGTTTGTTGACCATTTAGGTATAATGAGTAAACTATACCTCGCTATGGTAGCATACATATATCTTATGTTTTAGAAACTAACCCTTCTTTTTGTAGGATCATTATCCATGTTTTCTTTCCTTGATACTCCATTTAGGGGAGTAATATTCAAGGGGGAGCATGAGTATTGCATTATTCCACTTCGCAACTCTTAGTTGTGTTTTAGACATGAAATGCTTTCATGACTTGTCTTGTGCGGCAACTAACATTTTTTCTTGTAGGTTCAAAATCCATGTCTCCTCTCTTGGCACTCCATTTAGGGGGAGTATCGTCCAAGGGGGAGCAAGTGCATACTTCCGCTTCGCTACTCTTCTTTTTGTTTCGACAAAAAGGGGGAGAATTTATATATAAACTTGTTCTCATTTTTTTTCGTAACTCTTGCATGTCACATCATCTTAGCAAAAACAAGTTTTAATACTAACTTTATAAGACTTAACACTAAAACTAGTGGCTTACTTATAAATAAAGTTTATGTTTTGTCATCAACAAAAAGGGGGAGATTGTTAATACAAATATCGCCTAAAAACGTTATTTATATTTTACGATCTTTGCTAAGTTTTGTTAATGACAAAGTATGAACTTTAGCTAATAGTAAATCATCACTTTAGTGTTTAAGTCTTGTTTAACTAAGGTTTACATTTCCTTTTAAACAAAACATTGTTTTTATTTCTTTAATTAGAAAGTGTCTTGTCACATCATACATTTATGGCAAGCTTGTGTATTTGACTTGCCATAACATCTTACACATTTTTGGAAGCTTTCCAAATTGGATTCAATGTGTTTGAATAGTTGTTGTTGATGTGACTTTGGTTGGTTTGAATGATTTATTGCAAAACCTACTGCAAGCCTGGCGGAACCCTGGGGGTACACGGGCGGAACCCATCTTAGGGTTCCGCCATATCCGCCAGACCTGATGTTTGTTTTGCTATAAATACGAAGACACTTATTAGTTTTGGGTCATCACTTTACGACATATATTTTCATATAATCTCTCAACTAACTCAGTAACATTTGACTTGTGTGGTCCTCTTATGTAGCAAGGGACTTCACAAGCTCATCCAAGAAGATACAAGTTTCAACTCTAAAGTTGCAATACTTGTTAGCTTTGTTATGTATAAGCTTTGGTAGTTTATACTTCATTTGTATCGTGTATGTAGAAGTGATCGGTTAGTATTTTAGGCCTCAAAATACATAGTGTGTCAGGAGTTGTTGTACCCTTGTAAAAGAACTAACGGGAGTGGTTGTACCCTTGGTAAAGAACTCGACATCTAGTTTAGTGTCGGTAAAATTGTAAGCGACGATGGGAGTGGTTGTACCCTTGTAAAAGAACTCGACATCTAGCTTAGTGTCGGTAAAAGTGTAAGCGATGTTGTAAAGGTTTCTCCACCGGGAAAGGAGCTTGTTGATTAGTGCTTATAACTCTCAAGTTGGAAACTCGGGGCGTGGATGTAGGGCAAGGAAAAAGAGTCCTTGTAGCCGAACCACGATAAACAATCGTGTTGTAGTTTGATCGTTTCTTTCTTTGTCTTTGCTTATTACATATTGTCTTTAGTTAGAATTGTTAATCACACGTAGAGCTTTTCAAAGAATTAAACAAGTAAAGTTGTGCTTATATCTTTAAACAAACGTAAAGTTTTAATAGATAATCAAGTTAAAAAGTGGTAAACTATTCAACCCCCCTTCTAGTTTTCCACAATGTGTTTTACCATTTTTGTCACAAAATTCACCGAATTGTATTTCGTTATCAAACTCCCGACTATGATCCGTTCTAATAGACACAATGCAATTTCCTACTTGATTTGAATTTTCTTTCCAAGAATTTCAAATTGTTCGAAAGCTTCATTTTTACTTTTCAAAAATCTTGTCCATGTATATCGTGAAAAATCATCCACTATGACCAAAGTATAGAAGTTGCCTCCATAACTTTGAATAGTGGATGGACCGAACAAATCCATATGCAAAAGTTCTAAAAATCTAGTTGTGGATACCATATTTTTAGCCTTATGGCTACTATGAACTTGTTTACCAATTTTGCTAGCATCACAAAAGTGTTGGTCGTATTTCAACTTGGGTAGGTTTCTAACTAATTCCTTATAGGATAGGGATTGAATAAGTCTCATATTAGCGTGACCAAAGCGTCTATGCCAAAGATTCGAGGACTCATCTAATGAGGTAAGGCAAAGTTTATCTCTAGATGTTTTATCAATTTTCATGACGTATACGTTGTTTTTAAGAACTCCTTTAGCCATAGTTATACCATCTTTAAGTAGGGTTGTGTGTTGTAGTTGCTCTTTGGAAATGGGCGTTTGGATATAGACGGTTTTGGTCTTGGTTGAATAGTTCTAGTTCTAAATTCATTTTTAGCAAGTCATACTCCTATTTTAATGGCAGGTTTAAGTTTGGTTTCAGTAGAACTAGTGTTTGACTTCTTTGTAACTTTAACAAATTCATTACGGTTAGTTATCAAACTGTTCTGTTTTGCAGCAGTCTCCACGGAACCAATGGGTTCAACAGGCGGAACCAAATTTTTTGTTCCGTCAGTTCCGTGGGTCATTGCTGCAGTTTCGTCATTTTCTTGTCCTTTTTCTCCTTGTTTCTTTAAACTACTTATTGATCCTGTTTTCATGAATCCTAACCCTGTTCTATCAAAGTGTGACTTTTGGAGTTTCATTATTTCATCTGCACAACAAATACTTTTATCAAACTTCTTAAACTTTGAGTTTTGTTTAATAAGACTATCTTGTGTGATTTTAAGCTTCTCAATTTCAAGTTTGAATTCTTGACATGATTTGCACGTTGTGTCAATGTTTTTACTCTTTTCCAAACGTTTAGCTTTTTCTTTTAATTCATAAACTTCGTTTTCTAAAAATTCCTTTTTAGTCTTCAAAAATTTGTTTTTGTTTATGATTTTTAAGCTTAACTCACAAAGTTTGTTGTATTGTTGTTCTAATGTGTTATCATCAATAGAAGAATAAGATGAATCGGAATGTACCTCATTTGAGCTTTGAGCCATAAGAGCTATTTCGTCATTTGTTGGCTCTTCATCATCATTCTCACTATCACTCCAAGTACCACTCACAAAAGCACTTTGAGTTTTGCTTTTGGGTGGTTTTGGACATTCTCCTATTAGGTGACTTGTATCTCCGCATCTAAAACACTTTATTTCATTCTTAACTTTCTTAATATCCCGATCTTTTCGTAGAGACTTCTTTTCATCTTTAGGTTGCCTTACAAACTTTCCTCATCTTCTAAAGAACTTCTTGAAGTCTCTAACCGCCATGGCATATTCTTCATCATCACTATCCGAACTTGATTCCTCATCGTCACTTGATTCAATTCTAGCTTTTAAGGCAATAGATTTTACTTTTACCTTCTTGCCTCTAACTATCTCCGAATCTTTTTCCATTACCATTTCGTGAACTTTGAGGTTTCCAATAAGCTCGTCAAGTGTCATGCTTAAAAGATCTTTAGATTCTTCAATAGCCATTACTTTTGCTCTCCACTTAGGATGCAGTGCTCTAAGGAATTTCCTGACAAAATTCTTGCTACAAAAAGATTCGTCAAGTGCTTTAAGTGAAGTAATAATAGTGTTAAATCTAGCAAATGCACAATCAATAGTTTCATCTTCGGGAATAGAAAACTGTTCATATTGTTGGACAAGAAGATCAATTTTGTTATCCTTAACTTGTGAATTTCCTTGATGAGTAGTAATTAAAGATTGCCAAATTTCTTTAACGGTTTTGCACATAAAAACTCTTTCATACTCTTTCTTAGGTAAGGCATTATAAAACATCATTTTTGCTTCATTATTTTTGGCAATTAGTTTCTTTTGATCATCACTATGTTTAGTAAGTGAACTATCCTCATCCCGACCACTTCCGGTAGCCTTATGATTACCTTCAATAGTAATATACCATATATCTATGTCCTTTGCTTTTATGTAAGTTTCAAAACGGTTTTTCCAATAAATAAAACCATTTGGTTCAAATAGTGGTGGTCTTTGCATAGATTACCCTTCTTTGAAGTTTTCAAAATCCATGGATCGTTTCAAGTTTTAAGATACAATATATTTTAAAATCTTGAGTAACGTAGCTCTTGATGCCAATTGTGGAAAACTAGAAGGGGGTTAAATAGTTTACCGGTTTTAAACTTGATTTTCTTCTAATACTTTTACGTGTAATTGCTAATTAAGACGTATCAAACAATAAATTATATGCAATAATAAAAGTAAGAAACGATCAAACCATAACATGATTGTTTATCGTGGTTCGGCTACAAAGACTCTTTTTCCTTGCCCTACTCCACGCCCTTAGTATCCAACTCGAGAGTTTTCTTGCACTAGTCAACAAGCTCCTTTATCTGGCGGAGAAAACCTTACACGTCGCTTACACACTATTTCCAACACTAAGCTAGATGTCGAGTTCTTTCACAAGGGTACAACCACTCCCGATAGTTCTTTTACAAGGGTACAACAACTCCCGATGCTCTAAGTATTTTGAAGACTAAAATACTAACCGATCACTACAAATGGATACAATACAATGAAGTATAAACTTTACTAGTTTATACTAATGCTATGCTAGACAAGTCTTGCAACGTTGTGTTGAAGCTTGTAAGTTCGTGATCTTCTTGCTACAAAGAAAGACTCACAAATATGAAAGTTTACTGAGTTAGAAATGAAGTATATGCAGTGTATTATGATAGAGAGTGATTAAATCGTGGGATGGCTGAATTTCGTCATGTGGGTGGCCGGATTCCGTCATGTGGGATGGCTGCGTGTGGAATGGCCTGATTAAATCGCGAGTGACCTGTGGTAGAAGGGTGGGGGGGGGGGGAGAGAGAGAGAGAGAGAGATGTGTGTGAGAGAGTAACACTTTTGTGTGGTAGATATTTATGTATGACAAAGGAAAAAAATAAATGGAATAATAAAAGTAAGAAACGATCAAACAATAGTTTACCGGAATCCGGCACCCACATGACGAAATTCAAAGGAAAAAAAATAAATGGAAACTAGAAGGGGGTTGAATAGTTTACCGGTTTTAAACTTGATTTTCTTCTAATACTTTTACGTGTAATTGCTAATTAAGACGTATCAAACAATAAATTATATGCAATAATAAAAGTAAGAAACGATCAAACCATAACACGATTGTTTATCGTGGTTCAGCTACAAGGACTCTTTTTCCTTGCCCTACTCAACGAACCGAGTATCCAACTCGAGAGTTTTCTTGCACTAGTCAACAAGCTCCTTTATCCGGCGGAGAAAACCTTACACGTCGCTTACACACTATTTCCGACACTAAGCTAGATGTCGAGTTCTTTCACAAGGGTACAACCACTCCCGATAGTTCTTTTACAAGGGTACAACAACTCCCGATGCTCTAAGTATTTTGAGGACTAAAATACTAACCGATCACTACAAATGGATACAATACAATGAAGTATAAACTTTAATAGTTTACACTAATGCTATGCTAGACAAGTCTTGCAACGTTGTGTTGAAGCTTGTAAGTTCGTGATCTTCTTGCTACAAAGAAAGACTCACAAATATGAAAGTTTACTGAGTTAGAAATGAAGTATATGCAGTGTATTATGATAGAGAGTGATTACAAAAACTCAAGAAGTGAGTTGCTATTTATAGGCCAACAATCAGGCCAACCCACGGATACGGCGGAACCCATCCTTTGGTTCCGTCCGTTATATCCGAGGGTTCCGCCAGCATGTCTGACAGAATCCTGCACAAAATATTTCACAATCTAACACAATATTCTCAAGATCTCACAAAGTCAACTTTGAGATCTTGAGTATGAATCTATACATAATAAAACATGTTTCTTACACACATGTTTCCTTGAAGGGACATGTGTGATGTAAGGGATGATGTAACTTAACATTTTATTTCTAATTTTAGATATTCCTAAAAAAGAAAGTATACTTGTAAAAATAGTTTATGTATAGAATCAAAACATGTTTGTTTGAGATGTTTAGCAAGTGAATGTTTTACTAAAAAGGGTTTGCTTGCTTATATCCTAATATGACATACTATTTAGTAAACTTGCTAAATATACATAAGAGACATTTTCATCACATGTACTTAAACTAAAGTATACTTACTTAGAAATTACTTTGTGAAAACATGTAAATGTAGTTTGAGTGAAGTTAAGTAAAAGACTTTTAAACTATATTTATGATTTGCCTAAAATAAACTTTATCTTTTGTAGTTAACAAAACTAAGAAAGACCGTAAAATATAAATAACGTTTTTAGGCGATATTTGTATTAACAGACTATATTACCCTCATGTGCTTTGCACATGAGGGGTGTTTAACAGTCAAACCTAACATCGTTTGGTCAAAGGATTTTTAATGTTAAGGGTTTCAGAGTTAGTGACTACTTGTGCAAAAAAACAAAACAAAAAAAAAGAGAAAAAAAAGGACCAAGTGTGTGAGTCAACGCAAATCAGAAGGACCATCTTTGTAATTTACTATATAATTTATTTTTTGAAACATGATGTAACACCCCAACCCGAAAAGGGCTAAAGTGTAACATTTTGGAGTCAAATCAGAACACAAGTAAACGGGAATACATTACTAATACAAGGGTTACAATGCAGTTCTAATGAAAAGATAAAGGACTAATTCTAAACATTACAACTTCCAACACTAATACAAGCTAAGAACCAAAAGGAAAACTATTTCCATGGAAGGCTATCAACAATGTAGTCCACCAAGAGCCCCTAAGCACTCTTCACTCAACCCAGCTTCCTTCTAAAACCTGTCGCAGGAAAAGAAATGCAGCTGAGCTTAAAAAGCCCAGTGAACAGATATAAACAAACAAAAACTAATAACAAAATGAAAACGAATGTGAATACGACATAAGTCCAAGAGAACCTGCTGAGATAGAAATCAAGAATATGGAAACATAGAATATGATCAAAAGAAATACGGATAATGGATACCAAACACTCAAGGAAATGAAATGAGTCATAAGTGTAAGCATAAGGAATAAAGCAAGCGTAAGTTAATCACATTAGAGATGACAAGATAGTAAGAATCATAGAGAAGTAAGAATCATAGAGAAGTAGAAATAACAGATATATATATATGCACAAAGCTCTAGGTTAAGTAAACATATAAAATAATAGATATAGGCCTGAATAGCTATAGCATAATAGGGAACGCTGTGGACAAAAACCCACCTCCACAGATAGTGTCAATACCACTGGTGCATCAGTGGCAAGGCCATGGACTCCCCATGACTGGCTAATAATTCTAAGAATCAAATCCTTAAGACAGTTTATACTATCTTGAATGGTCTTGTTGACTTGATTTTGATTCATAATCATTTTAGTAATCAATTCAGCTCTAGCTAACTCGTCCTGAGGTGGTGGTTGAGGGTTTGTGTATCGTGAGGGCTGGTTAAAACCAAATTCATGATTGTTACAAGGAACCTGTTCATAGACAAACTGATTCCTATTTTGACAATCAGAGCTGTAGTGAGGGCCTCCACAATACTCACAACAGTAAAACTGTTGGGTCTCATGGCATGGAAGCTGATGGAATGAACTAGTCGTGTCATGGTAGGAATAGGGATTCTGGTTATAGACAGACCCGTTTCCTGACTCTACCATGCCACAACTAGGGCAATTACCACCATTATAAGGACTACCACACCATCGACAAAGAAGGTGAGGATGAGACATAGAAAGAATCAAAGGGTTTTGGAGGGTAAGAAATGGAGAATCAAAAAGGTGGGAGGGTAAAGATGGATATTTTTGGTGTTTTTGGAAAACATTTTGTAAGAAAGAAAATCTTTTTGTGTGTTTTGTGTTCGTTGAAAACTAATTTTACAAAGTTTTCAGGAACAGTTTTTATGAAAATATACACAAGGATGGTAAATATACAATGGATGTATATCCAGGTTCACTAATACGCAAAACCGTTTAGAAAACGCGCACAACCTCCCCGGCAGCGGCGCCAAAAATTGATTGATGCTAAACCGTCAACTTATATTGACCAAAGAATGGTCAACAAAGTCAAAGAGCCTAGAGTCAATGCTCCGCGGAATATAGTGGCTTCCCCGGGTCGTTATGTCCCGACGAGGTGTGATGGTTATAAAAACGGGTTTGTGATCGGGTGAATTTGGGTAGCTAGCTTGGTTATTGCAGGGCTACTTTCTACTGTTCAAATGGGTTTCAAAAGCCTTTCTAAGCTCAGATATGGGTAGCTAGCTTGGTGGGCTTCCCAACAAGCCAAAATTCCAAGGATAAGCTAAACAATTGAATAAGCCATGGACATGTGAACATGGTCTGCTGGACCACTGGTTATGGTGCAAGGGACTATCAGGCCTGTGGGGCTATTAGCAGGCCATTCCTAGCTTATCTAATAAGCTACTGAGCTTGAAATAAGCTCAGAACCTTTGAGACTGGTGGTTGGGCTATCCACAAAGCCCAAGCACTCAGCTTAAGCCTCACAGATAAGCCTTCTGCAGGCTTATGAAAAGTGCTAGTGAGAAGGACCCCTTGGTGCAGGGGATTTTAAATACAAAAATCTCTCCACTATTTGTTATTTTCTTTTCTGCAAATGATTGATCAAAGATAATAAGTGAACTTTTGTTAAACGGACTTTGATGTAAAGCTTGAATAAGCTTATGGACCAGCTTGTGTATCCTAACAGTGTACAAATAAAGGGAGAATAAAACTACTTAAATGAAAAGAGTAAACTACGATAATCCTAATAAACAATCTAAGTCTATCAATTCAGCTACAATCTTACAAAAGCAAATAGAAATAAATGAAATCAAACCACTGACTGATCTAGGACACATGCAAACTTAAACCATCTTTAAAACAACAAGCTTGAAAATTCCAGCAGTGGTGACTTGTGCCAAAGTTAGGTTAGTAAGCTTTATGACACAAGCAGTCAAAAACTCCATAAGCACTTGAGCAAGAACAAGTAATTCACAAACAAAAACAAGCTAAGCCAAGCAGAACAAGTGGTAACAACAATTTAAGAACAAAGGTCATTCAGTCATATGAAATCAACAAGCTTAACTGAATACTGAGTTGCAATGACAGAACTGGGTCCAAAAAGGCAACTAAAAGGAGTGAATAAGCTGGTCTAAATAAGCTCTACAGGGGAGATAAGCTAACAAGCAACAAGACAACCCAATAGGCTTTCTAAATCAGCAAGAGTAAAGCACATGGATCAATTAATGAACTAGATGTGGAATCATGAAGACTAGTAAAAACCACAAGGACTGGTACAGGGCAACAGCAGGCCAAACAGGCAACTTTGGACTTGATTTCAAGGGACCAAAGGGGTTCCAAATTGAAATTTTCTTTTTGATTTGAAATCACAAGCTATCAAGGTTTTCAAAACAGCAAAGATTATGTTCTATCATCCACTAATGAACCCTATATCTACATTTGAAGTCTTGACCATAACTGTGTATGCAAACATTTGACTTTGAAGGATTTTGAACAAACTTTGACTCTTGTGAAGTTTAAACTGCATAAAAATTATTGAAAGATGTTTATAACCCCTAAGTAAATCTAAATTAAACTTATACTACTTCTAAGCTTAGTCTAAAGATTAGGCTCACAAAATCCTACACAATAACTGCTTATGAAATGTAAATTGAACTCTGACTTTTTTAAAACAAACGACCAAGGCTTTTGGTTGATATTGACTGTTAATCACTTAAGAACAATGAACCAAGCAAATTTAGGCAATACAACATCAACAAGGCAAAGTTAAGACCTAATCCAAACACTCCTACATGGGACCTGCTTTGGTAATTTTTAAAATAAAAGAGCACTTTTGGACTTGAACTTAAAGCAACATCACATATTAAGCTAATCTAAGAGAAAATAAGCAGAAGTGAACAATAAATAAACAGTGGTGTATTGGACATAGGCAGTTAACATAAGCAGAATACAAATAAGCTAAAACAACAATTTAGAGAAGTAATTTCCAAACTTTGAAATTTTTCATTAACTGGAAATTCAAATTACAATGCTAGATTAACAAACTAAGATAAACTAAAACATAAATAACCTTATCTTACACTAAAATTACCTACTACTAATTATCTACTTCTAAGATCCTAATGCCATTTCTTGGCTACATCAGATTTCTATATATACTAAGAAAACAACAAAAAACTGAAACCAGGGTCTGTCTTCTTTTGCACTTTTGTCTCCTGCTCTCTTTTGCTTTTGTGTTGTCCTTGTACCCTGGAAAACACCCCTAGCTTGATTTGACCACATCTTCACTCAGCAGCCCTAGATATGTTGTTGGTATTATAAGGGTGTGGGGGGGGGGATGTAATAATATTGTTGGGGTTGACTTTGGGAGGTGAGTGGGATAGGGTGGCTGGTTGGAGAGGAGGAGGGAAAAGGTAGGGGGACATAAATGTTGGGAGGTACAGTGTATGGGGGCTGAGTGTTGGTGATTTGGCGGGGAAGAAAGAAAATGGGGAGGGTTGACTTCAGCTTTGACCCCATTTTATTATTATTAGGTTAGTGGTGGGCTTTGGGTGGATTTGGGATTGTAATGGGCTAGTGGTAAAAATGGGCTGGGGTATTGGTTTATGTTTGGTTTAGTTTGGTTTAGGTTTAAGTTTGGTTAATATTACAAAGGGGTCCGTTTGGTACCAAGGACCAATTTTGTAAATTCTGATTTTATGAGGGACCAAAATTGCACATCTTCCAAAGTTAATCCAGGGACCAAACATGTTACATTCCCATAAGATGAAGGTCACAAAAGCTATTTTTCATTTTAAAATTCCCTAGGGACTGATTTCGACAATTTCCCAAACTGCAGGGACCAAAAGTGTAATTTTCCAAAGTTTTTACCTAAGGATCAATTTCGATAATATTTGACTTTTAAATGCCTTAGGTTGACTTTTCTTTCAAAATAAATGCGTAGGGACTAGTTTTGTAACTTTTTGAAAGTCGGGGGACTAAAACTGCCAATTGTGCAAACTTTGTTCGTTTTTCATTTGTTTTTAAACATTTTGCATCTAAAACATATAAAACACAATTTTGGAATATTTTTAGTATTTTGATGCATTAATGACTATTTTTGGACGTTTTGGCAGTTCAGATACGATAAAAAAGATGAGTATTTACACACTCATCAACTATTCACTTTCACTATTCATTTTTTGAAATTTAATTTTTATTTCATATTCTCGTGTGATAAATCATTTCCATGGCAAAATAAAAGTTTGACACTCATCAGATCATTTTCGCGAAAGTTATTAAGGAAATACATGTTTAGGTTAAAACGTCATTTAAAAATCCTATGCACAACGAAACTCAACCGCGTTAATTTTCCCCGCATCAGATAAATGTTTGATACACTCATGATTAATTAGAGAATTTACCATGACTAAGAAAAATGTTACCAAATAGACCCTGGACCGTGAGAAACAGAAATTTACGTTTTTAAGCACTTTTACTTAGCCGTAACCTTAGCCTATACCTGCACCGCATTTCTAAGACAATTTGAGTTTTCACATTTTTGGAAAATTCAACATATTTTTCCCTACTCCTTTGACCAAAAATCATTCCTTGATATTATAAATCATTCCTTGATTTTTAGGCTTACGGTTTTATGTCTAAAAGACATTAAATGCCAACCGACACTAGACTGAGCCCAGTCTAGACATTATAAGTTATTTTAAATCATTATTATCCTATTAGAAAAGTAAAATTTTACTTTTCTCAAATTTACACAATATTCGTACGTTTTACGTATTATGCGTTTTAGACTCGCGTTTCCAGTTTTAACAGCGTTTAAGCAACCCGATAGAACTTATCACTCATTAAATATGCTAAGATAGGTTATATTAATAAGTTCTAACATATTTATAAGTTTCATATTTTTAGGATACCCGATTTTAAGTTTCAGGACTTAACGACTTACCGTTAGCAATTACCGGGACCAAAACTCACTCCGTAACTTAGATAATACCATGACTACTCATCTAGTCACCCTAGACCAGCCTTGGCCGACTTAGAGGGGGGGGGGGGTAATCACCTAGTATGTGTCTTGATCTCTTGCTTTGAGCCCTAGGATGTAAACATGTGTCCAAGCTTGCTTAGGAAGCTTTGAAAAGTCTTGGAAAATATCCTAAACACTAACCTCCTCACTACACCTTCCTAACCTCCTCATTTACACTATAAAAGAAACTCATCTTCTTCCTTTCTCTTCATTCCAAACTCCACACACAAATCCATAAACCATGATCCTTTGATTTCTAAGTTATAAGTTACATACCAAAGTTGAAGGCCTAACTATTCTCTACATGAATCAAGAGTTTGTTTGGTGATTCCATGGTTGAATTAGGAGCTACACAAGATGTTAGGGGCTGAGGTTAAATGGTATTAACAAGGGTTATGTAAAGATTAGCAAGGGTTTACAAGAGTTGTGGTGAAGGGTTTGCAAGCATAGGTTTAGTGTCCTAGTTTCATACTTGACTTCCTTTCTCTAGAAAGCCAAAAGTTGTAAGAAACCCTAATACACTTTCTTGCTCAATATCATTTTCATGATTATTATGTTTCATTCATTCTATATATGGTCTTTGTGTTATGTTCATGATGTATAAAAACTATTAAAACAAGTTATGGAAACTATATGTTAACCTATGTTAAGTAATCAAGGAAACTAGTGACTTATATTGAGAACCATGACCAAAATAGAGTAACCATGATATGGAACACTTACCTACTGTTATAGAGGACTTAAAAAGGAAAACATATCAATTTGAACCACCTAAAACGAGTACACGAGTCAAAAGTTATGGCCAAAAGAAGTTAGCGAAACCAAAACGCCAAAAATGCCTAAAACAACCTGTTAACAATCTGACCATTTTGAAAGTGGCCCTTCTGATCCGATTCATCAAAAAGTTAAAACACGAAAGTTGTCCGGAACGACGTTTTCATTTAGGTAAAAAGAAGCTCGAGCCCTGAAAACGCTTTACGAGTGATATTTTGCTTCAAATTCTTAACAGTCACTTTTTAAGACCAAATGACCATATAATGGTTATGGTTAGTTATAACCAAGAGGTCTAATGACCTTAAAGCCGAGACCACAGCCATGGCTAAGGCCAAGGATGAGTCTCAAGACCATGGTAGCAATGACCAAAGCCACGGCAAGGCCACGGCTAAAGACCTTATGGCCTTCTAAGTCAAAAACATAAACTAAAGTGTTAGTCGTAACATAAACATCCAATTTGGATCTACTCCATCAAAATAACCATGAGACTTTACAAGTAATATTCATACTAGACTCAAGAAACTCATTGTAATAACAATCTTCATCCAAAAGTAAACTTTCCTAAGTTTATTCAATTATTTGGACATGTAACTTTTCGGATCAAAACCTTATAAATATTTTATCAAATACTACAATAGTAGGGAGCCTCATGTGAGGGGTTCATTAAAGTAAACCATCGAGATGAGTTGTGGATTTACGAATTAAAGTGTCCTGGCTCCTCGAACGTTTACTACATGACCTCTAAATTATGTCGGCCTGAACGGTAGTAAGCGATATACAAACTATACATGTTTCATAAACCATTTTTATTCAAAGACTTACACTATACTAAGTACTACATCATGGACTAAATACAAGACATATATAGGCAATTCTTCATATTCTTTACTCCAATCCTAAGTCGCAACATTCTATTATAGGTTGCTCGTAGAAACCTTCGCGATTCGACCATCATTTTCACTACTTACTACATAACTTAAGGTGAGTTCATAGCCCCACTTTCCATTACTTAATTATTTTACAAACCCTTGGGGGGAATACATGCTATTATTTTTCAACCGAACACAATGCTTTTCAATTGTATGCTTGCCTGATTGTTTTATTATCACTAAGTACCATCCTTGCCAATCCAAGATCCCTTATTATGAACCATTTAATCACTAGTAATAGTGAGCGCGAATATTGTGAATAGGCCTATTGGGATTGACGAATCCCATTTGTATTGACTAAGTTCAAACAAATGCATTAATATTTGAAACATAGGTATGACGGCAAAGTACCTACCGGGATAACTCCGCCGATTGATATTGGTACCCGTTAACGTTTTGGTGTCATAAGCTTAGTGTAATAATAATAACTGTTTTGTTTTCCAACCATTGGTGTGAGTCTATAGCTCATACTACCAACATATTGTGTTCAACCATTAAACAAACTCTATGAATTTCACTCAACCTTTGTGTTGACCTTTTAAGCATGTATTTCAGGTCCATGATGATCAAGGATGGCACGGAGGGGTACGGATATTCAAGAGGGCTATAAAAAAAATTTATCATTCGAAAACTCATTTAATGTAATTTATAAACATGGAACCATCTGGGACCTCATTTTGTAATCTCTGATATTTATATAATTTGAATGATAAATCTTTTAAAACGACTCAATTAGAGATTGTTTTCTATTATTATGACTGTTGTGCCGTCGAGTAACATCCAGTTTGAATTCCGCTGCAACATTGAATTGGGGGTGTTACAGTAACTTTCTATTTTTAGTAAGTTTCCTTAATTAGCAAGTTTTCAAAAATAGCAAGTTTTCATATTTAGTAAGTGTTCCCGAGTTAGTAACATTAGGGTTGTTTTCATCATAATTAGGGTTTACAAATGATATAAAACTTAGTTTACTTAGGTGTTGTTTGTTTTTTAAGAGGTTTTATGTCTGAATCTGAATACCACTTCTGAATCTGAATGAGTGGTCCAAAAGTCTGAATCTGAATTATTTTAGACTGTCTGTTTTTATGTCTGAATCTGAATATCTGAATAAACAAAAAAACAATCGTTTCGCTATAAAACAAACCAAACGACCCTCCATTCGTGATTATTAATAAAAAATCAAGACCAAGATGAGGAGATAAGGATTGAAAAGAAGTATCACTGAAGTTTAGGCTTTTCAGATGTAATCAGACGTTATTCAATGTCTGAACGAATCAAACCCTATTTAGATGTATTCAGACTTCAGATCTGAAAAAAAACAGTCTGAATCTGATTACGTCTGACCGAATCAGACTTCAGATGCCATTCAAATCTGAAAGAAAAAAACAAACACTGCCTTACTAATCATATCATATATCAATTTAGGTTACGAAAAGCATTTAAGTATCTTTATTACATCTTTAAATGTCATAAGAATGATTTAATATAGTTAGGTTAAAGGATATTGAGGATAATTTGGTTTAAAACACATATTTCACTCCTTTAGTTAATTTCAGCTTTTATCACATAAACAGGTTGCACATTCCCGATTTTTTTTATCATACTTAAATCTTTTCTGGAGCTTCCAAAATATTACCCCAGGTTCCCATATGTATTAAGTACCTTGTATAATTTTTCTAGATTTTATTTCAAAGGACAAGTACCTTTCCAAAAATCGTTTTCCCAAACTTACCCAGAAAATTAACTGCAGAAAGACACAGAAAGTTTGCCTTTAACAAACCCATTTCAACACTTCAGAAAAATCCACAAAAATTCCAGGAAGTAGCCAACATATTAAATATGATCCCAGTAAAAGGGTAGCCTCTAATTTGATATGGTTTGCAAATGAAAAATCATACACCACGACTGAAATAAAATTCTGCAAACGCAGTTTTGACATATCATCACAATAAATTCAAAAATACGACCAAATCAAACTCAAATCCTTTCAAACCAATTGGAATACTTAAATAGGACATTAAACTAAGTTTAAAAGCAAAATCCCAGAATTTAACACTTATGAAAATTGAGCTATAGTGCATAGAAATTCAACTTACAAAGCTGTTCTGTTAATTTAGAATCCATTTTTTGCTATCATATCACATGTTTTGATTACACAAATGCACACGAGACCTCATAATTCACAAGACATCTATTAAACATTGCCTAATCAGATGCCTAAACTTAGATTGGTTCAATACTCATGTATACACGCCACGACACACAAGTCAGCCCACACATACAAGCCCTAATTCGTAGCATTCAAGTGTACGTTCTTCTTTAATTATTCTAGGTTTTATTTCATATTCATAAGCACGTATTTAATACCAGATGGAGAAAACGAGAGTCAAGACCAGTTGAGATTCACGCTAATCACGCCCTTGAATCTGCTTCAAGTCCCACGAAAGTCATCCCTTTTCGAAACAGAAAAATAAGCCCAAGGATACCCACGAATCAAAGCACAAACGCCACCCTTTAAACACGATTCAGCAACATCGTTCCCATGCCTTGAATTGTCGAATAGTTGGCAGGAAAAAAAAATGACAGAGCCGCACCTTTTTGTTATTAGGGTTTTATGAGTGTTTCTTTTGTGTCTTCTCTTGGTTTGGTGAATTGTACGTACAATATCAGAAGGGGGAAAATATATGGGAAAACAAATGAGCTGATTTCTATGTGAGGATCTGTAATACTCGGTTTAGGTAAGTGAAATAAATGGGAAAGTATATATGGGAATTGGTAACCAAAATTTGTGGGGGAAATTTATGTTACACGGTTTTATTAAACCGATTAGGGAAAAGGTTTAAATGAGGAAAATACCAAACTTATGGAAGTTAATCAAGTCCCCTTTAATTGTGTTTATGGAAAAATATAATTGGTTACAGAATTTTAAGATGGCCGAGTTTTATTCTTGAATTTCGATGGATACATTATAAATTTCAATCATGACCAAAATTAGTTATAGGATCATTTAAATTATTGTACACTTTTAATTAATTTAGTACACATCTAGGTTTATATAATTTTAAACTAGTGAAAATGCAAAAACTATAGTTTAGGGTTCTAATACTAATATGACAAAGTGTAGGTAAAATTTGAAATTATACGTAAATTAGGTATCCAAATTTTAGGGTTTTACACATGATATATGATGAGGCGAAAAATGAACCACTTTTAGGGGGTCATTTAAGTCCGGATTTGAATTTATTTGATCAAATATTGCCCTAAATCGTTCCTTTTGTGATTTTAGGTACTTTGGGAGTGAATTCTGGAAAAGGAAGCAATTCGGACGTTTTTGGAGCATAAAAAAGAAGAAAACGCCAAAGACTTAATTTTCCATGCTGAGAACAGTACCTGACGGCGTCAAGAGGAAGTATATGACGGCGTCAAGAGTAAAAACCATGACGACCCAATGCAAACCTGAAGGCGTCACAACAAGGGCGTCAAGAGTTAATTTTGTGACGGCCTGCACAAGGGAAATACATGACGGCGTCAGACCCAGATCTAGGCAGTCCGAGGAACTATTTGGCGGCGAGATGACGGCGTCAGACATTTGTTCTTGACGCCGTCACCTATCAAACTCTATATATAGTTTTCTATTTTTCATTCATAAAAAGAGGAACTTGTGTGGAGAAACTAGGGCCGAACTTTGTAAACCCTAGCTCATATTTTACAGTACTTTCAAGGGTTTTCACCCCTTGAATCCTTTCATGTGCTATTGAGATAAGTCTTCTCTTAATTCAATCAATATGTCTATGTGTTGGTTGATTATATCTTTTACTTGTCTTGATTTCAACATGCTAGGCTAGATCTATCTTGTGTTTGCTTGGATCTAATGAAACTTAGATATTAATTATGTGTTGATTACTTGTTTATGGTTGTATTGGATGAATGATTTCAATGTTAGGCTTAAGAAAACTGACAGATCTCCATTGTGTAACATGCTTGAACGTCTTAGGAAACATGAACCGATGTGTACTAGGTTTTATTGATTGTATTTAATGCATGAGTAAATTCTAATGATCCCATGTTAGGAGCTTCTTAGCCGGCTCGACATAGGAGTGAAGTAGGCGCTCATAGGATTGGGGAAGTAAGTACGCCACCCCATGAATGGTATTAAGGAATACAATCCGTCATCCACGCAACTATAACAAGTAATTAACGTGTAAAAGATATCTAGGGAGTAGTGAAATCTAAGTAAACACAATTCTCCCACATATTGCTCACAACTTTAGTTTAATTTAGTTTATTTTCATTTTTAGTATTTTATTTTGATTGCATCTTAGTATTGGGTTAGTTGACTAGCAACTAATTCCGCCCAACTTCTTCAAACCCGAGATTTTTAATTGCTTTTATAAAAATATAAAAATACAAAAAGAATCACCCCTCATCTCTAGACCTAGTCTTTAGGTTTTCTAATCCTAGCGACACTATTCCTAGCTGAACGATCAATCCCCCGGTACTTGTCATTATACTATACTACATCGATCAGGTACACTGCCTGGTGGGGGTTGTAAGCTTCTCGAGATCCCTCGAGAGGTAAAGCCTGGTGCAATCCCTACGCATCAAGTTTTTGGCGCCTCAGCCCGGGGAATAGTTATTGTCTAGGTTAGGATTTCTTTTTATTAGGTCTACTTGCTAGATTCCTTTCTAGTAAGGTTTTATTTTTATTTTTAGGTTCTCTTTAGTCTATCTTATTTCTTCGTGTTTTTGTTCGTAACTCTTTACCACCCGACATCATGGACGATGGGAACATCTTTGAACCCGTCATCCCACCACAACAAAACCCACCACTAGAACCTCTTAGGCCCCGAACCTTAGGAGAGTATTCCCGACCTAGCCATCAAGGCTATCGAAACACCATTGAGCTCACCGGAGCCAATGTGACCCCCTTGCGATCCAACACCATCCGGTTGGTGCAAAGCGGATGTGCATTCCATGGACTTCGTTCCGAAGATCCAAACCAACATCTCAAGGACTTCCTTAAAATTGTAGATTCTATAGACCTTGATGTTACAACTAGAGAGTCAACTCGATTACGCCTATTCCAATTCTCTCTACGTGATCAAGCTAGCCAATGGCTTGAACGTTTACCCGCGGGATCCATCACCACATGGGATGATCTCACCAATCGCTTCCTTACCCAATTCTTCCCACCGGGGAAGATTATGATGCTTAGAAATGACATTTTGATGTTTGAACAACATCGGGGTGAAACTTTCTACGAAGCATGGGCTCATTTCAAGGACCTCCTCCATAAGGTCCCTCATCATGGTATAAACCTTTGGTTATTAGTTCAGATTTTCTACGACCATGTTGACTATCACACTAAACGTACAATCGATAGGGCCGCGGGAGGTAGATTGCGTGATAAGAATGCCGAGGAGTCCTGGGCAATTATTGAAGAGCTTGCCGCCGATAATCAAGAGATGTGGGAGTTTAATCATGCTATAAAAGCGGCCATCAACGCAATCTCAACACCTGAAGGGACTACCGAAATCCCTGATGAACTCCTATGCAAACTCGAGGCAAAAGTTGACTATTTTGAGGAAAGGCAAAGGAGACCCCTGAGTCCTAGGCGGGCTACTGCCAATTCTGTCTTGAAAACGACTTCAACGCCGTTATCAGAGTCACCCTCTAGAGAGAATGTCGAGACTTTTCAAAACTATGCCCCACCTTATTCCCCTCCCGAGAAACTTAGCCCGGAATTTGAAGCCAGAATGAGAGAATACATGGCAACTCATTCAGATCGGCTCGCTAGATTTGAGGAAGCAGTTTATAAGCAAAAAGAGGAGATGCAAGAGAAAATGAATGAGATGATGAACCTGATGGAAGAATATACCAACCAGAGAACCCCCGAAAGGATGTTACTAAGGAAAGAAAGCGTCGTCCCCACTACCCGATTTGTTAATTCCATCGCAATTGTCCACAAGGATAATGAGAAGGTAGAAACCCCTACTGAACAAACCGTAGAAGAGCCACCAAAATCCCAACCTCTAAGTTACTACCTGAAACATGATATAAACGAAAGCACTATAACAAATTGGATAAAGGGTGACGGGCGTAACCAGTCTTCCAAACGGGACTCTGAGAAGGAGGAAGGGGGAAAAGATGAGTATGATACGTTACCTGGGGGGCCAATATTCGAGAAACTATTAGTACAAAAAGTGGCTGCTAAACAGATGGTGTGTGGGAACTTTGAGATACCGACCAGCATCGGGGACTTGAAATATCTTAGTGCTTTCGCCGACCAAGGATCGGAAGTAAATCTTATGCCCCTAACTATCTACACCCAACTAACGTCAAAAATGCCAACCCCCACTCGTGTTAGGCTGTCACTAGCTGGACACTCTTACGTATACCCCCTAGAATCGCAGAAGATGTGTTAGTTAATGTCGTCGGATTCATGTACCCCATTGATTTTATGATCATCGATGATAAGGGAGATGGGTGCATGCCAATAATCCTTGGGGCACCATTCCTCACCACCGCTAGAGCTGTCATTAAGTATGAAGGTAGGAAAATTGAGCTTAAATCAGGAAAAAGAAAGATTTGCTTCCTCATGACCCCGCGATGTGGGCATGAGAGTTTGAGTTGGAGAAAGCTCAAAAACAACATTGACACGTCACCTATTCGTGTTCAAGAGAAAATACTTGCATGGGAGGCAAGAGTCAAAAGCTACAAGGAGGCTAAACATGAAAGAAGCAAAAGCAATGAAGTTCATGTCGAGTTCGTACACAATCGACCAGCAAGAAGCCATGTACCATTCGAGGAAGGGAACTTAGTACTCTTAAGACACTTGGAAATAACGATACCACCCGATAAACCGAGTCCCTGGTGGTATGGGCCTTTCACAATTGAAAGCATAAACCAAGATGGGATGGCTAACTTGAGAAGTAAGGTAGGAGGAAAGGTGATTGCAAGTATCGACAGGTTGAGACACCACCACCACGATAATAATGACCGCAACTACATGGGGTACATCATTTCAAGGGATGAGGTCACGTAGTAACCCATGACCTTGAGTCTAGCTACAAGACTCGTAAATAAAGAAAAGCGCTTCTTGGAAGGCAACCCATGTTTTGTGTGATTTTTATTTTGTTTGTTTGTTATTTGCTTCCGTATGCATGCTTTATTTTTACTGTTGGTAGATCATGTTTCAAAACTAAATAGTGGAAATACTTTACTTTGTTGTTTGGCTTAGTCTTAACTTCACCCAAAGGTATTTTTGCAAAAGATAAGTGTAAGGGGAAACCCCAAATATGTTTTTAAGAAACAAACCGATCATGATTCTCCACAATATTAAGTGAACATGTATATTCGTATTTGTTAGAGTCAAATGCTTGTATCGAGTCATAATGATGTTTTGCAGGATTTTCCAGGAAGTAGAACCAAGTTTTTCCAGAAATTTTCCGAAAACATAACATAAGAATTTCTGCAGGTCACTTCTGACGGCGTCACGAGTTTACTCTTGACGGCGTCACGTGTAAAAAGGGAAATTTTACCAGTTTTGTTTTTCTAACGGAGTCTTAAAGTTTTTGTTGAATCATTAGTTTTATAATCTCCAGGAAATCTGCAAACATCATTCCACAAGCATTATATCTTATTTTGTTTTCTAGGATTTATTAGTATATGTAGATTGCCGCCGATTTTATGCGAGGTTGCCCTGTCTGTTTTCTCAGGATTTACAGGTTATGTATGACAAGAAGATGATTATAATTCTGGAAGGGAAGCTTTGATTGTTCATTTTCTTGGAGGAAAATCTAACCTGACCACCTTATTATCCATACAGAGCGAATCAGGGAAGTATTTGATTTCATTCTTTTTACTTATTCCACTTTTACATTCTTTACTTGAACATTGGGGACAATGTTCATCCTAAGTGTAAGGGGAGGGTAAAATGATGATACCTTACAGATACACTTTCGCTTGAGTTTGTTTGTTTGATAGTAGATGTGTAATAAAACTATGAGAAATACTTGTTAGTGTAATTTTAGCGCCAAATTTAAATTTTTTTACAACATTTAGGAGTGAAACTTTAGCCATAGCAAGCGTCTCATGGATAGGAGATTGTATGACTAGCACAAAACCGTACCATTCAGAAAAATTTTCCACCCAAATATGTGAGGTTCACCTTTAGATTTGATAGGAAAAGCATTTACTATTAGTGCTTATGAGTGTACCGGTAGCATTTAGATTCTAGAACTTGCGTTAGTGATGCATCCCGAGACCGCTAGTGAGACTACATTCGTGTAGTAGGATTTACTACATGATAAGAGGCATTAGGATGACCCTTGTGTTAAACCCGTATCATAATTACTTGACCATTTAAGTCATATTACTTGGCTAGTTAAGTCAACTAATTTTTCCCACACCTTAGCGTTGTACTCATTTTTAGTACACGAAACCCCTAGTACACCCCTCCGAGCCTATCTTTTCGTTTCTAACTTTAAGCATTTTACTTAAAGGAAGAATTTGTTACACCCCACTTAAATGTACAACCAAATCGCCTTAGCCTTCCGTGTATGCACTCATTTTTAGTGCATTATTGTTATTTGTTTAAACCCTAAGTTAATTATCTAATTGATTGCATGGTTGCTAAGTCGAGTCATATCCTTGTACATATTGTTTTGGGACGATTGGGACTCATGGGTAAAGTACTTATTTTATGGAGTAATGGGGAAGAACATCATATATTACCCCCATATGTGCGTTAATCTTAAAAGTACTCCAAGTGTTTTGATTTTCTTAATTCGAGTCATTAGATTAGTTTATTGTAAAGTATGTAAAAATTCAAGTGTAAGGGGAATTTTCATTCCCTATGATGTATTATTTTGGATGATAGGGTAAGAGTGTATGCAAAAAAAAAAAAAAAAAAAAAAAAAAAAAAAAAAAAAAAAAAAACGGACTACCATCCCATTTCATTCTATGTTCATTTTATGTTTTTGTTATTTTTCATTTATTAGCCTAAGTCGAGTCTAGTCTTGGCTTAGCAACGCCATATTGTAAATGTAATTAACAAAGATTGTTAACTCGCCACCAGTAAAAACTGCCTATATCCAACAAAACCGTGTATTCCATATCCCTACACCTAACGTTACAACCCTTTAAAAGACCTCTTTGATAGTTTATCCTAGGTGCTTACGCCATGTGGTGGAGGTTTGATCCTTTCCCAAGCCTATGGTAATCTATTTTTCTATGACAGGTAGTGAGAGATATTTTCCGTTTCCATATTGTGATATTACTTTATTACACCCGAGAGATGTGAGTATCTAAACACTATTTGTGAGGTGCTAGTGTATGACCTCCGTGCTTGTCTTTGGTCTTTAGTGGAACGATTATTTGTTGTAATTACTTTTATGTTAGTGTTAAATGACCCTTAACTTGTATTTTGACTAGAATAAAAGCGCATTTGCTTGAGGACAAGCAAATCTCAAGTGTAAGGGTATATGATGAGGCGAAAAATGAACCACTTTTAGGGGGTCATTTAAGCCCGGAATTGAATTTATTTGATCAAATATTGCCCTAAATCGTTCCTTTTGTGATTTTAGGTACTTTGGGAGTGAATTCTGGAAAAGGAAGCAATTCGGACGTTTTTGGAGCATAAAACTGAAGAAAACGCCAAAGACTTAATTTTCAATGCTGAGAACAGTACCTGACGGCGTCAAGAGTAAGTATATGACGGCGTCAAGAGTAAAAACCATGACGACCCAGTGCAAACCTGAAGGCGTCACAACAAGGGCGTCAAGAGTTAATTTTGTGACGGCCTGCACAAGGGAAATACATGACGGCGTTAGACCCAAATCAAGGCCATCCGAGGAACTATTTGGCGGCGAGATGACGGCGTCAGACATTTGTTCTTGACGCCGTCACCTATCAAACTCTATATATAGTTTTCTATTTTTCATTCATAAAAAGAGGAACTTGTGTGGAGAAACTAGGGCCGAACTTTGTAAACCCTAGCTCATATTTTACAGTACTTTCAAGGGTTTTCACCCCTTGAATCCTTTCATGTGCTATTGAGATAAGTCTTCTCTTAATTCAATCAATATGTCTATGTGTTGGTTGATTATATCTTTTACTTGTCTTGATTTCAACATGCTAGGCTAGATCTATCTTGTGTTTGCTTGGATCTAATGAAACCTAGATGTTAATTATGTGTTGATTACTTGTTTATGGTTGTATTGGATGAATGATTTCAATGTTAGGCTTAAGAAAACTGGCAGATCTCCATTGTGTAACATGCTTGAACGTCTTAGGAAACATGAACCGATGTGTACTAGGTTTTATTGGTTGTATTTAATGCATGAGTAAATTCTAATGATCCCATGTTAGGAGCTTCTTAGCCGGCTCGACATAGGAGTGAAGTAGGCGCTCATAGGATTGGGGAAGTAAGTACGTCACCCCATGAATGGTATTAAGGAATACAATCCGTCATCTACGCATTTATAACAAGTAATTAACGTGTAAAAGATATCTAGGGAGTAGTGAAATCTAAGTAAACACAATTCTCCCACATATTGCTCACAACTTTAGTTTAATTTAGTTTATTTTCATTTTTAGTATTTTATTTTGATTGCATCTTAGTATTGGGTTAGTTGACTAGCAACTAATTCCGCCCAACTTCTTCAAACCCGAGATTTTTAATTGCTTTCATAAAAATATAAAAATACAAAAAGAATCACCCCTCATCTCTAGACCTAGTCTTTAGGTTTTCTAATCCTAGCGACAATATTCCTAGCTGAACGATCAATCCCCCGGTACTTGTCATTATACTATACTACATCGATCAGGTACATTGCCTGGTGGGGGTTGTAAGCTTCTCGAGATCCCTCGAGAGGTAAAGCCTGGTGCAATCCCTACGCATCAATAAATAACATTTCTAATCTTTTATGTAATAAAAGAAAATTATTTTATGATGATCCATCTTTTTATTGGTCAATAGGAGAGCTTAATTGCAAAACCGATAATAAACGTCAAAATTGAATTAGTTTGGTCAAACTATCGATAAATTCGGTTGAGAAAAAATAATGTAAATACACATGAACTTGTGAGCTCTTTTTTCTTAATTTCAGAGTTAAGTGTAAATAAATATTATATTTTGTTTGGTTAATAAAATTGTGTAAAACTTGAAGGGAGGGTTGAATAGTTTTTACCGTTTTTATGCATTTTAAGACATGTTAGAGCTTAATGTGAAATCATGACAAGCAACTATATATAAGCAATAAACAATAAGTAAAACCAATATAGAAATGCAAAGAGCAAACCAAAGACACGGTGATTTATAGTGGTTTGGCATGAAGCTTCCTTCCTCGCCTTATTCCACTCCCCGAATACCCAACTCGAGAGTTCATAAGCACTATATCAACAAGCTCCCTTTCGGCGGAGAAAAACCTTACAACATTACTTCACTTCTTTACCGATACTAACTGCTAAGCTAGATGTCGAGTCTTTTCCCAAGGAAAGACCAACCATACTACTCGATGTATTTAAGGCCTAAAATACTAACAGATCACTCTACGTTGGTGTGTGATGATAACTAACAAGTTTGGTGTATGATGGTGAGGTATGATGACATAACAACGATATACAAAGTTTAACAACAATGTATATAAAGACACACTAACAACTATAACAGTTAGAAGCTTGAAGATCTTCTTGTGTTCTTCACTTGAGATCAAATGAAAATCGATGGATCACTTTGAATGTAACAAAAGAGTGTTTAATGAATGTTAGAGAGTAAGTATGGTTGAGAGAATTTATAGAAAATTGATCAAAATTATTAGTTGAAAATGAAATGGGAGTGATTTATTTATAGGGGACATTCTATCCCAAAACCGCCATTCGGCGGATCCACGGATCCAGAAAATACGGGTCCGTCCGTATATAATACGAATTCGCGGAACGTCAGTTGACACCCCTTTGTTTAGTGTGTTTTTCTTTCCTTGGCCAAATCTACTTATTTAAGTTTCATTCTAGAAAGACTTGGGGACTAAGGTTCCTTAATTATTAAGTTAATTATCCTAACTAAATAACTAAATGTTGGCTAGTTGCAATTTAGTGAAAAATATTTGTTTTAAACGTGTTTAAAAAATATTTATGCATTCAGGTTCTTTGATCATTCGACGAACTTTTATAACGACATTATTCATACCTTAAGTGATTGTCGTCAGAATGCAAACCTTACTATTAATAACTTGGTTACTTATTTTTACGACTTATAATTTTATACTTGGCATTTTCAAAACTTTGAGAGACCATAAAATATAAATAACGTTTTTACGCGATATTTGTATTAACAATCTTTCCCTTTTTGATGATGGCAAAATATAAACTCGTATTTAGTAAAAATATTAGTATGCAAGTTTTTAGTTGTGAGTTTATTCATTTCTCCTTCTTTTTTTCAAAACAAAAAGTGTAGAGTAGCTTAGCGGCAACTAGTTGGCTATGTAAATGCTCCCCCTAGGTGTATACTCCCCTTTTTGGGGCAACAAGGAATCGAGCTATGGAGTAATGCTACAATACAAAGTTAGAGTACAAGCATGAATATGATGATCACCACAATATCACAACCACAAAACAACCATAATCAAACCACGATGCGCAAACATAAACATGTCAAACAATATATGAGAACACGACAAGACAAGATAACGCACAAACTAATTAACCTCATTCTAATATAAGAGAAATAAGGTAAATTTTTGACACTAAGTTCAAGACTTCCTAAAAAAATTACAAATAAACAAAAAAGAAAAAAAAATAGTCCTAACTCCTAAGTCATAGTATGGCTTGACGATAAGTTGACGCCTAGTTTGGTGGAATGACATATGGTGCGGGTAGAGCTTCAAAGTGGTGTTAGATGTATGAGAAAATCAAGTTCACCCTTTCTCTAAGCATGTAAAGTTGTTCACGGTTATGGTGGCAACACATGCAATGCATGTCATGTAAGTGTCGTTGACACTTATAAGTGATAAGTCAAATGGACCTCTTAGTGATAAAGGATGCTGTGGTTTAAGGTTTTGTGGGTTCAACCACTCAGAAAATCCCTGTGGGTGGCTTTTAGTGTTGTTAAACATAGGTAGAAGGTTTCTACCTAAAATAAGTGATGGAGATGGTTGTGGTGGAGGATGAGATGGTCTAGGTGGGATATCATCCAAATTGTTGAGAAATGGATTTGGAGGCGGAAAAGTGTGTAGTTTAAGCACCAAAGGTATCAAGTTGTTAGTAGGTGGTGTTTTGAGTACACCAACATTGAATGGTGAAGGTGAAGTTATGTATGGAGGTTTCTTGAAGGAGGAAGAGCTAGAGATTCTCAAAGAAAGTGTTTTGGAAGATGTGGTTTTAGATGGTTCTCTACTTCTCTTAGTGGACTTGGTGACTTTTGTGAAGGTGGTGGAGATGGTGTTGATGAACTATATAGTTATCAATTTATCACTACATGAAGATTCAAGGTTGGTGATTTTAGGTTTTCCTACTCTTATTCTTGCGGTTTATCTCTTCTTAGCTATGGTGGATGAAGACTTGGATGAACAAGTCATGGTGAAAGTGGAGGAGGTTGAAGAAGATGAGATCGAATTGGTGCAAGTAGCTTTTGATGAAAGGGTTGAGATTTAAAAGAAAATTTGTGTAATGTTTTATCCTAAGGATTTTGAATTTTGTAGATTTAAGGTTTTATCCTAAAGTTTAATAAGAGAGATTGTGAAAGGAAGTGGGAAAGTGCTAAAACTTAGTATTTGAAATTCTACTAATGACATGATGGTTGAGACTTCGATGATGAGCTTTTTAAGCCTTATCCTTCCTAGTATTACGTTATACTTGGATGTGGATTTTACCATGTGGAACTGTAACGTAATTCTTCTTGACAGTGGGTGTGTTCCTACCGTGAGTTCTAAAGTGACTACGCCCTCGAGATAGGATCTTTCTCCTGAGAATCCAATCAGTGGCGTGGTTGGTGGTTTCAGGCTTGACCTGATGTGCTCTAGGAGCTTGTTGAATCGGTGTTCGTACATTTTAATTTTCGTATTTTAATTTTAGATTTCATATGTAACTTTAATTTTTAAATAGATGAATGCACTTTTAATTTTTCGCAGTAGTTTCAAATTTTGAATTTGATAGGCTCCAACGGCTACTTTTCCTTATAAATACCCATTTACCATCATTCATTTTCTCACACAACTTCTTATCAAACTCTCTCAAGTATCATTCATTTTCACACAAACACTATGACTAACGAACCGAACGAGGTGCAAAATGCTATCCTTAGGCGACTACAGACCGAACAAGAAAAGGAGCTTCAGTTGGTTAACAATTTGTTGGCTGAAATTACTCGTTCTATGCTCCAGATGCTTAGCCGTGGTGAAGAGGTAACCAGGATGCAGTCGGTGCCTCTCGACCAGCCAGTTAACGACTTTGGTCTACGAAATCTGCTAATGACTGAGGAATCAAATATGCGTATCTTAAATGCCTGGAAGGCCGTTAAAGAAGAAGTGATGAGACCCGTAAATCAGAAGGAAGTTCTCATCAAGTATTACCGAGCAATATAAATTATAAAAGCTTGATGAGAACCGTTGGATGATTTGTGTTTTAAATTTCGTAATCGTATCGTATTATACTTTAGTTTCGTATTGTAATTTTAATTAAATGAAATGAATTTATCTTGTTTGAAAAATGAAAAAGAAACTAAAATTGGCTTGGGTGAGGCTCAAATGAAGAGTTTATTTTGTGTTATAATAAAGAATATATTTTAGGGGTCGTTTGGTTTGTTGTCATGAATCACAATGGGTATAACAATGTGTATAGGTATAAGTATACGGTGGAATGACAATGAGTATATCCTTTCCAATATTATTGTTTGGAAATAAAAGAAAGTAGGCCCAAGGGAATGACAATAATAAATATTTTTGATACATTATATAAAATAAGTGGGCCCAAGATAATGAGTTGAATAGTTTCCACAAACCCACCATGCTAGACCCCTATGAGAAAGTCCACCTATAAAGGGTTTCTACATACTCATAACTAGGGCTGGCAAATTGGGTACCTGTTAGGACCTGTTAAGGGAAAAAATGTACTATGCAATTTTTTTATTTTTTAAAATAATTGTTTTTAGTATTCTAGGGTTCAATATTTAACTTTTTTGATACATAAAACGTATATCTGTCATACTCAAACCACCAAAACCAAGTGTTAAACGAGTCGTTTTCATGTTTGAAACTTATATTATTCGCGCGCTCAAAACCTGTTAAGACCTGTTAAGACACGATTTGTCAGCTCTACTCATAACCCAATAACAAACATTTTATATCACTTTCAAATCCATAAATTCATACCAAAACCTCAAACCAAACGGCACCTTAAAGTGATAATGCTAAGATGATGTGGCATTAGTGGGGCACAAATGAAGAAGTAGTGCTTCATCACACCTTTTGCTCTTATATAAAAAACAAATAACATAGAATCCGAATTATCTTTCCTCGTAAAAATGGTATGTTGATCCGCTGATAAGAAAAATTAAATTGAGACGAATAAAAAAGATTTTTAATCATATATTTCAAGTAAATAGAAGAATTTTAAAGAAAAATACATTTAAATTTATAGTTACATCTAAAATATATGATGAATATCTGATTGAGGTTATATTCGCCCTTCTTATTTTATTTGTGTTTATCTTAACTCTGTTGATGTTTAAAATAGAAAAAAATAACACGTACCTCCCTAAATTCACGTCATGGTCCCGAATGGTCAAAGTGATGATAAGTTTTCACTTAAATTCCACCGCATTGACAAAAAGGTACCAATTCGTTGTTCTCTATCCTATCATCATATATGCTACGAATTAATTAAATAACATACTTTTCCTTAATCATATTCCTTGATTGCAAATGGACAATTTAATAATTCAATACTTAATAATTAGTCGTATGTATTTCGGTCATTTTTTACACAATTGATGATTCTACATTTCAATCTAATAATATTTATTTATATTTGTGTACATTCTTTACTAATAGATATGTTAAACACTTGAAAAAAAAAAAAGGGATATTAGGTGATCCTCCATCCGCACCATGTATGAGCTAAGTTTCAATAATCTTATTATATTATAAAACATTAATGTTTACTAAATATAGAAACTATTAAAATTAAGTAATACAAGTTATAAAACTAAAAGTACAAATAATTAAAACATATTTTCTAACATTAAATACAATTACAAGTTCTTAAGCTAAGTTTATAATACAACAAATTAAAATAGAAATACTAACATTAAAAACACAATTAATGTGGTCAAAATATTTAATGTAGTCAATTAATTAACTGATTAATAAATACAATTAATTCGGTTTAAAACACCCCTTATATAAGAAATATTATACAACTTATCAAACATATTATACATCAAACTCAAACACAATTATTAAATGTCACTAATACAAATAATAAAGCATATTCTACAAATATTCAAGTCCGAACGGGTAACGGGATAAAAGGACTCGAGCCCGAACGGGCATGGGATAAACGAAATTCTGGATATCGGTAAATTTAAATTGTCAAAAAGAATATAATAAACTAAATACATGATTTACCGAAAAATTTTATTTCAGGATACCCACCGTTACAACGCGCGGATACCCTGCTAGTCATTACTAAATTATTCACGGTTATGTTCACATTAGCCAAAATTTAGATAATTTAAGTCTCATGCGATTTTTTTTACAACTCATTTGACATTTCAAATTTTCAACCTTCATAAATTGTGCATTTATAGTTCTTACGTACAGAAATAAATTTTCATGTTTAGGTGTAAACTTGCTGATGTAAATGAGTTAATGACAAATTTGTACGAGTGTGTTGTGAAGACGTAACTGCCAACTAAACATATATATATATCCATTGATGTTACTATCATGTTATGTAAACGGCAATAATTTGAGATATCACCTTTTTTTTTTTTTTTTTAAAGGATATCTCTTGAATATGACAAAATTACACGGATAGTCCTTGTGGTTTACACGGATTGCAAGTTTAGTCCTTAAGTCAAAATAAATGCACCAGACATCCCTAATTTTGAAACCTATCACCCTTTTAGTCCCTAATTTGGATGGGCCGTTAGTTTATCCGTTAAGTTATTTGCACCGTTAGTCCTTCGTTAATATTTTTTGCACCGTTAGTCCTCATTTTCTAAAAAAATCCTCATTTTTTGCACCGTTAGTCTCTCCATTAATATTTTGCACCGTTATCAATCTTTTTACGTTTTTGTCCATTTTTTAACGTTCTTGTCCGTTTTTAACGTTTTCGTCCATTTTTTTACGTTTTTGTTAATCTTTTTACGTTTTCGTCAATTTTCTTACGTTCTCGTCCGTTTTTTTTAACGTTTTTGTTCATTTATTTTACATTTTTGTCAATCCTTTTACGTTTTCGTCTATTTTTACGTTCTCGTCCGTTTTTTTAACATTTTCGTCCGTTTTTTTTACGTTCTTGTCCGCTTTTTTACGTATTAGTCTGTTTTCTTATATTTTATCCGTTTTATTATTTTTTCGTCCGTTTTTTACGTTTTTATCTGTTTTCTTATATTTTTATCTGTTTTCGCTTTTTTTTACGCTTTCGCTCATTTTTTTGTGATTAGGTAAGTACACTAAAAGAAAATTTGACATTTGAGAAAAATGTTTCTGTGTCAATTTTAAATCACGATTTTGACCCCTTTCTGCTGTGAATCATCAAAAGTGTAAAACACGAAAGTTGCCCAGAATGATGTTTTACATCAACACTCGCGAGATTTTAACCATAAAATGCAAAACAAGGGCTGTCTACTACCAAAACTTAAGCCATCTTTTTTACAAAATTCATAACTTATAAACTTATAAACTCTTGTAAATTTTTGTACTTGTGTAAATCATCAAACTTATTTGAAAATAAGGACAAAATAAAAACGGATTAAAATGTATGAAAATGTGAAAAAATCTGACGAAACATGTAAAAATGGACAAAAACATATAAAAACGTGAGAAAAATGGACGAAAACGTAAAGATATTCATATAGTTTTCTCCTCTAAGACATATACACTAGCCGGTGAGCCCGATTTGATATATAACTAACGAATGATAACGAACGAAAATGGCTTAAGTTTTGGTAGTAAACAACCCTTGTTTTGCATTTTTCAGGTTAAAATCTCACGAGTCTTGATGTAAAACATCATTCCGGATAACTTTCGTGTTTTACACTTTTGATGATTCGGAGCAGAAAGGGGACAAAATCATGATTTATAATTGATACAGAAATATTTTTATCAAATGTCAAGTTTTCTTTTAGTACATTTACCTAATCACAAAAAAAAAACGAGCGAAAACATAAAAAAATGGACGAAAACGTTTAAAAACATAAGAAAACAGACAAAAACGTAAGAATGGATGAAAACGTTAAAAAGATTGACAAGAACGTAAAAAGAAATGAAGTAAAACGTTAAAAAAACGGACGAGAACGTAAGAAAATGGACGAAAACGTAAAAAGATTGACAAAAACGTAAAAAAATGAACGAAAACGTTAAAAAAAACGGACGAGAACTTTAAAAAATGGACAAAACGTAAAAAGATTGATAACGGTGCAAAACATTAATGGAGGGACTAACGTCGCAAAAAATGAGGACTAACGGTGCAAAAAGTATTAACGAAGGACTAACGGTGCAAATAACTTAACGGATAAACTAACGGCCCATCCAAATTAGGAACTAAAAGGGTGACAGGTTTCAAAATTAGAGATGTCTGGTGTAGTTATTTTGACTTAAGGACTAAACTTGCAATCCGTGTAAACCACAAGGACCATACGTGTAATTTTGTCCTTGAATATCTCTATTAATCTAACAAACAAAAACAAAATTCTCTAACCACGGTATCAAATAATTTTTGTTGGTAGCGGTTTTTGGTCATGATAGTTTTTAGAAAGAGTGTAAGAGAACTATGATATCAAATAATTTTTGTTGGTAGCGGTTTTTGGTTTTGATAGTTTTTAAAAAGAGTGTAAGAGTTTGTTTGTTAAAATTTTATATTAAGTCATGTTTAATTAAGAGATGATTTAATGCAGACATCTTCAATTTTATTACTTAATATTTTAAGTCATCTTTCTCTATTAAGTCACAAAAAAACAATTTTCATATGACTGAATGAATTCAGTTTTTTCTATATTAAATCAATTAAGTCGAATTCAAACACCACTTAAATGTGCTTATATTGTGTCTTGATCTTAAAATGTGCTTTGATCAACAACTCTTAAGTGTTTTATGGCGAGTTACAGGTTTTAGTTTTTTGGCGTATCAATTGCCGTTTTCTAAAACTAATTATAAAACCTTGAACTTAACGAGAGTTGTTAAGCAATATTACAATTCTAACGACCTAATGAAAAATTGTACTCCTTCTGTCCCATTATTGTCTCCGAAAAACGTACATTTAGAAAAAAAAATCAGAACATTACACTTTTTAATCAATCAAATATCATTCTCACCATTAAACATTCATTTGATTGATTAAAAATTACACGTTAGATGTATGAATAGAAAAATATTAATTCTAAACATTTAATGTGATTGCAAGCTATAAACGTCAAACAATTATTTTTTTGTTAATGTGTAATATATGCTTATTTGAACGTCTTTATTGTGGAAATAACTTTAATATGACTTTAATCTATCCAATATTATTTAATATACTAAAACTACATTTTACCTTTTAGATCATTATTATTCATATGGTTAAACTCGTTTAAACATGTTACACCCTAGGCAAATTCAACATCGGCTGTGGCTTGGAGTGATGCTGAGATATTAAAATAATATACGACTTATCAGATACAACGCGTTTTGTGGTCTTATGGTTATAACCAGTTACAGTTAAGCATGCTCGTTTGAGAGCACAACTGGCATGGGTGACCTGCCGGGAAGTTATAGGAAGGCCACAAAAGCAAAGTCGTGAGCCTTCGAGCAAAGCGATCAATATTGTGAGCTAAGTAAGGCGGGATGTTACAAGTTGGTATCAGAGCCATTTGGGATGGTGGCGCAAACCTCATCGATGAAAATGAGTCCCTAAACGGGGTGAATTGTTACACCTAGGCAAATCTCACATCAGCTGTGGCTTGGAGTGATGCTGGGATATTAGAATAACATACGCCTGAGACACAACGCATTTTGTGGTCTAATGGTTATAGCAAGTTACAGTTAAGCATGCTCGTACGAGAGCACAACTGGCATGGTCAGGAAGTTACAAGAAGGCCACAAAAGCAAAGCCATGAGCCTTCAGGGTAAAGTGGACAATATTATGGGCTGAGTAAGACGGTATGTCACAAAAAATCTAAAATGATTAACCATGAACCAAACCGTGGGTAACCACTCATTTCAGGTACCCGTATGTCTGGTTACCCGCTTATTGCGGTTCGATTTCGGATAGACCACCACTTTTAGTAATCACATAAACTACCACTTTTATAACCACTTACCCCTGCCCACAATAGTCGCTACAACCTCTAATCGCTCTCTTATTCTTTTACTTTTATTAATTTCACAATTAAAGCTAAATTATATTTCGTTTAATGTTAAATAACATAAAAAATGCATTAAGCTTGTTTTCCAAGTAGCTTCGTCTTCCATTACTACTAAAGTACATTTACCAGGATTGTTTTTACATGAATTTTTTTTTGCTAAATACACACCCAATCAGGGTGAAGTAGGGTGAAGTGAACAATATTAATGGTCGTAAATTAACGACCGTTATCTTTAATACTGAAAAAAAAATACTCCAACACAGATTTTACATAATTGGTCCTTCATGTTATAGGTCAGTGCAAAGTCAGTCCTTCATGACTAACTTTGCAATGAAACGCTAACGTAAGGACAATTTCCGTAACAAGATTAAAAATAATTTATGAAAATAGTCCTTGGGGTTATTGATCTGTTACAGAGTTAGTCCTTTGCGCTCCGTGCGGAGCGCAACGGAAATCAATAATTTTGTATTCAAACATCCCATCACGAAGCGCGAGGCTTTAAACCTCATATCATTCTATGACTTGCGCCTTCGATGCATGAGGAAGTACAAGTTATCTCTTTTTCTATGATCAAGAGGCATTCAAAAATGTTAAAAAAAGAGACATTCAAAAGGATCATATAATAAATATTGGATTGCCTTAATTAACTGTGTTATAATTTCATATAAATAGAGTGTGTTATAGCAATGTCCATTTAGGTTCTTAATAATAAGTTGTACTTCCTCATGCATTTTTTTTTTTTTTTGGTAAAACTCATATAAATAGAGTGCGTTAATTTCTCTTTTACCTTCAATTAACTGTGTTATAGCAATGTCCATTTTGGTTCTTAATTATAAGTTTGTATTAAAGTGGTTTTGTGAAAGTTATATTGGTTTTTGATTTTTAATGTTTTGGAGAGAGAAATAAAGATGGTTTTTCATTTTTAGTGGTAGTGATCGTTGATGGTAAAAAATTGTCTTTGTAAGTTTTTCTATGAGTCCTAGAAAATGGTTGAAAGGATTGAACATGTGATGATCTTTTATTAAAGAAAAAAAAGTGAAAAGTTGATGAGGAATGAAGACAAGGTAAATTGACTATCATACCCTTATGTGCAAGACACCTGAGGGGTTTTAAGAGGCATAGTTAACTATCACTAGACATAGCCACATAGGGATGAACCGTGCTATGAAACCTCATTATAAGAATTGACCATGCAAAATAAAAAGTCGATGGATTGGTTAGGGATTTGACCCAAACCATAAGGACGAACACTGTAATTTTCTCTTTGCTTAAATTTTGTTTTTTCAATTCTTGTACAGTTGGATTTCCTTTTTCCTTTTCCTTCTTATTACTCAAACATCTTCTCTTTTTTTTCTTCTTCTTGTGCAACATTCACATTACTAAGCATAAAATGTTTTTCACCCATCTAGTACAACATATCGGGTGTTCTTACGTTTTCTAATTGTGAAAGACTGGTGGAGAACTTTGTTGTTAAAAATTTGTGATTTGAGCGTTTTGGAATTGGTTATATGGGTGACATTTATGGGTGTAAAGATGATAGGAAGTTCAGATTGATTAGTAGAAGAATTATGATAATATCAAGATTCACCGGGTTTGAAAAGATTAGTTGGTCTAACGGATAAAGTGATGGATTTGTTTCAATCAACTTGGATGGAGATTGAGACGGTATTTTTTTAAATTAAATTGTTTTTGGATTGATGATCTCGGTATTCTTGAAGTTATCTGATAATAGAAACACCCATCTTAGTTGTATTTTGTCGAGGCGATGGTGTTATTTAAAACGGTAATAGATATTGGAGATATATATTGCTTAATAAGAAATAGTATAGATAGACACTGTTAAAATGGGGGAAACGTGTACCATTAGCCAATCATTAGAAATTTAGAATCATGATCCATCTGAAATCAATTAGCGGCTGAGCCACCTGCATTAGTGAAGTCTACCGATCACAAACCTTAATCATCTCTCCCCGAGTAGGAAAGTAGTTGTTTCGAATGCTCTAAATGCTATTGTTGCCTTTGCGTAAGACTAACACATACAACATCAAGAAGAAGTCTCTTTTTTCTAACTTCTTTTATTTTGCATTCTTTTTAACCACCGCCATTGGTGAAGTAGACCGACTGGCTACGAGCCTAACCATTCCGCCCCGAGCAAGAAAGCAACTTGTGGATGCTGTAAATAACAATGTTTAGATGCCCTTGCTTAAGAGTAATAACACATACAACATTGCTTTTTAGTCTAATTTCTTTCATTTTGAATTCTATAGAAACAATCTTGAGGTATATTTAGGCTGAAAGTAGTGGTGATGAGTTACTCAACGCCACTTCAGCTTTCTCTCTCCTTTCATTTCCACTCATCATATATCCGTTTTGGTCACTCTACTCACCTTTCATTAAAATACATATTTTATACAAAATATACATCACTAAATACTCCCCCATACACTCACAAATCAAATAAAAAAATATTTAAAAAATAATTGCCCCCAAATTTGTCAATGAGTAATCTTGGTGAGTAACTCACCAAATTAACACAAATTGATCGATCGTGAGCTGTGTTATGCGTTTTGGTTGAAAGGTGAGTGAGTCACTTATCATGGAGCAAACTCACCACCATTCCGCATAGCCTTATGTTGGTCATATGACAAGTCAATGAAAACGTCCAGGTGTTGCTCATTTTCGTTTACATTAATAAGACACATAACATACAATTAGCATGTCCTAATATAAAAAGATCAAAAAATGTCATACGTATATGTTTGTTTATATAAAAATAACACATAAACATAGTATAAAATACAAAAAACCACATATAAGCCCACCAAACAAACATGATGGTCTAAAAGACAAATAAAGTTGAAATAAATTTAGATGTCAAAGCATCTAACTACTGTAGCACCTTTTATCTCGTTCCATAATCCATATACATCAAAACACAACACCAACAAAGAAGCTATAGAAATTATAACCCAAAGGAACAAATATGTTCATATTCTCACTCTACATTTTCTCTCACTAGAAAATTTTATTTTTCTTGAAACCAAAGAAACTCAATCAAATCAATTATGGGACTTTGTGCATCAGCTCCAAAGTCAAGAACTAACCCTGAAAGGAATCACATACAAAACCACCAAAAAACAAATGTTCATAGTCATCAAAATTCACCTTCAACCACCACCCAACAAAAGTTTTCAAGTCAGGCACCACAACAAACAGCAACCACAGTAGGAGGAGGAGGAGGTGGTGGTAGTGGTGCACCACCTTCTTTTTGTGAGTTTAGTTTTGGTGACTTAAAAGCTGCTACTAATAATTTTAGTAGAGATTTAATTGTCTCAGAAAGCGGTGAAAAAGCACCAAATCTTGTGTTTAAAGGAAGACTCAAGAATAGAAAGTTGATTGCTGTCAAGAAATTTTCTAAAAATGCTTGGCCTGATCCTAAACAATTTGCGGTAATTTTTTAATTTGTTTTACCAATTATAGTGCGATTTTGCTACATATCATAGGGATCATACCTGGAGTACTTTCATTTTTTTACTAAAAAGGTGAAATATAGTAAGTAAAGGTAAGTTGTTATTTATGACAGTTTTCCAAGTATATATCTTGCTATTTTTAGCTAGGAAAATCGTATATACTTTTACCTATCGTGTATTCGTGTCTAACAATAGTCATATAAATTTGACGGTAACAAAATTAGTGTCCCAGTGATTCAATTTCCTAGGAAAATTAAACACCTGAATATGTATTGGAAACCTCAAATTAATATATTTGCTTTATAATTTCATAAGTAACGAGGTGTCGAATCAGGCCGCCCCTTGCCTTGAAAGAATTCACACCCGGCCACCAGCTTTCCCAATGTGTATTACATAAATAACCTATGTGTAGACAGAATAGTTGTTAATTACTTGTATATGTTCTATTATTCTATAGAAATAATGATAATCGTGGCTGTTTATTTAATTTAGTCTTTTAGTAATACTTTTTTTCTTAAAGTAAAATTGACTATAACTTTAGCTTTAAAAATTGATTATAAGTTTTGACTGTTTTGTTGATTAAGTTGCACTTTTACGGGTATTATGTATCAAAAGTTGTTCTGGTTTTAAGTTGGCAAAAAGATGAATGATTATCATTTTTGCCTTTGATAATACGCTTGATATCTAAAATCGTTTTTGGAGCCTGTGGGAGACCTTGGTGAACATTGTAGTATACTTGTTTAACGGTGGACTAATAGATCAGACGTTGGTGCACTAAGTCTCTTACATTATGCTAGGGGATTCGAACTTAACTGGGATCATTAGGGAAAATTGTCTAAAAATACTATCAACTTGCCACTTTTTCCTTTTGTATGCTATGAACTTTTTTTTTTCCTATTGTATACACAAACTTTACTAATCCTACTATTGTATCAATAAAACGCTTTTTTGATGACGTGGCAATACTTAATCACACTAATTACGGTGTAATTAATAGAATAAAAACCTATAATATTGTTACAATAGGGTGATTAGTAAAGTTTGTGTATACAATAGGAAAAAAAAAAGTTCATAGCATACAAAGGAAAAAGTGGCAAGTTGACAGTATTTTTAAACAATTTTCCCGGATCATTACAATGAGCTATAACAATCAAAGTATGTAGGGTATAATTTCTTTTCTTTTATACCAAAAAGGGAATTGACAATACCTGCAAGATGTCAAAGTAAAAGAGAAAGGCCAACCTAAAAATGAACCTAATCAAGTTTTATGACTATGAACTGCAAAAAGGCAAATGTGGTACAAGAAGTTATCTGTATGGTAATTCGGACCAAATAAAGAAAGTAAGCAAATCTTACATGTGTAAATGAGTCGCAAACTAAATTTTGGTGGTTATTATTATTATTCATGTACATATATGCATATACATTACATAAGTTTGCTTAGCTATATATGAATTCTCAAGTTTTATTTTTTACTGTGAAAAAATGACAATGGGTTGTTAAATCTGGTAGGAGGAAGCATGGGGTGTTGGCAAGTTGCGTCACAAAAGACTAGCTAATTTGATTGGGTATTGCTGTGATGGCGAAGAGAGGTTGCTTGTTGCCGAATATATGCCTAATGACACTCTGGCTAAGCATCTATTTCATTGTAAGTATTCTTCTAGTATATGCATGTATCATTCATTACTTTAGGTCGTATTAGTGATTTGCTGGTCAATCTGAACACTCATTTCGCGGGTCCTATTTTATTTATTTATTTACGTATTTTTAAACCGACTATTGTTTACACACTCAATACCACACTGTCTCAATTGAACTTGAACCCACAACCTTTTGATTAATGGGCCACTCACATACGACTATACTAGAACTCCTTCTGTGAGTCCTATCTATTTTATATGGTATGGAATCGCTACGAGAAATTCTATTGACTCTAGTCTAGAAGAATTGTAGATGGGACACAAATATTGGATATCAGTGAATAATGGACGAACATGGTTTGAACTAATTGTTCGTGATTAAATGACCATGTGAATATTAATTCAATACTTTCACCGTTACATAGTATAATGAGACGAACCTTCCAAGTTTATCAATTGAGTTGTGGTCATTTTACTTTAATAACGATTCTAGTCAATGCATTCTTTTATTGTATTTTGCCATCTTTGATAACTATAATCTTTATAAGAGATATGGGATTGGGCACATGCCCTCTTCTTGAGTGATATTGATTTATAAGGAATACGTTTTTAGGCTTAACACCAAAACAAAGTCACAAGTATAGATTTCTTATGAAGATTTCTTCAGCAATTTATTTACACTTTACACTCTCTTTTGTTACTAAATTTCTTATGAAGATATCTTGTCAATTTTAGTAGCACCTTCATATGATAGAAAGAGTCTATAACTCTATATATCAAATAAAAACAAGATGGTAACAGATTAATTTATTTTTATTTTTTATTATTATTATTTTTTATTACAAATATGGAATCTTGGCATCCTATAGTCTAGTTTATAGTCCTATAAGACCCCATATTCAACTTGCTTTGCTCGTGTACAGACTATTTCCATTCGTTAATGCATTACATGACATTTGCAGGGGAAAATCAAACAATTGAGTGGGCTATGCGAATACGGGTTGCTCAATACATATCTGATGCCTTAAACTATTGTAGCACTGAAGGTCGGGAACTGTACCATGACCTCAATGCATACAGGATCCTTTTTGATGAGGTGCACCATCAAAATCTTGTTTATACTTTCCTTATCCCAAATTAATTGAGCCATTCATTTTTTCCAAATTTTATACCATTATGTGATATTTTTTTAACCTATAATGCTATTATAGGAATCAATATAAGTTTGCATTTTATTTCTTAAAAAATATGTTACCCAGAGATAAAAATGTTTAAAGTTAGCTCTGATGCTATGGTTTTGAAGCTAATATTCCTCTGATTAATGGACTCTATAGGACGGAGATCCTCGGCTTTCTTGTTTTGGATTTATGAGAAATAGTAGGGACGGAAAAAGTTATAGCACTAATCTTGCATACACACCTCCAGAATATCTCAAACATGGTAATCACTTCTTTTCTTCATAAAGCACAAGACAAAAGCTATGATTGTTTTATATGTTGCGCCCATCATAGATTTTTTTTCTTCTGTTTGTTCTAAATGCGTGGCTATGTTCTTTATACTGCAGGAAGAGTTATTCCAGAAAGTGTTGTTTACAGCTTTGGGACGGTACTTTTAGATCTATTAAGTGGGAAACACATCCCTCCAAGTCATGTAAGTTGTTTCCATTCATTCAGACAATTTAACATCCAACATACATGTTTCCTCTCATTGGTGAGAAAAACTAAACGTAGCAATTTTGCGTCCCATTAACCGAATCAAAATAGGACCCACAAAGTGGCTGCACATTTTTCCAGTTTTTCTTATTTTGTAGCTCATTTTATATTCCAATCCAATTTCGTTTATTCTAGGCGCTGGATTTGATCCGTGGCAAAAATATCATTCTTCTAATGGAGTCGCATTTAGAAGGGAACTTTTCAACAGATGAAGCAACTATACTCGTCGATCTTGCCTCTAAATGCTTGCAATATGAACCTAAAGATAGGCCAAGTATCAAAGACCTCGTTGCAGCACTTGCTCCACTTCAAACCAAATGTGATGTAAGAAGAATGTTTTTCTCAAGAAAATTATTGTTTGTAAATTTACTTTTTTTCATATTTTTGAAATATATTGTTGCAATGATGGGGTTTTTAGGTCCCATCTCATGTGATGCTCGGGATTTTGAAACAAGAGGAAGCTCCATCAACTCCACCACGCCATCTTTCCCCATTGGGAGAGGCTTGTTCCCGGAAGGATCTTACGGCGATTCATCAGATCTTGGTAATGACACATTATCGTGATGATGATGGAACCGGAACCAATGAGGTAATTGAATTGTACTTTGTGCTATGTTCAGCTATATGCATCGGAATCGTTAAAGTTTGTTTTTTCAGTTGTCATTCCAAGAATGGACTCAACAGATGAGAGATATGTTGGAGTCTAGGAAACGTGGCGACCATGCATTCCGTGATAAAGATTTCAAAGCTGCCATTGACTTCTATTCGAAGGTACTAACGATTACGATATGGCAAATGAACATGTGTTCAAAATTCAAAATGACATTTGAGGACCTATGTTATAAGTTTGTGATCAAACAAAGAAGCTAGACTCCCGGATCTCATTCTTTTATTACAAGCTTATAATATAAGCCCTTAACGGCGTAGAGGGAGTAAAACAACAAAAAAAGGCGCTATTAAATGTTGATTTTGAGAGTACGTTCCTTAACATGGGAAATTGATTTTAAGTATGTTCTTTTTATGCACAATATGCCCTTTTGAGTACTTTGTTTATTGGAATTCACACTTGGTTTTGTATTAAATCCTGTCTATCTGCAGTTCATTGACGTGGGAACGATGATTTCACCAACCGTTTTAGCAAGGCGGAGCCTGTGCTATCTACTCTGTGATCAACCTGATGCCGCCCTTCGAGACGCCATGCAAGCACAGATTGTGTATGGAGACTGGCCCACCGCATTCTACATGCAATCAGTCGCTCTTTCGAAGCTAGACATGCATCAAGATGCTCTTGATATGTTAAATGAGGCAGCCGGGCTTGAAGAAAAACGACATAAAGGAGATCGTCGAGGTTCATAATATCATCATTGGTACACATTTTCACAAACAAACTAGTAAATAATTTGCTGTCAAATGTGGTTGACATCAAATTTTTGAATGAATTTACATACAAAAGTTGTTATATAAATAATGATAAATGCAGAGCTTATTGATCATTGGTTTTTTTAGTGCATCCTATGTTTATATTAGCATTGAAAATACATACTGGGATGCATCCTAAACATAAGTGAGTGAAACCTGGTTGCAATTGGGTTTGTGTACCATAATTGGTTCATGATTTAGCTTTGCTTGCCTGAGAATCCTATTTCTTAGGCCCAAAAACCAAACTAACTTGTGGTTCGTATAACGCTTAGACCCGGCCCTTAGAGATTAAGTAAGCCATGTTTTAACAAGGCCAACAACCAATAGCAATCTAGGGCTTGGTCTTTGTGTTCGACGTTGATTCCTTATCCCTCCTATGTTGCTTCGGCCTTTTATATCTAAGGATCGATCTAGGCTCAGCTGGTCCTGGGTTGGCCATTTGTCCCAACTGAGAACAATTTCTTGGTTATATAATTGTGATAAATATAACGCTGACCAAATACATGTAACTTTATTATTTAATTGATGATTAACACAGGCGTTGAATTATGTAGCAACTTTCTTAAATGAACGTACCTTAACAATGGGTTAAATATAGAGGACAATCAGGACATAACTGAAATTTGGGCTAATATAAGAAAACAACTGGACCACAGCCCAGCTTTTCTGTCAAATGATAAATCGTGATTTGGATTTTTTTTGACAAAATCTTGGAAGGGAAAGCAAATGTTGCAAGTAAAATGTCGTTAGGCCTAGACAGTACTCGAAGAATGGTTGTTTCGATCCGTCGTTCGGGTTTAAACTCATCTATTTGGTTTATAAGTTTTTGTAGCTAGAGTTCCATATGTACGTGCACATACAGGGAAGCCTATTTATGTTCCTTAAATTGATTCAACGATAATTCCTTGTGTTCCTTTTACTTGTTTTCTTTAGCGTCGTCATGTTGCCTTCTAAGCGACTCAGTCACCTATCAATGCGTGATCATTGCATCAGTCAAACAAAATTATGCGAAAATTATGGGAAATCAAAATAGTTCTTTGTTACAAACGACATCAGCCCAACCTCATTTCTCTTTCTAGGTTGGGACTTTAACCGGCTAACTGACCCCAACTACAGCGCCATGAAAGAAATTTCGAAGCCAATGCAAGACAAATTTTCGTTATACTAATAACAATAACTGATTACGGTTGGTCTACTATTCGAGTAACATCATGACTACAACTTTCCATACATGAGTTACATGCCATTCTAGCATGGTTACAAAAGGCAAACGTCTAACGTCAAATGATAACACTACAACTTAGCATATGCATCAAGTATTCATATAGTACAACTCTTACTTACGTTACTTGGTTGTACTATACAACAACCCGACGCATTCAAATGAAAACATATTTACTTAAAAGCCGACAATTAGTCTTCAAGAACGACCCAAGTTACGTTAAAAGACCCAAAGAAAGACCCAAAGAACGACGATATGCGGTTAATCAATGGTCTACAAGGCTACTTCAGCTTGTAATGCATTGAAACCAACTGGCTGCTGCTGCTGCTCCACTTCCCACTTGGCCTGAGGAGTCACTACATCTTTTACAGGGATGTACTCCTGGTCCCCCCCCAAAGTTTTATTATGCACCATAAAAGCAACAGAAAAAAAAGTTTATTAGGGTATGACAATTAGATACAGACAAGATAAACTAAAGACATAGTAAGTAATCTGTCAAGATTCTTTTATCACTACATACCATTTTGTCTGCTATTTTTATGAATATTTCATCAATTATTGGATTGGCTTCGGGTATCCCCTGACCAGACAATTTGCTTTTCATATTTTCACCTTAGCTCCTAAACTTATGACATTTTTTAATTTGGCACCCTGAATGTTGCGTAATTCCGTTTTTTATCGTTCTACAAGAATGTGTTCGAATTGAGTGATTGTACAAGCAAACTGCATCATTTTCTAAAGGTCTCAAATTTCAAAAAGCCCTCGCTAATCGCACATTTTAAGCCCACAATGACATTAGGCCATTTGACCTAGTCGACATGTAAAACAATGAGGAGACCGTTTTACAAAAATCCATGAGACAACTTGTCTCCAAGTTCCACCAAAATGGTCGCGTATGGAAACTAAGTCTTATCATTTCATTGGATCGTCTGACATTTCTTTTTCCCGTCTCCCTAACACATGTACTATGCATCAACTTTCAAGTAACCATACGTCCATACCCCATTCCCGCATACTAGCAAAACATATATCCATAGTGAATCGAAACTTCAAATCAAACGTCATAACCAATAGAAGGCAAACTATTTGACATTTTATGTATCGTTCGAGGAGTCAAAAGCTTGTTAAAAAATAAAGGAGTCAAAAGAATGCATGGAACTATGGAAGCATGAGTAGTTGAAATGCAACTTACTGATCACTAGAAAACACACACATTAAAGAGTTGTACCATTAATTAACATGACATGCAGAAGATCAAATCTATGATGATGATGATAAGACTTGCATTAAATAAACTAACCTCGAGTTTGTGAATAAGCTCTTTTGCATTTGGAGCAGAGACAAAGATGTGACGTTGGGAAGGTTTGATAAATCCATCATCAACTGCTTTATCGATGAATGTGAGCAGATAATTGTAGTACCCATCGACATTCAGTAATCCCACCTGCACATTATCATTTCAATTCCCATCAAAACAAATGCTATCATTTTCAAGAAACAAGTTCAACCTTTCATACAATAATCAAGTACAATTACTCAGCTGCATGGTTATTCTAGTTCTGCATGGTTATCACAAACCCTTGAGAAAAAAATATACTCCGTATAAGTTTTTGCAAAACGTAGCCATGATGCTCACATGCCCATCTCAAGGACGGGTTGTGAAAGTCGATGTTTATATTGAATCAGACGAATAAATATGCATGGCAAAACCATATCCATATACCCCAAAATTCCCAATATCAAAACAAAGTACTAACCACTAAGACCTTCCGAGTCATGCATGCATTGTTTGCTAAAGTTGAACTCTAAAGAAAGCCAACAAGTCAAAGACTTGTACAACTGTGAATCTGTGCAATGCAATGTCAAAATGTGAAATAGCTTTGCACAAAATGATGTTTTTTTATTTTTTTGAATGGCAATTATTTTATAAAAAATAGCTGGCAAGAAGCTCGATAAGATTACAGTATTTCGGTACAAGCGTAAATTAAGAGTAAATTGAGCCACTAAACCATAAATCCTATTAAGAATCATCACTTTTTCATGATTAAATGATGTATGCAACAAAATGATGTATGTAACCAAGACAAAATGATTTATCTCTTATCTTTAAAAAGTTAGTTCGCACTTTGCAACACTTTTGAAAGCCTAACATCTCAAATCTAGACTAGAGTACAAGTCACTATGCACAAAGTACATGTGAACTCTAGAAAAACAGTAAAAAGTCAAGGAAGGGTTTTACAGGTTTGTCATGGATTCCAAGTTGAGCCCAAGTAATGACTTCAAGTAATTCCTCCAGAGTACCATATCCACCTGCAGCTTCAAATAGTTGTACAATGTAAGCATTTAACTACTATTTAAGCATTAAAGGGTTGCACAATGATGATATTGCTGAGATCAAAACTGAAAATTATATTAATCAGATTCGTTAATATGGCGCGTTCTAACTCAAACCCATTAAGCATAAAAATGTATTGAACTAGCAAATTAGACCTGGTAGAGCAATGAAACAATCCGAGTGGCGGGCCATTTCTGCTTTCCTTTCGTGCATGTCACCAACGGCTTTAACTTCACCTATGCTTTCACCAGTTTTCTGTAAATTTTAATTAAATTATTGATCATATACTTACAAAAAATGATTGGTGTATTATATAAGACATGTTTTTATTGTGTTATTGCATTATTACATCCTTCCCCATCAAAGCTCTTGGTATGATCCTGCCAAAAAAGAAATTAAAAAAAAAAAAAAACATGACTTATAGTCTTTTTCATGAAGGTAAAAATTATACATTAAATATATGAAATAGATTTATTAAGTGTTTGTTCAAACCTATTTTTATGCTTACGAGCTTATTTTATCCGGCATACTAGTATTTTTTAGGTAGAAAATAAGCATGTAAGGTGGAAAATTAAGCCAAAAAATTAACTTATGAAACACAAACGGAGTCAAATAAGCTTAAACAAACACTAATAAAAAATGGAACTAAAAGGAAATAAATAGTGTAGTAGTAAATAAATACCCAAGGACATGACCACCACCACAATGAACAGCTTGTGAAATTAAACCCATCAAACCAATGCTTCCTCCTCCATAGACAAGATCAAGTCTTTTTTCCACCTTCAATTATTATGAGCAAAAAGAATATAAATAATGATATTGTACTTTTTAACACCTAGTCAAACTCTTTTAAGCCAATTGATTAAATTAAAGTTAACTTATGTAAAAAACAATTACTTGTTACTTCTTAATTTGAACCTTTTGAAAGCTACATGATTCCTCTTCAATTCTAAGACACACATATTTATCTTTTAGTTTCAATACACAAACTCAAGCCTTTTATATATATATTAATGATTCTTCAAAAGGAACAAACCAGTTGTTGCTAAAATCCAGTGCTCTATCTTATGAATTCACGTGTCAAAGTGTGCATATATGCATACATTTGTAAGCTAAATTGTGCACCTTCAATTCTAAGACACACACATTAAACAATTATTTACATGCCATATGCACATCAAACTATCTATATTAGACGCTTTCAAAAGGCTAAAGTACGTGTCAATATACTGATATACACATATTTTTGTGTTTCTGTGTGTATATTCAAGATTACCATCCAAATTACTATTGATGAACAAACAACATAACAAATAACTATTGTGAATGAAAATGTAACTCCGCATTATGGTTTTGGTCTAAAAGATTGTGTGTGTGTGTGTGCGCGCGCGCGTGTGTCAGTGTGTGTGTGTGTGATTATATGTGTGTTTGCATGGAAGAAGTTGCTAAATCATACCAGTTGTTGAGCCAACTCAATGGCAGCATCACCATAGACATCTCTTTTTCCAGAACTACTTCCACAAAAAACACAAACGCTTTTGAATCTTGATTTCTTTTCATTCTCCATGTTTTGTGTTTTGACTCTTTGGGGTCTTATCTATTTACGGAGTCCTTGAAATGATGTCGGTGAACCCTAACCACTCACCGTAGATATTATAGTAGAAAGTGTTGGGTATATATAGTCACACTAAGAGTTTATACCTTTATAAAATAATTCACTATTTTCTTCAAATATATATAGTTTACTTTATTCTTCAAAAAAGAGTATAGAAGTTGAGCTTTTAAAGTTAAGAGGGTTTAAGCTTTTCATATTTACAAATTGAAGTTGTTCGAGTTTACTGGTACCTTTGGGTATGTTTGGCGACATGTAGCAGTAAGCAGTAGCAATAAGCAGTAAACTGTAGCAGTAAACAGTAAGCGTTAGTTGCTTGTTTAAAAAACGTGTTTGGTGATTGTAATTATAAAATGTAAAATTACGAAAAAGGGCATATACTTATGAATAAATGTTATTTTTTAAGGGTAAATTGGTAATATTAAAAGTAAACGCTAGCGGTATATTGGAAAGCTTCTTTAAGAAGCATTAAGATTGCAAGCTTTTGAGGTATTACTAAACGCTAGCAGCAGTGTTGCCAAACAAGCATTAAGACTGAAACGCTTGTCGCTTACCACTTTTAAACGCTTCCAAAATGGTGTTGCCAAACACGACCAAATAGTAACTAGACGAGTAATCGTGCATAGCAAAATCATTTTATAGCGGCAGATAGTTATAGTGATATTTTAGTTACACAAAACGTTACACAATACCCGAATATAATTATAATTTTATGCCGCTTTAAAATCTCGTTGTTATGTACATGTATCGTCTAGTATTAATAAACCATGTTTCAATTTTTGGGGTAAAGGGTTACCTCTTGTAAAATTTAGTACGCTAAAAACAATTAAGTACAACGGGTGTGTGTAAATCCCACAACTTAGCCCAAAAATGCAAAACAAAGGCTCCTACCGAGCTTAAGACCTAACCTTGCATAAGAATGACATATCAAACTTATAAGAAATAAAGCAAAGACCTATCTAAGTTGACCATTGAGACTAATATCATACGCGTTAGCAAACTCTATTTGGGCATTAGTCAAACCACAATCATCATCATCATCATACAGGTCTTGATCATATGTATCCTTCTTTCATTGCTCATATAAGTTTTTCGCACCTACTCCACTGCCACTTTTGGAACCATCATATACCTTAAAACTAGCAGTTTCATTGTAGACCTCAAGCACTTCATCATTATGACTCTACGGATTAACCGAATCCCTATCTGTACAAACGGTGTTTTAGTTTCATATATTCTCAACTCAACTTTTGCATTAATGCCCAAGTCAACTTTTATATTTTTGTGTGTTTCTTTAATTCGTGTGTTTCCCGAAATATATTCTAATTTTTCAAGAAATAGGATACGCCCATTATATATAGTATAGATTAGACATTTAAAAAGTTCAAACTCTTTTCAAAAATTATTTCGATAGGTTTCTATAAAATGGTGTTGATTTTTGTTTAATTATGGTTTTTGAATATATTTTTTCCAAGTAATTTGCAAAGTTCGACCCTACTGCTACACAAAAAGAAATCATGTAAATTCATCCATATTTTGGAAAGGTAGCATCGTTACATAAGAGTTGTTCGCACTAAACATAAATTGAACTTAAGACATGTCACATGATTTTATTGATGATAGGCACAAGATGTAACGCCTCCCAAAACCCGAAGCAATAGATTACTCGGGTATCTTTTCGAATTTAACTAAAAACCATGGTACAATTATACTATAAGCCAACTACGTTAAGTTTATAAGAATCTCAAATGCCTTATTTCCTATCGATGTCAAATAAGTTGTTACAAACCCCACAACTTAAATCTCTAACGTCCTCGTCAGACCTACTCATAATCATGATCCACGCTCCAAGAGATGCATGAGACATACCCCGATAGGATATGGCTTTGATACCTTTGCCATTAGGGTATACTTCCGGGTTCAACTAAAACCCATGAAGGAAGGATGCTAGTAGTCAATCAATTCAAGCTTACAACGAGTTTATTATATCACTCGGATGTAGAACTAGGTGTTACAAAAGCCTTATACCACTACGCCAATCCATGTAGTTACATTGTGAATTGTGAATAGTCCAAAAGAATTTGTTTCCAAACATAACTTATACGATGTGCAAAAACGTATGTCAATCTAACGTTTAAACTCTAACAAAAATCTATGTTTACATCAACGTTGAACTATTCAGCATATCAACGTTATGTGTGTCGTTACCCAACAAAGTTGCGGTGGTGTATGATTTATGTGTGAATGTAGTATCCTAAGTGTTTCAGCGAGTACAGTTGTTTCATAGATACGAATAATATGTGAATCGATGTTAGGGTTTTGAACGCATGGTTTTAACTTCTTTAATTTTCGTTGTGCATATTTTATACCTCATACAAGATCCTACAATTATTGTATCTTCTTTTTTAGCTGTGTGCCTAGTAAATCTTTGTCGTTAAAAAAAATCTCTTACAAAGTATGAAGTTTAAATTTCTTTAGGGAAAGCAAAATGAAATGTCTAAAGGGAAAGCAAAAGTAGCCTGGAAATCTATTTGTAAACCCAAAACTTATGGTGGTCTTTGTTAATACAAATAAATTATAAAAATATTTATTTATATTTTATGATCTTCTAATATTTTGTCGATAACAAAATAAAATACGTAAAGCTTTTAGTCAAAAATTTACTAACTCATTTAACTAAACAAATAAATCATTAAACATGTTTAGTTAAATAGTTCACATAAAACAAAAACCATTTTTATAAAACACTTAAGTAAGCTTAGGGTCCGGTTGGTTTGTGGAAAGGTTTAGCATTTGGATTTGGATTTAGATTAGGATTAGTATGTGGATTTGGATTTGATATTAAATAAGGAGAGAGAGAAATGTAATTGTTTAAATTAATACTAGACGAGTACCTGTGAATAGCAACGAGATTTTAAAGCGACGGATAGTTTATTGATAAAAAAAAGTTTATAAGTTATAAATAAAAAATAATAAAAGTTTGAAGATTTGGGAATTAAACATAATGTTTTGAAACCCGGTTCGACCCGGGTGGTTCAACTGGTTGAACCGTTCCGGTCGAAAAATGGGTCGATTTAAACCGGGTCAACTTGCTAGGTCAGGTCGAAAACGGGTCAAATGAAACCGGGTCAACCTGCCGGGTTTGAAGCGTCTCGGGTCAACCCGGTTTGTGTTTTAATTTGTTGTATTTAATTTGGTAGATATGTTTTTAATTGGTTATACAATATGAATACATCATTATACTTTTAAGTAATTTGGTGTTTTAATAAAAGTATTAATTACATTATTTTTCTCTCTCATATGACCAAGTGTTAAAAACTCAACTTTTCACTTTTACTGTTTTTCCTTTATAAGTATTATATATTTGTTTTGCACAAATATATAAGAGTGAAAAACAAAAACTTTATTATTATAAAATGCAATAGAAGAAAGAAAGTGTGAATATGGCCTACTTGAGTTAACTAAAAGACAAAAGTAAAGGTGGATATGTTTTGTAATCCTATTCTCCCACCCTAGAATTGTACGTGCCAAAATTTTAACTCTCATCCCCAATCAAGGGACCCACCTATACAAACCAAACATGTGTTTTTTTACCATGAGTCTAAAACCTTTGTCAAAATGCTTCAACCAAACGGGCCTTTAGTTACTTATATTTTATAAAAATACATAAAACTTGTAGTATAAAGACTTGTACTATCCATGACCTAAAACCAATGTCCAAAGCCCATGACCCATGGAGCCTGACCCAAAACCCATGACCCATGACATCAAAATGGGTAATATCCATGAGACCATGACCCATAACCCAAAGTCCATAACCCATGACCCAAGATGTCTTTAACTTCATGCATGACATCACATGACCCATGGACCTTAACCCATAACCCAAACCCCAAAATTTTAATCCAAGATCCGGACTGGTACTACCAGATAGCCCGAACCCTGCTTTACACTGGTCGGATCCCTTTGGGTAGGGATCCGCCGGATCCGGATGAACAGTAACCAGAAATGCCTATAAATAGTGAGTCATTTCTTCCTTATTCCTCACCCCTCTTAGACATACTCTCTCTCTCTCTCTCTCTCTCTCTATATATATATATATATATATATATATATATATATATATATATATATATATATATATATGTTCTAACCTCTCTAACCTCATATATAAGGATCTTCTATGTAGCTTTTCTCTTAGTGATTCTCTAGGTTCCTTTTAAAGGCGAGGTCATAACCTCTAGAAGACGTGCAAGCTCGAAGACATGGTTTGCTAGGCTTCATCATCATTAAATCCACTAAATTGATTCTTGTTATTGAACTCCTATCTTTCATTCGTAGGTGTGTTGTGATAGATAGCGGTGTCGGGATTTGTTCCTCTATTGTAAAGGAATTCGGTATCTAGCCTTGCACTTGTTAAAGTGTAGGCGACGCAGGTTTGGTTCTACCTCGTGAAAGAACCCAATATCTAGCTTTGGATAAAGTGTAGGCGACGTAGGTTTGGTTCTACCTTGTGGAAGAACCCGGTATTTATCTTTGTACTGGATAAAGTGTAAGCGACGTTGTGAAGGATTTTCCGCCGGTGAAAGGAGCTTATGGTGTGCAGTGTTTACGAACTTGATGCGTGTTGTGTCACGTTGTAGTATAGAGGTGTTTTATGCCTTATCAAGTTTTAAATTTATATTTTGCCGACTTATCCTATAACACACACACAAACGAGTAGTGTACCCGATCAATATATAGATAGTGGTAAGCAGAGTGTCGGTCACTAAGAGTGGAACGTAATATCTAGTTAGTCTTATCATTATTTTAATTCCTAAGTTAGTTTTACAACCTAATCTAACGCAAAGGGGGGGGGGTTTAGTCTGAGAGACTAGCACGATTTGGTTTGATTAACTAAAAGTATAAAATAGAACTAAAGAGATAGAATTACAATGAATGGCGAACATGTAGACAAATAGATAATAGATACAGATAAGAAGGTCTTACTAATGATTAAGTAGCTTGTCACTTGTTTTATTGCTAGTTTTATATGATGAGTATCGTAATCTTATCTGTCTCTTTGGATCTTAAGTATAGGCGAGTAAACTATTAATGATTACTTATGTATAAGATTAATTTACTAACTTATTAGGCTAGTGAACTAATCGTGGGAGGAGTTATAGCAGCCCCGAACAAGCCACTGATAGGCACAGAGGTTATCAATGCACATATAAAAAAAACCAAAAAAATATCATATAAACGTTAATCGATGGGAAAGCAATTTTAAGGGGAGCAATATGGCGGTCACAAGCCTATCAATCATGATGGATTAAAGCTTACTATTACAATAAAACAAAACTACTTAATAGAGTCAAATTACAAGCAGAACCTTCTCACTGCTCTAAGATCTTCAATGTGGTGTGTCTTGTGTTGTGTTTTCGTTGTTCTTCTTCTCCTTAGGGTTTATGTTGTAGCTTCACTAAGTTTTGGTACACGAAATTCGGCTGTATCTTGGGGTATTTATAGTTTATGTCTGAGGGATCGATGCGGCACATCAACTAAGTTGATGCGGCACATTTACTTATCTTCGCGTGAGGTCCAAGCTTAATATATTCTGAAATATTCGTACACCATGTTCAGATGCGGCGTATCTTGAATCTTTATGTGGCGCATGTCCTTCAATATCTTTTATTGTCTTTGGTGAAGTCTTGATAGTGATACGCCGTATGTCAAAAGTGTAATGTGGCATATCTGAGCTAGAACAAGTTGGTTCTTCTTCGTTGACCAAAGTTTCATATGCGGCGCATGATAATAATCAGATGCAGCGCATTCTTCAAAGTGAGGCAACGGTCTTCGAATTCATTTAAGTATGATGATACGGTGTATCTATCTAGAATGATACGGTGCATCTCCTTGATTTCAGTAGACTTTTTCCATCTTGATCATTTAGCTCAATAATTCGTCCAAAATCATTAAGTTTCACCAATTGCTTGTTTTTACTTGAGAATTACTAAAGTAAATGATTAAGTATAAATTCTCATAAATAATGTAATAAAACAAGTCAAATAAATAGGATAAATGATGACAATATAATGTACTTGTTTGATGTCATCAGAACTCTCGAGTTGGGTACTCAGGGAGTGAAGTAAGGCAAGGAAGGAGTCCTTGTAGCCGAACAACTATAAATACTTGTGTTATGGTTGTGTCTCTCTATCTCGTAGTGTAGTTTATATGCTTATCGTATATCAGTACCCAACACACCAAACCAGATTGACATAAGTCGATCTAAAAGTTTTAAAAGAAAGTTTTAATCGGTAAAGCTATTCAACCTTCCCTTCTAGTTTTCTACAATTGGCATCAGAGCTTCTCGTAGTGTAGTTTATATAAATACTTGTGTTATGGTTGTGTCTCTCTATCTCGTAGTGTAGTTTATATAAATACTTGTGTGATGTCATCAGAACTCTCGAGTTAGGTACTCGGGGAGTGAAGTAAGGCAAGGAAGGAGTCCTTGTAGCCGAACAACTATAAATACTTGTGTCTCTCTATCTCGTAGTGTAGTTTATATGCTTATCAAACTATCAATACCCAACACACCAAACCAGATTGACATAAGTCGATCTAAAAGTTTTAAAAGAAGTTTTAATCGGTAAAACTATTCAACCTTCCCTTATAGTTTTCTACAATTGGCCTCAGAGCTTCGTTACCAATTTTCTTAGAGTATATTGTACTTTAAAACTTGAAACGATCCGTGTATGTTTTGAAAACTACAAAGAAGGAAAAACTTTTGTAAAAACTAAAAATTTAGTTTTACAAAAATTATAAAATTTTCTAAGATATTGATAGTATGGATTGTATTACTTTCAATTGTGTCAAATAGCTTATGATGATATTTCTTGAAAACAATCTCAAGAATTCTCTTAATGAGTGTTTTTCTCTTTAAATATACATGTGTCCTGACACACGTGTTTTCTTGCTTCTTGCTAAAAAATTTCTTGATTTATATGTGCCAATGTGTTTATAAGTAAAGTTTGCTAGTGTATATATGTATATACTTGTGTCTCTCTTAGTATAGTTTCTTCAAGAAACATATTTGACTTTAAATGCTTCGGTGTGTCTAAAATCTATAATTTCTAAACCTCAATGTATATCATATATAAATTTCAAACCACAACATTCAAAAATCCCTCTTCACAATTTCTCATACCACTCGAACGACATGCTATAGTAATCTATCATCTCAAACTCTTATTTGATCTAATCTTTCTCACTCTAATCTCATTCACAATTCACAATTCAAATTAAACTCAAACCTCCAAAAACCCTCTCAAAAAGAATAAGACAATATCGGAAAAATGTCTAGTATCGTCCTTATGATCATCATCATTTCACTCATCGCGCTCGTCTACCCAATCATCAAGTTCACGCATGGAGCATTGTATTTTGTGCTAGGCATTTATGTTTTTATTGTCTATCCGATCTTTTGTATTGTGTGGGAAACAAGAAGGGGGGTTGAATAGTTTACCGACTTTTTTTCTTTAGTTATAAAAATTTGTCTTTGAAAAACGTAGATTCAATCTGTATGCAAAGTCAATGAACACCAATATGAACACAACACTATACTAATACTAATATGAAATAAGTAAGTAAAGAGAAGAGATGGAAAGATCAAACCAAGACAACGAGATTTATAGTGGTACGGTCATGAAGCTCTTCTTCGCTCTACTCCACTCCTCGAGTACCATACTCGAGAGTTGTAAGCACTATATCAACAAGACTCCCTTTAGGCGGAGAAAACCGTACAACGTCGCTTGAGTTATTTTTCGACACTAAGCTAGATGTCGAGTACTACTCTTAGCTAGTACCAATCTACCACGATCCTAACTTATCACAAGACCCACACGATCCACACACAATCTGCACGATCCACACGACCCTCACACAATCAACACGATCCTCACACAATCTACACGATCTTCAAGATCCTCACACAATCTACACGATCTTCACTAGATCCACACAATCCTCACAATCTACCCTTGATCCACTTAATCAATACTCTATCACTCCATACTCAAGAGATCACCAAGATCTCAACAAGATCACAATGATCAACACAATGACTAAGAAACACTAATACTCTTGATGTATGTCAAGATACAATCAAGTAGACAACTTGTAATGCAAGTGCACTACACAAAGACTCTAACACTTTGTATCTTCTTGATACTTTGTGTTCTTCTCTTGACTAGTAGAGGAATGTAGATGATTCTTGGTTGGATGAAAGAATCACTCTTTAAACAAAAGAAAACTAACTAATGATTTAAGAAGTGTAAAGAGAAAAGGATGATGGAAACCAGAAAGTTATATGTGTGATAGAATGGCCAAAATCCGGGAATTGAAGTGGTATTTATAGAATCTGTAAATCTGGCCGTTATGAAGGGACGACACCACCAAATGTCACACGATACCACTAAATTTAGTGGTACCGTGCCAGACAAAGACGCTTCACTTTTTGTCTTTAGTGGTGAAATTTTATTTGGGGGAGTTTGGAACTGATTTGGGCGAAAAACTAGCTGTTGGGAATATTTTTGAAATGATTTTCCTAAATAGAATATTTCTTTATAATTCAAAAATAATTTGTAAAGCGTATTTTTGAAAAGAAAGTTTTGTCAATCTAAAAATGTGAAGTTTAAAACACAAATTCACTTCTTTGATCATTTGTCAAGTTGTAAATTTGTTTGTTCATACCTAGAGTGATTGACATAGAAATCGGATATTTCAACTGAAAATTTGTTTACGTTAATTTTGACATAAGATGTTTTCACATTTTGTTATCATCAAAATATAGAGATATCGTAAGATGAGAATAACGTTTTTAGACATTATTTGCATCAACATATTGCATTGTGCATTGGAATGAATGGAATATGATATATGTTTTGCTTTTTTATCTTGTGTTTATCTTGTTTCTCATTTTTACGACTTTGGATATCTTATGTATGCAAACCCTCATCTCGTTCAACTCACATCATGAATTAGGATAATTTAGAAGTCTCTTCATAACTTGTACTAATAAAACATTGAATTTAAAATAATTAAGGATCAAAATAATCAAACATACTAATAAGTGAAACTATTGAATAGCCATATCCTTTGGCTATAAGGTGTTGGATCCCTTTTTTCAAAGGATCCGGTGGAACCAGCAGATCCATAAACATATTATATACTTAATGATCACTGTGCACTTCTACTTTTACTCATACACTATCAAGTCAACCCGAACCTAACTCCCACTCTTCATGGAGCTCAAACATCATTCTCCTTTGTGAACTAATCATCTTTGTAAGTTATGATTTTCACTACATTATCATTTATCTAATTCTAGGTGTTTAGCGCCTAATTTTGATTCAAATGGGTTTATCACAATCAACTCTTAATTGATATCACATTGTGTTGTTAATCTCCTAAGATAATTGATTGGTGCTAAACCGTCAGATAATTATTGGTCAACCACTTGTGAATGGTCAACTATAATAGTCAAACAGCTTAAACCAATGCTCCGTGGAAGTATAGGGTTTCCCCGGGTCGTTATGTCCCAGCGAAGTGTGGATGGTAATCAAAACGGGTTTGTGATCGGGTGAATTTGGACGGAAAGGGATATAAGTGAGTTGTGATGATTACACTACTGGAATATAAAAAAAATAGCTTAAATACACTATATTAACAAGTACGTAAAACTAGAAGACCTAGAAACTTTTAAAACCTAAAACGTATACGTTCACGTTTAAGTAAAACGTAAACGCACAAAATTAAAAGTAAAAACTGAAATCTGAAAACACCCAGGGGGTGAAAATGACTTTTTACAAACTTAAAAGTAAAAGAAGAATTTTAGAAAAAGAAAATAAATTTTAACACTAATTATTTATTTAATATTAATTAATTACTATTTAATACTAATTATTAATATTTAAATTACTTAAATACAATATAATATTAATTAAACACTAAAAGGGTGAAAATAAAATTTCTAAAATTATAAAATAACTAAAAATAAGTTTTAAAAATAAAAATATGCATTTTTTTCTTTTTGTGATTTTTATATTAATTAATTACTAATTACCTAATTAAACTATTTTAAATTAAGAAAAATACTAAATGAACAGTAAAAATTCTAAGAAAATTTCTAAAATTATTTTACATTATATAAAAGCTAGGAAAAATATTAAACTAGGTTTTACTTAATAAAAACTAATTATGCTATTTAAAACTAATTATTAATTAATAATTAATAAAACTAAAATTAATTCTAATAAATACTAAATCGTAAAATAAAAATCTGAGAAAATTATTATAAATACTTTAATATAAGAGGAATTTAAGAAAAATATAAAAACATATAAGTACTTAACAAAAATTTAAAAAAGAAAAATTAAAAAGCTAAATTACATTAAATAGAAGCTATCACTAAAAATTAAATTTGGTTTTTTTTTTTTTTTTTTTTTTTTTTTTTTTTTCAAATCTACTTAACTACTTAAAAGAAATAACTTTTGTGAAAGGACTTGGCTAGAAGCTCAGAAATAAGCACTTGAGAATCACAAATCCTTAACAGCTTAGATGTTAAGCTTTTTAGGACTTATGTTTGATGAACAAGCTGATCAAAAAGCTGTCTAATGAATCCACAAAGGCACACTAAGCTATTACAGGTTGTAACAACTAGGAATGAGTGAGAAAGAAAGAAATAAGCACATGAAATAAGCTTCAAAAATCTAATAAGCTAAGGTCCAAGGACTGAGTATAAAACAGGCCTCACTAGCCAAGTAGCAGCCCTTGTGGGGTCCACCTGGGTGATCCAAGGTCCAAGATGAGACTTGATTCATGAAGCTGGGTTGGTGAGCTTTCAAAAGGGCCAAGAATCATAGGGTGAGCTTAAGTATAGAGCAAGTTGTGAGCTTGTGAAATGGCATATGAACACTGTGACCAGTGTATGCAATGGAATTGGGTCAAATCAAAAGCCACAAGCAGGCTTATCAAATAAGCTGTTAAGACCAAAAGGAGCCTGGAATTAGTGAGTTGGGTACAAGAGCTTCTCAAAAATCCATAAGTCAAAAGCTTAAGTCCACAGATAAGCTTTGTGAGAGCTTATGAAATGCACCATTGAACCAGTGCACAGGGCAAAATTGTAAAAAAGTACTAATTATAAACTACAAAATAAGCAGTTAAATTAAGCTAATAAAAATAACTAAAAATAACCTGATGAAAATGAGCAACAAAATATTAATAATCTAAAAGGACAAGTGTTGAAATCTAATATTAAAGCCTACAGAAAATGATCTATTTAATTCAAAAATTCACAACAACAAATTTTGACTTTTTCAGTTAAACACTATGGTTGACTTAGTTGAGTTTTGATTTGATCTAATGTACTGTAAACATGATATTAAGCTAAGTTAAGAGTTATATAAACTAGATTAACCACTAATGAACACATATGAATGACTAAGCTACTTTAAACACCACACAGTGAACAACAATTAAGCATAAGGTGCGACTTTGACTAATTCACAAAGACCACTGAGTTTCAATGTTTAAAATACTCTTTTAAAACCAAATGAGAACTGCATGAACTAAATTCATCAACTGAAACACAGTCAACAGGTGTGACTCATACTAATCCAAACACCCCCTATAAGCACTAAAATTCATGATTTCAATAGATTACAGCAGATTCAGACAATCCAAGCATACACAAATCATTACTAAGCTAAACTAAGATAACAATAGTACTAAGAAACTAGAAACAAGAACTTATAACAGGGCTAGCATACGCAATAAGTATAAGACATGATATACACTGAATTTGAAATAAAATTGAGAACAAGGACTTCTGACCTTAGGACAATGGCATGCAGGTTATTTGAACTTAGTAACAACCAACTACAACTCATTTAAACCACAAAAAACCACTCTGAATCAGCTAAACCATCATGAACACCATCCATTACCCAGTTTGACTTTTCTTGACCAATGAGATGGAACAGTGTTGAAGCCATTAAACTTTTAAATGGATATTGCTTAAGCTAGAATAAGCTCATAACAGATTTAAATGAAAGCTAAAAACAAGTTTAAAGTAAATAAATATTGATTAATAACTTGCACAAGAATTGATTAAAAGCTTGAATTACATTAAAAATTGAAATTAGAGTACAATTTGAGAGTAAAAATACAAATAACTAAATCTCCTTCTAAATTAACATTACTCCTAATTTTAATTCCTAAATCCTAATGCCTTATATGAATGGCATACATAGATTATTTATACTTAAAGAAAAATTAAGGTTCCTGACTTCTGTGTCCTCTTGCTCTTGTGAAAACAGCTCAGAATCCACTAGTGCCTCCTTGTATCAAATCCTACCATTGGATTGCTTGTGGGTAATCTCAACCTTTTATTTAGCTTTTGGCGGGAAAATGGGAACATTGTAATTGGGTCTGATAACGTGTGTAGGGGGTGGGATTTTTGGACTGGGGTAGCTTGGAAGGGGTGGCAGTGTGTAGGGGTGATGATGAGAGGGGGGGGGGGAAAGCTTGGCAGGTAGTGGAGAGGTGGTATTAGTGGTGGTTTTGCAGAAAAGGTGGGAAATGGTATTGGGGGTGGTCAAAGCTGGGTGTTGACCCAGGCTTGTTTATTTTATTTTCGGGCTTAGGGTGGAGTTGGGCTGGGGTTTTGGATGGGGTAATAAAAGGGTGGTGTTGGGTTTTAAAATCAAAAGGTCCACTTGATTAGTAGTATATAAATCATAGGGACCAATTGTGTAAAACTGAAAAGTTATGGGTAGGTTTAGGTACTGTTCCAAAGTTATCCATGGGTAATATTTGCCAAGTTTTCATAGTCTAATGTAAATAAATGAGATTTTCTATTTTTGAACATCCGGGGACCAAATCTGTCAAGATTGAAAATTCAGGGGCCAAAGTTGTAAATTTTCCAAACTTTTTATCCAAGGACCAATATTGAAAATTTGTGATTTCCCAAGGATTTGAAGTGTAAATTTCCCATTTAAAAAATGCCTAGGGACTAGAACTGTCATTTTTCAAACTGCAGGGACCAAATGTGTAATTTTCTCAAACTTTTTTACCCAAGTACTTGTTTTGATAACTTTTGACTTTCAAATGACTTGGGTGGACTTTTCTTTTATTTCAAACCTCTAGGGACTAGTTTTGTCAACTTTTGAAACTTGAGGGACTGAAACTGCCAATTTTGTAAACTTTGTTCGTTTTTCATTTGTTTTTAAACATTTTGCATCAGAAACATATAAAACACACTTTTGGAATAATTTATGTATTTTGATGCGTATTTGAGTGTTTTTGGATGTTTTGGCAGTTCAGATACGATAAAAATGATGAGTATTTACACACTCATCAATCCCTCACACTAAACTATTGCTAGTCCCTAGCAATCTTTTGAGAAAAACTTGATGGATTTTAAACTCTTTACCAAAAGCCATTACTTCTGGAGTAGCCAGGTGTAAGAACTGTGGCACACCTGATAACCTTGTGATTTTGAGCAAATCACCAGCTGTTAACGGATTTGATTAGTCTTTACCAAAAGCCGTTTGCTTCTGGACTAGCCAGCTCTTGATGGAATAGTCAACATCTTGGTGAGCTGATTACCAATTATGGTTTTTCCACTGCCTTTACCACAAGCCATAATCTTGCGGGCTAGCCAACTCATTTGCTATTGGGGAGTTGAGGAACCATACAATTTTAGGCAAATTGCAAGCCGTCAACGGATTTGAGATGTCTTTACCAAGAGCCGTTTGCTCCTTGACTAGCCAATCCCTTTTGTCGGTTAGACAAGGCGGACTGATTACCACAAAAAATTTTGAACTTTAGTGAAAAATTTTGGTCAAAAACGGGGGTACTAGATAGTAAAATGTGATAAAATTCGCTGGAAAAGCGAATACCCCCCCCCCCCCCCCCACACACACACTTAGCATGAATATTGTCCTCAATATTCAAAGTCCCGGCTATTATGCCGACATTTTGAACGTAAAAGGGCAACATTACAAGCTAAATGTCGAAAACACCATTTTGTTTTTTCACTCTTGTATAACCATAGCATGGGGGACTCCCCCACACTTAGGGTGAAAACCCTATAAGCATGCTACTGTTTTTGTTTACCGAGTCGCTAGCTTGATTCGACCCCGAATTCATTTGTCCTTGGGGAAGCATGATGTGGAAGAAACAATCTCAATCGGACTTTCATTCAAGATGTTTGGACAAACATTTGAAGCACGTGAAAGTTCCACTCCGATGAGACATAATCCCGGCTCAAGATAATGATACATGAAAATACCGGGATCAAATATGGTATCTTCATTCCCGAAGGAGTGAAGAACAAGAGAAGTCACCTTATAGGTGAAGAAAAGGAAGAAAACCATGATGAAACTCATGATTTGATTTTCTTCCTCGAGATCAGGCTCCGTAGCCTGAATTTGGATTGCAAGGGTTAAGCTCGTAAATATCCCGGGAGGGTGGGTGGGAATTTGCAAATTCTCATGATTGAGTGCATCTCCCCCCGGGCTATCTAACTCCGGAGGAGTCATGATATGATGAGTGAGTTCGCCGGAGAACTCCTCATGAAGAGAATTATTCACAAGATGTGAATTTGTGGACTCATGTTCCGGAATAGACTCATCACAATCCTCATTCTGAATATCAAAGAATAGATTATCAGAAATTAAAGTGAATTCAGAATCGAATTCAAAAAGAGGATTGGTGAGAGTAGTCTTGAATGCTTCGTGAACAAAATGATTATCATTCTCTTCTTCTAAGCTAACTAGCTCAGAAGGTAATGCTTCCACATGACTGATGTCTCCAGAAGATAAAGAATTTTCATCAGCATGTGAAGTACTAAGCTCGATGTTGGGATTAGAGTTTAAAAGATTTTCAGTTTCTCCCATATCGGCTTCAAGGTCAAGCAGATCATCATCACTTCCCAAAGGAAGTGGATTGATGTGAGTAAGTTCATCTGTGAACTCCTCAATAAGAGGGGCAACATCAGAATGAGGCAATGGTGCCTTGATTGACGCTAAACCACCAACTTATATTGACCAAGTAATGGTCAACAAAGTCAAATAGCATAGGTCAATGCTCCGGGTAATATAAGGTATCACCAGGTCGTTAAGTCCCGTTGAAGTGTGAATTGTAACTTTAGCGTATTCGTGATCGGGTAATTATTCACAGAAAAGGGTTATGATCAGAATTATTTGGAAATTATTAACAAATATAGCTTAGGAAAGCTACGTGATTGATTACGGGAATTGAGATTACAATGATTTGAGCTAAAACTTAAAAACGTACGTTTTAATTAAAAACGTACACAGACGAACAAATTGAAAAGTACAACTGATGGACTGGAAAGGTTACAAATGTAAAATTATTATTTTTACAATTCTATTAATTAAAGAAAATTTTAAGAAAATTAAAAACTATTTTTACACTATTTAATTATTTATTATTAATTAATTACTAATTATCTATTTATTACTAATTAAATTAATTAGAATTACTAAAAATACTAAAAAGGCTTAGAAAATTAAGAAAAATTTTATAAATCTAATTAACCATCATAAGAATCCTAAAAAATTATAAAAAGTTTATTTTATGTATTTTTAAACTAATTCACTAATTATTAACCTAATTACTTATTAATTTCTAATTAAACTAATTATATTATAAAAAATAGAAAATAAACAGTAAAAATTCTAGAAAAATTTATAAAAATGTTTTAACTAAAATAAAAGCTAGAAAAATTATAAAAACTAGGTTATACTTTAAAAAATATAATTATGCTATTTAATTACTTAATATTAATTAAAACTAAATTAAACTAAAATTAATTATAAAAACCACTAAAAGACAAAATAAAAATCTGGAAAAATTTCTAAAATTACTTTAACCTAAAATAGAATTTCTAAAAATATAAAAATGATATATTACTTATAAATAAGCTAAAAAGAAAATTAAAATTGATAAATCCTATTAAATAGAAGCTATCGCTAATATTAAAGTTGAGTTTTTTTTGGTTTTTTCTTTTTCCAAACTAATTAGATACTAAAAACAACAACTTTTAATAAAAACACTTTTCACACAATCCATAAATAAGCACTTTGAGTGCTTATTTGTCCACTCAGTTGATTTTTGTTGACTGAGGGTGTAAATAAGCTCAAATGAAGAGTGTGGGGTCCACAATGATAACTTTTGGTTTCTCTGAGTTAGTAGAACCAGGATAAGCAAGAATAAGCCAAATAAGTGGCTTCAATAAGCCACAAAGCACCAATAAGCAGTTTGCTCAATTGGTTTCTGAGACAGATTTGGGACAAGCTTTTGGGGTCAAACAAAGTGGGGTCCACAGGTCTGAAGGTTAAATCAATGGTCAATATACACTCCCTGGTAGGAGGGGGTTGAATGAACCCAAAATGGGTTAGTGGGACCCATTGAGTCAGTCACAAAACACCACCAAAGGTGGGTGGTCAGCTAGGGTCTGTTGAGACAGGGCAAGGTTTAGTGGTTCTGGTGGGGGTTTGGTCTTGGTATTAATTGTGGTGGGTTTATTAGGTAAGGAGCATTAATTGTGGGGGGATTTGGTTGGAAAAAGGTGAGGAGGGGGGAGGTTGTATTCCCTGGTTTTGTGGGTTTGGTTGGGGGGAAGAAGGAGTTGACCGGGGTTTGACCCGGTTGACTGTTTGACCCAGGCTATTATAACAAAAGGGAGTGAGCCAGTTTAAGTGTTTGGGCTGGATGGTGGATCAGAGTGGTGATGGGTTTGGGTGGGCTTGGATAAGGGTAGTTTGGTTTTGGGTTTATTTTTAACAAAAGGGTCCGGTTTGGTTTAAATGTATAACAAGGACCATTTTTGCAATTTTGGAAAAGATGAGGGGCTGAAATGGTAATTTCTCCAAAGTAACCATAAGGACCAATGTTGCCAATAACCATAACTCCAAGAATCATTTTTGTAATTTTCCAATTTTCAAAATTTCAAAACTTCCCAAGGACCTAATTTGCCATTTTTGGATTTTTAAGGACTAAATATGTAATTTTTGGAAAACTTGTGACCCAAGTGTAATATTTAGTGATTTTTGACTTTTAAAACCTTGGGTTGACTTTTCCTTTCAAAATAAATGCATAGGGACTAAAATTGACAAGTTTTGAAACTTGGGGGACTGAAACTGCCAATACTGCAAACTTTGTACGTTTTTTCTTTGTTTTTGCACATTTTGCTTTTAAAACACATAAAACACAATCCCTGGGATAATTTAAGTATTTTGATATCTTTTTGATTATTTTTGTGCGTTTTGGTAGTTTAAATATATCAAAAACGATGAGTGTTTGAGCACTCATCATGCCTCTTCATACTCAACTTCTCCATAAGATGTACAATCATCATTAAAATTGGAGAAGGTCTCAAAATGATCTTTTGGATTTTCAGGGTGATAAGGTAAGTCACACACATGATCAAAAGTCCCCTGTGACTTTCCTGGGATTGGGACAAGGTTCTCAACACTAGACTTTATGAATTCGTCCGATTCCTTTTGAGGAACAGTGCTAAGATGCTCATCCCCCATATTCAGAGAGTGAGTGTGAACTTCGGGTGTGATATCAATAGACTGAGGGAGTTTAGAAGTACTTGCAGTTATGGAATTTTCAAGTTCCATTTGATCAACGGCTAGTGACTTCGTCACATTATTTTCTCCCTGATTCTCCATGGAAGGAATCACAACAGATGAATCTGATGAATCTTTTTGATTAATAACAATGTTATCTTCATCATCATCACTGTCATCATCATCATCATATAGAGCAGCATAGCGAAGATTGGCACGTATTTTAGCCGCTCTTTGCTTAGCAAGTGATTCTTCCATGCTCAATTCGTTTCTAGCATCTCGTTCTTCGGCAAGTAATTCTGCCATTGATTTTTCACGAGATTCTTGAAACGATGTAGTAGCCAACCCCTCCTTAAATTTTTTAAATGCGTCAAGAACCTTATCACAAAGGTCTTGCGGGAATTGAGGAGTTGCTTGGGTCAATTGGTACTGTGGAGGTTGGTCTTGAATTGAATAGTCGTAATTGTTGCAAGGAAATGGATTCCCTGTTTGACAATCCGAGCTAAAGTGAGGACCTCCACAATTTTCACAACAGTAAGACTGATGTGGCTGTGAGTCGTATGTGCTAGAGTCATAATTGTTATCAGGAAACTGCTCATAGACAAGCGTGTTGCCCGATTGACAATCAGAACTGTAGTGTGGGCCACCACAGTACTCACAACAGTTAAACTGTTGAGTCTGGTTTGGTGAATTGTATGGATATTGGTCGTAACCAAAATTTTGATTATTTTGACAATCAAAACCTTGGTGAGGACCTCCACAATATTCACACGAAAAGTTTGGTGTATTATGATACGAAGCATCATTGTGATTTGGATAATATGATTCTTGCTCGTATGGATGTGATGGGTAATTGGAAAAATTTGAAGAGTCGTTGAATGAGTTCTGATTAGGATCATAAGGAAATGAATTCCTTGAACCACAAAACAAACAACTCCCGTCTCGAATATCATTACCACATTGTACACATGTACACCAACGACATGGTAAACCAAAAAGTGGCTCACCACAACCAACACAGGGAATAAAATCCGGAGTTGGGACAAGTGGTGTGCTCTTAGAGCTAGCAATTTCCACCACTTCCGTTATGGTCTCGGGTTTTGGTTCTTGATGAACGTGAAGATTGGGCAAGTCGTTCTTTTCAGTCACTGCCCTAAGCTCTGTACGTTTGCTTGACAAACTTTTAACCATAAACCGTGAAAGGTTAGGATCAATTCTTGACGATTTAGGAGCAATTGTGAGCTTAGGTTTTTGGACAACCGTAGGTTGGACGTATTTAGCACTTCCATCGTCAGAGGGAAGTACATGGTCCTTTGTCACCTCGATCTCTTGTTCCATTTCCCTCACTGGAGAGGGAATATGAATCGATGGTCCATCATAATCAACACGACATCTCGACATATTTGACAAGGCCACAATTTTTTCAATTTTGCTCTGAAAGGCCCATTGTTCAAAGAAATCGTCATCGAGAGATGCCATTAGAATCAATTACGGGACAAGTGGAAGAAGGTAGAATCAAAAGGATAGAGGGTAAAGGGATGAAGAATCAAAAAGGTAGGAGGGTAAAGATGGATATTTTTGGTATTTTTGATAAACATTTTTATAACAAAGAAAATCTTTTTGTGTTTTTTTGTGTTCGTTGAAAACTAATTTTAAAAAGTTTTCAGGAACCGTTTTGTTTTTAAAATGAGAAAATATGAACAAAGGATGGTAAATATACAATGAGTGTATATCCAGATTCACTAATCTGTAAAACCGTTTAGAATACGCGCACAACCTCCCCGGCAGCGGCGCCAAAAATTGATTGGTGCTAAACCGTCAGATAATTATTGGTCAACCACTTGTGAATGGTCAACTATAATAGTCAAACAGCTTAAACCAATGCTTCGTGGAAGTATAGGGTTTCCCCGGGTCGTTATGTCCCAGCGAGGTGTGGATGGTAATCAAAACGGGTTTGTGATCGGGTGAATTTGGACGGAAAGGATATAAGTGAGTTGTGATGATTACACTACTGGAATATAAAAGAAAATAGCTTAAATACACTATATTAACAAGTACGTAAAACTAGAAGACCTAGAAACTTTTAAAACCTAAAACGTATACGTTCATGTTTAAATAAAACGTAAACGCACAAAATTAAAAGTAAAAACTGAAATCTGAAAACACCCAGGGGGTGAAAATGACTTTTTTACAAACTTAAAAGTAAAAGAAAAATTTTAGAAAAAGAAAATAAATTTTAACACTAATTATTTATTTAATATTAATTAATTACTATTTAATACTAATTATTAATATTTAAATTACTTAAATACAATATAATATTAATTAAACACTAAAAGGGTGAAAATAAAATTTCTAAAATTATAAAATAACTAAAAATAAGTTTTAAAAATAAAAATATGTATTTTTTTCTTTTTGTGATTTTTATATTAATTAATTACTAATTAATTACTAATTACCTAATTAAACTATTTTAAATTAAGAAAAATACTAAATGAACAGTAAAAATTCTAAGAAAATTTCTAAAATTATTTTACATTATATAAAAGCTAGGAAAAATATAAAACTAGGTTTTACTTAATAAAAACTAATTATGCTATTTAAAACTAATTATTAATTAATAATTAATAAAACTAAGATTAATTCTAATAAATACTAAATCATAAACTAAAAATCTGAGAAAATTATTATAAATACTTTAATATAAGAGGAATTTAATAAAAATATAAAAACATATAAGTACTTAACAAAAATTTAAAAAAGAAAAATTAAAAAGCTAAATTACATTAAATAGAAGTTATCGCTAAAAATTAAATTTGGTTTTTTTTTTTTTTTTTTTTTTTTTTTTTTTTTTTTTTTTTTTTTTTTTTCAAATCTACTTAACTACTTAAAAGAAATAACTTTTGTGAAAGGACTTGGCTAGAAGCTCAGAAATAAGCACTTGAGAATCACAAATCCTTAACAGCTTAGATGTTAAGCTTTTTAGGACTTATGTTTGATGAACAAGCTGATCAAAAAGCTGTCTAATGAATCCACAAAGGCACACTAAGCTATTACAGGTTGTAACAACTAGGAATGAGTGAGAAAGAAAGAAATAAGCACATGAAATAAGCTTCAAAAATCTAATAAGCTAAGGTCCAAGGACTGAGTATAAAACAGGCCTCACTAGCCAAGTAGCAGCCCTTGTGGGGTCTGCCTGGGTGATCCAAGGTCCAAGATGAGACTTGATTCATGAAGCTGGGTTGGTGAGCTTTCAAAAGGGCCAAGAATCATAGGGTGAGCTTAAGTATAGAGCAAGTTGTGAGCTTGTGAAATGGCATATGAACATTGTGACCAGTGTATGCAATGGAATTGGGTCAAACCAAAAGCTACAAGCAGGCTTATCAAATAAGCTGTTAAGCCCAAAAGGAGCCTGGAATTAGTGAGTTGGGTACAAGAGCTTCTCAAAAAGCCATAAGTCAAAAGCTTAAGTCCATAGATAAGCTTTGTGAGAGCTTATGAAATGCACCATTGAACCAGTGCACAGGGCAAAATTGTAAAAAATACTAATTATAAACTACAAAATAAGTAGTTAAATTAAGCTAAAAAAAATAACTAAAAATAACCTGATGAAAATGAGCAGTAAAATATTAATAATCTAAAAGGACAAGTGTTGAAATCTAATATTAAAGCCTACAGAAAATGATCTATTTAATTCAAAAATTCACAACAACAAATTTTGACTTTTTCAGTTAAACACTATGGTTGACTTTGTTGAGTTTTGATTTGATCTAATGTACTGTAAACATGATATTAGGCTAAGTTAAGAGTTATATAAACTAGATTAACCACTAATGAACACATATGAATGACTAAGCTACTTTAAACACCACACAGTGAACAACAATTAAGCATAAGGTGAGACTTTGACTAATTCACAAAGACCACTGAGTTTCAATGTTTAAAATACTCTTTTAAAACCAAATGAGAACTGCATGAACTAAATTCATCAACTGAAACACAGTCAACAGGTGTGACTCATACTAATCCAAACACCCCCTATAAGCACTGAAATTCATGATTTCAATAGATTACAGCAGATTCAGACAATCCAAGCATACACAAATCATTACTAAGCTAAACTAAGATAACAATAGTACTAAGAAACTAGAAACAAGAACTTATAACAGGGCTAGCATAAGCAATAAGTATAAGACCTGATATACACTGAATTTGAAATAAAATTGAGAACAAGGACTTCTGACCTTAGGACAATGGCATACAGGTTATTTGAACTTAGTAACAACCAACTACAACTCATTTAAACCACAAACAACCACTCTGAATCAGCTAAACCATCATGAACACCATCCATTACCCAGTTTGACTTTTCTTGACCAATGAGATGGAACAGTGCTGAAGCCATTAAACTTTTAAATGGATATTGCTTAAGCTAGAATAAGCTCATAACAGATTTAAATGAAAGCTGAAAACAAGTTTAATGTAACTAAATATTGATAAATAACTTGCACAGGAATTGATTAAAAGCTTAAATTACATTAAAAACTGAAATTAGAGTACAATTTGAGAGTAAAAATACAAATAACTAAATCTCCTTCTAAATTAACATTACTCCTAATTTTAATTCCTAAATCCTAATGCCTTATATGAATGGCATACATAGATTATTTATACTTAAAGAAAAATTAAGGTTCCTGACTTCTTTGTCCTCTTGCTCTTGTGAAAACAGCTCAGAATCCACTAGTGCCTCCTTGTATCAAATCCTACCATTGGATTGCTTGTGGGTAATCTCAACCTTTTATTTAGCTTTTGGCGGGAAAAGGGGAACATTGTAATTGGGTCTGATAACGTGTGTAGGGGGTGGGATTTTTGGACTGGGGTAGCTTGGAAGGGGTGGCAGTGTGTAGGGGTGATGATGAGAGGGGGGGGGGGGGGGAAATCTTGGCAGGTAGTGGAGAGGTGGTATTGGTGGTGGTTTTGCAGAAAAGGTGGGAAATGGTATTGGGGGTGGTCAAAGCTGGGTGTTGACCCAGGCTTGTTTATTTTATTTTTGGGCTTAGGGTGGAGTTGGGATGGGGTTTTGGATGGGGTAATAAAAGGGTGGTGTTGGGTTTTAAAATCAAAAGGTCCATTTGATTAGTAGTATATAAATCATAGGGACCAATTGTGTAAAACTGAAAAGTTAGGGGTAGGTTTAGGTACTGTTCCAAAGTTATCCATGGGTAATATTTGCCAAGTTTTCATAGTCCAATGTAAATAAATGAGATTTTCCATTTTTGAACATCCGGGGACCAAATCTGTCAAGATTGAAAATTCAGGGGCCAAAGTTGTAAATTTTCCAAACTTTTTATCCAAGGACCAATATTGAAAATTTGTGATTTCCCAAGGATTTGAAGTGTAAATTTCCCATTTAAAAAATGCCCAGGGACTAGAACTGTCATTTTTCAAACTGCAGGGACCAAATGTGTAATTTTCTCAAACTTTTTTACCCAAGTACTTGTTTTGATAACTTTTGACTTTCAAATAACTTGGGTGGACTTTTCTTTTATTTCAAACCTCCAGGGACTAGTTTTGTCAACTTTTGAAACTTGAGGGACTGAAACTGCCAATTATGCAAACTTTGTTCATTTTTCATTTGTTTTTAAACATTTTACACCAGAAACATATAAAACACACTTTTGGAATAATTTCTGTATTTTGATGCGTATTTGAGTGTTTTTGGATGTTTTGGCAGTTCAGATACGATAAAAATGATGAGTATTTACACACTCATCAATAATTATCCTAGTTAGAAATCACTTATTTATCAAAAAAGATTTTCTCTAAAAACACAACAAAATGATTTTCTAAAGTCATGATCATTTAAGAGTTAAGAAAAGTGTTTAACACTGTTAATACAAAAAGATATGATAGAAGATAAGCTTTAATGTAGTTGAAATGTAATGTCAAATGATTTGTGATAATTCAAAATCCATTTGGCTCAAAATAATGGTTTATATATATGTTAAAACAACATTCCTTAAGCCATAGTATTACATTTTGCTTTAGGTTCCATCATACCTAAGTCAACCAAACAAGACCACCATGACACCGCTTACTACATACCTCAACACCATTGAAAAGACAACCACTCTCCCGATGACCAAAAAGCATTCAAGATGCTCCAAAAACATATTTTTCATTATGGACGCATCGTTGAAGAATCAGCCTTGATAACACCAGTATTCGTCAATTCTTCTTAAGAATCAACTTTCGTTGTCTCATTGAAATCAATAAACAAGTTTGTCCTGTATTCGTTCTTGAATTCTATAAGAGTGTCTGTATCATTCGTATTGATGACGGAACAATCCCCATTTATTTCATCATCAATAATCAAACCATTGTCCTACCTCTTACCATCTTTTTCGAAGTCCTACGTATCCCTTGCCAAGGTAATTGCATGTACTCTAGCGATTGGTCTCTCGCTAAGCTCAACCAAATGATCGATCAAAATCCAATCTACTACACTCCTATCCATGACCCCGTCGTGGTAAGAAACATCGTCTTCATCGAAAGAACCTCAGCAACTCGTGTCACACGAAACTCAGAACTCATTCATCGAGACCCATTCTAAAAGGAGCTTTCTGAAACGCTCCCACAATACAAGAAGTGGGAAGAGATTCTTAGAGAAAATGTCATTTGTCTAGCCGGTAACAAAGATCACCCTAATGCTTATCTTGTCTACATGATCTATTGTCTCATCAATGAAACACCTTTCAACCTCGCTTACTACATGGTCATGAGAATGGCTTTACTGAACCGACAAAATGGTACTCCCATATGCAATGCTTCTCTCTCGGCTTGTAAGTTTTGTCTGTGGAATGCAACCTTCACCCATGAACGATGACCATTTTCTTGTCGATCATGTCATGGTACCTCTCACCGAGAGACATGCTAAGAGGTTCATGGTTAAAGATAAAATGCCACATCCTCCCACCGACTATTCTCATGAAGTCGAAGTTGATCAAAACCCAATCCATAACTATCATCTTGACGCTATCACATACATTGATCAACTTCCTGGCATTCCAAGCTTTTCGCAAGAGTTAAAAACCAAGGGAATGTTCAAATGATCGCTAACTTTATCATGGGAGAGAAGAAGAAGTGAAGAGGTGATGGATGTTATAAGGTGTTTGAATTTGAGAAAACAATTTGGTAATGTCTTAAAACAATTGCGGTAATTTGTCATTTGAACATGTAATGCCTGTGATATTATGTCTTTATCGTATGTTAGTGCTAACTGATAGCATGATGGGTAGAACATGAATATTTGTAGTGAACAACATAACTAAGTAGGAAATTTTACCACTTTTGATCATATATCAAAAGTTGGTCATTATCTAATTTAAATGTTTACATGTGTTTCTTACATGCTCTACTTGCTATACTAGACTTGTATCCATGTATGTTTATTGGTTGAAACACTAGATGTGAAATTCGATAAATGAGCATAATTATACGAGCTCATTGTGTTGATTTGAGTCTCAGAAGCCGGATCCCTTCTGTATAACTGGCCGGATCCCTTTGAAAAAGGATCCAGCGGATCCGGGCAAACTGAGACACATATATTCCACTTTTCATCCATCTCAACCTTCCAGACCCTGTTACAGTAGTTGTTCATATCTTATTAGTCACAATAGAGCTATCTTTTGTGTTAGTAGTTTCCTTGTTCTCCTAGTAATGACTTAGGATTCTTTCAAGATGTTTATGATTTATCTTTCCTAAAATACTCACCACTTTTCCGTTTCGTTTCTTACATCATTTTTCTCTCAACCTAATCCACTTACTTACACAATAAATATACTTTTCATAAATTTATTTTACCCATTTTACCCTCAAAATGCTCTAAATTCAAATTTTCATTTCTTATAATTTTTAAAAAATTTTATAATTTCCTCTTGACCACTATCTGACTTCTACCTTCATTAAATGCCTCCTAAGTCAACTTTCTTCACTCTTGATCATTTATTAATCTTCTTTAGGTCTCATTTCTCCATAAAACTCATCGCTTAACCACTTATCATCATTAGCTTAAGCTTTCAGAACTTCCTTCATTTAAGTAACCTTTTTTCAATCATAACACCAACCTACATAGGATAGAGCTCTTAAATAATTAACCTTTATTTCCTTTCTCCATCTCAGTCAGCTAGATCCCTTGGCTAGTGCTAGTCGGATCCCTTTTGAAAGGGATCCGGTGGATCTGGGCAAACAGAGACAGATGAAAATATCTTTAGTCACTCAAATCTCACATTTGTCCATCCCAACTCCACATTGCCTTTAATAACTCTCCTAGAAGAGTGTATCTTAGTAGTTGACCATGCAAATGATTAAAATTTGAAGGATTTTAGTGGTTTATGCTTTAATTTCTTTGCACGATCCCTCACTATTTAAACCACTTGTGTTTGTGCCTGAAACCCACACCTCAACTTCACATTCTCCTGCTGTAAACTTACATTCTAAACATTTCTCAAAATGAATAAGGCACCAAGTGCTTGTTCCTTTACTAGAAGCCCTCCTAGAAAAACCGCACGTATAGTGTATGAAATCTCTTAAACTGAATCCTCACCCATCAAAACACCATCTACTAGGACACCTCTTTCTAACTACATCAAAACTCCTCCTTCTATTGAACCAACACCACTACAACTTGCTTCCATTAAACCACTGCCACAACTTGCTCCTATTGAGCCTACAACATTATTTGCACTTCAAAACACATGCATCTCTATACGACCTACATGAGTTTCACCTATTAAACCTCGTCAAATATCCTTTGCTACACCTCCTACTTCTCCACACCCATTCATGAACTCTTTAGAGGACTTACCTCCTAGACCTTCCAATCCACCACCATTGCCTACATTCTTGTCTATTGAGAGAATGACTACTCAACAACCTTCTCACACCATACGTGTTGACATCAACGTGTCACCACCAATAGCACACGTGTCTCTTTCTCCTCCACCTTCAAATGGCTTATTTTCGGTAATAAGAAGATGTTAACCACCTTAAGCAAACAACACAGATAATGACACACCTCTACCTCATCTACCCACACATACATCTCCACCAACATCTGTTATGCATCCAAAACCGCCTCACTTAGGTCCATCTATTTCAAACATGTCTCTACAACCTTCTATCTTAGGTCCATTTATACCGTCATCGCTACCACAACCAAGTCATTATGAGACTTGCAACATATCCAAACCTGGGTTCATGAAGTACGGAATGAGATGCGGTTCATGTTATATCACCTTCTTGAACGTCTAGATAACATTAGCAAACCTAACCATCCCTAAAAACCTTGAAGTGCAAGCACAAGTGGTCATCATCCTCTAGTTTTAGTTTAGTCCTTCTCATTTAGGATTTTCCTACTTGATAGATCATATTCTTAGTTTTAGAGATTGATCATTGTTGTATCATTTCACTTGATTTTATTATATGAATCTATTATGATTATGACTTTATTTCATGGTCTCTTATACTTTATTTCTCTTTTTCCTGCTGCTAACAAGTTTTAGGTACCCGGATCCATTGCTTTCTACCCGGCGGATCCTTTCTAAAAAGGATCCGGCAGATCCGGGCACTTAGAAACCAAACTGAGCATTAATTCAGCTCATTTTTCAACAAAACTGAAACTATATGCTTGCATTCTAACATTTGTTTTGTAGATTTTCAAAACACACTTAGGGTACTTGACGCCCTCAATAAGGAGGAGCTTTCGTCAAAAGCAAAATCATTGTAATGCTTGCAATTTTCTCGTCTTAGTCTTCCTAATTACTTGACGCCCTCATCAAGGGGGAGCACTCGTCAAGGGAGAGAAAATATGCATATCTTTACATTGCTTATCGCTTATTCTATTATCTCTTTCTAAAATCTTGCATTCGGGTTAGATTCTTTTCGACGCTCTTTTTGGTTCGACAAAAAGGGGGAGAAAAGAGTAAAAACTTATATTCAAAATTTACGAATTTTACTTTTTACTTAAAATAATTTTATGTTTTGTCATCAACAAAATGGGGGGGGGGGGGGGGGGGGATTGTTAATACAAATAAACCATAAAATGTTTATTTATATTTCATGATCTCCTTATGTTTTGTCGATAACAAACGTAAATTTTTTTAACGAAATAAATAAAATGCGTAAAGTTTCGAGCCAATAGTTTACTAACTCATTTCACTAAAGCCATTAAACATGTTTAGTTAAATAGTTTACATAAAACAAAAACCATTTTTATAAAACACTTAAGTAACTTTGGTTACTTACATTTTATAAAAATACATACTAGATAAAATGTAACTTGTAATATAAAGGCTTGGACTATCCATAACCTAAAACCCATGCCCAAAACCCATGACCCGTATAGATTGACCTAATACCCATGACCCATTGCATGATATAAAAAATGGGTCATATCCATGACCGACGACACAAAGTTCATAACCCATTACCAAAGATGTATTTGACATCATGCATGACATCACATGACCCATGGACCAAAACCCATAATTGTAACTCAAAATCTGGACTAGTACTACCACATAGGTGGATCCCTTGGATTACACTGGTCGGATCCCTTTGGGAAGGGATCCGGGGGACCTGGGTGAACAGTTTTCATAAATGTATAAATAGTGAGCTATTTATTCCTTATTCCTCACCTTTTTTAGACATATCTTATCTCTATATTATAACCTCTCTAACCTCAGATCTAAGGATCTTCTATCTAGCTTTTCTCTTTGTGATTATCTAGGTTCCTCTTAAAGACCTTAGATTACGACCTCGAGAAGACTTGCACACTCAAGACCTGGGTTGCTAGGCTTCGTCATCTCCACAAGATCACAAAAGTGTTTCTTGTCATTCTTTCTTCTCAAGTATGTTGTAGATTTCATGTGATAGTTAGTGGTGTTATAATTAGTTCCTCCATTGTAAAGGAACTCGGTATCTAGCCTTGTACCGAATCAAATGTATGCGACATTGTGAAAGGTTTGGTTCTACCTCGTAGAAGAACCCGATATCTAGCCTTGTACCGGATAAAGTGTAGGCGACGTAGGTTTGGCTCTACCTCGTGGAAGAGCTCGGTACTTAGCTTAGTACCAGATAAAGTGTAAGCGACGTTGTGAAGGCTTCTCCGCCAAGATAAAGAGCGTGTTGTGTAGTGTTTACGAAACTCTCGTGTTGGGTACTTGTGTTGTGGTTGTGTCTCTCTATCTCTATCTCTTTGTTTAGTTTATATACATATCTATCTATCAATATCCAACACATCAAACTAGATTGACATAAGTTGATTTAAAAGTTTTAAAACGTAGTTTTAATATATAAAACTATTCAACCACCCACTTCTAGTTTTCTAGCTATTGGTCGCATTAATGTATTCCATATGTGTGTGTTCACACATATTTGCCTTTCATACGTTTGTGTCCTATGTCTCTATACATATTTGAGTTTCATATGCATGTGTCGCATGCATGTGATAACACATATTTGATTTTCATTGTAAATGTCTTTTATGTGTGTAAGCGTGAAAATCATAAAAGAAAATCATTTTTATACAATATGCATACATATGTTGTATTTATAGTCACAAAACCCTCAATATAACTCTCAACATCACATGAGTCATTCGTCTTGTTTAAATCATCTAATGATTTATAATTCTTATTCAGTGGTATTTTTTATTCGATTTCAATCATTTATATATGTGATAAAGAGTTATTAAAAATATTGATTATTTCTTTATATAACACTTTATTAGTATAAAACTAATGTTAACAATTATATGCTCAATGAATGTATATGAGTAACAATTTATTTGATACATAACTAAAAGTAATAAAGGTTAAATTATTCATATATATTAACAATCTAAGTAATGCTTGTACGCTGAATGAAAAAAGAAAAGAAAAGAAAAAAGATTTCATATCAAATCTCACATCAGATGAGTGAAACAAAAAGAAGACAATGTGAGGTCTATAAAAATAAAAGCCAAATTTACTAGATATTATAAAGTGTAGATTTTTATGTGGTTGAAAGTTAACATATTGTTAACTTTTGAGTTTTAGTTTACCCTATAATACTAAGAGTAATTAAAATTTTACAATAAAAATATTTTGAAACTACATATTTAGCTCGATTAGCTCGTTCGGCTCGTTTAGCTCGGGTAGCTCGTTTGGCTTGAATAATTAAATGAGCTTTCAAACGAACCTGACTAAATATTAGTTTTAAAAGCTACACTCGTGAAATTATTCGAGCTCTATAATTTGTTTGTGCTCGACTCGAGCTCGAAAATTATCAAGCTTGACTCGAGCTAAATGAGCTCGAGCTCGAGTATCTTGTTAAAAGCTCAACTCACTATAACACTCCTAGTTCAGACTATCAATATTATGGATATAGGAATTTTCAAAACTAGTCCATTTTTCACTTTTGGGTTCACATTTGAGTAAAAAACAGTGGTTTTCAATTAATCGTGTGTGACCTCTAGATTGCGTGGCTCTATAGAACTCTCGATACGTGTCTAAAATTTGATGAGATGTTTTTTGCTAAACCGAAGTGACTTTTTGTGCGACAGACAACACATTTTTGTCTAATTAAAAAGTGAGACCCACTTTTTTTAATAAGACAAAGCACATTTAAAAAAAAACTAATGTCAATGACGGATTTCACTTTTCTAATAAGACAAATAAGTCTGTTGGTCTAAAAAACTTGATCACACAAAATATCACTTTGTTGTAGCAAAAACCATCCAACAACTTTTGGACACATTTCTAGAAATATATAGAGTCTCACGATTATGAAAGTTGGGTATCTTTTGTTTGTAATGTTTTGTTTTGTAGTTATATATTGCTTTCTTAAAAAAAAAATTAAAATGTTGCACGATCTAATGGGGCTGGCAATGTATTAGGCAAAGCAGCGGCATAAGCGGCATGATTCGGTATCCTCATTGTCAGCCATTCGGCATGGATAAATCGGCAAGTGAATCGGTAATGTTTACCGATTTGGTATAGTGTATAGCATTCAATTTTTTGACAGTTTCACATTAAATAAATGGTTGAGGCATGGTTATGCATCATTGCCAATAAAAATAAATGGTTAGGCATTATGAGGCATGAAATGTGTTGGATTCATTTTATTGGCTAATGACAAATTAGTTTGAGGCATGGTTAGACATCAGTGCCACCCCCTAATAGTCACATGAAATGTGTTGGATTCATTTTATTGGCTAATGACAAATTAGTTTGAGGCATGGTTAGACATCAATGCCACCCCCTAACAGTCGTATAAGACTAAATTTAAGAAGTATTTTTATTTTTTTACTAGAAAATGAACTTCGAAAAGGAAAATGATTGATATGCCTAATTTATAAGCCTAACCCATTCAGTAAGTGACATGTGGATTCCACTACATCTCTCTCACATTACATACCATTGATCTTGGCATGTGTTTCAAAATTCTAGTTAAGCATAAAATTAAGCATGTGATTTACGCATGCCTATCATTGCTCCTTTGAAAAATGAAAAATGAGGTAGTTTTGAAAATTGTTTTACGGATATGCACTTTACTTTATTTAAAGAAGGATAAAGAGAACAAGATTTTGTAAATAAAAAGAAGCTAATTTTCGTCGACAGTTTGGCCCAATGGAAATAGTCAGTTCTAGGTAGATTATTATAAAAGTATATCTTGCATGCCTAGCATCAATTGTATGTGTCTCATACATGACAGTAACTTCAGAATTAAATGCAAATGTAATGATTACAAAGAGCCGTCGTACTACATCTGATCGAAGGGGTGGTGGCGCGTGTCTTTCTTTTAATCCAAGCTAAACAATCTTCTTCGTACAAGTTATCTCCCATCTCTCGTCAATCCATCTTTTCAGTTCCCCCCCCTTTTTTTTTTTTTTTTCTTCTTCTTCTTCTTTTTGTTCCAGCATGTATAAATTCTTTTTGACTTGTGCTGTTAGTTGTTCGTGATGCCAATGGAGTACCAACAATATATTGTGTCGAGAAAACGATAAAGTAGTCTCGTATCTTAAGTTTAAATTTGAACACTTTATGGTATTCAGTTTGATTGCAGGATGTAAAGGATGGGTTGTGTTATAAAAAATGATGATTTTTATGTGTTATTTTTAAAGGTTACGTTATGAAAAAAATGGATGATGTTAATACGATATATTACTTCTGTCTCATAACAAGTGATTACATATTTACATATGTGAGATTATCTGTCTCTTTATAATAATCTTATAACATTGACAATAACTCATAAGCAACATGAACATAACGCTAAAACTAATACTCTTATCCGACGATTAAGCTTGACCCTTAGATCAGAAGCAGCAGTAACGCATGTGCTGCGTTAAAGAGCATATAACGTGCGTTAAGTCCAAGTTATCCTTTGCACCATATTGCGTTAAGTCCACGTTAACATGACAAGTTAAGTGGCTAACGCCACGTTAAGGTGGTTTGTGTATATATAAAAAATATCGTTTTACCCCCTAAATGAAGAAGTGTTTTTGTAAATTGTTGTGAGTTAAGATTGAGTTATTTTTTAAGGTGTTTTTTTGTGAGTTAAGATGAAAGTGTTAAAGCTGATGTAACACTAACGTGACATCGTGTTAAAACTTAACTCGTGTTATTGATGTAAGTGCGCTTATAGTTACTTCAGCTTGTACTCCTACGAAATAATTTGTGTGATTTCTGTGGTTGGAAAAGTTAATAAACTGAGCAAACATTAAAATGGCTTTTAAAACAATTGATATCATGATTTGACATAGAATTAAATAGTAGTCATGTGTGAAAGTGGAGTAGTCGTACTACTTGTGGTAAAATTAAAGACCCTCCTTTAATACAATTATTGCCTTTCAAAAAAAAAAATTATTAAAGACCCTCCCTCTCATACTCTCTCCGTTTCAAAAAATTATAGTCCTCTTTTAATTTTTTCAGTCTTTATTTTTTAACTTTGACCTTAAATATTTTTGTTTATATTACATAATACTTGGTGCAAAATATATGAATGGACTGAGTTTTAAATGTATTTTTCATTGGTCTAATTTTCATCAACTATTGTATAACACAAACAAAAATATTTAAAGTCAAAGTTGAGAAATAAAGACCGAAAAAGTTAAAAGGGGACTATAATTTTGGGACGGAGGTAGTATTTATTGTTAGCATTTCTATTTCAAGTTATACCAAATTAATTGTTTATTTTCAAAAATAAATAAAGATTTTACTTCGAGTTTACTATATTATCCTCATTTGAGGTTATTATTATAAATATTAAAAAAGTCATAAATTAATTAGTTTAAGATAAAACTATCATTTTTCAAAAAGTAAAAAAGAGAAAACTGTTATGATGATTTTTTTTCTTAAAATGTGTTTTTTGTCTATGAACAATTATTTTAGAACGAAAGGAGCATTAAGTATTTGAAAACACGATTCATGAATGCAATGTCGTGCCATTATTTATTTATTTATTTTACCAATAACGGCGCCAAAGTGCATCCCTTTCACATGTCTTTCGTCATTTCGAAGGTGAGGCCACACTTTTTTTTAATATATTTTTTTAATTCCGTGAATCGGATATTTTTGTGAATTGGGTATTTTTGGTGTGTGTTATGGCATACACATGCGATGAGGAGAGTGTTTTAGTTATTGTAGTGTTATTGGGTGTGTGCTGAGCTGATACCAATAACGGTTATTCGCACCCTCCTGCATCTAGCTCTCGTAGAGCACCAGGTGCGGTGACTTGTCAAAGAGCCACCTAAGCATTTCCCCTTTTTGCTTCTCTTATCATTCACACTCACCAAAATGCCCTCTCACCAGCCATTCAAGCAAAAATCTCACTTTTTAGACCCGCCAACCCAATTAAAACACAAAAAAACCAATTAAAAGAAACAAAAAGTCTCCTCTTTGGCGCAAGCCAAACCCGTCAGCATTTTTTTGGCATAAGGGGGCGATAATACGGTATGGTGGCTTCGCCTTGCCTCAAGCCAAAGCCTTGCCGCATGTGTTTGGCGCAAAGGGTTAGTGACCACACCTTGCCTTCTTAACCATCCCTTCAGTGCGCATACCTTACATCTTTGACACCAACCAACTTGCAATGCAGTTAGTGCTACAAGCAAACAGAGTTAAGCTTCAACTTCGATCAATAGCTCAAAGGAAATTTTTGTATAGAACACGATTGCGGCTTAATTCATAATATTCAACATGAGTCCTAAGTTCGATTTGGATAGCTCGAAATAGCATAGAAGATAATGGATGTGTAAACTTTGAAATATGCATTATCGATGGCTCAATATGCTCAACAATCTATACCAAGAAAGAGCCTCCTTTGCGATACACCAGGGTAACACGTGACTTACATCCGGTTACTCGAGAAATATGTTCGTGTAACAAAGAGTAATATGCAGTCCTTGATTCACTTTTACATTGTCATTTTTCAATGCAATTATAATAAAGCGCGCTAAGCTCTTAAAACTATGATATTGTGTAAATGTTACCACATAAAAAATTTAGGATGAGGATACTGCAATAAAATTTGTCTAGGAATGATATAGGTGTGAAATACTAAATTTTTAGCAAAAAAAAAAAAAAAAAAAAAAAAAAAAAAAAAACTACTGTCAAAGTAAGAGTTAATTGATGCAGTATTTGATAAAGCGTTAGATATGACTATTCATCCATTGGCAACACAAAAGGAGTGTTGGGTTTGCCCTACTACATTGTGTATCTGTTAGGTCATAATGAAAATTAGTACAAACATATAACCAAATCAATCACAAAAATGTTTTGAAAACATGTTAATAAACATTACGTATTAGCTCTGGCAGGATGTTCCTGAAATATTTGTTATAGAGCAATATATTCACCTTTAAATAAATAAATAAAATCATATATTAACGTGCGTTCAACAATATCTAATAAGCAGGTGGTCGTAGTGTGGAGTGTCACACACGCCACAACGTCATCCACTCCGACTACCAAATTCTCGAATCAGTTAAAACGAAACCTACTACACAAAGATATTCACTTAACGTAAATATAACCACAATACATACATCCATATATTTAATCCAAAGCAAGCCAATAAATAAACCATCCCCCTTTTGCGATTTTTGGAGAAAAACTGCAACCCTAATGGGCCCTAAAATTCAAACAGATTTCTGTCTTTGATCGCCTCTCTTATTGATTTTTAATTGTTAATCGTGCTTTAATATTCCCTAACTCGTTTATTCGTTGCTAGGGTTTTTATTTTTTAGCCGATTCATTATTAACCTGGTGCTTTCATTCAAAAGACTTTAAACCTTAACGACTGATTAGGGTTTCTAATTCATTCATATTGATTGTTTTGTTGCTGGTATTCGTTCTTCAATAGCCCTAATTCAGTTAGGGTTTAATCAATTGGTTTGGTTCTGTTCGTGGGTGATATTAGGGCTATGTGATCGTGGTGTATATGACAGGTTGTTTTTATGTGGTTTTGTATTACGTCGCATGGTACAAACACGAAAAGTGATTTTTTCGATTCAGGAGGGAAGAACAATACATAAGAAGAAGAAAAGTAATACTATGGTTCAACAGCCATGCCTTCAAACGCTAATAATGGTCCTATTGTGAAATTTGCTTTGACTCCTAATGCTAATTATGCGAATGAGGGTGATAAATCAAATAGTTAAAGTTCTGATCAGGTTGGTGCTGGTTTGGGATCAAGTGATGTTGGATCCAGATCGTTTCCAAGTTTGTCTGACGCATATGGTTATCCAAATCCTTCTTCTCAAGCTGCAAAATACGTGATATTGAAACCAACTGGGCTAGCTCAGTTGGCCACCAAATGTAATCTTGGGGAGGTTTCCTTGGAGAGGTCTCATGTTCGAGTCTCACCATGGACCTTCAGGGGCCCAAAAAATAGAAGCAGGAGTAGGGTTTATCCCCTAAGGAGAAAGGTTCGATGCTTGCATACTACCCAATTGGATGTCATTGTGGGCTCAAATCACTAACTACTAACTCACCGTTAAAAAAAACCCTGATATTGAAAGTCAAATGCTAGAGGGAAATTAGTGTTATTAGGAAATGATGGAAAGCCGTTAAAACCCGGTAGGAAACTTCATGATGCAAGTAAGCAACGCGCGCCTGAACCAGTAGTGAATGTACAAAATGATGTTCCTTCATTTGAGGCTACTGGTATTGATACTATGAGCACTAATGAGCTAAAATCAAGTGACGCTACAACTTTAATGAGGCTATTTTTAGTGGACATACTTCGTACATGTGGAGGACAAACAGGTGGAAAAAAGGACAAAGGAACATGGTAAATGATATCCTCCTATCTTGTTTGCGAGCTTGTTCTGTCCTGAACCAAGCAAAAGAGTGGTGAATTTTCGTACATTTTATGCAGGAACACAAACGAGTGAAAGTGTTGAAGTCCAAATCCTTTTGTCTTTGGTTTGGGAGGCAAATGTTAGGTATGAAAATTCATTATATGGTTATTTTCTTGGCAAAAGAATTGCATTTCCTGTTGTTGAACATTATGTAATTAATGTACGGAAGAAGTTTGGTATTGTTAAAGCAATGATGAATTCAAAAGGGTTCTTCTTCTTTAAATTTGCTTCGGTAGCAAGTAGGGATGGGGTATGATGCAGGTTTTACCGACCAGGTTTTAATATTTATAGTACTCGTTTTACCTCAGGTCTACCTATATGCACTAATGGACAGAGAATCCGGTCGTGTGTAGGATAGTAATGGTAACTCCGAGGTCGTCCCAAGAGCTATGTGGTGCGGACTATTGATGAGTGTGTAAATACTCATCATTTTTATCGTATCTGAATTGCCAAAACATCCAAAAACACTCAGAAACGCATCAAAATACAGAAATTATTCCAAAAGCGTGTTTTATATGTTTTAGATGCAAAATGTTTAAAAACAAATGAAAAACGAACAAAGTTTGCATAATTGGCAGTTTCAGTCCCTTAAGTTTCAAAAATTGACAAAACTAGTCCTTGGAAGTTTAAAATGAAAGAAAAGTCAACCCAAGGTTTTCTAAATTCAAAAATTATCAAAAACGATCCTTGGGTGAAAAGCTTGAGAAAATTACACGTTTGGTCCCTGCAGTTTGAAAAATGACAAAATAGGTCCCCGGGATTTTCAAATTTGGAAAATTGAAATTATGGTCTTTGGTTATTATTATATGGCAAATTTAGTCCTTGGTTACCACTTTGAAAAAGTTACAAACCAGACCCCTAACTTTCAGTAATTACATTTTTGGTCCTTGTGAATTTCACACTAAAATACCAAACGGATCCTAATGTTTTTACTACTCCTTTTAATCCAAAATAAAACCTTACCAAAGCCCACTCCATCCCTTTTTCTGGCCCAATCCATCACACAGCCCACCCACCAAACCGTTTCAAATAATAACCCCAACCTTTGACCGACTTTGACTCCACCTCACCCCCTACCTCCCTAGACCTGCAACTCCAACACCATCATCACAAACCCACCCCCCACCCCCTCTGCTACACTCAACCCTCCCCCTTGCATCACCTTCCAAATACTACCTTCCAAATTACCACCCCTGGCATCAATAAAATCCAAGAAACAGACAAATTAGTTTTGGGCGCCAAAATCTTTAAATGGCCAGGATCAATTCTTATCATCCAAGGGTGTGAATTCAAGCTGGGAAAGGACAAGAGGGTGCTTAGAAACCCTAATTGGAGTGTATAAAAGGAGAAGAGGAGCAGTGGAGCATTAGTTAGTTTTTAGTTGTAATTTTAGCTCATTTCAAAGTATTGTAACTTTTAAATTCCAGCATTGCAATTGTTATTTTGATTTAATAGAAGACTTCATTTCAGAAATTCAAGTTTCAATTCTATTTTCAGTTTCATCAACAATAATATATATATATATATATATATATATATATATATATATATATATATATATATATATATATATATATATATATATATATATATATATATATATATATACAGAAAATAAAAAAATAAATGAAAAGTAAGGACAAAGCATGGAGCAGGTTGAATAATGGATGGACCTGGTATTTGAGACTCATTGGAGTCACCTAAGTTGGTTCTTGGTTTCATGATTTTGGCTTGGAAGCATACTGTGAGCCCATTTCCACATTTCTCTTATATATTAGCTTTTCATATTGCTTATCTGAGCTTCTGTGTTCTTATTAGTTATTATTAAACCTATTTTTGATATTAAATTAGGTTGTGGTTTTGAAAGTCTCTTTGTGTGAAATTTCCATTCTTGGCTGTCTAATTAGCATAGGTAGCAATCCGTAGTATTTGTAGTTTAATCCATTGTTTCTGTGCTCATTCTAGTTTATTTAATCATATGAAGACTTTAGAAATCAGTTTCATGACTTGAATCATCACTTGTTTCAAAAAATCACTCCTTGACAGTTCCATAAGGGGTGTTTGGTTTAAGGTGTCTCAGGAAATTCCAAGGAGTTTTAGTGGGAATAATTGTCTCAGACAGGCTTCATTAGGTCCCCATAGGTTAATTTGGTCATAAAATTTAGTCCTCTTTAAGAGAAAAGTCAAAAAGCCTTTGTAAATTCCACAACAGGTTCACTGTTGTGGAAATTGATTCCTCAAACCTTAATTTCAACTCATAAGTAGTTTATCTTGATAGATTTAGCCTCATTTAGGTCTAGAACAACTTAGTTAATCATAAAATTAGGATCAAATCTCAAATAAGTCAACTGTGGTTCATAAACACCAAAGTCAAATTGCATGTTTCAGAAAGAAAAAAAAAATCAGATTTGGGAAGAATTTTCCTGAATTTTGAATTTGGATTTGAGGTTTGAAACTTATTGTGGTTAAAATCTCTCAGCTAAACTACAAGGATCCATAACCAGCTTATTTTAGTGATTTTATTTGTGGCTTATTTGTGGGTTTAAAGTAGCTTGCAGGGCAAGAACTTGCCCTGCTCCACAGACCTTATCCCAACAGATGATTTTTAAGAACCTTGCTAAAGCTCACCAGTGGACCCCACACTTGGTAATCTAGATTTTTAGGAAGCTTGGGAGTAGGTCTTTTAACTTCTGAGCTTATTTCAACATTTGGCTTATTTGCTTATTGTTTCACTTGGCTTTAAACTTGACCTGTCTCAGAATCCATTCTGAGTTTGTTAATCATCTGTGTTCATGAATGGTTTTGGTCATTGATTGTGGGAATAGTGTTTTATACATGTGTTATGGACTGTATTTGTTGCATACATCTTTGTTCTAGCTTATTGAGTATCATTGAGCTTTTGCACATTCACTGATTGGTCATCCTAAGTCAGTGAACTGCACTAACTTCACAAGCCCATAGCTCCTTCACTATTTGAGCTTATCTTGAGCTTGTGAGCTCTTTGGAAAGCCCCTCAGGGCCCCTTTCCATATTCCCATTTGGTTTGGTCCCTAAGTCACCCTTGTGGACCCCACAGTGGGCTGCACATTGCCCTTGAGGCCTGTTGGCCTTATTTGGATTTAGGAATTGCTTATTATCCTTGCTTGGCTTATTCAGTGTAGTATTCTTGTTGTTTTATCATCATTCAAGTTCTATTAAGTCATTTTCAGCTTAATTCATAGCCTGGGTACACTACATTGCTTATTTGAGCTTATTTACCTCACAAAAAGCTTCATAAGCTCACTGTTTGGCTTTTTGCTTAACACACAGCTTATTTTTGATCTTATGCCAAAGTCCCTTCATAAAAAGTGTTTGTTTTCAGTCATAAATTAGTTGTGTAAAAGAAAATTTAGAAAAAACCAAAAATAAATAAAGTGATAGCTTCTATTTAAGCCATTTTGGCTTATTTTCTGCTTATTTATAAGCACTTTTCATTTTTAAGTTTTTCTTAGGCTTCTTATTAGTTAAAATAATTTTAGGAATCTTTCCAGATTTTTTCTTGTTCATTTGGTATTGATGCGTGGGAATCGCACCTTGCTTTACCTCTCGAGGGATCTCGAGAAGCTTACAACCCCCACCAGGCAGTGTACCTGATCGTTGTAGTATAGTATAGTGACAAGTACCGGGGGATTGATCGTTCAGCTTAGGAATAGTGTCGCTAGGATTAGAAAACCTAATTAATAGCCCTAAAGGTGAGGGATGATTATTTTTGTATTTTTATATTTTTGTGAAAGCAAGTAAAATCTCGGGTTTTGGAAGAGTGGGCGGAATTAGTTGCTATTCAACTAACCCAAAACTAAGATGCAATCAAAATAAAATACTAAAAATGAAAATAAACTAATTATACTAAGGTTGTGAGCAGTAATTGGAGAAATTGTGTTTACTTAGACTTCACTACTCCCTAGATATCTTTTACACGTTAATTACTTGTTACACTTGTATGGATGACGGATTGTATTCCTTAATACCATTCGTGGGGTGGCATACATAACTCCCCAACTCTATGAGCTCTTATCTCCTCCTACACCATGACCCAGCACAACTATAGGGATTGTAAACAGTGGCTCATGCATTAAATACAACCAATAAAGACCTAGTACGCCTCGGTTCATGTTTCTTAAGACGTTCAAGCATGTTACCATTTGGAGATCTGCCAGTTTTCTTAAGCCTAACATATAATATCATTCATCCAAAACAAGAATAGACAAGTAACCAACACATAATCAACATCTAGGTTTCATTAGATCTAAGCACACACAAAAGAGATCTAGCCTAGCATAGTAGAATTGAGACAAGAACAAGATATAAACAACCAACACATAGACATATTGATTGAATTGGAAGAACACTTATCTCAATTACAATGCAAGGTCTCAAGGGTTTGGAACCCTTGAAAAACCTGTAAAAGATACACCAAAATCGTCTTTAGGGTTTCACCAAAACTTCTCTCCCTTTTAATGAAAAAACTAGAAAACTATATATAGGAAAAGTAGGCTGACGGCGTCAAGAGTTACTTGTGACGCCGTCACCTCGCCGCCATATACTTCCTCGGACGGCCTTGATCTACTTATGACGGCCTATGTGACGCCGTCACCGACCACGGTATTTTATTCTTGCCACTTTGACGCCGTCATGAAGGCGTTTGACGCCGTCACCACCTTCGGTATTTTAATCTTCATGTCTGACGCCGTCAAGGTATTACTCTTGACGCCGTCACCTTGTATCTTCAGCATGGAAATTTGGTACTTTGCCGTTTTCTTCACTTTTATGCTCCAAAAACGTCCAAAATGGCTTCTTTTCCAGAATTCACTCTCCAAACACCTAAAATCACAAAAGGAACGATTTAGGGCAATATTTGATCAAATAAATTCGAATTCGGGCTTAAATGACCCCCTAAAAACGGATCATTTTTCGCCTTATCATATACCCTTACACTTGAGATTTGCTTGTCCTCAAGCAAATGCGCTTTTATTCTATTCGAAAGACAAGTTAGGGGTCATTTAACACTAATATAAAAGTAATTACAACAAATAATCGTTCCACTAAAGACCAATAGACAAGCACGGAGGTCATACACAAGCACCTCACAAATAGTGTTTAGATACTCACATCTCTCGGGTGTAATAAAGTAATATAACATTATGGAAATGGAAGATATCTCTCACTACCTGTCATAGCAAAATAGATTACTATAGGCTTGGGAAAGGATCAAACCTCCACCACATGGCGTAAGCACCTAGGATAAACTATCAAAGAGGTCTTTTAAAGGGTTGTAATGTTAGGTATAGGGATATGAATTACACGGTTTTGTTGGATAAAGAAAATTTTACTGGTGGCGAGTTAACAATCTTGGTCAATTACATGTACAAGATGGCGTTGCTAAGCCAAGACTAGACTCGACTTAAGCTAATAAATGAAAAATAACAAAAACATAAAATGAACGTAGAATAAAAACGGGATGGTAGTCCGTATGTTTTTTTCTCTTTTTCTTTTCTATTTTTTTTTCTTTTTCTCAATTTTTTCGATTTTTTTTTTTTTTTTTTTTTTTTTTTTTTTTTTTTTTTTTTTGCATACACTCTTACCCTACCATCCAAAATAATACATCATAGGGGTATGAACGTTCCCCTTACACTTGAATCTTTACATACTTTACAATTTACTAATCTAATGACTCGAATTAAGAAAATCAAAACACTTGGAGCACTTTTAAGATTAACGTACATATGGGGGTAATATATTATGTTCTTCCCCATTACTCCATAAAATAAGTACTTACCCATGAGTCCCAATAATCCCAAAACAATATGTACAATGATATGACTCGACTTAGCAACCATGTAATCAATTAGAAAGTTAACTTAGGGTTTAACAAATAACAATAATGCACTAAAAATGAGCGTATACACGGAAGGCTAAGGCGATTTGGGTGTACATTTAAGTGGGGTGTAACAAATTCTTCCTTTAAGTAAAATGCTTAAAGTTAGAAACGAAAAGATAGGCTCGGAGGGGTGTACTAGGGGTTTCGTGTACTAAAAATGAGTACAACGCAAAGGGTGTGGGAAAAATTAGTTGACTTAACTAGCCAAGTAATATGACTTAAATGGTCAAGTAATTATAATACGGGTTTAACACAAGGGTGATCCTAATGCCTCTTATCATGTAGAAAAAAAAACCACACGAATGTAGTCTCACTAGCGGTCTCGGGATGCATCACTAACGCAAGTTCTAGAATCTAAATGCTACCGGTACACTCATAAGCACTAATAGTAAATGTTTTTCCTATCAAATCTAAAGGCGAACCTCACATTTTTGGGTGGAAAATTTTTCTGAATATACGGTTATGTGCTAGTCATACAATCTCCTATCCATGAGACGCTTGCTATGGCTAAAGTTTCACTCCTAAATGTTGTAAAAAAATTTTAAATTTGGCGCTAAAATTACACTAACAAGTATTTCTCATAGTTTTATTACACATCTACTATCAAACAAAACAAACTCAAGCGAAAGTGCATATGTAAGGTATCATCTTTTTACCCTCCCCTTACACTTAGGATGAACATTGTCCCCAATGTTCAAGTAAAGAATGTAAAAGTTAAGAGGTAAAGAGAATGCAATCAAATACTCCCCTGATTCGCTCGGTATGGATTATAGGTTGGCCAGGTTAAATCTTCCTCCAAGAAAACGAACAATCAAAGCTTCCCTTCCAGAACATAAATCATCTTCTTGTCATAAATAACCTGTAAATCCTGACAACAATAGACAAGGCAACCTCGCGTAAAATCGGCGGCATCCTATATAAGTTACTAAATTCTAGAAAGCAAAGTAAGATATAATGCTTGTGGAATGAAGTTTGCAGATTTCCTGGAGATTATAAAACTTAATAATTCACAAAAACCATAAGACTCCGTTAGAAAAACAAAACCGCTAAAATTTCCAGATTTTTACACGTGACGCAGTCAAGAGCAATACTCTGACGCCGTCAGAATGGACCTGCAGAAATTCTTATGTTAAGTTTCCGGAAAATTTCTGGAAAAACTTTGTCCTACTTCCTGGAAAATCCTGCAAAACTTCATTATGACTCAATACAAGCATTTGACTCTAACAAATACGAATATACATGTTCATTAAATATTGTGGAGAATCATGATCGGTTTGTTTCTTAAAAACATATTTGTGGTTTCCCCTTACACTTATCTTTTGCAAAAATACCTTTAGGTTGAAGTTAAGACTAGGCCAAACAACATAATAAAGTATTTCCACATTTTAGTTGAGAAACATGATTAACCAACAATAAAAATAAAACATGCATACGGAAACAAATAACAATCAAACAAATAAAATCACACAAAACATGGGTTGCCTCCCAAGAAGCGCTTTTCTTTATTTACGAGTCTTGTAGCTAGACTCAAAGTCATGGGTTACTACGTTTTCTCATCATTGGTTCCCTTCTCTAGGTCGTCTTCCAAACCAGTTTTGTATTCCGGACCTAGTTGCAAGCATTCTCTGTAGAAACCAAGCATCCTATTTCTAACATACTCTACTCCTCTATATCTATCCTCCTCATTCCTATAATAAGCCGCTTGCTTATGTTCCTTTTCGAAATTAGAGAGAAGGCGGTATTGTTCGATCTTGTAGGGCATTTGATAAGCAACCTCATCATTATCTTTCTTGAATCTAACTATCCCTAAAGTCGGATCATAACTCATCTTAGTGGCCTCAACAAATGGTTTTCCGAATATTATTTGGCTTAGGTCAGCATCAATCACCGGACGAGTGTCCTCAACTATCATAAAATCGATCTCATAAGTGAGATTCCCTATAATCACATGCAATCCCTTCACTCTTCCTGCAAAATTACTTATCAGATTCTTACCGAGCATCATCCTAAAATTGAGTTGCTTCTTCATCACCCAATTGTAATAGGTCCTAGTCATGATGTTCACGGGGGATCTAAGGTCGATGTAAGCTTTCCATATATGCATGTGCCCTATATTACATGGGATGTTAATGTTGGAGGGATCTCCCATTTTGATCAGAGGGTCGCCAAAAATATATGTTTTCTCGGGACTATCGAATAAATCCTTATGGTATTCCCGTTCTTCCTTGGTTGGCAACTTATCAAAGTATTTCTCTATAGGTTCTATCTCCCCCAATTCCTCATCCTTAGTAACCTCAACTTCCCTACTCTCATCCTCACTATTGGCTTCAACTCTAACTTCATCCTTGTCACTCTCTTCTATCTCCCTATCTATCGGCTTAATGGTGACAACATTGACAAAGTGGACATGTTTGGATGATGAGGGGTCCTTAATTTGGATTCCACTATTGGTGTCCCTAGTGTCCTTCCTAGGTGTGGTTAATGTTTGGTTGTTGAGGGCTTTCAATAAGTTGTCGATCTTATTGGTCATCTCCGTTTGTTGTTGGTTGAATTCGGTTTCGAACCTAGCTATGCGGGCTTCTTGAGATGCCATGAATTTTGACATCAATCCTTCAAGATTGTTGGTACTACCATAGTTGTTAGAAGGATTGTTGTTGAAGGTACGGTTGGATGGTGGACCGTTTGATTGGTAACGATTAGGCGGATTGGAGGAGTTGGGTTGATTTTGTTTCCACCTAAGGTTTGGGTGATTTTTCCATGAGGGGTTGTATGAATCACCGTAAATGTTTGGCTCGGGCTTGAAAGTGTATCACTTATCTCCCGCTTCGTCGGTACGCGTGGATGCGTAGTCCGCAAAAGCTGTTCCGGGGAGTTCCACACAATCACGAGTGTCATGGGGACCACTACATAATTCGCATGAAGAAGTGATTTTGTTCACTTGGCTTGAAGGCTTAGGAGCATCGTAGGATTTCATGAGAAACTTGACTTGGTCCTCAAGTTCCATGATCCTACGGTCGGGAGTGCTTGAATTGTTCGAAGGCAAAGATATTGCCTTGACCGTTTTGTTCAAATCACGGGGATCATTCCAACTTTCATTGTCATAGATAGCAAGATCTTCTATGAGTTCCCATGATTGTTCCGCACTAAGATCACGTAGCTTACCACCGGCCGATTGGTCAATGGTTCGCCTCGTGGAGATGTCGATATGGTCATAGAAGATTTGGACTTGGAGCCAAAGATCTATGCCATGATGAGGGACTTTTTGGAGTAAGTCCTTGAAACGAGTCCATGCTTCATAAAGAGATTCATTTTGACGTTGTTGGAACATCAAGATGTCATTCCTAAGCTTAGTAGTTCTCCCCGGTGGGAAAAATTGAGCAAGGAAACGAGTGGTGAGATCATCCCATGTGGTGATGGATCCCGCGGGTAAACGCTCAAGCCATTGACTAGCTTGATCCCGTAGAGAGAATTGGAATAGGCGTAAACGGGTAGTCTCTCTAGTTTCAACACCTAGGTCTATGGAATCTACGATTTTGAGGAAGTCCTTAAGGTGTTGGTTTGGATCTTCGGAACGAAGTCCATGGAATGCACATCGGCTTTGCACCAACCGGATGGTGTCGGATCGCAAGGGGGTCACATTGTCTCCGGTGAGCTCAATGGTGTTTCGGTAGCCTTGGTGGCTAGATCGGGAATACTCTCCTAAGGTTCGGGGCCTAAGGGGTTCCAATGGTGGGTTTTGTTGTGGTGGGATGATGGGTTCAAAGATGTTACCACCTTCCATGATGTCGGATGGTAAAGATTTACGAACAAAGGCACGAAGAAATAAGATAGACTAAAGAAGACCTAAAAATAAAAATAATAAAAATCTTACTAGAAAGGAATCTAGCAAGTAGACCTAATAAAAAGAAATCCTAACCTAGACAATAACTATTCCCCGGCAACGGCGCCAAAAACTTGATGCGTGGGAATCGCACCTTGCTTTACCTCTCGAGGGATCTCGAGAAGCTTACAACCCCCACCAGGCAGTGTACCTGATCGTTGTAGTATAGTATAGTGACAAGTACCGGAGGATTGATCGTTCAGCTTAGGAATAGTGTCGCTAGGATTAGAAAACCTAATTAATAGCCCTAAAGGTGAGGGATGATTATTTTTGTATTTTTATATTTTTGTGAAAGCAAGTAAAATCTCGGGTTTTGGAAGAGTGGGCGGAATTAGTTGCTATTCAACTAACCCAAAACTAAGATGCAATCAAAATAAAATACTAAAAATGAAAATAAACTAATTATACTAAGGTTGTGAGCAGTAATTGGAGAAATTGTGTTTACTTAGACTTCACTACTCCCTAGATATCTTTTACACGTTAATTACTTGTTACACTTGTATGGATGACGGATTGTATTCCTTAATACCATTCGTGGGGTGGCATACATAACTCCCCAACTCTATGAGCTCTTATCTCCTCCTACACCATGACCCAGCACAACTATAGGGATTGTAAACAGTGGCTCATGCATTAAATACAACCAATAAAGACCTAGTACGCCTCGGTTCATGTTTCTTAAGACGTTCAAGCATGTTATCATTTGGAGATCTGCCAGTTTTCTTAAGCCTAACATATAATATCATTCATCCAAAACAAGAATAGACAAGTAATCAACACATAATCAACATCTAGGTTTCATTAGATCTAAGCAAACACAAAAGAGATCTAGCATAGCATAGTAGAATTGAGACAAGAACAAGATATAAACAACCAACACATAGACATATTGATTGAATTGGAAGAACACTTATCTCAATTACAATGCAAGGTCTCAAGGGTTTGGAACCCTTGAAAAACCTGTAAAAGATACACCAAAATCGTCTTTAGGGTTTCACCAAAACTTCTCTCCCTTTTAATGAAAAAACTAGAAAACTATATATAGGAAAAGTAGGCTGACGGCGTCAAGAGTTACTTGTGACGCCGTCACCTCGCCGCCATATACTTCCTCGGACGGCCTTGATCTACTTATGACGGCCTATGTGACGCCGTCACCGACCACGGTATTTTATTCTTGCCACCTTGACGCCGTCATGAAGGCGTTTGACGCCGTCACCACCTTCGGTATTTTAATCTTCATGTCTGACGCCGTCAAGGTATTACTCTTGACGCCGTCACCTTGTATCTTCAGCATGGAAATTTGGTACTTTGCCGTTTTCTTCACTTTTATGCTCCAAAAACGTCCAAAATGGCTTCTTTTCCAGAATTCACTCTCCAAACACCTAAAATCACAAAAGGAACGATTTAGGGCAATATTTGATCAAATAAATTCGAATTCGGGCTTAAATGACCCCCTAAAAACGGATCATTTTTCGCCTCATCAGGTATTTTTTATTATTTATTTTAGTTTAAATTAATTAAATAATTAGTTTTAATTAATATTAAATAATTAAAAAGTAGAAAAAATAGGTTTTCTGTTTTAAAATTAGTTTTATAATATTTTAGATTTTTCTAAATTTAATTTTCATTTTTCTAGTTAATTTTCATAATTAATTAATAATTAGTGTAATTTAGTAATTAAAAAGTAATTAATAAATAGTAATTAATTAATAGTAATTAATTAAATAGTGTAAAAATTATTTTTCTTTTTCTAAAAATTTTCTTATAACATTAGGATTGTAAAAATATAATTTTCACGTTCGTAGGACTTTATTTGCTCACGTTTCACTTTTTATTTTGCGTGTTCGCGTTATTTTTAATTTAAACGCGCATTTTTAGGTTTACTCACGTTTCTAGGTTATCTGATCATCAGTAATAGTCATAATAGTGTTTCTAAGTTATTTTCAATCATAATCTCTTAGTATAATCACTTAAATCAAATTTTTGATCTTCCTGTTAAATCACCCGATCACTTTAAACGTTTTTGAATACAATTGCTTATCTCGCTGGGACATAACGACCCGGGAATACACTGTACTCCTTGGTTAGTTGGTTTTAGATGTTTGACTTGGTTGACCATCACCTGTTTAACTTAGTTGACCATTTAGGACCAATCAAAATTTGGCGCCGCTGCCGGGAAGGTAGCTGCGTGTTTAAAACGTTTCTTAGAGATTAGTGGTTTTTTCATTCATCACTGTATAAACCCACCACCTTTTTGTAAATTTAAATCATAAAACAAAAACGCCATTAACACTTTTCCTAAAGTGTTAACAACACCAAAAAAATCAAAAACAAACAAAACAAATCGTTACGTTTTCTATATCGTGTTTCTTTTAAGGTGATTCTTAAAGAGATACGATTTTGGTAAACGAATCGATACCAAAAATATTGTCCAAAAGTTTTTTCACCCATACACAAAAACCCAAAAACATTCATCTCTTTCTTGTGAATAATAAATTACATAAAAACAAACCGTCGCAAACCAAGGCAGAACACCTACCAACTGGGGGTGTGGACATAATAAGTTCCCAAACCAAAGATAAAAACATGCCTTTGTATCCTTGTGAGTGGTGTACCTTTCTTAAAGAAGCCATTCATTTGTGATTATTGGTTTAAGTTCACTGTTGATTTGCCTCGATCTTGTTTTAATGAAATTTTGTGTTAGTGCATGCGCACTCGTTCACAATCGAAACGAAATCGTCAACTGAAAAACGTAACTGAGTTACGTCCTATTGTTGAGGATCCAGTTCCGAAAATGGACGGTAATCAAGAACCACCCATCATAGATGATGCAGCTCCTGATCTCCGAACGATGGAGGAGTTGTGTCAACCCACAATGCTTGGAAGAGGGGGCCCCATTGCCCCTCTTAACATTGCTGCCACTGATTTTGGACTTAAGCATCACATGATACAACAAGTCCAGAATTCGTGCCAATTTCATGGCTTACCTGGTGACGATGCAAATAAGCATCTTGATAAATTTCTTACCGTCACCCAAAGCATGAAGCAGAATGGTGTCTCCGATAATGCCCTTCGTCTATCTCTTTTCCCCTATTCTCTAACCCATCATGCCACTGCATGGTTTGATCGACTTTCTAAGAACTCGATTCACACTTTCAAAGAAATGGTGACTAAATTTTTAGCCAAATACCTTCCACCATCCATGGTTTCCAAGTTACGAAATGACATTAGTAACTTTCGTCAGCATCCCGAAGAGTCTCTATTTGAGGCATGGGAACGCTATAAGCTCTCAATTGATCGGTGTCCTAACCATAACATGTTGCTCGTTACCCAAATAGATACTTTCTATAATGGGTTGACATTGAGACACCGTGATATTCTCAATGCTGCTGTTGGTGGGACCTTTATGAAAAGGCGCCCCGAAGAGTGCTATGATCTCATTGAGAACATGACTGCCCACCATAATTTTTGGGATTCCTCAGCCGAGAGGGAAGAGTCATGTAAGTCTGTCACTCCAGCATCTTCTGAAATAGCGATCCTCACTAAAAAGATGGATGATTTCGCTACGGCTATGTTGAGGATGAACCAAAGTATCCAAAATCAACAAGCCAAAGCCGTTAGTCAAAGTTGAGAAACTTGTGGAGGTCCACATTCATATTCCGAGTGTCCAGCCACTAGTGGCTACCCTCATGAGGACGTATATGCTGCTCAAGGTTCCTATAATTCGGGAGGTAATAACTACCAACCGCAAGGGGACCGCAATCTTCTTAGCTATCGTTCTAACAATTTCCTTGGACCTCCCGGATTCAATCAAAACCCTAATGTCCCAAACCGTAACCAGAACCAAAATCAGAATCGAACAAACCAAGATTACCAAAACCAAGGAAATGTCAATAAAACCCAAAACCAAGGTTTCCATCATAACCAAAATCAAGGTTTCCAAAATCAAGGAAACTACAATCGAAACCAAGGTCAAAACAACTATCAGGGAAACAATTCTCATGGACATGGCAACCAGCATCAGGGAAATTTTCAAAACCACGGTTCTCATCAAAATAACCGGGCTCAAAATTTTCCCAATCAAACTCAAGCCATCACTCCAACTACTCAGCATTACCCTAACCAAGCTCCTCCTAACCATACTCAAGCAATTGTTCCAACTGGCCCATCACATGATGAGTTGTTGAGACAATTCATGAAATCTCAGAAGGAAATGAATAGGGTAATGATGACTCAGATCGCAGACCTTAAGACGTCTTTAAATGATCGACCCTCGGGATTAGGTATTACTTTACCTAGCAACACGATCTCTAATCCAAGGGGAGATGTTAAAGCGATCACAACGAGAAGTGGTGTTTCCTATGATGGACCCAAAGCTCGTACTACCTCTTCTTCTCCTCCCAAGGTAGTAGAAAGTGAGCCTGAGGTGACAAAGGACAAGGTGCAATTTACTAGCCCACGAAGTACCGCACATGTCCACCCTCAGGTTGTACCAGAAACCGTACCAAACCCAGGAGTTGTATTTGAACCACCAACAACTCCTGAAGAGAACCCTAAATCCAAACCTTCACTACCATATCCATCTCGGTTACAAGACCAGAAGCTCCGCGAAAAAGCAAATCATCAAATGGAAAAGTTTTTTCAAATTTTCCGAGATATTCATTTTGATATCAGTTTCGCGGATACTCTCCTTTTGATGCCTAAATTCGCATCGACAATCAAAAATCTGTTGAACAATAAAGAGAAGCTATTCGAAATGGCACGTACTCCTCTCAATGAAAACTGCTCTGCAGTTCTTTTGAAACAGCTTCCCGAGAAGCTAGGAGATCCGGGAAAATTTCTCATTCCATGTGTTTTCCCCGGAATGGCTGAGTTCTTCGCCTTGGCCGATCTAGGTGCAAACATCAACTTGATGCCTTATTCAATATGGAAAAAGCTCTCTCTTCCGGAACTCACCACCACCTGCATGACTCTCAAGCTTGCAGACCACTCAACATCTCGTCCTCTCGGCATTGCATAGGATGTATTTGTAAAGGTGGGAAACTTCCACTTTCCGGTAGATTTTGTGATTTTTGATTTCGATGCTGACCCGCGAGTTCCTCTCATACTTGGGAGAGGATTCTTAAGGACGGGTCGTGCATTAATCGATGTGCACGAAGAGGAAATAACTCTTCGTGTTGGTAATGAAGCAGTAATGTTTAACCTCGATCAAACTTCGAGGTACTCCTCTAATTATGACGCCGAATCGGTTAACCGAATTGATGTCATTGATGTTGCGTGTGAGGAGTACTCTCAAGAACTTCTTGGTTACTTACCGAGTGGCAGTCCCACTCCATCTACTGAGCCTATCATATCCGAATCTTCCCCTTCTCTCACTCCTTTTGAGGGAAGTGACTTCCTTTTGGAAGAGGTCGAGGCTTTTCTCGCCCAAGATAGTTCAATTTCGGGTAAATTTGATGAGGGCTATCTTGATCCTGAGGGGGATATTCTTTTGCTAGAAAAATTATTAAACGAAGATCCATCTCCCCCTCTTCCTCCAAAAATACTTCATAAAGAGGAAGTCAAAAATGTTGAAATAACTGATGACTTTCATGTGGTTGAGCTTAAGGACTTGCCGCCTCATCTTGAATACGCATTTCTGGAGGGTGATGATAAATTAGAGGATTTAAGTGTTGAGGAAAAGGCTGCTCTCTAAAGGTTTTGAAGTCTCATAAACAAGCAATTGCTTGGCGACTCTCCGACATCAAGGGCATTGACCCTGAATTTTGTACTCACAAGATTTTAATGGAGGATGACTTCAAACCAGCAGTCCAACAACAAAGAAGGGTGAATCCAAAAATTCATGAGGTCATTAAACAAGAAGTTTTAAAACTTCTTGATGCCGGATTGCTTTACCCTATCTCGGACAGTCCTTGGGTTAGCCCAATACATTGTGTTCCAAAAAAGGGTGGCATTACTGTTGTCACAAACGAGGAAAATGAGTTGATTCCCACTCGATTGGTTACAGGTTGGCGTATCTGTATTGACTATCGCAAGTTAAATGACGCCACCCGCAAAGATCATTTTCCTCTGCCCTTTATGGATCAGATGCTCGAGAGATTAGCGGGGAATGAGTACTAATGCTTCCTCGATGGTTTCTCGGGTTACTTTCAGATTCCCATTGATCCGCAAGATCATGAAAAGACCACTTTCACGTGCCCCTATGGAACTTTTGCTTATAAACGTATGCCATTTGGTTTATGTAATGCTCCGGGCACGTTTCAAAGATGTATGATGTCCATATTTTCCGACATGATCGGGAAAACTATGGAGGTCTTCATGGACGATTTTTCGGTCATTGGGGATTCATTTCAATCATGTCTCTCCCATTTAGACAACATGCTCAAACGTTGTGAAGACACAAAGTTATGTCTAAATTGGGAGAAGAGTCACTTTATGGTCAAAGAGGGCATTGTCCTCGGCCATAAAATTTCAAAGAATGGGATTGAGGTTGACAAAGCCAAAATTGATGTCATTGCAAAATTACCTCATCCCACTACCGTCAAAGGTACTAGGAGCTTTTTGGGTCATGCCGGTTTTTACCGTAGGTTTATTCAATATTTTTCTAAGATCGTCCGGCCTATGACCCACCTCCTCGAAAAGGATGCTCCTTTTATCTTCTCACCTGAGTGCGTAGAAGCTTTTGAAACTCTAAAGAAAAAGCTTACTGAGGCACCTATTCTTGTTTCCCCCGATTGGGACTTGCCCTTTGAACTTATGTGTGATGCTAGTGATTATGCTATAGGGGCAGTCTTGGGGCAACGCAGGTCTAAACACTTTCAGCCTATACACTATGCAAGCAAAACAATGACTGAGGCTCAAAGTCATTACACCACCACTGAAAAAGAATTATTAGCTGTGGTGTATGCCTTTGAAAAATTCTGGTCATATTTGATCTTGACCAAAAGCATAGTGTATACGGATCACTCGGCTTTGAAGTACCTTTTTGCAAAACAAGATGCAAAGCCGAGACTACTTCGTTGGGTTCTCCTCCTACAAGAATTTGATATCATAATTCGTGATAAAAAAGGAGCTGAGAACCTAGCTGCTGATCATCTCTCCCGTTTGGAAAACCCCCATCAAGATGTCTCCGAAAAGAAGGAAATTAATGAAACCTTCCCTCTTGAGACACTCAATGCGGTTGCCTTTCGTGGAGATTCTGTTACCCTATGGTTTGCCGATTTTGCAAAGTACCTTGCGGGTAACTTTATTGTGAAAGGGATGTCGTCCCAACAAAAGAGCAAGTTCTTTAAAGATGTGAAACATTATTTCTGGGACGACCCCTACCTTTTCAAAATCTGTGCGGATCAAGTCATCCGGCGGTGTGTATATGGTCAAGAAGCCATTGAAATTCTAAAGGCTTGCAATGCTGGTCCCACGGGGGGCCACCACAATCCAAATTACACCGCCAAAAAGGTGTTTGATTCCGGTTTCTTTTGGCCCACGATTTATAAGGATGCCCAAGAATTAGTCAAATCCTGTGACGCTTGTCAACGTCACGGGAATATTTCACAAAAGAATAAAATGCCACAAAATGCAATCCAAGTTTGTGAAATATTTGACGTATGGGGCATTGACTTTATGGGGCCATTTCCGTCATCTCATGGAAATAAGTACATACTCGTGGCTGTTGACTATTTGTCAAAATGGGTTGAAGCGAAAGCTTTACCCACTAATGATGCCCGAGTTGTTGTAAAGTTTTTGAAAGCTCTTTTTGCTCGATTTGGAACTCCACGTGCTATAATTAGTGATCGTGGTACGCATTTTTGCAATGACAAATTTGATAAAGTCATGCAAAAGTATGGTGTAACTCACCGTCTTTCTACTGCGTACCACCCTCAAACAAGTGGACAAGTAGAAGTTTCCAATCGAGGCATCAAGAGAATTTTGGAAAGAACCGTTGGTGAAAATCGTGCATCTTGGTCGGATAAATTATATGATGCACTTTGGGCTTTTCGTACAGCTTACAAAACACCCATCGGGTGTACGCCTTACAAGCTTGTGTACGGGAAAGCATGCCATCTACCGATCGAGCTTGAGCATAAAGCCTATTGGGCTCTCTAGCATGCAAATTTTGACCTCAAAACTACGGGTGATCACAGGAAAGTTCAACTGAAGGAATTAAATGAACTTCGTGATCAAGCTTATGAGAACTATTTGATCTATAAGGAAAAGACAAAGAAGATACATGACTCAAAAATCAAAAACCGCATTTTCAACGTTGGTGATCGAGTCCTTCTTTTCAACTCTAGACTCAAGATCTTCTCGGGAAAGCTCAAAACCCGATGGACTGGTCCATTCACTATCGTTAAGGTTTATCCTTATGGCACCGTCGAATTATCTCAAAATGACGGTCCTAATTTCAAAGTGAATGGACATCGTTTGAAACATTACTTTGGAGAGGACATACCATCCATGGTTGTCCCGGATCTCCAAACTTTCCCCAAGGACAATTAAATTCGGGGATCGAGTCAAGCTAGCGACTCGATAAACAAAAACAGTAGCAACAACATGGGTTTTCACCCGTGTCTCTGATTTCTTTCTACTTTCTAATACCCTAGTGTGGGGGAGTGGCCGTCCCCTGCAGCTATTTGAAATATATATATATATATTTGAAAAAAAAATGTGTGATTGTATGTACAGATAAATAAAGTGAAAAATACAAAACAATATTTCCATAGATAGCTTTTAATATTATCTTTTTACGTTCAAAGAGTCGGCATAATCGCCGGGACTTTGAATATTGAGGACAATATTCAATTCTAAGTGTGGGGGGGGGGGGAGGGGGGGGGAAATTCTAGCGAAGCAAACGGCTTTTGGTAAAGACTAATCAAATCCGTTGACAGCGGGTGGTTTGCTCAAAATCACACGGTTATCAGGTGTACCACAGTTCTCACACCTGACTACTCCAGAAGTGATGGCTTTTGGTAAAGAGTTTTTCAAATCCATCAAGTTTTTCTCAAAAGATTGCTAGGGACTAGCAATAGTTTAGTGTGGGGGATTGATGAGTGTGTAAATACTCATCATTTTTATCGTATCTGAACTGCCAAAACATCCAAAAACACTCAGAAACGCATCAAAATACAGAAATTATTCCAAAAGCGTGTTTTATATGTTTTAGATGCAAAATGTTTAAAAACAAATGAAAAACGAACAAAGTTTGCACAATTGGCAGTTTCAGTCCCTTAAGTTTCAAAAATTGACAAAACTAGTCCCTGGAAGTTTAAAATGAAAGAAAAGTCAACCCAAGGTTTTCTAAAGTCAAAAATTATCAAAAAAGATCCTTGGGTGAAAAGTTTGAGAAAATTACACGTTTGGTCCCTGCAGTTTGAAAAATGACAAAATAGGTCCCCAGGATTTTCAAATTTGGAAAATTGAAATTATGGTCTTTGGTTATTATTATATGGCAAATTTAGTCCTTGGTTACCATTTTGAAAAAGTTACAAACCAGACCCCTAACTTTCAGTAATTACATTTTTGGTCCTTGTGAATTTCACACTAAAATACCAAACGGATCCTAATGTTTTTACTACTCCTTTTAATCCAAAATAAAACCTTACCAAAGCCTACTCCATCCCTTTTGCTGGCCCAATCCATCACACAGCCCACCCACCAAACCGTTTCAAATAATAACCCCAACCTTTGACCGACTTTGACTCCACCTCACCCCTACCTCCCTAGACCTGCAACTCCAACACCATCATCACAAACCCACCCCCCACCCCCTCTGCTACACTCAACCCTCCCCCTTGCATCACCATCCAAATACTACTTCCAAATTACCACCCCTGGCATCAATAAAATCCAACAAACAGACAAATTAGTTTTGGGCGCCAAAATCTTTAAATGGCCAGGATCAATTCTTATCATCCAAGGGTGTGAATTCAAGCTGGGAAAGGACACGAGGGTGCTCAGAAACCCTAATTGGAGTGTATAAAAGGAGAAAAGGAGCAGTGTAGCATTAGTTAGTTTTTAGTTGTAATTTTAGCTCATTTCAAAGTATTGTAACTTTTAAATTCTAGCATTGCAATTGTTATTTTCATTTAATAGAAGACTTCATTTCAGAAATTCAAGTTTCAATTCTATTTTCAGTTTCATCAACAATAAAATATATATATATATATATATATATATATATATATATATATATATATATATATATATATATATATATATATATATATATATATATATATATATATATATATATAACAGGAGGCATTTGAAGAAAATGCCACCTCATTGCCCAGTAATTCATTATCAGCCATGTCATCACATTCAGGCCATGTAAGAAGTATTTTTTTTTCATAAATTTTCGGATTTAATTTGTGTAAAAAAGGAGTTGCCAAGATTCGAACTTGGGATGGGAGACACAAATAAACAACACCTCAACCACTACACCAGCACATTACTTGAAATTTATTTTACAACTTATAATCTATAAAGGTATGTAATTAAAGAATCTTCTACCATAATAAATCCCATACAAAACATATTATCAGAAAAACATACGTATATTTTTTAGGGTTTCGCTAAATCACAGAAATCCTCCTAAAAGCCACGACATCTCCTTTATTTGATTATATTTTGCATAACCATTTGACTTATTCATATGATAATGATTTGATTATTCACGAGGTTATTTGTATCACGTTTTATGGTTTTTTTTTACAAATCACGCATAGAAAAAAGGTATGCCTCTTTTCCCTCAAAACCCTAATGATGAAACTTTGTTACCGTGTATGCATATATTGGTTTGTTTGCAGCTTTTTTCAGGTTAGAAGTTTTCTTTGCAGGTTAGTAGTGACTATTAGTTGAAATCGAGCAAATAAACTTTTATACATAATGGTTATTCACTGATTTAAAAGTTTATGAATGCATTCTCCAATTCGCTCTTTTTCAGCCGTTAGAAATCATCCTATTTGAAGCATTGCAAACGTGAAAAGGAATGCTCTAAATCATCTCTTTCTCTCTCCAAACTCATATATACAGTGATCGGCTAATCAGGTAGTAGATAAATTATTTGCAGTTAACTTAACGTGTTCTTCGTTTGCTTTGATAAACAGTGTATACTTGAGTTGTTTTTTTTTGCTATATTGTTAATAGTCTGATCACTTTATATACAGTTTCGTATGTCGTGAAGGTTATCAGACTCTTCTAAACACTAATATGGAGAGAGAGCTTGATGATATGGTATGATTGCGAGAAGAACAATCTGAATGAATTTACTTTTATTAGTGCTCACAAACATACATGGAATTGTTCACAATACATGACATGCGAATGCAATAAGAATCATATGACATACATGGGATTGTTTTATGTAAAGTACACAGATTTACATATATAATGCAATGTTGATTTTTTACAGGCACATTTTTTTTAAGCTGCTGTAGCTTATAAAAAGAAGATGTATTCACAGGTAATATTTGATTCATCTTTTAGATAACAAAACTATTTCTTCTTCTAAACAAAAAGTTCAAATAACCAGAGTAATCATTAACTAGAGTAAATTTTGTGTCATTAAATGTGTTTACTCAATCAACCTTGATTCATGTTAATATCGGGCCTCAAGCTGTTCATCTTGTTGCTCTAAAGGAGGTATATTATCTCAATACATAGTGATTGCTTCCAGTGTCGAAATCTACATTAAATTTATACGGGATGCGGGTAAATATAACTTGCTCACTTAAAAAAATTTGTCAAGCTAATTATGAATGAATTGGTAAGGGTAAAAATTAAAAGCTAATCAGAATTGAATTGTTAGTTAAGAAGCTGCATCTGAAGACTGATTTCCAATAGATCTATAGCTGCAAACCTTTTAACTTTGAGGGGTGTTGGCATTGCGTTATGAGATTAATTATGTGATATGGCATAATGAGTACTAGATAATCAACTATAAAAAAATGGGCTTGGCTGCAACCAAGGTTTTTTTTGGGTGTGTGGGGTCATATAAATTGTGATAATTAGATAATTAGTTGTTTAAGTATCTGGCATATTCAAGTAGAGGTCAGGCAGTGGCAAATTCCACATCAGCAACCTTCTTACGTGTTTTTGGTAGTGAGTTGATTCAAAAGTACCTTAGAGATGGCCCTAAACTGGTTATGGAACTATTTAGAGTTGCAGATGATCTCTCCCATCGCCTTTATCGATGAAATTGATGCTGTTAGTACAAAGAGGTACATTCAATGGCATCAGTGTCTTTTAACCTTTACTATAGATGTGAGGTCTAACTATGTTAGCTATGCACAAGTATGACACTTGCTCTGGTGGTGAACGTGAAATTCGAAGAATTGTGTTGGAATTGTTGGATGAGGTGATGTAATGGTGATTTTGGCTACAAACAAAATTGAAAGTCTTGATCCAGCTTTGCTTCGACCCGGTCGCATTGATAGGAATATTGAGTTTCCACTTCTCAACATTAAAACTAGGAGATGTATTTTCCAGGTACCGTTTCAACTTTCAACAATACATGGGTGGGTAATGTTACAAAACGGGTTCAGATTAGCATGTGCCATTTTTAGTAGACTTGGATTGACATGGACTAAGCTGGGTTCGCATGATACTTTCCCTTTTCAATTTAAATATTTAATTTGTTAATCATATTTTTAAATGTAATTACAAGAATATACCTGTATAACCAAATGACCCACAATAGCATAAAATTGAAGAATAGATAAGCAACTCCAAACCTTCCGAGCTTGAATCAAGTTCAGTATCTACTTTTCTTTTTATCATTCTTCAACTCTACTAGAACCATCATTCACTCTTCTTATGATCTCGATAACGTCATATGATTCAATTATTATATGCATACCATATAATGCTAATGGTATTACAGAATACCTGATGGAGGGCATTGCATTTGTTCAGCTTATATACAGTAATAAATAGTTAGTTTTAGTTTTTATTAGAGAAAAAAAGTTGGTGAAAGTTTTATATATGCGACTAAGCAGGTAAAATGGTATTATATCTGTAATCATGTTCATGTGGTAGAGTTGTTTAGTGTGTGGGTTACTTCAATCCTTCTTGCTCGAAAAGAACTTCTGATCTTAGAAAACAACATTGGCCTTTTCGTGTTTTGATGAAAGAGTAGTCAATGTTAGCTTATCGTCAACGGATAAACCTGCTCTTTTTCTTTTCAGTTATGATTTCTTTTATATATTTACGTGATTGTCATGTAACTAAAATACCTATTGACTCACATGAATAATTTCTTTATAGATCATTATAAGATAATTATAGAGAATGAAGGCTTTTTTGAAGCTCATTACAAAAAAATTGGTGGCTCAAAAGCCGGCTTCAACCACGCCGCGGGAAGAATATACTAATACTGCTTACATAAGACCTAATTGCCACGCAGAAATATTTATGTGAATAACAATTAGCAAGAACCTGTAATCTTTGAATCAGATGGTTTTAAGTGTTTAGTTAAGTTTCCTTTTTAACGCAAATATGTACTTAAAGTAATCTGTTTAAATTTGTAGTATACAAGTAGTTTAATTAAGCAATCCCAAACACCCCCTTAAGTGCTATATATATGAACGTGAGCAACATGTACCTTATTAACCTACTTTATATATTTCTGACTTTTCTCTCATGTAGTTATTAATCATTAACAATGTAGGTTGAGCTAAGCATAAATTTCAAAATTTTTGTTTCTGTTTTAGTTTTTACTAAATCTTAAAATACTATATTTCCTTTCTATGTATTTGAGAACTCCTATTCAAATTAACCCACACAATGGTGTGTTTTATATAGATGCGGCAATGCATCAGATAATATCCAGCATATTAACATCAGTTCCAATTTGCATGTGGGATAATAAGCTTTTGGCCTATTCGAAGCAATGCATCAGATAATATATATTGAACACTTCTTGCAAAAAATGCAGTTCACGGGGCCATGGCAGGATACTCAGGTTTCACAGTTGGACCTGTCAACAACAAACATGCATTGCATATATTCGAATTGGGGTAAGTGGTTCTGTCATGAATATAGTATAAGTCAATCTTTGTTGTCAGATTATAGTTGACTTTCCTATACTTTATTGTCAACTTTTTCACAGCCTTTCGTAATATGCATGCGTCTTATATGGGTGTCTGTTTTGACTAAATATGATACATAATTCCTAAAATGGCAACAAAGATTTCTGATCAGCTGGATGAGATTTGTTTTCATGGATTACTTAAATAAGTAGCCACTCTCATTTCAACCAGTTAGTCTAGAGGTGGACCAGTGACGGATCTAGCCGGAAATCTAAGGTGGTTCCTTCATTTGGTCAAGTAAAAAAATTCAATAGGTCAACCAACCAACCGATCAATTTTCGGGTCGGACCGGGTCCAATATTACAAGATGCGATAATAATAAAAAATATTAAACATAGGATTGTAACATAATAGTGAATACGTTTACAATTTTACTTTCACTTGCGTCTTCCTAGGTTTCATAACTTGAAAACGAGCAATGATTGTATCGTTACTAATGCCTTCTAATATATCCTTTTCAACATACGAGACTAAACAATCATGCATAAAGTCATCCCCCATTTTATTGCGAAGATCACTCTTAATGAGCTTCATTGCCGAAAACGCACGTTCCACGGTGGAAGTTGCAACCGGAAAAATCAATACTAACTTGATGAGAAGATATACATTTGGGTAGATTTCATTTTTCTTTGTTTCAACCATCTTCTTGCATAGATCTTTAATATCTTTCAAGGTAGCAAACTCTTTATCTCCACTTACATCCACAATATAACGTCTAATTTCTAACTCAAGTGAATCATAAGGTGTTGGAAACTCTTCCGGATAAAAAGTAGCCAACTCTATTAGATCGTCGACTTTAAATGCTTCAAAGGACTTACTTGGGCACAAAGAAGACATACAAATAAGTAGTCTCGTGTTCACCGCGTTAAAACGATGATTGAGCTCTTGAAGTTGCATATCAATAACCGAGTAAAGTACATCAACTTGATAATGGTGCAAGTTGTTAACCTAAAAAAATAGTTAATATCATATTGTTAGTGGTTAATCTCTTAAGTGCGAAATAGTCAAACAAATCAATCTACTATATTATAGTAGAAATTCCTAACCTTTGAACCAATGCGGCGACTTATTCCATCAAAATATGCACCATTCATATCAATAAGTTCACAATCATATTTTTCAGAAAACAAAGTAACCTTTTGTATAAGAGGTTCCCATCCTCCATTCCTCATGTCTTGTAATCTTTCTTTAGAAGTCCTCACTTGATGCATTGCATTAACAATTTGTTGGTCTTTCTTTTGTAATGTTTTATTTAAACCATCCGTCTCCCCTAAGATGTCAACCATCAAGTGTAAACAAAACACAAACTCAAATGTTTTGATTTTTCTTAAGACACGAATTGCTTCGGCTCTATTGTCTTGATCACTACTATCAACGCCAAGGTCTTGAAGTACTTCACAAATTGAAGGATATATTTTCTTGATATTTAATAGTGAACCATAATGAGAGCCCCATCTAGTGTCACATGGCCTTTTTACACCGTATTCTCGATTCATCCCTTTACCGCTTTCAATATCACCTAAACAAAGAATTGTACAACAGTATTATTTAGTGATAGCTCAAGTACATAATTTCTATAATACAAAATAGAAAAAAAGAAGAAAAAAAATCAGCCCCCATAATTAAATAGTATATAGTTAAAACAAACCTTGTGCCAATGATGCTACAATGTTGGTTGCTTGTTTCTCCCTTAGTTTATCCTTTCGCTTATAGGAAGATCCAATAAGATTAAGCAAACGAGTAACGGTAAAAAAGAAATCATTAATTTTACCATGATTCTTTGCAACAAATACAAGTGCTAACTGTAACTGATGAGCAAAACAATGAACAAAGTATGCGGATGGTGCATCGTTTTGAATTAAGGTCCTCAAACCATTGAATGCACCACTCATGTTACTAGCTCCATCATAACCTTGTCCTCGGATTCTAGTATGACTCAACTTCAATTTTCCTAGCATTGCACAAACATAATTCTTTAGTGCCAAGCCCGAAGTATCCTCAACCTTCTTAACACCAACAAGCCTTTCCACAACTTCCCCATCTCTATTTACAAATCGTAAAACCAATGCCATTTGCTCTTTACAAGACACATCACGTGACTCGTCTACTAAAATTGCAAACAAATCATCTCCAAGCTCTACTTTAATAGCATTGATTATTTCATCCGCACATGCGGTTGCAATATCTTTTTGAATACTACCACATGTCATTGTTGCATTTTTTGGAGCTTTCTTTAATGCCGCACGCCACGCTAGATCACATCGATTGCCTAACCATCTTAAAAGTTCAAGAAAATTACCTTTGTTGTGTGACTTTCGTTTCATCATGACCACGAAAAGATAATGCTTGTCTTAATAAGAATCTAACAACATCGATTGAACAACATAAACGGATGTAGTATTCATCTTTTTCTAGAGAAGTTTGATTATCAAAGGCAGTTGTAATGGATTGTTTTTGGTTAATCAAGCTTTGACATTTTTCTACTGCAAGAATGTGTGGCTTTCCTACATTGTGTTCAGCTAGCCCCGTTTTCCTATTCCAAGCTCTAAATCCATCTTTTACAAAACTATCCGACCCCCCTTGATTCTTTATCTCGGATTTGAATAGATAACAACATAAGCAAAAAGCAGCTTCCTCTTTTACACTATATTCCAACCAATATTTATAATCATCAAACCATGAAGCAACAAATCGACGAGGTTTACCTCCGATATCCCTAACTTTGAAATTATGATTTTTAGGTTGGAAAGGCCTATTAATCAAATACGCTCGTCTAATCTCATCTCGTTGATTTACATGGTACTCATCTATACTTTTTCGATCTTTCGGATCAACAGGAAGATCTTTTAAATCAATTTTCATATACTTTCTTTGCTCTTTATCTCCATCTTTCGAGGTTGAACTAGATGCTCCCTTTTTGATTAAGAACTTCAACATTTTAACTAAAACAAATATGAAAAATTCAAACTTTTAATGGGTGATCACATAATAGCATAATACACATCTTAACCTAAAGACTAATTACAGTCCTAAACAACAAACCCTAAAAAACAAATAATAGTTATACAGTAGGTCAATAGTACAATTACATAGCATACTACCATTTAATTAGTCATAGAAACTAAAAATAATAAATAAACTAAAGAACAAATAAATTACAATTGGATTGTTGAATGAAATCTGTGAGTAATCTGTGAGTCGATCTTCCCTTCGCTGCTCCAAAAGAGCACAACTGCCAATGATGGACTTTGCATGCTTTTTTATTTAACCTAATTATTAAGTAATAGATGGGCTAATTATTTGGGTTATTTGATATTTGGGCTAAGAATATTTTATACTAAAAGTAAAGTATTTTTCAAAAAAATTCATAAGGTAGTTCCCAAATAATTTCTAAGGTGGTTCCTAAATTTTTTTTTACATCGCTTCTAAAAGATTTCGTCGTGCAAGGTGGTTCCCGGGCACCGCCTCACAACACATAGATCCGCCTCTGGTAGGTGGACAAGCATCCCTCTCATGGTGCTCATCACCACAATTTCTTACATGTCACTACCTATACTGCTCAAGAATGGCCAGAAACTTTTGTAAGGTACATGTTAATTGTCATTGTTTATATCAACCATAAAAGTAACATGCTTATTACCAGTAATGGTAATGAAATAGTAGGGACATGTGGGTTGAGTACGGGTTAACATGGGTTGAGTATGAAACAGATTATTTTTACATATATGGTATTAGATTGTGTAACAAAAATGAAACAACAATCCACGTTTTTCATAAGTGGTCATGGATAACTTTAAGGCATTTGATTTTTTAAAAAATTCAAAACTCTAATGGATACAGTTTGTTGTATCGACATTGGTTGTTATTAAGGTGTCTTAATCCACTTAAGGCAGTTGCTATGAAACGTGTCGGAGGATCGGGTCAGCACTATGATGGGATTGGCGTGTTTAGTAAGTTGATGAAATATGATTTTGCGGCTGAGTATGGTTCAGGGCCTGGTATGCGATTGGATAATGCTGGTGGGTGGGTGAGAGAGGTTGTGGTGATCACCAAATGAATGTTACTGTTGGTCTGTTGTTAGCGTCTGTAGGTGCAGTTTGTTTGTAAGTTTTCGATTTTTTTCTTAAGAAGTTGTTAACTGCATTTGTTGGCTGTGATCTAGGGGAAAAGCATTATAATTTGGATTTCATTCATATAGTATGTGACAATCTAGCTTTTTCAATAAAACTATATAGGATGTTTGCACTTTTGTTATATCAAATAAATGAGAGCCAAGATAATTATGACATCATGATGTTTTTATTTATGAAACTCATAGTTTTTAGTAATTAGTTGAATACTTTATTGTTTTATTGATCAATCTAATTATCTTTAGTAGTGATGGCTCTTCCCCAAACTAATATCAGGAGTGATTACATGCAAATCTCATTTCTTTTTGTACATTGCACTTATGTTTACTTTCTTTTGGTAACTTTAATTGCAGTTGTAAGGTTAATGATTGTGCTTTGCACACTATAACAGTAGCATTACGCAAACAACCACATCAGCAGAACATTTGTTCTTAGCCACTATGTTGCTTTTATATACAAACTAAGTTAATGTTTCCTTGATATCTTCAGCTGTATAAGTTGATTAACACCGTATAACAATATGCCGGAACAAAAACTACAGGTAATAACGAGGAGGAAGTGGTAAACACTCCAACGAGTGAGCCTTTTGGAGGAGGGTTCAGCAGCCATTTGAATAACACCAATATTGTGAGGCGGCAGGGGTGTCATTTGAATAACAAAAACTACAGGTAATAATGAGGAGGAAGTGGTAAATGCTCCAGCGATTGAGTTTTTCGGATGAGGGTTCAACAGCCATTTGAATAACACCAATATTGTGAGGCGGCAGGGGTGTCATTTACTGAACTGACTGACATCTCAGCTTACGGGCGGTGAACGACCATTCCAAAAATAAGTTGCGATGATCAGCTTAGCAGTGCACCGTGATCTTCTTATATTAGTGCACCGTGATCTTCTTATATTATATGGTTTTTTTCTTTGCCTTTAACCAAAAAGCTTTTGATCTTCCCATCTATGTCTAATGGTAGTGTCACCATCAACAATTAGTGTCTAATAGCAATGCTGCTTCTTGCATCAAGGGTAAAAACTTGAACTTGTTGTTTCATTTTTTGGTATATGAAGATGTGTATTGGATAATTAAATGATATCACACAACACTACAACATGAACTCTCTGCACCTTTTAGTTTCTAAACACGGTATTGACCAAATTGTTGAAAACACACGCCAAAATATAACAACCTACATATGAGTGAGAAGAAGGTTAGTCAGTTGAACATGTAAAATACATTTTAAGTGATACTAAATTTTTGCGACATCCTGGTGGTGTTTCAGGTATTGGAAGCCTATTCAGATGGATGCAGTAGCAGATGTCTCTGCAGTTTCTTTGTCGGCGCCTTCTGAGAACAGTTACGTTACCAATATCGCCCATGGAGGTGAGTCAATAGGTAAGCACATTACTTTTTGATTACATTCTTTTCAAATATCATTTAAGTTGTGTTAATTCTTACTCTCTTAAGTATTTAATAGTTGGTATTCATAGGATGACATGAACTTTTGTTAGTTATTTGGGTCCTTCTACATAGGCACTTCAGAGTACTAAAAGAAAGTGGCAGGGGGTTTCTTCAAATACTATGCCAAATACATATTCAGCCATAGAGAAATCTGATATGCATGAGACAACGGAACCTCATAAAATCTACGCACATTTGTTATAAACAGGTACTATATAACAGCAGCTAACATGTTACTAGGGGTTGAAGGTCCGGGGATATCATCAGTAGAAGATTTTAGCTGATCCAGAGAAGAATCAACCAACTGGTGTGCATCAACAAACATCTTTGATCCCAGTTTTACTCCAAACACCACAAATATTGGTTCGTTGAATATAGGCCAATTTTCGCATTAGCTCTTTCAACTGTCCAACTTATAGATAAGAAGGAGCTCAATTATGCCATGGAAAGGTATGGACATATGAATTTGGCTAGATAATATTCTTGCTATCTTTTTCCAATTGTAATTTGTAACAATATGTAACATGTGTTCTTAATTCACCACAGATATGGTAGTAAGTTTATGGATTAGTATCAGGTTAACCATTAATAAATAGCTCAATCAGTGTGACATAAAAGAAAACAATAAAAGCTTCCCAGAATATATAGAAGGAATTTAGAATGCCTAAAAATGTGCAAAAGATGTCAACTTCATCGGTGAAACCACAAGAAGAGCCATGGCAAAAATGTTCGGAGATAGTCACGCCGCTGCTTTTGAGGGTGCACGGAGTCAGTTTTGGGTGCTTGATGCTAATGTATATAATTCATATCTCATATACGTTTTAAGCGGTCTAAATATATAGAGCCTGATCACATAAGAGCGCAACGATATCTATACTCTGGTGCAAACACAAGCAATTTGACATTCAATACCGGTTCATTTCTACCCGTTCTTTTATATTTATTTCTTTATTTCATGGTACTATAATCTAATATGAATGATGTATAGGGACATACGAAACAAATTTATTCTATTTGCTGGGAGCCGAGAGAACTAGAGGCCCAAAATTGGTCTCAACAGTGACATTGACATAAAAGTCAACAGGACTTATAAGCGACCATGCACAACTTTGAAATTGAAAAGAATGTTTTTGGAGCAAAACACACCACTGAACTTAGGCTATCTTGATATGACACACTGATGTTTGCCCACATCACTAGCCATTAACTTTCGAATGTTACTCATATAACCATGTTTCCATTACTTTGGAAGACAAAACAAAGAAGTATGAAAAAGACGTCGAAATTCTGGGATTTGCAAAGCTGTTCAATAATGAGCTCATGTTGGATAACATCAGCAGGTTAGTTGATTGACGATCATCTGATAACACCTAATCTTGCATAGCTAAAGGTAAATATTCTGGAACACTACGCCTTTTCTTCTTAATTGAATGAAACTTAAAAAGTTATCCACTCTTGAATTCAATACAATCAACAAAAAATGATTGCGATGGAGAGTATGCTGAAGCTGATGATAAGAATATGCTATACATATCACGTAACATTGAAATAAACAAAGTAAGCCTTATTCAACTCATATCTTTATGTTCATAATTAGTATTTTTTTTCCTGATGTTATTAGAATCAGATTATCAGTTATATGTCACAAGCTGTAAAAATAGTGTTTGGATGTACTTCAGCTGTATAAGGCTGCAGTAATAATAATGTTTGGATGTGCTTCAGAGTGTTAAAAAAATTTCTGACTACGATGAAATTAATCGATAAATTGACTAAAAAGGACAATTTGGTTAAGAAGTGAGTTCTGTTATAAACATATGTGAAGTTTGGTTTGAAGAATGTCTACTTTATGTTACCTTTAGATAATCAGTTGTGTTATAAATGAAACTGATTATCCAGAAGCATGCTTTGTTTATCCTAACCTTAATAGCCGAATAATATGACTTCAAGTTGCAATAAACAGTTATAAATCATAATTCCAAATACGCAAATACCCATTAATTATTCGCCACTACTATTCTTGATCTTCTTTAACTTGTTTAAATGGTTGTCACAGACATCTTGGCTGGATGGAGGCAAACTATGGAAAAATATCATCAAAAGGCTATGTAAGTTATCTCGAGCATATGAACTTCCAATTTTTCGTACTTCGTGCTACTTAATGTTTAACATAATTTGTTTTGTCTCATTTTAAGGGAAGTAGTTAGAAAAATTGCAAGGCTTACCTAAACTATTTTCTTATTTAGACTTACTAATCTGGCAATAACAGGAATTACATTTTGGTTTAGGTTTAGGTTTGAAATGGTTCAGGGAGGTTTGGAGGTGGCTAAAGACCCACGGACATGGAGACACAATCCTTGCGCAAGGCTTAAGGGAAAAGTTTTAATCAAGCTATGTTACTATGAAGTTAATTATAGAACAAAATTTTAGTCTAGAAACTATTTGCAATAGTAAAGTAAGACAGGTTTATGTGCATTATTATATTGTAATTGTGTTTTTTTTATTAAATTATTCTAATGTTTTTTATTATTATTATTATTATTTTTTTGTGTGTGTAAATTAGTACGATATGGATGATTATCGTGATAAAGATAGTGACTGAAGAGATATGAACAGGGATAGGGAACTGTGCAATCTTTTTGTTACCTATGATCTTTGTGTTTCTTCTAAAAATTTGCAGGGCCACTATGTGTAACGGTGACACATATTTTGGGACAATCACAATGATCTTTTTTAAGTTTTGTCCTGATTACAGTTTGATGATCGTTAGCGTGTAAAATTTAATGTGATTCACGTTGGACACTTGAGAGAGTTGTCAAATACGAGTAATAGTGTTGAGCTTAAGCTGTTATAAAAAGTAAAAACTAGACAGGTAAGATCTCAGTGCTAACATATTATTTGTGGATGTTAATATAACAGGACTTCGGGCCCTAGACTCTACCCAGCCAGCACATAAACAAAACTTAACCGATTGGATTAAACCATTTTTAACTGACTGAAGGAAGCTAAAGAAAGCAATGAACTCACGTCTCGAAGGAAGATAGCATTCAAAAGCTACAAGCCAAATTTCTCAATTATCCAGTACGTGTCTCGAGCCAGAACCAAAGACCCGACCATCTATGACAGAAATAGTTTTAAAGCTAGAACAACTTGATGCGATCAATGAACGACCAAAGGTAACCATTATAGCAATTAGAGCTAGAGCTACTTAATCTTTGTTTTTGTTAGTTTGAGTTTAGATCAGTCAAAGCTAGAATATCTTTTCTACACTTCTATACCTTTTGAAAAAGACAAAAACTATTTGCTCCATTTATGTTGTATTGAACTTTAGAGTAAAGGTGTAACTGACACAAGTTCAGCGGCTTGGGGTGACGCTTCAGGAGAGGGCCCGATCCTCATGTGCTTTGGCATATTTTCGTGAATGGGTAACTAATGCGTTTACAAGTTAGCCAAAAAAACATACTATATACAGAAGTCGGACAACTTGCAGCTTGGGGTATTGTTTTTTTTTTTTTTACCATATTCTTTGTTTTTTATCTGTAATCACAATTTCAAACAAAATAAGCACATTCAAACACTATTTCGGTATTTCCTACAACCGGTTTTATTACAAGTTTACAACTGCTTATCTGATTCTAAGTATTCCATTTCATTGTCGTAACTTTAGAAAGTGTATGTGCCTCATATTAACTAGACACTCCCTTCTTTATATACACAATTGACACTATGACTAATAGTTACGAGAAGCAATAGGGGGTGTTTGGGATAAGTAGTTGCTGAAAAAGCCCTTTGCTTTATATTAGCGCTAACACGCCCCTGCAATTGAAAAGACAGTAGTTAGTCAGATAAGCAAACCTAAAAGCTCTATTGAAACTGCTTCTAAGGTTTAAGCACTTAAAAATAAGTACTCCCGAACACCCTCATAGTGTTTGTACCACAAGGCTTATGCTACATGAAATAAGCCGGATAAATAAGCTAACACAAACACCCTTCTAATAATTATGTTTTTCGAGTTTATAAGTAGTATTAGATAGTGTAATTAGTATCTTGCATCCAACTTAAGTGCTTATATATATTATGCTTTTGCTTATTTGTAAACTTGATAAAACAGTTTTGATGAAAATACTCATGTGCTTTAAATCTTTTATTACCTGTAGCAATTCACAGATATTAAGTTTCCAAATTTGTTTCATTTTTATTGTTAATTTTATCTCTTCTCAAAAGCAATTTTATTGACATTTTACCTCTATTTACTTACTTTTTGTTTTAGGTCTTTCGTTTTGCTGACACATACAGAGGTGCATTTAGTGATTCTTTGTACTCTGCCATTTGCTCATTTTACTGTGACAACAATGGTTATCAGGTACCTATCTTCTTCAACTCTTTGATTTGTTCTCTATAACATGTATAACAAGTTGAATGATTGTGGAAACGAATGGCTCCAAGCATTGTTGCTAAGGGGTTAGTTTTACCTATTTAGGATGAATTGCTTTGGACAAGAGCTTGGTTGCAAAAGGTGTAGAAAAACGGAAATACAGAGAGTGCAAGGTACGTAACCAAGAGAGCTTTGTTTTCTCAACTCAAAGCTCATTCAAAATTGTATGAAGATAACCCATTTTGTATATTTCCCAATTGCTGTAGAAGGTATTCAATATGGTGACTCTTCCTTTTGGTACAAATTATTAACTATAGGGTACTAAAGGCACCTGGGGTAATTTTATTTTGGCGGCCCAAGTTATGTATAATATGAAATGATACATATTTTTGAAATATCAACTTTGAATGGTGGCATTTGAATGCTTTTTTGGTTTTTAGCAAAGAGCTGTAGTTGAGACTTGATGCAAGCAATGATCGCTGCTATTGGTTAAAGTGAGGATGATGTATAATTTTATTTTATTTACCTAAACTTAATGTGATAGATATCAGTTTGAACATAAAAAAAACCCTAGGTTCATGGCGAACATTCAAAACCCTATTTAATATATATTTAGATTATATATTGCGATCACTTTATAGTTTATATACAAATAAAAAAATTAGCAGATCGAAAGCATCTCCTTATTAATTCCCATCCAATTGATTTAATTGCATTGTTTGGGTTTTTTTTTTTTAACTATCTTCTTATTCGTCACTCGGGTACTATTATTCTTTGTTTACATTAATGTAAATCGCTTTGATAATTGGTAGGTTCAATAATGGAAGATTAACATGCTTTTGTCAATGCTAAACAATATCATGGCATTTCGGGTCAAGACGGTCGAGGGCTACAACATGTTTGGAAAATAAAGTAGTTAAATTCAGAAAGGTACCACTTTTATTGCTTACTCTTTGAATTTTGCACGATCATTGATATGTCATGGTAGGAAAAAGAAAGCGGGTAATCCACAAGTCAAACATAATGTGATAATTCTTTTATAGCCTTCAACAGCTATTGATTATCATTCTTCCTGATACATAGTTTCATATTTTGTGATAATTTTAGTGTTGTGATCTTCTATTCTTATTTCCTATGAAGATCCCGTATAGCAAAAGCTTATATTACTGAAAAAAGGCCATCATTATATAATTACTCTTTTCTTTACTTTAAGGAATACTTGGATGTTGGAAAATGGGCGGGTAAGTTAATTGGTTAATACGGATAAATGGGTGTTAAAATGGACTGGGTGACCTACATTTTTTTTTTTTTTTTTTTTTTTTTTTTTGTGTGTGTGTGTTTTTTAATTTATTACTCCCTAATAACAAATGTGTCTGAATGCACAGAGTAGAATTGAACCAGCAGAACAAAGGGATGCAAACGCAACAAGTATTAGAAGGAATGGTTCCCGTTCAGATAAGATATGCACATCCTGGAAAGACTCATTCGAGTTTTGGTTATACCTATAGCTTATTTTTTTTGTTAACTTGAATTTTTTTAACGATATTTATAAGACTTGCTCGCCCATCAAACAGAGCATGCTTTGATACTTTGTTCTTGCATATCACTTTGAAAATTTTTTTCACTCATATTCGACAACCGTTTGCATTAAATAAAAATTTAGTACATTTATATATTTTTTGTAAACTTATTTTTTCAGAACAACAATTATAAGTCATGCCTCAATAAGCTATCAAACAACCAACATCTGGACCCACGTATGAGGTTTATGGTCGGTGATGTTATCAATTTGAGATCGAAAAACTAGATTCGAAGACGGGAAGAGGTAATATTGTCATGGAAAATCATTAAAGTAGTCTAATAATACGAGTTTATACCAAAATAACTCTCGATGTGTGTTGCAAATTAGAATATTCGCAACGCGAGCTTCAACTTTCATTCTCATAATGACTTTTTTGAGGCACTGCAAAAATCATTTTTAGATATTTGATCTTATACCATTACTTCCTAATCAGTAACATGGGTACCATCTCTATCGAAAGGTTATTATGGGACTTTTTGACTATGGTAAAATGGGTTGCGTTGTATTGTGTTAAGCGGAAAGATTGTAACACAAAGCAAAATTTTACTATCTTCAAAGTCTATAATTTTCACCGGTTCATATGGTAAACGATAAACGCAAACAGTTTGGCAAACATTAGTACTATTCTTAAAAATATCTTTCTATGATAAACAATTTTTAAGCAACATTCTTTACCTAAAGAAGAAAATCTTAAACGATAATATTAAGTCATGCCCGCCCATCGGGCGGGCTTTGAAGTCTAGTATATATATATATATATATATATATATATATATATATATATATATATATATATATATATATATATATATATATATATATATATATATATACAGAAAATAAAAAAATAAATGAAAAGTAAGGACAAAGCATAGAGCAGGTTGAATAATGGATGGACCTGGTATTAGAGACTCATTGGAGTCACCTAAGTTGGTTCTTGGTTTCATGATTTTGGCTTGGAAGCACACTGTGAGCCCATTTCCACATTTCTCTTATATATTAGCTTTTCATATTGCTTATCTGAGCTTCTATGTTCTTATTAGTTATTATTAAACCTATTTTTGATATTAAATTAGGTTGTGGTTTTGAAAGTCTCTTTGTGTGAAATTTCCATTTTTGGCTGTCTAATTAGCATAGGTAGCAATCCGTAGTATTTGTAGTTTAATCCATTGTTTCTATGCTCATTCTAGTTTATTTAATCATATGAAGACTTTAGAAATCAGTTTCATGACTTGAATCATCACTTGTTTCAAAAAATCACTCCTTGACAGTTCCATAAGGGGTGTTTGGTTTAAGGTGTCTCAGGAAATTCCAAGGAGTTTTAGTGGGAATAATTGTCTCAGACAGGCTTCATTAGGTCCCCATAGGTTAATTTGGTCATAAAATTTAGTCCTCTTTAAGAGAAAAGTCAAAAAGCCTTTGTAAATTCCACAACAGGTTCACTGTTGTGGAAATTGATTCCTCAAACCTTAATTTCAACTCATAAGTAGTTTATCTTGATAGATTTAGCCTCATTTAGGTCTAGAACAACTTAGTTAATCATAAAATTAGGATCAAATCTCAAATAAGTCAACTGTGGTTCATAAACACCAAAGTCAAATTGCATGTTTCAGAAAAAAAAAATCAGATTTGGGAAGAATTTTCCTGAATTTTGAGTTTGGATTTGAGGTTTGAAACTTATTGTGGTTAAAATCTCTCAACTAAACTACAAGGATCCACAACCAGCTTATTTTAGTGATTTTATTTGTGGCTTATTTGTGGGTTCAAAGTAGCTTGCAGGGCAAGAACTTGCCCTGCTCCACAGACCTTATCCCAACAGATGATTTTTAAGAACCTTACCAGTGGACCCCACACTTGGTAATCTAGATTTTTAGGAAGCTTGGGAGTAGGTCTTTTAACTTCTGAGCTTATTTCAACATTTGGCTTATTTGCTTATTGTTTCACTTGGCTTTAAACTTGACCTGTCTCAGAATCCATTCTGAGTTTGTTAATCATCTGTGTTCATGAATGGTTTTGTTCATTGATTGTGGGAATAGTGTTTAATACATGTGTTATGGACTGTATTTGTTGCATACATCTTTGTTCTAGCTTATTGAGTATCATTGAGCTTTTGCACATTCACTGATTGGTCATCCCAAGTCAGTGAACTGCACCAACTTCACAAGCCCATAGCTCCTTCACTATTTGAGCTTATCTTGAGCTTGTGAGCTCTTTGGAAAGCCCCTCAGGGCCCCTTTCCATATTCCCATTTGGTTTGGTCCCTAAGTCACCCTTGTGGACCCCACAGTGGGCTGCACATTGCCCTTGAGGCCTGTTGGCCTTATTTGGATTTAGGAATTGCTTATTTTCCTTGCTTGGCTTATTCAGTGTAGTATTCTTGTTGTTTTATCATCATTCAAGTTCTATTAAGTCATTTTTAGCTTAATTCATAGCCTGGGTACACTACATTGCTTATTTGAGCTTATTTACCTCACAAAAAGCTTCATAAGCTCACTGTTTGGCTTTTTGCTTAACACACAGCTTATTTTTGATCTTAAGCCAAAGTCCCTTCACAAAAAGTGTTTGTTTTCAGTCATAAATTAGTTGTGTAAAAGAAAATTTAGAAAAAACCAAAAATAAATAAAGTGATAACTTATATTTAAGCCATTTTGGCTTATTTTCTGCTTATTTATAAGCACTTTTCATTTTTAATTTTTTTTTAGGCTTCTTATTAGTTAAAATAATTTTAGGAATTCTTCCAGATTTTTCCTTGTTCATTTGGTATTTTTTATAGTTTATTTTAGTTTAAATTAATTAAATAATTAGTTTTAATTAATATTAAACAATTAAAAAGTAGAAAAAATAGGTTTTCTGTTTTAAAATTAATTTTATAATATTTTAGATTTTTCTAAATTTAATTTTCATTTTTCTAGTTAATTTTCATAATTAATTAATAGTTAGTGTAATTTAGTAATTAAAAAGTAATTAATAAATAGTAATTAATTAATAGTAATTAATTAAATAGTGTAAAAATTATTTTTCTTTTTCTAAAAATTTTCTTATAACATTAGGATTGTAAAAATATAATTTTCACGTTCGTAGGACTTTATTTGCTCACGTTTCACTTTTTATTTTGCGCGTTCGCGTTATTTTTAACTCAAACGCGCGTTTTTAGGTTTACTCACGTTTCTAGGTTATCTGATCATCAGTAATAGTCATAATAGTGTTTCTAAGTTATTTTCAATCATAATCTCGTAGTATAATCACTCAAATCAAATTTTTGATCCTCCTGTTAAATCACCCGATCACTTTAAACGTTTTTTAATACAATTGCTTACCTCGCTGGGACATAACGACCCGGGAATACACTGTACTCCTTGGTTAGTTGGTTTTAGATGTTTGACTTGGTTGACCATCACGTGTTCAACTTAGTTGACCGTTTAGGACCAATCAACTATGTCTAAGTCTAATGTCACTAATTAAAAGTAATAAAAAGGAAATGATTATAGAAAGTAGGAAATGAAACTAGAAAACAAAAGCAATAAAAGTAAGGTTGTGAGTAGTGGAAGAAAAGTGTACTAGCCTAGTTATTCCTCCTACATCGTTTATGGTCATGTTCCCTATTAAACTAATCTTATGCTTTAGGTGGGGCGGACATATATCACTAGGTGCATATGGTCAAGTTCCCTAACCTATCTCTCCCGAATCTTGTTAGGAACCACAGGTACTACCCCATGCTAGTAACCCGACGTATGGTAGACGGGTTTGAGTTATTAAGTGTCACTACATGCTATACTTATCTTTAATGGCCCTTTGTCACGATCATAGGCCATTTCTCTAACTTCTTAAGTTCATCAAATACGGAAGGTGATCCTATGGTCAATCCGCACACGAGGCAATATGGTCAGTTGTCATCCCTCACATTTCCTCGCAATCCATCAGGCTAGTGTCCTATGGTCAATTCTTCTAGCCTACTAACTCAATTGAGGTCTTAATTCAATTAAAGCTAGCGTAATGGATGCAACTGCAAATCAAAATTACCGAAATAAGAGGTTCTCAAGATAAACTAAGCATGCACACACGTAAAAGCATATAAGAAAAGTACGAAAACAAGGTTAAAACAATATAGGAATCATAACTAGGCTGGCACCAGAGGTGCTTAGCCAATCATGTTAAATTCAACACTCGAAATTATGTTTACAAGATCCATGTATTCGAAAAGTAAATGAAACAATGAAATGCTAAAACTTATAGTGATTGAAGTGTGATTTCTCCCTTGGAAAGCCTTCGTATGCTTTTGTAGAAGGGCCTCCAAAAAGCTCTTAACGATCTCTGACTTTGTCTGTGAGAAAGTTGTTCTTCAAATGCAGAAATTAGGGTTGTATTTATAGGCCCGTCGAGAGTTACGGTGTAACTACAAAATGTGTTACGCCATAACTTGTGAAATCTTATCCAGATCTAGAATTTACGGCGTAACTATAAAATGTTACGCCGTAATAATGATATTAGGGTTTCTTCTCCGTGGTAACCTCCAAAAGTGTTACACAGTAGAATATTTATCGGATCTGAGATAACTCTTGTAGTATTCATTACGCCGTAGCCCAAAAGGTGTGTTACGCCGTAAGTTGATTTTTGAGCTTGGACTACTTTCCCACTTGTTGCTACGCCGTATTCCTTATTTGTGTTATGGCGTAGTCTTCAGATCTGAGGATTCTTCAAGACTTGTGATTGTTATGGCGTAAACTATGGGATTAGTTACGCCGTAACTCTTGTTTCGTGCTGACTTTGGTCTTCTAGTAGAAATCCTAGCTACGGCGTAGTTGAGAGAATTAGTTACGCCGTAGCTTCTTCCAGCGTACTTGAATTTGTCTATCTTTACACGTTCTTTCCAATTTCCTCGTCTCTTTAGCTCCTATGCTCACTTGTGACCTGGATACAAAATATAAAGGAATAAAAGCATATATCCACATAATAATTAATATAAATGAGCATAATAGGGGAAATTGACACTTAAACATCAGGATTATTTGATGTTATCAGGGAATTTGAAAACGAAACATGGCTGATACCTAACGCCCTAATTATTCTTAAGAAGTGGTCTCCTAATGAGTGCTTATTAAAAGAAAAGCTCAAATAAGTCTCGGTTTGGGTAAAATTGCATAATATTCCTAGTTACGACATTTACTGCAAATGGGTTGAGTTTCTTGGCCACCAGATTGGGTACACCTATCATGTTCGATTCTTATATGAGCACTATGTGTTTAGACACTTGGGGTCGTTTGGATTTTGAACGTTCATTGATCAACATAAGGATTGATCGTCAATGCCCTAGTGTCTAAACACATAGTGCAAAATGATACAACCAATATGGCCTCGAGTTCTAATAATAAGTGACATGTGAGTTCAGATGATATAAAGAATTCGTTTAAAGCGTTGAAGGAAAATAACAAGATATTCTAGAATGTGGGTACTTCAATTGCTGGAAACGTTGGTATATCGTTAAGGATGCGAAAAGGCGGTGGAAGAGCATGATAGTGACATTGATGAGGTTTTCAATAACACTGCTCAATTCATGGCCAATAGAGTTACAAGTGATGCAAGTTTATATGAGGACGAAGATTATGAAAGTTATGACCTTGAAGGTTTAACAAAAGAACAACTGCTTTTTATGATGCGATGGATATTATTCTTCGTGGTCAAATTAGAAGATAATCTATATTATATGTATTTATGAGTCAAATGTAAGTTAGTGTTTAGTGGCCTTTTCCTTTGATAAGAGTAGTTATAATTGGTTATGTATGTTTTTATCACTTATGTAACAGGCTGAGATGTGGAATTCACTAAAATACAATGTACCTAACTTTTTTTAAAGTAGTATATTAACTAGGTTAAAATCCTTTACCCAAAAACCACAACAAATTTACACATACAAAAGAGCGAGAGCGATTTTCGGTTGGTTGTTGGGATTAGGGGTAGCAATTTTCTGAACAGACATGAACCCGACCCTAAAACGACACTAAAATTAACAGGTTTGGGTTGAGTCTAAATAGATTTCGAGTCAGGTTTGTGACGACCCATCTAACCCGCTTATTAAACAGGTTAAGTTCGAGTTGATAAAAAAATTAAGCGGGTCGGCCCGCCAACTCATTTAACATTTTTTTTCATAGATTAAAAATTATTTATATTTTATTATACGGGTTAAATGAGTTAAAAGGGTCGACCCGCAAATCCGTTTAACCTGTTTAACTCGTGTAATGTGCCGACGTTTATATATAAGATGGGTTAAATGGGTTAACTCGAAACTCCTTTAACCTATTTAATTCGACAACCCAAGTATATATATACGGGTTAAATGGGTCAGGTTTGGGTTATGTGTAAATAGGTTAGGGTTGACATAGTTGACCTGATGATTTAAATGGGTCAGGTTTGGGTTAGGGTTTTTTGACCGGCCAGCTTATCGACCCGAACTCGACCCGAATTGCCACCCCTAGTTAGGATGACTAAACCACACAAAATTTCCCTTGAACACTTGGATCCAAGTGGTGTTGGAGGTGGTGGTGACGTGTGATTAGTGCATGATCACTCATATGCTTATTACTTATTCACCCTATATTCTTATAAAATCCTTTGACCTCTATCTTACTTCTCTCTTTAAAACAACACAACCCGATCAACATCTCATACTTTCTCCGGCGGTCGGTCTTGGCTGGCCGTCTGGACCTCTTTTACTTTTCTCTTTCCTGCAATAAAAGCCTTCCCACAGATCTGTCATCTCCCATCTTCGCCGTTGCCGCTGTTGTCATTGCCGCCACCGCTGTTTTCTGCTCAGATCCGTTACCATCCGATCTCTTCTGCTCAGATCTGTTGTGGTCCGTCATCGATGGCTTGTTGCTGCCTTACTTTAGATCTGTTTGGTTTAGGTCTGGCTCCTTTAAGGATGTTTAGTTTTATCTTCTATGTATGTTTTATGTACTTTGTATACTTCTTATCAAGCTACATTTTCATATGATTGTGTCTACCAAAAGATCACTTTGGTGATTCCCCCACCCTTGTATGGTGTTGTTGTAATCTGCCACAACTATTATGGTGTATGTCTTGTTTTGGCTTAACTTGTTACCTTGTGTATTTTGTTTGGCAAGTCGGTTTCGCTTTTGCCCATTATATTCGATATAACTGGTTGTTTTCAAATTACCTCCATGTATGAGAAGTGAAATGAAATCTTTGTTAAAAAAAAAAAAAAAAAAAAAAAAAAAAAAAAAAAAAAAATCTTATATTATTTTAGTATAAGTGATTCAATGCACATGTGATATCGATGTTTTGAGTATTGCAATTAATGTAATAATAATAATAATAATAATAATAATAATAATAATAATAATAATAATAAATGTTTTTCTTTAAAACATGTGATGTTTGTTAAATTTACAAACTTATTAAAATTTATTTTATACGTCAGTTAATAAAATAAATTTTAATATAATATTTTTTAAAATAGTTGGATTTAATTATAAATTCTATAGACGAAGTAGAATATGATGCCACTCTATTTTTAGTCCTATTAGACTTGATTATTAATTTTATTGGCGAGTTAGAAATTACTTTAAAATGAAATTTCTTTGTTATATAGAAGATTTCTACCTCTGTAGTTTTGATCTATTATAGTATGGATGAAATATGAATGGGGATTTGGGGGATGGGGATGGTAAAACCGTAAAAGAAGATTATAAGGTTGTGGGCCGTTAATGGGCCTCTTAGTTCAATTCAATAATCTACTCCATGCACGAGAGAATGTAAACGACTAGTTAATACTTTGCTCAGCACACAAGAGATATGCTCAATGAAGGTTGACATTTTTCTAATAAATAATGAAGTTCATTTCAATTCAAGCAATCCTTTAATATTTCATATGTCGCAACCTCACGAAAAGATCTAAGTAGCCGTTGAAGTCATTTAGTTAGTGCTTACTATAGCTGTATAGTGTAGAGTTTGTGAGCATGTTGAAATTTAGTTTCTCTCAATCTTAACCTTTGTTGAAGATTGTTTACATTTTGTTCTTATAGTTATCTTTTTTAACAAAGTGACATGATCAACGAATAGCATTATCAAGTAGTGATGACAATTATGGATAAACACATGTGGCATGTTTACTGTGTGATAGTTTTATACAAGTGTACATCTAGTTTCTCTGGCCTATTTAATATTTCCTCCGCTTCAATTGTGTTGTTCCTAGAAAAAAAACACACAATTTAAGAAAAATGAGATCACTAAACTCTTCAACCAATCAAATATTATTTCCATCAACTAAACTCTTTTTTGATTGGTTTATACAAGAAGATGGATATTATTTTAGAACATCCTAAACTGAATTTGAGACAATAATTTTGAAAGGGACGGAATATTATTTTCGATACTTGAATTATAATCGTTGTATTTTATGGCAATCAAACAACAAATGCAGTTTCAGGACCCAGCTAATGGGCTTCAGCCCAGTTATGTTACTGTTTGAATAAAGCTAAATGGTTTTTGGGTAAACGCTTCATGTTTTGGGAGTTCATATGTGTTAAACTTTGCCACTTTTGACAAGTCATATAACATCAACAAATATTCAGAAAAGATATGTGAGAGCTTAACAAAATATGTAAACTAATGATATCTTAACAAGTTTGCTGATTAGAATCCTCATCAACAAAAGTACCTTCCTATTTTCATTCCTTTTAGTGTTACTCTCATAATTTCTAAATTCTTTGTATATGAGGCATTTGTTATCTCATGATATCGTAGTGATTGTACATCATTTTTTAGTGGAAAAAAATTACTTACAAAATTACTATATATATAATGTAAGGGCGTTAAACGAAGCAGGAGATGTTGTTTTGGACTTTCGGTTTTTGGGCCCGGTCCATTGCTATTGTCCGTTATAGGAAAATATGGGCATCCAAAATAAGAAATGCTGTATCTACAAAACTTTTATAAAATAAAGTTCATACAATGACGTATCAAGCTTACTTGTCCAATAAAATAGAATATCTGTCTTGAATGTAAAAATGAACTTGACACATCATCGTGTAAATTATTTTTTGTAAAAAGTTTCTGCTCGTCCAAAATAGTGAAGTTGTTATATGTCATTTTGTGTTCGTCTTCTTGTATATACCATGACTCACGAACACTCTACACTCCACTTGGGTACGCGTGTGTAAACTGTAAAGTAAACTTTGTTCGATTTTCTTTCTTTCCTTTTATATGTAATACAACTTATCACTAATACAATAAACAACAAAAGTATTGAATTATTATACCGTAAACGTTATATATCATGAAACAAATGTGTTATATATGTAGATCTCTATTAAATCAACTTAATATATCAACTACTCCATAACATTTACTTACTCCACATCTACAATATTATTGTATTTTACCATAATCTCTATAAACACAAATGTAAAGTTTGTGTGAATTTTTCTATAAAAGTTACTTCCACATTTGGTCATCACATTCACCACACCCTTCTTGAGCAATGTCATCAATTTGTACCCCGGAATCATACACACCTCCAACGGTCCAGTCGGCGGGCAATGCACTCTTTGCCCATATGTTTTTTCCGTCAAACCCGGAGGTCACCACTAACCGAAGTTGTAGAGGTCCTTCCGGAGCGCGACTTGTGTCCCATACAGCCCCATAGTTTCTAGTCATATAAGTCCAGCTTGATGAACCAACCTAAAAAAATATAAAACCACATATTAGAGTAAGTTTTTTGTGTGTTACATAATTGTACATTGTAAATTGCATGGATTTTGACTTACTTGAGCAATGTCAACTCCTACTATTTCAGTTTGACCACCTTGGTATAGGAATTTGAGTGCAAGATAATTAGGCTTTTTAGTAGATTCTTCAACTCTCAGTGTCAAGTTCTTGCCTTTGTAATTACATGGCACTCTGTTATAATAAGAGACAAAAAAGGGTCAAAATAAAATTAAGATGAAATGTTAAAAATATACTATTTATAGCAATGTTTTCTTTATAAAGTAAGCGTTTTAATGGGTAGTGTTAACCAATGGCAAATGATCAAAAATATCCTTGTTAGGTTTCAATATATTTATTTATAGTATTAATCAACACCTAAAAGATTCCCTTCTTAATGAGATTTTAATGATCCAATAAATGTTTAAACATGTTAATGACTAATGAGAAAGAGCAATAGGTGTCGATACGTACTTTATTATACAATTTTTAATGGGACATGAATGGTATTTAACTCAAAAATATATTGTGATTATCGAAAAGATAGAATTTCACCCAATGCATACATAGTTGTGCCAAAATATTATAGACTAAAGATTTGCAAACTACACATGCATATCATCAAGTGTGTAACATGTATAATTTGTCCAATATGCTACAATGAGTCAATGATAACTGTAAGTCTAAAAGGCAAACAATATTATGTACCATTGGAAGCTAAAGATTACCTTTTATATTCAACATCGGCAACACCAAGTTTCAACAAGCTTTGACCCATACCCTTATTAGCCATTGCATTGAAAGCTCTACCACTCAACACAAAATCTGTCTCATTGTTTTTGTTCAAATCAGTTACTATCACTTGAGTCCCTGCCTTGCTACACAGCTTAGCATCCTTGCATCTCACCTACAAAATGATATATAAAGAGTGAGAAAAAGGATGTAATTAAACAGGTATAAACGGATGAGGTTTTCTTAAACTCGATCACATAAACGCAAACATGGGCAAAGCCGGAAAGTTATGGTCGATGGGTCAAACTTTGATAATTTTTAGTAACTAAACTACAAACAAGTAGTTAGGGAGCAAATTACAAAAATAACCAGATATTTCAAAAATTTTACGCTACAATATTTTTCACGTGCCCACCCTGCCTCTCCTCTGTACATAGACTAACTGGAGTATCTACCAAGACAAGAATGTAAATAGACAAGATTCTAACCTGGAAACAAGCTCCACAACCTGACCCGGATTTGTAAATGCTAGGAACAGCAGCAGCAAGGTGGCTACCATAGAAATTTGTAGCTGATGATCCATACCCACATGCTCCAGCTGCAATATTTTCAAAAAATATATTATACCCATTTTATTACTTCAAGAAATATCATCTGGGTCAATCTCAAAATTGATTTTTTCCATTAAAAAACCATATGGGTCATAACTCATAATCATCATTTATCATATAAAAGCTTGCTAATATTGATGTACACCATAAATATTATTTGGGTCATGATTTGATCACCCAATAAGAAGTTAAAAAATGTCACTTTTTTTATATCTTTCATAGAAAATATGGTAAAAAATTCTTACAAGAAAGAGAAGAAGCTTTAGAGAAGAAGGAAGCTTTGCTTTGATGAAGACATCTATCACAAGCATTTGTTGAAGAAATGGAAATGAGAAAGAAGAAAAGTAAGCAAAGATTAAAGAACAATCCCATGTCTTTGTTAAGTATGTGTGTTTTTGTTGTATGTGACTTGTTGTAAGATGAGAGTGAAAGGAGATGTGGATTACATGTCTATTTATAGGTTTATTTTTTGTTTTTGAAAAATTTATGTAACTTTTTTTAGGGTGTTGGTGACGCGTAAATGAGAAATGGATTACACATCAACGCGGTTATTACAAAATCTTTTTATGATTGTTAGTAATTATTAATGGGATTATAATTTGCATGCATGGAGTAATAAAATTATACTTATTGGTTATCTAATTCAATGTCGATCGTGAATTTGGGTCACAAACATATACCGTATAAGAGAATTTTTTATTTTATTTTTTTAATACAAAGACGATTGAGTTTAATAAAAGTTAAAAATAAGCTTTCACATATTAATAGACTAACTAAACAAGTAATAGACATACAATTTTTTTTAAACCGGATACATTTTTGTAGATTCAAATTTTTTTACAAAAACTAATACGGAGTATTACAAAACAAAATTCCATAGGTGTCTAATACATTTTAGGACGGCAGTTCCACCATTGCGTAGGGCCATTCTAATTCAACATATTACCATCTCAATCAGTTAAGAGATGATTTAGCTCAACTAGTCATTGTTGGCATTTTATGTTAGATTTGACACCACAATGTGGTTTCTAAAGGGTTAGAGCTAATTTGGCCCCTCTATTTTACAAGTTATATCACTCTTACATCTATTTTCGTAGACTTGTTGGTGCGTTTTTGAAATTCTTAAACTTTCATTAATCAACATTTGACTCTTTTTAACTAGAATAAATTATGTTAAACTTATAAAAACTCGTATACTAATAATGATTGTGAAGGAAAAAGAGGCACTTTGGAGTATTATCCGGAGTGGAGACAATGGAAAACAATTGCTAATGGAGGCCACTCTCACCGACTCTTTTGCCTTTTCTGTAATTAAATCCCCATTTACTAACTTGAAATATTTTATTGGTTCATATATGAGTAGTTTTCTCCACTGCATTAAATAGTTTTACACTTTGATCTACCATTCAGAAAAGGGCATACTTGTCAAGAGAGCCTCAATATGAAAAAATTATCAAAAGCATTTTTAATATGAAATTTGATTTGCACATTCACACTTTTAACTGAGACATTTAATTGTATGCATTTTATTTATACGGTACTTACAACATAATTTAACTGATTGTACAGTTTAATGTCTTAATAAAAAAATATGAGTCACTTTTTAATAAATAGCTTTTGAACAAAATAAAACACATAAAGAATGAATGGTTTTGAGAAACATATTTATAATAACTTATCCCACAACCCAATTTAGATAGTTTAAAATAAGTTATGAACAAATTATAATGAAAATGACCATACTACCTTTGTTATGTGGTAAGTCTTTTGAGTTTAGTGACCAAATTACCCTTGGTTTAATTGAGTAAGTAAAGTTTGGGATTTGCAAATGCTTTAGGGTGACGGTAAGGATAGGAACAAAAGCAATGTGAAAGTTTGAAGTTTGGTCAAAGAGCAAAATAATTGTGAAGAAAGTCAAAATTGAATAACTCCAACATAGAACCAGCTATTTGTTGGCTAATAAGGTCCTTCCCTATCTCCATCCCATATTTTTCCCTTGGTCCACTTAATTAAAATGTCCCACTAGGTCGACACAACTCATTTACAACTGTATTATTGGATTAATCTTTCTAGACCATCCAATTTTGATCAAATCTTTAACAAATCATTTTTTGTTGAATGATTGTGAGCTAACTACTTATAAATAACTTGAACCATAGATGAGTACTAGTCATGGTGTAGCTAATATAAATGAGATATGTACTACAGTACTAGGATATAGGACAAATGTATTTGGTTACAGTAGATGAAAGTTATAAACATAAATGTTTGGTGATGAAAGTGTTGATGTGTTTTGACTTTCATTTTGTAACATCTTTGTTTGATCACAATGCACATATTAGTTTTAGGGTCGTTGGTGTTATAGTTCTAGACCTTCCAAATTTATTTTAGCAAATCATGATTTGATTAATGATATAAGTTGAACCAAAGATGGGTATGAGTCATGGTTCACACAATATAAATAAGGCAGGTACTAGGACAACTGTCGTTATAGATGATTGTAAATTTGTAATTGTAGTATATCCTCACAATGGATTAAATAAAGACAAGTGATTATAAGACAACGACTTAGCATGACAAGGCACTCCCTAGCAGCACTTAATGTATTGCTTAAATGAAGTTGTAGATGTTATTCGTTTTGTCGCACACATAAAGTAAGCCCATTCATATCATAGTATTGTTTAATCACAGTTGTTGCTTACCAATTAGATAAGGTTGGTATTATTGATTGGCTTTCGAAATAGATAAATTGTTAAAAGTTGCGTTATTGTGTGACAATAATCTTTAATATTTTACTTGAATCGTGTAAGGTCATTTTCAGAAAAAAAAATTTCGAACGTATTAATGTTTGAGTATCACGATATTCTTATTTGGGCCACATTTTGTTTTAAGAACAAGAGCAATTATTTGTCTTCGTATGTTAGAATATGACCAAAGTTTCTGTTAAAAATAGAAAATAACTTGTGATAGTCACAAGCATTTAAAAGCGATTAAATCCTAAAAATCACAACATTTCACCAACAGACATATTGGTTGGTTTTTAGTGGCAAACTTAATAATGATTCATGAAAATCGTTTAAGGGTGCTGCCTTATTGACCCCGCAAGAGGCATTGCTCCTTGACCCCCTCATTAGCTGAACTAAGTATGCAATCTAAACTTTTTTAACTCGTATCCGAGCATAATCCTATTGGTTTATAGTAAATCGCAATTATTTAAAATAGTTAATGACATTAACACTAACATATATTACAACCTCTTTTCACGTAACTTATTTTGAATATAATTATACAATATTTATCTAACGCCTTAGGCAAATTGATCACATATTATTGAAGGACAGCATAGATGTTGAGGTATATTGTGAGTTCCCTCCACATATATTTGGCTTTGTTTTGAGAAACGTAAGTCCTTGGTGACTTGAAGACAAAATGAGCAATATCACCACATTGACATATGCATGGTATGTGTAACACCCGACTCTAAACTGATTTAAAAATAATAATAATAATAAACTATTAAATTAATACGATGTATTGGTTGTACGACAGAATACTCCGTATATACAAACTAGAATACATAGTATGCGCTTGAAGACTGAATTAACATAAAACCAAACATGTATTTACTTCATAAAAACTTTACGTAACACTTACTATTCGATCAGACCCATACATAACCAAAATGGGTCATTTTTTGCTAGAATGGCTTTATACCAAACACCCCCTTATACGAATATAACTACATTACTTGTTCGTAGACTAATAAAACGACTCGAAACTGATCATAAACTATTTTAACACTAACATTAGACTTTAAAAGACACATGGGGCATTACAAGAAAGATCGAAGTGCTTGAATGAGTCGCTCGTAACCTATACTCGAGCATAGCCATTAACCTCCCAAAATGCACTCCTACTTACTATCTACAAGCCCCATCGCCTATCTTCATATACCTACATAAAACATGAGCTGAGAACGGTAAGTCCTTCTGATTTAATGAGTAAATGGAATAATTATGAAATAATACTTGCAAATTCTAAACATATGCATAATAGTCTATAACATGATTTAATGGCACGACTTATAGTCGTCTTACTACTTGTGAATGACATAAACATAAACTTGATTCTGAATTTCATATTGATAACATGATATCTAAGCATGTGCTTCTTAATTAGACGAATACATATTCACCTACTAAGAACTTCCCTAACCATTGCATATACTATGTTAAGCACGGGTCATCCACAAAGGATGCTATTAAGGGAGTTCTACATCGTGCATTTCTTAGGCACGCTAAACCTTTCAATGATGCTTCTTGTAAGCATACTATTCATGATTTTTTTCGGCTATCTTCGAAACCTTGCAGAAGTTCTAACATCATGTTTAATCTACTAACATGAAGCTAATACACCGTTACTCATCTCTAGGTCTTGTTTAGCGTTCCGTAATCTTCCCACGAGCACCTACTCATATGATAACCATTCTAATGCTATTAGAACTTGCTAACATATTTATCTAACATGTATTGAGTCTGAACAACTTAAACATAATTATCTAAGGTGCTATTTCATTATTAAACACACTTTTACAAAAACACTTTTAGTGTATAATTTTCTAGGCTGCTGCTGTATTTTGCATTTTATACCTATTTAACTACCAATTGAGCCAAAACTTAAAGAATAACAATTAAATTAGACTCAGAGAGCTACAACTTTCGTTTAAACTTCATCTTAACCCGACGCACGGTTCATTCTCTACAACCTTTCTACGTCTGCGCATTTTCTGAAAAACCTTATCGTCCTAAATTAAAATATCACTAAATGACCCAAAACTCATGATAAGTTGTTATACTATTTACCAAACTTATATTACAACTTATTCAACATATTAGGATCATTTTTCATCAGGCCCATAAGCTATTTTGCTAAATTAAGCACTTAATAACCTAGTTCTAAGCACTCCTTAACTAGACATACTTCATCATCAATAACAACTAACATCATGAATCTTTCTATATCATTAACAGTGACTTGAGTACATGAAGCAACCCACTAATTTCCCCACTTATTTCCCTACTAGCTTCCCATAGGTTAGCTAAGCCTTACTAACTTAACTTAGGCCCTCACTAAGCACTATCTAGGTTAGATATGCCTATAGCTATTTCCCGAGTGAAAATTTTGCTTTATAACATCATTATTACCTATCTAACCTCTAGAAAAGCTCACATATCAACCGATGCCAAACACCACTATGTTTACTTCATGTAAACATCCAGGTATGTCAAGTCAAGGTTAAAAATACATTTTCACTAAGTAAACTATAACTCTAGTACATTATACTCATCAGAAAACCCTAATTGCACCTATGTGTTTCCGGTTAACTTTAAAACCCTAATTGCTTATCTGAATTAGTTTGAAAATGTTCAAGGCTTAGGTATAAGTTGATATAATAACTTTAGGATATTTTAGACTCCCTAGACCATAGTAAAACTCACTAGAACCTAGGTACAAGTCCCTTAAGCACAAAACCCTAACTAGATCATAACTTCCCGGAATTAGGTCTAAACTATCCCAAATCTTTACCATAAGCTACCACCACTGTATAAGCCTCCTAGGACTTAATCTTAGTCACTAAACACTCATAGGTAGAGGTGCAACATTGTAACCGGGTTTTTTTTTAACCGGTGGTTAAACTGGACCCGGTTTTTTACAAAACCGGTTATAAAAAAACCGATCCGTTTTTTTTAAACCGAACCGGTTGGACCGGTTATGGATTTATAGTCCCAACCGGTTTTTTACCGGTTCTATAACCGGTTTTACCCGGTTTTTAAATAAAACCGGTTTTAACCGATTTTATTTATTTTTAATTTTTTAATTATTATTTTTATATATATACACCCTTAAAAAATATATATTTTTGGTATATATAAATAAAATAAATAAAAATGTAAAATTTTTATAACAAATAGGGTGCGTTTGGATGTTTTACCGAGCAAGAAAAGAAAAAGAAAAAGAAAAAGAGGAGGAGGGAGGTGGTGAATCGTAGTGTTGTTGATGGTGGTGCAAGGGGCGGCGGCTAGTGGTGTTTAGAGGGGTTCGTGGTGGTTTTGATTAAATCGGCTTGTACTTCCGGAACGAGCACATCCCGATCTATCTTTTGGTGTAATAAAATAAAAGTGGCCGGAATCTCGCCGGAGAAGACGGCGGCGGCCGGTGGTCGGCCGGATTATAGAGAGAAGGGGGAGAAGAGAATTTTAGAGAGAGAGAGTGGTGTGTGTTTATTAGTGGGTGAAATGAATTTTTAATAAATAAATGGTTTATATATTTAAATGGGAAGGGTTAAAATGAAAATGTTAGGATTGAGGGTGGGAATTATAAATAAAAGGAAGGGGGCCATTCTTGTCAACTAGCAATACTTCTCACGATAACCGATAAAAACTCCGAATCCGAATATTTTTAACCGAAAAAAATGAACTGGTAAAAAACCGATTCCGAAAATTGGTAACCCAAAAAAACCGATTCTGAACATTTATAACCGAAGAAAACCGATTCCGAAAAACCGAAACCGAACCGAAACTGGTTATTCGAAAAACCGATTTTTTCATAACTGGTTATTAAAGAACCGAAAACCGAAAAAAACCGATTGTTTTGCACCTCTACTCATAGGACACTAATCTAGGCACTAAACCCTAAGCTAGACCCTAATCTTTCACTAAGCAAAAATTAGGTTATTTAGGTCCCGAAACTAGGTCAAAACCTTCCCGAATCTTTAGTATAAGCTACCACCATCTAGGAAATGATCCCTAAACCTTAATCCTAGTTACTAATCACTCTTAGGACCCTAATCTAGGTACTAATTGATACGTGGGAATCGCACCAGGCTTTACCTCTCAAGGGATCTTGAGAAGCATACAACCCCCACCAGGCAGTGTACCTGATCGTTGTAGTATAGTATAGCGACAAGTACCGGGGGATTGATCGTTCAGCTAGGAATAGTGTCGCTAGGATTAGAAAACCTAAATACTAGTTCTAAAGGTAAGGGATGATTGTTTTTTGTATTTTTATATTTTTTAGAAAGCAAATAAAAATCTCGGGTTTGAAGGAGTTGGGCGGAATTAGTTGCTAGTCAACTAACCCAATACTAAAGATGCAATCAAAATAAAATACTAAAAATGAAAATAAACTAAATTATACTAAGGTTGTGAGCAATAAGTGGAGAAAATGTGTTTACTTAGATTTCACTACTCCCTAGACATCTTTTACACGTTAATTACTTGTTATAGTTGCGTGGATGATGGATTGTATTCCTTAATACCATTCATGGGGTGGCGCACTTAACTCCCCAATACTATGAGCTCTTATCTCCTCCTATGCCATGCCCAGCACAACCATAGGGATTATAAACAGTGGCTCATGCATTAAATACAACCAATAAAACCTAGTGCACATCAGTTCATGTTTCCTAAGACGTTCAAGCATGTTACCATTTGGAGATCTGCCAGTTTTCTTAAGCCTAACATCGAATTCATTCATCCAATACAATTATAAACAAGTAATCAACACATAATTAACATCTAGGTTTCATTAGATTCAAGCAAACACAAGATAGATCTAGCCTAGCATGATAGAATTAAGACAAGAACAAGATATAGACAACCAACACATAGACATATTGATTGAATTAAAAGAATACTTATCTCAATTACACATGAAAGGTATCAAGGGCTTAGAACCCTTGAAAAACCTGTAAAATTCGCACCAAGTTCGTACTTAGGGTTTCTCCAAAACTTCTCTCTTTAATGTGTGAAAATTAGAAAACTATATATAGGAAATAGGGTCTGACGGCGTCAAGACAAATCTTGTGACGCCGTCGCCTCGCCGCCAAAATATTTCTCGGACTGCCTTTATCTACTTTTGACGCCGTCATGTGTTATGCATTTCCAGGCCGTCATGCATTTTACTCTTGATGCCCTACTTCGTGACGTCGTCAAATCTGTACTGGGTCGTCATGGAAATTACTCTTGACGCAGTCAGAAATTCCTTCTTGACGCCGTCACCTACTGTTTCCAGCAAGGAAAATTAAGACTTTGGCGTTTTCTTCACTTTTATGCTCCAAAAACGTCCGAATTGCTTCCTTTTTCCAGATTTCTCTCCCAAAGTACCTAAAATCACAAAAGGAACGATTTAGGGCAATATTTGGTCAAATAAATTCAATTCCGGGCTTAAATGACCCCCTAAAAGTGGTTCATTTTTCGCCTCATCATATACCCTTACACTTGAGATTTGCTTGTCCTCAAGCAAATGCACTTTTATTCTACTCAAAATACAAGTTAGAGGTCATTTAACACTAATATAAAAGTAATTACAACAAATAATCGTTCCACTAAAGACCAATAGACAAGCACGGAGGTCATATACTAGCACCTCACAAATAGTGTTTAGATACTCACATCTCTCGGGTGTAATAAAGTATAAATTACAATATGGAAACGGAAGATATCTCTCACTACCTGTCATAGCAAAATAGATTACCATAGGCTTGGGAAAGGATCAAACCTCCACCACATGGCGTAAGCACCTAGGATAAACTATCAAAGAGGTCTTTTAAAGGGTTGTAACGTTAGGTGTAGGGATATGAAATACACGGTTTTGTTGGATAAAGGAAGTTTTACTGGTGGCGAGTTAACAATCTTGGTTAATTACATGTACAATGTGGCGTTGCTAAGCCAAGACTAGACTCGACTTAAGCTAATAAATGAAAAATAACAAAAACATAAAATGAACATAGAATAAAAAGGGATGGTAGTCCGTATGTTTTTTCTCTTTTTCCTTTTTTTTCTATTTTTTTTTCCTTTTTCTTGTATTTTTTTTCGATTTTTTTTTTTTTTTTTTTTTTTTTTTTTTTTTTTTTGCATACACTCTTACCATACCATCCAAAATAATACATCATAGGGGATGAACATTCCTCTTACACTTGAATTTTTACATACTTTACAATAAACTAATCTAATGACTCGAATTAAGAAAATCAAAACACTTGGAGTACTTTTAAGATTAACGTACATATGGGGGTAATAAATGATGTTCTTCCCCATTACTCCATAAAAGAAGTACTTTACCCATGAGTCCCAATCGTCCCAAAACAATATGTACAAGGATATGACTCGACTTAGCAACCATGTAATCAATTAGATAGTTAACTTAGGGTTTAACAAAAAACAATAATGCACTAAAGATGAGTGCATACACGGAAGGCTAAGGCGATTTGGGTGTACATTTAAGTGGGGTGTAACAAATTCTTCCTTTAAGTAAGATGCTTAAAGTTAGAAACGAAAAGATAGGCTCGGAGGGGTGTACTAGGGGTTTCGTGTACTAAAAATGAGTACAACGCTAAGGGTGTGGGAAAAATTAGTTGACTTAACTAGCCAAGTAATATGACTTAAATGGTCAAGTAATTATGATACGGGTTTAACACAAGGGTGATCCTAATGCCTCTTATCATGTAGTAAATCCTACCACACGAATGTAGTCTCACTAGCGGTCTCGGGATGAATCACTAACGCAAGTTCTAGAATCTAAATGCTACCGGTACACTCATAAGCACTAATAGTAAATGTTTTTCCTATCAAATCTAAAGGCGAACCTCACATATTTGGGTGGAAAATTTTTCTGAATATACGGTTATGTGCTAGTCATACAATCTCCTATCCATGAGACGCTTGCTATGGCTAAAGTTTCACTCCTAAATGTTGTAAAAAAATTTAAATTTGGCGCTAAAATTACACTAACAAGTATTTCTCATAGTTTTATTACACATCTACCATTAAACAAAACAAACTCAAGTGAAAGTGTACATGTAAGGTATCATCTTTTTACCCTCCCCTTACACTTAAGATGAACATTGTCCCCAATGTTCAAGTAAATAATGTAAAAGTTAAAAAGTAAAAAGAATGAAATCAAATACTCCCCTGATTCGCTTGGTATGGATAATAAGGTGGCCAGGTTAAATCTTCCTCCAAGAAAATGAACAATCAAAGCTTCCCTTCCAGAATATAAATCATCTTCTTGTCATACATAACCTGTAAATCCTGAGAAAATAGACAAAAACAACCTCGCGTAAAATCGGCAGCATCCTATATAAGTTACTAAATCCTAGAAAACAAAATAAGATATAATGCTTGTGGAATGAAGTTTGCAGATTTCCTGGAGATTATAAAACTTAATTATTCACAAAAACCATAAGACTCCGTTAGAAAAACAAAACCGGTAAAATTTCCAGATTTTTAAACGTGACGCCGTCAAGAAGAAATTCTTGACGCCGTCAGAAGTGACCTGCAGAAATTCTTATGTTAAGTTTCTAAAAAATTTCTGGAAAAACTTGGTCCTACTTCCTGGAAAATCCTGCAAAACTTCATTATGACTTAATACAAGCATTTGACTCTAACAAATACGAATATACATGTTCATTTAATATTGTGGAGAATCATGATCGGTTTGTTTTTTAAAAACATATTTGGGGTTTCCCCTTACACTTATCTTTTGCAAAAATACTTTTAGGTGGAGTTAAGACTAGGCCAAAACAACAAAGTAAAGTATTTCCACTATTTAGTTTAGAAACATGATCAACCAACAATAAAAATAAAGCATGCATACGGAAGCAAATAACAAACAAACAAAATAAAATAAAATCACACAAAGCATGGGTTGCCTCCCAAGAAGCGTTTTTCTTTATTTACGAGTCTTGTAGCTAGACTCAAGGTCATGGGTTACTACGTGACCTTATCATTGGTTCCACTCTTCGATTGTAGATATTCTTTGTGAAAACCAATCACCTTTTTCTCAACCGCCCCCATAATCTTTTGGGCAAATTCTTTATCGACTTTATACCTTGGTCCAAGGGCCAAACAATCTTTGTAATAAAGACTCCTTTTTTCCCATACATAATCCATGCCCTTTTTCTTATCCTCTTCATTGATGTCCTCAAAAGCACCAACATTGTCATTATCAAAACGGGATATAAAGCGAAATTCTTTCATCCTATTAGGCATCCTATAAGTGATACTATCGGCGTTACTTGCAAATCGGATCGTTCTTTCTATCTCATCATATTCCAACTTAGACTCCTCAACAAACGGTTTGCCAAACACAATATTTGATAACCGACAATCAATAATATTAGCAAGATCTTCCACAATCATAAAGTCGGTGACAAAAGTGAAATTACCAACAAAGACATGCAGACCCTTGACTCTCCCGACAAAGTTACAAACTCCACCGGGGTATTTGGGCTCTTTTCTAGGTTCAAGTCTTGCTTTCACTATATCATTATAAACAGTTGAGGACATAATGTTGATTGGAGATTTAAAGTCAATGTAAGCATTGCTAATGTGCCTATACCCAATCATACATGGTATCTTAGCATTCTTAGGATCGCCTCTCTTTATCTTAGGTTCAATTATAGTGAAAGGAGATCGCGGGTTATCGATAAGATTATTATAATATGCAATCTCCTCCTTAGTGGGGTATAGATTAAAATAGTCATTAAGCTTTGGATCTATTTCCCCCTCTTCAAGTCCCTCAATAACATTCACAAAGTCATTAGGCCCTAGGTCCTCATTTGAATACAAGGCGGTCGCTAGGTCACTAAATGCATGTTCGAGCTTAACCTTAATCAAACTATTAAACTCCCTAAGTTCCCTAATCTCACTCTCAATTTGTTCACGTAACAAAGCCACTTCTCTAGGGGAAAGGGGTGGATTCGCGTTTTCCATAATGGCCAACGGAACAGTCAATGAATTTAATTTACTAACAAAGGCACAAAGAAAAAGATAGACTAAAGAAAACCTAAAAATAAAAATAAAATCTCACTAGAAAGGAATCTAGCAAGTAGACCTAATAAAAAGAGATTCTAGCCTAGACAATAACTATTCCCCGGGCTGCGGCGCCAAAAACTTGATACGTGGGAATCGCACCAGGCTTTACCTCTCAAGGGATCTTGAGAAGCTTACAACCCCCACCAGGCAGTGTACCTGATCGTTGTAGTATAGTATAGTGACAAGTACCGGGGGATTGATCGTTCAGCTAGGAATAGTGTCGCTAGGATTAGGAAACCTAAATACTAGTTCTAAAGGTGAGGGATGATTGTTTTTTGTATTTTTATATTTTTTAGAAAGCAAATAAAAATCTCGGGTTTGAAGGATTTGGGCAGAATTAGTTGCTAGTCAACTAACCCAATACTAAAGATGCAATCAAAATAAAATACTAAAAATGAAAATAACTAAATTATACTAAGGTTGTGAGCAATAAGTGGAGAAAATGTGTTTACTTAGATTTCACTACTCCCTAGACATCTTTTACACGTTAATTACTTGTTATAGTTGCGTGGATGACGGATTGTATTCCTTAATACCATTCATGGGGTGGTGCACTTAACTCCCCAATCCTATGAGCTCTTATCTCCTCCTATGCCATGCCCAACACAACCATAGGGATTATAAACAGTGGCTCATGCATTAAATACAACCAATAAAACCTAGTGCACATCAGTTCATGTTTCCTAAGACGTTCAAGCATGTTACCATTTGGAGATCTGCCAGTTTTCTTAAGCCTAACATCGAATTCATTCATCCAATACAATTATAAACAAGTAATCAACACATAATTAACATCTAGGTTTCATTAGATCCAAGCAAACACAAGATAGATCTAGCCTAGCATGATGGAATTAAGACAAGAACAAGATATAGACAACCAACACATAGACATATTGATTGAATTAAAAGAATACTTATCTCAATTACACATGAAAGGTATCAAGGGCTTAGAACCCTTGAAAAACTTGTAAAATTCGCACCAAGTTCGTACTTAGGGTTTCTCCAAAACTTCTCTCTTTAATGTGTGAAAATTAGAAAACTATATATAGGAAATAGGGTCTGACGGCGTCAAGACAAATCTTGTGACGCCGTCGCCTCGCCGCCAAAATATTTCTCGGACTGCCTTGATCTACTTTTGACACCGTCATGTGTTAGGCATTTCTAGGCCGTCATGCATTTTACTCTTGACGCCCTACTTCGTGACGCCGTCAAATCTGTACTGGGTCGTCATGGAAATTACTCTTGACGCCGTCAGAAATTCCTTCTTGACGCCGTCGCCTACTGTTCCCAGCAAGGAAAATTAAGACTTTGGCGTTTTCTTCACTTTTATGCTCCAAAAACGTCCGAATTGCTTCCTTTTCCAGATTTCTCTCCCAAAGTACCTAAAATCACAAAAGGAACGATTTAGGGCAATATTTGATCAAATAAATTCAATTCCGGGCTTAAATGACCCCCTAAAAGTGGTTCATTTTTCGCCTCATCACTAATCCTTAATCTAAATCCCTAATCCTAAACTTAACCCTAAACCTAGATTAAGCTTAAAACTAAACCTAAACTAGTACAAAACTAAACCTAAACTAGTACAAAACTAAACCTAAGCACCTCAAGATACTACCCTAGAAGCTTATGCACCTCCTTGTTACCCTAAGCAAGCAACCAAGCACCACCCCAAGTAGCTTACAAGTAGCTTTGTAAGCTACTTGTCATTTTATGCCTTATATGGCAAAATCACCACCACAAACACCCTACCACCGCCTCTCCAGCCCCTACCTACTCCCTAGCCTTCCTTAGTCACCCCCACCTGTTCTAAGCCACCTCCCCACGTTAACTTGGCCATCACTCCAAGTTTACTTAACCTTTAGGGCTAACGAGGCCTATAAATACCTCGTACTACCCCCATCATTTCAAACCACACCTCCTCTCTTCTTTACCTCATAATTTCTGTAGTATAAGTCGCTTAGTAGCCTTAGAAGTCGAGTGGTATAGCCTAGAACCCTTGTCAAAGTCAAAACCTAGATGAGAAACCCTAAAACTTACGTTAAGACCTCCCACGACCAAGATACGTGAGTGAGCTGTCTAAAACCCTACACTACTTATCTTAGGCCCAGGTGAGTTTTCATAGTCTGACTTTTAAATGCTTTACAACCCTGTGAGGGGGATACATGATTTAAATCGAATACAAGTCTTTTTCTTTGGTTATTGCACGAGTAAACTATCTACCACCCCTATATAACAAAATTCATGAATCTAATCGCTTATGATATTTTACACAAGTGAACGCGAATATAATTGATTGATCTATTGGAGTTTGACAACTCCCGTTGGTACTACCTCTCTCTGGAGGGTACCAATAAGTATTATATTTGAACCCTCTCTGAAGGATTAACTTTGGCAAGTTATCCTTCCCGTCCCATCATGGTTTGGTCTGCAGACCTAATGATCTGGACCGTTAATGTGTGATTCATGAGCTTAGTGCAATAGACCCGCTATCTCTAAAACTTTTCCACACATAGGGTTTCTGCAGAACTCTGTGGAACTTGAATTCACTCGATATCTACTTAAACCTATGACTCTCACTCAACCTTTGTGTTGACTATTTAAGCATGTTATCCTAGGTATATGGGCACTTTAGGAACCCTGGCACGGAGTGGCACTGGACATAAGGACGTCCAGTATAGTTATCATTCATCTTTTGCTTTCGAAACGTATCTTAGGGACCTCTCTTTTGGTAAAAGTATATCTTTTACTGTAAAAACTTTGATGAATAAATGAATGATAACACCTTTTCTAAAAACGTCTTTTTTCGAGTCGTTTTCTATTATCTTGTCTTTGTTTCCATGAAGTAGCACCCCAAACACTAAATCCGCTGTGATCTGTGAAAATGGGGGTGTTATAGATTGGTACTAGAGCCTTGGTTATAGAGAACAAAATGATTTTTCCTAAACTATAACCACTTTTTCAAAAAGTCCTCCGTGCCACTAAAATCCCCGAACTTGCCTTTAGACTCCCGACTTGCCTTTAGGTTAGATTACTAACTTGCCTTTAGGTTAGACTCCCGACTTGCCTTTTGGTTAGATTACTAACTTGCCTTTAGGTTAGACTCCCCGAATTGCCTTTAGGATAGATTCCCCACTATTACTATTTCCTCTAGGGTAGATTCCCCGCTATTACTATTGCCTCTAGGATATAACATAGGTTAGAGATATGCTAAGACGCTTTCCCGGGAATGGTATTACAGTTAGTTATATCTTCCTTTAACAATCCTATCATCGTGTTGGACACCGATGATACAGATACCTCATCAGATAGTTATGAATATACCCCGGCTACCCCTACACACTCATCCTCTGGTTCTAATTCTCCGAAAGAATTAGCCCATAATGCCTTAGTTACCTTAGGTTTAGAACCTTCCCCGAATGATCCCTATATGCAAGCATATAATGTTTATATGCAAGCATATGGTGCTGATATTCCTACCGTACCTACTATAACCCCTACTCCCTCTATACCCCACTTTAATAGTCAAGATCACTATGATTTCCGAAGTATTTTTCCCTCTTAGAAAACTCGTATTACACACTCTAGGATTCCCATACTTGTGGTTAGAAATAATTATATGATGCCCTTAGGTAAACATAAGAATAGACATAGGATACTTTGAATAGGCTATCTCTAAGAAATCATTGAGGAAATAGAAAAAAAAAATAAGATTAGAAATCTTCGAGGTTTTTATAGGCTAGAGATCAAACTAGAGAAAAACCCATACCCGATAGGTAAGAAAGACATTACAATAGGATGAATTTAGCCTAAGTTAGGAATTTTACTTAATATCAAGGACGTTAGAATTAGTAATAGATAAGACATAATAAGTCTTTAGATACAGTCTAGGAAACTTAGGAATAACAAAAGATTAGATTATTAAAATACCGACATTGAACCTTAAATCTTTTAGTACCTAGTCTAGTTACGGGATAGAAAGACTATTTAAGTTTTCACCATATAAGTCATTTTGAGGTTATAGTTTGCCTAGACCTAGTCTCATAAGTTTCCTACCCCGTATTAAGATTTTCCCACATACTATCCCCAAAGATATAGTATGAGGATTTAGGAATTACTAGGAATACTACACCACTAGGTTATCCCGAGCCTACCCTAAGTTTTATATGCCTAGACCTAGAAGTCGAGGTTACTAGTTATAACTAGGAAATGACTTCACCTAGGAACACAAAGACTTATGATGATTTTCCATCATCATTCATCGGTCAAACTAACTACACTACCCCTAGACAATTCCCTTAATGAATCTAAGCGGCTAAACTAGATAACTCACTATAGATCGTACCGAGACCTTTAGGTAGGGAAACAAGCTTTGAGAAAATCTTGTAAATCTTACTCACATTAGGATTTCTGTCCTCTGAGGTGATCCTTTCCTATTCTTCCCTTTAATCCCACTCCTCCGTTCCTTCCTACTCCCCCGTTCTTCTCTACTCCTTCTAATCATCCTACCCTTTCGTTCTTTCCCCATTCCTCTTCTTCCGTTTAGTTATCCCTTTTCGTTCTTTCTTACTCCTCCGTCTTTTTCAATTCTTCCCTTTCATTCTTTTCTATCCCTTCATCCCATTCCTTCATCATTCTCCACCCTATCTTACTCTACCCTTACACTCTCTCCTTCCATTATCCTACAATGTTCTAAGTGTTAGAACTTGTATTCTCAAATCTTCCATCTATACGCGAGATTCTATGAGTTAGAACTTGCAAGAATGTCTAAACGGATATGACATTATTCTTATCCCATCTTATTCTTACGAACGTATATAGAATGGCACGTACGAGAGCCACTACTCCCGCCATGACTCAGGAAGCCATCCGAAAACTAGTTGCTGACAGTGTAACTGCGACATTAGAAGCTAGGGATGCTAACATGGCTAGAAACCCCGAAATTACTGTGGTGAAGAAGAGTAACTACAAGGAATTTATGAGTTGTCAGCCCTTAAATTTCAAGGGGACAGAAGGGGCTATAGGACTGATTCACTAGTTTGAGAGGCGTGAATCAATTTTCTCCCATAGTAACTGTACTGAGGATTCTAGAGTTAAGTTTGCTACCGGTACTCTTACCGACGAAGCTTTATCCTGGTGGAACTCGTATGCCCAACCAATAGGAATAGAGGAGGCATATAAGTTAACCTGGACAGAATTTAAGAAACTCATGATTAGGAAATACTATCCTCGAACGGAAGTTAAGAAAATGGAAGATGAGTTTTACAACTTGACTGTGATAGGGAACGATGTCAATACTTATATTAAGAGATTTCAAGAGTTGGCAACTTTGTGTCCTACAATGGTGCCGACTGTTGAAAAGACGATAGAAGTTTTCATCGAAGGTTTGCCCCGGAGTATCGAAGGGAATGTTACTGCCTCTAAACTGCAAGATTTAAAGTAAACCATTAACATTACTTTGAGTTTAATGGATCAAGTAACAAAGCACAACACTGTGCTAGCGCCCAAGGATAATAAACGAAAGCTACACGATGGGAGAGCTTTCGACAATACCAACCCCTATCCTCAACTAAACTCAAGGCAAGAAGCTGCTAGAGCTTATGCCGCCACTCCAAATGAGGGAAGTGGTTATGCTGGGAAAGCCCCTCTGTGTGAGAGATGTGCTTTGCACCACACAGGGCCTTGTTTCATCAAATTTAATGCATGTAACAAAGTGGGACATCAGGAAAAGGATTGCAGGCACAAAAGACCAGCCTCTAGGGGTAATCCGCCGCTAGAAATGGTCATTTGTCATGCTTGCGGAGAAAAAGGACACTATACAAATAGATGTCAAAATAAAAATACTGATGGTGCCCAGGGAAGAGCTTATATGTTGAGGAATAGGAATGACCAAGAAAACCCGAGCATAGTCACAGACTTAGGATCTAACCCTTTGCCTTAGGTATCTATTCTCACCCTTGCACACTAACCCTAGTTAAAATCTCATGGCGAGATTTTCTGTTAGGATGGGAGACTATAGCAACCCACTAATTTCCCCAATAACTTCCCTACTAGCTTCCCATAGGTTAGCTAAGCCTTACTAACTTAACTTAGGCCCTCACTAAGCACTATCTAGGTTAGATATGCCTATAGCTATTTCCCAAGTGAAATTTTTGCTTTATAACATCACTATTACTTATCTAACCTCTAGACAAGCTCATGTATCCACCTATACCAAACACCATTATGTTTACTTCATGTAAACATCCAGGTATGTCAATTCAAGGTTAAAAACACATTTTCACTAAGTAAACTATCACTCTAGTACATTATATTCATCAGAAAACCCTAATTGCACCTATGTGTTTCCGGTTAACTTTAAAACCCTAATTGCTTATATGAATTAGTTTGAAAGTGTTCAAGGCTTAGGTATAAGTTGATATAGTAACTTTAGGATATCTTAGACTCCCTAGACCATAGTACAACTCTTTAGAACCTAGGTACAAGTCCCTTAAGCACAAAACCCTAACTAGGTCATAACTTCCCAGAATTAGGTCTAAACTATCCCAAATCTTTACCATAAGCTACCACCACTTAATATAAGCCTCCTAGGACTTAATCTTAGTCGCTAAACACTTATAGGACACTAATATAGGCACTAAACCCTAAGCTAGACCCTAATCTCTCACTAATCAAAAATTAGGTTATTTAGGTCCCGAAACTAGGTCAAAACCTTCCCGAATCTTTAGTATAAGCTACCACCATCTAGGAAATGATGCCTAAATCTTAATTCTATTCACTAATCACTATTAGGACCCTAATCTAGGTACTAATCCTTAATCTAAATCCCTAACACTAGACTTAACCCTAAACCTAGATTAAGCTTAAAACTAAAGCTAAACTAGTACAAAATTAAACATAAGCACCTTAAGCACCTCAAGCTACTACCCTAGCAGCTTATGCACCTCCTTGTCACCTTAAGCAAGCAACAAAGCACACAAGTAGCTTTGTAAGCTACTTGTCATTTTATGCCTAATATGGAAAAATCACCACCACAAACACCCTACCACAGCCTCTCCAGCCCCCTACATACTCCCTAGCCTTCCTTAGGGCTAACAAGGCCTATAAATACCTCGTACCACCCCCATCATTTCAAACCACACCTCCTCTCTTCTTTACCTCATAATTTCTATAGTATAAGTCCCTTAGTAGCCTTAGAAGTTGAGTGGTATAGCCTAGAACCCTTGTCAAAGTCAAAACCTAGACGATAAACCCTAAAACTCACGTTAGGACCTCCCACGACCAAGATACGTGAGTGAGCTATCTAAAACCCTACACTATTTATCTTAGGCCCAGGTGAGTTTTCATAGCCTCACTTTTAAATGCTTTACAACGTTGTGAGGGGGATACATGCTTTAAATCGAATACAAGTCTTTTTCTTTGGTTGTTCCACGAGTAAACTATCTGCCACCCCTACATAACAAAATTCATGAATCTAATCGATTGTGATATTTTACACAAGTGAATGCGAATATAATTCATAGATCTATTGGTGTTTGACAACTCCCGTTGGTACTACTTCTCTCTGGAGGGTACCAATAAGTATTATATTTGAACCCTCTCTGAAGGATTAACTTTGGCAAGTTATCCTTTCCTTCCCATCATGGTTTGGTCTGCAGACCCACTGGACCGTTAACGTGTGATTAATGAGCTTAGTGTAATAGACCCGCTATCTCTAAAACTTTTCCATACATAGGGTTTCTGCAGAACTCTGTGGAACTTGTATTCACTCTATATCTACTTAAACCTATGACTCTCACTCAACCTTCGTGTTGACTCTTTAAGCATGTTATCCTAGGTATATGAGCACTTTAGGAACCCTGGCACGGAGTGACACTTGACATAAGGACATCCAGTATAATTATCATTCATCTTTTGCTTTCAAAACGTATCTTAGGGACCTCTCTTTTGGTAAAAGTAATCTTTTACTATAAAAACTCTGATGAATAAATGAATGATAACACCTTTTTCCAAAAACGTCTATTTTCGAGTCGTTTTCTATTATCTTGTCTTTGTTTCCATGAAGTAGTACCCCGAACACTAAATCCGCTGTGATTTGTGAAAATGGGGGTGTTACAGTACATCATTCCTAACATATTTATATCATAACAATAATATTTCTAAATTCAATTTCATCATGATTCACCATAAATTAAAACTTGGTTTATATAGCCTCTAAATAACATAAAACTCTTAAAATGGCACTAATAAGATCTTAACATAATCTTACCTTTGGAAGAGATATGATTATTGGAGATTGAATACTTCAAGATTACTTCAAAAATACCATTAATCTCTTAACTTGATGATCATAAGCCCTTGTACTTGATTCTTGATAGAAACCTTAGTAATAATTCTTGATAAAATGTGATAACAAAAGTTTTCCTTCCACGTATGGAACAACACACCATCATACGTGCATCTTTGTGGTTTTTTTATGAGTTTTATGATGAATAATACTTAAGGTTAGCTTTTGTTGTTAAATTCTTTGCACTGTTAGTCCTTTTTGTTAACTATTTAGTATTCTAAGCCCTTATCTCTATAAAATATTAACATAAGGTCCTTTCTAGTTTTCTAATATCAATATAAAAGTCTATTTCTAATACATAAAATATCAGGTATTACAATATGATTTTGTGCTATTATATTTTCATTAGGGTTGTTTAGATTAACTTATCTTTTGAACTTATTTGAATTTGGGAATAACTTATAAGCTCACCTTTTTATCCTTAAGCTTATCAAGTCGAGCTTGTAAACTTAAATAAGCAATAATCTCAACTTATAATTCAAAATAGGTGAGCTTACAAGTTTTCTAAATATAAGTAAACACATAAGCCTTAAAAATATTCTAATCCAAACACCACTATAAACATCCACTTGTAGATACAATTATTAATAGATGCAAGATGTTTTCTACTTATGTTATTTTTAGTTTATTTTAGCACAAGGAGAATTGCATATATGTGGAAACCAAAAGAAGGGATTCATAGTTGTAACAGCTTATTTCATTGATGAATCATGGGTATTACAAAACCGAATCATCAGGTATCCACCAAAACTTGTTTGTATGATGACGTGTTTTCTATATTTTTTTGCTAATTTATTAGTATGCTAATTTTTGTTTGTTTTAGTAATAGTAGGTTTGCATATTACCTCATCCACATACTACAGCGGACCTTGCCAATGAGCTTATTGATGCAATTGTTGAATGGAACATTGATAGGAAGTTATCCACAGTAACTGTAGACAATTGCTCAACTAATGACTCAATGCTTCAAAAAATTGAAGAGAAGCTTTCCGGAGAGCTTCTTGTGATGGAAGGTAAACTCTTTCACATGAGATGTTCTGCACATATTTTGAATTTAATTGTGAAAGATGGTTTAGATGTGATAGGGAGGGCCATTGATAATATTCGGGATAGTGTTGCATATTGGAAAGCAACTGCTAAAAGGACCAAAGATTTTCATAAAATGGCTCATAAACTAAAGAACCCAACAACCAAAAACTTGATTCTTGACTGTAGAATGAGGTGGAACTCGACTTATATGATGATGGATGTTGCTTTGTGTTATAAAGATGTGTTTCCAAGCGTGTAACTAAATGATAAAAAGTACTTGTGTTTGCCATAAGATGCAGATTGGGGTAAACTGAAAACATTCTACGATGCGAGTGTTTTCTTTTCTGGTACTGCTTATCCAACTGCTAATAGATTTTCTCGTTGATATGTAAACTTAAAATTGATTTGACAGATTGGCTTTATGATGAAAATACTATATCAGATATGGCACACAGTATGTTGGATAAGTTTAACAAGTACTGGCTATAAGTTAATGGTATTATGGCCATGGCATCAGTACTTGATCCGAGGTACAAATTAGTGTTGATAAGGTATTATTATGAGATTATGTATGGTCCACTTGGAAAAGATGAAGTTCAAGCTTCTATTGATAGTGTGGAAGATTTTTGTAAAGTCCTTTTTAATGAATATGCAAATGCTGAGAGCTCTAGAACCAATAAGGAGAATGAGGAGAACTCTACAGTTTGTACAAATACTGGTAATATATCTGATCATCATTCTCAATTTGACGTCTACGTTCAAAAAACCGTTAGTGCAACTCCTCTGCGATTAATAGGTACAAAAGGTTGGGAACTTACCCGAATTCATGATCTAGTATATTCAGTAGAATGGTTCATTGGGTACAATTACAAATCGAAAACCACATCATTAGAGCGTGCAAATTACATGTTGTGAAACCATGAAGTAAATAAAAATAAAAAGGAATAATAAGATAAAAGAAAATGGAGAATTCAGTTTATTCGTCTCATAAAGAGACATATTTATAGTTAAAAGATAGAGATTTTTCCAAGATACAAACTATTTAAGATAACTAATAATACTAATGGATATGGATATCATTTCATATCCATAATACTTGGGGATATATGTAATTAGGGATTGTCTAACCAATGCCCTAAGGGCATTGGTTAAGAAAGGTACGGACCCACCAAATAAGAATAAAAAAACATATTTTAATTTAAAAAGAGTACCTTGTGTGTGAGTCATGAATTATTTTAGTCTTTTTCTGTGGGTTCATACCTTTCTTAACCAATACCCTTAGGGCATTGGTTAGACAATCCCATGTAATTATTGAAGTTTAGAAAAGGATATATGTAATTGTCCTTTTAGTATAAGTGTCCATTTTAAATTACAACCGATTATTTATTATTTATTTATTTTTTCAAAAAGTTATATATATATATATATATATATATATATATATATATGGAAGGGATCCGGTATGTTTTTGAATTTTAGTGCGGATGCACGGACGAATCTCAGCCCTCCATCTAGTTAACCATCTGAAAAAAGCGGAGTGACATTATCGTAAATATCATGACTTTTTTAAAAATCGTTAATATCACACTAGCTTTTTTTATTGAAAAAAATTCAAAAAAATCTGAAAAGATTAAAAAAATAAAGAGAACAACAAATAATTATAAATCGCTGAAAAAAATTAAAAAAAAAATTATTTTCATCGTTAAAGGTATTGTGATATTAGCGTATGATTTTGATATCACATAAACTTTTTTTTAATAAAAAATTTAATATCACAACAACTTTTTTAATATCATAAAAACTTTTTCTTAATAAAAATTGTTAATATCACCGTAACTATCATGCTTTCTTAATATCAAAGTTATTTTTTTTAATCTCACTGTAATTTTTTTTTTTAATATCGTAATAAAAAAACAGTGATATTAATTTTTTTTAATATCATAAAAACTTTTTCTTAATAAAAATTGTTAATATCACCGTAACTATCATGCTTTCTTAATATCAAAGTTAATTTTTTTTAATATCACCATAACTTTTTTTAATATCGTAATAAAAAAACAGTGATATTAATTTTTTTTTACTAATATCAAAGTAACTTTTTAAGTAAATTATCGTTAATATCACGGTAGCACTCATAATATCCTTAATATCACGGTAGCACTCATAATCACCAAACAAAAAAGTGCTCAGAAAAATCTGAAAAAATAAAAAAAGTAAAGAAGATAACAATAGTAAGGATCGCTCAAAAAGAAAAAAAATTAAAAAAATTGTTTCAATGGTCAATTGATTAATTGAAGGTTGCGTTAGATTTTGACTTTTTTACAAAAAGTCAAGATCAGATCTGGATGGGCGGCCCAGATTAATCCGTACGTCCGCACTAAAAAAAGTTATCCGCACATGATCCTCACTATATATATATATATATATATATATATATATATATATATATATATATATATATATATATATACCAAGATAATAAGAAACATTAACCAAGTCTTTTGAACGATACTATTAACATCAAAAAAATAATTGAGAAACTTAACTCATGTGATTAATTTTGTGTCTAAATCATTTACGTAGTGTAATTGTTATGATTTTTTTTGTTAGGCTTGGAATTAGTGATGTGCGTGTTGCTTTTATTCAGTTCCTGGTGTTTGTCGTTGGCTGCAATCACCTTGTCCATCTTGTTTCTGATTTCTTCTATGCTTCTGCCCTCGTCTCTTTTCACATCAGAACATGCAACCACCATGTTTTCTTCCGGTGTTGATCCATCATCACAATCTTCAATCATCAGAATCTTCAGTGACAAAGATTTGTGATTTAGGATTTTATATTAAATTTTTGAATGCTTTCTAAGCTCTTTTAAGATCACGCCCCTTCTCCCATTCTTCAACCACAATTACCCACTACAAAATGATATACACCAACCAATAAAAGTGATGTGCGTGTTGCGAGATTTTGCTTTTAACAATCATGTCCCTAAACTGACCTACGCTTATTTTTGGTATTCTCTTGGTGAATTACGTTGTAGTAATTGTTTTCAGATTTTATTCTCCATGACACCAAATAAAAATCATCTTAGGTTGTCATGTCAAAATTTTGTTCCTTAAAAGACAACACATCTTATGTATCTTTGATAAGATAATACGAAGATCACAAATTCACAGCCATATTTTATTCCTATAAATATGTACTCCATGCATATATATATATATATATATATATATATATATATATATATATATATATAAACAAATTGTAAATTATGAAACTATGGTTAATCGTTAATGGCGCTCTCATGACATTGGCCCTGGGATTTTCTATTCGATCTAAGCATGCACAGTAATAATATAACAAGTCATTTAATGTACTATTAACAGTCCCTAATAATTGTCCTGATCTTTTAATTCAAATCTCATTATAAATAAGCATCCGCATCGAATCATATCCTGCAACACCATTAAAGCATTTAACTGGCCATTTTGATTAACTTAAGTTTAAAAATTCTAACTACGTTAGTGCCACAGGCCCGCCCGCATGTTACGAAACCTGCCTACTCTTCAAATGGGCTGATCAACATGCTTAGATTAAAACAAAAACAAAATACAGTGAAATTGTTACTTGATTTAAATGATTGTTGCACATTTTTAGCCATATAATTAAGATTAATTTTGGTCAGGCCAGTCAGTTTTTAAAAAGTAAAAATAAAAAATGCCCCGAGTAAAGTTACGAAAGCTACTTGAAGTAACTTATTATTCGTTAGGAATATTAATATAAATGTCCGTCCACAAATGACCATGTTGCACGATCGGTGAAACGTGTGTGGAAGGATGATACATTCGTAATGAGTCAATCGCCTACGTTACTTTTTGTAGTTCTCATTGTGGGCGATAGTCCTCAACAGCCCGGACACGAGCCAGATATTAGTGTTGCGCGATTTTCTAAAACATCAACAAGATATTCAACAACACATTTCAGTGAATGTGCATCCGTTTCGCCCATAATATCAAAGAGCACATGTTGGCACTATGGCACATATTTGAAAATCCCTGTTTTAAAAATTGAGAAATATCCTACCTGCTGTATAGTTGACTTTTGAGGTCAAACATGCTTATATTACAGTTTCCAAAATCAGAGTTTATAACTTTATTTAGGAAGTATGTTTATAATCTATGTCTCTGACGTTCTTAGATGTGGTCCCGAAAATATGAAGTCAGCTGATATAAGACTATAAGTAGACAAGTAGTGAAGTTGACTGGTTAAGTACTGTATTAGTTAGTTTGACCTTAAAAAGTCAATTTGCATAGTATTAATGTATTATATATCCTGAAAAAACTTACCCATGGGTTCATATTGGTTTTAGAGTGTTTTGGGTCAAACATTTCCCATAACAGTTTCTAAAACTAAAGTTGATAATAAACTAATTCAAAACCATTGATCTGTAGTATAAGAAAATTTTGTTTGCAATAACTGATGCTTTTTTGCACATGCAGCACAGCAGCAGAAACCTACTTTACTTTCTACCAAACATCAAGATAAGCCTAAATACATCCACATGATTCATGGGATTTTTTATTTCATGTAATATGTTAAGAAAAGCAAAAACAATCAAATAAAAACTGAAATGTACGAAACTATGAACATATTGGATTGCAGATTTTATCTGATTACCATACGACCGATCCACATACGACACTAAATGTCGGGTTATTGGTCCCCCATTCCGACCCATTTTTCGACTATGAGTTTAGCTGTTTTGATGTACTTCTTGTGATTGGCGTCGCTGTTTATCCCTTTCGATATCAAAATTAATCATGTCTACTGAAACGCCACGCTCATGAGCTTTTTTAATAGTTAGCTCAACAGGATAACCAAGACTGTCGGATAAATAAAAAGCGTCTTTTCCCGACAACAGGGGGTTGGTATTGTTGGTTTCTGCTTCTGTTAGAGCATTCTCTAACTTGACCTGCAGAATTTTCTCAACTTTTTCTAATGTTTTCAGGTAACGTAACTCTTCTTGTTTCAAATCCTCCAAAATACTGGGTGTTCTTGATTTTAGACCGGGATCTATTTTGCTACTTATAGCTATAACTGTTTCTGCTATAGATTGCAAATATTTGCCTTCATTTATACCAAGTAACTTTCCCGTAAGTATGGACCGCCTAATGAGCCGTTTCACCACATAACCTCTAAGATTACTTGACGGTTTAACACCATCAGATATAAGATAAGCAATCGCTCTCATGTGATCACCAATCACCTGAAAAAAGTTTAGAGGTCTACAGTATAAGAAACATTTTTTTTTTATCAAAATTTTAGAAATTTCAGTATTTTTCACATAATAATTATTTCATTAAATGTTATTTCTAAGAAAAGTAAGTCCTTATTTTTTCCTACAAAAATATTCTAAGAGATTGTATGTCATAATGGTAAAATCAAAATTTGGAGAATTTTCAACCCATAAAATATATAACACAACTTGGATTGACCCATTATGAAGTTATAACATATTGAATAGCTTACATTAAGTTTCGTTTTGGTAGAATCATCTGCATCAACATATGACACTTTTGCCAATTCCGCGACCTTCTCCACAATCGGGAAAATCAAATCCGTTTCATAGCTGTTGGGAACCTGTAAGAAAAATTGATAAATATCAAATGTTAAAATTATTCTAAAGTTCTATTCATTTGAGAACCTTAAAGGAAGCATTTTTCGTTACCTTTTGTAAGATGCGTGCCATACGTTCTAATCCCATACCCGTATCAATATGCTTCTCTTTAAGTTCTTCCAAAGAACCACCATCCTTTCTATCGAATTGCATGAACACAAGATTATAAAACTCCAAAAACCTTGTATCATCATTCAAATCCTAAACATATAACATAAAGATCAACAATAAGAAATATGAAAAGGTCAACGATACACATATGTGCGAACGAAGATTGAAACTTACGACATTTGAATATCCCCTTTCGGGATGGAAATCATAATAGATCTCTGAGCATGGACCACAAGGACCCGTCTTGCCACTCGTCCAAAAGTTGTCCTCTTCGCCCATCTTCTTTATATGGTTTGCAGAAACACCAATCTGAAGCAAAGATCAGGAACAATAAATTACATATATTGTCATACCAAGAACCATCTCATTTAAGTACTAAACCAATAACCGAAAATTGTTATTTGTGTCTACCTCATCGTGCCATATCGCGTATGTTTCTTCATCCTTTTCATAGACACTAATCCATAAGTTTTCTATAGGCAACCCATATCTGAAAGCAAAGCACACAAATAAACATATCATAAACGAGACTGTTTCCGTCGTTAAGATTCTCACGACTTATTGGTATCTAAAGTGAATTTTTTAAGGAGCTATATAGGAAAGAAAACATTGTAGCGTTAGAAAATAAAATGAGTCATACTCTATAGTTATGAGTTCCCAAGCCCACTCTATTGCTTCTTTCTTGAAGTAATCACCAAAGCTAAAGTTTCCAAGCATCTCAAAGAATGTATGGTGTCGTGATGTTTTGCCAACATTCTTGATATCGTTGGTACGTATACATCTTTGAGAAGTAGTTGCACGAGGAACTTGTCTTTGGACCTGAAAAAGTATTTTTTTTCAGGACTGTTAGAAGCTGATATTGTCAAAGAAGTATCTTCAAAATCCCGTAATGGAGTATTCTAAGAAGGCTTATCTTAGCTGGTGCAGTTTATTTATTTGGCAGGAGAGAAATTTATAGTGTTTCAATGTTTCACAAGATCAGCTAACACTGCTGATTTTTGCAGTCAAACAAACTGTTTAGCTAATTCCGTTTAATGGATGGCAAATTTGATTCTAGTATCAAAGTAGGAAAATACAAACAGTTATGTAAAGGGGCCAAAAGTTTGAAGAAATATGGATTTATATAGCTTCGATAGGTAAAACAAATTGAGACAATGTGCAGACTGCAAGATACGCAAAAATGAAAAAAAAAAAAAAATTGCCATCTTTTGAATTTTATTTTATTTTGAAAAGTGTAGTGCTTCTGTTAATAGAGTCCTTTATCTGTTTAAATTAAGCCACTAAGAACCTGCTTATTTTTAAGCACATAAATTATGTAAAATAAGCAAACAAGTTGTTTTTGTCAAGAGCTACAAACTGCTTCAAACACCTAAATAATAACAGCAGCAACAACACTGAACATTATCAAACGGTAGGTTCCAATCCTAGCCAGAAAACCATACTTTTCGTTTAATACACATGGAGTATTGTACATAATCTGCTTTTTTGTTTAGTTAGGTTACTCTACTATATTTCTCTGTTCACTTAGGTTACTCAAGTTATGAAACAGACTCTTAGGTTACTAAACTTATAGAAATTATAAGTTAACTTCGTTAAACATGCATGATAATTAAGTTAAGTTATAAATGTTATGTGTTTAGATCATTCGTTTTAAAGTTGATTTGTTTTCAAAGTGATCTCAAAATTGTTTTTTAAAAGATGAGCAACCCAACCTAAACATACATATATTAAAGATGAGCAACCCAACCTAAACATACATATAGTATGGTAACTGGTAAGTTAATATTTGATAGCATAAGTCATACAATACCTTCCCAAGGAAAACCGGTTTAAAGGGAAGCATGCCGGCAATAGTAAAGAGAACACTTTTATCAGCATCGTCATCGTGAACAAGAGATGAGCTCGGAAGAATCTTGTGACCTTTTGATTCGTAGAATTCAAGAAACCGCCTTCGAATTGAGTTCCCACTTGTTGGGAGATCATCTTGAGATGTCTCCTCAACATGATCCTCAATGACCGGTTGCATGGAACCTAATATAGTCGTCATCAAATATTTTGAAGCCTTGTTTTAGATATCTAACACTAATGTAGTAATATTTATAGTCGATTGATCGGCTGGGATGAAACTTGATGTCCAAGTTATTAGTTATGTGCAAGATAGACAATTTTAAGTTTAAAAAATAAAAAATAAAAAATAAAAAAATGATACACTCTAGAAAAAAGAAATATCAACTTGATGTCCAAGTAATTAAGAGTCGTTTATTAGCATACCATAAAGCAACGTACATCGTTATCACTTCACTTCTATATTATAATAGAAAATTAAATTTAGCTACAAAATTTTCTTATACTTTCTTGAAAAAAGAAATATCAACTTATTTCATCTAATTAAAGTTATTAAACTATAGAGGTGATGCTTAAAATTTGTCAATTATCTATACTACCTATAATGGAAAAATGGTCAAAAGTTAAATGTTGAGTTTTCAACAATGGTCAAATGAGAGAGAAAATGAAATGTAATTAATCCTCTTATTAAAACACCACAATACTTAAAAGTACAATTATTTATTCACATTATATAACCAAATTAAATTAAGCATATCTACCAATTAAATACAACCAATTCAAACACAAATCGGGTTGACCCGGGACGCTTCAAACCCGGCGGGTTGACTCGGTTTAATTTGACCCGTTTTCGACCCAACATAGCAAGTTGACCCGGTTTAAATCGACCCATTTTTCGACCGGAACGGTTTAACTGGTTGAACCACCCGGGTCGAACCGGGTTTCAAAACATTATCCATTACTTAAAAGTACAATGATTTATTCACATTGTACAACAAATTAAAAACATATCTACCAAATTAAATACAACCAATTAAAACACAAACCGGGTTGACCTGGGACGCTTCAAACCCGTTTTTCGACCGAAACGGTTCAACCAGTTAAACCACCCGGGTCGAACCGGGTTTCAAAACATTATGTTTAATTCTCAAATCTTCAAACTTTTATTATTTTTCGCTTATAACCTATAAACTTTTTTTTTATCAATAAACTATCTGTCACTATAAAATCCCGTTGTTATGCACGGGTATTTGTCTAGTTAATGCAATAATGCATGCAGCTTAACTAACTAACTAACATACAAGAAACACTTAATGAAAAAAAAAAAAAAAAGCGCCCTGAACTGATGAATAGTCTGGTAAAATAAAGGGAATTACCAGGGAAAGAGGAAGTTGGGATTTGTGACGTGACGAGCTCTTGAAATTAAAGCGGAAAATCGAAAGTTTAAGGATACTCAATTAAAATGTTACAATTGTGGGCCTTTACTTGTTTGTCTGGGCCTCGTAAGACTCGAGGCTTTGGGTTTGTAGTTCAATGATAATTTGATAGCTTGTTATAATTTTAATTAGCTTTAAGAGGGTGTTTGTTTAAGTTTACATGTGGCTTATAATTAAGCTTATTTGTGTTTCGGCATATATTTCATAAACCTTAATTTTTTGGCTTATTTTGAGATTTGTGAGCTTAAATAAGTTTATTATGATAGACAAACTTATATGAACCCATAAATCTTAAAATAAGCTAAAAAGTTGAGGCTTATGAAATATAAAGCCGAAAATAAATAAACGTATAAGTCTACATATAAGTTTAAACAAACACCACCTAACTTATAATCTGTTTAAGTTTATAAGCTTAAGTAAATAAGTTCGTAAGTCTAATCAAATATGGTTTACGAGCCGATCAAAATTCTAATAAGTTTATAAATCAATCAAACAAGGTGAGATAAATATCTTATAACAGCATCTCGAATGCAGGTGCGCGGCTCAAGTCATTTTGAGATATAAAACAGCGAAGTTTTAAATTAGGCCCTTTTTGATTACTTTTGTTTGTGTAATTTAGCTTTTCAACTGATTAGATTGATGGAATGTTTAGCAACAAAACAAAAATAAGAAAATATAAGAAATTAAGAGTCAATTGAAGATTGAGAAATAAAAAATAAGAAATATAGAACACCAAACTTCGTTGTTCCGATAATTTAAAAGTTGAGCGGTAAAAATCTTCTTTTACGATAGGTGCTTAGGAAAATAAACTGATGAGCGAATGAGACATTTTTTTCGTTTTTGATCATTAAATAAAGGAAACGTGTAACACTGTTTATATTTATTCGTTCAATAAATATAATAAAACTTACAACCGAAGGGTTCATGAACATATATTGTGCTGAATATTTGGTTCTTTTAAAGACTTATTTAAAAGCTTTTAGAACTTGGAGCGCTAATTGTTTAATTCATCATTTTATTATGTGAAACATAGACTTTGTTCATTTTAAAACTCAAATAAACATAAGGCCCAAACTCCATTGTTAACACTTAGCGTCCGTTTGGTTCTTAGATGGGTTTAAGATTATAATTTAGATTCAGATTTGATGTAAGAAAGAAAAAATATTTATAAAATAAATAAATTATTATTATAATTTTATGTATAAACATATATTCAAAAATGTAATATTAATGACAGGCTAGAAATAATTTTTATATATAAATGAAAAAAATGAACGGTAGCTAACTTAAAAAGGCTCACAATTTTGAAAAAAATACATAAACCCCAACAAGTCATATGGGATTTTTTTTTCCTAATCGGTAGACAATTGACCCACAAACATCACCCCTTATATTAGGATTTTTGTCTTTTTTTTTTTTTTTTTTTTTTTTTGAACGGCGAGTTAGTAGTTAGTAATCCAAGCCCACAGTGACATCTAATTGGCCAGTATGTAAGCCTCGAACCTTTCTTCTTAGGGGATAAACCCCACTCATGCTTCTATTTATTTCGGGCTGATGAGGCGAAAAATGAACCACTTTTAGGGGGTCATTTAAGCCCGGAATTGAATTTATTTGATCAAATATTGCCCTAAATCGTTCCTTTTGTGATTTTAGGTACTTTGGGAGGGAAATCTGGAAAAGGAAGCAATTCGAACATTTTTGGAGCATAAAAGTGAAGAAAACGCCAAAGTCTTAATTTTCCTTGCTGGGAACAGTACCTGACGGCGTCAAGAGGCTTTTCATGATGGCGTCAAGAGTAAAAGTGGTGACGGCCCAGAAGAAACGTGAAGGCGTCACCCAAGGCCGTCACGTGTTAACTTGTCAAAACTTGCGCGCGGAGTAGCTGATATTGTTTTGGTCATAACTTTTGCATACGAACTCGGATTTAGGTGATTCAAAAGCCACGCGAAGAGGACGAAGAGATCTACAATTTGGTGAAAAAAATGGTCGTGACGGCGTCAAGAGAACGAGCTGACGCCGTCAAGCCTTGCCGACAGAAAACATGCCTATAAATATAACATCATAATTTCACTTTTTGTAAGCCCTAAACCCTAAGGTTGATTCCTGGGTTTAGGTGGGTGTTTTTCCAGCAACTTAGAGGGTTTCAATCACTCCATAAACATCATGTATTGGTTTGATGATTCTATCTTAATTATATTTTCTATTATCATTGTTGTTTGCTCTTCTTTGATGATGATTTGCTAATTCACCTTGTGTCTATTTATGATTATGTGAAACCTGTATATAATTGATTAGATCTCATTGATTTCTTGTTGATGTTGTGTCTATCTCCATCAATGAGGGGCTTGTTGATGTGTGTGTCTATCTCCATCAATTAAGGCGTGACAACTTCAATAGATCTAGTTGGTTTAGTTTATAATTCTTGTTTCCTATTGATTCTTGTTTTGATTGAATGAATTCGATGTTAGGCTTAAGAAAACTGGCAGACTTCCATAGGGTAACATGCTTGAACGTCTTAAGAAACATGAACCCATGTGCACTAGGTTTTTATGGTTGTATTTAATGCATGAGCGAATTCTAGTGATCCCATGTTAGGAGCTTCTTAGCCGGCTCGACATAGGAGTGAAGTAGGAGCTTATAGGATTGGGGAAGTAAGTACGCCACCCCATGAATGGTATTAAGGAATACAACCCGTCAATTAAAACAAGGTTACAATTCAATAGGTAGGATTGGATAGCTAGTAAGGAGTAACATATCATAGGTAGACATGCTTCACTTATCTTGTAGAACCCTAGTTTACTTTTCTTGTTAATTAGTTCAATTAGTAGCTTTTGGGTTAGTTGATTAGCAACTAATTCCGCCCACTCTCCCAATACCCGAGATTTTTACTTGCTTTTCATAAAATATAAAAATACAAAAAGAATCATCCTTCACCTTTAGACCTAGTTAGATTAATTTCAATCCTAACGACACTATTCCTAGCTGAACGATCAATCCCCCGGTACTTGTCACTATATTATACTACAACGATCAGGTACACTGCCTGGTGGGGGTTGTAAGCTTCTCAAGATCCCTTGAGAGGTAAAGCCTGGTGCAATCCCTACGCATCACGGACCCCTGAAGGTCCATGGTACACTCCCATATATTTGGTGTTGAAGCCAAACCTGTGAGCCCAATTTTTTATACCAAACATCATTTTTTGAATGCCAAATCTAAAAGCCATGCCAAACCTATTAACCAAACGGACCCTTAAATGTGTTTTTGCAGTATAGATCTTTAAAAAAAAACGTGTTTTCATTAAGATGGTGCATAAAGTATTAAGATGGTGCACAAATATGACAAGCCTTGAAAACTTCTTGAGTGTTAGAAATAAACTTGGCTTTATTTTAGCGAATGAATAGCAAACAAGTGAACTTTAGCAATATCTATATATATCCTAACTACTATGATACCCATATGAGACAGGGCGTCTGGAAGTCTCCCGATGCCGAGGCTAGATATGTAAGTATAATTTATTTCCAAACACACCCACTTAAATGAAACATAATGCATCAAGGCTTATATATTAATTTTCTCATTTTTTTTTGTAATTAAACAGAATGAGATGATCAGGCTGTGGGACGTGAGCACCCCTTCAGGGACTAGATTGTATGATAGAGAAATTCTTGCTTGAGTGATCAAGGGAAAACAACGCGGCTTCATACATGGCGTTGGTAGACAGGTAGCCAGCGTTGGCAAGAAATCGATCTTCCACGCATCACAGCTCGTCAACAGTCCTCGCTAGCTTAACTTTAGGAGATAGTGTAAAAACAGGCGGGGGAACTTAATTCGGATAAAGAAGCTTCCAACACAACTCAAAGTCAAGTTGATACTATGCTGGTATTTCTGAGGAGTCAGCCAGGTTGGATGGAGCAGTTAGCGAGCAGGATGCCTTCATCGAGCAGGAATGACAGAGACGAGATGAAGGTAGTGGGGACGGGAATGGGGAGTAGGTTGCGGGTTTATGGTTTATCTGGTTTTGCGGATTATGTTTTGTTTATGGATATTTGGATGGATTATTAAGTGCTTTGTAGACTTTTGAACCATTTGGCTACTTTTGTGAATTATTATGTGCTTAGGATTGTGTTAGGGTTATATTATTATTATGGATAGTTGTAAATGTTTGGGGTTTGCGGATATTTCTAGGGTATTTTGTTTTCGCGACTTTGTAAGTTATAATATAATGTTTTCACGAGTTTGTGGTGTTGTAGAGATTTGGTATATTTGTGTTAGTGAAAACAAGTTTATTAGGACAACATTAGTTAGGTCTTCTTATGTTTTAATGATGACAAATAAACCTTTGAAACACATAAAATCACAAACGCTAGCCAAAATTCTCCCGACCCAATAACTGGGAGCGCTCCGACGCGCCAGCCCACTGTATTGATCGGAACGAATTTTTAAAGTCGGTTTTCCCCTTACTCGAAAAAATGTGGATCTTGCAATACATCAATGAATATGTAATTTGCTTCATTGGGAACACGCGAAACGAGTTTTAGAAATAGAGGGATCTGAATGTACAACCTCCCGCTTTTGACAAGACGCCAACTCAAGTATTTTCATAAACGCCTCTGTCCAAGGCTTTTCTAAACCTAGGGAGCTTATATATTTCACGTAACATCATGTGAAAGTATTCATATGGCCATAATCCGTGTTTACACGTAACAGGTTTCTTATTGGTCAAACTAAGTCAAAAGTCCCTTTGCGTAAACACATCCTTTCCATTTATTGGATATGCTTTACAATAATGCAAAGCACTTAGATTGTTTGCATCACCATCCTTATCCAACTCACTCTCTTACACTCTTATAAGTAACCTTTGAGATTATGAATACTCGACGCTGAGTTACTTGAGATTATAAGTAACCTTTGATTTTCTCAATCCATAATTATCTTTGTCAATTATTTTCTTCCTTAATGACAAAATGATTAAGCCTTAACCAATCCTTTTATTAATCTCGTCACAAAACTAATCCTTCAAACATTTCAAATTCCACCCAAATCTTATCTCCAACATTCACTTAAATTTCAAACTTAGGCTCCCTTTCATCACATCACTTCCAACTCATCTAAACTCATCTCAACCCTTCATCTCTCCTTTGCCTCCAAGCAAAGCAAATTTGAATCCAACACATAGGCTCCCCAATCACCTTATGCTTGCACACATCCCATCCTTATCCAACTCACTCTCTTACACTCTTATTCTCACTTCAAATTCAAAATACACACACTTCTCTCACAACTCTTTTCATCTTTCACACACACTTGTCAACTCACTACTTCTTATTTCATCACATGACAATTCAAATTTGAATCCTCTCCAAGGCTCCCCATCACATCCTTATCACATCACTCTTACATAATCCAACTCATCATCTTTTCTCTTCACTCTCTCACACTCCAACAACAATATTTCAAATTTGAATTTCAAACTTAGGCTCCCTTCCATCACATCACTTCCAACTCATCTAAACTCATCTCAACCCTTCATCTCTCCTTTGCCTCCAAGCAAAACATATTCTCTTGGATATTCTTCTTAACCTAACCATGCTTTCTCTTCTAACCCAAACATGGTTTGTTCTCAACCCAACTTCACTCTCTCACTTCCCTCTCACACATTTGAATTTCAAATTCAAATTCTTCCCTCTCTCTATCTCTAACATCCACACTTCCTTTCTAAGAAAAGGAATATACCATGACATACTCTTTTTTTTTATCATTTCATGCCATGTGAGGAATACCCAAACTACCCCTATCCAATTATCCCTTCTATTATTCTCTCTTTGATAATTGGTTTCGCTTAAATACTCTCAAAACATTTTTACAAAATGGCTATTTGAGTTGGTAGACCTTTAAGATAAATAATATAAAGGTCTAAATGTGTGAAGTACAATAGGGGATTTAGCAAGATTGGGTATTTACAAGACCAAGATCTTACAAGAAATATCAGACATCCTGGCGCGCTGCTGGCGCTTCGACGTGCCAGCCTCGGTAATTATTTCTGACTTTGGGATCTTGGCCTATAAATACCCACCCTTGCCTCTTGTATTCCTCACCCCTTGCCATTATTATTTCTTTCTTATTTCTCTTCTCTCAATCCTCTAATTCTATCTTGTGTTCTTGATCTTCACATTAACGTCATTTGAAAGAACACATATTCTTGCAAGGGAAGAATCACAAATACCTAATCTACTTTTGTGATCATGTCGAGGGTTTTCTTCTCTATACCCTTTCGATTAGAATCGAGTCTCTGGGTTAGGTTAGGGCTTGATTAAACAATCAAACATTTATTCATTTGATTTGATTGTAAGGGAAGTCTTGTGTCGAGGTGACCAAGCCTAGATCCCAAACACTTCTGGTGGGAAGTCTTCGTGGTCTTTGTGGTTAAGTCGAATCACGAGTCATTGAGGGCGGTTTTTTTATGGCGAAATACCGTTGGGGAGTAGCTCTTCTTAGTGAGCGCCGATCTTTGTGCATATCGGTGGAGCGAAGTTTTAACGGTTTGTAGTCCACCGAAATAATTATACTTAGTGAATAGTATAGTTTTGTGGATTCGCAACTAGACGTACGGATGATATAAACCCCCATCCCGAACCAATATATATCGTGGTGTCATTTACTCGCTTTATATACTTTTGAGTGTGATTGTGTTAGTGGTTGTTGTTGTTTTAACCACTTAGTGTTCTTTGTGGCTTAAAGTTTTTAAACATTCAAAAAGCCGAAGAGACCATATCACACCCTTACGGTTCTACAAAGTTGTTAAACAGCAGGTGGATTCTTTAAAAAAAAATCTAGAAGTTACCTATTTTGCAGCAATATCATGCAAAATGGGTCAATTGCTTTTGGCGAAGACATGTTTTCACCAAAAGTCTATGCCGAATATACTGGTGTAGCCTTCTAGCGAGGACTTTTCATCCTCAAAAGTGTAAACAGACTGGTGTAGCTTTTTGGCGAGGACTTGTGTAATTAATTAATTAATTTCGTAAACCTTTTGGCAAAGACTTGTTCTCGCCAAAGTTTGTCATGCCATTCTGTCATTCTTTGACTAAGAAAGTGTGTGGGGCCTACCTGCCATCACCAAAAGTGCTAAAACGTCCTCACCAAAAGTATACGTGACAAGGTATTGGCGAGGACATTTTGGCGATGGAAATTCCTATCCAAAGACCATTGGCAGGACTTGTCCTAGCCAAAAGTCTCAAAATATCTTCTCCAAAATCATCGAATGTTGTATTGACCAAATAAAAAGTAGTCGACTAGCAAACCCCAACTCAGAATAACTAAACGAGCTCGTCTCTATCAATGTAACTTGAACAGAACGCACCAGCAAACACAAAAAAAGTAATAACAAGTCGACTATCAAACGATATGTTTGTAAATTTCATATACGTCTTCAACTTTGTTGGAGGGCGGTAAGTCAAGAAATGTGAAATTGCATAGTATTGTGCTCTCATTTTCAAACCTTTTATAATAATTAATCACAATCAAACCAACTTAATTATTTAGAGGATAAGAACAAAAAGACAACGGACTTGATGTTTCTTAATCTTAAAATACACGTAGTTCTTTTTTACCCGCATGCAATTCCTATAAAACTCATGCATGAGTTTTGACAATAATACATTTGCCACACGAGTTAAGTTATTTTGCATATCCTTATTTGGCTACATATTAAAGGACACATTCTCACAATCCATTTAATTTGATCTAGTGGTAGAGATTTAATCTAAAATTTAATTGGTTAAACATATTCTTGTCTTTCTTGTCTAACGGATGAAAACGTGATAAAACAGACGAAAACGTATGAAAAAAAATGAAAATGTAAGAAAACTGACAAAAACGTCTGAAAGCGGCCGAAAATGTGTGAAAACGGACGGCATTTGAAAACGAACGAAAACAAATAAAAAAAATGTTTTTATTGTAAGATAGTTATTTGCCGTTTTATTAAAAGAATAAAATAAAATTAGTATACGGGAATAAACAAGAAAGATAAGAAATTATGTTTAACCAATTAAATCTTAGATTAAATCCATTAGATTAAATTAAATTAATGGAGGAGATATTTGACTCAATATGTAGCAAAATAAAGATATAGAAATGAACTTTTCTCCAAACTAATAATATACCAAAGTTTATAAAACCAATCCCCTTCCTTGAGTTTGACCGTTGACGTGTGTTACCACTTTGCTTATTAAATCATTTCTTTACTAACTTATATATCCTTCAAGACTAAACAAAGTCCTATAAAAAGCCAAGTACCATACATAACTTTAAGAGCGATAGATATTAATTAGTTTAGATATATAGAAAGAGTGATCAGAAAATATGGGTAGAGCTCCTTGTTGTGACAAAGCAAGTGTCAAGAAAGGTCCATGGTTACCAGAAGAAGATGCAAAACTCAAAGAATTCATTGAAAATTTTGGTACCGGTGGCAACTGGATTGCTCTCCCTAAAAAAGCTGGTAATTATATTTCTATAAAAGTACTTAAAGATTGACCATGTGGTTGAACATTTGGGCATTCCATGATCTTTCCCACTGGCTTAATTTAATGCAAAATGTTGATAACCGTCAATGCTGACTAGTTTCATTTCTTGATATATATATATATATATATATATATATATATATATATATATATATATATATATATATATATATATATAGTTTGTTGTTGAAAACATTATTTCTTCTCTGTAAAACCTCAACTTTGTGTGTAATTGTTCAATGCTACGTGTTGTTAAATGATGTTGTGATGTGGGTTGATCTTGAACAGGTCTAAAAAGATGTGGAAAGAGTTGTAGGTTAAGATGGTTAAACTATCTTAGACCTAATATCAGACATGGTGAATTTTCTGATGATGAAGATAGAATCATATGTAGCTTGTATGCTAGCATTGGAAGCAGGTTCATTTCTCTTAGATTTATCTTATTTTGTACTGTATTCTTGTTGCTTTTGTGTTCACAAAGGATTAAAGTCACTAAAACACCGTACATACAGTAGTATACATGATATAATAACTCCAACAATAAACTAGGTCAGTCCATGTAGAAACCTAATTAAAGATGACAGTAACATGTTTTTGAGAGAGAACAAGTGGGTTTTCTTAGAAAATGTTTGGTTAATATTTCGAATAAGATTCCAAAAATCTTTAGGTGCATGCATGACAAGATCATAAGATCAAAGATTTGTAGTAAGTTTTTTACAATATTAACATTAAATGATACAACTAAGTGTCAAGTGGAGTTGTATTTATGGAAACTTTGGTTAATGTATGCAATTTCATGCTAATTACCGTTCTTTCTAAAATGTAAATGTAGATGGTCAGTAATAGCAGCTCAGCTACCAGGAAGGACTGACAATGATATCAAGAATTACTGGAACACTAAGTTAAAGAAGAAGCTTTTGACTATGTTACCATCCCTACAAGAAAAACAATCTTTTTTTCCATCTTTACCCTTCCAAACACCACAACAACAACAGCCATCCTATGATCATCATACATCACACCAATTCATGAACACATCATCATCATCATTTTACAATTTTAGTAACCCTAGCTTCATGAATGTTGGTAACACGAAGTTAAAGAAGAAGCTTTTGACTACGTTACCATCCGTACAAGAAAAACAATCTTTTTTTCCATCGTTACCCTTCCAAACACCATCACAACTACAGCCATCCTATGATCATCATACAGCACACCAATTCATGAACACATCATCATCATCATCATTTTACAATTTTAGTAACCCTAGCTTCATGAATGTTGGTAACACTTCAAACTCTTTCTTTGATCCTAATGATCATAGGAACAATGTTACTAACTTCTCAGCACCACAAGCAAACAATTTGATAAGCAACAAAAACATTAATGATGTTAATGATAACTGTTTTAACAACAGTTATCTAGGGTTTCAAGATGACCAACATAACATGTGCATCAGTCCAATGCTCATGTTTGGAAGTACTACAACATGTTCTTCATCTGAAGGTGGAAGCTACAACAAAGATCAAGCTCAAAAGCATCAGCATCATATCAAGCAAGATATGGACCAAGTAATCCTTCAAGGTCATATTCTTGCTGATCAAATGCAAAGCCAAGGTTGTATGATTAAGAACCATGTAGCCCCATTTCATAATGGTCTTGAAGAAGTGAAGCAACTCAGCTTTACTAGCTACTTGTTCCCTGATACTGAAGAAAACAAGACAACACATTATCAAAAGGGGATGTGCTCCTGTTATTATTGATCAATTAGGCTATTTAAATTCAAAATTTATTGTAAATTATATGGTAATCAAGACAATGTTATCAGGTAGGTTATGATTTAAAAGGACATCAAGGGATTTGGAAGTGGTTATTCCCACCCCTCTTTTTTACAAATGACATCCCCTTTTTTTTGATTTTTTTTTTTTAATTTTGTTTACATAATAAGACTATAAACATGAAAGTACGGAAGAGAAAATATAAAGTTTAATAAGTCAAAAGCTTAAAATTGACAGAAAATACGGAACAGAAACTGATAAAAAAACTGTCTTGTACTGTAAACTGGGGGACAAAATGAATCTTTTGTACCTTTACCCTCTCACATTTTAGGGGTGGAGATAAAATAACCTTTTTTTTTTTTTTTTTTTTTCAATTTCTTAACCAACTTGTTGAGGAAGATACCATGATATATATATATATATATATATATATATATATATATATATATATATATATATATATATATTGTTTACTAACTTATAGAAAGTATAAAGGTTTAAGCCATTAAATAGCCACATACTTTCTCAAATTTACTCATATGGTACGTGTACTGAATTTATTATTTGTATTACACCTACACGTTTTTCAAATTTAACGATTTGGTATGTGAACTTTATAAAAGTTGTAGAAATGTAACGAACTTTCATAAGTGTTTCAATTTTGTACGTGATGATGACGTTTTCGTTTGTTTTGCACGTTTTCATCCGTTTTACACATTTTCATCCGTTTTATACGTTACATGTTTTCGTCCGTTTTTATACATTTTCATCAGTTTTTGCATGTTTTCATCCATTTTTACACGTTTTCGTCCGTTTTTACACGTTTTCATCCATTTTTGTATGTTTTTGTCCGCTTTTATACGCTTTCTTTTGTTTTCGCATGTTTTCATCTATTTTTACCCTTTTGTTTGTTTTTACACATGTTTGGCCCTACAAAAATGCATAAGACTGTACAAAAATGGATAAAACGAAAAAAAATGTATAAAAACGTAAAAAAGATTGATGAAAACATAAAAAAATAGGCGAAAACATATAAAAACAGACGAAAACATACAAAACGGAAGAAAACATAAAGAAAGACGGACGAAAACATATAAAAACCAATAAAAACATAAGAAAACGTGTAAAAACTTGCGAAAACGTGTAAAAACAGACGAAAACGTGCGAAAACAGATGTAAGTGTGTAAAAACATGCAAAAATGAATGAAAACGTGCAAAAACGAACGAAAACGTGTAAAAACAGACGAAAGTATGCAAAACGAACGAAAATGTTTAAAAACATACGAAAAAGTGCAAAAACGAATGGTGTACTTTATGTAAAGTGCAACCTGATTCTCATGAACATCTGTTCTTCGAGTGCACTTTCTCTTCGCAAGTTTGGAATCAAGTTCTGAGCATTGCTGATATGAGTTTCATCTCTACTAGGTGAAGTGACATTATGGCGTGGATACTTCCTATTGCTAAACAAAACAAGGTTACAACCATTGTTGGTCGTCTCATCATGGCTGCTTCTTCTTATTATGTGTGGCAGGAGCGTAACAACAGATTACATGGGAAAGGAGATAGGCACCCAAAACAAGTATCGAAGATTGTTATTGATACGGTTCGGTTAAAATTGGTTACCATTCAATTCAAGAAGAGTGTTAAAGTGGAGCACATGAGAAGAATTCGGAAGATAACAAGTAATGAGGTTGATGGTGATTAATGCACTTTGCTTCTAGGAGGATTCAAAATGCATTGTTTATTCTTGTTATGTCCTCTAGGAGTGTTTGCTATGTGGCTGTTATGTTTTGAGCATATTCAAAGCATATAGTTTTTAGGTCTAGGGTGGTTCATTACCCCCTCTTGTGTACCTATACATTAATTATTTTTTAATATATTCACCGGGTATAATCCCTTTACACACACAAAAAAGTGTAAAACGGATGAAAACGTGAAAAAACGAACGAAAACATGCAAAAACGGACAAAAACGTGTAAAAACAGAAGAAAATGTCATCATCACGTACGAAATTGAAACACGTATGAAAGTTCATTACATTTCTACAACTTTTTTAATGTTCACATAGCAAATCGGTACATTTGAAAAATGTATAGGTATGATACAAACAATAAATTCATATACCCTATGAGTAAATTTGAGAAAGTGTGCGGCTATTTAATGGCTTAAACCCAAAGTATAAAGCCAATACAAAACAAGCTCAGTTAATTTAGAAATGAAAGACTAATTTAGCCCGTAAAACATTAGACAGGTGCTTGTGGTTTTATTCGAACGATAATTTAGTTCAAAAACATGTATAGAAGGAAAGGTAACAGATGAGCCCCACACGACAAAAAGATCTTTTCGTGAACATCACTGTTAGTCAAATTGTTGAGTTTATTCAATAAGGACCAAAAACGTTATTCATCATATAGCATCGAAGTAACTCCATAACTTATATATCATTTCTGCAATATCGAACTTTGAATTATATACTAGTTAAAATTCGAGGTAAAAGAAATTGTGACACACATGCTTAAAATATCTGGATCCTCCACTGTATAACAATGACCACTTTGAAGACTTATCAAAGATGGTACGTGGTTTTGGCTTTAGTGTGCTCATGGTTTTAATATCACTTACAAAGCCGGTTTTTATTATGAAATGGGGGAAGGAAATGACTAATTTTTTGATGGTGTATAAGTATCTAGTCAGTGGCGAAGCTTGGATTTTGTAAGTGGGGGGTCGGGATCTAAATTTTTTTTTTCCTAAGGCTATATTTCAGGTATACCAAAATTTTTGGGGGGTCGAAACCGAATATACCGAAATTTTTCTACACGAAAACTATATACCCCCCTACATCGCAAAAAAAATTTCGGGGGGTCGGGCGCCCCCCCCCCCCCCCCCCCCCCCCGGCCCCTATGAAGCTTCGCCTCTGTATCTAGTGCATTGGTAAAGATGGTGATAAATAATGCATGCATGCATGAACATAAATGTGAAATGTAAACTTTTTACGAAAAACTTGTAAAATAAAATGTACGAACTCATAAAACATGTTTGTACAAGCCTTATAACACATGTTTAACGTAGACTAATTAGTCTAATGTCAGTTTACGTTTAAAGTCGTTTTCCGGTTTACGCGATTTAACCTAACAAGTCAAAAACCATATAAGCCATAAGCCCCGCTATATAAGCCGAAACAGCCCCGGCTTATGGCTTATATGGTTTTCGGCTTATGTTTCATAAGCTCACAGTTTGTGGCTTATGTTTCATAAGCTCACAGTTTCGGCTTATGAAACATACGCACCCTACGTGGGCTGTGGGTCTGCTGTGAACAAACGCACCCTACGTGGGCTGTTTCGGCTTATGAAACGTAAGCCGAAAACCATAAAAGCCATAAGCCACAAACTAATCCACAAACTGTGAGCTTATGAAACATAAGCCGAAAACCATAAAAGCCATAAGCCGGGGCTGTTTCGGCTTATATAGCGGGGCTTATGGCTTATATGGTTTTTGAAGTCAAAAACCATACAAGCCATAAGCCCTGCTATATAAGCCGAAACAGCCCCGACTTATGGCTTATATGGTTTTCGGCTTATGTTTCATAAGCTCACAGTTTGTGGCTTATGTTTCATAAGCTCACAGTTTCGGCTTATGAAACATACGCACCCTACGTGGGCTGTAGGTCTGCTGTGAACAAACGCACCCTACGTGGGTTGTTTCGGCTTATGAAACATAAGCCGAAAACCATAAAAGCCATAAGCCACAAACTAAGCAAGTTTAAAAAAAAACACAAAAAGGGAGCTTATGAAACATAGCCGAAACAAACACCCTTAGCAAGTCCCCACGACACTACTTGTGTCGTGGTACACATCACGAGCACACCCCATGGTGTGTCGTGTTCCAAACCATAAGCCCGCTATATAAGCCTAAACAAACACCCCTGTATATAAGCCTAAACAAACACCCCGGCCTGTTGTGGACATCAGGACATCGTCTATAAATTCCACTCTCCAAATAAACCATAAGCCCACTATATAAGCCTAAACAAACACCCATGTTGTGGACAGTAATAACTTACTGTGGTCGCGACTGGACTCGGCTGTCGCGGCTGTGGTCTCGGCTCTCAGATGCTCTCGGCTCTGCACCCAAAAAAATGCACCCCTTAGTGTAAAAATGCAATCTCAAACTTTTGGCGGCGACATGTCCCCAGTAGAAACATAAACACAAAAAAAAAATTAAACATAACATAATATAAATAATAAACCTGTGGTCTCGGCTTCAGGACTTGGCTACGGGTCTCGGCTACATGTTTCGGCCTCGGGTCTCAGCAGCAACTTTACCAAAAAAATTAACAAAAAAATTAAAATAATTAATGAAAAACATAAAATCAATAAAATTAACCAAAAAATCATAAAACTTAACAAATTAAAAAATTAATTAACAAAATCATAAAAATTAACTTAACAAAATTACTTGGGTTTGGGTTCGGTTCTCACCTGGGTTTTGTAAATGAGGGTATGAGGGTTTGAGGGAAGAAATAGATGAGAAAAAGAAAAGAATTAAATGAGGTGAGGGTTTGAGGAAAGAATTATACGAGGAGAGGGTTTGAGGAATCGTGCACAGTGGTGCGAGTGTGGTGGTGTTGTGGTGGGGATGGTGGTTCTTGTGGTGGGGATGGTGGTGTAGTGGTAGGGATGGTGGTGTAGTGGTAGGGATGGTGGTTAGTGGTGGTGAAGCAGCAGCAGTACGTTGTGTGGTTTTTTTTTTTTTTTTTTTTTTTTTTTTTTTTTTTTTTTTTTTTTTTTTTACAAGTGTTTGCAACAGATCTGCTAATAATTCAGGTAATAGTTGCACACACTTTTAGCGGGGACAAGTCCCCGCTGAAAGGTGGTCTTGTCTTTTTGCGCACACTTTTGGCGGGGACATGTCCCCGCTAAAAGTTTTCGCACTTCGCCAAAACATTTGACGGGATAAAGTAAATACTTAGAGGGAAAAACGAAAATATTGGTAACATCTTTTAGCGGGGACATGTCCCCGCCGAAAGTGTGCACAATTTTTATTAACTTAAATCAATGTTAATTAAACCATTTAAATTTAATTATTTATAATTAATTTAAATCATTTATGATTTATTTAAATCATTTAAAATTATATATAAATCATTAATAATTAATTATTTTTATGATTTATTTATAATTATAATTAAATCATTTATAATTATAATTAAATCATTTAAAATTGTTTTTAATTCATTTTTATTATGTTAAATCATTTATAATTAATTTAAATCATTTAAAATTATTTTTAAATCCTTTTTAGTTAAGTTAAATCATTTATAATTATAATTAAATCATTTAAAATTGTTTTTAATTCATTTTTACACGAGATGTTAAATGAACGAGTCGAGATGATGTGGTATTACACGAGATGTTAAGCGAACGAGTCGAGATGATGTGGTATTACACGAGATGTTAAACGAACGAGTCGAGATGATGTGGTATTACACGAGTGTTAAACGAACGAGTCGAGATGATGTGGTATTACACGAGATGTTAAACGAACGAGTCGAGATGATGTGGTATTACACGAGATGTTAAACGAACGAGTCGAGATGATGTGGTATTACACGAGATGTTAAACGAACGAGTCGAGATGATGTGGTATTACACGAGATGTTAAACGAACGAGTCGAGATGATGTGGTATTACACGAGATGTTAAACGAACGGTCGAGATGATGTGGTATTACACGAGATGTTAAACGAACGAGTCGAGATGATGTGGTATTACACGAGATGTTAAACGAACGAGTCGAGATGATGTGATATTACACGAGTGTTAAACGAACGAGTCGAGATGATGTGGTATTACACGAGATGTTAAACAAACGAGTCGAGATGATGTGGTATTACACGAGATGTTAAACGAACGAGTCGAGATGATGTGGTATTACACGAGATGTTAAACGAACGAGTCGAGATGATGTGGTATTACACGAGATGTTAAACGAACGAGTCGAGATGATGTGGTATTACACGAGATGTTAAACGAACGAGTCGAGATGATGTGATATTACACGAGTGTTAAACGAACGAGTCGAGATGATGTGGTATTACACGAGATGTTAAACGAATGAGTCGAGATGATGTGGTATTACACGAGATGTTAAACGAACGAGTCGAGATGCTATAACTACAAAAATGTTCCCACCTAACAGGTCACGGGATATATATGTTCCCACCTAACAACTTTTATCCACTCACAATATAAACTCACACACACTCATCTAACCCATATCATCTCTCACACACACTCATCTCACTATATCTCTCTCTCTCTAGTAGTTTTCGTTTTCCGGCGACACCAGCAGTTTCCGGCCGCCGGAATCTTTTTCTGGCCACCACCTTTTATCAACTCAACTTGTAGATTGGGCCACCCCGATCACGATTCTACCACACACAACTACAAACACACACTGTCAACCAGAATGCATCGATATAATCCTTTTATGTGTACTTGTGGAGTAGGAAATATAAAAAAAAAGAACGTCACATCAAAAAGATACATTTGGATTGGAGTATTATGCATGTCCTCTTTCAAAGCCAAGAGAGAAAGGTCATGGATGTGGATATTTTATGTGGAAGACTGAATTTGATGAACAATTACAAGTAATATATTCTGCTTCAACATCTCACGGTTCTGGGTGCACAAACTGCCATGAAAAAGATCTTAGGATAAATATGCTGGAGGCACAAAAACAGGTGTTAGAGACAAAAGTCAGCTTGCTCGAGGCAAGACTTGCAATGGCAACGAATCCCGACAACAATGACCACGCATGTCAATCGGATGCAATACTCCGTGACCTGTTAGGTGACATGGAAAATCTTCGTATGTAATGTTGTTGTTGTTGATGTTGCTGTTGTTGTTGTTGTTGTTGTTGTTGTTTGTTGTTTCTTGTGTTATTCTCGTTGTTTGTTGTTTATTGTGTTATTCTTGTTGTTTGTTGTTTCTTGTGTTATTGTTGTTGTTGTTTAATAAAATGTTGTTTGTTGTGTTGTGTTATTGTTGTTGTTGTTGCTTTACCACCAGAAATCGTAAACTTCTATCCAAACACTCAAGATTGTAATTATTAATCTAAAAAAACGTCCACAGTAAGAACCTAAGCAGTTTATAAAGGAATCCGAAACACCACACGCTTAGCTTCAAACACGAAGGCAAACATTTTATTCAAACCACACAAGAGTTGTAAACCGGATACATTTTCATACAGACTCAAACTAAACAACTCGACAAGCAAACGAACCAGATCAAACTAAACAACTCGACAACCAAACAAAACAACTCAAACTAAACAACACGACAACCAAATGAAACAACCCGTTTACTTTTTTTTGCGGCTAACTCCCGCTTTGCTTGAACTCGCACCACCTCTTCCTTTCCTTGCTCTCATTTCCTTGAGATATGCAAACGTAGCTTCAAGACTTGTTATTCTATTTTCCAGATTATCAACAGCTGCAGCTTCATCAAACGTGCTTTCAGCTTCATCCTTACCTCCAACAGCAGCAGCTTGAGCTTCAGCAGCACGTTGAGCTTCAGCAGTATCTACCTCTTCCAAATACTCTATATAGTATGACTTTTTCTTCAACCATACCAGAATCCGGTCTCTCTGCCACGGTGCACAGTTCGCGTACGAACCATATTCATCAAAAATTTCAACGCCCCAATGATTTATAATTTCATTATACAAGAGCTCGTGTGATAAAGCCTTTGCCCACTCCTGTTCCGGCGTCAAACCATCCATTGTTATGATTTATTTAAATTTTTTTGCCGAATTTATGATTTAATATGTATTAGGTGTATGTTATAATATATATTAAAAAGTTTTTGGGAAAAAGTTGCAGCTTGGAGGGAAATTTGGCGCCTAAACTTTTAGCGGGGACATGTCCCCGCCAAAAGCTATGCATTTCCCCGCCAAAAGTAATGGCGGGAATAATGCCCGGGACAATAAAAAGTGCAACTATTTTGGTCAAATATTACGCAACACTTTCGGCGGGGACAGTCCCCGCTAAAAGTTGGATTTGAAAGTGTGACTATTTTGGTCAAAGTTGTGGTCTGCAAAACCACTTTCGGTGGGGACATGTCCCCGCTGAAAGTTTGCGTTGAAAATGCAATGGGCGGTCAGCGAGATTGTGTGCCAGCTCAGCGCCGTTTTTGTCGTTTAGCGACTTTCGGCGGGGACAAGGGCGTCGCCGCCGAAAGTGTCGTCGCCCGTCCTCCTGTCTGTTGTAGTGAATAGTTTTGAGTTTATAGACAAGTAATGACCTAAAAATGCGAGTTGTGACAATTAGTCACATATATTGAACTAAGATTTTAAACTAAACTTTATTCAAATATAAAACAGCGTGTGCATGTTCCTTATGACGGTTTTCAGAATAAGTTCACCGCGAACAAATATGGCTGCAATATACTTATTAGTTGTACTCATAGTTTGAACCTGTGCATGCACGAATATCAAAACTAGTACATATATAATCGCAAAGGAAATACAATGTATATCTTAAATGAATTTTTAGAATGTAGAAGCTAAGGGGGGCAAAACCATGTGATAGATGACATGTGTACTGTGGATGTGTTTCTGGTATCTTTTGAATAAGAGGTTTATCTGGTGACATATATGGGGTCCTATAGAATAACTGGATCATATAATTGGTAGGTATGTGCTGATGCATATGAGCCACAATATTCAAGGTGAACTGATGTAGAAGGGTATATATTAATATGTTCTGGTTAGAATGTTTGTTACTTGTCGACCATCAGTCATCATCAGTGTATCCTCTTATAAATTTACTTGAATAGGATGGACATGCGATGATTAATATAGAAAAGGTGCATTGATTTCGCTGAGTTGTTATGAAAGTAAACCATGTGATTTAACAAAAACTAGATGTCTCCCGGTATTAATCCCCGGAGACATGCATGAATCAAGAAAATGTTGCTACGAATTCCATGTAACTATGTCAATTGGCATGATGGTTAACAATTGTAAGAAAATTAGTATTCATTTGTCCCTTTTTCCAGCGAAAGGGGTCTTCGAGTAATTTGATTTTCCTTTATAGCCCCTTTTTCTATACCTATATCAATGAAATTAAACCCGCCAGCATAGGTTCTAAAAGTGTGTATTTGACACTTTAGGCCTCAAAATATGGTTTAGAGGAAGAAAACCCAATGAATGTAAGATCAGTCCGCACTTTGTACTAATTATCCTTACATAGTTTGGAGCTGTAGCATGCAATTTGTACTAATTATCCTTACATACCTTTCTGCACGATAACGGTCTGAAGTAGAGAACTACAGATCAACGGACACAACTGCACTAGGCGAACCGGATGATATTATCTCGCATCTGTGGCTTGTGCTTGTCACTCTAATTGCTAGCTGTATGCAAGAGTTAGCAAGAGACAAAACCACTCGACAGAAATGTATATATGTCTTGGATTGTCGAGATATAATTAAGTTATTGATTTTCAACTACTACCATATGCCCACAATACAAATTCATGCATCGATCACATGTTTTTGTCTATTTTCCATATATAACTCTAAAAGCTAAATTTATGACAATTTCCTTTGCTTTCACACAGCTTGATCAGCCACAAAAACCTCAATAAGATGGCAAGCAGAAGAACCCGCCAACTGGCACCAATGAAGGTGAAACAAAATTATTTGTTTTTGGTATGTCTAGTCATGTGTCTTTGCCTCAAAGACAGAACTAAATGCATAAACTTTTATAGGTTAATGATCTAAAGTACTCTCACATTTCATTAGCATATAAGGCACGGTGCAGACGTGAAGTGATGATGATTGATACTTAACAACTTTTTATTGTATGGCATTAAATACATTTGTATTTATCTGAATCTGTGGCTTATATGTATCTTCTAATCGCGCGCGCCAGTTGTTTGGCCCCATATGTGACACAATCGTCCTACAACAATTTTAAATAGTTTGGCTTACCAGACAATTTTGGTGCATCTATCACCTTGATTTGCCACACATGATCGTATTCTACTTTGTTATCTATATAAGCAAATGCACATCCATCGTCTCTCAATACAAATCAACTCACAAAAAAAAGGCTTGCATATTTGGGAACCCACTTCCTTTCTACTTCATAAACGTGTCAACAAAATGTTAAGCCCCAAGAAACTCATCAAAATGGCATCACTACGACAGAAACGGATCCCATCTCCAAGAGCTGACCCAACCAGAAACGTTGATAAGGGTTACTTTGCAGTGTACACATCTGATGAAATACGGTTTGTGATGCCATTGGGTTATCTAAAAAATGACATCTTCCAAGAACTCTTGAAAGTGGCAGAAGACGAGTATGGGTTGCAGACTGATGGCCCAATCTGGTTGCCCTTTGAAGCTACGATTATGGAGTATATGATATCTTTGATAGAAAGATGTGTATGTAATGATCTCGAGAAAGCACTTTTCATGTCTATTATTACTTCAGAAATGTGCTTTTCGAACTCAAATATTCAACTAGAACAAAATCATCCTAAAGTACCTATTTCTGGCTACTGAAAGGATTTAGATTACTCCTGTTACTGCTAACTGTAGCGTAATCATACAGACTTGTTAGTCATGAGATAGCTTAATTGTATCGTGTTAACCAGTTGATTAATAACAACTGAAAAAGTTTTGCTCTTAATGTGAGGCATTTCCATATATATATAGACACTGCTTTCATTATAATTCTTGCAAGTGTGTACCATCACATACTATCAGCTTAATTTTGACTCTTACTTTTAAAGGTTGAATAACAAGTGTGCAAGTTATATATAACCTAAATATGTTACTCAATTGATTCTAGAAACTCTTATGCATTTTCTGCTCTACATGATCTTGAAATTTTGGTATTATGGAGAGAAATCACATAATATGGACCCAAACTTAAAATAGTAAACTTAATACTGTTACCGAGTATAACAGCTCAACAAATTAAGAATTAACGGATCTCTACTAATAATCTTGGCTATAAACCTTCCTTTATCAGGACTAGTTCAAAATCTCCGTACGCATCTTTCTGCCTAGCAATATCAGAGCATGCCAATCCAAAGAATGCTGCATTAGAATGGGCGATTTCAGCCTCCACCTTCTCCTCTAATATCCGGCCAAAATCAACCCTTTTAATCGCCTCTCTACCCATACATGATCTCTGATTCATGTTATTGGTATGCAATCGATTATTGGGTTGTGTTTTTTTGAGGTGGAGTGCTGAAATCTTGGTCGAAACCCTAACTATTTTATCTTTATATTATCGGATTATTTAGGGTTTCAATGGTTATGATCCTTTTCAATCATTGATTCTATGTTCTGATGGGATTGATGGTGGCCGACATTGGGATAATATGTATAAAACCTTCTGGTTTTATCTTTATGGTCGATTTTATTGGGATCGTTTGCTGTGTGATTGAATCTTTGATGCATAAGAAACCCTAATTTTAGGGTTTCGTTTTTTATCTTATTGACTGATGCTGCTGCGCGTTAAAGTACCTATCTTGTGTTGTAAGTTGGATTGTTGTCCATTCATGTCATGTAAGTCGATCTGTTGATCGCGGTTATTTTCTGGTTTGTGATGATAATTCGTGGAAGTGGGTTGAGAGAGGGGAGAGGAGGTTGTCGGTGAGAGTTAGGGTTTTTCTATAACCTTAATTTTCTGTTTGTTAGGGTTCGTTAACCCTAGGTTTTTGCTTAAGCGTGATATTGCTGCTGTATACATGATCGATTTACATTATTATCAGCTGCTGTTGATCGTTTATGCTGGAAGTCGAGTGGATCTTGGGTTTTTAACATGGTTCATCCTTTTTAAGCCTAGGTTTGTTGGTTCGTGCATGCCTTATGGTGATGATTACTCACCCTTGTAATAGTCCATGGCAGATTATGATACCGTCGATTTGCACTCTGATCTTGGTTGCATGGCAGCCTAGTGGTACTTCAAATCTTGCTATAGTTTTTGTTGTGATCACACGAGTTTTTTGTGTGATCATATGAGGTGTGGTGTTGTTGTGACTTGACCCTTGTTTATCTTCTTGTGAATCATTCGACTTGTTTTGAAGGTTGGCTCAAGTTACCATATGCTGGAAGTTAAGTTTCTGGGGACTCTTGTTCAAAACCCTATATTATGCCATGCATGTTTCATTCGTAATCTATTGATCATGGCTATGCTTTGGTTGCTGGAGGTTAGGGCTTTGACCCTATGATGATGGCTGAAAGTTCTACATGACTACTAGATTGTGCTGCAATAGTGAAGATTTTATGTTCATTATTTATATTCTATGCTATAGTCATGATGTTGATACCTTCGGATGTACATTCTTATCTTGGTTGTCTTTGGGTAGCTTAGATATGCTGGAGGTTGGGTCGCTTAGACCATGTTTATGCTTCAATTTTATTTGCTACGAAAGTCACTCTTATTAGGTTATTAGATTATGTTTTGCATAATACTAATAGAAGACGCAATTTGTTGAAGCTGGAAGTTCGCATGTTTATGATCTGGATCGCTAAGATGACTAAGAAGACTTCAATTTTATTTGAGTTGTGATGTATTGTATTTTTATTACTAGTCATCGTTAGTTGTATTTAGATCTGGTAGTTATAAGAATGGCCTGTCATTCTTATATAGTGGTAGTGGTAGTGTCCTTAGGGACTTCGATGAGAGACTCACTCTCTTCCATTGTACTTAAACGTTTTTTATTAATGTATTTTACCGGGTGCAGGATTACTCCCCTTTACCCAAAAAAGAATGCTGCATTAGACAATACAGCATAAACTCCTTACAAGTTACAACATTCCTTTGATTCTAACATCCACCATATGCAAAAGCTTGTAAAAATAGGCACACTTAATTACTTTCTGTATTACTTATGTTTTCAACTAATCTTCCATTTTGATTCAAACAATATATATAGTAAGGCTGCATATAATTAAGTTGGAAGTATTACACTGATTAAAAATGACATTACAACTTGTTGGTATCAATACAAAGGGTTTACATATATTTAGTTTATATCAATACAAAGTGTTTACATATATTTGTTTCTACAAAACTCAGTCTCACACATATACAAACTATGGTGAATTACAAGCGTGTTATGGAAAGTAATTGGCTTCAACTAAGGCCTGTGAATCGATACCAACACAACTTACACCAATATAAAAAAACAAAATATATTTACAAAATACAAATACTGAAGATTTTATTTTCCTTTCAACTCTTTGCGGGCTTGCGGCTATGCAAATAGACATATACTATCGTTCCCTTCTTGTCGTCTGAATCCCTAAGCTAAGTAGGATGACATTTTCCTCATTCTTAATATTTTTCTTTTGAAATTCTTAGATATGACTCAAACAACTAAAAATGTATTATTTAATTTGGCAATCATCCAAATTAGTAGGAGATAATGTGTTGCCAATTAAATTGGAGTTAACTAGAACAAAAGGCTAAAACTTTAAATAACTTGTCATAAAATGGAACCAGAGATGAACGTTCAACCGTGTGTGCTGACTGTGTTCCCACAGACGTCATTCATCAAAGATTGTTGTAACCGTTAGTTTTTGAACGTTCATAACTGGATTCAAGACCCTTCTTCTCAGTTCATCAACACTGGTGTTCGATGAAACCAGTGTATCCTGATTGATTTCTATTATATCAATGTCAAACTTGCTTGATAAATTAAGTACTTCCCTCATCTTAACAAAGAACAAATTATCGACGGGATTCGTCAAAAACAGTGTAAGCTTTATTTGTTTTGGAGCAATGATAGGAAACGAGAGAAAAGGTAACGTCTCCCCATCATAACAGGAAAAAAAAAAAAAAAAAAAAAAAAAAAAAAAAAAAAAAAAAGAAAAAAGTAAGTAAATTTGGAGCATAAACTTGTACGTCGATTGGCATGTTTACTTCCAACTTTAAGATCTTAAGCGAGACATTTGTTATAACTAAGCTTTCGAACCCCCCAAATGCAATTTCAATGCTCAAACTCTCAAGGAAAAGAAATTTGGATGCAATGATCATGTCGAAAAGGCATTGTCCATTACCACACCACTCATATCTAAATGACTAAATGTGTCACGCTGCCTCATGCATATGTGTTGAATAGAAGAAGCTTCTTCCCACTACGTTTGAGTGCGTTATACTGAAACAAGCGAAGACTTGGGACATCATTGATATCAAGATGTTGTTTTCTTCCATTGAATTTATGTTCAGTTCATGAAGATAACGAAGATTATTAACCTTAATGGTCTTGAAGCCCCGGCAACGACAAAGATCAATCATCTCAAGCAAGATACAAGTAGAGAATAAGTTATGAAATGCGTTTTCACTGACATTCACATTTTTATTAACTCTAGTGCACGTAAGCACACACAATTGGTAAACGTGATATTCCTTGGTGATACATCTATCCTCTTTAGTTTTTCACTAGAGAATATCTCATCTAATAATGCAAACTAAATGATGCGTGGGAATTGCACCAGTCTTTACCTCTCGAGGGATCTCGAGAAGCTTACAACCCCCACCAGGCAGTGTACCTGATCGTTGTAGTATAGTATAGTGACAAGTACCGGGGAATTGATCGTTCAACTCAGGAATAGGGTCGCTAGGATTAGAAAACCTAAAAACTAGGTCTAGAGGTGAGGGATGATTCTTTTTGTATTTTTATGTTTTATGAAAAGCAATTAAAAATCTCGGTTTTTGGAAGAGTGGGCGGAATTAGTTGCTAGCCAACTAACCCAATAACTAAGATGCAATCGAAATAAAATAACAAAAATGAAAATAAATCTAATTACTAATATGGTGTGAACAATAGATGGGAGAATTGTGTTTACTTAGATTTCACTACTCCCTAGATATCTTTTACAGGTCAATTGTTTATTACAGTTGCGTGGATGACGGGTTATATTCCTTAATACCAGTCGTGGGGTGGCGTACTTACTTCCCCAACTCTATAAGCTCCTACTTCACTCCTATGTCGAGCCTGCAAGAAGCTCCTAACATGGGATCACTAGAATTCGCTCATGCATTAAATACAACCATAAAAACTTAGTACACATCGGTTCATGTTTCTTAAGACGTTCAAGCAAGTTACACAATCGAGATCTGCCAGTTTTCTTAAGCCTAACATTGAAATCATTCATCCATTACAACTATAAACAAGCAATCAACCTATAATCAACATCTAGGTTTCATTACATCTAAGCAAACACACAAGAGATCTAACCTAGCATGTTAAAATTAAGACAAGTGTAAGATATATTCAAACAACACATAGACATATTGAATGAATTGAAATGATACTTATCTCAATTGAACATGAAGGGTTTCAAGGGGTGAAAACCCTTGAAAATACTGTAAAAGTCGTGTTAGGGTTTATTAAGTTCGACCCTAAAATTCTCCTCTCCAAGTTACACTTAATGAATGAAAATTAGAAAAGTATATATAGATTCCATGAGGTGACGGCGTCAAGAAGAAACTTCTGACGCCGTCAACCCGCCGCCAAAAAATATTCTCGGATTGCCTAGATCCAGATCTGACGCCGTCATGTGTATTTTTGCTCTGGGCCGTCACCACTTTTTCTCTTGACAGCCTTGATCTGACGCCGTCACGTTTTCTCTGGGCCGTCACCAAAATTGCTCTTGACGCCGTCATAAAATTCCTCTTGACGCCGTCAGGTACTATTCCCAGCAAAGAAAATTAAGACTTTGCCGTTTTCTTCACTTTTATGCTCCAAAAATGTCCAAAATGTTTCCTTTTCCAAAATTCACTCCCAAAGTACCTAAAATCACAAAAGGAACGATTTAGGGCAATATTTCATCAAATAAATTTCAATTCCAGCTTAAATGACCCCCTAAAAATGGATCATTTTTCGCCTCATCACTAAACAAAATCAACCCAACTAATAAATCAAAGCTACGGAAGAATCCATTTGTAAGCAAAAGAAGCCGATTTCTGGTTCCTAATGTTAAATGAAAAGTCAAAACTTTCAATTGGTATGTTGTGTTGGTGTTACCTTATTAATGTACCATCAATCAAGCTATAGTAAATTCTTTCTTGTTCATCAGTTACATGCTCAATGGATTGACGAGGAAACCTAAGGGTAGGGATGATAGACCAAGCGTTTAGCCATGATTTAGACAAGATGCACGTTCGTGCGGCTTCCTTTACAGGCAACAATGATTGTATACGATAGAATCAACTCTGGAACATCTTCTAATTGTTGAGTGCGGCTTATAGTCCTTATCTCCAAATGCAAGTACTAGAAGATTAACGTTTATAGTAGAATAAATTGCATTTTTGGTCCCTCTGGTTTGGCCAAATTGCAGGTTTGGTCCCAATCATTTCGAAAGTGCAGCGGTAGTCTCCATTTTGAAGTTTGGATTGCAAATACATCCCCCCGATTGATGTGAAATGACCAAATTACTCTTGTCTTCTTCTTTAGTATTTTAGTCATTTAACTTTGGCTAAGGACCAAACATGCAATACAAACTTTAAAATAGAGACTATCGCTGCACTTTCAGAAGAATTAAGACAACATGCAAATAGGCCAAATCACATGGACCAAAAATGCAATATACAAGCTAGACAGGCGAAGAAAATAACTAAAAAACTAACACTGATATATTTGAAAACTATCATATAAATACTCCTGTTAGACCGAATATTATTAGTTGTAGATTAGCCATATATCACTGGCACATTTAATTTGATTGATAGTGTAATTAGCATAATTTGGGAGCATTATCTATTTACCATATTTAGCCCATTGTAATCCCTATATGTACTCTATCTATTAGCAATGTATAGACACACAAAATCAATAAACAACCGTTTATGTTTATCTCAATCTCCTTCATGGTGTCAAAGCCACTATAATCGATCCTCTTCCACATCCCAAAACCACCGATCCAAAAATTTTCTTTGTTTTCAGTCATCACTAATCCTCATTCATCTTCGTTAGTGTGTTGGTGATTCGTGCTAGATCACAATCCACTCACTCGTTATTATTACTTGTGCTTCAAAGGTCACAAGTCTTAAAAGTGCTCTTTTATTTATTCATGTATCACTAGAGATGGCAACGGAGCCAGGTATGCGGGGAATGGTTAATACCATCCCCATCCCCGAAGTTAAATAGACATTCACATCCCCGTCGGGGGTCACAATTACGTCCCCGTCCCCGATGGGGAACATGGATCCTCAATAGGGAATCGGGGATTTTTCCCCGCTACATAATTGACATTTTAAATATATTTTAAATGGTACTTGAGTGGGATTCTCTTCTGATAAAAAAAAAAAAAAAAAAAAAAAAAAAAAAAAAAAAAGAAGAAAAAGTAAAATTAGCATATAAAGATCATTACCAGATGCTCCAAAGTAGTTCAAATTCTACTAAAAGGTACTTATACTTATATATTTACTAACTACAATAGTATATAACACTTGATCATTTTTAGCTTATACCACCTATTGCAACTTCAAACCCAAAAACAAACAAATAATGGACAATTTATTTAGCATAATCAACCCAATTTAAGTGTGTCAATATCACAAATCCGTAGTTAACGTAAACGATTTTGCTAATTACTATCACAAATGATTCTAGAAACAAATTAACATACATGATCCATCAAGCCTTAACAAATAATTTGTCAACATGCCGTACAGTACATGATGAGGCGAAAAATGATCCGTTTTTAGGGGGTCATTTAAGCCGGAATTTGAATTTATTTGATCAAATATTGCCCTAAATCGTTCCTTTTGTGATTTTAGGTACTTTGGGAGTGAAATCTGGAAAAAGAAGCATTTTGAACGTTTTTGGAGCATAAAAGTAAAGAAAACGGCAAAGTCTTAATTTTCCTTGCTGGGAACAGTACCTGACGGCGTCAAGAGCAATTTGATGACGGTGTCAAGAGCAAAAATAGTGACGGTCCAGTGGAAATGTGACGGCGTCAAATCAAGGCCGTCAAGAGTAAAAGTGGTAACGGCCACGAACAGTAATACACATGACGGCGTCAGATCTGGATCAAGGTAATCCGATTATATTTTTGGCGGCGGGTTGACGGCGTCAGAAGTTTCTTCTTGACGCCTTCACCTTAGGAAATCTATATATAGTCTTTGTAATTTTCATTCTAAAGAGAGGAGAATTTGAGGGTCGACTTGAATAAACCCTAGCTTGTTTTTAACAGTATTTTCAAGGGTTTTCACCCCTTGAAACCCTTCATGTTCAATTAAGATAAGTATCCTTTCAATTCATTCAATATGTCTATGTGTTGTTTGAATATATCTTATGCTTGTCTTGATTTTAACATGCTAGGCTAGATCTCTTGTGTGTTTGCTTAGATGTAATGAAACCTAGATGTTGATTATAGGTTGATTGCTTGTTTATAGTTGTAATGGATGAATGATTTCGATGTTAGGCTTAAGAAAACTGGCAGACTTCCATAGTGTAACTTGCTTGAACGTCTTAAGAAACATGAACCAATGCGTACTAAGGATTTTATAGTTGTATTTAATGCATGAGCGAATTCTAGTGATCCCATGTTAGGAGCTTCTTGCAGGCTCGACATAGGAGTGAAGTAGGAGCTTATAGAGTTGGGGAAGTACGTACGCCACCCCACGATTGGTATTAAGGAATATAACCCTTCATCCACGCAACTGTAACAAACAATTAACCTGTAAAAGATATCTAGCGAGTAGTGAAATCTAAGTAAACACAATTCTCCCATCTATTGTTCAAACCACTAGTTTAATTAGTTTTATTTTCATTTTTGTTATTTTATTTTGATTGCATCTTAGTTATTGGGTTAGTTGACTAGCAACTAATTCCGCCCACTCTTCCAAAACTGAGATTTTTACTTGCTTTCATAAAAATATAAAAATACAAAAAGAATCATCCCTCATCTCTAGACCTAGTTTTTAGGCTTTCTAATCCTAGCGACACTATTCCTGAGTTGAACGATCAATCCCCCGATACTTGTCACTATACTATACTACATCGATCAGGTACACTGCCTGGTGGGGGTTGTAAGCTTCTCGAGATCCCTTGAGAAGTAAAACCTGGTGCAATTCTCACGCATCAAGTTTTTGGCGCCGCAGCCCGGGAATAGTTATTGTCTAGGTTAGAATTTCTTTTTATTAGGTCTACTTACTAGATTCCTTTCTAGTAAGGTTTTATTTTTATTTTTAGGTTCTCTTTAGTCTATCTTTTTCTTCGTGCCTTTGTTAGTAAATTAAATTCATTGACTATTCCGTTGACCATTATGGAAAACACGAATCCACCCCTTTCCCCTAGAGAAGTGGCTTTGTTACGTGAACGAATTGAGAGTGAGATTAGGGAACTTAGGGAGCTTAATAGGTTGATTAATGTTGAGCTCGACCATGCATTTAGTGACCTAGCGACCGTCTTGTATTCAAATAACGACCTAGGAGCTAATGACATTGAGGATGTTGTTGAGGAACTTGAGGAAGGGGAGATAGATCCAAAGCTAGATGACTATTTTAATCTATACCTCACTAAGGTGGAGATTGCATACTATAATAATCTTGTTGATAATCCTCGACCTCCTTTCACTAGAATCGAACCTAAGATAAAGAGAGGCGATCCTAAGAATGCTAAGATACCATGTATGATTGGGTATAAACACATTGATAATGCTTACATTGATTTTAAATCCCCAATCAACATTATGTCCTCAAGTGTCTATAATGATATAGTGAAAACAAGACTTGGACCTAGAAGAGATCCCAAATACCCCGGTGGAGTTTGTAACTTTGTCGGGGGAATTAAAGATCTACATATTTTTGTTGGGAACTTTACTTATATCACTGACTTTATGGTTGTTGAAGACTTAGCTAGTGTTATTGATTATCGCTTATCCCATGTTGTGTTTCGTAAACCATTTGTGGAAGAGTCCAAGTTAGAATATGATGAGATAGAAGGGATAATCCAATTTGCTAGTGACACCGATAGGATCACTTATAGGATGCCTAATAGAATGAAAGAATTTCGTTTTGTGCCCCGATTTGACATGGATAACATTGGTGCTTTCGAGGACATCAATGAAGAGGATAAGAAAAAGGGCATGGATTATGTATGGGAGAAGAAGAGTCTTTTCTACAAAGATTGCTTGACTCTAGGACCGAAGTATAAAGTCGATAAGGAATTTGCCAATAGGATTATAGGAGCAATTGAGAAAAAGGTGGTTGGTCTCTATAAAGAACATTTACAATCAGAGAGTGAGACCAACGATGAGGTCACGTAGTAACCCATGACCTTGAGTCTAGCTACAAGACTCGTAAATAAAGAAAAGCGCTTCTTGGGAGGCAACCCATGTTTTGTTTGATTTTTATTTTGTTTGATTATTATTTGTTTCCGTACGCATGCTTTATTTTTATTGTTGGTAGATCATTGTTCAAACTAAAATGGTGAAAATACTTTATTTTGTCGTTTGGCTTTGTCTTAACTTCATCCAAAGGTATTTCGCAAAAAGATAAGTGTAAGCGGAAACCCCAAATATGTTTTTAAGAAACAAAATTGATCATGATTCTCCACAATATTAAATGGACATGTATATTCGTATTTGTTAGAGTCAAATGCTTGTATCGAGTCATAATGATGTTTTGCAGGATTTTTCAGGAAGTAAGACATAAGTTTTCCAAAAAATTTCCGGAAACTTAACGTAAGAATTTCTGCAGATCACTTCTGACGGCGTCAGGAAGAAATTCCTGACGGCGTCATGTGTAAAAATCTGGAAATTTTGCTAGTTTTGTTTTTCTAACGGAGTCTCAAAGTTTTTGTTGAATCTTTAGTTTTATAAACTCCAGGGAATCTGCAAACATTCTTTCCACAAGCATTATATCTTAGGGCCCGCTTGGTTCAAATGGTGAGGAATGCAAAGCAATGCATTCCCTTTCCCCCCAATTTATTGGGTAATGTCCCATTACCCACTAGTGGGTAATGGGTCATTACATTAGCCTACACCAAGTACCATCATTCATTACCTTTGCCATTGATTATTCCATATGACCCTACACCAAGCACCCCCTTACATTGTTTTCTAGGATTTATTAGTATATATAGATTGCTGCTGATTTTACGCAAGGTTGCTTTGTTTGTTTTCTCAGGATTAACAGGTTATGTATGACAAGAAGATGATTTATATTCTGGAAGGGAAGCTTTGATTGTTCATTTTCTTTGAGGGAGATCTAACCTTGTTACCATACTATCCATACCGAGCGAATCAGGGGAGTATTTGATTTCATTCTTTTACCTATTTCACTTTTACATTCTTTAATTGAACATTGGGGACAATGTTCATCCTAAGTGTAAGGGGGGGGGGGGGGTAAAATGATGATACCTTATAGTATACACTTTCACTTGAGTTTGTTTGTTTGATGGTAGGTGTGTAATAAAACTATGAGAAATACTTGTTAGTGTAATTTTAGCGCCAAATTTAAAATTTTTTACAACATTTAGGAGTGAAACTTTAGCCTTATCAAGCGTCTCATGGATAGGAGTCGTATGACTAGCACAAAACCGTACTATTTAGAAAAATTTTCCACCCAAATATGTGAGGTCCGCCTTTAGATTTGATAGGAAAAGCATTTACTATTAGTGCTTATGAGTGTACCGGTAGCATTTAGTTTCTAGAACTTGCGTTAGTGATGCATCCCGAGACCGCGAGTGAGACTACATTCGTGTAGTAGGATTTACTACATGATAAGAGGCATTAGGATCACCCTTGTGTTAAACCCGTATCATAATTACTTGAACATTTAAGTCATATTACTTGGCTAGTTAAGTCAATTAATTTTTCCCACACCTTCGCGTTGTACTCATTTTTAGTACACGAAACCCCTAGCACACCCCTCCGAGCCTATCTTTTCGTTTCTATCTTTAAGCATCTTACTTAAAGGAAGAATTTGTTACACCCCACTTAAATGTATACCCAAATCGCCTTAGCCTTCCGTGTATGCACTCATCTTTAGTGCATTATTGTTATTTGTTTAAACCCTTAGTTAATTATCTAATTGATTACATGGTTGCTAAGTCGAGTCATATCCTTGTACATATTGTTTTGGGACGATTGGGACTCATGGGTAAAGTACTAATGTTATGGAGTAATGGGGCAGAACATCATATTATTACCCCCCCCCCCCTATGTGCGTTAATCTTAAAAGTACTCCAAGTGTTTTGATTATCTTAATTCGAGTCATTAGAATAGTTCATTGTAAAGTATGTAAAAATTCAAGTGTAAGGGGAATGTTCATTCCCTATGATGTATTCTTTTGGATGGTAGGGTAAGAGTGTATGCAATTAATATATATATATATATATATATATATATATATATATATATATATATATATATATAGAAAAAGAGAAAAGAGAAAAAAACATATGGACTACATTCCCATTTCATTCTATGTTTATTTTATGTTTTTGTTATTTTTCATTTATTAGCTTAAGTCGAGTCTAGTCTTGGCTTAGCAACGTCATATTGTACATGTAATTGACTAAGATTTTTAACTCGCCACGAGTAAAGATTGCCTATATCCAACAAAACCGTGTATTCCATATCCCTACACCTAACGTTATAACCCTTTAAAAGACATCTTTGATAGTTTATCCTAGGTGCTTACGCCAGGTGGTGGAGGTTTGATCCTTTCCCAAGCCTATGGTAATCTATTTTGCTATGACAGGTAGTGAGAGATATTTTCCATTTCCATATTGTGATATTTACTTTATTACACCCGAGAGATGTGAGTATCTAAACACTATTTGTGAGGTGCTAGTGTATGACCTCCGTGCTTGTCTTTGGTCTTTAGTGGAACGATTATTTGTTGTAATTAATTTTATATTAGTGTTAAATGACCCCTAACTTATATTTTGACTAGAATAAAAGCGTATTTGCTTGAGGACAAGCAAATCTCAAGTGTAAGGGTATATGATGAGGCAAAAAATGATCCGTTTTTAGGGGTTCATTTAAGCCGGAATTTGAATTTATTTGATCAAATATTGCCCTAAATCGTTCCTTTTGTGATTTTATGTACTTTTGGAGTGAATTCTGGAAAAGGAAGCATTTTGGACGTTTTTGGAGCATAAAAGTGAAGAAAACGGCAAAGTCTTGATTTTCCTTGCTGGGAACAGTACCTGACGGCGTCAAGAGCAATTTGATGACGGCGTCAAGAGCAAAAATGGTGACGGCCCAGTGGAAATGTGACGGTGTCAAATCAAGGCCGTCAAGAGCAAAAGTGGTGACGGCCCAGAACAGCAATACACATGACGGCGTCAGATCTGGATCTAGGCAATCCGATTATATTTTTGGCGGCGGGTTGACGGCGTCAGAAGTTTCTTCTTGACGCCGTCACCTTAGGAAATCTATATATAGTCTTTGTAATTTTCATTCTAAAGAGATGAGAATTTGAGGGTCGACTTGAATAAACCCTAGCTCGTTTTTAATAGTATTTTCAAGGGTTTTCACCCCTTGAAACCCTTCATGTTCAATTAAGATAAGTATCCTTTCAATTCATTCAATATGTCTATGTGTTGTTTGAATATATCTTACGCTTGTCTTGATTTTAACATGCTAGGCTAGATCTCTTGTGTGTTTGCTTAGATGTAACGAAACCTAGATGTTGATTATAGGTTGATTGCTTGTTTATAGTTGTAATGGATGAATGATTTCGATGTTAGGCTTAAGAAAACTGGCAGACTTCCATAGTGTAACTTGCTTGAATGTCTTAAGAAACATGAACCAATTCGTACTAAGATTTTTATGGTTGTATTTAATGCATGAGCGAATTCTAGTGATCCATGTTAGGAGCTTCTTGCAGGCTCGACATAGGAGTGAAGTAGGAGCTTATAGTGTTGGGGAAGTACGTACGCCACCCCACGATTGGTATTAAAGAATATAACCCGTCATCCACGCAACTGTAACAAACAATTAACCTGTAAAACATATCTAGGGAGTAGTGAAATCTAAGTAAACACAATTCTCCCATCTATTGTTCACACCACTAGTTTAATTAGTTTTATTTTCATTTTTGTTATTTTATTTTGATTGCATCTTAGTTATTGGGTTAATTGACTAGCAACTAATTCCGCCCACTCTTCCAAAACCGAGATTTTTACTTGCTTTCATAAAAATATAAAAATACAAAAAGAATCATCCCTCATCTCTAGACCTAGTTTTTAGGCTTTCTAATCCTAGCGACACTATTCCTGAGTTGAACGATCAATCCCCCGGTACTTGTCACTATACTATACTACATCGATCAGGTACACTGCCTGTTGGGAGTTGTAAGCTTCTCGAGATCCCTTGAGAAGTAAAACCTGGTGCAATTCTCACGCATCAAGTTTTTGGCGCCGCAGCCCGGGAATAGTTATTGTCTAGGTTAGAATTTCTTTTTATTAGGTCTACTTGCTAGATTCCTTTCTAGTAAGGTTTATTTTTATTTTTAGGTTCTCTTTAGTCTATCTTTTTCTTCGTGCCTTTGCTAGTAAATTAAATTCATTGACTATTCCGTTGACCATTATGGAAAACGCGAATCCACCCCTTTCCCCTAAAGAAGTGGCTTTGTTACGTGAACGAATTGAGAGTGAGATTAGGGAACCTAGGGAGCTTAATAGGTTGATTAATGTTGAGCTCGACCATGCATTTAGTGACCTAGCAACCGCCTTGTATTCAAATAAGGACCTAGGAGCTAATGACTTTGAGGATGTTTGTTGATATAAATAAATGACTAAAAACGTTATTCATATCTTTCGATATCTCTATGTTTTGATAATCACAAAACCTAAACTCATCAAACCAAAGATTATGACATAAAAAAGTATTTAGTAGTAAATACTCATCTTCACCATCTAATCACTTAAGGTATGAATAAACAAAGTGTCTAATGTATTATAAGATCAAAGGAACACTTTTATTAATTACTAAATATTTATAAAATGTCACAAAACAATTTATATCTTTTGTAAAACATTTTTGGTATTAAAAGAATATGTTTAATTCATTACAAATATATGAATTCAAATTTTCAACAAAAAATGGCAAATCTAATCCAGAAAAATTTCCCTCACAAAAGGACAAGAAAATCCAACGTTCAGGAGGGCAGCCCCCTTAATTTTACTTGGCGGCCCCCTTAATAATTAAGGAGACCGCCCCCTAATTATGGGGACCGGCACGCTCCAGAACAGTATTTTCTGGCCCTATAAATATTGGATCATTCCATATATTTTTCTCACCTTTTTGCACCATAAACTTTCTGATCTAAACATCCTTCTCCATCCTCTAAAAATCCTTTGATCTTATATACTTTGATCTTTGTTTCAAAGTGATTCAAGCCTCAACACTCAAGTGCAAAGAGAAGAATACTTCTATTAGAAGTATTACAACTTAGTATCATCTTGCTATCTAAGTTGTTTGATTGTTTCATCTTGTTAATCCTTTATATTTTGGTGAATAAGGTGTATGTATTAGTTAGCTAGATTTAGTTGTAGAATCTAGAATTGTTGCAAGTGTGAAGTGGAACTTGATGTGAAGAAGTAGTGTTGGATAGTAGTGGAGATAGGAGATAGTAGCAATAGTGACTAGTAGTGAAGTAATTGAAGCTTCCAAGTGGAGAAGACTAGAAGACATTAGTAGATTGAAGTTGTAAAGACACTAGTGGCTTGAAGGTGTGAAGACATTATTGGTTTGAAGTTGTGAAGACGTTAGTGCCTTGAAGTTGTGAAGTTGCAAGATATTGAAGTCGTGAAGTATTTTGTGAAGGCGTGAAGATACTTGTGGTGTGAAGAAGTATAGAAGAAGTAATAAGGTGTGAAGAAGGTGTGAGATTGGTTCTAGCTACGATTAGAACTCGACATCTTGCTTTGTGTCGTTAATTGGTGTAAGCTTTTGGTGTGTACGGTTTTCTCCGCCATAAGGGAGGTTATTGACTTAGTGAAGAAAACTCTCGAGTTCGGTGCTCGGGGAGTGGAGTAGGGCAAGGAAGGTGTCCTTGTAGCCGAACCACTATAAATCCTTTGTCTCTCGGTTTGATCTTTCCATCTCTCATTCATTGCTTGCTTACTTACTAGCTTCTCGTACATTATTATAATTGTGTGTTGTGCATATATTGATTTCACATAAAGATCAAACTAGGTTCCATTTAAAACATTAATTATACATTAGTAAAATATAAGTATATACAATTATTAAAACACATATACATATATAAATACAAACTTATAATTAAGTGAGGTATATGAAATTATAATTTCTATTCAACACTTTAAATAAGTACGTAGTAGTATCTATGTGATAAATGTGAATTAATTTGTATCTATACTTTAGCTTCAAAGGTTTTTACAATTACCATCAATTCTTTGAAAGCGAACTTTTATTAAACGAAAAAGACGCAAAACTATTCAACCCCCCCCCCCCCCCCCCCGCCCTCTAGTTTTCCACAATTGGTATCAGGAGCTACGTCTAGCAAGATTTTTAAAATATATTGTATTTTAAAACTTGTAACGATCTATGGAATTCGAAAAATATCTAGAAGGGGAATTTACGCAAAAACCACCATTATTTGAAAATGATCATTTTCTTGAATGGAAAAACAAATTTGAAAATTATGTGAAATCAATAGATCTTGATCTTTGGCATATCATTTCAATTGGTGATCTTAAACCAACCAAAATGGACTTTGAAAATCAATATAATAATCTTCAAACCAAAATTTATAAAAACACTAAAGCCAAATTATTTATTTTCAAAATCCTACCAAGAGTTGAATATGAAAGATTATTTAGTTGTAAAACGGCAAATGATATTTGGAAATGTCTTTTAAAGTTTCACCAAGAGAAATGTAAAACCAAAGATGATAAACTTGATATTGCACAAGAAATAGTTAATCAAGAAAATTTAATAAATAAATATTTAGTTGAAATAAACACATATACTACTAGTTCAAATCTGATCATTGAAGGTATCTATAACGAAGAATACATGAGTCAAATCCGAAGAAAGAGCGTTAATAAATCATGGTGCAACAAGTACGAAGAAGACGATGATAATACGGCTTGTGAGAATATTCAAACAAATGTGAACACAAGTATTGATGGCAAGGACTACATGCTTCTGGATCCAAGCGAAACTACAAACAAAACATGGAGCGACATGGACAATGGAATTGATCACCGTATATCATGTGAAGAATGTACAACTACAAATAAGGTACAATCCAAAACCAAACATTTTTGCTATGATCAATTTATATTAGAATTTTCAAAAATGGAAAACAACTTCAAACATTTTTAGAACATTGACTCAAAAATTATTTTTAAAAACGAATTTTCAACAACCGCTGAAAACAACTTTGAAAAAGAAATAATTTTAGAAGATAAAATGTCTAGACTTGAAAGTAATATTGAAATTGATCTTGAATGTAAAAAATGTCAAGACTACAAACATGAAATTAAAATGGAAAATGAAAAAGCAAAAACATTGGCAAAATTCGAAAATAGTTCTAAATCTTTAAAATATCTTCTCAACATTCAAAAGTCATTTTATAATAAAACCGGTTTAGGATTTACTGCAAATGATTCTTTAACAAATATATCAAAACAAATAAAATTTGTTAAATCGGGTGGAGAAATTTAGAACTAATATTATTTACACTCATTATTTATCACTCTAGTCAAGAAAGTCATTGTTTGTTAATTAAAACAAACTATTGATATATTCTTGTACTTCTCGACGACATCCTCATCATGTGCATTTAAATGCAATGGATGTTCTCAACTAACCAACTCGGACCCATGAGAATCTGGGTACCAAGCTTTTTATCATGTTTAGGTAATTAACGAACGAAGAGTCTATTACGTGTTGATTTGCTCATCTCGCTCGATTACCTTTAACGGCTATTGGTTCCTATCACTATGTTTTACATTCTGCAAATGCTTTGCCTGTGACGGTGTTGCGGTCATTTATTGTCTCGGCATTTTGTTCTTCATTCTTGGAGCATTGGTATCATGGTGTGTCCGTTGCTATTTCTATTTGAAGGCTCCTAAGCACAATTATTCTTAGTCTTCATGACTTGTGATGATTGGTGTGATCGATTAAGCATTTCGGATAAAGCTCCCTTGATTTCTATTGCGTTGGAATGTCACTTTGCTACTTCGACATGTTTTGGACAAACTTTTAAGATATCTTCCATTTCTCTCATGCCCACTCTTAAAGAAAAGCTGGACCTGAGATAAGTTTTCTTTTCAAAAACTTGCCAATATTACACTATATTTAAGAATGCTTTAATTAGTATGTGAATATGATTTAACTTACATGTTGCCTTGCTTTTAGATCATTAATATTAATATATGCATATATGATATTAGCATTATTAACCTTCTTGTTGTTTAGTCTATTATCATTTTTCTTAGTCTTCATCTATATTGAAAATCCTCTATGATCTATAGTAGAATACTTTCCACTTAAGCTATATGATCTTACTAGTTGCATTAATAGATGTATTATTATTGAGACTTGTTAGTAACTTGATATTATATATATATATATATATATATATATATATATATATATATATATATATATATACACACACATGTTTATCTTGTATCCATAAATAACTTACTTTGTCCCTTTCTATCTTATTGCATTTAGATCATAAATATCTACCATCTCTCTTTCATATCTTTAGTTGTCATTAGAGATGATTATGTGTGACAATCAGCTTAATTGATTCTCTTGAGCATGATAAGTTTCCATTTCAAATCCTTCACTTGCAATTTCTTGTTACCATGATCAAAACATCATGTTTAAAACGTCTCTCTCTTTGAATAAAAATCTTTCAAATATCTATATTTTTTTTCTTCAAACAATTTGCTTAACTATAATTTTTAATAACCTTAGTTTAATCAAAAACAAGATTGAAATTTTTTTTTACATGTTATGAAACAAAATTCAATTTATTTTATTGTAATGCACACTTGAATTTATTTCAAAACATTGTTGAATAAAACTAAAAACGTTTTGCTTAAAACACATTTGATTATCTCACATGTGTCATACACCTCTATGGAAATGACATTCACAATTTAATCAAATCATTTCATGAGAATCATGGATTGCCCATATGAATCTTATTTGTAACAAGTCTTGAAGTCCATATAATCATATCCTCCTACATGTTACTTGTTAACAATCATCTATATGTTTGCACTAGACTACATGTTGTCATCTTCATATAGTTACACATTTAACTAATTTGCATTATTGCCTCCTTGGTTGCATATCTTAATTGATAAATTAATAGATAGCATGATTATTAGAAATTAATTGTCTAATTTAATTATTTCTATATCACTTTTTACATTCATGAATAGTATGCCCTATTTTGCCTCAAAGAGTTGAACTTACTTGAATCCAAATCCAAAAACACAACCTTTTTGAAAATATTCTGCCAAAAACCCATTTCTGGCATTCTGGGAATCACCAGATGGGCGGCCCCCTTAATTATATAAGACGGCCTCCTTAATGACTAAGGGGCCGGCCCCTAATTAAGAGGACCGGCCATCTGATGGTCGGGGATACTGTTTTCTTTATCACTTTTTGACCCATTTCAGCCTATACTTCCCAAAATTCATAAACATATTTTGTCCCATACTATCCCTCAAAATTTACCTTCCTAAACACATTTCTCATACACTATAAATACCCTCTTCCCATCATTAATGCCATCACACTCAAACATGTCATCTCCCAACAACCAAAAACCAAAGATTTCTAGAACCGTAAGGATCTCCGTCAAACCCGTTTGGAGGAGAAAACTTGATTCTTGTCATAACTCAAGTGATGTTGTTCCAAGTCAACCAACAACTAAACCTCAAACCCACACTAATGAGTCATCTCACAATCTATCATCCACTCATGCCCTCATTAATGCTTCTTCTTATGATGAGCATGCTCAATCCCAACCTCTCAACCAATACTTCTCATGTTGCTCATTCAACAAAAACACCACTCACTCATGAAGAACCTCTTCCACCCTTTTCATGTTTTCATGACTTCCCAAGCTCAGCCATGTCTCCACCACCAAGAGTACCACTACCACATCCTACAACTTCACATGCCATTCCTATGTTGCATGTTCAAACCTTCACCCAAGACAACTATCATGTTCCACCACCAACACCTTCCTCCGAACACTTGAAGTTCGTTGAGGAGCTAAAAGAGGCTCATGAGGTTAGTGCTCTTTTAGCATTACATCTTGCTCAACGCAATTTGGATCCACCCCAATCAAGCTCACCATCATCACCACACAACATCAACCAAATTGAGAAGCATGTTAACAATTGCCCTTGTTGCATCTTCCTTCAACAACAAACAATTGCTTTGAATGAGCACTTCACTTGGATTGAGTATCTTCTTACAAGATCTCAACAAACACCTTCACTTGAACAACATCAAAACCCTCAATCAACAAACCCTACTTCAAATCCACCACCTCCAAGTTCCACATCTCCAAACTCACCAACATCCATGCAACCAAAAGTTTATCTCCACTAAACCACCAAGCATTTTATATGCTTATTTTCAAATAAAACTCTTCAACCATTTTGGGATTCAAGAAAGTTTGGTGACACTCCTTGTTGGCACATTAGGATGCTCTACTTAGTTTAGTATTCCATATCTATGGCCTTTGTAACAATGATTATGGGTTGACATAATCATTTTCTATTAATGAATGACTTAATTTGTGTTTCTAATTATCTTTTTCCATGCTTATTATTTGTTGGTATTATGATATATGTGTTCGCTTGTACCATGCTTGTGCTTCTAATATTTTTCTTGCAAGAATTCCATTACTCAAACCCTTGGTTCCCTCAAACGAGGGGGAGCATACATCAAGGGGGAGCCTCCTTCTTATTGGCTTAAACTTTTTTGATTCTACAAAAAGGGGGAGAAGTGAATATAAACTCACTAAATACTTTGTCTAAAAATTAATTTTTTTGATTTAATGAGTTTAGGTTTTGTAATCATCAAAAAGGGGGAGATTGTTGATATAAATAAATGACTAAAAACGTTATTCATATCTTTCGATATCTCTATGTTTTGATAATCACAAAACCTAAACTCATCAAACCAAAGATTATGACATAAACAAGTATTTAGTAGTAAATACTCATCTTCACCATCTAATCACTTAAGGTATGAATAAACAAAGTGTCTAATGTATTATAAGATCAAAGGAACACTTTTGTTAATTACTAAATATTTATAAAATGTCACAAAACATTTTATATCTTTTGTAAAACATTTTTGGTATTAAAAGAATATGTTTAATTCATTACAAATTTATGAATTCAAATTTTCAACCAAAAATGGCAAATCTAATCCAGAAAAATTTCCCTCACAAAAGGACAAGAAAATCCAACGTTCAGGAGGGCGGCCCCCTTAATTTTACTAGGCGGTCCCATTAATAATTAAGGGGACCGCCCCCTAATTAAGGGGACCGGCACGCTCCAGAACAGTATTTTCTGGCCCTATAAATATTGGATCATTCCACATATTTTTCTCACCTTTTTGCACCATAAACTTTCTGATCTAAACATCCTTCTCCATCCTCTAAAAATCCTTTGATCTTATATACTTTGATCTTTGTTTCAAAGTGATTCAAGCCTCAACACTCAAGTGCAAAGAGAAGAATACTTCTATTAGAAGTATTACAACTTAGTATCATCTTGCTATCTAAGTTGTTTGATTGTTTCATCTTGTTAATCCTTTATATTTTGGTGAATAAGGTGTATGTATTAGTTAGCTAGATTTAGTTGTAGAATCTAGAATTGTTGCAAGTGTGAAGTGGAACTTGATGTGAAGAAGTAGTGTTGGATAGTAGTGGAGATAGGAGATAGTAGCAATAGTGACTAGTAGTGAAGTAATTGAAGCTTCCAAGTGGAGAAGACTAGAAGACATTAGTAGATTGAAGTTGTGAAGACACTAGTGGCTTGAAGGTGTGAAGACATTATTGGTTTGAAGTTGTGAAGACGTTAGTGCCTTGAAGTTGTGAAGTTGCAAGATATTGAAGTCGTGAAGTATTTTGTGAAGGCGTGAAGATACTTGTGGTGTGAAGAAGTATAGAAGAAGTAATAAGGTGTGAAGAAGGTGTGGTGTGATATTTGGTGTGAAATTGGTTCTAGCTACGATTAGAACTCGACATCTTGCTTTGTGTCGTTAATTGGTGTAAGCTTTTGGTGTGTACGGTTTTCTCCGCCATAAGGGAGGTTATTGACTTAGTGAAGAAAACTCTCGAGTTCGGTGCTCGGGGAGTGGAGTAGGGCAAGGAAGGTGTCCTTGTAGCCGAACCACTATAAATCCTTTGTCTCTCGGTTTGATCTTTCCATCTCTCATTCATTGCTTGCTTACTTACTAGCCTCTCGTACATTATTATAATTGTGTGTTGTGCATATATTGATTTCACATAAAGATCAAACTAGGTTCCATTTAAAACATTAATTATACATTAGTAAAATATAAGTATATACAATTATTAAAACACATATACATATATAAATACAAACTTATAATTAAGTGAGGTATATGAAATTATAATTTCTATTCAACACTTTAAATAAGTAGTATCTATGTGATAAATGTGAATTAATTTGTATCTATACTTTAGCTTCAAAGGTTTTTACAATTACCATCAATTCTTTGAAAGCGAACTTTTATTAAACGAAAAAGACGCAAAACTATTCAAACCCCCCCCCCCCCCCCTCTAGTTTTCCACAATGTTGTTGAGGAACTTGAGGAAGGGGAGATAGATCCAAAGCTAGATGACTATTTTAATCTATACCCCACTAAGGAGGAGATTGCATACTATAATAATCTTGTTGATAATCCTCGACCTCCTTTCACTAGAATCGAACCTAAGATAAAGAGAGGCGATCCTAAGAATGCTAAGATACCATGTATGATTGGGTATAGACACATTGACAATGCTTACATTGATTTTAAATCCCCAATCAACGTTATGTCCTCAAGTGTCTATAATGATATAGTGAAAACAAGACTTGGACCTAGAAGTGATCCCAAATACCCCAGTGGAGTTTGTAACTTTGTCGGGAGAATTAAAGATCTACATATTTTTGTTGGGAACTTTACTTATATCACTGACTTTATGGTTGTTGAAGACTTAGCTAGTGTTATCGATTGTCGCTTATCCCATGTTGTGTTTGGTAAACCATTTGTGGAAGAGTCCAAGTTAGAATATGATGAGATAGAAGGGATAATCCAATTTGCTAGTGACACCGATAGGATCACTTATAGGATGCCTAATAGAATGAAAGAATTTCGTTTTGTGCCCCGATTTGACATGGATAACATTGGTGCTTTCGAGGACATCAATGAAGAGGATAAGAAAAAGGGCATGGACTATGTATGTGAGAAGAAGAGTCTTTTCTACAAAGATTGCTTGACTCTAGGACCAAAGTATAAAGTCAATAAGGAATTTGCCAATAGGATTATAGGAGCAATTGAGAAAAAGGTGGTTGGTCTCTATAAAGAACATTTACAATCAGAGAGTGAGACCAACGATGAGGTCACGTAGTAACCCATGACCTTGAGTCTAGCTACAAGACTCGTAAATAAAGAAAAGCGCTTCTTGGGAGGCAACTCATGTTTTGTTTGATTTTTATTTTGTTTGATTGTTATTTGTTTCCGTATGCATGCTTTATTTTTATTGTTGGTAGATCAAGTTTCAAACTAAAATGGTGAAAATACTTTATTTTGTCATTTGGCTTTGTCTTAACTTCATCCAAAGGTATTTCGCAAAAAGATAAGTGTAAGCGGAAACCCTAAATATGTTTTTAAGAAACAAAATTGATCATGATTCTCCATAATATTAAATGGACATGTATATTCGTATTTGTTAGAGTCAAATGCTTGTATCGAGTCATAATGATGTTTTGCAGGATTTTCCAGGAAGTAAGACATAAGTTTTCCAAAAATTTTCTGGAAACTTAACGTAAGGATTTCTGCAGATCACTTCTGACGGTGTCAGGGAGAAATTCCTGACGGCGTCATGTGTAAAAATCTGGAAATTTTGCTAGTTTTGTTTTTCTAACGGAGTCTCAAAGTTTTTGTTGAATCTTTAGTTTTATAAACTTCAGGGAATCTGCAAACATTCATTCCACAAGCATTATATCTTAGGGCCCGCTTGGTTCAAATGGTGAGGAATGCAAAGGGAATGCAAAGCAATGCATTCCCTTTCCCCCCCCCCCCCCCCCAATTTATTGGGTAATGCCCCATTACCCACTAGTGGGTAATGGGTCATTACATTAGCCTACACCAAGCACCATCATTCATTACCTTTGCCATTGATTATGCCATATGACCCTACACCAAGCACCCCCTTATATTGTTTTCTAGGATTTATTAATATATATAGATTGCCGCCAATTTTACGCGAGGTTGCCTTGTTTGTTTTCTCATGATTAACAGGTTATGTATGAAAAGAAGATGATTTATATTCTGGAAGGGAAGCTTTGTTGTTCATTTTCTTGGAGGGAGATCTAACCTTGTTACCATACTATCCATACCGAGCGAATCAGGGGAGTATTTAATTTCATTCTTTTACCTATTTCACTTTTACATTCTTTAATTGAACATTGGGGACAATGTTCATCCTAAGTGTAAGGGGTGGGTAAAATGATGATACCTTATAGTATACACTTTCACTTGAGTTTGTTTGTTTGATGGTAGGTGTGTAATAAAACTATAAGAAATACTTGTTAGTGTAATTTTAGCACCAAATTTAAAATTTTTTACAACATTTAGGAGTGAAACTTTAGCCTTAGCAAGCGTCTCATGGATAGGAGTCGTATGACTAGCACAAAACCGTACACCCAAATATGTGAGGTCCGCCTTTAGATTTGATAGGAAAAGCATTTACTATTAGTGCTTATGAGTGTAACGGTAGCATTTAGATTATAGAACTTGCGTTAGTGATGCATCCCGAGACCGCTAGTGAGACTACATTCGTGTAGTAGGATTTACTACATGATAAGAGGCATTAGGATCACCCTTGTGTTAAACCCGTATCATAATTACTTGACCATTTAAGTCATATTACTTGGCTAGTTAAGTCAATTAATTTTTCCCACACCTTAGCGTTGTACTCATTTTTAGTACACGAAACCCCTAGTACACCCCTCCGAGCCTATCTTTTCGTTTCTACCTTTAAGCATCTTACTTAAAGGAAGAATTTGTTACACCCCACTTAAATGTACACCCAAATCGCCTTAGCCTTCCGTGTATGCACTCATCTTTAGTGCATTATTGTTATTTGTTTAAACCCTTAGTTAATTATCTAATTGATTACATGGTTGCTAAGTCGAGTCATATATTGTTTTGGGACGATTGGGACTCATGGGTAAAGTACTAATGTTATGGAGTAATGGGGAAGAACATCATATTATTACCCCCATATGTGCGTTAATCTTAAAAGTACTCCAAGTGTTTTGACTATCTTAATTCGAGTCATTAGAATAGTTCATTGTAAAGTATGTAAAAATTCAAATGTAAGGGGAATGTTCATTCCCTATGATGTATTATTTTGGAAGGTAGCGTAAGAGTGTATGCAATTAAATATATATATATATATATATATATATATATATATATATATATATATATATATATATATATATATATATATATATATATATATATATATATATATATAAAGAGAAAGGAGAAAAAAACATACGGACTACATTCCCGTTTTATTCTATGTTTATTTTATGTTTTTGTTATTTTTCATTTATTAGCTTAAGTCGAGTCTAGTCTTGGCATAGCAACGCCATATTGTATATGTAATTGACTAAGATTTTTAACTCGCCACGAGTAAAGATTGCCTATATCCAACAAAACCGTGTATTCCATATCCCTACACCTAACGTTATAACTCTTTAAAAGACCTCTTTGATAGTTTATCCTAGGTGCTTACGCCATGTGGTGGAGGTTTGATCCTTTCCCAAGCCTATGGTAATCTATTTTGCTATGAAGGTAGTGAGAGATATTTTCCATTTCCATATTGTGATATTTACTTTATTACACCTGAGAGATGTGAGTATCTAAACACTATTTGTGAGGTGCTAGTGTATGACCTTCGTGCCTGTCTTTGGTCTTTAGTGGAACGATTATTTGTTGTAATTACTTTTATATTAGTGTTAAATGACCCCTAACTTGTATTTTGACTAGAATAAAAGCGCATTTGCTTGAGGACAAGCAAATCTCAAGTGTAAGGGTATATGATGAGGCGAAAAATGATCCGTTTTTAGGGGGTCATTTAAGCCGGAATTTGAATTTATTTGATCAAATATTGCCCTAAATCGTCCCTTTTGTGATTTTAGGTACTTTGGGAGTGAATTCTGGAAAAGGAAGCATTTTGGACGTTTTTTGAGCATAAAAGTGAAGAAAACGGCAAAGTCTTAATTTTCCTTGCTGGGAACAGTACCTGATGGCGTCAAGAGCAATTTGATGACGGCGTCAAAAGCAAAAATGGTGACGGCCCAGTGGAAATGTGACGGCGTCAAATCAAGGCCATCAAGAGTAAAAGTGGTGACGGCCCAGAACAGCAATACACATGACGGCGTCAGATCTGGATCTAGGCAATCCGATTATATTTTTGGCGGCGGGTTGACGGCGTTAGAAGTTTCTTCTTGACGCCGTCACCTTAGGAAATCTATATATAGTCTTTGTAATTTTCATTCTAAAGAGAGGAGAATTTGAGGGTCGACTTGAATAAACCCTAGCTCATTTTTAACAGTATTTTCAAGGGTTTTCACCCCTTGAAACCCTTCATGTTCAATTAAGATAAGTATCATTTCAATTCATTCAATATATCTATGTGTTGTTTGAATATATCTTACGCTTGTCTTGATTTTAACATGCTAAGCTAGATCTCTTGTGTGTTTGCTTAGATGTAATGAAACCTAGATGTTGATTATAGGTTGATTGTTTGTTTATAGTTGTAATGGATGAATGATTTCGATGTTAGGCTTAAGAAAACTGGCAGACTTCCATAGTGTAACTTGCTTGAATGTCTTAAGAAACATGAACCAATGTGTACTAAGGTTTTTATGGTTGTATTTAATGCCTGAGCGAATTCTAGTGATCCCATGTTAGGAGCTTCTTGCAGGCTCGACATAGGAGTGAAGTAGGAGCTTATAGAGTTGGGGAAGTACGTACGCCACCCAACGATTGGTATTAAGGAATATAACCCGTCATCCACACAACTGTAACAAACAATTAACCTGTAAAAGATATCTAGGGAGTAGTGAAATCTAAGTAAACACAATTCTCCCATCTATTGTTCACACCTCTAGTTAAATTAGTTTTATTTTCATTTTTGTTATTTTATTTTGATTGCATCTTAGTTATTGAGTTAGTTGACTAGCAACTAATTCCGCCCACTCTTCCAAAACCGAGATTTTTACTTGCTTTCATAAAAATATAATAATACAAAAGAATCATCCCTCATCTCTAGACCTAGTTTTTAGGCTTTCTAATCCTAGCGACACTATTCCTGAGTTGAACGATCAATCCCCCGGTACTTGTCACTATACTATACTACATCGATCAGGTACACTGCCTGGTGGGGGTTGTAAGCTTCTCGAGATCCCTTGAGAAGTAAAACCTGGTGCAATTCCTACGCATCAGTACATCTTAGAGTTAAAGCATCACCATAATAAAATACTAGTTAACAAATAATTTGTATATCAAACCTTAGCAAATAATTTGTCCACATATAATGTATTTTGTACAGAAAATATATTTGGAGACGGGTTCGGGGATCCGAGGGTATTACCATACCCGTTTTTAGTATCGGGGATTCCCCGCCCTCATCCCCATACCCAGTCAACTCGGGGATTACCGGTCAAATCGGGGCCGGGTATCAGATTCTCTGTCGGGTTCGGAGTTTTTTGCCATCTCTTTGTATCACGTATACTATCTCCTCCCATACAAGCCCTAATCCACCAAATAACATATTGTTTTCCATATAAACACTACTTTATCACGTACGTACTTTACTTCCCATACAAAAACCAAACCAACACATAACGATACCCATCATGACTAGCGACATAACCCCCCCCCCTCCTAACATCTCTCTCTGACAGACTTTCCTTAGTCACACATCATCATCTCATAACACGAGTTCCCGTTAAACTCGACCTTGACCATTGGAACTACGCCTCGTGGGTGTAGTTTTTCGAACAACTTTGTGAAGGCTATGACGTTACAAACTACATCCGTGGGACTTCAAATGGGGCTGCTACAAGTGATCCTCCTCTTTCTCTGGAGGAACGCAAAGTGGACAATATCGTTTTATCGTGGATCTTTACCACACTATTAGACGCTCTTCAAGCCCTGTTAGTTGGGGAACATCCACGTTCCATTAAAGAAGCTTGGGCTATCACTGACGACATTGTTAAAGACTACAAAAGATATAGCCACCATTGCTTTGAAGGCGGAGTTGAGAACGCTCAAACTTGGGGACCTAAGCATCGATGCTTATTTTAGTAAGATTGAATCTATAGCCACAGTTCTAACGAGTCTTGGCACCCCCGTCAATAGTGAAGACATCGTCACATTCGCTCTTGAGGGGCTGCCCGAAAGATATGACAATATTTGTGGAATCATGCACCATAGAGAGACATTTCCCGATCTCAAAATCGCGCGTTCAATGCTCACAACGGAAGAAATGCGCCTAAAGTTAAAGTCTCACTCGCTTCCCGTGGACTCCTCGTCTTCCTCTCCGTTGGTTCTCATGACTGACAAAGGTATGGCTAGAAATCCCTCTAATCCACAGGTGAAGTCATGGAAACCTTGTATCAATTATGCCAAGGGTACATGTCGATATGGGGTGGGATGTAAATTTGTTCACGATACTAACACTAAACCAAACATGCGGGCTGTTGAAACCAAGAAATATAATACTGAAGAAGTTGTCCTCAAACTTTTAGATAAACTTAGTATTACTACTCGACACACAATAACCTCAACTGGACGCACCACCACACCCTCTGTTGGACCATCCGCTTATTTACCAAACCACTCACTCACCTTAGCCCAATCTACATAAACCCAATACGTCCCCCACCTGGTTTTGGCTATTCATTAGCCCAACATCCTACCAACCCACCCTATAGTTACCACCCTGGTATCAATATAGCCCAACAATTTCAGGCCCAACCCACCGCTGCACCTTCTTATTTAACGCAACCCAATCCATAAATAATTCAACAGTTCTAGGCCGGCCCAACAGCCTCCCCCTCCCCAGGCTCCTGTTGTTGTTCATCCGACCACTCATAATTTCGTGGTCCCACAAACAATTGCTACAGGACAAGAAACGCTCTTACCTCACACATTCAATGCCGGACTCTACACGATCCCACAACCGGTGCATGGAATATGGACACATGTGCAAGCTTACATTTAAATGCTTCAATCAATAGTCTTAGTAAAGTTTTTAGCACGTGCATGTACCCATATGTCTCAGTTGGTGATGGGCATTCTATTCCCGTCACCCATACGGGTCATAGTATTTTTACCAACTCCCTTTCGACCTCTTAACTTAAATAACGTTCTTATCACACCCCACATTGCCAAAAATTTAATATATGTCCATCAATTTGTTCGTGAAAATAATTGTACTATCGAATTTGATCCTTTTAGTTTTTCTGTTTAGGATTTCATGATGCTACGAGTGCTTCTCTGATGTGATAGCACGGGCGACCTCTATCCTGTCACGGATCCGTATCCAATTCATCAAGCTCTCCTCGTCAGTCAACATACGTGGCATCAGTGTCTTGGACATCCAGGAAGCGAAGTGTTAGGTCGTCTTGTTTCGAATAATTATATTTCACGTAACAAGGAGAAGCCTTCTGTGCTTTGCCATTCTTGCCAGCTTGGCAAACACGTTAGACTTCCATTTGCTAGTTCCAACACTGTTGTTAATGCTTGCTTTGTCATTATTCACTCGAATGTGTGGACTTCACCCATTCCAAGTCTTTCTGGTTTCAAATATTATGTATTGTTCTTGGATCATTATTCACATTTCGTTTGGGTTTACCCTTTAACTCACAAATCTGATGTTTTGTCTAAGTTTGTATTATTTCGTAACTATGTCCACACTCAGTTTAAGTGTGAAATCCAGTTCAACGTGACCATGGCGGTGAATTCAACAACCGTAGCCTACGTAAGATTTTTGTTGAAAATGGCATCAGTTTCGCTTTTCATGCCCAAAAACATCACAACAAAACGGCAAGTCCGAACGGATGATTTGCACCATCAATAATCTCATTTGGAATTTGCTTTTTCAAGCCAACCTTCCACAAACATTTTGGGTTGAAGCCCTAAATGTGGTTGTTCTCGTAACAAATATCTTACCATTAACAGCCATCGCCAACGAAGTCCCCTACACCAGATTATTTGGTCAAAACCTAGATTACAGCCTTTTACGCACATTCGGCTGTTTATGTTATCCCCAGCTATACCCTAACCACAAACTTGAACCTCGTGCCACAACCTCCATTTATTTGGGCCAAGCTTCCAAAAATCATGGATATTATTGCCTCGAATTAGCAACCAATAACATTCATCATTTCCCACCATGTAACCTTTGATGAAACTATTTTTCCATATGGCATCTCTAAACCAACATCAGCACCCACCTACAATTTCTTGGATGATTCACCCGATATAAACCCTCCACTCATCCCATCCGCCCCCATTATGCAACCAACCAAAGCTCAACCTACAAACGAACCCACGACACCAATTCCTATCAATAACCCTCCATCACCACCCACCACTCAACAACATACACCAAATCCATCACCATCCACTGCTCAACAACAACACATCTGGATCCTCCTCACAACCCAAATCCTGTTTCGATCCATCCCATGGGCATACGATATTGTGTCGGGACTAATCGTCCTACTGAGTGTTTCAATATGCATGTGTCTTCTACTTCACCATTACCAAAAACCTATCGTGATGCGTTTACTGATCTAAATTGGCAAAACGCTATGCGTGATGAATACACTGCACTTATTAAGAACGGGACTTGGACTCTAGTGCCTAAACCCACAGACACCAACATTATTCGCTTTATATATGTGACTTTTTCGCCCATTGTGTTACAAAATATTACATAAATAGTCAATGTTAGTTACCTCACTTTACAAAGAACGTCCATAATTTCAAGATTTAACAAAAAATTATGTTAGGTAAAGATGTTAACAAGTAATGATTTTTAGATTAATTGAAATTCAAGAAACCAAATACTTATTGTTGATTATTTATTTTTTCTGCCGCAACGCGCGAGCAACTCTCACTCGTTATGTACCATTGATAAAAAGTTGGAGAATAGACCATGATTTATATAATGGCCCCTCAATACGAGTAATTTAGAATTTGTTACCCACGCTTCAGTACCAGATTTGGAAAAAAATAAATAAATAAATAAATAAATAACATTTTGCTCTTGAATATCTTATCAAATATTTACTAGTTTTTGAGTCATGTGCATGCACATAATTTAATTTAGTGATATTTGTGCTTACATAATTCCATGCATACAAGAAGTTTTTTTTATTTTATTTTATTTTATTTTATTTTTTTTGAACAGCAATTTTTTTCACACCTTACACCACTTATCTCACAATATATATTTCACAAGTGCATATAGTGAGGCTTGAACCCACAAACTCTAGGTTGGTAAGGAACTCACATACCACTAAACTAAAGGCGTTAGGTGCATACAAGAAGTTTTAATTCAAAAGCTAATTCATAACATTATTATAAAGATTGTTGCATTTCAAAAATGTAAGTTCAGTTTTCGTGCATTTTATTTATTTATTTATTATTATTTTTTGTCATATCTCAATAATCCATTCTTCAGTATATTGCAATTAATTTAATTAGATGATGATAATAATAATAATAATAATAATAATAATAATAATAATAATAATAGAAAAATGTATTGTGACAATCTTTTATTGACCAATAAAAGAGCTCAATTTCAAAATCGATCCCTCCTATTGATCGATAAAAGTTAAAATTAGCTTCCATTTGCTCAAACTTATTTAAATTTTGTCCATCAAAATAAATATGCATAAAAAAACATGTGTCGATTTTGTAAAAAGAAACTAAAAAAATATATGAGGGTAATTAATAAAACTTTGGCTGTTGAATTTTAAATATATTATATGAAGTTAAGTGTAAACTTATAGGTTTGCATGTTTTTACTAATTTTATAGAAATAACAAATACCTTTAAACTTTATACCCCCTAGATTTTAAAAAAAAATAAATAACATATAAGTTGTTATTACAAATATTATAATCACTATAGATTAAATTCATATATATACACGAGATTATAAATATCAAAATAAAAGCACGAGTTATTATGATATGTAAGTGAACACGCAAGATTTTACATATACACACAACTCATGTTATTCCACTTTATGTTAAATTAGGATATTTGTAAAGATTTTTTTTTTTTTTTTTTTTTTTTTTTTACTATATGCGTTCATAACGACTCATGTTATTCCTTTTATGATTTTAACCCGTGTGTACAGAGATTGAAAATTAAAAAATTAAAAATTAAAAAATAAAGGCTAAAATTAATATTAGCGAGAATATAAATGCCAAAATGTAAGCGCAGGTTACTGTGATATAAAAATAAATATACGAGATTATACACATAACAACACTCATGTAATTCCTATTTAAAGTTTAAAGAAATATATCTGGAAAAGTATTTATTTTTTTCTTTTTTAACATTATCTTCTAACTTCATCAAGAGTCATTATGTGCTATTAAACAACCATATTATCTACAAAACGATATCAATAGTTAAATTTAAATAGCAACACCAACCTTAACACCATGCCAGTTAAACAAAATCATATAATTCATCCGACAAAAATCTATAAAAAATATTAATTCAATATTAATACATAATGAAAAGTTTATGTAAAAACTCATGCGTATACGAGCATAATAATAATAATAATAATAATAATAATAATAATAATAATAATAATAATAATAATAATAATAATAATAATAATAATAATAATAATAATAATAATAATAAGTTTAAAATACATGGAACATTTGTTAAATTTAAATATTTACAAAAAGAAATGGAAGTTGGATTAGCCATTTTTAAAAGTTTTAGACTGTATTTTAAAATCTATTTACCAATCAAAATATATGTTATTTTATATTTAAGTCTAAAAGCAAAAATGGAAGGGAGCTCCAAAAGTTTTGCTTTTTATAAATACTAGTTATAATGCCCGCTCACGTGGGTTTTTTTTTTTAATTTTTTCTAATCATATATTTTTATTTATTAAAAAACAAATAATTTAATCTTTGTTTTGTTTGATTTATGATGTTTAATTATAGTTTTTTATTATTAAAGATAATTATTTAAAAATTTTAATCCTATTGTTAATTGCATCTTATCTATATTTTTTGTATTTATCTTCTATTCTACATGTGTTATTGATAAATATAAAATGTTACCTAATAAGAAAATAATATTTTTTTTAAATAAAATTATTACTAAATAAGGTATGCATGATTTGATTTTTTTAAAATGAAAAAGTCCGCACTTGAGATTTTGTTTTATTATATAAAAAATATTAATCGGAGTCGGTTTCTGCCATGTGGCAAAACCGAGGCCTCCTATTCTCCATTTTGGTGCTCTCACACACGTACCTTTCACGAAATTGATGTGACATGAATGTTGAGGATTATTTTGGGACAATGCATATTTGATTAACATTGTTCCGAAGAGCTTTTGGAATGTGCTAAAACCTTAGATAATAACTCAATGAAATAAAAAACTAAATTGCATCATAAGTAAACTTAAAATGCAAAACGATAATTAAGAACATCTTTAATTGTACTATAGAAAAGTTAACTTTCTTTTGCATTAACGTAGCCAGATTGTACACTTCTAAACTAATAAGATACTTCTTAACTACAAAATTCACTGCTTCTCTTTTAGTTTAGCAAGCACGAGCAACTAGTTGTTGCACGGCCTCTTCTTTACGAACATACAAAGATTGATGAGTAACTTTAGGAACCAAGGACAGAAGCAAATCTCTCTCCTTGTCTAGTGTCGCGCATTGCTGGATTAAATTAGTGGCATCCTTCATGAATGATGCATCACAAGGGAATGTGATTGGCCCGTTGCTTGGTAGGCCGAACTCTTCTTCTGACATGGTTAAAAGCTCTCTGAAAATGTACGTGTTGAGGTGTCCTAGAGGAAAAACAAAGCGATGGCCATCGAGTGTATAAACTACAAAATGGCCTTTCTCAACTCTCGTTGTTGAGTTAGTGTTATTATCCCTTAATTCTCCTGAAAAACTTTTTCGCCGAATGGTTGCAAATTCCTGTGACTTCCTTGCAATCTTGATCAACTTCTTGGTTCCAATCATCCTGTTTTAATATATATTTGAGCGGGAGAGGATATATAGTAGAGTAGATTGGTTTTAGATGTAAGAAAGTAATGTTATTTGGTGCTATGGTTGAAGGAGATGATGTTGTTTATATATGCATATAGAAGGCCTTCAATGGTTTCAATGTGAGGTATAGATATGGAGCAAAAGCATGTGCCAAGTTGATTAACAACCATAACTCCATAAGAAAGAAAATTGGCTTTTTGGATGACAATGACCCTCCTAAAACCTGTCTAAAAACAATGAATTAATTCTTTTTTGTATTGAACTATATTTTGTGATTGGAATGGCCCAATATGAATGTGTAATGGGTACAAGACCATGTGACATACTGTACCTTGATTAGAACTGAACCAAAGGACAATGGACCTCTTGATGCCATAAATTATGAAACTACACCAAAATATCTTGAGCTAAATTAGTGAACATAGTGTAGGAAGATTAAAATCACTAATATTTTCACAAACTGGATTCATATATTGTACTATTTTTTGTGATAATATTGATTTAAGCTTAAATTTTAATGTCAAGGTGAAATGCATAATATCCACTGGAAAGTGGAAACAATATAGTAGGTGCAATTGTGCAAATGGAATCAAACAGAAACAAAATTAAAACCTTTTAGCATTCAAACAAAAGTAATTTGGTAAAGAGAATTAAAACTTGTGGCCCATCTTATTGATCAATGTCTAAAGTAAGTAATCGAATGGTTCGCGGATAATCTAAAAAAGTTAAGCTTGCGAGACGTGTAAGAGAATAACGAAGTAGATTCTCATATCTAAATCTGGATGCTCCTGGATCAGAGAGCAAAGACATGTGGTTAGATAAATGAAGATGGACACGCGTGTGTGGTCTAAACATTCCTTAATATCACACTGAAACATAGAGGACTGTAACTAGTTCTTTTAAAAAGTTCCGAAATTGATTATCCTGTACACGCGTGTGTGGTCTAAAACATTCCTTAGCGAGTTAGCGTCACACTGAAAAGTAGAGGACTATAACTAGCTCTTTAAGAAAGTTTCCAAATTGATTGTCTAAATGTATAGGACTAAAACTTATTTGAATCTTTGGGATTGTAACCGATATATACTGTATGCAAAATTGGCATGTGTTGATATAGCTAGCTTTCCGCTCATAGTGCATAACTTATACCGAACCACTAGTCGAATATAAGTGTCAATGTACTGAGAAATACCACATTATAATGTCACTTTAATGACAAGTTTTACTTTTTAACATCAAGAAAAAACTTTTAATTATCAGTAAAACATAATAGAAGATAATGTTTGTAACAACGGACAGCCGTCAAAAATCTCATCCCTTAGACATGGTTTTTTCCCAGGTTCTCATAGAACGTTAATACATATACATGAGAAGTGATTAATTTCTCAACCTGAAGTACAAAAACTAGTTGCACTGCAGAATTATTACCAACTAACAATACAGTAAATTGGCGCATCCTTGGTAAGTGGTAACTCATCATCTCATTGTGCCTAATGAAAGATGATATATTTAAAATAATGGCATCTATGTGATCAAAGAAAAGTTTAACCAATTGGACCAGCCATCTGGACCTAATGCATTGTCTACAGGTTGAGTCAATAACGTACGCCAATGTATTTTAATTTTGATATAATTGAGAGCCAAAGAGCATCTTTGTCGGAAGTTCATGAAGCTTGTCCGTAGTGACATGGAGTCCTATGCACATAGACTTGCCATGGGAGTAACAAGTTTATTTAAATTTATATGGAGAGAATTGTAGGTTTATGTGTATAAACGAAATATAGAGAAAGAAAGTTGGACCCAGTCACACACTTGTAAGGACGGAACCAGGACACAATTTTACTAGGTGCATTTTTGAAAATCGAGGTTTTTTACAAAAATTAACACTACGCCGCAAAATTTCATGGGTGTCCCGGGACCACCCTGGTTCCGTCACTGCACACATACAAGATAAAGTCAAGTTTTTATGGAACCCTTGTATGAACTTTGTAAGGTTAATTTATATGAGCTAGTAAAGATGTAGGCTATGTTTGGCAAAACTAGCTGTAAGCAGTGAGTTGTAGCCACAGCTTACTGCTCACTGCTCACAGCTTCTTAAAGAAGCATTGGAAAAATGAGCTTTTTTAAAAAATAACAAAGCTCACCGCTCTTTTGCCAAACGAACACTAAAAACCAAAAAGCTCATGCTCACCGCTAATTGCCCAAAAAAGCTTCAAAAAGCTCTGCGCCAAACATAGCCATAATTAAAATAAAATGAAGGCTTAAAAAATCTGAAATGGCACGACATGAGTCATGACATTGCTATAGACTTGATGACGTCCATAGCATTGAAGCATAGAAACCTGAAAGTCCCTTTTTGAGTAAAGTTGGGAACTTGCCATTATAAATTCAAAAGAACGGATCAAAATCATTCAATCAACGTATAGTTATGGTTTCTGACCAAGAGCAGTCAAGCTACAATCTAATTGGATGACAGAGCTCAGCTACTATCAATTGAAAAGCTGGAAATTAGCAATTGTCCAAGAGTGAGTTTGTTCTAGTTGACTCTTTACACAAATGCCTTTCTATCAGAGATATGATATCATCTTGTTCAGGCACATAGATTCAAAAGGAGGCCTAGTTGGTGATCAGTCTGCAACCCGTACTCATCCTCAGCTAACTTCAAGAGCTCTTGAAAAATATTGTTTTTGAGTTATCCCAAAGGCATCAAAAACCGTATTTCATCTGAAGTGTAAATGGCGAAATGACCCTTATCAGTCCCTCTAGTTGTGCGGTTAGTGGCTCTTAGAAAATGTGGTTATCATTATGCGAGTCTTTATGCAGTGTCTAAAGTAAGATGTTTATACGTAAAGTAACCAAGACATTACGTTGTATGATTTGCTTTTATGGAATAAGTGAAAGAGAATTTGTTTATATGTTAGTAGCATTCTTGGACTGCATAAATACAGATGTCGAAGAGTACTGAGTGAGGGGGAGGGGAAAATAAGGTGATAGATGCATGAAATTTGTGTGGTGAACCAGACACAAATAACTTGATGGTAGATGATCTGGTCTTATGCTCAATGAAAAAGTTATTCATACTACTAGCTTCTCTGAGCCACAGGTCAAAGTGCATTAAAATAAAGGGATAATTCCTAAGTACAGAAACTCCGAATTCTGGGGCAAAAGCAAATCAATTGAGCAATCGGGGCATATTAGGAATTATCCCTAAAATAAAAGTCATGTCCGGTAAAGGGCTATCATCAAAACACCACCTAATGCTAATAGAATGTTAAGTAGTTTAGATCATTAAACAAAAGTTCATAATTGAAATCCTGTGCTTGAGGTAAAGACATGTGATCGGATACATGAATGTTGATAATTGTGTGACATAGAGGTTAAAAACGGACCGGTTGTTGTACGTACTGTCATGACAAGCTTTTCTTGTGTGGCTAATCGATCAACTTGTACAAAAGAAAATCTAAGGAAATGGCCATTAATGTATCCTTTAGACATTGAAAAGATAGCAAACAAAACCATGTGATTGATGCACCAATTTGGAAGGTGGGTATGAATATTTTTTGTTTATTTGCAAATCATCAACATAGTATCTTGACAAGAATTTAAAACATATATGAATGGCTATCAAGTGGTTCAGTCACATTTAGGTCCCGAAGGTACCATTACCAATACTTTTGTACGGGTCTGCAAGATGAACTATAAACCATAAGATTCACGATAATATAAGCAAGTAATACCTTGTCTGAATATCACGACTCAAAAGGAACGCCTAATCGGTCCATCTGTCTTATTAATATCAGTGTTGGTTAATTCTTATAAGTATGCAAAATGAACCCTTAGATTAGCTTAGTTAAACGTTTACTTATTGCAAAATGGACGAAAACGAATGAAAATGGATAAAAACATATAAAAAAGTATATAAATGGAGAAGAATGTATGAAAACGTATAAAAAAGACGAAAAGGTATAAAATGGATGAAAACGTATAAAAACGGACGAGAACGTATAAAAACAGATGAAAGCGTATAAAAGCGGAGAAAACGTAAGAAAATGGACAAAAACGTATGAAAACGCATAAAAACGGACGAAAATGTATAAAAACGGATATTAAATCCAAAAAAAAACATGTTAAAACAAATGTGAAATGGTAAATTTTCACCACTAGACGCATCGTCCAATGGTTGGGGTGTTAGTTTGTGAAGCAAAAGACCAAAGTTCAATCCCTGCCCCTTTTTAATTTATTTTAAAAAATGAGGACTAATAGTGCAAAAAATATTAATGGATGGACTAACGGTGCAAATATTATTTTAACACTTAACGGAGAAACTAACGTCCCATCCAAAATAGGGACCGTCTGGGTAATAGGTTTCAAAAATAGATACGTGTGGTGTGATTAAGGGCATGTTTGGTACGCAGCTTTTTTGGAGCTGTAAGCTTTTTGTTACAAAAATAATCTCCTAAAAATCAAGTAGCTCTGTTTGGTTACATTAACTTCTAGCTTTTATTTTAAACAAATAGCTCTAAAATAAAAAGCTGATTCATGAAGCTTTTAAAATATTTCAGAGCTGTTAAAACGTAAAATAACTGTCAACAGCTTATAATTACATTTAACAGCTAATTTACCAAACACTTTTATTGAAAAAAAGATACAGCTTGCAGCTCATATTAATAGCCTTACAGTTTACAGCTTACAGCTTACAGTTAACAGCTTACAGCATACAGCTTACAGCTAGTTTTTGCCAAACATACCCTAAAATGAAATATAGACTAAACGTGTTATTTGGGGTAAGCCACGAAACATGTACTTTTTTCTAAAATATATTACATTATTACCCTTGATAAAAATCAATAATAATCAATTACTCGGTGATGCTAGTACATGTTTTTGTATCTACTATATGTTGCTAATTGCTAAAGTAAAATAAGAAAGCAAAATTTTGAATATGAATCAAGTATATTATAAGTTTATAACAAATGGTTGTGTTCATTGAAGTGCCATTCCTATCTATAACGCCGCAATACGGATGTTAGATATAAGATATATACAATCATTCTTAAGTAATTAGCACACTAACAACTGTGTTTGAACTTGTTCAAACTGCGTGTATGAAGTAGATAAACACTTCCATGAAGTTATAGTTATGTGTAGTTCTTCCTCAAGTTCTTTGCTAATCTGTCCTTTAATATGAGAAATTGTGTGTTGCATAAAGGCGGCTTTGAGGGGCAGCCTAATCGGCCCATCTCTCTGCAACCCATATTCTTCCTCAGCCATCTCCAATAGCTCTTGAAAAAGGTCATTCTTTAGATAATCTATTGGTATCACAAATCGTACTCCGTCACAAGAGTACACCACAAAACAACCCTTGTCAACAGTCGTTGCATCATTAATGTTAACAGCTCTTGGAAGGGCAATTCTTTTACGCCTTAGCGCAGCTAGATTCTGCCACTTTCTTGCCATTGCAACTAGTTTCTTGAGGCTGACCATTTTGTTATATGGATTTGTAAGAAGGTAAATAAACTTGTAAGATGCTTAATCTTTGGTTTATGCTTGAAGAAAGAAGTGAACTCTTATGGTCCTATATATATTGGCAAAAAGCTAAGAAGAAGAGAGCATTGGTCATAATTGAGATTTTGGAGTTTAGAAAGAAGAGGCAAAACCATGTGATATTAGATGCAACTTGAACTCAAGACATGGTGGCCATTGGTGGGTGTGTTTTCTGGTTTTTGAATTAAAGGAAGAACTTATAATTTGTTGACACGTGGGTCCGAAAACAAATGGTTTGTATACATGGCCAGTAATGCTGCATGTGAACCACAAGATTGACTCGTTTACAAGTGTATGTTTAATGTAGAAAAGTTCCTAATCTAGACTTGTACGTTTAGGTAGAAATGTTTTAAAATTCAATAAGGAAAAGCAAGCACACAAGTATGAGATTTATCTGTATTTTCAACAATCATCTATATAGCCAATATCATTGTTACTTGTGTTAGCAACTAATAAAGGATGTTGCCAAAAATAAATAATAAAAATAAAAAACCATTGCAGGGTAGATCAATTCGACTCATCTTTGATGTTGTAGTTCATAGTTTTAATTTTATACTTTTATTCAGTCTGTAAGGTGGCCGTCCACATCCAAGCTTTGCCGTTTCTTTAGATTATGGCCAGAAAAAAAAAAAAAAAAAAAAAAAAAAAAAAAAATCGTCTGTCTTAGATTAATTGGGTTCTGTAATCTCACATATGCCCGTGTGTCAAGATTATAATTACATCTCTATATTTGTTTTTCTATATCTTATAGACCATTGTTTATAAGAGAATTATTAAGTCAGTTCTTTTTAAACACTTTTGCCTATATAAATCACCCAAACTGGCTCAACTAGCACATTTTAGCACATTTACTTGAACCAGACATATTGTAGCTTAAACCAAGTCATGGTTCCTCCAGGATTTGATAAAAAAAAAAAAAAAAACTCAGTATTATATTCAAGCACAAACTCCAATTGTGTATCCCTTAAACCACTAAATAAGCAAACAGTTTTACTATATTGTTCATATTATCCGACACTGCAAGAGTCTGAAACCAAGGAAACCAAAAACTGAACAAAGACTAAATAAACCTCGACAAAATACAAGCTATACGCCTGTAAATAGTTTGATTCTCAATAGTTAATTCCATAATTTTCTGGAATTGAGTTCACAGAGGTTGTTTCAAAACTGGAACCAAACCATAATAATTCAGTCAACAGTATTCAGGACCTAACAGAATTCAAAACCATACCAAATTACCAATATCAAATCAGTGATAGATATCTAGCTGGTTTATCATGCCCAGTTTTGACCCAATATCGGACCATACATTACAAAAGGAAAATGTTTTAATATCGAAAGTTGCATGAAATAGAACTCGTGTATGCACAGATATAGGCCTCCATAACCTAATGAATGACTGCTTCGTAACAATTATTGGCTTTCTTGGTCAGCAGAAGGTGAAGCAGCAGAGGGTTGCATTATAGGGAAGTTTGGAGGCAAAACAAACGTGGGTTGAACAGCATCAGCAATACCTGTACATGACATGGCCAGAGAGTAGCCGAGAGCTCTTGCAACCGGAACCGCAACTGCATTTCCTACTTGGATATAACTGCAAAAAAAAGTATGCAAAGGCATGTTTATGCATAATCTTTTACCACGTGTAATTATATCGCAGTAACTGAATTCAAAACATATGCAGAAATAACACTGATTGTTGCAGATAATTCACCGGCTGCTAACAGCAGAGATGATAAACCATTATTAATACATTAACTATGCTCACAAAAACTAGTTATTGATACAAACGTTAAAACAAAGCAAACTAAATTATCTTTTATACTTTGGGAAAATTTGTAAACTTTCAGCCTCTTTGAAATACTTTAATGTTTACTAATTTGACATCTAAGTTAAGATATACGAGTAACAAATAAACTATAAAACAAACAAACACAATTTCGTCTACAAAAATTAGAACCCATTTAAAATAAACCAAGAAGCTTATAATAATAGAAAATTATATTTTAAACACTTCGCTCATAGCTTTCCAGTCATCTTGTGATGGTATCAGATGTGTAAAGCAAAATTCACCGTGAAATCTCTTTAAAATGATTATATGAGGCCCAAAGACTCATATGCAAAAGCTGAGTTATCAGAGGATAAAATTTATAAACTCATTCCTTACCGTTCTTTAATGGGTCCAAGAAGCTTATAATAATCCGGAAAACCTTGGAGGCGGGCATTCTCCCTAATAGTCAGCACTCTGTCTTGAGCGGGATGTAGAATCGCCTAGATAGAAAACATTCATTATCAGATGAGAAACATAAATACATGCCTCTAAGCATACATGTTCTATACAATGACGGCTTTTTAGTTGGTTTTACCTGGTTGTGTGGCTCTGCTCGTGTGACAACTGTAGGTACAGTTTCATCCCACCACAGCCGTCCAAATGGCCTGCATATACATGCAATAACATATATAAAAGACTATGCATAAAAACCGGCTTATTATGTGTGTAAGAGGCAAGATAATAAGGTTACTTTAAAGAGCGCCCATCCACAAAGCTCATTGCATAATCAGGTACCTGTCATTATTAAATAAAAATGGAATCAGTTTCAAGTTAACAAAGGTTTAGGTGAACCAAGTCCCACAAACCCCAAAAAACTGACTATGTAAATTCATATGTGCATTTTAGAATAAAAACATGCTACAGAAAATATTCAATCACCGCCTACCAATGGTTTTCCAGAAGGCAATGTCTCTCTTTCCACACTAAGATCCCATTCTACGCGATTCTTAGCTCCAACTTTAACACCATTCAAATCCCTAAAATTAGCCCCCTATATAGCAGAAAATAAAAAAGTGAATCACAATGCTACATGACTGAAAAATAACCAAAATATTAAGAGAAGGTAACACACCTTCTTCTTCGGTATCTTGCAAACACGGTGGTAATCATCCTCATTTAACCTGAGTGGACGATGATCATACAAAGAGTGGTCCAAAGATTTTTGACCTAATGTTGAATACCCGGGCATTTCTACAATAGCAACAAGACATACAAAAAACAAAAAATGATACAAGATTAGATAGCAGCGTCAGATTTAGACAACTTATGGCAATCATAAAAACCATATGTACTTATGTAGACACAAAGAGAGCTAACATATGAACAATAACAAACCATGTTACATAAACTTTAACTCAATAGGCCAACTTTGACTCATTTAAAATCAAATTACTAGCTTTAAATCAAACTCATATTTGTACATTAGTAATGAAAGAATGTTTACTTTTATAATCAGATTTGACACACTGATTGTATACTCATAATTTATATCATTGGACACTATCTGTTTCAAGTTTAACCCAAACCAGCCAGTTTTAATCTGTAAAATATCAACTTGAACCAATTTGACCCATAACCTAACCCACACAGCCCACACATTTTGCCTTCTCTATCAAACAAACATTAAGCAGTTGGCAAGAATAAACTCTCAACTCACCATTCTTTTTTAGTCTGATAAATTTCTGAAATTCGGTTGTGGGCATCCCTCCGTATGGCATTTCATCTCTTGATTCATCATTTGCAACCTATAAATTAAAAAATAGCATGTCTTAGTTTCACCATTAGATATAACTACAATTTCTAGCGCACAAAATATATTACAGTGTGAGCAAGAACTAAATATCTTACAGAAGGGAGATCGGAAATGGCATCTTCTAGGAACAATTCCCTCTCCAATTCAACTTTATTACCTTCATCATGCACAACAGTATTTGACTGCAGTAATCATGTATCCAAATAAATCAAACTCATTAATTGGCATTTCATTAACTTACTGTGTTAACATTCTAATTTATAAATTGTATAGAATTAGTACCTCAAATTCTAAAGGGGATACTCCTCTATTAACAACTTTGTGGGTTGGTAACGGGTATTGGGGCAATTTCTACAAATGAAACAAGTGTTACTAAAACAAGTATACCACAAATGCATAAGCTTGTTGCATAAAAAAAGCTTTAAAATCACCTCACTGGGCGCCGCGCCCCACATGAACATTCTCATTCGGAACTGTGGAAGGCCATAGGATCCCGCAACCATTAAGCCCACACGGGCTTGATAATTATTAGCAACTAAACGCCCCAAAGCATACCTACCCAAATAGCCTTTGGCAAACTTAACTATGTCTACAACATTCTCCATTATAGCAAACCGTGGCTTCAAATATTCTAGGATGTCCATGTAGACAACTAACTGTTTGTTCTTTTCGTCTTTTAACGGGTCTTCTTTGTTTCTAAATCTGTTGAAACCGCTTATTCCTTGACATGGGGGCCCACCACAAATGACATGACAATCTCCCTACAACAATTACAAGTAAGAAAATTAAAAAGAAAACAATTGCAAGATTTTAGTTTTTCATTTGTTAAAAAAGATCCATTTGCAAACTCATTTTTCTTAAATGTAAAGAAAATCATTAGGCGGATCTATCCACTTTTTTATGTGTCAAGTTAAACTTGCAGTTTTTCATAGTTAGACAAGAAGCAAATGTAAAAGGTACTTGCAAACTTACGGGCAAAGGCAAAAGCTTAGACTTGTATCCATTAACCACAAACTCTTTAATCTTCAATTTACAATCACTGTCACAAATACATAAAGTATAAGTACAAAAATTATCATAGATAACAATGAATTAAAAACATTAAACTAAATTTACATACTTTAGGGTATCTATAGGCTCCCAAGTGTCGTCTTCTGGCCCATAACCCTTCCATTGAACCTAGTATCAAATGACCATCAGTATAAGTTCCTGAAATTAGTTCTTCTAGTAAACCACAATAAACAAGGCCACAAACTTGGTAATACAGACCTTGAAGCATTCTTTACAAGCACTTATCGACTGATTCAGATATGTAAAACAGATAAATTTCTAACAACAAAACATAAAATCTTGAAAATGCAGAAGATTTGCAACTCACTAAGCAAACTTTCTATACATATTGAAGTGAAGTACAAAATAACAGAAGTCTAAACATACTGCAACTAAATTTGAAATAAGCTTGCCGCATTGGTGGATTATTTTCCAAAATTGTGCCAGTTTAACAATAATGTAAAGTTTATTGAATATCCGCAGAAAAAATATATAGCATCAGCAAACTTTCTATACTAAATGAATTAGAGTATATGAGATAGATTTCCAGACCACACTGATAACTAACTTTAAAGACGCCTTGGTAGATCAATTTCCAAATAACATGCAAGAATCTTTTAAAAACAGATTACTTAAGGTATTCTAACATTCTGTATCACAGTAGAATTACCTTTAGATACAGCCCATGCTCCTTGATTTTTTTGGGATCACCATAGCAGATACCAACAATATTTTCAACCTCAAATACCTCCTCATTATCAGGTGCAGCAGCACCAGTATCGTCGTCATCTGCTTCATCATCTTCTTCAACATTTTCAGCATCTTGAATATCTTGGAACTCACCGCCTCCAACTACATTAAAAGTCTGACACAGGACTGCCCACTCTTTCAACAGCCTCAAAAAATCCTCTGCTGATTCATTCCTTACCTAAAGTTACAGTGTCACATGCTGATTGTAAGAAGAGCAATCTAATAAAGTTAAAGAAATCTCAAGTGTGGTCAAGAACAAATACCTCAGTTTCAGGGTGGTTGAGTTTTAAGCTCGCACATGCATATTCATTCAAGTCTACAGCCCACTTCTGTTACAAAACAACACAAAAAAAAAATCAGATGCAATACACATTAATGAAATTTTAAACACTAAAAAAAAATAATAATAATAATTTAAATAAATATATATATATATAAAAAAAAAAAAAAAAAAAAAAAAAAAAAAAAACCCTCGATACACACCGTAACAAGATTGACATTTGCCATATTGGCACCAAGACATAACCCCGTAGACATGGCCCCACAACCCGAATATAGATCTAGCATCCTAAGCTCCTTTTTGCTATCTTGTGGAGAGACTTCATTACCAGCACACTCATCAGAAATAGTAGAATTAGACTCTACTGTGTCCTCTTCATTTTCTGCATTTAATTGTTCAAATATACCAAAGTTTTAGATTGACACTTAATGGCACTATAGCTTAGATTTATAACATATAACTTTAGTTTAGCAAGATGTACCAGGAGGCAAGCTTTGGTAAGTCGAATAAGGTACCAAATAAGCCATATCATAATAGTAGTCGCCATTTCCAAGTTTTTCTCGTTTATCAGCAACCGCAGCCTAAAAAGAAGTAGCCAAATTATTTACAACATGGTATAAAATCAGTTGAACTTCTAAATGTAAAGCATTAAAATGTATATACTTACGTTCAAAGGCACCCGGACTATTTTTAACTTTTGTATCAGACAATCTAGCGGGTTATCATCTTTTACTTCAGAAAGAAATATCCTTTTATTATCAATGAGATTTGAACAAGCTTCGATAATCTAAAATAGGCAATGAAACACATTGATATTAGAATACTTGTGCATAAGGCATTCAAACAGTTATTGTGAAAAACATAAAGCATATATTGGAATAACTTACCGTGTCCTTGGCACGATAAAACCATTGAGCCCTAAAATATAATATGCCATCAACTCCTTCAAACATTTCGATAACTCTACATATATAGCTGTCCTCGTTCTCCGAAGCCTATATAAAAAGACATGCAGTATCTTGTTTGTTTAGAAACAGTTCGTAGTATTTGTTTTAGTTTTCTTTGGGTCTCATCCTCTTTTAATTATCTTGATTATTTGAGGTGGGATGCCTTTAGTTTGTATCTTGTTTTCTTGGGTTTTATTGATTTTGTTGCCTTTCTAAAAAAAAAAGACATAAAGCAATCTAAGTTTGATTACATATGCAGCAAACAGGCTTTTTTCCATTTTTCAATACAACAAATCAGGCTTCAAAATATCTTAAAGAGTACAAAAATAAAGACCTGCACGTAGCCATCATCACCAAGCTTAAAGTGCACACGTCCATCAATAAGTGCTTGGGTATAATGCTTCTTAGCTTGCATATATTCAACCCTATAATTACAATTACAAATACCAATCAGAACTACAAATCCACGTAAAAAAAGAGTTGAAATCGTGCAATTATCCTAATAGTCAAAAAATAAATCATGAGGTATTTACCCGTTGAAGGTTTCATATCCAAGCTTTTTCTGTAATCAAAGAAGAAAAGGGCCAATTAGACAAAACAATTCAGCATTTAACACTACTAAGCTTGAACAGATGCACGTTAACAAATCATACATATCATTTAACCATTTACTAAATTCAGATTATATTTCCTGTTTAACACAATGGTTTACTATAATGCAATGCAGCAATGACCGAACAGCCTTATGTTAACAGCATAAATTCAAAATCCTTGTAAGACCTCAAAATGACTGTTTAAATAAAACTTTTAAATTACCACTGTTATTAATTTAAATCAAAATAATTGATCTCAAAATATGTAAATATTTCTAAAGATTTAACACATTCACCTCATTTTATACTGCCAAACACATGCTGCAAAATATAATACCAGGTACAAGTAGCAACTTAAAGACCATAGATTAAATCACAACAGTGTGCAGTAAACTGAGTTTAACACATATATTTGCTATGACCAAATAGAACTACGACTGCAAATGAAATGAATCCAACCTATAAACGTACTAATTAGCAGAACTCATATGTTTGGAGCCTAAATATTTGACTATAGACAACAACACTTAAATGAAGCTTTCTTAATTTAAGTAAATGCAAGTTGGCGATTGTTTAAAAGAGAACCCAAGACAACATTTGCTATAATCATGTAAACTGTTGTTTTTGAAGATAATATGCAGCAAGTTCACTACAAGTCTTAGCAATATATCCCCAATCAAAACACTACCAAAACATTATCAAATACCATGACTTTTTTTACAAGATTCAAAATGCACAAACTTTACACAAAATCCACAATTACCCAAAGTCCTAAACTTTATAAAAAAAACTGCAATTACCCAAAGTTTATACAAAGATCAAAATACGCAAACTTTATAAAAACTATAATTACCCAAAATTATACAAAAACAATACATCAAAACTTTATAAAACTATCTGACTTTATACTTTATGAAATATCCAATAACATTAACTTTACACAGAATCTAAATATCAAAAACTTAAACAAAATCAAAACACCCAAACTTTGTACATACTTATCTCAATACTTTGTAACCCTACACTTTATACTTTATAAAAATCAAAAGCATAATTACCCAAACTTTATAGTTTATAGAATATCGAATGTACCCTAACTTTATACTACATTCAAATTCCCCAAACTTTACAAAAACTAAAATAAACTAAACTTTTTAATACTATAACACCTAACTTTATAAAAAATCAAAAATCCCCAAACAAGAATCACAATTCCAAACCGTAAAATTAACAACGTTATACATCAATCTACATTGTAAAAAACAAAACATTATATAAGAAAGTATACCGTTCTTGGCAAATAGCGATACGGCCAGTTTCGCTTAGCTTCGTCTTCCGCGACAAGAGATTCCTCCACAAATATGCTATCCTCTTCCATTTCATCTTTCGGCGCTACTCCGGGCACCTCTTCGGGCGCAACCTCTTCAGGCACAACCTCTTCGGGCACCCCTTGGGGCACCGGATCTGCCACCAAAACAACATTTTCTTCTTTTATTTCTTCTTGGTTTACTTCTTGGTTTTCGGGAGTTTCTAATTTGGGGATTTTAGAAGAAGAAGGTGACGATGATGATGTTGAGGTGGTTTTTCTTTTTGCTCTTTTAGCCATTTTTTACTTAGGGTTTTTTTTTTCTTTGGGAGAGAAAGTGGGGTTGAATGTGGGAGAGTGTGGGTGGAAAGGGTTTTTTAATGGGGGTGATGGGCGGGAAAGTGAAAGTTGAAAAGGGCTTTTTTAGGTTTAGGAGGGAACGTGAAAAGATGACACAATTTTACTCTAGGGTTAATTACAGCCCATTTATTTAATTGGGCTGGATCCTGAGTTTTTGGCTGAATGAAAACATATAAAGCTCGTAAGCCTATAAAAGTGTTTGCATGATCAACATAGAGTGTTTGCGCTTAGCAATAATTAAACTTAAAACTTCATACGTTTTAATAATGGTCATAACTTTTATTAATAAGTCACCCTTACTTGCAATTGGTTATATTCTTTGTACCTAGTATTAGGGGTGAGCATCAGGCCGAAACTGACCCGATCTCGACCCATCCCGAAACTGACAACCTGAAAAACCCAAACCGAGTCCCGACCCGAGTATAGGTCGGTTTGTGTCAATCGGTTCAGTTGGAGTCGGAGTCGGTTTCGGTCAATTTTCTCAGTTTTCTTTGTGTTTTCTCGGTTGATCCCGAGTCCCAACATCGTAGAAAACCCAAACCGAGTCCCGACCCGAGTATAGGTCGGTTTGTGTCGGCCGGAGTCGGTTTCAGTAGATTTTTCGGTCGTTGATCGGTTTTGCTCACCCTTAACTAGTATGATACTTGTGCAAGGTAATGCGGACTAAATAACAAGATAATGTAAATAGTTTTTTTTTTTTTTTTTTCAAAAGGTAAACTTTTTATATTACTTCACAACCAAAACTGTACAATCATAAATTTCAACTGATAAGGGTATACCCAAGATCAGAACAAAATAGAAATACATCCAAAAAGTTATCCCTATCCAATATCAGACATACAACTAAAATAACAAACAAGTACTATGTTTTTGAATAAGAACAGAGAATCCATAACCTTGCTCCATCAGACACAAGCTTCAAGACATTACCTTTATGCACCAAACAACCATCTAGCTACATTTCCCTTCAACTCCTCTCCATGACCACTCAACCAGCATCCACAATTACTAAAGAAAGGAGAAGAAATGCATCACTAGGCACCCATAACCCATCCATGGGGGGATCTTTCAATCAACATACATTTCCCTCTCAAATAAAGGCTTCAATTGCTTAGAAACACTCACCCTCCATGATTACCAACCATTACCTCCTTTAGCAGTGTATTGGGTGGACCAAGCAGGTTTATTTTTCATTTCTCGCTATTCCACCCATCATACACTACCCACCCAAACCATATACCCTTCACAGTGAACTACCTTTTATTATGGTACATTCTATTGAATTAGACCTCTTATTGATCCATCAAAGCCTAAACAGTTTCCTCGTAAGGCTAAACTGTAAAGGAGAATGATAGATCAATAACTACAGTCATACCATTAAAACTCCAAGCACAAAAGCAATTCACTGTTATGGTCTGCAGAAAATATACAATTATGATTTTCACCAGTGAGAAATCATAAAGTATAGAAAACTATGACTATCACAGTAACTAATAGCCAGCAAAGCTCAACCACAACCTGTAAATAGGTTGGTTGGTTTAAAAAATTGAGGTTATCACGATTTAAAAAAAAAAAAAAAAAAAAAAAAAAAAAAAAAAAAAAAAAAAAGGTGATGAGGCGGTTTTTAGGGGGTCATTTTAGCCCGGATTTGAATTTATTTGATCAAATATTGTCCTAAATCATTCCTTTTGTCATTTTAGGTACTTTTGGAGTGAATTCTGAAAAATGAAGCATTTTGGACGTTTTTGGAGCATAAAAGTGAAGAAAACGGCAAAGTCTTAATTTTCCTTGCTGGGAACAGTACCTGACGGCGTCACAAGATTTTACATGACGGCGTCAAGAGTAAAACAAGAGTTGGAAGTGGTGACGGTCCAGAGAAAACGTGACGGCGTCACATATGGCCGTCATGGTTCAAGATATGGTGACGGCCCAGAGTAATATTACACATGACGGCGTCAAATCTGGATCTAGGCAATCCGATCTCATTATGGGCGGCGAGTTGACGGCGTCAGAAATTCCTTCTTGACGTCGTCACCCTGTAAAATCTATATATAGTTTTGCAATTTTCATTCATTAGGGAGGAACAAGTAGGGTGTAACTTTGGAGAAACCCTAGCACGGATTTTACTGCTTTTTCAATGGTTTTTACCCTTTGAAACCTTTCATGTTCAATTGAGATAAGTACTATTTTAATTCAATCAATATGTCTATGTGTTGTTTGAATATATCTTACGCTTGTCTTGAATTTAACATGCTAGGCTAGATCTCTTGTGTGTTTACTTAGATGTAGTGAAACCTAGATGTTGATTATGGGTTGATTGTTTGTTTATAGTTGTTACGGATGAATGATTTCGATGTTAGGCTTAAGAAAACTGGCAGACTTCCATAGGTGACATGCTTGAACGTCTTAAAAAACATGAACCAATGCGTACTAGGTTATTATGGTTGTATTTAATGCATGAGCGAATTATAATGATCCCATGTTAGGAGCTTCTTAGCAGGCTCGACATAGGAGTGAAGTAGGAGCTTATAGAGATGGGGAAGTACGTACGCCACCCCACGACTGGTATTAAGGAATATAACCCGTCATCCATGCAATTGTAACAAACTATCAACCTGTAAAAGATACCTAGGGAGTAATGAAACATAAGTAAACACAATTCTCCCCATTATTGTTTACACCACTAGTTTAATTAGATTTATTTTCATTTATGTTATTTTATTTTGATTGCATTTTAGTTATCGAGTTAGTTGACTAGCAACTAATTCCGCTCACTCTTCCAATACCCGAGATTTTAATTGCTTTTATAAAAACATAAAAATACAAAAAGAATCATCCCTCACCTCTAGACCTAGTTTTTAGGCTTTCTAATCTTAGCGACACTATTCCTGAATTGAACGATCAATCCCCCGGTACTTGTCACTATACTATACTACAACGATCAGGTACACTGCCTGGTGGGGGTTGTAAGCTTCTCGAGATCCCTTGAGAGGTAAAGCCTGGTGCGATTCTCACGTATACCTCGGTTTTAGGAACATGATCAGCAACTACATCAATAATTCAACATTCATTTGAGCATTCATATTGCCTTGGGAAATCGTTTATAAAATAATACAAATGAGATTCAGGATTATCAATACCAATATGTACTAAACAATATGAATAGTTTTTAAAATTCTAACTCTTACATCAAATCCAAATCAAAATCATAATCTACAACTTTACATTCAAATCCAAATCCTAATCTAAACCCATTTACAAACCAAACGGGCCCTAACTATAGAAATATTCAAACTAATTAGACATTAATACATGACATTTTTAGATCACAAATGTTGTACGAGTAGTAGGTTTGAAAGTAAGTTAGGGCGTCGTTTGTTATAACATTTTGGAATGGGTTTGATGTTGAAGCGACATTAGTCAAATGTTTGGTTGTAGATTTGGATTCCAAATAGTAATTGGTCTTTTAGATAAGGTTTTCAACTATTCCAACATAGTAATTGCTCTTTTAGATAAGGTTTTTAATAATTTCAACATATATACGTGGGTTTTGACATAAAGTGTCGGTCTAATCAATTTTTTATTGATTTATTTTATTTTATTTTATTTATATTTTATGTAAAAAGTGATACCTACCACTTTATTTTCTTTCTCTTACTTTTGTTTCAAACTAAGGGTTTGTTTGGTTTGTAGACGGGTTTAGGATTTAAATTTGATGTAGGAAAAATTATATTATAAAAAAATAAATTATTATTTTATAAATTTATATATAAATTTGATATTAGATTTAATTATATTTAAATGTTAAAAAGAGAGAGAGATAAAGAAAAAAATATGTCTTTACTTTACTTAAACCCCACCCATTACAATAGGATTTGAGTATGGTTGATTTTGAAGGTTTGAAAACTAATTTCGAAACCCATATTTTCTATCAAACAAAGGTTTTAATGCATATTTGAGTCCAAACTCACGTAAACCGTTACCAAACGGGCCCTAATAACCAATTCAAATAACCTTTTTACAAACCAAACACATCTTTAATGAAATTAAAAGGAACAACATGAATTGATTAGCTGGCAACTAATATCAAATAAATTTTGAATTTTGTTTTGAAAATAACTAAAAGGAAATTAGGGGAAATTCATCAATTGATTAGCTAGAAATTAGTAGTCAAATAAATTTAAGTTTTGTTATGAAAAGTGAAAACAAATCATAAGAGTGTATTATGATAATTCAGCATATTCTCACTTTCTTAAGAACTTAGGCAAAAGGATAGACTATAGATACATTATCGAACATGGATGTCAAGTGGGTCACATTTTTTTTCCTCATCTGCATAGCCTCGACATTTTAATGGTTATGTTTTACTAAATCCAATAAAAATGGTTATATTAAAAGGTAAAGCCCGCCTTTTTTTTTTCATCTCTTTCTTTCTTAAAAGAAAGACTAAGGGCCAATTTATTATGTAAGTTTTGGATTAGGATTTGGTTTTAGTTTTAAGGCTTGTTTGGTTTGTAGGTGGGTTTAGGATTTTGATTTAGATTAGCATTACGAGTTAGATTTAGAGAGAGAAAAATGAGATAAAATTGTATATCATTTATTTTTAAATGAATATAATAAATCTTATTATAACAAAAGAAACAAAAAAATATACATATTTGAGAAAGATAGGCTCACTGTAAGAATATCATTTAGAGTAAATTTCATAAATCGTCCCTGTGGTTTAACGGGTTTAACGGATTTGGTCCCTCGAAAGATTTTTTCTCGGATCCTCTCCCCGTGGTTTATACCCGTAACGGTTTTGGTCTCTCTGGCTAACGCTCGTTAGTTTTTTCCGTTAGCTAACGACCGTTTGCAACAAACATTTGCACCGTTAGTCCTTTATACTAACGGCCGTTTATAATTAACACAAAATTTGTTTTTTTTTAAATTAAAAATAAAATAAAAATAAAAATAAAAATAAAAAATTAAAAAATTGGTGTTCTTATAAATTTTTTTTCTAAATATCTTTAAAATTTACACACGTTTTTATACACATTTCTATACACGTTTCATACACACGTTTTTATACACACATTTTTATACAAATTTTATACACGTTTTATACACACGATTTTATACACACATTTTTTATGTACACGTTTTTATACACTCATTTTTATACACACGTTTTTATACACACGTTTTTACACACGTTTTTATACACACGCTTTTTAAAACGTGTCTAAAACGTGTATAAGAATGTGTGTATAAATGTGTACGTGTGTAACAACGTGTATAAATGTGTACGTGTGTTCAAATGTGTAAAAATATGTGTATAAAAACGCGTGTAAAAACGTGTGTATAAAAACATGTGTAAAAACGTGTGTATAAAAATATGTGTAAAAACGTATGTATAAAAACATGTGTAAACACGTGTGTATAAAAATGTGTATATACAAACGTGTGTATAAAAATGTGTGTAAAAACGTGTGTATAAAAATGAGTGTATAAAAACGTGTGTATAAAAACATGTGTAAACACGTGTGTATAAAAAAAATATGTATAAAAATGTGTATATAAAAACGTGTGTATAAAATGTGTATAAAAATGAGTATAAACACGTGTGTATAAAAAAGTGTGTATAAAAATGTGTATATAAAAACGTGTGAATAAAAATGTGTATAAAAACGTATGTATGAAAATGTGTGTATAAAAACGTGTGTAAAAACGTGTGTATAAAAACGTGTGTAAACACGTGTGTATAAAAAAGTGTGTATAAAAATGTGTATATAAAAACGTGTGTATAAAAATGTGTGTAAAAACGTGTGTATAAAAATGAATGTATATAAAAACGTGTGTATAAATTTTAAAGATATTCAGAAAAAAAATTATAAGAAAACCATTTTTTTAATTAAAAAAAATTGTGTTAAGTATAAACGACTGTTAGTATAAATGACTAACAGTGCAAATGTTTGTTGCAAACGGTCGTTAGCTAACGGAAAAAACTAACGAGCGTTAGCCAGAGGGACCAAACCCGTTACGGGTATAAACCACGGGGAGAGGATCTGAGAAAAAATCTTTCGAGGGACCAAATCCGTTAAACCCGTTAAACCACAGAGACGATTTATGAAATTTACTCTATCATTTATAAAAGTGGAGAAGTGAGTGGAGATTTGTAGATGTCAAGTTTGTGGTATTCATGCCAATATTTGGACCCATAATATTATACCAAACAATCAAACATAGGCATCATCATCCCAAACAACCAAACGGGCCTTTAAAGTTTGTAGAAACCAAACCGGCCCTAAATTTTTTAACTTATGTTTTTGTTCGTAGAGTAGCCATTAAAGTTTAATCATGCAATAGTCAATTATTAAGGGATTAAGGTCGTGTTTGTTAAAAAAAAATGAAACTCTTAACAGCCTCTGAATTCGAACCGTTCAGATGCGGTCAGACATTTTGGCCGCTCAGACCGTTTTTTTTTTTTTTTTTTTTTTTTTTTTTTTTTTTCAGACGCGATAAGAATCTTAATGGTCTAAACTTGAGAGCGGTGTCTTAACGCCTCTTGTTGAAAAAAAAAAAAAAAGTACGAGCAAGCAAATGTGCGGCTCAAACATGAGGGGTTTTTTTTTTTTTTCGTTCAGATGCGGTCAGTTCAAACATTTACGTCTCAGATTCAGATTCAAATTCAGATTTGTGGTTCAGATTCAGAGCCTCTTAAAAAACAAACACTACCTAAGTGTGGCATTAGTAATAAGACTTTAATCGGTGTCTTAGGTTCTTAACTTGAGTATGGGCCTGACTACGGTCGAAAGTTGCAAATTGTATATTTTTGCAAGCGCAATTCATTTTGCAGATACAAAGTAATGTTTTTTCAATAATATATATATTCTTTAATAAACAACCTCTAAATAACAAGAAAAAAAAATGTAAAAAACAGCAAATACATAAAGTTTAATGAGTTTAAGAGATATTAAAATATAAAGAAAAAATTACACGCTTGGTCCTTGCGGTATACCTCAAATAACAGATTTAGTCATTAAGCCGTTTTAATTACACTAGACATACCTATTTTTGAAACCTTTCACCCATTTAGTCCCTATTTTGGATGGGGCGTTAGTTTCTCCGTTAAGGGTTAAAATAATATTTTTCCGTTAGTCCCTCCGTTAATATTTTTTGCACCGTTAGTCCCCATTTTTTCAAATAAATTAAAAATGGCAGCATAGGCTCAAACTCGAGTCTTGTTGCCAAAACTCAACGCTCCAACCACTAGACTAAAGGCCTGTTTCTGTTTTTTTCTAGATTAAGTGGGTGTGCCCCTTTTCTGTTAATAAGTCTTAATGGGGAGGAGCACCATTTGCTTCATCTCCTCATATAGACCATTTAACAGAAAAATAAACATATTATATGTGTGGCCCCACCATTATCTCACCATTAAGACCAATTAATAGAAAAAATAAACACCCCCAAAGCGTCCAGTGGTGTAATTATATCAAAATAAATTATATTTGAACTTTTTTTTGCTCAAACTAGTTTTTTATCCGTTTTTAGGTAGTTTTCGTCCGTTTTTTACGTTTTTTTGTCACTTTTTAACGTCATTGTATGTTTTTTTACGTTTTCGTCATTTTTAATATATTTTCATCCATTTTTTACGTTTTTGTCCATTTTCGTCCATTTTTATATGTTTTCGTCCGTTTTTTTTACGTTATTATCCGTTTTTATAAGTTTTCGCTCGTTTTTATCCGTTTTCATTTTTTTTTTGTTTTTTTTACATTTTCGTCATTTTCTTTTAGGTTATTATCCGTTTTAGGTAGTTTTCGTCCGTTTTTAGGTAGTTTTTGTCTTCCCTTTTTTTAAATATTTTTGTTCCTTTTTCTACGTTCCCTTCCATTTTTTACGTTCTCGTTCGTTTTTTACTTTTTTATCCGTTTTCGTCCGTTCTTATATATTTCGTCTGTTTTTACGTCTTTGTCCATTTTTATACGTTTTCGTCCGTTTTTTACGTATTCATCCGTTTTTTACGTTTGCATCCGTTTTTATATGTTTTCGTCTATTTTATACGATTTTCTTTCATTTTTTTTACGTTTTCACCAATTTTTTATGTTTTCATCCATTTTTTATATTTTGTTTTTTTACGGACGAAAACATATAAAAATGGATAAAAAAATAGGAAAAACGTATCAAAACGAACAAAAACATATAAAAATGAACAAAAACTACCTAAAAATGGACGGAAATGTATAAAAATGGACTAAAACATAAAAACAGATGAAATCGTATAAAAACAGACAAAAACGTAAAAAAAACGCGGGTGGAAACTACCTAAAAAGGGACAAAAACTACCTAAAAATAGACAAAAACGTAAAAAACATACGAAAACAGATAAAAATGGATGATAATGTATAAAAATGAATAAAAGCATAAAAATGAGGGTAACGTAAAAAAAGCGACAAAAACATTAAAAAAACATGCGAAAACTACCTAAAAAACATATGAAAACCACCTAAAAACGTAAAAAATTTGATGAAAACATAAAAAAAGGACGAAAACGTAAAGAAGCGGATGAAAAAGGATAGAATGGGCGAAAGCATATAAAAATGGACAAAACGAAAAAATATATATAAAACCGGACAAAAACTTAAAACGGACGAAAAGGTAAAAAACGGATCAGAGCGTAAAAAACAGACAAAACGTAAAAACGAACTATTACTACCTAAAAACGGACGAAAACATGTAAAAATGACGGAAACGGATAAAATACGAGTTTGAGCAAAAAAAAGGTAAAAAAGAATTTATTTTGATATAATTACACTATTGGACGCTTAGTCTAGTGGTTGGAGCATTGAGTTTTGGGCAACAAGACCCGAGTTCGAGCCTATGCTGCCCTTTTTAATTTATTTGAAAAAATGAGGACTAACGGTGCAAAAATATTAACGAAAGGACTAACGGGCAAATATTATTTTAACACTTAATAGAGAAACTAACACCCCCCCCCCCCCCCCTCCCCCACCCTTCCCCCATCTAAAATAGGGGCTAAATGGGTGAAAAGTTTCATAACTAGGTATGTCTGGTGTAATTCAAATGACTTAGGTACTAAATATGTTATTTGGGGTATACCACAGTGACTAAACGCGTACTTTTTTCAATTTTTTTTTTTTTTTTTTTTTTTTTTTTTTTTTTTTTTTTTAAGGTAAAGAGTTTAGTGGGTCTCACGTCTGACGTATGTTAATGCCTCTTAATGGGGAGAGTCTCAAATTTTACCCCTTGTGGATATAGAAGGAATAAGGGATTTTGATGGGTCTCGATTAAAAAAGTAATAATATTAAATGGTAAGTGAGTCTAATCACTTCCCTAACAGAAAAAAGAAACGTCCCCTTAGTGAGTTTAGTGGTTGTATCAGTTAGTTTATAGGGTGTTTTTGATTAATGTGAGTGTTGAGATATAAAGATCATTGGGTTTAGATGTTAGTTTATAGGGTGTTTTTGATTAATGTGGGTGTTGAGATATAAAGATCATTGGGTTTAGATGTTATTTTTTAGTTTTATTAATGTTAAGGGTATGTTTATTTATTTATTTTAATTTTATGGATGTTAAAATATAAAGGTTAATGGGTTTTAAGGGTATCTTTGTATTATTAGTAAGAGTTAGGGGGTGTTTTAATAGTGTCGTAGTTTTTTTTTTTTTTTTTTTTTTTTTTTTTTTACCACGAGTTTTTTCTTTATATTAAAATTTTGTAATTGAATTTTAATATATGTTAGTAACTTTTTTCCACTTTTATATGTTACAAGTATTGGTATGGTGGCTACACATTTATTTTCCATTAAATCACTAATTTAAACATTAATACGACGGTACTCTTGAGGTTACAAGTATTGGGTAGTGTTTATGTTTTTGAATTGCACGAGCTCAAACACAAACTCAAATATACACATTTTATTTGTTTATTTGTGTGCATTTAAAATCGGTTGTATGGAGGACCGATAGTTGTTTTCCTTTGGACCACAACTGATATTTGCTAAAAGCTCCACATCGGTGACAACCAATTTCCAAATCGTCTGAGGGACACGCTCGACCAAATTTTTCCGTTCCATCGCTCTTAGCCAAAGGTTAGAGCATCGTACAACTTAGTGGAATTTCAACTACCCTTGCCTTATGCTCATTTAACAGTCCATCCTGTTAGAATTTAGACCAAAAAAAAAAAAAAAAAAAAAAAAAAGTTGTTTCCATAATTTTTTTAGCCAAGCCACTCGGGATCGACTTGATAAAAGCTCATAACGAGCTGAGCTCCTTGTTTAGGGCTTATGTGATTTAACGAATTCAAGGTTGATGTTTATACAACTTTGTTTCTTTTATTTGGAACACTATTCTAATCTAAATATAATACAACATTACAACGTAGACATAGTTTTGTTTCCTGACTTCCTCACTAGCTTTTTTAATATAATAAGACTATTTTGTAAAAAGAGGAACATTAAAAAGTAATATTTCTAAAAGGGCTTGGAATGGTAACGCGAAACTCGCATTATTGTCTATGTGGACGAATTCCAACGTCGTTAACACTAGTTCCAACCCTTTTTTTTGTCCGACGTTTTGATTTGCGTTACCGCAATAACTTGCGTTGAGAGCCATAGACAGAATTGCAAAAACATCCCTTGGACTTGCAAAACAAACCCATCACTTCTCCAACGGATACAAACGGATAGGTTTTACAAACATTTGTGTGTGTAAGTGTGTGTGCAGAGGTGACGAATAAGAGGGTTTGCAAGAGATGATGGTGGCTGCGTATGTCTATGTGTAGGGTTAGAATGGGTTGGGCTGCAATGGGCTGGGTTGGCATGGGCTGGAGAGTGGAGTCAAATAATGGTATCGCATGGGCTCTAGCAAAATGGTTTGGCATTGACTCAAATAATATTAACAACCTTGTAATATTTTCGTTTTGTAACTCTACTACTACTTTTTTTTTTTTTTTTTTTTTTTTTTTTTTTTATAACAATGTTATTTGTATATTAATTTGTTGAATGAAATATTATATAAGGGTTTATTTAATGAATGAAATTGTTGAGGGTATAATTTGTAAAGTGTAATTTTAAAAAAAGATGGGTCCAAAAAAGTGGTGTTATTGGTGTTACGTAGTATAATTTTCTGGTGTTTTTGGTGTTATGTTATTTGGTGTTAAAATGATGTGGCGTTGACGTGGCGGGGGTGTTGGTGTTATAACATGTTACTACTCCTTGTGCTCTAACAGATACGTAGCAACGTGGAGCTGGCAAAGTGGTAAGATAATTGATATTTGCGAGGGTATATTTGTAATATTTCATATAGAAGGAAATTGCGTTTCCAAGCATTGAGAGCTCTAAATCGCAAATAATCACTTGTCTCCTTTTATTTGACAGACACCAAAAGTATATTATTCACGTTTGGTGTTGATACAAAAGTTGGGTGTTCCTTGTTTGGGTTCCTGCTCTCGTACCAATTAGATCTTAATGCTTGAAACCTGCGCACTAAGAAAGTAAACAAACACCGTTAGGCTTATCGTGGGATTGTATCCCACGATTATCCTCCGGCGTGAGAGTAAGTAATCGATTTTAGGGTTATGTAGAAGAGTTTTAGGGTTGTAAGTCGTACCTTTATTGAGAGTTATGATATTGTTTATATAAGCACGGAATCCTTATTGGATACGTGCGCCTTACTTTTCGGTATATATCCGATTTGGATATATATCCCTTAAATAAGAGATATCCATATCACAACTATAAATAACATTGGGCTTGGGCTTTCGTGAGCCCAAGTCGTTAGCGAACCGACCCAAATCATTGTTATGATAGCCCACTCATGGCGGGCTTGGGCGTTAGTAATGTGTATCATTTGGGTTCGTAACCCGAATATAGACTATATGTCATCATGTCCCCCCAGTCTAGTGTGCGCGGGTCGTGGCCGCGTATACTAGACTAAAAAATATCAGCGGTAAGCGTGGCGGGAAGAATTCAAAATATCTACCGCCAAAAATCGGGACTATGTATCTAGTCCCAAAATATCTCAATGATACCTCGAGAAATGGGGAGGTCATCCACGTATGCTTCGGAAAATGTGAAAAAGTGTATGTACCTCATGGTATTCTAGCCACACAATGGAGATAGTGGGATCCACGTGGCATACATCCGAGGTAAGAGGAAACCCTATATAAGGGGTACTCATTTTCACTGTGTTTACCACAGTAAAAAATACAACTTCTCCCATTTACGAATCTTTGTGCAAGAAAAACTTAGTAGTATCAAAGGTAATTGCGTGTGCATACCACTAGGAAAAAATGGTTCGTCAATTAGAGGAGTTCCATTATGAGATGGACGAGGATGAACTACGTCAGTTCTCCTCGGATTACTTTATTCCGCTGGCGGTGCATCCGGAGGTACCGGATGCGGACGCATGTATTGCGGACTTCCCTGAGGGGAAGATAGGGGTATACACGCGCTTTTTTGATTTCGCAAACCAGCGCGTGCTTATATCCCTATTTTTTAGCGACGTGCTCAACTTTTATCGCCTCCATATTTCACAGCTGCACTGTATAGGTGCGGCAAAAATAACGAATTTCGAGGTAAACTGCCGATTACTCGCGGTTAGACCAACTATCAATCTTTTCCGCGCGTTTTACCACACGTCGTGGTCGAACGGGTGGGTAACGTTCTCCAAGTGCCCAGGACCTTATCAGTGTTATGCTGAAAAGGTAGATTCCCTTAGGGATTAGAGAGAGAAGTTTTTCTGGATAGATGATAGGGTATTCACCACGCTCTCTAGGTTTTTTACCCAAGGGACGCTTCCAAAGGATGAGCGCCCAGATCCCGATACATTCAGCGTGGGAGATGCGGAGACCATTAATAGTAACCGTATCCCCATCAGCCCCTATCCCGAGGAATTTTTGGTTCATATGGGGATGAGTCGCAATTACTTCGGGACAAGCGACGAGGTGCCTACGTTTTTGGATGAAGATAGTCGGGGTGGGTGCTTGTCCTTTCTTATACTCGCCTTTATAATGTAAGCTTTCTTGTATATTTTAGCTTTATCAACTAACTTTGTTATTCTTTTGTTTGTTCATGTGTCGCGCAGAAATGGATCTATTCGCCGTGGTGAGATTGAAGAAGCCTATGCAGGTGACTGTGGGCGTGCGCCCCTTGAAGGAAGGCGAAGTGCTTGTCTTGGAGGCTTCTGCTGGACGCCTTCTAGAGTTTGCTCGAGAAGAGTCTTCTGACACCTCACGGCCTATTGTGAGAGCGACACCCATGCAGACTGTTCCTGCGCAGGGAGTGGTGGCGCCTGAGGTTGCGCATGCTGAGTCGTCCACTGGTGCAGGGATTCTGAGAGTGGATACTGACTCTGAAGAGGAGCGCCAGGGTGTGAAGCGCAAGACTGTTGTTGATGATGGTGAAGGGACCACCAAGCGCAGACGTCATACCATCATTGTGGATGAATCCACAGAGGAGGAGACGTCGTAGTCTGTTGCTGCGCAGGAGAATGCTGGGACTGCGCCTCCTAGGTGAGTGACCTTTACTTAAGTATTTACATCTATATGTGTTACTTCGCAGTACTTATCCTTGACTTTTCTGTTTTTGCGTATAGTGGCAGTGCTGCAGGGGGTGATGCAGCGTCCGTTGAGGGGTTGGTGCCACCTCAGGCGACTCATTTTCATGTAGAGGAGCTGGTGAGTACGCATGAAGAGATGTCTGTGCAACAGCTGATGGAAGAGCTTGGTGCTGCTGCTGAGCGTCAGGCTGAGTTAGTTACTCAGCTGAAGGCGCGGTATGTTGGGGAAGGTAGCAGTCTCGCTCAGAGGGATGAGGAGATTGCCTTGCTCAGGGCGCAGTTAGCTGATATGCGAGCAGAGGTAGAGTCTACCACTGCGCATGCTAGGAAGGTTGCTGATGAGAAGCTATCCTTGATGGTGGATCTGAAGCGTGAACGTGCTGCAGCTGAGCAGCACAGGTCTAGCTGCGCCTGGGCGTTGAAATACTTGCAGGAGAATCGGAGCAAGCATTTTGCTCAGCTTAATGAGTTATGCTAGCGCGTAGAGGAGAAAGTGAGAGTGTAGGAGAGCAAGCTGCGGAAGCTAAGTATAGATTACGATGAGGAGTTATATCCTCATCTCATGTCTACCATTGCTGAGTGCAGGTATGTATCTTCTATTTTGAAGTCTTTATTTACTATATGCTTTAATGCTCTTTTTACCTTCTAACGCGTGTGTTGTTTCGTGTGCAGGTGGTTGATTAGCCATGGTTTGCGCTTAGCTGCTATGGGTACGTTGGAGTCCCCGGAGGTCGTAGAAGCCTTTGGGAAGGTCGTGGAGTGTGCTGTGGCACGCGGCAAGGCCCAGGCTGTGGAGGAGCTTCATGAGAACAAGATGCTGACCGTGCCACTTGCAGAAGTTCCTAGGTATAGCGCAAATGCTTTTGATGAGCTGGTGGAGGCCATGGAAAAGATGAAGGTCTTCGACTTTCCTCAGATTGCCCGCTTGGAGCGTGATCAGGACTATCCTATCAGCGTGATCATGCAGGGCCTAACTCTGGCCAAGCACATAGCTGAGGATGCGGAGGCGCACCCTGACTTCTTTTTGAAGCCAGACGAGTCGCAGCTTAAGGTGCCTGTTTTTGTCCGCCCCCGCCACATGCTTAATCCTTTCGCTCTTGAGAAGGAGATTTCTTTGAAGAAGTGCTTTGAGGCACATGAGACAAGAGATGCTCATAAGAGGGGCGTGAAGGGGAAGGCGATTCTTTGCGGTGTTGGCGCAGCCCATCTCCCCAGGTCTGATGGGATCCCCGTTAGCGTACCAATGGTGTCTCAGGAAGATAGCAGCCTTTTAAGGAGGCTGAGTGAGGCTGGGGAGTTGGCCTCTACAACTAGTAGCTCAAGTCACAGGCGTGCTCATAGCATTTAGATATGTATTTTTGTAATTATAACTTGTATAAACTCGTAGTTTTCATGAATAATAATTTATGTCTTTTTCGTACGCCTTTTTATTTGTACTTAGAGTGTTTCTCTTTTTGTGAAAGATCATCCAAGAGTCAAATTGAAACCATGACATACTTAAAATGACTTATATTAAGTGCATGACTTAAAAAATCATAGACTTGCGTTATTTTGCAAAGACTTTATCAAATGACCAAGAGTATTGGCTCATAAATTGCTAAGCATGTACAGTGTACGTGATATTGCACATCCTTTGTGGAATGCGCATTTAAACTTACTTCAACGTCTTAAAAATAAGGCGCTTAGCAAGGATGCGTGATCCAGTGTTGATGGGTTTGCAACCCTCTTATTCAACGAATTAGTTAATAGGTTTACTCATCCTTTCTGCCATCGTAGGTCTTAATAAGTGCATGCATGCCATGTAGGCAAAATATAAAAAATAACGATACTGAGACATAAGAAAAATGTAAGCAATAAAGTTAAATGTGTTATGGAGTTAGCTAGAAACCATAACATTTTATTAATTCTTGCAAGTTTTTTAAGATAAAAGACAATTCCTAAAAAGAAAAGAAAATTCAAATACAGACATTTATTGGGCATATACTAAAGTGCGAGGTTGTCTGCGTGTGGGCTGTAGCCTTTCCTAAAGATAGCATCTCTTGAGATTGCAGATATTCCAAGTGTGTGCCAGCTCATGGCCTTCCATGTCGCGCAACTTGTACGCACCATTGCCTAGTGCATCTGTGACCTCATAGGGTCCTTCCCATTTGGGTCCAAGCTTGCCTGTATCTTCTGGTGGCTTGCATCACTGGCGCGGTATACAAAGTCTCCTGGCCTGAAAGAAGTATGTTTAACTTTTGCATCGTAATACTTCTTCATCTTTGCTTTAGCCTTTGCTTCACGTATAGTTGCGCGTTCACGCCTTTCTTCTAGCAGGTCTAAGTCTATGCGCTGCTCATCGTCATTTGTTGTGACGTTTATTTCCGCTGTACGGATAGTTGGCATTCCAATTTCGGCTGGTATGACGGCTTCTGTTCCATAGACAAGAGAGAATGGTGTGTCTCCGGTACTGGTTTTAATTGTCGTGCGGTGCGCCCATAAAACATGTAATAATTCATCCACCCATCTTCCTTTGTGTCTGTCAAGGCGCGCTTTTATTCCTTCGCCCAAACTGCGATTCGCACGTTCAACTAGGCCATTGGTTTGTGGGTGTTTTACTGAAGCAAAGTGTTGTGTAATGTTTAATTGCGCACACCAGTCTTTGAACGGGTTATCACATAATTGTTTTCCGTTGTCCGAGATAATCTCTCTAGGTAGTCCAAATCGACATACAATGTTGTCCCACACGAAGCGTTTGACTTGGTTGCTTGTGATGCTTGCCACTGCTTTTGCCTCAATCCATTTAGTAAAATAATCTATAGCTACAATGAGGAATTTAAGCCCTCCTGCTGCAACCGAAAAAGGGCCTGCAATGTCAATTCCCCATTTATAGAATGGCCATGGTGAGGTGATGGGGGTTAGCTCTTGTTGTGGTCGGCGTGGAATTGGCCTATGGACTTGGCAATCGCTGCATTTTTTATCATGTCCCGCGCGTCACGGTGCATGGTAGGCCAATAGTATCCTGACCGCAGGGCGCGCGCTACTATGGACCGTGGTCCTGAGTGCATACTACATGAGCCAGCGTGAATCTCTCGGAGTACATAATCTGCCTGAAGAGGTCCAACGCACCGGAGCCATGGTTGTAGGAATGAACGTCGATTCAGGACGCCATCTCGAAGTTCAAATCTCTGCGCTGTGCGCCGTACTCTACGAGCATCTTTCTGATCTTGTGGTAAGATTCATTTGCTTATAAATTCAATGATAGGTGTCATCCATGTAGGGTTCTGTTCCTCTATCACTGTTGATATTTCCATCTCCGAGATTGATTTGTTTTTTAGAGTCTCCACCAATACCTATTTTGAGAGGTGCGCAAAGCTTGTAGATGCGATCTTGCTAAGCACGTCAGCTTTCCTGTTTTCTCCTCTAGGGACCTGTTTGATGGTGAACATATCAAAATTCTGAATTAGAGACTTGGTTTTTTCGAGGTATTGGACCATATGTTCATCCTTGGCCTCATATTCACCTAACACGTGGTTAGCTACTAGCCTGGAATCTACATTTGCCTTTAGGTTGCGTACGCCCATTTGAGTGGCAATGCGTAGTCCAACGAGTAGAGCTTCATATTCTGCTTCATTGTTTGTGGCTGTGAATTCAAAACGCAGTGCGTAAGTGAATTCCACTCCATCTGGGTTGGTGAGGATAAGGCCTGCGCCTGATCCATCCACGCACGAGGATCCATCTGTGAATAGAATCCATGGTTCTTGTAGTGTTGTTTCACTTTTTGTAGGTGGAGTGTCAATATCTGGCTTTTCGCTGATGAAATCTGCCAGTATCTGTCCTTTAACTGCGGTGCGCGGTCTATAAGAGATGTTATACTCGCTCAATAACACACTCCATTTTTGTAGCCATCCTGATACCTCAGGTTTAGAGATAACTTGCTTGATTGGTTGGTCCGTGATTACAGCTATTGGGTGCGCTTGGAAGTATCGGCGCAATCTCTTAGCTGCGAAGACTAGAGCTAGGACCAGTTTTTCCATGGCAGTATAGTTGGTCTCTGTATTTTTAAGTGCTTTTCTCACAAAATATATTGGTGTTTGAACAGAGTTTCTATTTGTTAGTAGCACCGCGCTGACTGCTTCATGGGTTGCAGATAAGTACATGATCAATTCTTCCCCTGGTCTGGGTGCAACGAGTTTGGGAAGCGCTGCAAGATGTTGTTTAAGTTGTTGGAAGGCTTCCCCTGCCTCTTCCGTCCAACGAAAGTCTCCCTTTTTTGTGCACTTCGTGAGTGTTTTAAAGAGAGTGAGCGATTTGTCTGCTGACTTGGACAAAAAACGGTTTAGTCCAGCTAGCTTTCCGTTTAATGACTGGACTTCTTTCAATGTGCCCGGTGGGGGGAGATCGATGACAGCTTTTGTCTTTTCTGGGCAAGGCTTGATGCCGTCAGGTTCTATTAAATATCCAAGGAACATGCCTTCTGTTGCGCCAAAGGTGCACTTCTTGGGGTTTAACTTCATGTTTATCCTTCCCAGTGTTTTGAATGTCTCCTCGATGTCGTGCACCAATTCCTCCTCATTATGACTCTTTATAACAAGGTCATCGACATAAACTTCAAGGTTGCGACCTACTTGCTTTTCAAAGGCCATGTCCACTAATCGCTGGTATGTTGCACCCGCATTCTTTAGGCCAAAGAGCATTTTCGTGTAGCAATATACCCCTTGACTTGTGTGGAAGGTTGTTTTTTCTTCATCCTCTTCTGCCATCTGAATTTGATGGTACCCTTTGTATGCGTCTAGGAAACATTTAAAGGGATATCAGCACATGGATTCTATCTTCCAGTCTATTTCTGGTAGCGGGTAGCAGTCTTGTGGACATGCTTTATTAAGATCAGTGAAGTCTACGCACATTCTCCAACTACCATAACTCTTTTTTACCATTACTGGGTTGGAAAGCCAGTCATGGTAGTAGACTTCCCGCATGATGCCTGCATCTACCAATTTGTGTACTTCTTCCAATATGGCTTTTGCGCGATCCGGAGCTTGGCCGCGCTTTTTCTGTCGTATTGGAGGAAATCCTTGTCGGATTTGTAGCTTGTGCTCTGTGATAGATCGTGGTACTCCAGTCATGTGCTTTGGTTCCCATGCAAAGATGTCTAGGTTCTTTTGCAAGAGTGCCCACACAGCTGCTTTGCCCTTGTCAGATAGAGACCCTCCAATTGATATATTTTGATCTGGGTAATCAGGGTGGATGGCAACCTTTAGGTTTGGTATTTTAGCTGCGCGCTGTTCTGGAACATTCTCCACTTCACTGGTGACCGTGTTGCATTCTTTAGGTGGCACCGTGGTATTGTAGAGGGTGACAATGCCTCCTTCTACTGGAAATTTGAGCATCCCATGTGCTGTGGATGGTACAGCGCGCATGGATGATATTCCAGGTCTCCCAATGATGCCGTTGTATGGTGAAGGAGACTTTATTATCATGAAGTTTATCCATGTTGTTGTAGAGTGTTGTTCATCGCCCACAACAACAAATAAGCGTAATTGCCCCATAGGCCATATCTTTTCTCCTGTGAAGCCAGTCAGCAACGTCGTGGCTGGTATTAATTGACTTTGTATCTCAGGTAGCAGCCTTTTGAAGCAGTGCTCATACAGAATGTCTGCGGATGCTCCTCCATCAATATACATGCGGCGAATATCGTGTCCCCCAGTATGTATCTCAATGGTTAGTGGCTCTACTACTGCGTTGTCCGCATCTAGAGTGGGGAAAGATATCTCATTCCCTGAAGAGAATTTTTGACTGACCCTTTGCTTCGTCTTGCGCTGCCATGACTGTATCATGTAAATAATGTCAGCCTTATCTTTGGAAGGTTCTTTTTTACCTCCATTCTTTTGTTTATCCAATTCTTTAATATTTTTAACGAGATGATCCATTCTACCATCCTTTACTAATTTGTCAATTAGTTGTCGTAGCTGGACATACTCGTTGGTGGTATGGCCCTTTTGTCCATGGTATTCGCAGTATCCGTTCCCTACACGCCGGTCCTTTGGAGTGCGCATTGGTGGGGGTTTTGGGAAGTTTGCGCATTCTGTTACAAATATTTCCCTCGGAGTCTTTGTGAGGGGGTATACTTGTCATTATCTCGTTCACTTCCCTGACTGCGATAATTCTTGTTGCGATTGCTGCTCTGATCATTGGATTGTCTCCTAGGCTGTTCTTCCTGCCTATAATTTGAGTAGCCTTTTTTACTGTCCGCAGCGGCTGCTTCTCCTTGGATGAAGGATCTTGTGCGCTTCATTAGTTCATCGAAGGTTTGGGGAACCTTGTCATTTAATTTCCTAATGAGTTCTGGGTTATTAATCCCATTCATGAACCCTGAAATTTTTAGGACTTCAGGACACGCCTTGACGTGTATACATTCATCTTTGAAGCGCTCCACATAAGCACTGGTTGATTCCCCTTGGCGCTGTTTTACTCTGGCTAGTTCAATAGGGTTCTTAGCGCACTTCTTTCTCTGGGTGAAGTTCAAGCGGAATGCTTTTCGCAACTCTTCAAACCCATCTATGCTCCTTTGTGGGAGCTTGCTAAACCAAGTTCGCGCATTCCCCACTAATGTGGAGTTAAACATATGACACTACACAGGTTGTGGCCAATTTTCGATAGTAGCAGCGGATTCGAAAATTTTTAGGTGGTCATCAGGATCACCCGTTCCATCATATGTTTTAATATTGGTGGGCATGCGCCTTTTCTTATGATCGGAGTAATCGCTGATGCGTCGTGTGAATGCATCAACTTTCTGACGACGCCAAGGAAGAGATATGTCTTCATCCTCTTCCTCGCGACGTCTTCCTCTGGACTTCCAGTGTCCTGTCTCTTTGTCCTCGTTGTCCGAGGAGTCACTGGAGGAGAAATCATCCCTTTTGCGGCGCTTGCGCCGTTTTTCCTCAGATGAAGAACTTGAGGGGCTTTCATTTGGGGAAGTTCGCCTTCCCAATCTGTCGTGAATTCTTTTGCTCCCAGACCTTGAGGAGCCCTCGCTTGGTGAGTGTTGACGTCCAAGTCTATCTTGCATCGTGCGACTACCAAGGCTGGAGTGAACATTGGCACGCCTCTCGCCGTCTTCGTATTCCTCCGAGTATTGTGAGTCAGATGCTGTACCAAGTCTATCATGGACATTGGTACGTCTTTCATTATTTTCGCGCCCCCCTCTTTGGTAGCGCGGTGGGGATGTTTCTGGGTTAAAGTTAAGCCGGGCTTGTAGGCTCTGGCTTGATCTTCTCCTTGCCTCCTCTTGCATGAGGTTAGTTAAAGCTTCGTAATTTTGAGATACAAAATTACTTAGCGTTAATTCAGGTGCGTCCTCTTCCAGTGCAACAATATCTGCTTCTGGGTTAGGTCCCCTATCTCGATTAGGCGTGCCTGGTGGCACAGTGTTGTCCACAATAGGTGCCGTTTGATGGGGAGTGTTGAAGAGGGTGCGCTGAAGTTCTTCAACGCTTGGGACCACTGTGGTGGTTTGAGTAGTTTCTGCGGGTAGTTCCACCGTTGGAAGAATTAGGGTTGGGCCCGATCCTTGGTGACCAGGCGCACTGGTTGTTCCAGAAGGCTGCCTAGAGGTCGAATCTTGGTGATTCCTCCTCTGGGGATCACCACGTGTTTTTTTCAACTGCGGAGTCCGCTGGCATGAGTTTTTGTGCTTTGTCATTCTAGTTCTTAGTGTAGGGTCCCACGGATGGCGCCACTTGTTGATACAAAAGTTGGACGTTCCTTGTTTGGGTTCCTGCTCTCGTACCAATTAGATCTTAATGCTTGAAACCTACGCACTAAGAAAGTAAACAAACACCGTTAGGCTTATCGTGAGATTGTCTCCCACGATTATCCTCCGGCGTGAGAGTAAATAATCGATTTTAGGGTTATGTAGAAGAGTTTTAGGGTTGTAAGTCGTACCTTTATCGAGAGTTATGATATTGTTTATATAGGCACGGAATCCTTATTGGATACGTGCACCTTACTTTTCAGTATATATCCGATTTGGATATATATCCCTTAAATAAGAGATATCCATATCACAACTATAAATAACATTAGGCTTGGGCTTTCGTGAGCCCAAGCCGTTAGCGAACCGGCCCAAATCATTGTTATGATAGCCACTCATGGCGGGCTTGGGCGTTAGTAATGTGTATCATTTGGGTTCGTGACCCATATATAGAATATACGTCATCATTTGGAAATCGCAATAATCTAATAATCTAATTCATAACGCAAAGCCAAACACCCTCTTAATCAAATTTAAGGTACTAAAATATCTCTTGGCCTATTAGGGGTAGAAAAGATGAGGGGCATAAATTCATTCTAAAATTGAGTGTTGGAATATCACTTGTAAAAGATAATGAGGAACCATTCTTGATAGCAATGCAATAGTGGTTTCTGTTATTGATTTGTGCTTTGATTCATTTTTGTGTTTCTTGTTGTTCAATTAATTTCAACAATAACAAAGTTGTTGATAATTTGAATACGCTTAAAATGTTAGATGTAATAAGAAGTGCCCATTTAAGGTATAAACTTATTGGCACCGAGTGATTGTGAGTTTGAGCATAATTTTTAAAGCAATAAAGAGCTTAGTTAACTTCAAGAGATGAATAATAAAATATATTTACCCTGATAAAAATCAACTATAACCAATTACTCACTTGTATTAATACATATTTCTGTATCTAATATATGTTGTTAATTGCTAAAATATAATAAGGTTGCAAAATTTTCAATACAAATCAAGTATGTAACAAATGGCTATGTTCATTGAAGTGCCATTCCTATCTATAACATCTCTAATACATATGCTGTTAGATATTAGTAATTAACACACTAAAATTTGTGTTTGAACTTGTTCAAACTGCATATTTGAAGTAGATAAACACCTCCAGGAAGTTATATTCATACGAAGTTCTTCCTCAATTTCTTTGCTCGTCTGCCGTTCAATGTGAGATATAGTGTATTGCATAAAGTCGGCTCTCAGGGGCAGCCTAATCGGCCCATCCCTCTGCAAACCATATTCTTCCTCAGCCATCTCCAGTAGTTCTTGAAAAAGGTCATTCTTTAGATAACCTATTGGTATCACAAATCGTACTCCATCAGAAGTGTACACCACAAAGCAACCTTTATCAACAATTGTTGTATCATTAAAGTTAGCGGCTCTTGGGAGGGAAATTCTTTTACGCCTTTGTGCCACTAGATTTTGCCACTTTCTTGCCATTGCAGCTAGTTTCTTGAGGCTGACCATTTTGTTATATGGATTTGTAAGAAGATAGATAAACTTGTAAGATGCTTATTGTTTGGTTTATGTTTGATGAAAGAAGTGAACTATAATGGTCATATAAATAATGGCAAAAAGGAAGATAAGGACGCTGGTCATAAATGAGTTTTAATTTTGGAATATAGGAACAAAGAAGAGGCAAAACCATGTGACATTAGATGCATCAACTTTGTGAAATCAAGACATAGTGGGTGTGTTTTCGGTCTATGAATGAAAGGAATACCTTCTAATATGTTGACACATGGGTCCGAGAACAAATGGCTCCTTTAGTTGGCCAGTATGGCTCCATATGAACCACAACTTACTAGAATTATACATCTAAAAGGGCATGTCAAATGTAGAAAAGTTCCTAATCTAGACGGGTGTGTTTGGGTAGAAATGTCTTACGTAGTATTTTTTAAACAGTGGGTAGGAGTCAGTCGTTTACTTATTTTTAAGAATTAGTAAGTCTTAAACCACTAAAAAAAATCTCATTGGCAACGACCTAAATTCATTACTATGTAGCAAAATTATTGTTGCTGTTAGCAACTACGTAATAAAGAACGTTGCGAAAAATTAATTTTTTATGCTTTGGTTCATAGTTTAATATGGTAATTAGAGAGAAATGAACGATCATGACACTTTCAATTGTCAAAATTCAGTCCATTAACAATTTAACAGTGAGCACGAAATGGCATCCAAGCGTTGTCATTTACTTTGATTATAATAGGCACAAAAACATTAGGGTGCTTGATTACTTGATCGGATTTGTAATCCCACCGATGCTTGTGTGTTGAGATTAGAGTTGCATCTCTTTTTGTCAATAACATATTTCCATTTTGCCTTGTCTTAATATCGACGGCAATAAATTAGAATATAATAGCTAGATGTACAAGCAATTCAATAACAATAAATAGAGCACGTCGGACAATTTGAATCAAAACTATATTAGATTCCCACTAAGGCACTAATTAATGTGCAAAGCCTTCCAATAACAAAGACTCATCGAAAGTGATTAACACCTCTAACTCTGCTCGTACACACCTGCCCATTGCTAAGTAAACCCACCGAGAATGCCTAGCTTGTTCCTGTTAAAAACAATGGTGTTCTTCCACAATGGTATCCTAAACAACTATAACTAAATATAAACATTTGTAATATCCTACATGTTCATATTCAGATGACATGCACAGCATTGTTATCCGTAAATAAAGTAATCTCTCATCGTTACTTAAAACTTGGCAACCTATACAACCATGCATAAACATGTTTACCTATGTGTATAGTGGCACTAGAATCTAACCAACAAACTGTTTGAGTTTCAGTACATTCGATTTTTTTATTTATTTATTTATTTATTTATTTTTAGGCAGTATTGTAGTTGTTTCTTTTGTTCGTTGGGCCTTCTTCTCGACGCCTTTGCTTTTAATAAATCTTAGCCTTTCAACGTACTTTTCCATTTGTGTCATTATCAGATATGAACTAAAAATATTACCACAATACCCATCGAACTTTGCCATTTTTGTGCCGATATCAGCAACTTTGCCATTTTTACTTTCAAAATTCACGTCATGTGAAACATGCATATGTCATGCCCCTTTTTTTGTACCGTTAGGTTTCATGTCAGTCCCTTATACAAATCGTTAGGTCGTCTTACCCAATCAAAACACATATAACCCTAACACTAACATATACAACCTAATAGTGTGTATTAAGGGCTGACATGGAACCTAACGGTACAAAAAAAGGGGCGTGACATGTACATGTATCACATGACGTGAATTTTGAAAGTAAAAATGACAAAATTGCTGATATCGGCACAAAAATGGCAAAGTTCAATGGGTATTGTGGTAATATTTTTAGTTCATATATGATAATGGCACAAATGAAAAAGTACGTTGCTATTATATGCCATTAACCTTCAAAAAAAGTAGTGTAGTTGTTAAAGGTTAATTATACAATAGTCAATTGTTGAGGGATTAGTGATAAGGCTTTAATTGGTGGGTTAGGTACTCAAGCCTAATATTGGTCAAGAACTGCATATTCAATATGTGAGGGGTCAAAAAAGAGAAGGGACACATATTCACTGTGAAATAGAGTTTGAGAAATTCCCTTGTAGAAGTGAGGAACTATCCTTGATAGCAATGCAATAGTGTGATTTCAATTTGTGCTTTGATTCATTGTTGTGTTTCTTGTTAATTTAACTTCAACAATAATAAAGTTGTTGATAAGTTGAGTAGGCTAAGAACAATCAGATACAACAAGAAGTAGAGTACGTGCCCATTTAATGGATAAAGTGTATATCTTGGCACCGAGACTGTGAGAGATTGTGGGTTTGAGACTTTGAGCATAACTTTAAAAGAATAAAGAACTTCAACTTATAACATATACGTAGTAAATAATTGAATAGAATTCCCTTGCATAAAATGATTCATACCCATTACTAACTGATATAGTACATGTCTCTGTAGTCTGTATGTCAATAACTAATATATGCTGCTAATTGCTAAATAAAACAAGGAAGTTAAACTTTGAATTCGAGTCACGTATATAAAAACGGCTATGTTCATTGAAATGCCATTCCAACCTATAACGTCGCACTACACATGTTAGATATATACAGTCATTCCTCACGTAATTAACACACCAACAAGTGTGCTTGAACTTGTTCAAACTGCATATCTGAAGTAGATAAACACCTCCATGAAGTTATATTTATACGAAGTTCTACCTCAACTTCTTTGCTCATCTGTCGTTCAATATGAGATATAGTGTATTGCATAAACTCGGCTCTCAGGGGCAACCTAATCGGCCCATCTCTCTGTACACCATATTCTTCCTCAGCCATCTCCAGTAGTTCTTGAAAAAGGTCATTCTTTAGATAACCTATTGGTATCACAAATCGTACTCCGTCAGAAGTGTACACCACAAAACAACCCTTATCAACAATTGTTGTATCATTAAAGTTAGGGGCTCTTGGGAGGGAAATTCTTTTACGCCTTTGTGCCACTATATTTTGCCACTTTCTTGCCATTGCAACTAGTTTCTTGAGGCTGACCATTTTGTTATATGGATTTGTAAGAAGATAGATAAACTTGTAAGATGCTTATTTTTTGGTTTATGTTTGATGAAAGAAGTGAACTATAATGGTCATATAAATAATGGCAAAAAGGAAGATAAGGACGATGGTCATAAATGAGTTTTAATTTTGGAATATAGGAACAAAGAAGAGGCAAAACCATGTGACATTAGATGCATCAACTTTGTGAAATCAAGACATAGTGGGTGTGTTTTTGGTCTATGAATAAAAGGAAGACCTTCTGATATGTTGACACATGGGTCCGAGAACAAATGGCTCCTTAATTTAGTTGGCCAGTATGGCTCCATATGAACCACAACTTACTAGAATTATACATCTAAAAGGGCATGTCGCATGTAGAAATGTTCCTAATCTAGACGGGTGTGTTTGGGTAGAAATGTCATATTTTTGAAGCAGGGTAGGAGTCAGTCATTTACTTATTTTTAAGAATTAGTAAGCCTTACACCACTAGAAAAAACCTCATTGGCAACGACATAGTCATTACTATGTAGCAAAATTATTGTTGTTGTTAGCAACTAATAAAGAACGTTGTGAAAAATTATTTTTTTATGATTTGGTTCATAGTTTAATATGGTAATTAGAGAGAAATGAACGATCATGACACTTTCAATTGTCAAAATTCAGTCCATTAACAGTGAGCACGAAATGGCATCCAAGCGTTGTCATTTACTTTGATTATAATAGGCACAAAAACATTAGGGTGCTTGATTACTTGATCGGATTTGTAATCCCACCGATGCTTGTGTGTTGAGATTAGAGTTGCATCTCTTTTTGTCTGTAACATATTTCCATTTTGCCTTGTCTTAATATCGACGGCAATAAATTAGAATATAATAGCTATAAGTACAAGCAATTCAATCACAATAAATAGAGCACGTCGGACAATTTGAATCAAAACTATATTAGATTCCCACTAGCTAAGGCACTAATTAATGTGCAAGCCTTCCAATAACAAAGACTCATCGAAAGTGATTAACACCTCTAACTCTGCTCGTACACACCTGCCCATTGCTAAGTAAACCCACCGAGAATGCCTAGCTTGTTCCTGTTAAAAACAATGGTGTTCTTCCACAATGGTATCCTAAACAACTATAACTAAATATAAACATTTGTAATATCCTACATGTTCATATTCATATGACATGCACCGCATTGTTATCCGTACATAAAGTAATCTCTCATCGTTACTTAACACTTGGCAAATTATACAATCATGCATAAACATGTTTACGTATGTGTATAGTGGCACTAGATATTATTATTATTATTATTATTATTATTATTATTATTATTATTATTATTATTATCTTTATTTTCAGAACCCTGTTAAGTGCGGGAACTGCGAGAACTCTAATTTTCCATTAGAAAACATGCATGTTCATATAAAAATGTATGTTTTCTTACATACACCTTAATACACATAATACATGTTTATATAAAAACCTGTTAAGTGCAATAGATCAATGCAAAATGGTTTTATTTTTAGAACCCTGTTAAATGCGGGAACTGCGAGAACTCCAATTATGCATTAGAAAACATGCATGTTCATATAAAACATGTATGTTTTCTTACATACACCTTAATACGCAGGCATGTGTATGTAAGAAAACATACATGTTTTATATGAACATGCGTGTTTTCTAATGCTAAATTGGAGTTTTCGCAGTTCCCGCACTTAACAGGGTTCTGAAAATAAAGCCTCCCTATTATTATTATTCTTATTATTTATTTTTATTATTATTATTTTTTTTTTAATCTTTGGTTTATGCAGTATTGTAGTTGTTTCTTTTGTTCGTTGGGTCTCCTTCTCGAAGCCTTTGCTTTTAATAAATCTCAGCCTTTCAAAAAAAGTAGTGTGGTTGGTAATGGTTAATTTTACAATAGTCAATTGTTGAGGGATTAGTGATAAGGCTTTAATTGGTGGGTTAGGTACTAACCTGAGTATGGCAAGCCTAATATTGGTCAAGAGCTGCATATTCTATTTTGACATTTCTATTCAATATGTGAGGGGTCAAAAAAGAGAAGGGACACAGATTCACTGTGAAATAGAGTTTGAGAATTTCCCTTGTAGAAGTGAGGAACTATCCTTGATAGCAATGCAATAGTGTGATTTCAATTTGTGCTTTGATTCATTGTTGTGTTTCTTGTTAATTTAACTTCAACAATAATAAAGTTGTTGATAAGTTGAGTAGGCTAAGAACAATTAGATGCAACAAGAAGTAGAGTACGTGCCCATTTAATGGATAAAGTGTATATCTTGGCACTGAGAGATTGTGGGTTTGAGACTTTGAGCATAACTTTAAAAGAATAAAGAACTTAATTAACTTCAACTTATAACATATAAATAATTGAATAAAATTCCCTTGCATAAAATGATTCATACCCATTACTCAGTGATATAGTACATGTCTCTGTAGTCTGTATGTCAATAACTAATATATGCTGCTAATTGCTAAATAAAACAAGGAAGTTAAACTTTGAATTCGAGTCACGTATATAAAAACGGCTATGTTCATTGAAATGCCATTCCAACCTATAACGTCGCACTACACATGTTAGATATATACAGTCATTCCTCACGTAATTAACACACCAACAAGTGTGTTTGAACTTGTTCAAACTGCATATCTGAAGTAGATAAACACCTCCATGAAGTTATATTTATACGAAGTTCTTCCTCAACTTCTTTGCTCGTCTGTCGTTCAATGTGAGATATAGTGTATTGCATAAAGTCGGATCTCAGGGGCAGCCTAATCGGCCCATCCCTCTGCAAACCATATTCTTCCTCAGCCATCTCCAGTAGTTCTTGAAAAAGGTCATTCTTTAGATAACCTATTGGTATCACAAATCGTACTCCGTCAGAAGTGTACACCACAAACCAACCTTTATCAACAATTGTTGTATCATTGAAGTTAGCGGCTCTTGGGAGGGAAATTCTTTTACGCCTTTGTGCCACTAGATTTTGCCACTTTCTTGCCATTGCAGCTAGTTTCTTGAGGCTGACCATTTTGTTATATGGATTTGTAAGAAGATAGATAAACTTGTAAGATGCTTATTGTTTGGTTTATGTTTGATGAAAGAAGTGAACTATAATGGTCATATAAATAATGGCAAAAAGGAAGATAAGGACGCTGGTCATAAATGAGTTTTAATTTTGGAATATAGGAACAAACACTAAAAAAAAAGGGCTATAGTGACGAGAATTTATGACGACTTATATATTTCGTCACTAATTAGTGACGATATATAATTGTCGTCACTATATATCGTCACTTGCATATATAGTCACGAAATTTTCGTCACTCATCTAGTCACGAAAAAGTTTTGTCACTAAGTTGAGTATTGGAATTAACGAGCGGGGGGACCCGCGCGTTGCTGCGGGAATGTTGTATTTATTCCAAATTATTTTTATTATTTTTAATTTTTTTAGGGACTAAATTTGCAAAAGATCGCTAACGGGGGACTAACGGTGCAATTTATAGCTAACGTGAGGGACTAAAAGTGTAAAATCGTTAGCTACAGTACACATACTATTACAAACTGAATTTTACTGTAGCAGTTACTGTTTTGTACTGTAGCAACGTTATTTTCAGTTTTAGTCCCTTAACGTGGCGTTATTTGCAAAGTTAGTCCTTAGGGACTAACGGTGAAAAAAAAGTTAACCTTAGGGGCTGTTTATGTTTATTATTTGTACAGAAAAAGCCCCTGAAGTTACTGTTCCTTTTCAAATTTAATCCACATTTGTTAGATAACGGTCGTTAAGGACTAACTTCGCAATTGATCACTAACCTCAGGGGCTAAAATTGGCAAACACAAAACTTGCAAAGTTACTGTTGCTACAGTAACAAAAACGCCTTTTAGTATATATATAAATTCAATAATTTTCTTAGTGCAATCTTATTAATTAATATATTTATCACAATCAAATCAATAAGAATATATATATTTTTTAATTTTCCTCCTTTTCAAGTTTTAAAAGAAAAAATCTGTTTAAAAAAAGTTTTAAAAGAAAAAAAAAATCGTGTATCTAATATCCTTTTTAGAGAAGAAGATATACAAACACTCTTATTAGCTAAGTGAAGTGACAAAAATAATTCGTCACTCGGTCAACTAAAAGAAAAGCCTAGTCAATGTACACTTGTGAGACACACTACGGTTTAACTAAAATAAAAAGAAAAAAGCGCGGATCCAACCCGACCCGAATTAGTTTTTGGGTTCATCATTTAGTCTTCTTTCTCCTACACTTTCATTTCTCATTTCTCCTACACAACGGTTAACGATTAACAGTCAACGGTCGCCGCCGCGCTTTCCCCCGTCGCCACGGTTCACCATCGCGCTCCGCCGTCGCTTTTCACCGCAGTCGAGCACCTCTTCCGCTGAATATAATCTCGATGTAGGCTCATTGATCCAGTTAGTTGATTTTGATCGATATACGTATTCTATTGTTCATCAAATATACATTTCTAGTGATTTGTTGATTTTGATATGAATCACTTTAACCTAACTAATGTAGCAAGTCTTTATTATCTGGACTTACTATTGAGCTGAATTATTCCATGTAAAATAAGGGTTTGATGATTCTCATAACGCCTAAGTGTTCGATGAAAGTTCTAACCAAGAGTATGCTAGGTTATGACCTGTTGTGAGCCTAGTCATTAATGTTTACAAGCTAGTTTGTGTTAAATTATTACTAGTTTAGGTATTTGTTGTTTGGAGTAGGTTTAATTCCTTTGTTCGGATCAAGTCTATTTAAACTGACATTGCTGATTTGAGTTCGAAAAGTTTAGGTTTAGCGAATTATTTTGACTTAAATTTGATGAAGTTTACTGGATCATTGGCTACTAAATCGCTGCATACCAAGTGTTTGATAAAATGTTTAGCAAAATTAATAGGAATGGCATTTTGTTGTAGATAATTTGGTAGCTTGTTACAATAGGACTGGGATTTTGTTGTAGGTAATTCGGTAACTTGCCTAGTTTCTTTAGCGCAATGGATGATTCTTTTTGTTTGTTGCTAATAATGATAGATAAGCCCTCTTATTACACTCTATAAATATTATTGTTAGGGTACATTTTAGTAGATATGTGTGTTGCTTAAAGATTATATGGACCAGTCATTGAATCAAGGTTGTTTAATAAATTAAGTGGTTTGGAGATACTACTAGATTAGCTCAAATTAAGTTGAATATTAACAGTGTAGTATAAAGTTGAGAAAATCGGTGATGCAGTGAAATTTTATATGGTCCAGTCATTGAATACCGTTTGTTCCAATGGCTCACAGTTTGTATGCTTTAGATCAGATACTTATACATCAGATAAACGATATATATTTTCGATTTATATTACTAATATTTATACTAGTATTTTTTTTCTTCTGGTTATTGAAACAACATTACAGAAACGAATAGTGACGATGTATTGCTTGATCAAATCAGTTTAAACGGCACACTCACCTCATCCACTGTACTTGATCAAATCAGTTTAAACGGCACACGCACCTCATCCTATCTATACATCTTCTTATCTCATTCTCTCATAAGCTCATTTTAGGTTATATGATGAACCTGCATTTGAGTTATTGGACTATGGCATACATATAGATACTAGTATTGCTTGCATATATTATTGATATAAGGAGTTCGGGTGTTTGTTGAAATTATATATCATACGTTATTTGGTTGAGTATTCTTTTCTGAAAATGATATGTTTCTTAAATTTTCCGTTTATGCGTCTTTGTTAGACTGGGAATAAAGATGTCAATGGGATCATAATGGATTAAGTGAGCATGTTATCTAAACTGAAGGCTGAGATAACTAAGGTGAAAGGGGTTAATTCAGCTAATACTGAGAAGGTAGTTGTTTCGTTTTCATGATCTTTTATGTTCGGTATTCACTAAGAATAGGCTAATATTATCTCTATGCACAACTCCCTTCTTTATATATAAATTCCTTCGAAACCATTACTGAGAATTTAGTTGGTATATCGTAGGCACTTTTGTTACTTAAAGTAATCTAGAAGTGTTCCATTTTAAATTAGTTAAAATAAAAAAGTAGTTTAAATGATTAAGCTTTGATTTTGTTTTGTACTTTGCACTAATTTAGTTGGATGGATTTGCTGATATTTCATATTTGTGATGACTTTGCAGGTCTCACATGAAGTCAGTTGCACATATTAGATTAAGGTAATTGCTTTGCTATATTCAGTTTAATTCAAAAAGTTATATAATGCTAGTTATTCTGCTAGGCTGAGTTGCATGTATTAATTTTATCAAGTTAATCGGAACGGGTGGAATGGGCCAAATATAACAAATATCCATTCAAATTTTCAAACCATTTTTACTCACAAGTAACTTTGACTTGACTAAAGAATAGAGAATTGAACTCCTTGAGATGTAAGAATAGTGCAAGTGTAGAGAGGCGCAAGTTTAGAATGCTAAACTCATAATAGTTCTATATCTGATAATGATGATAGGGTTAAACAGAGCATAACCATGATATCATATTCTTTGATACTGGATAATTCTTTACAAGTCTCATGGTTTAAGCATGAAATGATCAGAGGCTATAAGTTTCTCGGAGTTTGTTTTTTGTCCACGGATTAGTATAAAAAGTTATTTTTTAATCACTTTGCAGTGTTCAAGTTGATGAGGACTAGATTGCTAAATCGTTTTTCACAAACAGTGGGTCAATTGCAAATGATACTCATGTTAAGTAACTAATTCATGACAAATTTGTTTATTTGCAGGTTATCACAATTTTAATTATTTACTCTATTTACTCATAGATACCATGGATTTACTCATGTATCAGTTAGCCTTTTTAGGTATCTCCTTCTTAAAACAAGGGTAATTTGGGCTTGTGAGTATTGTCAGCTTATACTTTTTGTTTGATATAACAAAGTCACGCTGCCTGTGTTTCTTCCTGTTATAGCGAGCTAGTGAAGTTGACTTAGCTTCTGATTTTTCATAATATATTGAGTTTGGTAATGGAAGACGATAAGAAAAGTGTTGATGTTGGTGTTGTTAATGGTTTTTATCATGTGTCTTCTACTCCTGTTTTCTGGAAATCTCGTAAACGATCGGGTATGTTATTAGTCTATGTTTTTGTTTTCATGTTTTGTTGTTACATCTTACAAGTAACATGTTTAATTTACTTGCACTTAATAAGTTAGAAAGTTTATTAGACTATTTGTAAATGAAATTACAATTATTACAAATCTTTTTGGATAATTTAATGTTTGTTTTTGGCCAAAGCCATTGTATTTTCAGTTTGTTTATTTTGAATCAAATGAACAAATAGTTTCGGTGATAAGAAGAATAGTTGTAGCGTTTTTCGTTGGGAGTATTCTGTGCGCTAAGCAAGGCATGAAATGAATAGGATGTGTAATGACTTATATCGTGCGATTCACTTGTGAAAATTTGTCACAGATAATACATATGGCGTATTATACTATATTGTGAGCTAAGATGTTTAAAAATTCAAAGAAATTAAGAGACTAAAGATTTTTGTATGTTTATAAATCCTATGGTTATAAGAAATTAGAGTGGGTCACACCGACACCGTTACCTTTTTTTAAGTGTGTACCCATTAATTATCTTGCTTTGCGGTTAGAAGAATCATTGCTAGGTCCATAACTTCTCTTTCTGGTAATATATCTCATTGCGTGTTACTTGAAATCTGAACTTATCTGTCTAGTAAGGACCAAGAAAATCTTCCAAATGAATACGCTAATATAAACTGATGTTAATTTGTTGAGGAGAGAAGGGTGTGAAATTTATAAATTTATGATTTTATACCAAGACTTTATGCCATTTCAATAGTAATAAAGTTTATGAAATAATGAGGGGTCCTTGTATTGTTATAGTACGTGTTAACTCTTCTTTATTGATTTAGCAGCTTTATGATTGCAGCTAGCATGAAGAATTTGGACAAGGACGTTACAGATGACACTGCTGATAAAACAACCAAGAACAAAGAGAATTTGGATAAAAGGGGTTTGCAGTCAACTCAATGGGACCTCTACCAGAAATTATTTTCGACATGTTATCCACCCCGTTTCACCTACGACCCGCCCAATTGGCCACCTTTACCTAGCAGTCATGAAGTATGGTGACTAAGCTGATTGAACTATGCACATGAACTAATATTACAGGACAGAGAGATTGATGGCCTTAACGAGCAGTTAGAAGAGGACTCACGTGTGCTTGAACATCTGCAAGTGCAGCTATTGGGTGAACGAAGCAAGCGTGCAGATGTTGAGCGACCGAATGCAATGTTGCAGAACCAGGTTGAAATGTTAATGAACATACTTCAGGAACCTAATAGGTGTTATGCTAAACTCATAATAGTTCTATATCTGATAATGATGATAGGGTTAAACAGAGCATAAGCATGGTATCATATTCTTTGATGCTGGATAATTCTTTGCAAGTCACATGGTTTAAGCATGAAATGATCAGAGGCTATAAGGTTCTCGGAGCTTGTTTTTTGTTCACGGATTAGTATAAAAAGTTATATTTTAATCACTTTGTAGGGTTCAAGTTGATCTTTTATTTATTTTTAATCTCAGGTTCTAACGCAGCAGGTGCCCAATCAGCACCCGGAAGCAGCAACCTTGCACCACAAATGCTATTACTTGAACCGTCCCACCCTACTAAGTATGTACCTTGTGGTTTATGCTTTTTGATAACCAGTACACACACACACATACACACATAAACACACGTACTTAATGATCATTCTCTACCTTGTCTTTTGCAGCCCAACTCTGTTGTAAAAGCGGCATTTTTTCACTCACGCGCAATTGAGGTTATTATTTTCATTTTTAAAGTCCTACATCTGTTTCAGTTAACTATGAAGTTGAACATCCAGTATCTGAATATTTATAAAATCATCCTTACCCAACCACCAAACCGAATTATACGGATCCGTTTGTACACTTTCCATTGTAAAAGTTCATCTTATACTTTTTGCATATTTTGGACTATTTGGTTTCTCTGAGAATCTCAATACTTATGTAGACCCAATATGATACCTTTAGACTTCTCATATGTATGGGTCGGGCAATGTCATAAAACAGATGTGTATGTTTTGGTTTGGGTAACGGGTCGAAAGAAAATTAGTTTTGACTTGCAGCTAGGACATGCATACTAGTTACAAACTGATTTTTTGAGGTTTCATGGTTACTATTTGGTAATTTCGATCTTGCATTTAGTTTCAGGTTAAATGTTGACAAATGGGACTCATATTCAGAGATTATATGTTGCAGCTCCTCAAATATTTACTTGGATGAAACAGCTCCTCCCACTTAGTTTCTTGCGAAGCAACGAAGGTGGCAATTTTTATTTTTAGTAGGTAATGGATGGGTTGGTTTTGCTTTTTTTGTTAGGAACGTGATTATTGGTAGATTGTGGACATAAAATGTGTTGTTGTATTCGGATCAAATAGTATTTTATTACACTAATGAAATTAGTATTTTAAAATTTCAATGCTATGTTTTAGTTTTTCCAGCTTAAAACGCGTTTATAGCATAAATTGAACACTTGTTCTATTTCATATGATAGCGACAACCTTTTGTTGTCTCTAAAACTGACAGCTAGTGACGAAATATTTCGTGACTAATTCCAGCAAATAGTGACGACTTTAGCAACTTTAGTGATGGCATTAAGTGACGAAATGGGTTGTCACACACTAATAAGTGACGACTTTAGCTCGTCACTAATTTTAGTGTCAAATTCCAGTTTCGTCACTATTAACTTAGTGACGGAGCTATAGTGACGACACGTGACGACCTTGATTTTCGTGACTAATCTGGTTTAGTGACGATTTTTCCACCTATAGTGACGATTTTCCTGTCGTCACTATAGCCCTTTTTTCTTGTAGTGAAAGAAGAGGCAAAACCATGTGACATTAGATGCATCAACTTTGTGAAATCAAGACATAGTGGGTGTGTTTTCCGTCTATGAATGAAAGGAATAGCTTCTAATATGTTGACACATGCATGGGTCCGAGAACAAATGGTTCGTTTCGTTGGCCAGTGTGGCTCAAATTGAACCACAACTTGCTAGAATTATACATCTAAAAGGGCATGTTACATGTAGAAAACTTCCTAATCTAGACGGGGTGTTTGGCTAGAAATGTCTTATTTTTGAAGCAGTGGGTAGGACACAAAGTATTAGTCATTTACTTATTTCAAGAATTATAAGTCTTACACCACTAAAAAAATCTCATTAGCGACGACCTAAAGGATGTTGCAAAATAATTAATCGCAAGGGAAAATCAATTCAGTTAATATTTGATGCTTTGGTCCATAGTTTAATATGGTAATTAGAGAGAAACGAATGATCATGACATTTTCAATCGTCAAAATTCAGTCCATTAACGGTGAGCACGAAATGGCATCCAAGCGTTGTCATTTGCTTTGATTATAATAGGCACAAAAACGTTAGGGTGCATGCTTAATTACTTGATTGGATTTGTAATCCCACCGATGCTTGTGTGTTGAGATTAGAGTTGCATCTCTTTTTGTCTGTAACATATTTCCTGTTTGCCTTGCTTTAACATCGATGACAATGAACTAGTTTATAAAATTTTCTGGTAATTAGCTAGAAGTACAAGCAATTCAATGACAATAAATAGAGCAAGTCGGACAATTTGAGTCATAACTATATTAGATTCCCACTAAGGCACTAAATTAATGTGCAAGCCTTCCAATAAAGACTCATACAAAGTGATTTAAACCTCTAAATCAGTTCGTCCACACATGCCCTCTAAGTAAACCCACTGAAAATGCCTAGCTTGTTCCTGTTAAAAACCATGCTGTTCTTCCACAATAATATCCTAAACGAATATATATAACTAAAATATAAACATATGTAATATCCTACATGTTCACAGTTAGATGACATGCATGCACCGCATTGTATGTCATCCGTACATAAAATAATCTCTCATCGTTAATTATGAATTGACAACATATGCAAGTATGCAACCATGCATAGATATGTTTACTTATGTGTATAGTGTCACCAGAATGTAACGAACAAACTGGTTTGAGTTTCTGTACATTAGACGTTTTATTTTCTATTTTTGGTTTATGTAGTATTGCAGTTTTAAAGGTTAATTATACAATAGTCAATTGTTGAGGGATTAAATTTGGCATTGGTGATAAGGCTAGCTTTATTTGGCATGTTATGTACTTAAGGCCTAAATTATGGTCAAGAGTTGCATATTCTATTTTGACATTTCTATTCAATATGTGAGGGGTCAAAAAAGAGTAAGGACATAATTATATCACTTGTAGAAGAGAGTGAGGAACAAATAGCAACGCAATAGTATGATATTAATTTGTGCTTTGATTCATTGTTGTGTTTCTTGTTAATTTAACCTCAACAGTATTAAAGTTGTTGATAGTCTGAATAGGCCAAGAACAATTAGATGCAACAAGAAGTATAGTACCTGCGCATTTAATGGATAAAGTGTATATTTTGGCACTGCGAGATTGTGGGTTTGAGAGTTAGAGCATAACTTTAAAAGAATAAAGAACTTAATTAACTTCAACTTATAACATATAAATAATTGAATAAAATTCCCTTTCATAAAATGATTCATAACCCTTACTCAGTGATATCATACATATCTCTCTCTGTATGTCAATAATTTATATATGCTGCTAATTGCTAAATAAAACGAGTTAAACTTTGAATTCGATTCAAGTATATAAAAACGGCTATGTTCATTGGAAAGCCATTCCAACCTATATCGTCCCACTACACATGTTAGATATATACAGTCATTCCTCATGTAATTAATACACCAACAAGTGTGTTTGAACTTGTTCAAACTGTATATCTGAAGTAGATAAACACCTCCATGAAGTTATATTTATGCGAAGTTCTTCCTCAACTTCTTTGCTCGTCTGTCGTTCAATATGAGATATAGTGTATTGCATAAAGTCGGCTCTCAGGGGCAGCCTAATTGGCCCATCCCTCTGCAAACCATATTCTTCCTCAGCCATCTCCAGTAATTCTTGAAAAAGATCATTCTTTAGATAACCTATTGGTATCGCAAATCGTACTTCATCAGTAGTGTACACCACAAAGCAACCCTTATCAACTCTTGTTGTTTCATCAAAGTTAACGGCCCTTGAAAGGGAAATTCTTTTACGCCTTTGTGCCACTAGATTTTGCCACTTTCTTGCCATTGCAGCTATTTTCATGAGGCTGACCATTTTTTGTTATATGTTTGTAAGTAGATAGATAGATAAACTTGTAAGATGCTTATTGTTTGGCTTATGTTTGATGAAAGAAGTGAACTATAATGGTCATATAAATATAATGGCAAGAAGGAAGACGAGAACATTGGTCATAAATGAGTTTTTGGATTGTAGGAAGAAAGGAGAGGCAAAACCATGTGATAGTAGATACATCAACTTTAGGAAATCAAGACATAGTGGGTGTGTTTGCTGGTCTATGAATGAAAGGAAGAGCTTCTAATTTGTTGACACATGGGTCCGAGAACAGATGGCTCGTTTCCTTGGCCAGCATCGCTACATATGAACCACAACTTACTAGATTTATACATCTAAGAGGATATGTTTAATGTAGAAAAGTTCCTAATCGAGATGGGCGTTTTTGGGTAGAAATGGTTTTTTTTAAGCAGGGGGTATTGGACACAAAGTATTAGTCATTTACTTATTTTCAAGTGGGTGGGGCTTAACTTGTTAAGCGAGCCACAAGTGGGAGTAGTACCGGATGGGTGACCATCCGGGAAGTCCTCACTTGTGGTCCTCTTGTGGACCATATGTTCCGGAGATATTAGGCAATGAAGAGGAGAACCTGTAAGCCATTAGCTGCGCAGGTTCGAATCCAAGCCGGCCCCGGTTTTCATCCGGCCGTTTCTCCAGCGAGTAATCTCGTGTGGAGGCGGTACGGTTTCCGGGCGAAAGCCGTTTAATCCCCACTGCGCCAGCGTGGGCCCGGTTCAGACAACATAGTCTGGGTATGTGGTGGATGAGGGCCTGCTATTTGGCAGGTGCGACTCTAAACCATATATGGAAAAAGTCACATTTAAAAAAAAAAAAAAACTTATTTTCAAGAATTCTCAGGTCTTACTCTACTAAAAAATCTCATTAGCAGTGAGCTAAAGTAATTGCAATATAGCCCAATTCATTGTTGGTGTTGGCAACTAATAAAGGATGTTGCAAAACATTTCCTCACAAGGTAAAGATCAATTAAGTTAATTTTTGATACTTTGGTTCATAGTTTAATATGGTAATAAGAACGCAATGAACGATCATGACTTTCAAGTGTCAAAATTCAGTCCATTAACGGTGAGCGACAAGATCCAAGCGTTGTCATTTCCTTTGATTTTAATAGGCACTACAATAACAATTTGAGAAAAGCCTAAATTAGATACCCCACTAAATTAATGTGCAAGCCTTCCTAGGACTCCAAAATAAGCAATCATCCCATAGTAATTTAGACTTCTAGTTATCACTGGTAGTCCATATCCCCTTCGCTAAGTAAACCCACCGAAGATGCTTCTTTGTGTTAACCATGGTGTTCTTATATTTTTTCGCAAGATCCAAACTGTCACCTTGTAGCTTGTTTCAAAAGGAAAGTATCGCTTCAACATCAAAATTGCATTGAATGTTACTTATGACTAAGTTGCTTAGATATACGGCCATAATAACCTAACCAATAACTATGTTACAAAATAACATGGAGTAGTTTTCTTGGTCAACCAAAAATAAAGTCAAAGAGGGTTAAATGTTTGGACTTAGGACTTTGGAGACAAACAGAATGGCATTGCCAAAAAGTAGCCCAAAGCTCTTGCAACTGGAACCGCTACTGCAATTCCTATTTTGAGTGTACCTACAAAAATTTGTGCTAGCCCCAAGACGCATCACAACCTCAAGCGGATATCATAGATTGAAGGCAAGAACCAAAATCAAGGTGATAGAGACAGTGAGTGATGACAATAACTCACTGGCTCTTTGAAGATCTTCTCAACAAAATGAAGACATTGTGATGACTTAGACATTTTGATAAGATATTTATGTCACCGATATATAGGCAGGAAACATTTTGAAAAGATAAGTGTAAAATACTTAATTACTTATCAAAAGTTAATATGTACTATAGTTGGTAAAAATATACAAACAGTTGTCAACACTATTACTTAAAATATGTGTGGTAGCATACTAAGAATAGACGCAAAAATACAAAGTGTATTTTTGCCAATTGTTGGCGTATGTGTCCGAACGGTGTACACCCTTCGGACTTTCCTACCGCCTCCGGTAGCTAACCCTTCGGATCCTTATCCACAAGCCGGAGGGTCAAACAGAGCTATCGTATTATCTGAGGACTCCTCTTTTACACGAAGGACAATAGCATTAATTGCGGTCACGCCGCCATCCCAGATTCTCAGGGATTGTGTTACCCACGTGATCTGACAACCTACCTACTATGTACAGTGTAACACTGTTTGCTCCTTCCCGAGGTAAAGCAGGTAAAGAGGTGGGATAGTATAAATACCCCCACCTCATTTATGTCACACAACTAACACACACACACACACTGCATTTACTCTCAGACGCTCCTTACCCTTCGTATCACCCATACTTACTCTCACACCGGAGGTGGGTCCTGGGAACATCCCCGGGACGAGCCTAACGTGTGCTTCTTGTGTGCAGGTCTCTACACTTATCCGAAGATCAACACAAGAAGTAAGTACTCACAAGATTTTACCTTAACAAATTGGCGCTATCCGTGGGACCCGTTATTCAATCTACCTGAGAAAGATGACTGGTCCTCTTCCCCCACTCTTCTCCACCCCACTCTCCTCAGCCGGAGGGAGCGGAGCAAACACCAACCCAAACAACCATAACCCAGAAAATGATTCCCCAAACCTTCAAGAGTTGATTCTTGGGCAAATGGCTTCCCTTACTGACTTAATTAACAAACATAACGCTCTAGGAGAAAACGTGCTTAGGCCAATGCGTTTGGAGTTCGGCGACGAAGGGAATGATGTAGTCCGAAAGGATAGAGTAGTCGAAACGGATGAAGACTTAAGTAAGCCATTCAAGGAAGTGTCACGGTCACCGTTTACCAGCCGAATAGTTAAATTTTCCGGAGAGAAATATACAATGCCTCTTAACATGAGGTTTTATGATGGAACCACAGACCCGAACGACCATCTCACCCGATTCACCGGAGCGGCAAACCAAGGACAATGGCCTATGCCAACTTGGTGTCTTATGTTTCAACAGACCTTGGATGGAGCAGCCGGAGGATGGTTCGAACGATTAGAGCCTGGTAGCATCAACAGCTGGGAAGAGCTGAGGGAACAATTTTCGACTCGATTTTCTCTTCGGAGGAAGTGTACCAAGGATCCGACGGAAATTACCAAGATAGTCAGGAGAGCACATGAGTCATTGGTAGACTTCAAGGAAAGATGGACTGATGAGGCCAGCTACATCAGCGGTGTACCGGAAATCATGCGTATTTCGGCTTTCATGAATGCTCACAAATGCCCAGCCTTGGCGAAGAAATTTTCAGACAGAGTGCCTCGCTCGGTAACAGAAATGTTCGCAAGAGTAGATGATTTCATCAGAGCGGAAGATGCGTACCGAAGCACGAAACTACCCAGAGGGGAAGGTTTTGAAGCAAACAGAAGGAGGGGTTTCAAGGACGACAAATACAGGAATGAAAGGAAGAACGAACCTCGACACAAAGATGCATACCACCCATACGTGGCTCCTAGAAGGGACTTGAACCGCAATGAGTATTATCGTCCGGATCGCAGGCCAATGGAAATCTTCCGGGAAGGACCACAATGCCCCGGTCTAAACGCACTTACAAAACCTCCTAGGGAAATCCTGGCCACAGAGCGTCATTTAAACTTACCGGCACCTAGGCCCACAGGTGGCAAACCCTCTCGGGAAAACATGGGTAAGTTTTGCGAGTACCATAAAGAAGCCGGTCACTTAACCAACCATTGTCGAGAATTGAAAAAGCAACTAGAGATGGCATTGGAGTTCGGTAGACTCGATCACTTGTTGAAAGAATGGAAACAGAGAGATACTGGAAGAGATAGAGAGCCGGCAAGAAACTATGACAAAGGAAAAAACAAAGTGATCAACATGATAAGATGTTCCGGAGGAATGAAGCGAAGAAGCTATGACCATGAAGAAGTATGGATGAAAACTCCAATTACTTTCCCTCCGATCATGACGGAAGATCTGTCCGATGAGCCCCTCATCATCGAAGGGGACATCAGTGGGTATCTTGTTCGACGGATATACGTAGACGAAGGGTCAGCAGTAAATGTTATGTACGAACACTGTTTCAATAACCTCAGCAATGACATCAGGGACAGACTCAAAGAGACCACCACTTTCCTCGTGGGTTTCTCCGGAGAGACAAGCAAACCTTTGGGGAAGATCGAGTTAGAGGTGTGCTTTGGCGACCATGGCATGTACCGAAGAACAATGATGAGTTTCTGTGTGGTTAACTCCCCATCGCCATACAATGTGATCTTGGGAAGAACAGGATTGAAGGAAATAAGGGTCGTACCATCCACCATTCACTCAATGATCAAGTTACCCACTCCCAAGGGAATAGCAACTTTAAGGGCCCGTCCGTCGATAATATCCGAGTGTCGGAGGTTAGAGGAAAAGCAGATAAGCGAAGAATCTCGATCCGAGGAACCTCGGGAAATAAAAGACGATGGGGACAGAACAACAACAACCGAAGAAGTCTTGGTTAACCCTGCTTATCCAGAACAGTTGGTAACCATCGGAAAGAACTTCTCAAGAGAGGGTTGCAAAAACCTTATTGAACTATTACGGAAAAACAAGGACGTGTTTGCGTGGCAGCCGTCAGATATGACAGGAGTCCCTCGATGGTTGATAAAGCATCGGCTAAATGTTAACATGGCGGACACACCAGTAGCGCAAAAGAAACGAAGTCTCTCTGCAGAGAAAAATCAAGTGGTGATGAAGGAAGTGGAGGAATGGTTGAGAGCAGGGATCGTCAGACCCGTCAAATACCCGACGTGGATCTCCAATCCGGTTCTAGTGAAGAAATGTGACGGAAGTTGGAGGATGTGCATCGACTTCAAAAACCTCAACTCCTCATGTCCGAAAGATTATTATCCATTACCGGAGATCGATTGGAAGATAGAGTCGGTAGTAGGCTACATATGCAAATGTTTCCTGGACGCCTACAAAGGATACCACCAAGTTCAGATGGCCGAAGAAGATGAAGAGAAAACAACGTTTTACACAGAACAAGGTACGTACTGCTATACCAAGATGCCCTTCGGTCTTAAGAATGCTGGAGCAACTTACCAACGGTTAGTAGACTCAGCTTTCCAAAGTCAAATAGGCAGAAATTTGGAGGCTTACGTGGATGACATGGTGGTCAAAAGCAAAAGTGAGAAAGAAATGTTGGCGGACATCTCTGAAACCTTTTATAATCTCCGGCAAATAAACATGAAGCTAAATCCGAGGAAATGTTCCTTCGGTGTAGAAGAAGGGAAGTTCTTAGGCTATATAGTAACATCCAAAGGGATCAGAGCTAATCCAAGGAAAACCACGGTGATTGCTGAGATGAAATCTCCGTCCACTCTGAAGGAAATGCAAAGCCTAAGTGGAAAGTTAGCAGCTTTGAACCGTTTTCTAGCCAGGTCCGCAGAAAAATCTCTCCCATTCTTTGAGACTCTGAAAAACATCACAAAGGAGAATAAGGACGAATACAAATGGACGGAGGCGGCAGAAGAAGCATTCCAACTACTGAAGCAATTATTCTTAAAGCTCCCATTATTAACCACCCCCAAGCCAAAAGAAATCCTGTATGTTTACCTAGCGGCTTCCCGTTAAGCGATAAGTGCCGTTCTCTTAACTGAAAGGGATGGAAGGCAATTACCGATTCATTATGTCTGCAGGACATTGCAAGAGGCCGAAAGGAACTATTTACCTATTGAGAAGTTGGCCTTGTCACTCCTACACGCATCTAGACGAATGAGGTGATATTTCGAAGCACACCCAATCAGAGTTATAACTGACCAACCCATAAAACAGATTTTAAATAAAGCCGAAGCATCAGGGAGGCTGACGAAATATGCCGTGGAGTTAGGGGCATACGACATAACGTACGTTCCGAAGAGCTCTGTTAAAGGGCAAGTGCTTGCTGATTTTATCTCGGAAATATCAGTTGACCTTAAGGGAAAGAATGACAGACAGCTAACAAAAGAAGTATGTGATGTGTCAAGCTTGGATGAATGGGTGTTATATACGGACGGAGCATCAAGCACGAAAGGCTCAGGGGCAGGGCAAGTCCTAATCGGTCCTGACCAGGTAGAACACACCTATGCTCTCCGTTTAAATTTCAGAAGCACCAATAATGAGGCAGAATACGAAGCACTTCTCGCCGGCCTACGAATAGCAAGAAAAATGAATGTTGAATCTCTGGATGTCAGAGTGGATTCCAAGTTAGTGGCAAGCCAGATAAACGGAGAATTTGTGGCATCCAAAGAAAGTATGATACGGTATTTAGCAAAAACAAGGGAGCACATCGGACTGTTCAAAAAGTTAATATCCGTAATATCCCGAGGTCCCAGAACCAAAAGGCCGATGTTTTAAGCAAGCTAGCTTCCGTAGCCTTCAACCATCTCACCAAAGAAGTGTTAGTAGAAGTATTGGAGAAGCCTTCTACATCGGAAGAAGAAGTTAAAGCCATTGTGGAAGAAGAAGGCGACAATTGGATGACACCAATCGTCAGATGTTTGCAAAACGGCATCTGGCCGGAAGACCCTAACGAAGCAAGAGCTCTTCGGATGAAAATCCCTCACTATATCATGGAAGGGGACGTGCTGTTCAAGAAGACCTACCTAGGTCCGATGGCACGTTGCGTGGGACCCCTGCAAGAAAATTATATCATCCGAGAGGTTCATGAGGGTGCTTGCGGCATGCACTCCGGTCCAAGAGCGGTCGTGGCGAAGCTCATCCGTCAAGGATACTACTGGACAACCATGCATAAAGACGCTCGTGAAGAAATAAACAAATGCGACTCTTGTCAAATTCACTCCCCGGTACCGAAGCTGCCTAAGACTATACTAACTTCCATCATGGCCCCATGGCCCTTTTATGAATGGGGAATGGATGTGTTGGGCCCGTTGACGGAGGCCCCAGGGAAGGTGAAGTATGTAATCGTAGCAATAGATTACTTCACCAAGTGGATAGAAGCTAAACCTCTGGCGAAAACGACGGGTAGGGAGGTGAAGAAATTTGTCTGGGACAATATAGTCTGTCGGTTCGGACTACCGGCCATTATTGTGACAGATAATGGCACGAATTTTGTAAACGATCCTTTCAAAAGTTGGTGTGCAAAATTAAAGATCAAGCAGATCAACACTGCCGTAGCACATCCACAAGCCAACGGCCTTGTTGAAAGGGCTAATGGCAGCCTCATGCACGGTATCAAGACAAGGTTAGGCAGGGCGAAGGCCGGATGGGTTGATGAATTGCCCAACGTCTTATGGGCATACCGAACATCTCTTAAAACAAGCAATGGCGAAACACCATTTAGCCTCACGTATGGAAGTGAAGCCGTCATACCGGCCGAAATTGGAATGCCAACACACCGTACTATGATGTTTAATCCGGAGGATAATGAAGAGGAGCAACGTCTAAACTTAGATTTGCTACAAGAAAGACGAGAAATGGCAGCAATACGAGAGGCAAAATACAAAGCAAAAATTGAACAATACTACAATCAGAGGGTCCGTCCGGTATCATTCAAAGTGGGCGATTTTGTCTACAGGAGGAACGAAGCTAGTAGAGTGGAAAACCAGGGAAAACTAGGCCCAAATTGGGAAGGCCCTTACCGAGTAGTAGAAGCACATCACAATGGGTCATACAAACTCGAAACAATGGAAGGCCGAAATGTCCCTCGAACCTGGCACGTAATTAACCTTCGGAATTGCTTCAGATAAATTTGTAATGTGAGAACTTGGCTTTGATAGTAATGCATACTTCTCCAATATCAGGAGAAGAAATTTTCCCCATCTATCTATTCTATTTGCACCGTTATGACTAAATTAACTTAAAATTGAACGGGTCGTTACTTTACACCGTTAATCCAACGGTTCGTTATTTACACCGTTGTGATTTATATTAAAATTAAACGGGTCGTTACTTTACACCATTAATCCAACGGTTCGTTATTTACACCGTTGTGATTTACATTAAAATTAAACGGGTCGTTGCTTTACACCGTCAATCCAACGATTCGTTATTTACACCGTTGAGATTAAGTTACATTACAATCCAACGGTTCGTTATTTACACCGTTACGATTAAATTACGTTAAAACCAAACGGTTCGTTATATTACACCGTTGTGATTAAATTGCATTAAAACCAAACGGGTCGTTATCCTACACCGTTGTGGATAAATTAAGTTGCAATCAAATGGGTCGTTATCTTATACCGTTACGATTAAATTACGTTAACATCAAACGATTCGTTATATTACACCGTTATGATTAAATTGCATTAAAACCAAACGGGTCGTTATCCTACACCGTTGTGGATAAATTAAGTTGAAATCAAAACGGTTCGTTATCTTACACCGTTATGAGTAAATTACGTTAACATCAAACGGTTCGTTATATTACACCGTTGTGACTCAATTACATTAACATCAAAACGGATCGTTATCTTACACCGTTGGGATTAAATTTCATTACACTCAAAACGGTTCGTCATATTACGCCGTAGTGGTTATGTTAAAACCAAAAAGTTCGGCAAATCTACACCATCAATCCAACGGATCGTTGTGTTACACCGTTGTTACATTAGTATTAAATGATTCGGTATTTCACACCGTCATTTGAGAAGCTTGTTATGATTACAATAAAATCAAACATAAAAAGTACATGCCAGGTCCAAAAGTTGATATTGTACAGTACATCCATAACAAAAAGTGCATGTACAAATTACATTCATCCGAATACAAAAAGAAGGCGCGTGCCATAAACATTCTGCTACAAGTCATTCTTCGGTTCGGATGGCCCAGTGGCAGGTGTACTTTTCTCGGGAACAACTGAGCCTTCCGGTAATAAATTCATCAAATCGCCCAAAGGAAGACGATAGGACTCAGCAACCTTCTTGACATACGGATATTCGACATCAAAGATCTTGTTAAATTCAGCCTTCCATAATGATGGGGCTTCTCGGTTGAGATTCTTGACCTGCCCAAGTACCTTTTCCACGTCTTCCTCATCACGAGCAACCTTGACCCCATCTTTAAAATCGGCTTTCACGCCGTCAACAAACCCAGCTGTATAAGAAAGACTATACACCCTCCCCATACTCTTCTTGTACTCTCGGCTCTGGAATAACCGACGGCAAACGGCCGGAAGAAGTTCCTTCACCGTGTTGTGTCGTACGACCTCCGACTGAGCAACGCTAGCAGTTAGCTGTTTGTTTTGTTCCTGCAGCTGGCTAAGCTCAGTGGACTTGTCCGACAACTGTCCTTCAAGCTCTTTGATCCTAGCGGCTTGGGATGAAGCCGTTGACCGCCATTCGTTTTTATCCCTCTCCATCTCCTCTAATTGCTCAACCAAACCTTCTTGACGAGTGGAAGCTGCACTCACTTCATCCTCCAGAGCGTGGAACTCTTTGAGCAACTTATCAAAATTCCTAGCCTTAACATCACGCTCCTCCTCGACCTCCTTCAGCTTATCAGATAAATCAGCACACCCCCTATGAGCCTCCGTCAACTCTCTGTAGTCTCGGTTCAACTGGCTGAAACGTTGCAAAAGCTCAGCTTGAATGATAATCCCCGAACCAACGTTGATATAAGCTTGACGAACTAGGTGATTGTTGTTAAGCCCAGAAATAGCCTTTTGTTCGGCAGGGGTGGCCAGATGATCCATCATCTCTCGGCAGGCCCTAAAAGAGTTCATGCGAACATCATCACGAAGGGTCCACCCAGGAACGAAATACCCTCCGGTTTGGTCAGTGTTACCTGAAAGTAAATAAGCAGTAAGAACAGAATACCCTACGTTTAGACCGATATAACTCGAAAAAAATAGAAATAACATACCGGGTTCCAAGGGAGGAGAGGTTCCCGAAGGCTCAGGGGAGCGAGAGGCATGACGCTCGGAATAGGCCGTACGAGCAGAACCATCTGTGAAGAGAGGAAACATATAAAAAAAAAAAGAAAAGGGGGGAAGAAGAAAGAAAGAAAGCACAAAAAGCAAACAAATGAACATATGCTTACCATGGGAGGGGGGTTTTGAAAAACCCTCAGGATTCTCCTCATCATTACGGCCAGCGCCTTCGGCCAAATCATCTTGCGGACCCTCTGCAGCATGTGAAGTGCTTTGCTCTTTTTGGATGGGAGGATCTTTCTTCCCGGCTTGCACATCAACCTGCGGCTCGGCCTGATTCAGCGGAGTGACATCCAAAGTCTTATCTCCGGAAGAAATAACCTCCTCCTCCAAAACCTTCCTCCTACGCTTCGTAGCATTCTTCGAGTTTTCAGCAATTTTCCTCTTCGGAACAAGATTTTTACCTGAAAGTAAATAAGCAGTAAGAACAGAATACCCTACGTTTAGACCGATATAACTCGAAAAAAATAGAAATAACATACCGGGTTCCAAGGGAGGAGAGGTTCCCGAAGGCTCAGGGGAGCGAGAGGCATGACGCTCGGAATAGGCCATACGAGCAGAACCATCTGTGAAGAGAGGAAACATATAAAAAAAAAGAAAAGAAAAGGGGGGAAGAAGAGAGAAAGAAAGCACAAAAAGCAAACAAATGAACATATGCTTACCATGGGAGGGGGGTTTTGAAAAACCCTCAGGATTCTCCTCATCATTACGGCCAGCGCCTTTGGCCAAATCATCTTGCGGACCCTCTGCAGCATGTGAAGTGCTTTGCTCTTTTTGGATGGGAGGATCTTTCTTCCCGGCTTGCACATCAACCTGCGGCTCGGCCTGATTCAGCGGAGTGACATCCAAAGTCTTATCTCCGGAAGAAATAACCTCCTCCTCCAAAACCTTCCTCCTACGCTTCGTAGCATTCTTCGAGTTTTCAGCAATTTTCCTCTTCGGAACAAGATTTTTTTCCCTCTGCTTCCTCTCCTTCTCTTCCCGAGCGGCAACCACATCATCATCAGCAACTTCGACCACCTTCTGCAAGTTACTTTTCACGGGAAGTTTCTTCTCCGGTGAGAGTGGTCTAGCGGTCCTCTCGGGACGCACATGATCTTTGGGAAAGGCATCTCCTTTGCTGACAACTGATCCCTCTAGATCCGGAAGCTCCAAATACTCAGACATGGTTATAACTGCAAAAGAGTAGACAAATGAGCACAAGTCAAGAAAAAGAACAAGGACAACTAAAGTAAAAATGAATTATTACCACGCCCCTCGACATCCTTTATAACCAGTCTGTGCCCAGTGATTCGGAAGACGTTGCAAAGCCCGTATTCATACAAGAGACTAGAAGGGGTCTTCCGAAGAGGAATCGTCTTTCCGACAATTTTCCTAGCATCCCTCACTGAGTAACCCTCCGGAAACTTATCTGAGATCTTAGAATCCTTATGCCTCCATGGCATGGCATCCGGAATGGCCATACGGTCTATTAAAAAGAAAAAGTCTTTCCAAAACTTCAACCCTGTCAGCACTTCCTCAAAACATTTCATCGCTCGTTTTCCGGTTCGGCTTTCAAATGAAAACCAATGACCCTGCTTACATAGCCGGTAGAAAACCCTAAAAAGGGGAACAGTAGGCACAACGCCTAAACTATAACACCGGACCTCGAAAAGAGTAACTCTATTTAATCCTATAGGTACGAGCTGAGAAATATGTACTCGAAAGTACCCTATGACGGCTAGGAGAAACGAAGAGAATGGTATCCTAACCCCTCCTAATTTAACCTGCTGCACGTATATTCCTATCTTGCTCTCCGGTAACTCATTCATAGTGAACCCGTCCGGTGGTACCATGGGATGTAGATTGGTTGGAATACCGTAATCCTTACAAAGTTGATCTAGTGTATGCTGAGATAACTTAGAGGTATGCAGATGTATGTCAAACTTGCCTATCGGTTTTGCTTTACTAGTGGAAGGACCCTCGTTTGGAATATTCATTTCCCCAGGCTCACTATTGGCCATATAAGGAAGAAAGGATGCCGAGGAATGTGTATATGCAAAGAAATTACGAAAATAAAAGTAACGCACCTCGGAAAAACCTCGAAATAATAGACGCATTATGCTCCGGTAGTACTACAATGAGAGTGGAATAAAAGATACGGTAAGTGCAAAAATGAAAGGATCAAGGGCACTATTTATAGGAGAAACCTTGAGAAGCGTGAACGTCATGTCAAACAGTACACCATGACGTGGCGTGGCGTGGCGTGGAGCGTTCAATCCCTGCAAACACGAGGTTAGTGGCATCCAGCTGTAATCGTTTATAATATTATTTTAATCGGCCCATGGGCCACGTGAGTCCTTTAGCCCGATATGAGCCCGCTATGCTGAAAACACCCCGGCTGTCAAGTATTGAACCATCGGTCTACAACCAATACTCCAATACTGGGGGGGACATGTTGGCGTATGTGTCCGAACGGTGTACACCCTTCGGACTTTCCTACCGCCTCCGGTAGCTAACCCTTCGGATCCTTATCCACAAGCCGGAGGGTCAAACAGAGCTATCGTATTATCTGAGGACTCCTCTTTTACACGAAGGACAATAGCATTAATTGTGGTCACGCCGCCATCCCAGATTCTCAGGGATTGTGTTACCCACGTGATCTGACAACCTACCTACTATGTTCAGTGTAACACCGTTTGCTCCTTCCCGAGGTAAAGCAGGTAAAGAGGTGGGATAGTATAAATACCCCCACCTCATTTATGTCACACAACTAACACACACATACACACTGCATTTACTCTCAGACGCTCCTTACCCTTCGTATCACCCATACTTACTCTCACACCGGAGGTGGGTCCTGGGAACATCCCTGGGACGAGCCTAACGTGTGCTTCTTGTGTGCAGGTCTCTACACTTATCCGAAGATCAACACAAGAAGTAAGTACTCACAAGATTTTACCTTAACACCAATCGGTGTCCATATTATCTTTGCCTACAAATAGGATGTTGTATAATAAGAATATGCAAGAGCTTTCCTCAAAATAGAACTAAGTTGCATGTCTTTGAATTTGTTGGTTAAACATAGTTCTTACTCATACACCAACTTTCGTTTGTGTTTGAGTTTAGAGAGGAGATCACCATACATGTTGTCACTCAATTTTAAGTGTTATTCTGCAAACACCTAAGTATAATTTTTTGATATATATCAATAAAGAGTTAAATGTTGAAAATTACTTTATTGTGTTATTATATAATCTGCTAAAGTGTAAAGGGAAATTGGCAAAAAAAGGCATTATACTTATCACTTTTTGTCATTGTATGTATCGTTTTTTTTTTTTTTTTTTTTTTTTTTTTTTTTTTTTATATTTATTGTAGCACTAACTTTTCAAATCCGTGTCATTGTGTGTACCGGTGACCTGCTTGACGTGGTCAGTAGGTTGAGTTAATAATCGTTTGTTTTATTGTTGCAGCATTAGTCCTTTATACTAACGACAGTTTATAAATAACTAAATGGAGCCTGTTAACTTAACGATCGTTTATTTTATTATTGCAACGTTAGTCCTTTACACGTTTTCTCACGTTTTTTACCATTTTTACACGTTTTTGTCTGTTTTCGCACGTTTTCGTCCGTTTTTGTCCATATTTACACGTTTTCGTTCGTTTTCGTCCGTTTTCACACGTTTTCGTCCGTTTTTACACGTTTTCGTTCATTTTCGCACAATTTCGTTCGTTTTCGCACGTTTTCGTCCATTTTTGTCTGTATTATTATACGTTTTCCTTCGTTTTTCTTGTTAAAAAAAATTAGAAAATAAAAAAAAATCGAAAAAAAAAAATTCAAATTAAAAAAAAAATAGAAAATAAAAAATTTCCAAAAAAAAAAAAAAAAAAAAAATAATAAAATATTAAAAAATAAATTCAAAATTTTTTTTTCGAAAAAGAAAAATTAGAAAATAAAATTTTTGAAAAATAATTTAGAAATAAATTATTTTTCGATAATTATTTAAAAAAAATATTTTTCGATAATTATTTTAAAAAATTATTTTCCAAAATTTTTTTATTTTCTAATTTTTGTTTTTCGAAAAAATATTTTCGAAATTTTTTTTGAATATTTTTTAATTTTTTAAATTATTTTTATTTTCTATTTTTTACATTTTTTTAAATTGTTTTAAAAAAAATTTGATTTTTTTTTCAATTTTTTTTGATTTTTTTATTTTCTATATATTTTTTTTTATTTTTGTATATATTTTTTTATTTTCTAATTCTTTTAAAAAAAAATTCTCTATTTTTTTTTAAAATATTTTTTTGGAATTTTTTTGTGGTGATAGACTGTGAATGAAATGATTATACATATTCAAGGACATGTAAAAACAGACGAAAATGTGTGAAAACAGACAAAAACGGGCGAAAACGTATTAGAACGGACGAAAACATGCGAAAACGAACAAAAAAGTGCGGAAACGAACGAGGAAGAAAACGTGTAAAGGACTAACGTTGCAATAATAAAATAAACAATCGTTAAGTTAACAGGCTTCATTTAGTTATTTATAAACGGTCGTTAGTATAAAGGACTAACGCTGCAATAATAAAACAAATGATCGTTAACTCAACCTGCTCCACAGGTCAAACAGGTCACCGGTACACACAATGACACGGATTTGAAAAGTTAGTGCTACAATCAAAAAAATAAAAAGTAAAAAGGACGCTGCATACAATGACAAAAAGTAGCAAGTATGATGCCTTTTTTGTCAATTTCCCAAGTGTAAACTCATATTACTAGACATATTACTTGGTTGTTAAACTTTTTAATGATTAATAATCAAGTAAACTAGAACAACATATTGTGATGTAGAAATTGATTGTTTGTCCACCATCTTTATTGTCTAACAAACTATCTTGAAAAAAAAAAAAAAAAAAAAAAAAAAAAAAAAGCAAAATAAGAAACCAGTAACAAAAGTCGTCAAAAGTTCAAGTTCAAGTTGAATAATCACATAATCAAAACTAACTTTTACTTTTTGTTATATTTGAAAATTTTGTGAAAAACATAAAACCACTTAAATGGCACGACTACTAAGTAAATACTTTCCTTCCTTTGACTTTTATGAATATCATTTTCTCGAATCGATATAAAACCATCGTGGAGTTCATATAGAACATGTTTGGCATGAAATAATGGGATATGATGCTTCCTATTCCAAAGAAGAAAAGTGGTTCAAATGCAACTGAGCTTCTCAAACTCTTGGGCTCATATATGAAGAAGTAAGGAATGTTGAAGAATCTCTTGTAATTGATCCAAGGAACCAACTGACTCTTCATGATACCACAAAACCAGCTACTGTGCTAAAGAAGAAAAAGAAACCCACTGAACTTGAGCCTGAACAATTTCATAACTCGTCTTCACTGCACCAAGGCTCTACGTTAGGGAGTCAATTTCAAAGATGTTCAAGTGATTGAAAAACCAGAACATGGAATCTTCTTGATGGATACCTTCAATTAAAAAGCCTTTAAGAGGGTCTTAAATACCAGGATTGTGAAAACTCCAACCTTGATCTTCTACAAGATTAAAACAGTTCCTTACAAGACTCCTGAAGAAGATATGCTTGTTGGAATCCTTGAAAAGTTGATTCAACATAGAGAACACCTCTTCTTATCCAAGAAAGCAAAACTGGAACTGATGGGTTTAGAGTTGAGTAGATAGATGTTGTAAACCCTATTTTATAATATGTAACTCTGAATAACATCTATCTTTTAAGTCTCAATGTCAGTCTAGTATTAACTTTAATTTACATTCAACAGTAGTAAGAAGTTGTATATGCTCACTTATACTGAAAAACACTTAGGCAATTTTTCTATCGAAATAGGGGAGATTGTTAAACGAATATAGTGTCCACTGATTCGTAGTATATATTTGAATGAAAAATAGCTTAAGTATAAAAACAAGCACCTAAATTTATGAAAGCATTCAGGAAGAATTTCTTGAGAGTCTGAAAAAAAGACTCATCACAACATGAGGTAATCTCAGAGAGTGAATACAAGAACCAAAATCAGGATGATGGAGTCAGTGAGTGATGACAATAACTCACTGACTTAGACATTTTGGTAGAATGTTTAAGTCACTGATATATAGGCGGAAAACAACTTGGAAATATAAGGTTAAAGTACTTATCAAAAGTCAAGATGTACTATAGTTGGTAAAAATGTACAAACAATTGTCAACACTATTTCTTAAATTATCTCCGATAGCATACAAGAAAATAGAATCAAAAGTACAAAGGGTACTTTTACCTATCAAATGTTGACACGTACATTTTACCCCACAGGTGTCCATATTACCTTTGCCTATATATAGGATGTTGTAAAGTAGGAATATTTGTCTCTTGTATTAAGAGTGTTTGTCCGGTTTGACTTGAGCAACTCATGAATAGACAAGATAAACATAAACATGTGCCGTTTGGACCTGGTAAATATAACTAGTTTATGCTTCATGAAATGCAAAATTACAAGGTTACTCAAGAATCCACTAAGACACATTAATGACTTGGCTGGCTTTTTAATGAGGATAGTTGCAAACGACTATCCTCGGCGAGAGACAAATTAAGAGACACTGAGAAGCAAGCCAGGCTTGGGTTCTCAGTGTGTTGAGAATTCTAACACTCTAACTATGCTAAAATATTCTCACTACTTACTCTCTTGAATGCGCATATTCTTCGTTGGTTGGAATGGGTTTATATAGCGGTGAGATTACTGTTGTTTCACGTGTGAATAGTGATTTTGCCAACTGTTCATAGATAGGCACGTGCCTAGACATCTAGCCTTGATGTACTTTTGGTTTACCAGAGCTGACAGCACCGAGTTCCCAAGAGCTTCTTTTGTTCTTGGGAAGGAACATATTTTTTATCTTCCCAAGAGTTTTCCCGCTTAAACTCTATTGACTCACCTAAGTACCTTGGTCTTGATTCCGGGAGTTGAGATGTCATCAAGGTATTCCTGCCCTTGTGTATCTCTGATCTTGGGCTAGAGTTTCTTGTGTAAATTAGTTGATCAACACTTAGTGAATTTGCACAACTCTTTTGACGATATCTATGCCTAAACTTCTGCTGATGAACATCAGTGGATTTATCTTCTTGTATCTGTTCATCATAGATTCCTGATGTCTCTGAATCACTTAGTATTAGTGAAGTCATGTTAATCACCACAACTTCATGATCAATTATATTGGTTGTTGGTGAGGTGGTCATTGTAAATGAGAGAAAGGCCATTAGGGATATAGAGATATTTTTCAGATCTCAGTGTCCCTGATGTTGCTCAAGTACCTTAATCACTGACAGCATCAGTGATTAAAGCGCTATCTTCGGTTGGTCTTAATACCAACTCTTGAAGTATGCTATTGAGGTTCTCCCCTGAATTAGGGGGAAGACATTCTCAACGATCACCAATGGCTTAGAATGATCATTGATATTTGTCAGTGAGTGTCTGGTGCTATTTTATGTTCAAATATTTGTCCGAGACAATTAGGTCAGTTGCTTGACTTAACAAAAAGTTATTAACACTTTTAAGAGCTTATGTTCCTCCAAATAGAACTAGGTCTCATATCTTTAAATCTCTTGGTTAGACATAGTTTTTACTCAAATACTAACTTTGGTTTGTGTTTGAGTTTCGAGACGAGATCACCATACATATATTGTCATTCAATCTCAAGTGTTATTACTCAAACACTTGAGTATAATTTTTTGATATATATCAACATAAAGTTAAATGTTTAAAATTACTTTATTGTGTTATCATATAATCTTCTAAAGTGTAAACTCATATTATTAGACATATTACTTGGTTGTTAAACTTTTTTATAGTTAATAATCAAGTAAACGAGAACAAGATATTGTGATGTAGAAATTGATTGTTTGTCCACCATCTTTATTGTCCAACAAACTATCTTGAAAAAGTATACGCAAAATAAGAAACCAATAACAAAAGTCGTCAAAAGTTCAAGTTCAAGTTGAATAATCTCATACTTAATCAAAACGGACTTTTTACTTTGTTATATTTGAAAATATTGTGAATTATATTTTGCGAAAAAAATAAAACCACTTAAATGGCACGACTACTAATAAGTAATACTTTCCTTCCTTTGACTTTTATGAATATCATTTTCTCGAATCGATAATGACTTGAGAGATAGATTTGACTATTATGGCTAGTCTTTAGATAAGTTGATAAAGAAAATCTGTTGCAGTGTGTAATATATATATATAGCAGAAACTGGAATTTAAAACATAAGTTGATAAACAAGGGTTCGATCCTACTAGGCAATAGTAAAATCTATTTCTTAGTGCAGATAAGGTTCATGGGTTGGGAAAAGACTGTAATTTGCAAAATCGATCTAGCTAGTTGATCAAACCCATCAACACTTTTGTCCATCTTTTTTATGTTAAAAAATACTTGATAAAGAAAATGTTCCCTTGAGTTTTCTGAAGGGATGGTTATATGATGCAAGGCATGGTGGGTAAAACGGAGTGTGTGACCTTGTATCTTTGATCTATTACGACGAGAAATCTCGATCTGTCGTGGTGTGGATGGAAATTGAGACTCAGGCAGCAAATATGGAAGTGTTGAACACAACTGAAAATCCTATGTTAGACTATTTCTTTAATTCTTTCCATTTGTTTTGAGTCATATTATATTAGTCTAAAGTACGTAATGAGAAAACAAATTTGTTACATTGCCTTATATCCCTTTATTTTCTAGCTTATATATGTACCCAGGCTTGCTCCAAGAAAAGTCAATATCACATCTTGGAGAATGAACTTAGATTATCGGGAAACTGACTTACACTCGGTTGTTTGTGATGAAGACCTAGAGACGAAAGAGCACATTTTTGTCAAATGTGTGGTTGCGAATCATACATGGAGGGAGATCCTCAAATGGTGGAACATTGGAAACATCAAAATCGATATTTTTCAAGACTTGCTTTTTGTAGCGAACGGTGCTAACTTATCGTCCGAGGTCAAAATTGTGTTTAATGATGTTGTTCTATCAACCCTTTTGGATTCTTTGGTGTTTAGAAATGAGTCCACATTCGGGAAAAATAAGTCTAGCAAAGATCTTACCCTCAACTACGTCAAGCAACTTACTTTCACTTGGATTTCCAGTAGATGTAAAAACGTATGAATCGATTAGAATGGCTTTGTAATTCTCGATCACAATGCTCTTTCTTTTCCTTGCAATTAATCTCTTATTTTCTTGCTAGTTTCTAATATATTGCCGTTCAAAAAAAGTTTTACATTCCAAATTTTGTCTTGATTTTCAATTGTATACTTCTTGTGTCAGAAATAGATATAACAATGTCCTTGTGCCTGTCGTCAACAAGTTTAGGCTACATAAAATACAGGACCAAGCTAATGTGCTCCTTAATTCACTTGCCACCATAATTCAACAAAGGGTTACCACACCATGCTTCATATGCCCACCCTTAAAGAAGTTTAAGTTGCATAATAAGTTTCAACGAATAGAATTCAAGATAGTCGAATATCTCAAACTAATAAAAACACTAATGTTATATGTATGTGTGTCAATATATGTTTACTCAGCTATCGTGTATTAATTTCTCAGAACCAACGTTTATGGTCAATAAAAACACTCTAAACCTATGCATGACTAATTGTCAAGCCATATTTTTTCTATGTAAATATAAATATAGGAGGAGTTGTTATATACCATCAAAAAACATGCAAATCTGACTGCTTTGTATGTTTTGTACTACTAGCATCTCGTTATGTATGTGTATATGTTTGATCTCTAATGATATCTATCTTCTTCGTCGTTAAAAAAACGTAAAGACACATAAGAAAAACAGCAAACTGAAGAAAAGGCAAAGTTCTAGCATGAGTGAGTCAGATGATCAAGTTGTCTCGGTCCCGTCATCCCCCAAGCCACCGTCAGCTTCTTACTTGTCATCACCAGCAATATCGGCGCCTCCTTCTCAACTCCAGTCACCCTCCTTATCTCGATCACCATTCTTTCAAACACCTCAACACCCACGCACCACCACCAAAACTATAACCAGACACGAGAAAACATATTCACACACTCCACAAGTGTTTTCTGCTCCAGTGTCACAACTGCACTCACCATCAATGTCTAGGTCACCTTTTCTTGGGACACCAGACCGTCCTGTCACCATGCCAGCTAGTGGAGCCCGAACACCACTTGGTTATATTAGGTCTAGGAATCTAACTCCAAAATTCTTGACACCTTTAGCTAGCCCTCTTAGAAAGGCCTTAAGGCTCACCAAGCTAGATCCACATGATGCCTGGCTACCTATTACAGAATCAAGAAATGGAAATGCTTTCTATGCAGCCTTCCACACTCTTTGCTCTGGAATTGGATTTGAAGCACTTATTCTCCCAGTCGCATTCATTTTTCTTGGTTGGTAAGCAGTAGCCGAGCTAAAAATTCAATTTTTTGATGGCGAAGTTTGATTAACAAGATAGTGCTAACTTTAAAGTGATTTATATACATGATACACACCAAAAACATAAACTAGCTAGATATCGTCACACCAAAATTGCTTTGTCAGTTAGCCTCTGTGCATTACAAGCAAAGTAAGAAAATTCATGGAAGAAAACTTAGACCTGATTTTATATTTTATTTTGGATGAGAAAATACAGTTTACTCTATAGTTTTACACTTGCGTTTTGATCATATTTATCATCGTAAGATCAAGCCTCATGTGCTGAACCAATGCATACCTTGTTAATAAAACATGGACTAGATTCACAAAGATTAAATCTTAATTAAGATCTACCCTCAAACCATATGATTCTTTTGCTGTCATGTACTATCCATTTATGTCCATAACGTATTGTTTGAGGTTAAATCGAATTAACTCGAAGTTATTTAAGTATGCAGGTTGTATGTATATAACATATATATTCATAACATACGTGAAAAGGTAATAAAACTATACATCTTTGTTATAGGGCATGGGGTATCATATCGTTGGTTTGTGCATTCATATGGCAATTCTACACCCTGTTCTTGCTAATAAATCTCCATGAATCAACTGAAACTGGCATCCGGTACAGCAGATATATGCAATTAGCAAATGCAGCCTTTGGTAAGCTATGTTACACTCTTGACTTAAGCAAATAAATGGTCAACTTAAATTGTAAAAAAATGTTTTACGCTAACCCTTTCTAAAAGCATTATTTTCTTTTGAATTATGTTGTATTTCTTCGTAACAAGACTAATGATAATGTACATACCTCAGGAGAAAGATTGGGGAACTTTTTAACCAAATTTCCAATAGTGTATCTATCTGCGGGCACTTGCGTAGCTCTAATAATAACTGGTGGATCAACGTCGAGGGTCTTCTTCCAGATTGTTTGTGATTCATCATGCAAAGCAAATACACTGACAGCAACGGAGTGGTACTTAGTGTTCACATGTGCAATAGTTCTCCTTTCTCAATTGCCCAACATGAACTCGATAGCTGGGATCTCTTTGGTGGGCGCAATTACAGCTGTCGGGTATTGCACAACAATATGGATTGCATCCGTGGCTGAGGATAGATTGTCGAATGTATCCTATAATCCAATAAAGGCTAAATCACATGTTTCTAAGGTTTTCAACAATTTCAATGCCCTTGGTATTGTTGTTTTCGCATTTAAAGGTCACAATCTTATACTTGAAATACAGGTAAATGAATTTTTGTTTAGGATGCTTCTGTTTTATTGCTAGTCTGCTTTCACAGAGTTCGTTACCTAATATAAATTGGAGACATATATATTTAAATGCAGGCAACAATGCCTTCGAATGAGAAGCATCCATCGACAATTCCAATGTGGAAGGGTGTTAAAGCTTCTTATACTCTTATAGCTATGTGTGTGTTCCCCCTTTCTATCGGCGGCTTTTGGGCTTATGGCAATCTAGTAAGTTCATAACTATACATATTCTTTTTTACATAAGATATGTCTTAACAGTATAATCATTTGCATCTCATAGATTCCTTCAACGGGGATGTTGACCGCATTGCTCATGTTCCACGCACAAGATCTATCCAAGTCTATCAAAGGGCTAGCATGCTTACTTGTAATCATCAATAGTCTTACCTCATTTCAAATATACGCGATGCCAACCTTTGATGAGATGGAGTCAATTTATGTAGTACGGTTTAAGAAGCCGTGCCCATGGTGGCTCAGGGTGGTCATTCGAGGCTCATTTGGATTCGTGTGCTTCTTATTCGCAGTTGCCTTTCCTTTCTTGGACGCAGTGGCCGGTTTAGTAGGAGGAATTGCTTTGCCTGTGACATTGGCGTATCCATGTTTCATGTGGCTAAAAATCAAGAAGCCACAAGTTTATAGTCTTGAATGGTGGTTAAATTGGGGACTAGGTGTTTTCGGAATGGGGTTAAGTGTTCTTGTGGTCATAGGAGGGCTTTATAGTATTATCGACTCCGGTGTTGACCTTAAGTTCTTTAAACCACAATGAGATTTAGAGGATTCCCTCATAACTCGTCAACAAGAATGGTAGCTATTTCAAAGTAATTTATGTTGCGTGATACAAAACTCTATAATTAGGGCACGGAAAAATATTCTAGTTCTTGATTTTCTCTCATTTAACAAATAAAATTTGCTTGATATAAATTCCAGTTGTATTGCTATATAGTACGTAGACAATCTAGTCAATGACATTAAAAGGTCTCTAGTAATAAATAGTTCTTGATCTTCTCTCATTTAAGTGATTTAACAAAGTATATGCACTTGGCTATTTTCAACATGTTCTAGATTTTCCTAAAATTTCAAAATATGAAAGCTATATCTATATCTTAGCTATAGCTAGACTGATTAATTACAACCAACTTGAAAGACTTTTGTTACTAATTACTTAAGAGCAAAACAACCCAGGTCCACGATAATAAAAAGGAAAAAAATGACATAAATCCTTTTCATAAAATACCCATCTTTCAGAAAGAAACTACCAAAATACCTATTTTTTTCCAAGACTCGCGAAGACCTTGCGAGAAATAAAAATGCCAGAAGGTATGATGTTCATATCTTGCGACTTTTTTGTACTTAGGTTGTTGTTGTGTTGTTGTCATTGTATTATTGTTGACCTTGTTGTTGTTTTAGTTGTTGATGATGTGTTCTTGGTGCTTATTGAGAAAAAAGGAAAAAGAAACAGTGAAGATTATGGGTGTGAGTGGTGAGAGGAAGGAGATGAGTGGAGCCAACAACATAATGTCGTTTTAGAGGGTGGTTGAAGTGAGCGATCGCTCGGCGGCTCGAGACTCTCAAATTTCGATGCCCCCGTGTTTACCTCATATGTTATGAGTTATGATCAAATGAGAGAAAAGTTAAATTGAGAAAAAATAGAAAAAATCACAATTATACATTTCAGATGCACCTATAAAAATAGATGCATCTCCTTTTAAAATTTTTCTTTTTATTTAAAATATGTGACTAGAAATCATTCTTATTCTTTTCATTTTAGTTTTTCTTATCACTCTATCCCTTATAATATAGATATATATGTAGTTTTGTGTATGCGATAGAAATATAAATAGTTAGATTCTACATCTCTATCAAATGAGCCATTAGGTGATTTTTTTTTTTTTTTTTTTTTTTTTAGTAAGCTCTTATATGCTTAAATCATTTTGGGCTCATACGAAAGACATTTAGGGCCCGTTTGGTTCGTAAATTGGTTTAAGATTATGATTTAGATTTGTATTAAGAGAGAGAAAATTATTAAATAATATTAATAGTGTATTTGTTTTACTATAAATTAATTAGATTAAAATATAATATTTAAAAATAAGTCTTGAGAAAGAGACAAAAAAAATTGAAAAAACATGCGGTTGTAAAAATTACACATGTATGAAATAATTTTTTAGTTGTATGATTTGTCAAAAGTCACCATATTCGGTGGGGTTGAATTTGTGGGGTTCAAACCCATGTGTCTAGCATTAAATTAGTACCAAACGTTGGATTGAAGATTACTTTCATCCTAAACCTGGCAAAACCTATAAACCAAACTGCACCTTATTTCTTAATACAAACAAATAAGTAAATTTTGAATAAAAATGCAAAACCAATATGATGATTGAAAACTCAATCTTTTTTTTGGATAATCATGGTTTTACACCTTTTGGCCGACTAATAGTGGGGTTTTTAATCTTGACATGCATAAAATTTGTCATACAAATGGAGATTTGTCCAAAATAAAAAATAAAAAAAATGAGTGAAAGTAAATAACATTGAGTGTCTTATTTATAAAAAGTAAAACATCTACAAAGTTAAATAAAATTAAAGCTAGTGAAGTACTTCTTTATACACAACGTTTGTTGTGTAATTGCAATAGTTGCCGTATTTATCACAACACAACAGTTTTAGACCTTCATTTGAGGATTAATGTATTCAAAGTGTGAAATGGTATCCAAAAAGACACAAGTGAAATTTGTTTTGTTTGTTGACCAATTAGTGAATTACCCAACTTTTTTAAGTATGAATGATAGAAATTGATACGAACACGTTTTAAAGACATTAAACTGATAGCTATTTATCACAAGTAAGAAAGTTACAAAAAGTTAATTGCAAAGAAATAGCAAAGAAAAACACACTTATAAACGATAAAGTTTATTAATTCATTGAACTGATGATGTTGACTCGTCAAAGTTGAAATCATGCTTTCATATACTTTATCAACCTCTTCATGGGTAGGTGCAACTTGGTTCGGGAAGTCCAAAATGAACATATGCAGTCCAACCTAGAATATACAAAGCCATTTCAGTCAATAGCAGTGTTGTAAAAATCGGCCATGGCGGCCGATATGGCGGCGCCATGGCGGATTTCGGTGGTCCACCGCCACGATATTTCCCATATCGGTCTAACTTGGCGTTTTTGGTCAAAATCGGAGCTTGGCGGTCAAAATCGGTCAAAAATCGGCCTTGGCGGCGGTCGGTCAACGACGGTCAACGCCGGTCAACTTCAGATCTGGGTTTTTTTTTTTTCAGATTCACGCCGGTCAACGCCGTTTAACTTCAGATCTAGGGTTTTTTTTTTCATATTCACTTCAGATCTAGCCTAGATCTAGGGTTTTTTTTCATATTCCTTTATAATTTATGGTCACCGCCATGGCGCCGCCATGGCGGATTTCGGGGGTCGACCGCCACGGTACCGCCGAGCGATATTTACAACCTTGGTCAATAGTATAACGCATGAAACAACTCTTGTGTTTAGTTACATACGCACCAAGCCGCCAAGCATGTCTTTTTTTTATAATTTTTGGTACCAAAAATCAGACTTAAACATCTTACTGGTACAAAAATAAAGACCTGACCAAGCCATCATCCCCAAGTTTAAAGTGCACATGCCCATCAATTGGTGCTTTGGTGAAACGCCTTTTAACTTGCATACACATCTCGATCTCACTCCATTGCCTTATATTCTTTCAAAATAGTATAAGAAGAACGACCCCATTCATTGATCTACTTGCAGGTCATCCACAAAATTTGGTCATGGTTTTTACCGCTTTGTTGCAAATCTTCACTTTAACCATGTTATCAATTATCTATTAGCTTGTGTTGTTCCGATGATGTTTACAAACCTTTTTCGTGTCCTCTTATCTAATGCACCAGATGAAATGGTAAAAACATAGCTACTAATGAAATCAGTAAGTTGAATAGACAATCGATAGCAAACCACATAACTCAAACACTTTCATTGCATTTGACCAAGTTAAAAAAGTTACTCGTATTGATACATTCCTAAGTTACTGCGTCAAAACGGTTATAATCACGCATGCTACAAAACTTTATATCAGACTATGAACATTGTATGAGATATGTTAAACCAACTCAGAATTCAGGAACTCACGGTCCAATAATACTTTGCATGTCGAACGTTGTTGCACACAATATCTAACAATCAAAAAGGCAAGATTACGTTTTAGTTGTATATGATTTCCTATTACTATTTACCATTTAAACCACTTAATTAACTTTTTACACTACTTAATGGGGTGTTTTGGTAAGCCCATGCTAAATGCTTATGTATTTTCAAGTAGTGTTTATCACATGGATTAAGCTTATTAGCTTATTTGTCTTTGTAAATTTATGAGCCTTTCAAAATAAGCTTATTTGTCTCTACAACCAAAAATTTAAAGATATTACCAATATATATATTGTGACACAAAGTAAAAAAATTTGCTTATGTGATTGTACCCATAACTGGTGCTTGAATGTTTTTTTAACTAATGAATGATTGTACAATAGATTATAGATATCCAAAATAATCCGGAAAGTGAAAAATGATACTTACCAGAATACAGCCACATCTGCAATTATCAAAGGATTTCTTAGCGTTTGTGATTATTTAACTTGGTCAATGACTTGTTCATAGTTATCCCTTCTTGCTTGGAGGCCAAGTCCAAACAGTCTCTCGAGGTCCTAAAAATATACCAAATTCAAACGATAATTTAAACGACAAAATTGACATATCGGATAACCGATCATCAGTATTCAATTGCATACTAAATGAACACATTATATTTTGAAAGGTAATAGAATGATACAAATGCTATAGGCAAAATATGTTTAACATTAATCTACCTTCTTGTAAATGGAAAAAAATGTTAAATAGCTATACTTATTCTTCCGAAACTTCCAGTATAAAAATTAGTGTCTAGGCTTTTGTTAATACAAATATCGCATAAAAACGTTATTTATATTTTACGATCTTTGCTAAGTTTTGTTAACGACAAAGTGTAAACTTTAGTTTTTAGTAAAACATAATTTTAGTTTAAAGACTTGCATAATTAGACATTTGCTACATTTACATTTCATATAAAACACAACACTTTTTATATTTCTTAAAATAGAAAAACATTACATTTACATATTTCTTAATATAGTAAATGTTAACATCGCATCATGCATTTATAGTAAGTTTGTGTGTTTGACTTACCATAAGCTCTTACACATTTTTTGAAGCATTCTACTTTGATTCAATGTGTGTTTGACTAGAAATAAGTTGATGTGACTTTGGTTGGTTTGGAAAGATTTATTGCAAAATCTTCTGTCAGCCTGGCGGAACCTTGGAGGTACACGGGTGGAACCCATCTGAGGGTTCCGCCGTATCCGCCAGACCTGCTGAAGGTCTTGCTATAAATACCAAGCCATTTGTTAGAATTTTGCTTCATCAGTTCTCATTACATTTTACACACACACATTCATATCATTCATCTAACCCTTTAACATTTCATTTTGTGTGAAGTTTCTTTTGTAGCAAAGAAGTTCACAAGTTCATATAAAGTTACAAGTATTCAACACAACGTTGCAAGACTTGTTAGCTTAGCATCGTGTAGACTTTGTGTAGTTTACACTTCATTTGATTGTGTGTTTTCAGTTGTGATCGGTTAGTATTTTAGGTCTTAAAATACATAGTGTGACGGGAGTTGTTGTACCCTTGTAAAAGAATAACGGGAGTAGTTGTACCCTTGAAAAAGAACTCGACATCTAGCTTAGTGTCGGTAATCGTGTAAGCTACGTGTAAGGTTTTCTCCGCCGGTGAAAGGAGCTTGTTGACTAGTGAAAGCAACTCTCGAGTTGGATACTCGAGGCGTGGACGCAGGGCAAGGAAAAAGAGTCCTTGTAGCCGAACCACGATAAATACTCGTGTTGTGGTTTGATCATTTCTTTCTTTATACTTGCATGTTATATATTGTCTTTGTGTTCATATCTTTGATTAAACGGAAAGTTTCAAAAGATAATTAAACAAAAAACCGGTAAAACTATTCAACCCCCCTTCTAGTTTTCCACAGCTTTAAAACAGCCACTCCCTCCGTCCCACATTGACTGTCCAGTTTGACTTTTTAAAGTCTTTCTTTTTCAAATTTGACCTTATATATTTTTGTTTGTATTATATAATATTTGATAAAAATAATACCAATGAAAAGTACATTTAAAACCCAATCCATTCATATATTTTGCATCAAGTATTATATAACAAAAGAAAAAATAATTAAGGTTAAAGTTGTAAAGGAAAGACTTAAAAAGTCAAACATGAACAATAATTATGGGACGGAGGTAGTATATACTTATTCTCATATCCCATCTAAGTACATAAACTAAAAAAATGCTCAGTTGACTGTTACGAACTTTCAATTTTGTTTCCAATATGTACATTTAAACTTTTTTTTAACACAAAAGCTGTAATTCACCTATTTAACGCCCACTACTTTAAAACCACACATTCCAAAACATAGTTTACGACATTGTTTACCAAATAGTGAATGTTTAAATAGAGTATGAAAACAATTTTTTGTTCGTATTATTGTGGTCCTGAAATAGCAACACATATGGTCAAGTAAATCGTTATATAGTATGGTCTAAACTCTTTTGTTAGGCCATTAGACTTCTTTTTCCAATAACTACATACCATGTAGTCATGTACCAAACTCTCTTGTTAACTCAAAGATAAAATGTTGTACAAATGGCCAAAAAATTCTTAATTTTTTTAAATGATACAATATGGTCTAGTTACCTCATGGACACACAGAGCCATAGGCATTGAGCCGGTCGTCGTGCAAAAGTACCTGTGGTAAACAATGATGGTAACTAATGATTGGTATATGAAACACCTCTGGTAAACAACTCATGAGTGATGATGCTCCATCATCTCCATCCTACACATAATCAAGAACCACAAAATTCCCAAACTCATATTTAAGCGATTCATTGACATTATGCTTTTAACAAATAGGAACCAAAAATTTCAGATAAGTCTTACCATTTTGAATGGAGCTTTTCAAGTTAATATCAAGACTTTTACACTACAATAATCGTCAAAAAAAATCAATAAACCATCTTTATAGGTATATTCCATTTCAAATAAGAAATGTGAGGATTTGATTTTAAAACTTGATAAGAAAACCAACTTTTCATAAAAATAATGCATTGTCCAAACAAAATCATCATGAATTAGTTATTGGTTCCTGTTATTTCTCAAACGCATTCGTAATTCATTTCATTCATTGGTTGTATACGTGAAAAAGTTGGCACATGTTTTTCTTCATGTCTTAATGTTAGTATTATTTTGAAACAAAAGAAGTGGAGTTTGTTGTTAATGACAGCCCTTAGGGTTATCGTTAGCATTTCCCATTTATATATAAAAAAAATATTATTTGATAAAGTCATAATAAGGTATTTTATAAAGACTACAAGATCTTTAAAATTCTGTAAAAGTAACACACTTTGACAATTAGTGGATTTATCACCAAATGAAATCAGCCCACAATCATTTATCACTAACACAAAATATAAGCCCAATATAATTTTGTTTATGTCACTTGGTTCAAAACTATTACTTCTACCTAAATCTATTATATTTACTCACAACCTTAAACCTAAGTTCATCTCATAGCCACCACACTACCTCTATCTCATTTCTTTTCTTTAATAATGTACACTAAAAAAAACTTGCTTTTACTATTTCAATGTTTTTCTTGAACCAATTGTAAACACAAATTTGCTTTGATATGATAGCAAGATAGATGAACCAACCACCAATACCTCTTAAGTTTTTCTTTCGTGAAATCCCGAACCACAATCCCAAATAAAAAAAACATGAACCAGAAAGAGAAGGTTATTTTTGTTGTGGTTTTTTTTATTGATAAGTCTTTGATAAAGTCTTGGTAAGATTATTTATCATGAAAAACGTAGGTATTTGTTTTTCAAGATCTTTAATAAGGTATCAGGTAGGTGTTTGGTTGTTTATATTTCGTTTAAGATCGACGATGGGTTTTTGATTACCTTCGTAGATTTTATCTTGAATTATCAAGACTCGAGATTTTTTTTCCCCTTGTTCTTTTTGTTTTCGTTTAAAGACATGGATGGTACTATTGCTGCAGTCGCAAATGGTCACATTTAACGACAGGGATTGGACTTCAATCGTTACACAAAAAGTCATGTAGCTAACATAAGGGTTGTCGATGCAATGGTACTTGATGGATAGCACTGTTGCTGCAATCACATTTAATGATAAATGTGGATTCTGAAATTTATGAAGGACTGTTTCTAAAATGAAAGTTAATTTGAGGGACTATTTTTGCTGTAGATGAACAATGACTATCCTCACAAAGAATTAAAAAACATTTGTGCGTGAGAGATATGAAATGGGTTGTGTAGATTTATATGGTGGATGTAGTTACACAATTTTAATAATCATTATTGATAATAACGATTTTTAGAAGTTACACGTTTTTAATAATCATTGACCATGATATTTATTAGTTTTGGTGTTTTTATTTAATAGCAAAAGTAACACATTTTCTTTCATTTTAAGCAAGTGGGTTGTCCGAATTTTTTAAGCTTTCTGTCTTGATAATGTCCCAAATACATTATAAAATAGTATAAATGAGGACGTTATCAAGAGATTTCAGGATTCTTTGACTATTTGGTTTGAGAACTTTTTAAAGTAAAATCAAAACCGAAAACCGAACAAAACTTAAAGATAGACTAATGTAGACTTTCTAAGTGAAAGTATAATGTTGTTATTTGTATGGTTAATACTCTATCCGTCTTAAATTATATACTCTTATGTTTTGAAAATAAGTGTCCATTTTCATATTTTAAGCTTCAATTATAAAAAAGTTTTCAAAATATAATATGACATTTTTATTAATGCAAATACAACATTATTAACTAGTTTAGACCGTGAGCATATAATATAACAATTAATAATATTTCAATAACTTTTTTTTGAAGTTAAATATTGTGGTAATTCATATATCATGGTTTGTAATGTCAACGATTTTTCAATAAAATTATATTAAACTTTTATACTTATATAGTTATAATACCCGTGCACATGTGAGTTTTAACATAATTTTTTCGTTATGTATTAACATTGATTAATATTTTGTACAGATTTTTGTTGTAAGAAGGATTTGACTTTGTTTAACTCACATGATATTTAGGCATGTTTTGTTTAAATGTTAACTACTGATATCATATTCTAAACATTATGTGTGTTTAGTAGCATATAATGACCCATGAAAAAAAATATGTGGCGTTGTTATATGTAAAAATATGTGTCGTTGTTATATGTAAATCTAACTAGTGATATCATGTTCAAGACATTATTTGTCTTTAGTATCTCACAGTAACCCATGAGATCGTGCCTTTATTTTGATATTATATTCATATTAATAATAATTTTAGCCATATTTAATTTTTAATCCGTGAACGAACATGTTAAACTTATAAAAAGATATAACATGAGTCGTTACTAAATGCAAATAGATAAAAAGAATAACTTTCCAAAAATCCGTACTTAATCTTATAAATAGGAATAACATGAGTAGTTCATATATGTATAATCTTGTGTATTCATTTACATGTCACAGTAACTCGTACTTTCCTTTTTATATTTATAAGTTCGTGCAAATACATTAATTTAATATATACTGATAATAAAATTCATAAATAACAACACATATGTTGTATTTATTTTATAAAATATAAAGTATAAGGGGTATAAACTCTAGGGAGTATTTATTAAACTTATAAACTATTAAAAAACATACAAAATGATAAGTATACTTAAGTTCGCGTGATTTATTTAAAATTTAACAACTCAAGTTTTATTAAATACTTTTTTTTAACAAAATTGGCATTTGTGTTTTTATACATATTTATTTTGTTTGATATAATTTAGATGATTTTGACCAAAATGAAGCAAAGTTTGACTTTCATTGGTCAGTAAAAATGCTCAATGTTGCTAGGTAGGTTGAACTGTTCATTATTACTAGTCCAACTGAGTTTTACAATCTTATTTTTAATTTTTTTTTTCACATTTTGGAAATCTCTTACTCCCCCAGTATCAAAACTATCGTACACCAACAAAAAACAAACAATTTAAGAAAAAAATAAATTTATTAATGCTTTGAATTCTATAAAAGCAACAAAATGACAGTTTTATCTTTTGACAATTAATTAATGCTTTTATTTAATTTTGTGAATAATAATTTGGATTATGGGTGATATGATAAATTTATACAATTTCAATTTTTAGTAGTGGACAATTTTTTTAAAACAATAGAAAGAAAAGTGGACAATAATATTTGAAAGGAGGGAAAGGTAAAGGAAAAAAAAGATTAAAAAGTTAGCAAAAATATTTATGTTTTTGAGTTAAGGAAAAGAAAGTAACAATAAGTTTTTGTGTTATTGAGTTATGACGGAGAGAAAAAGATTTGGTCCATTTACAATTATTCATATTTAAAATGCTTAAAGTTCAATATATGAGGACACTTTTGTTATTTAACAAGTAAAAGCTTGGTTCTTCTATTTTCACTTATTTTTGGGTGAAAATTTTTAGCCCAAAATTTTCTTCCTTCTTTTATTTATTTATTTATTTAAGTTTCTTTTCATTTTCTCCTCAAAATTAAATTTGATGATATAGATTTTCGTACTACTAAACTAAGGGCATGTTTGTTTAATTTTTTCATTAAGTCATGTTAATTAACAGATGATTTAATGCAGACAACATCAGTTTTATTACTTAATATTTTCAGTCATATCTCTCTATTAAGTCACAAACAAACAATTTTAATATGACTTAATTAATTCAGTTTTTTTATATTAAGTCAATTAAGTCGAAATCAAACATCCTCTAAGATGGTGTAATGCAGACAACCTCAGTTTTATTACTTAATATTTTAAGTCATCTTTCTTTATTAAGTCACAAACAAACAGTTTTTGTATGACTTAATAAATTAAGTTTTTTTTCATATTAAGTCAATTAAGTCGTTTTCAAACACCACCTTAATTGACTTAGGTGGTGTTTGATTTTAACTTAATTGACTTAATATGAAAAACTTAATTTATTAAGTCATGTAAAAAATTGTTTGTTTTTCACTTAATCAAAAGAAATGACTTAAAATAATAAGTGATAAAAGTCAGAGGGCCTCCACATTAAGTCATCTGTTAATTAACACTACTTAATAAAAAAAAAATTAAGTCATAATGTTAATTAAAATGAATAAAAAATTAAACAAACAGTTCCTAACTTAGGTAGTGTTTGATAATAACTTAAAGAGTTTTAATTCATAAATAGATAGATTTATTAAGTCATTAATTGAGTGTTTGTTTGGTGCTTAATTTAAATGGATGACCTTTTAGAAAAAGTTATGAGAGTGATGGTCTCCATATTAAGTCATCACTTTTATCATACTTTTACATATTTACCCTAACACTTCTTAACCTCTAATTCAACACTTATTTTAAATAAAAAAGAGTATAACAATAATTTTTCTAATTCAGACACTTTATTCAACACACAAAACAAATAACAATTTATTTATCTACAAATAGACAGCATAACACTTTAATTTAACCGGAGTTAATAAGAAAACTAAACAAACATTCCTTAAAGGGGGTGGCAACCTTGCCTAACCATGCCTCAAGTTTTTATACCAACAACCAATCAAAATGTTCCACCTCATTTTTTGCCTAACCATGCCTAAACATTGATTTTAAGTGGCAACCATGCCTCAAGTTTGATTACAATGCACGCTTCTATTCATTTAATGTCAAACGGTCGAATGTTGCTTGTGCCGAATCGGTGTATTCTACCGCAAGGCCTGCCGAATTTGGCTTGCCGAATGGTTGGCAATGGGGTTTGCCGATCGGCAACGGCTGCCGAACCCTTTTTGCCGAAGGGTTGCCACCCCCCTAAGCTATCAAATTTGAGATATTGGGTTGGGCTTGTAAGTTAACCGACCTTAAACTCCAACCCCACAAAACACACACTAAAACACCACAAAAAACACACACAACCGGAAAAAAAAAACCATCATCAACCATGGCACCGAAAAAGATGGGAGTAAACAGCAAAGCCGAAGCAGCGCGTGCACGCAAATCCGCCACCGAATCAGAACGCAAAGAACAACAAGCTCGTGAGAAAGACGACCAATACTGGCAACAAGCCGAAGGCGCCAAGTCACGCGCCGCCAAGAAACGCGAAGAAGAATCCGAAAAGAAAGCCGAAGCCGCTGCGCGCAAAGCCGAGGCTCGCCGCTTAGCCGAACTCGAAGAAAAAGAGCTCGAAAAGTCTTTAAAAAAAGCGGATAAGAAAGCGAATAGGGTTTCGATCCCAGTTCCGAAAGTAACGGAAGCTGAATTGGTTAGGCGAAAAGAGGAGGAGGAAAAGGAGAGGGCGAAAAAAGCGGAGGAGGATAAGAAGCGAATGAGCCGTGTTTCGAAAGAAGAGGAGTATGAGAAAATGGTGGATGTGGAGAATAGGAATAGAGATGATTCGTTTATTGAGGCGCGGTCCGTTGAGGAGGCGATTGCGCAGATGTCGATTGCTGCGGATGCTTTGCCTGTTGATAAGCATCCTGAAAAGAGGCTTAAAGCTTCTTTTAAGGTACATTACTGCAAGTACAATTGTTATACTGTGGGACGAGTAAAGTAATCATGTATTAACCTTTTATGAATGTTGTTTTTATTGAGTTTGATATGGAGTGCATTTTGGATTAAACGAACTGCCATGTCTGTTTAATGCTTATTGAGGATGGAACATTTCTAGAAATTATAGTTTTGATTGTTATCGTAGTACAAATTGGATGTGTGATTGTTTGAAAAAGGTACTAACTCTACAATGAAAACCTCAATTACAGTTTCGGAGTGAGGATTTTTAATTGTGAATGTGATCTGTATATATATGATGTTTAATGAATTAGTATTTTTATGTTCAGCTAATGACTAAAAGTACTAAAATTTTAACTAGGTATACACAGGAAGCGTGGTTTATTTTTAATCAACAAAGTTATGCTTGTGTAAATAAATAGAATGTACATTTTAAACAAATACCAACGTGGTTTTACTCATTGATGTGGTATATTCTTGTTTATATATAATGAAGTTTGTTTGGGATCAATCAGAGAACTAATATCGCACCTTCAAACTAAATTACATACTCAGTTGAACTTAAAATACTGAACCAAACACGAGCAATTGGAACCCAAAAAATTGAATAAGAAATGGATTCTGGCCTGAAGGTTCTTTGTCATCCAGGAATAACTGTTTTTGCAGAATTGCCGTTCATACTTTCTTCTATTTGTATGAAACACAGTTCGAATCTGAGCCATGGTTATAGAGTGCTTTTAACCTTCCTATATATGTAAGGTGAATTTCCTTGTTAAAGGAACGTAATTTTGAGTCAAATAGAGGCTCGCCCTCCCCGGGTAACCTGAACAGGGAAAACCTCATCCGTTTTTATATTTACTTTGGTTAGAAACACTCAAGCATGATGATCAGATCATTGTTATGCTTGATATGTTACCCTTTCATGTATGTAGGAGTACTCTTGTGACTTTTCTTTGTCTTTATGACACCAGCCGTGCATAGTCTTTCTATACATGATATGACATAGTACTACATATACTTCCCTTTGCCAAACTATCAAGGGGGTATGTCTTGATTTTTTCTTTTGTCGGACTTTAAGCATGTCTGGCTGTTAGTAACTGGAAGGTGGATAATCACACCTTTCTTGCTTTATTCAAATTATGAATAGTGTTAGTGTCCATGTAATGCAAGTTTTAAAATGAATCTTTGTCACTTTGGTTGAGTGCTTTGGTAACATAAAAAAGTTACTTCTACACTATATCTGGATATTTGTGGTGTATATACCTTCCTGCTCATAGCATTTGCACCTGAACCTGTGTGTTTCATCATAAAGTTGGTTGGGTTGTGGGTTTAGAGAGTGTGCTTTATACTCCTCAACCATGTTCTCTGTTAGTTGGGCAAAAGCTATAAAAGCTACCTACCACACTTTTTGTCTCATGATTACAATAACAGAAGCTCGTCATGGAGTCCACATTTATAGCCAAAGAAATACCTTACCTATAAATATCATTTGAAGCTCCTCGCATTTGTTTAAAACCTAAGGCTATTAATAAACAACCAGCTTCTGCAAAACCTTGAAAAAGAAAAAATTATAAAAAAAAATTACCCAGTCATGAGTTAAACTTGTGCTCACTGGCTGCGTTTATGTTTTTATGTTGCCCTATGTGTTTATGCTTATGTTCGCCCTTGTCTTTTTTGTTTTGTGTTTATTTTTGTGATGGTACTTTTAGTCAAGCTGCGTAGCCTCATGTGTAAATATTTGCCTTTTTTTTTTCTAGGTCTATATAGCTCTTTACCTATACCTATCTTCGAACTTCGCTGCGCCCATAAGATATAGAATTATATTTGCTATTAGGCCAAATTTCTTATGAGCCTATGCTTTTTTGTGTTTTGTAGCAAGCGTTTAGGAGCGTTTTGAAGCAACTAGCATATTAGCATCTAGCGGTTAACGTTTTACACAAAATGCTTGTTTTGCACAAAATGCTCTCTTGGAAACAAGCAACGAGCATTCCTATTTTTTCTTCCTGCTCTGAGTTACTGCTTGCTTCTTGCTGCCGCTATCTTTGCCAAACATACCCTTTATGTTCCCTATGCTTGTGTGCTTTTATGCTTATATGTTTATATGCTTATGTATACCCCGTTTTCCTATATGCCTTATCTTCCTCGTGCACCCGATCTTATGTGTTTTTCAAATTCTATGCTCTCATGCGTCGAATGCTTATATGTCTTCTAATTTAAGTTTTTTGATGGTATCTTTCTTTAGCATTTTATGATGGTATGTATTTTAACACTCAAACATTTCACTTATATTTTGAGCACATTCTACCTCCCCCATACCTCGCCCTGGCGGGGTTGGGTATGGTTGTTGTTGTTGCCCTTGTTTAATTGTTGAATTGTTTATTGCAGGCTTTTGAAGAAGCTGAGCTCCCAAAGCTGAAAGCCGAGAAACCTGGACTCACTCATACACAGTACAAGGACATGATCTGGAAGATATGGAAAAAATCCCCAGATAATCCACTCAACCAGGTAATATGATTTCATTTCTGTTTTATATTGTAGTAGTTTGTTTTTTCCACTTATGAGAATGCGTTCATGATGCGTTCTTGGATAGCAAATCTATGACAAAGTTTGTTCCAATCTATAGGTGGTTAGTTATTTTAGTAATTTGGTGTGTTTGTAGTAGCATCAGTGGTGCTAATTATGTTAGTGGTGAGGTAGTTTCACAAACCTATCAAGTCTTTACTGGATGGAACAAATATAAAATCTTGTGGGTTAAACTTGTCTATTTAGAGAGTTGTTTGCAAGCTTGTATCAAATATTCAAATGAGTTACCATCTCGAGTTACCATCAGGATGGGTTCTGTTATTTTAACTCCCTTATGTTAGGCTGGTGTTAGAGCGAGAACCAAAGAGAACAAAAACACAGCTTTTGTGTCTTTCTTTCTAATAAGCAATTATGTGCAAATAGCTGTTTTTAGTTTTGGTGGTTCTTTTGAGTTATGACCATTGGAATATGTTGATGGAGAATTCTTAACGGTCAAAGATTATGGACATATTTGAAAACCCATTGTTTTTGGAAAATAATTATGAATACAACTACACCTAGCTTGATGGCCTTGTTTTAGTCCTTAAAGAGGAGCTTTATGCTCATTTTCAACCAAGATGTAGGCAACAGGTTGATCAATGAATACCACCAAAGCCAGTTTTATGTTCAATTGAAAAATAAGCCAACATTTTATTGCTGCCAATGCAAATCACTACTTTAAAAGTCCCATGTCTTGCAACTGGAGTAAATACTTTCGTGTATCCTACACCATATTCTTCTTTTATACCCCTTAAACACCGGTCGTCTCTTATACTTGTCGACATCACCATCTCCTTGAGCTTTGATATGTAGACCACTGACACTGATAGCTTTGTATCCCTGTGGAAGAAGATCGGTTAGTTCCCACATATCGGTTTTTTCAATGGCTTAAATTTCTGCATCCGTCGCCATGTTTCATTTTGTTTCTTTAATTGCATTCACTACTTGGTTCACAATCTGCAAATAATGCGAAAAAGGTAATGATTATCTTTATAGGCAGTAACAGTGAACCACTATCAACAAATTAATTGCTATCAATCATTTTTCTTTAGGATATTGAGATCTATGTTGTCCGCCAAAAACACACTCTTCACAAACTTGAGATATAATCACAATATTCTTCCTTTTTGAAGGAAGTTAAAACCAATGAAATTCGAGTGGCCATATCGACAACGTCACAACACCATTACCATGAAGGATCTTTCCCTTCTGACATCAAACGCGGTTAAACAGTCACATCTGCACATGATCAAATACTTACAACTTTCCCTTATGCGATCCTAAATCTCACAGTTATAATCTTCAAGAATGATTATCTTTTTTAATGATTTGACGAGCACTTATAAAGTCTCTTTTCACATGAGCAAAAGCTAACTATTGAATGAAAGTTTTCATATTGAAAAGAGAAGATTTACTTCCACACATATGATTATTACATTCAAAGATTTAGGCATGGCAATTTTCAACCCATATACCTTGAAATGGATCGGTTATGTTTTGCTTCCACAGGGCAAAGGGTAATAAAAGGCTTATTTAAAGATAAAATAGGTCAAATGACTCAAAGGGTCAAACATGCCAAAATTCCCAAATGTGATCACTGAGTGTAAACCTGTGATCAGTTTGCGAGGTTTTAGACCAGTTCTAACCACTATGGAAGACCTAAATTGACTGCAAGTTTGCAACCCAGGCATGCTTTACATTTGTGTGCTCTTTACTCAAATAGTGTTAGAAACTGTGGCGTAAACAAATAGCACGCCCTTCCACTAAAACTTAATCTTCTGAATGTTGTGTTTTCGTTTGATTACATTTTTTTTCCTGCTCTCGCCTAGTTGTAATTTTAGTTCCCATAACGTTGGATTATTAAAATTCAACCTTGGATCTTTGTGGTTCTTGATCTATGTATAATTTGTTGTCAAAACACGAAACTAGAATGAGTATCCATATTATATACAGTACATGCTTGGTTTTGGAAATTCAATATGCTAAGGAGTATCGTCTGTTTTTCTTATTCATCGTTATGATATAGAATCACATTATATCTTTATAATGGATTGGCACATGACACTCTTTCTATATCAGGTGCCCGAGAAATAGGCTGCAGGACTTCAATCGAGATGCTATGTGTACTCTACCCTCCGAGAAAAGATTTATAGAGTGATATTGCACTTTCATGTATAGGTGATCATCACATACAAGGTAACACCTAAATTGTAGGTTTGGAGCCCCTTCATGTTATCTAAACCTGGTATGGTATTGTGTGGTTTGAACTTTAAAGTCATATCGTTCTCTAAAACAAATACTAATAAATAGTAGCTCTTGAAATAAATATTCTTTGTGCTTTGGTAGAACAGTGTTTTGTGTTTAAAAATCCAGGCGTTGGTGAGTTGGAGGTAATTTCTGCTTCTTTTTTTTTGGTGTATCCTGACCAGCCGGCATATTTTCAGTAATATGACAAGTATTTCGGGTATTGTAGAATGCTCAAATTGGCATCTTCGTTCAAAACATGCATATTCAGTATTCAGATAGTAACATTATGTACATTGAACAAGGTTCTTAACTGTTTTCTTCTTTGTCATGTTTTCTAAGTGAACTTGGTTTGCGTACGTTGAACAAGGTTCTGTTTTCTTCTGTCATGTTTTCAAAGTGAAGTTATTTGTGACTATGATTTGAGAAATTGCATCCATCAATCACGTCTGCCTTCAATAATCTTGCGACTCATGTGAATTAAAGTCATTTACCAAATTCTATCTCATGGAGGGATTTGGATAGCTGTAAGGGGAAAATTGAACCTATAAAAGCACCACGCAATTTCTAGCGTCATCCGTGTCAATGTGATGTGTTCTTCAATCAAATGTTTGTCCGTTTAAGTCTTAACAGGGACACGTGCGCCGTGCTATTTAATTTAAGAGAAATGCTAGACCAACTTACAAAATTCACACAAAAAAGTCACTCATTGACGTTACAACGAGTGATTGGTTTAATAAAAGAGAGGAGAGATAAATTGTTAAAAAAATGCTCAGATACGTCAGTGAGTGGATTTTTTTGTGTGAATTTTGTGAGTGGGTTTAGCATCGTAGAAACAAAAGTTTATCTTACTACTATTCTTATTAGTTTTGTTTGTTCCAAAATAAGTACTCTTATCAATTTTCAAGTTTTAACCAATTAAAACATTTATTAAAGATAAATGTGATTTGACAACGATTTTTATAAAATTGTATAGCATATTTACAGTGGCCACTTGTTATGAGACGAGATAGAGTAACAAATATTTCACGGATAAGAGTATTTGAATAAGTATGCCATATGAACCGCTTGCTATGACATTTTATCGAACTTAAACCAAAAAACAGGTTGTTATAACACGCTTACTGACTAGTTTGGTTATTCAGTTTATTTATCAAGTATGTTATAGGCATGAATGTAAGGTAAAATATATTATTAATCATACATCCAAAGTTGCTAAATTAACTCCTATGGAATGCTACATCCTAATGGTGTAAAGCCATTAAGCGCCTAAAGACTCCCAAAAAAAAAAAAAAAAAAAAAAAAAAAAAAAAAAAAAAAAAAAAAAAGGTCAGTTTCATAATTGATCTAGTGGTATGTGAGTTCCCATCAACCTAAGATTGGGCACACGAGTGACCTCAAACGACATTCATTTTGCCTGTCACATCAGCTTTCTCTCTCTAGCGACCTATAGACGACTTTTTACTACACTAAAGCGACCTTCATCTATTTGTATATTTTTTTTCAACTAACAAAATTTAATTTCATTACACGTTACTCCCTCTGTCCTATTTTATAAGTCCATGTTTGAAAAGTCAAAGTCTGTTTTCTCAAATTTTGACCGTAATTATTTTTTTCGTGTTGTATAATACTTGATAGAAGTATACCAATGAAAGTACATTTAAAACACAAATCAATTTATATATTTTGTATTAATTATTATATAACACGAAAAAAAATAATTACGGTCAAACTCTTAAGAAAAAGACTTTGACTTTTCAAACATGGACTTATAAAATGGGACGGAGGGAGTATTTTTTACTCAAAAAGACCAAATTTACAAATAATATTTAAAAAAAAAATTACAAAACTATAATAATAATAATAATAATAATAATAATAATAATAATAATAATAATAATAATAATAATAATAATAATAATAATAATAATAATAATTCTCTATGCGCACATGCTCCCCTAGGGTTTTTGAACGTGCTCACGTTGCTTTTGATGCGGCACTACGTTCTTCTTTGGAACGTATTGTTATTGCATCTGGGCCTGGATTTAGTGACTGACAATAGAGGCTGGCTGCCCTGCCATTTGCATTTGGGGGACTTGGAGTATATTCAGCAGGGGATGCCTTGAACTATGCTTTCCTTGCGTCTAGACTCCAATATGCAAATTACAGAATAAGCTCTTCAAACATTCTCATATTGTAACCTCTAGCCCCTCCTTTGATGAGGCCTTGTGCGCTTTTAATGCGAAAACGGAGACTAACCTTCTGAGTAACCCGAATGAGATTGCTTCCCCTAAACTCATGAAGAAATTGGCAGATATATATTTCAAACGTGTTACCCAAATGGTTGAATCCACATTTTGCTTATCTCCCCGACAAATGGCACTTTGGGGGTCGCAAAAGGAGGACTACACTTCAGACTGGCTTAGGGTGGTCCCGATATCTGGGCTTGGACAGACTATGAATGCCAGAACTTACAGGTGCATATTATGTTATCGGCTAGGCATCCCCCTCTTCTCTGCTCAAGTGCCGTGCTCAGCGTGCTCCAAGGCTTTCACTGGGGATATCTATGGAGACCACGCTATATCGTGTACTGGTACTTTTGGTGTTAAACACCAACACAACATGGTGCGTGATACTTTGCTTGACATCTGTTGTCAATATGGGGTCTCGGCTCGTAAAGAGGTCGATATTAGGGGGGGGGGGGGGGGGTAGGTCTTAAGGCCAACAGATATTTTGCTCTATTCTTGGGATAGGGGAAAAGATGCGTGTGTTGATTTAACCGGTCGTCCCCCCTCACGCGTGTTAAGTACGGAGCTAAATGTGCGAACATGGGATATGGGTTTATCACATTCTCATTTTCCTTTTTGGGGGAACTTGATACAGATGCGGTGACCTTACTCAAGCGGATCCAGAAGTTCTCTATAACTCAAGATATTGGGGCGCATGCTGCAACTCATATCTTCAGTAGGATTAGTTTTGCTATTGCTAAAGGTGTGAGGCTCAGATAATCTCAAGGCTCCCCACTAATTTCTTGTAATCCTATGATTTTGTTTCTAATGAAAAGGATGTGTTTATAATAATAATAATAATAATAATAATAATAATAATAATAATAATAATAATAATAATAATAACAGTCGCAACCTAAAAAAAATTACAACACACAATTACCAAAAATAAAACCCTTAACTTCATTTTCAACGTTCAACACACATACTACAGACACTGCACACACACTGAAAACACACACAAAAAAAATTAAAAAAAAAAAAAAAAGAAAAGAAAAAAAAAAGTGGGAAAGTTTTGTTGTTTTGTGTTTGTGTTAATCTATCATCCTCTCGGCCAACTCTCTCTTCTGACCAACATCGACCGACACAACCACACCAAGACCGACTAACTGGCGACCTTGGTGCAGATAGTCTAAAGGTTGTGGGTTCAAACCTCTCTAAAAGATAGGTGGTATAAATGTGAAAAAAATTGCCGTTCTAAAAATAAAAAATAAATAATAATAATAATAATAATAATAATAATAATAATAATAATAATAATAATAATAATAATAAAAAAGGGGAAAAAAGAAGGTCAAGTCCAAGAATCCAAGATAGCAAGAAAAAAATTCCAAGGTAGTACGTATGTTCATGAGACCGTTCGGTCTTTGGTAGGTTTTAATCCTTCATTGTAACTAGATAAAACATTTGTTAGACGATGAAAACCCTGTTGGTTATGATGTTTATTGAGTCACAATATTTGGATGTTCAGTAGCGGAGCCAGACTATAAATTGTAGGAGGGTTAAAACCAATGTTGCAAAAATCGTGAATTGGTACTGAGGCGGTCGAGGGCCGATTACCTTGGAAATCCCTACAAGTTCCAGGGCCGATTACCGATTAATCGCCGATTAATCGGCCGATTTTTGCAACACTGGTTAAAACTGTAAATCTCATGATTTAATAGGGCAAAAAATGTAATTTATATTTTTCATCATGTAAAACACAGTAAAAATACATTTTGACAATAAAACAAGATTAAAAAGGCAAGCATCTCAAATATTTTTGCATGAAAATACAATTAGCCATTTTAAGACTACTCACAGTAAGGCGACCCAATCCCCTTCTTTTTCCCTGCCACGTCAGCTGTCTCTCTCCAACAACCTGCAGGCGATTGGGTGCCCCAGTAAGGGCGAAAAGTAACACCAAATGGTAATATGGAATATGGATAAAAAAGTAACACCAAATGGAAATGAGAATCGGTCGTGTAGGCGACCTATTTCGTTATTTTCCTCCCTCGACCGACAACCCACAGAAACCACGATCGACACAAATCGATCGCCACACTCGGTCGACTACTCCTTCTGTGAGTAGCCTAAGATCTTGAATGCATTGCAGTTAAGGCAAGCATCTTTCTATTTTGATTTAGCCATTTTCTAAAGCAACATTAGATAGGAGATATTCCGAAAAAACCATAAATGAACTCTAAAAAATGGATACAATTTTGCGTGTGCAGGGAGGGATGGATCCAAAAGACCATATAGATTAGAAAAAGAAAAAAAAAAAAAAAGATCCATGGGTACAGATCCGTCGTGGTCTATTTGATCCTATCTTCTTGCCTATTTGAGCAAGCCTTATGCGTTCATTTTTACTCACCCCCTGCAAACATATTTCCAGCATATCATTACATTCTCATACACTATTTTCTTTGATCATTATCTTGTTTTATATTCATCAAAGTGATCCATTTTAGTAATCCATTCCTCTAGCAAGGGAAGAACACAATAAGTTAACAAGTCTTTTGTGTTATAGTTGTTAGTTTTGTATTTGCAACCTTATTGTGTTATTAATTTATTATATTCCACTACGATACTTCAAAGTTTATAAACACCACCATACATCAAATATAGATAGTTATGTTAGAATTTGTCCTAAAAATACATAGAGAAAAATGTTGGTTCTATCTAAACTAAGACTCGATATTTAGCTTTGTATCATTAAAAGTTTGGGTGACGTTGTATGGTTTTCTCCGTCAAAAAGGAAGTTTGTTGACATAGTGAAGTAACTCTCGAGTTGAAAACTCGGGGAGTAGAGTAGAGCGATGAGGACTTTCATTACCGAACCACTGTAAATCTCTTGTGTTTGATTTGATCATTCTTTATTACTTTCTTGTCTTGCATTTCATTTACTTTTATGTATTATCATTGCTTGGGTTCACAATAAGTTTCGAAACTAAAACTTTAAAACCATAAAACAATTCAACTCTCATTTTGATTTTCTTCAGTCAAGCAAAGCATGAAGCTAGAAAAAACCCAAAGAAAAGTCAGGTCTTTGCCTGAATAAACACGAAGAAAAAAAACCGGTTTTGGTCTTTGGTGGGGCTAAATCTGGCCAGAGCTTTGTTTGGCTGGTCTAGCACGGTCTTTTAATCCAAACCGCACTGTGCCCCTCTAGCATTGACCACGTCTATTTCGAACTACTACTGTTGGCGTATTTAAGTTATCTTTTTCTCCCAAATTTTTAATTTTTTACACCCTCTTTGGTTGTTCTTGCAATAAATGGGCCACTTTCTTTAAATTTAAGCTTCTAATATTTCAAAACTAAAATCAAATTAAAACTTATATAAATCTTGTCAAATACGTATAAATTAATTACAGCATATCAGTGAGAAAATTATTATTGTTGTTGTGATAAGTGACAAGTAGAAAATAGTACTACATTAATTTATAAAAGCACAACATTATACTAAATGATTTTATTTTATTTATTTATTTATTTTTTATCACAAATACGGTGGTTTAAAAATAGGTCTAAAGAATTATGAAGAGCCAAAATTTTATGTAAAATGATGAATAATCATTACAAATTTACGTTGGCATGATAAAGCTAGTATTTTGAAGAGGTTTGTAACTATTAAGGGGGTGTTTGGCATTGCTTATTGAAAGTAGATTATGCGTTTTGGAAACGATAATCAAATAATCAGCTGTTAAAAAATGTTGTTATAAAAGTAGTGTTTGGATTTGATTATTCTGTTTGATATTGCAATACGTAACAATTTAAAAGTAACATATCAATTGAAATACTCTTTTGAAACAAAAAAAAAAAAAAAAAAAAAAAAAAAAAAAAAAAAAAAAAAAAAAAAAACTCTTTATCCATAAACAAATAATCTATAATTTACTACCAAGACCGTAAAAACATTCAAAAAGTCATCAGCCACAAAAATAAATCATTCAAAAATCTCTATGAATCAAAATGATTAGTACACAAATTATACAAATTTACTATTGATCATCACCAATTCAACAACCGAATTGTTTGTGGTCAACATCACTCGAGTGAAGTTATCTAATAGAGTAAGGGTGTGTTTGTTTCATTTAGATGTTTTATGTCTGAATCTGACTACCACATCTTACTAGTAAGAGATGGCCAGAATGTCTAAATTTAAACGAAATAATGTTGTTTGTTTTTGTATAATTGTCCGAATGATTTTAAGTGCTCGTTTCTGCAATTTATTTAAGTAACTTATGTAAATATGAAACAAGACTTTCTATTATAAATATAACATAGTTAATAAACCATCAAATATATTATATTAACACGAGTCTTCAATCTTTCTTATCCAGTAAGAGGCAGTAAGACAAGTCTCTTACCTCTTAGTGAGTAAGATGTTATATGTCTTAATAGGTCTGACTCAAAAGAAAAAAAACAAACAAACAAAACGTCTGCCCACCTCTTAATGGTAAGAGTAAGAGGGCTAGTAAGATTTTTTTTAAGAAAACAAACACACCCTACGAAAAAAAGATTAATGGGGAATGATGGAATGTAACATGTGGAGTTGCTAAGAAGAAAATGAGGTTTATGAGTTGCTTTTGTTACAAGTACGCATCAATACTCGTGGTTGAAGGTTATTGTATGGTTAATATGGTAATCTCTCCTGTTAGAGAAAATCACGTTTCCAAAAAGCATGTGTGTACCTGCTTTTCTGAAACCACGTTTTAAGATGGCCAAAACGCAAAAATTCGATTATCAGTTTGTGTTTGCCAAACGCAATAATTAGATCATTTGATCTATATCACAATCCCAAACACCCCTAAGAGCTTTATCTCCCAAACACCCCCTAAAAGCTTTATCTATAGTGTGATAAGTTTGTGATATAAAAGTGTTAGTAAATTAATGACAGTGTATGAGGTGACAATTTTATAAATCTCTTAATAGCTGCATTGTAGTATTGTTGTTAGAGAGTTATTATTTTACTAAGAAAAAACAAGAAAAACTTGGCTTGAAACACTTGAAAAATAAATAAATTTGATAGTCAATTTCACTCTAATAAATCAAAGAAAAAACACGAAAACTAAGCTTAAAACACTTGAAATAATAAATGATTATATCGAATTTGAGACAATTAAAAAAAAATAAATTGCTGTATTATGTCATTGAAGTACATTAAGTACATATTCTTTAAATGTGTAAAAAAAAATGAAGTGTTGCAAAGAATTTTGGTATTGAACGCTATTGCGACATGTTATTGTCTTTTCCCGACAGCCTGGCCACAAAGAAGGGCGTTTTCGGGTAGAGGGTACTCGTCTCTTGGTGACATCACCGGGGAATAAACACGAAGATAGAATTGTTCCCCAAGATACCGTCGAACCCAAAACTCGTTCCTGATGTTCCACATTCCCACATTGTCAAGGGCTACGTATATTGCTGCCCACGATTTCGGATATACCTACATTCAGAAAATTCGACAACTTTAGTCCGGTGTACAAATGATAAATGCATGTTTTCCTAATGGGACTAATAGTGACACCAAAGAGAGTTTCCCGATAATTTACTAAATGTTGCGAAAGAATCGAACCTGAACAGTAGAACGGAAGACTGCATCTACAAGATTGTAATCATTTCGACTCGTATTGCTCCATCGGCCTTGATCCATGCTGTGTATAAGAAAAAAAGTTTTTAGCGACAAAATAAGTGGCGTCGCGAAGCCTAAAATCATAAAGCTAAATTTTGTTGCAAATTAATTTAAAGCGTGAGAAAACACCTACCCAACAACAAAGAAATTGTATCCATCAAGATGCCAGCTTTGGATAATATTTTCTTGATTCTCAAACACTATCTCGATAAAATCTCGAAAATCGGCACCCATAACCGAAGTGTCGAGATAGGGGGCATTACCCGAGGGTTGGTCAGGAATGCTCCCTACCTTAAAAACTCCACTAATGTTGAAGTAATCCGCCAGCTTAAGAGGCGTATCAGCAGCGACAAATGACACACCGTTAACATTGTATCGTTGCTTTCGATCTATTATCGATGCAGCACCATTTATTATTATTGTTCGGGTTAGGTTAATCTGTCCATAATGATATGACCCTTGTGGGTTCGGCCTCGGTCCACTAGCAGTCAAGTTAGTCCTGCAAAAAAATTACAAACAATCAAAACCCGACACAAGAACATGTCGAGACATATATGCTATTTGTCATGAAAGATATTATTTTTTTACCTGATGGATCTAGCTTGGTTTAGCGACCAAGTAATGTCATTGTCGGGAGGGGGTGGAGGTGTGCCAGATACCGCTTTTTGGGAGTTGGTATAACGAAGAATTCCGGTGGTGTTAAGTGTCGAATTACCAAAACGAGAGGAAACCGCAATGTAGTAATCTTGAGGTGGTTGATCAGCAGTGACCAAAACCGAGTAAGATTGTCCAACATGAATATCGAGTGATGATAAAGATATTTGGACCGTGTGAGTCCCCTCGACTTCGACAAGTTTCATCGAGTGACCTTCGATTCTGAAGTTTAATGTGTTTTGTAGGCCAACATTTGATATCCTTAGCCTATATGTTTTACCTGAAATAATCAGTTAAGTTTTGTTAAGTATTTTAGTTGTACTTGGTGAGAAACAAAAGTATAGTACACATTAAAGATGTGCAATACTAAACAATGTACCTTGCTCGACATTATATGACACACCACCATCACCACGGCCATTGATCAAAACTCCGTCGGGAAATGGAAGCCTCCATCCGAGATCCAAAATTTTTTCGAGTCTCTAAAGCACATAAAAAAATGTTTTTAGTCGAGATACGTTATTGCGAAATTGGTTAGATGTGACATGTCAAAAGGTACGTTTAGTTACCGTGTGATTTGTTGTGTACCAGTCACCGATAAGAATAGAGTAATCATCAGCTGGTTCAGGAAAGGGGACGGGAATACGGGGCCTACTCAAGATTTTGATGGCCCCAAATCCACCGGCCGCCTTTTGAAACCCAAGGGAGGGGAAATAGTAAAAGCTTCCGATTTGATCTTTAACTTGTAACTTGTACGTAAAGTTTTGTCCAGATGGGATCGGGCAAGTTGTCCCGTAGACTCCGTCTTGATACGAATTCCGTCTTTGTTGTACTCCATTCCTATGTTAAGAAACACAACAAATCACATTGTTAGGATCAATATTCTCGGTGTTTTGCGCCGAATCATGTGTGATTCTGTTTCTATGTTTTTTTGTTAGTTTAGGAAACCTAATAAAACCAAGAGCGAAAATAAGAAATAGTCCAAATGTAACACAATTAGAAACTAATTTAAAATATTTGATTGTCATGATCAGTCTTTTTGTTAATAAAAATCATAATCAATTAACGCGGAATAAGGAATATTAATAGAATGTTCACATCATTATTCTTAATGTTCACACTTCATTGAATTAGTAATTGCAATTTTTTCGCTAGCGTGTTCATGCATATCTCATACATTATGCATTAAATCATGCACATCTTAGTGAAAACTTTTGTGTACATTTTCATGAAACCTTGTAGTTCATACTTGAAAAAACTTTGTAAGAGATCAATTACCATGAAATAAGAAAAGGCTCAGGCAGATTATTGAAGACATTGATAATGAGATTATCGTTCGTTACTGAATATATTTCAGGCCCCGGAAACTGCCCGTTTATCAAAATTCCCTACAAAACGAGACACATGCAATAACGTCATCTCCATGAACAAAATTACATAATCCAATACGTTGATCATCCACGATCATTAGATTTTAAGATCTCAATAGATACTAATCGAGTCAAAAACTTATAATCATGCATAAAGAATTATAATCAAGATTTATGAAATATTTTTACCTGTTGACGAATACCCATAGGGTATATGTCTCCATATGTAACATTCCATGTAAAATATCGATACGGGTCTTCTGCATTAACGATTGAAACAAGACAAAGAAGAACACACAAATATAATCCGGTTGGTTTTTGCATTTTTATGAAAATGATTTGATGAGAAGAGATAGAGAGTGAGAGAGTTAAGTTTTGATATTGCATGAAGTTGAAGAATTAGTGTTTATATAGGACTCGTATACGTTAACGAGTTTATATGCACATGGACCCACTTGTCTAGCTGTGTGTGTAAAATGAACCATCATATACGGTTTCTTATGTTAATCTTTTCCTAAATTCTAAAATATAGTATCAATTCAAATCAATCATGATTAAAATATAATAATTAAAAAAATAAAAAAAATAAATAAATAAAATAAAAAAAAGTTAGGGTATATTGAAATAGTCCAAAGATAAAACTAATCGAACTAAAAGACAATTCGGTTTGAATAACTACTCAAATCAGATTAGTTATTATCGGAGCTATGGTTTTAATTTACACAAAGGCGAATATTCACATATCCATATATACCATTCTTGGTCTAATAAACATGTCGGAAACTTGAATCCACAACTTATTCGAGAATATAAACCCATAATGATATCGTTTTGTCATATGAACAAAAAATGAGAACGGTTTAGATTTTTGCGCAAGAACACAAAAATAAACATAGCTAGTCGATCCCGATTCAGATTCGGTCAAGTGATACACATTATTTAGAAAGAAGAAAAGACATAAAAAAAAAAAAAAAAAAAAAAAAAAAGGAAAATAGATAAATCTTGTTATATAATAGTAAGTTTCAAGACACCACATTTGGCATTTGCGTACGCAATGGTAGCAAAAAGGGTTTTGCCTTTTCAATCTAGCAAAAGTTTTCTTCTAAAATTCACATGTAATGGAGTATTATAATTATTAGACATTCATACCCAATTAACTATTCTTTTTCCCTAAAACTGTTGGACAACAGCCAACCTCATTCTTTACTAATACGGCATTACTACATGCATATATATGTGCCTTTTCGACATATATTATTCCTTAAGCGTAATCAGTTGCATTAATTTTGATTCGAAAGTGTTATACATTTTACTCACATAGGAAATGTGTTCTTTTACAAAACGAAAAAGAGTTTTCCTTTATTCGGTCACTTTGGTCAATTAAATCTGATTGTCATAAAACAAGTAAGTTTAATGTAGAACGTATCTAAAACGCAAGGACATGTACTAAAGGAGACATATCATGACTGATCATCACACTTATTCAAAGATATAGATAAAAATTTACTCCCTCTCCATCTCATAATTAATGTCTAAGTGTTAATTATTGAAATTTTTAGTTTTCAACTTTGATTTTAAATATTTTTACTTGTGTTATATATATATTAATTGATACAAAATATAAGAATAAATTGAGTTTTAAATGTATTTCATTGATATAATTTTATCAAGTATTATAACATAAATTAAAATCATTATACTATATGCATCAAAAACTTACCAAGGATATATATGTAATTATTTATCTTTGGATCGATATATATGCAATTCCTCCTAATATTGTCAAAGTTGTAAAACTAGACAATAATTATGGACGAAGGTAGTACGTGATACTATCATCTATATTTGTATTCAAAATAATATATACTGAAATCAATTAGGTCCATCATCGTTACACATCTCTAATAATATTCACTGTTTTAAAACTTGATTTAACCCGATGATTGAATCGAAAACTGATTTTGTTAGTGGAATTTGGTTTCGGGCAAAAAAAATTATTTTATCAGTAGTCAAACCGTGAACCGGAAACTCTGTCATGTTAATCAACAAACCAGATTTTAAAACATTGTTAATATCATTACCCTAATTGAAATTATGTTATGTATCAATCATCAATTTGAGTCATAATAAATGTGCAACAAACTTTAAAGTTGTGTATATCAAGTTTTAAAACTTGACATCTATCTATAATTATCATAAACGTGTTTATATGAACAAAACACTGAATTACTATAAATTATTATACTCATAATAGCCATACCGCCCGTACGGTCTATACAAAGTACTATTAAAAAATTAAAATGCTAATTGCCTAGACCATAAATATTAACAAAATTATAATAAGCATTATACAGATCTATATTCTTTTTATGAAATTTAACGTAACAAGCTAGTATTCATAACCCTAAACTAACGCTAACGCGTAGCATCCGTGATTACAGACGACGAGATACACGGGAAATCCCATGTGTCCATTCTTTATACAGCTCAGACAATTAATCCTGACCGTCCAAATTGTCATGCAGCATCTTTTACGTGTTTTCTTTTTGTGGGACCGGACAGAATCAACGGTTGAGATGATTCTACCAACTTGCTATGATTGTACGCGTTAAACAGCTAATAATTTTGCATGTATTATTTGTTACGAAGTATTCAAGACGGCGTTTGACGGCCGCAAAATATACATGTTCTTTATGGACTTCTAATCATTTTTATATCATTACTTTAGTGGGGTTGACTTATGTATTGTTTATAGTTTCTAAATTAAAAGTTGAAACGTAAAATATTGATTTCTCTTTGGTTGTAGTGTGAAAAAGAAGACTAACATGTGCATTTGTTTCATATATGTAGTACAGTATTCATTTTCGACTCGTGTTGCTCCATTGGCCTTCACCACCATTACATGCGGAGATAGATGCATTTATGTAGTTGCTAGAACTAATGATATCCAACTTGCGTTGCTTGTTAAAGTGCTTATATGTTTAAGGTTTAACGTTTTGGGTAAACCTGTTTGTATGCTTATTTTTAAGATGATATCTACTTATTTTAATTTCAAGCAGATCATTAGCTTTAAATAAGCAATCTCAATTCCCAAAACAACCCCCGACAAAACCATAAACATCTTTCAAATATTGTTAAAAAGTATAAGGTAAAAGTTATTTGAACTACATTTCTATTCAAACATGTTTAGCTCCCGTTAGAACCTTAAAAATTATAAATCAGCTTTTCAAAATAGCTTAGTCAAACACTTGTAATACAATAGTTATTTGTTTTTCAAAGAAAAACCAATCTTTTCGCAGAAGCTCCTTAGGGATGGCTTTTTATCTTAAGGGTGTGTTTAGCAAAATTAGTTGAAGCTTGTAGATGGGGTTACGGCTTTTAGGATTAGAAGGATGAGCTAGAGCTATTTCATCAGTATTATTTCGAGGGTGTTATCGTCACGAGCTATTTTCTAAAGCTTCAATCACTCTCAAAATCTTCTTTGTTGATTCAAAAATCTCCAAATCAGCTATTGGCAGACAAAAACTTATTTCAAAAGCTCAAGTTTTCAAAAAGCTCTCCATCAAACAAATTCCACAAACCCTTATGTTTTACTGAATAAGCTAAGCCAAACACCCATAGAGGTGCCAAAACGGGCGGGCCGGGCGGGCACGAGATACGGGCTATGAGCTAAATGGGAACGGGGCTAAACGGGCACGGGCTAAATGAGCACGGGCCAAACGGGCGCATGTTATACGAATCCCTTTAGAAAATATACAAAACGACAAAATAAATTCCTCAAACGTAACACCTTATTCATATTTAAAAAATTAAATATATTATATCTATAAGTTTTCTTTAAAAATAATTGCAATGTTCTTCAATTGATAGAAAATATGTGCTCGTTTCACCGTTTGTGCTCATTTAACTTTTAAATAGGCAATTTATGCCCAATTCAAAAAAAAAAAAAAAAAAAAAAAAAAAAAAAAAAAAAAAAAGCGGGGGGAGGGGGGGGGGGGGCTAAATTTGCCCAAATCTTTTATAACATTTCCCAAATTAAGCAAAAAAAAATTTATTTTGGACACAAATTGGCACCTCTAAACACACCCTAAAGAATCCACATTGTAATGACATTTGTTGGGATGTGTCCATATCAAATGATGTATGTCCGGGAATTACGTGAGCCTATGCGGTCACACGCGTTAACATGGAAATACAAATATAGTAATTAATATATGAATGTAATTTATTAATTATTATTTCACAAAAAATACTTAACAATCGTTAACTAATTTAGTTATTTAACGATATTTAGCTAACGATCGTTAGACCGACAAGTATAAGGACTCGGTTGTAAAATCAAGAGAAGGAAAGTTCTAGAACCACCTTCCTCTTAATAGGTCGGCCGGATAAGAGTCCGAAGGGGAATGGGATTGCTTTGCTTGCACTCCAAGTTTTCCATGCCTATATAATGAATCCCTTATTCATTATTTTGCATCCCTTGAACAACGTAAGCAATCAAATCTTCTCTCTTCTCCTCCATCTCTTCAAACCAATCGAACACCACCCCATCAAAGGCTAGGGTTTTCGATTTTGGTTTTGAATAAATGTGTTTTGATTGTTTTCGTAATCCAAGTACTAGCATACTAATTGTATTGCTTAACTACGTGTTGCGTGTGAAACCATAGAGGATTCAAATCTTTGAATCTTGTTTGGTTTTGTTCTTGGGTCGATTCAGTATAACCCTATTTTTTTTTTAACTTAACTATAACCCTAAATTAGGGTTCTTGATTTCGTTCTTTGTTTGAATAGTCACACGAAAAGGGTAAACAAGGTAAATTAATTAGGTTAATTAATTTGCACTATTTAATCTTGTCTTTCATTGTGCACTCATGTAATTATATGTTAATATACTTAAACTCCAACAACATCCCCCATTTTGGTGGTTAGCAATAACATGGGATTTTAAAATTTTCATCATACTCGTTAATAAAAAGATATTGTTGTCTAACTTAGACGACTTTAATGGAAAGGCCAACAAACTAAAAGATGTAATTATATGTAAGCCTTCAAACAAATTGGTTTTTTAAAGAGCCAATGTTATAAACTAATAACAACTAACAACGTACTTTTTTCCAGTCTTTCAATTTAATAAATTATACATCTGTTTTTTTCCACAGTATTTGTACTTCCACATGTTTTGTTCCAATCTAATATGTGTACTTCCATTTGACATCGTTCATTAGTGTTTTACACCATAATATCTAGTGCTTATATAGCTTCCATTTAATGAACTAACATAGAGATCTCGTGTCACAACATGCCAGTTTGATTTGTCAATTTGGCTTGCTAAGCAACATAAGACACAAAATGGTGTAACTAATACCAAATTCATTTAATGATATCCAACTTGAGTTGCTTGTTAAAGTGCTTATATGTTTAAGGTTTAACGTTTTGGGTAGAGCCATTTGTATGCTTATTTTTAAGATGATATATACTTATTTTGATTTCAAGCAGATCAATAGTTTTAAATAAGCAATCAATTCCTAAACAACCTCCGACAACCACAAATATCTGTCAAATATTGTTAGAAAAGTATAAAGTAAAAATTATTTGAACTACATTTCTATTCGAACATGTTTAGGTCCCGTTTGAACCATAAAATTAATAAATTAGCTTTTCAAAATAGCTTAGTCAAACACTTGTAATACAACGGTTATTTGTTTTTCACAGAAAAAAACAATCTTTTTGTAGAAGCTCCTAAGGAATGGCTTTTTGGCTATGTTTGGCGACACGTAGCAGTATCAGTAGCAACAAGCAGTAGCAGTAGGCAGTAAACAGTAAGTAATAGCAGTAAGCAGTAACAGTAAAAACGTGTTTGGTAACGTAGCTGTAACTGTAGTTATAAAGTGTTAAACAAGTCGCTTGCTGCTTCTCCAGGAAGCATTTAAGATTGGAGCGGTTAATCATGTTTCAGACGCTTGTTGAGGTGTTGCCAAACAAGCAAGATAATGCTTACCGCTTGTCGCTTATCGCTCTTAAACGCTTCAAAAAAGTTGTTGCCAAACATAACCTTTATCTCAAGGGTGTGTTTAGCAAAGTTAGTTGGAGCTTATAGATGAGTTACAACTTTAAAGAGCAGAAGGTTGAGCTAGATCTATTTCATCCGTATTATTTCGAGGGTGTTATCGTCAGGAGCTATTTTCTAAAGCTCCAACCACTCTCAAAATCTGCTTTGTGGATTCCAAAATCTCCAAATCGGCTACTGACAAACAAGTTTTCCATTTATTTCAAAAGCTCAATTTTTCAAAAAGCTCTACACCAAACAAACTCCACAAACCTTTATATTTTGCTGAATAAGCTAAGCCAAACACCCTTAAAGAATCCACATTGTAATGACATCCCCCTCTTTTGATGGTTAGTAATAACATTCATTACTACAAAAGTGTTTTTTACAAACCTCCTTTTATAACGGTTTCACACTAAAAAGCTCTAACAAATCCGAAAAACTATTTTATAAAACACTTTATTGTAGAACCATCTGAATTTTTTTTATTTAATACGGTTACCTATCTCAAAATATTTTATAATACTTGTTTATAAAAGGAAATTTTGGTCTAACTTAGACGACTTTAATGAAAATGCCAACAAAACTAAGAGATGTAAAATTATATGTAAGCCCTCGAAAAAGTGATTTTTTTAAAGGGCCAATGTTATAAACTAATAATGTTATAAACTAATGAGGTATTTTTTTCTAGAATATCAATTTAATAAACTAGACGATTACCCGTGCATAGCAACGGGATTTCTAGCGGCTGATAGTTATAGTGATGCTTTGGTTAAGTGTTTTGTGTAACGTTTTTGTGTAACTATAGTTGTTTGCCGCTAGAAAATCCCGTTGTTATGCATGGGCACTCGTCTAGTTATTTTCGAAACCTCCAATATGCATATGTCTCTTTTTATATAACATGTGCATAACCCATTGATATGCCCGTAAATTAAAAGTAAAGTGATCAACTATCATATAAGGAAAATAGTAATATTTTTGTTTAGTAATATTTTCCATTTAAATAAACTAATCAAGTATCACTTATTTTTTGTACATATAAATGCTTTTTCATCATACAGATTATGGAAACTAAGGATTACAAAAAGGGCATCGTTAAACATGGACATGAAAATGAGGTCAATGATGTGGATCACAAGTTTTATTTATAAAAAGGAGTGGCTTAATTAGATCTTTAAACAAGACAATAAGTACTATGAAATTGTCTTGATCTAGAATAATAAGCGTGTCGATAAATTCATAAGAACTAAAAACAGTATACATCATACACATTGGCTTCAGAAATATATCCAACTAAAAAATGTGTAAACATTCAAATCAGAACGATGTATCCTTAGATATATCATGAAGAACAATTGAAAATACAAACACAAAAGTAAATATATATAATTTCATACAATATCGTGAAAAAAAAAATCATTAAGTCACAGTAGCACCAGGAGGCTCTTGGCAAAGTCTATTGCCATTATGTTTTAGATAACAATCCCTACCACAATCATCATGAAGGTCACAAGAATTCGGGTTCAACACCTCGCTGCATCTTTGTTGCGCATGGAACATCAACGGATATTAGATACAAAATAAGATACAAAATATTAGACACCGTAGTAAACATATGTTGATAGCTAAAACAAAATGTATACAACATGAACCTGTGATTGAACTGGAACAACTTCAACTTCATCCAAAACCATGTTATCATCGATTTTATCAAAATTTTATTTATTTTTATGCATATGTATATAGAGAGAAAGAGAATAGATGAGCTTGTTTTTCAATTTAAAAATGATTTGGTTACACAGTATATATAGTCGAAGATATCACAAGCCAAATACGTAAAGTTTGACAATTAGCTGTTAATATCAAAGTAATTTAGGAATATATTTTGAGACGTGTTAGAAGACCATGTCATTTAAATATTAACAGCCCATGTATCATTTTTAGAACCGATTTGGTGTAATTTGAATATGTTCATTGTCCATATAGTTTCTTAGTGTGAAACTAATAATTATGTAAAGATACTTTACATCTATTCCTACTTTGTTCATTGTCTAATTATGGACAAATATACATTATTTGTAAATGCATTAAATGAGTTTACCTTGCAATTCCATAAGGGTTCGTTTGGTAGGAATGAATGAAATATCAAATGAATGGAATAAACGATGTAATGGAATGAATAATGCAATGTAATGATTCATTAATGTTATTAATCATGTTTGGTTGGTAAGATAGATGTAATGGAATCGATAAAAAAAAGACTAAAATGGTCGTTGAATATAGGAAGTTTATTTAATATGATTAGTTAATAATGGACTATTTTGTAATTTTCGTTCCATTACAAAATGTAATGAAAAAAAAATAAGGGGACCCCTAAGGAATGAAAATGGTGTAATGTGTCATTCCTTGCAATGAATCATTACATTATAAATGTGTAAACAAACAAGATTTTTCCATTCTACCGTAATATCCTTTTCCATTCTCACTTTGATTACAGCATACTAAACGCTACGTAATACTCTTGCAAACTTTAATAAAGGAATGTTAATAAAGGTTTGGGAAAGGTCGAAATGTAATATGCGTTTCGATACAGCCATGCACCATTCATTTAAATAACAGAAATTTAATATACAGCCATATTAAAATAGATTTTTATGACTGAGTGGTTTGTACGAGACTCTTGCTTGACTTTTCATCAAGTTTGATAGAATATAATATACAGCCATATTATAATATACAGCCATATTAAAAACACAATTGAATGATTTGATAGAATTGCTACATTTGTAAAGAGGTGGCAATATGATATTCTTTAGATGATTGCTAACTAAGAAATGGATTTTTGTAATTTTGATTGGAAGATATCGACATTTCCAATAAATGATTTACACTCATAATAAAGATTTGCACTTATATTAGGCAAGTTACTAACATGTTTTTATCTTGTCTCACAAATAACCAAATTATATGACTGAATATGGACTGTCGCATTAATGGAGTAACAAAAATTATACGAGTGAATATGGATTGCAACTATTGGAAGATATATAAACTATACGAGTGAATATGGATTGCAACTGTTGGAAGATACGAGTTTGTAAAGGCAACAATTCATTCATTTTTTTATAAGAGAAACAAAGGAAACCAAGACATAGTTTGTAAACAATGCAAAAAAAGTTGTTTTAACAGATTATTCGTCGAAACAAAATTTTAGTCTTCATCAGTCTCATTGTCATCAACCAAGCAATAAACTCTTTTCCGACCGGGCACAAATACTTGGCTCGCAACGGTTGGTGATGATATTGGTTCTTCTTCATCATCTTCATCGTCACTTGATATGACAATGATGATGTGCAGGAGGGTTAGGATTGGGAAGAAGCTGTAAAAAAACCACACACACAAAAAAAAAAGATAAACATGTAGCAACACTATACGATGAAAAAAACAAACATGCATCAAGCAGTATACGATTAAAACTTTCATTACCTCAAGATCATCATCAACATTCTTTTGATTTGGCATTTCCATTTCTTGATGGGTATGTCGAATGTCGAAATTCAGTGGATTTGGATTGGAATAGTATGTGGAGGGCGCATGTTTATATAGGCAAAAACTCTCGTACAATTTTGAACATCAAGGAAATAATTTTCCCGCCCCATTGACATGCGTTTCGAAATGTTATTGTTTCCACGAATACTTCATCTTTTGACCCACTACATGTTTCCACGAATACTTCATATTTTGATCATGCATTTCAGAATGTTAATAGTTTCCATTCATTGCTTGAAATCTTTTGATCATGTTTCCACGAATACTTCCCATGCACCATTCATAAATATAAACGATATTTAATAGTTTCCCATGCATTTCGAAATGTTAATAGTTTCCATGTTATTGTTTCCACGAATACTTCCCATGCATTTCGAAATGTTAATAGTTTCCATTCATTGCTTGACATTTTGTTTAGAAGGGTAAATGGGGATTGACTTAAATTTAAGGATTTCACAATTTCATTTTGACCATTGAGACATTATAAGTACCTAGACGAGTACCCTGCATAGCAACGAGATTTTATAGCAACAGATAGTTTATTGATAAAAAAAGTTTATAAGTTATAAACGAAAAATAATAAAAGTTTGAAGATTTTGGAATTTAACAAAATGTTTTGAAACCCGGTTCGACCCGGGTGGTTCAACCGGTTGAAACGTTCCAGTCGAAAAATGGGTTGATTTAAACCGGGTCAACTTGCTAGGTTGGATCGAAAACGGGGCAAATTAAACTGGGTTAACCCGTCCGAGTTTGAAGCATCCCGATTCAACCTTGTTTTGTTTTAATTGATTGTATTTAATTTGATATATATGTTTTTAATTAGTTGTACAATGTGAATAAATCATTGTACTTTTAACTAATGGATAATGTTTTGAAACCCGGTTCGACCCGGGTGGTTCAACCAGTTGAACCGTTCCGGTCAAAAAATTGGTCGACTTAAACCGGGTCAACTTGCTAGGTTGGGTCGAAAATGGGTCAAATTAAACCGGGACAACCCGCCGTGTTTGAAGCGTCCCGGGTCAACCCGGTTTGTGTTTTAATTTGTTGTATTTAATTTGGTAGATATGTTTTTAATTGGTTGTACAATGTGAATAAATCATTGTACTTTTAAGTAATGGGGTGTTTTAATAAGAGTATTAAATGCATTTCAACATTTCCTTTTGTAAGTTTTTCAACATTTTCAACATTTCAACATTTCACTTTTCTTGACTTTTCCACTTTCACCTTTGACCATTTTTCCTTTATAGATAGTAAAGATTAAGATAGGTGAGTACCCGTGCATACCTACGAAAATTTCTAGCGGTGGATAATTAGTGGTATGCTATATTGTGATAATTGTTTCGTATAACGTTCAAATAGAAAGTTGAAAGATCAAAATGTAATTGCAAATGGTTGTAAGTGATAACTCAACTCTAGCAAAAATTTTACACTTAACCAAAATATCATAATAACTATATGCCACTATAATATTTTATTGCTATGCACGAGTACATGAATAATGGGCCATGTAAATCTGTGTTTTCCTCATAAGTTTATACGGAGATCAAAAGTCTAAAATAGTAAACTTTCTGATATTTATCCCGAACACGCAAAACCTTTTTATTTTTATCCGTTGCGCTAATTTTTTTAAATAAAAATGTATCTTCATTTATCTTAGTAAGTACCGTAATAGCATGAGCTTGCGTATAACTTAACTGGCCCAAAAAGGCCAATATACAATTATTATTACAACCTTAAATTATTATGTAGCATATAACTCCAATCACCACATATAGTTTTTTTTTTTTTTTTTTTTTTTTTTTTTTTTTTTTTTTTTTATATGAAATTGTTTTAAATCTTTAATGGCTGTGTTAAGTAAAATAAAAACTCTTGCAAACCAATTTTGTTAAATAAAATATCATTATTGTTTGTTAATTTATAAAATTTACTTCCTGAAGCAAAGAATATGTTTTTCGTTGTTTTCAACTCAAATATGTAAACAATGAGGCCATATAATATGTACTAATTATCGCTAATTCAAGACCAAAAACTAACGCAATATGTTATAATCATGCATGTTCGCATGCATCTTGTAAAAATAAGTATATGAATCCTGCAATTCATCGTATACAACACTCAAAACTAAACGACATTAAAAATCATAACAATAAGACTCTTACATAACAAAAAAATGTTATCACGAATGGAATTTCATAAATAAAACTATAATAGCATTACATATGAAAGATCCATAAAGCCTAAATATTAAATACGGATAATGAATAATTATCAAATCATATCATGCTATGACACGAATTATGTAGTAGATAAAAGCAAAGACAAATGTACATGGGTAATTGTGATAGAAGACACGCGTCTTCTATTAGGAATGCTAATGTTAAACTTAAGGCTTCTTTATATATCTAAAGATAGATATTTTTAAAGCTACAGGTTTTTAATTTTATTTGTGTTCATTAAATAGTGGCAAATCTTGTGATTTGCTAATATTTATATGCGTAATTTGGGAGAAAATTGGTGATGAGTAGTTCTGCGCTGATGGGCTAAACCTAAACAAAGTTGATTAACTATAAATATTGTTGGGCTATATTGGACTGTGAGACTGTGACTTGTTTGCCAGTTTGGGGATGGGCGGATGGCAACAAGACTGGGTTTGAATTTGCAGCTCATTTTTCGCTCATCTCAATTCATTTGGACATATACTAAACTGGTTTTTAACTATGCACAACACGAATTTTGATATTAAAATCAGCTTAAGTTGTACTACTGTTGAAGTAAAAGTTTGTTTCTACTTCGGACAAGCGAGAAGAATCCTTCGGACTGGAGTGAGTCCTTCGGATTCGAGGTGACTCTTGCTTACGGTATGTTCCTTCGGATATCTGCAAAACAAATACGTCCGTTAGTCTCGTCCCGGGAATGTATCCCAGGATCAACCTCCGGCGTGAGAGTAAGTATATGTTCTTAGTGAGAGAAAGTATGAATAAGACTAGAGAGTAGGAGAGAATTAGTTAACCTTAAATGAAGATTTCATCTCTATTTATAGACTCTCTACATGGAGTGCCAGACTGTTTCGTACTTAGCCCATAATGTTCACTAGTTTAAACTCCATTACCATATACTTTGGTGTACTTGTTTGTACCTTGGTCTAGGTACTTGTAGGCTTATCCGAAGGGTTTGTTATCTCCGGACGACTGAGGTCATGCGGACAGTCGTAACCCTTCGGATATTGGCCCGTATTATTTGAACACATCTGAGTGTACTTTACCTGTTATGTATCCGGAGGGTATATCCCTGTACGGTGTGTATCCGGAGGGTACATACGTCATCATGTCTCCCCCAGTATCATAGTATTGGTTGTGCCAATGGTGTGATACTAAGTTTATTTTTTGCGATTTTCCGGATGGTATGTTGTAGCTTCGTCGTTTGTTAGTGTTGCGTATAAAATGCCAAAAGTAATTAATGTGTCGTTTAAGGTGTGCCGTCATTTTTTACCGCGTCGCTTGGATTGGAACACGTATGCACTTTGTGAGAGACACGGTGTGGATGGCTGACGCGTTAGCCCTACGGGTGACGTGACCCTTTCCCGCCATTTTTTTACCGCCTATAAATAGTCTCTTTTTTCTCATTTACTCCACTGTTATTTTTTCTCTGCATACACATACTTCTGACACGTTTTATACCTTCCGTATTCCGAACAATAAATTTTGCCGTCTTTTAGGTACGTCTCAGTCCGTTAAGTTATTTTTGTTGTTTGGCTATACCCTTTCTTTTTCGGATTCGTTATGTCGGAATCTACCGCCTCATTTGAGTATGACGACGTGTCCATGCCGGAGGGTTCTCATGTTAAGAAGGATGTACATGTGAGAGTTTCCGCGATGGACGAGGCTGATGTGTACGCTGTGGTAAAAGCTTTCGGATTACTGGAGGATTTACATCCGAGGGTACCTCCCGCGGGCATGACGATGGATCGATTACCTGCGGATGCCATAGGTTTATACGCAGAATATTTCTTTGAAGGCGGTCTTGCTGTTCCTTTTTCTACCTTTCTTTTAGACGTTATTAGGTACTTTAAGGTTCATATTTCTCAGTTAGTTCCATTGGGTATGCACCGTGCTACTCTTTTCGAGGTGTATTGCCGCAGCATGCACATTCCTCCTACTACCCCCTTGTTTCGTGTTTTTTATAAACTTAGCAAACAGGGTGATTGGTTTTCCTTCGAGAAACGTATTCATAGGGATAGGAAAGTATGCTTTGGGGATTTTCCTTCCTGTCTGAAGGGTTGGAAGATGAACTTTTTCTTGATCGACAGACGAGCTATCCCGTTTGCTATGCCGTGGAGGCATTCTGATTCGGATGTGTCAGATCCGTTCCCTAAGGCAACTGAGTATGACGTTACTCATGCCGAAAGGCTTGCTGAGACAATTGTTGAACCTTGCCAGATTCCGCAAGCATTCTTGTATGCCTTGGGTTTATCAGATCACTAGGAGTTTCCTGGTTTCCGTCCGGCTCTGAGGGATGAGGAGGGAAGGGGTATAGCCTTTGTTATAAATGTGCATTTTTAAATTGTGCATCTTTTCTTGTTTTTAACGATGGATTTTGTTTATCCGCAGGTATAACCATGTCAAGCTATCTGAAGAAGCCCCCACTACGAAGGACGACGAAGATTATTCCAGGGGACCCGATTCCGGAAGGTCAGGAGCGCCAGATGCACGTTACTCCCCCCTGGCTTCTAATGCTGAGGTGCCTCAGAAGACCGATGAGCTAAAGAGCGTTGAAGTCCCGGATGACAAGGTTATAGCTGCGAAGGAGAAAAAGAAGGAGCAAGCTGTGAAGACGGGTTTGAAGAAACCTCCGTTGAAGAGAACTGGAGCAGGGAGTGTCTCTTCTCGTCTTTATAAGAGAAGCAATATTTCCGCTGGTGATACTGTTATTGATTTGGACACTGGAGAGGCCGTGGAGAGGCCAGAGCCTATCCGTTCTGTTCATCCGGAAGATTTGGCATCTGGTATGTTCGGATGATTTTTTATGGTTGTTCCCCCCATTTTATTATTATTATTATTATTATTATTATTATTATTATTATTATTATTATTATTATTATTATTATTATTATTATTATTATTATTATTATTATTATTATTATTATTATTATTATTTATTATCATTTGTTGACGGAGATCCTTTTGCTGTCAGGGGGTTCGGAGGGTGCATCCCGGCGTCCGGGGAAAGAGACTCTTGTGGATGAGGAGGATACGGAGGTTGATATAGAGGGGAATGGTGAGGATGATGTCACCTATGTGCCTGCATGGACTGTGACGAAGGGGACTCGTATGAATACTGCCACTGCTTGCCGAGACATGTTGATGAATTTGGCTACTCCCAAGGAAGAGAAATATCTGGACGACCAGGATGATGGACAGGCTGTTCGCAGGTCATGGCTACTGCTGGGTAAATGTGTCACGGCCCAAGCGGATATGATCTTTCATTTTGAGTCTCTTTTGGATGAGCACAAAAAATTGTCCGAGGCTCATAAGATCTGCGACAAGACTCTTGACGACAATTGGAAGATGTTTCAGCAGATGTCCGGTGAGTTTCAGAAACTTAAGGATGCTCACAAAGAGTGTGCCGAGGTGAATCCGGAAGGGTTGAGGAAGCTTCGTGCCGAGAATGTTGGTTTGGAGGGTCGTGTTTCTGAGCTGGAAATAGAGAAAGAAGAATGGAGAAAAGTTTCAGCTGAGCAGAACAACCGGATCAAATCGTTGGAGGGGCAATTATCTGATGCTAGGTCGAGGTTGAATGACGAAGAAAAAGCTTACAAAGAGCTTTATCAAGAGAAGGTGGACATCGCTGTAGCTGCTGGGAATGCTGAGGTAGAAAGGAACCGTATCATCAATGAGTTCATTCCAGAGGCTATCCACCGTTTTCTCGGAAGCCACGAATTCCGGACAGCATTGGCAGAACCATTCAACTTGTTTTACCTCTCTGGGCTGATTAACGGGGCTGGTTTGTTCGAAGAGCCGGAGAAAGCGGCTAAGTTGTTGGGAGAAGTCGAGGGGATGGATATGGAAGCCGGGGCTAAATATGGTCCGTTGTATGATAAGGCCCTATCTCAGGATTATCCTTATATCCAGAAGATCCGGGAAACCATTTACCGAAAATTTGATGAACTGAGTGCCTTAGTTCCTGACCCTGCTCCTGCTGAAGAACCGACGACTGAGGGTCCGGAGGTTGAATCTCACGTCGAGAATCCCTCCGAGAACCAGTCTTCGGACAAGAATGCCTCGGTTTTTTCTTGAAGTGAAGGATTAGCACATCTCCATTTTGACTATGGGCATAGATGTTGCGGACTCTTTATGAAGCTGTTTATCCACTTTGTTTGAGAGATGTATGTTGGGGTCCGGATACCTCCATTTTGACTATGGATTCAGGTATTCCGGATTCCCTGTGAAGCTTTTATCAATTGATGTAATAGGTTTTTGATGTTCCGTTATTCTGTAAAATGGGTTCATCGGAACAACTATGTAATAGAATAGGTTTGAAATTCCTTCTTTTGTTATTCCGTTATTCCGGAACATTTGATGTAACCGATTTTTTGATCATATGAATATCACTTTCTTTTGTTATTTATATTGTCTTTAAGCTACATGTGTGTTTTTCCGAGCAGTACGTAACTTATGGAACTTGGCCTTTAATTATATACTCGTGGGGTTTCACTTCATCGGACAATATATGCCTTACGGCTCTTGGCCATAGCTTATACCTCTTAGAGTTTTATTTGACGGGGTAACCTGTACCCTTCGGCGCTTGGCCTAAAATTATACCCACTTGGGGTTGCGTTTGACGGGTAACCTGTACCCTTCGGCGATTGGCCTAAAATTATACCCACTTGGGGTTGTATTTGACGGGGTAACCTGTACCCTTCGGCACTTGGCCTAAAATTATACCCACTTGGGGTTGCGTTTGATGGGTAACCTGTACCCTTCGGCGCTTGGCCTAAAATTATACCCACTTGGGGTTGCATTTGATGGGTAACCTGTACCCTTCGGCGCTTGGCCTAAAATTATACCCACTTGGGGTTGTATTTGACGGGGTAACCTATACCCTTCGGCACTTGGCCTAAAATTATACCCACTTGGGGTTGCGTTTGACGGGTAACCTGTACCCTTCGGCGCCTCGCCTAAAATTATACCCACTTGGGGTTGTATTTGACGAGGTAACCTGTACCCTTCGGCACTTGGCCTAAAATTATACCCGCTTGGGGTTGCGTCTGACGGGTAACCTGTACCCTTCGGCGCTTGGTCTAAAATTATACCCACTTGGGGTTGTATTCTTTTGGACAACTTGTGAAAATGCATCGGATGTTTCATTGATGTGAAAATGGCTCATGCCTTACAATAAATCCTGAAATAACAAAGTAAACGGGCTACATAAAACATTTCTTTAGGTTAACTGCATGCCAGGTTCGAGGTACTTCTACATCTTCCATGGTTTGGAGCTTGTATGTGCCGTGCTGATAAGCCTCCGTTATCCGGTAGGGACCTTCCCAATTAGGTCCCAATTTTCCTTGATCTTCCACCCTGCTGGCTTCATTCTTCCGGTATACGAAATCTCCCACTTTGAAAGCTTCGGCTTTAACCCTTCGGTTGTAATACTGCTCCACTTTCTTTTTGTATTTCGCCTCCCTTATGGCTGCCATTTCTCTCCGTTCTTCCAACAAATTTAGGTTCAGATCGATTTCATCGTCATTGTTTTCAACATTTGCCATCATGGTTCGGAAGGTAGGCATACCAATTTCCGCCGGAATGACTGCTTCACTTCCGTAGGTCAGACTAAAGGGAGTTTCTCCGTTGCTAGTTTTCAAGGTGGTCCGGAAAGCCCATAGTACATTTGGTAACTCATCTACCCATCCGGCTCTTTCTCTCCCTAGCCGAGATTTAAATCCCTTCATTAGGATTTTGTTGGCTCTTTCGACCAATCCGTTGGCTTGAGGATGAGCTACTGCTATGTTGATTTGTGTAATGTTCAACCTCTCGCACCAACTTTTGAACGGATCTCCCACGAAGTTACTTCCGTTGTCCGTGACGATTATCTTGGGTAATCCGAACCTGCAGACAATGTTGTCCCACACAAATTTTTTGACTTCCTTGCCGGTTGTTTTAGCCAACGGTTTTGCTTCCATCCATTTTGTGAAATAGTCTATTGCCACAATAACGTATTTAACTTTCCCCGGAGCTTCGGGTAAAGGTCCCAAAACGTCAATTGCCCATTGGAAGAAAGGCCATGGTGCCATGACGGAGGTCAATACCGTTTTTGGCAGCTTAGGAACCGGAGCATGTATCTGACAGGCATCACATTTTCGAATAACCTCTCTAGCATCCCGGTGCATGGTTGGCCAATAATAACCTTGTCTCATGAGTTTTGCTACCACGGTCCGGGGTCCGGAATGCATGCCACATGCTCCTTCGTGTACTTCTCGGATTATGTAATTAGCTTGGAGGGGTCCGACGCATCGCAGCATCGGTCCTAGGTAGGATTTTTTGAATAGCACATTATCAATCAACGTATAATGGCTTATTTTCATGCGCAGGTTGCGTGCTTCGTTTTGATCCTCTGGCCATATCCCTTCGTTTAAGCAACGGAATATGGGAGACATCCAATTTTCCTCCTCTTCTTCGACTATTGCGTTAATCGTCTCTTCTTCTGTGGATGGTCTTTCCAATGTTTCTACCAGGACTTCCTTCGTTAAATGGTCAAATGCTACGGACGCTAGCTTGCTGAGCACATCTGCTTTTTGGTTCTGGGCTCTTGGGATATTCTTTATCCTGAAGCGTTTGAAGCAAGCGATGTATTCCTTGGCCTTGGCGAGGTACTTTGCCATGCTCTCCTTGTATGCAGTAAACTCTCCATTAATTTGGCTCGCCACCAGGTTAGAGTCCACTCGTACTTCTAATGCTTCTATATGCATTTCTTTTGCGATTCTCAGTCCGGCTAAGAGTGCTTCGTATTCTGCTTCGTTATTGGTAGCTTCGAAATTTAACCGGAGAGCATAGGTGTATTCTTCTTTTTCCGGACTAATTAACACTAGTCCTGCTCCGGAACCTTTTCTGCTAGAGGCTCCGTCAGTGTATAGAATCCATTCTTCTGGCTGAGAGATGTTACATATCTCCTTGCATCTCCTCCTCGGATCCGGGAAGGCTGTTCCAATGGGTATTTCATTAATGAAGTCAGCAAGCACTTGTCCTTTGACAGCATTTCTTGGTATGTAAGTAATGTTGTAAGCCCCCAGTTCTACCGTATATTTGGCTAATCGTCCGGACGATTCTGCTCGGTTTAACACTTGTTTGATGGGATGGTCCGTTATGACCTTGATGGGATGAGCTTCGAAGTACCGCCTTAATCTTCTTGATAAATGTAAGAGGGTTAAAGCCAACTTTTCAACCGGAGTGTATCTCTTTTCGGCTTCATGTAAGGTCCGGCTTACATAATGAACTGGTATCTGTCGTTCTTCCCTTTTGACCATCAGTACCCCACTTATTGCTTCCGTTGCGGCCGATAGGTATAGGTACATATCCTCTTTAGGTTTCGGTGTTGTTAGGCATGGGAGTTTCAGAATTATTTTCTTCATTTCTTGGAAGGCCTTTTCAGCTGCCTCCGTCCATTGGTATTTTTCTTTATTATCTTTCGTGATGTTTTTTAACGTTTCGAAGAAAGGTAAAGATCTTTTGGCAGATTTTGATAAGAAACGGTTGAGTGCTGCAAGTTTGCCACTTAAGCTTTGCATTTCCTTTAATGATTTTGGTGATTGCATATCGGCGATTGCTCTAGTCTTCTTAGGGTTTGCTCTAATCCCTTCGGACGTCACCATGTATCCGAGGAATTTTCCTTCCTCTACTCCGAAGGAGCACTTTCTAGGGTTCAACTTCATATTTATTCTTCGGAGGTTGTCGAATGTTTCTGCTATGTCCGCCAACAGCTCCTTTTCTGTTTGGCTTTTGATCACCATATCGTCTACATATACTTCCAAGTTCCGGCCAATTTGTCTCCGGAATGCGGAATCCACCAGCTTCTGATAAGTTGCTCCGGCATTTTTCAATCCGAATGGCATCTTAACATAGCAGTACGTTCCTCGATCCGTATAGAAGGCTGTTTTCTCTTCGTCTTCTTTTGCCATCTGTACTTGGTGATATCCTTTGTAAGCATCCAGGAAACACTTGTAACGGAATCCTATCACTGATTCAATCTTCCAATCTATTTCGGGTAACGGGTAGTAATCTTTGCGGCATGATGAGTTCAGATTCTTAAAATCAATACACATCCTCCAGGTGTCGTCCGGTTTTTTCACCAATACCGGGTTAGAAATCCATGTCGGGTACCGGACAGGTCTGATTATTCCGGCCTCTAACCATTCCTCCACGTCTCGATTTATGGCTTGGTTCTTTTCTTCCGAGAAAAATCTCTTTTTCTGTGCCACGGGTTTATCTTGGACGTTTACATTGAGCTTATGTTCAGCTGCCCATCGGGGAACGCCAGTCATATCCGAAGGCTCCCATGCGAAAACGTCTCGGCTATTTTTGAGCAACTTTATCAATTGTCTTCTTCCTTCTTTTGAAAAACGTCTTCCTATTGTTACTAGCTGTTCCGGGTACGCCGAATGAATTAACACTTCCTCGGTTCCAGTAGTTTCTTCAATGGTGATTTCCGAGGAGGTCTCTATTTGGGTTTCCTTCTCCTTTAGGAACTTTTCTTCAAGTTTTCTACATTCTGAGATGATGACCGATCGGGTCACTAGAGTGGCAATGCCTCTCGGTGTTGGGAATTTCATCATGGAGTGTATAGTCGACGGGATGGCCTTCAGTTTTTTGATTCCGGACCTACCAAGTATTACATTGTATGGGGAGGGAGATCTAATCACTGCGAACTTCATGATGGTTCGGCGGTAAAGCCCTTCACTCCCGAAGCATACTTCTAGCTCGGTTTTCCCCAACGGATTTATGGCTTCTCCTGCGAATCCTATCAGTGGTGTGTTTGTTTTTGTCAGACGAGACCGGATGGAAGAATCAAGGTTTAGGAAACAGTGTTCGTACATTACTTCTACTGAAGCACCTTGGTCAACATACACTCTTCGTACGGTATACCCCTCAATTTCTGCTTCCACTATAAGAGGTTCGTCGGAGGCATCACCCGGTAGGATTGGCGGAAAGCTTATGGGAGCGTTCATCCATTCTTCTTCCTGATCTATAACTTTGCGTTTCGGATTCCTTTCTTGTTGTCGAACCATATTGATGATTCGTCTTTGGTTGTTTTGAGGGTCGTTTCGGGGAGGTGCTCTGTCTCTTTGTCGGACATCCCTGATCAGGTGATCTAGCTTGCCCGTCTCCATTGCTTTCTTAAGTTGCTCCTTGAGGTTATGACAATCGTTGGTGAGATGACCTTTCTCCCCGTGATAGTCGCAAAACTTATCCATATTTTCTCTTGATGGTCTTCCCCTTAGTGGTGGGGGTGCAGGTAACCTGAGTTGATGCTCCGTTGATAGGATCTCTTTCGGGGCCTTGGTGAGCATGTTCAAGTCTAAAGGCCTGGCATCTCGTCTGTTTCCATCGTTACGCCGGTGATCCGTTCGGTAATCTGTCCGGTAGGTATTTTCCTTTCGGGCAGGTACGTACGGTGCAAATTGATCATTTCGTCGAGATCTGAAATCTTGCTTTCCCCTGAAGAAGGAGCGTTGTGAGTTGTGGTCATTCCGGCTGTACGAATTGGAGTGATAATCTCTTCGGTAATTGTCCACCCTTTCTCCTTTAGGTACTTCTGTTAGCCGAAATGCTCTTTCGGAACGAATAAAGTCGTCGACTCTCACCATCATTTCAGTTACGGTTTGGGGAACTTTTTCGGAGAATCTTTTTGCTAATTCCGGACTCTTGCAACCATCAATGAAGGAGGATATTTGCATTAATTCAGGCACACCTGATATATGGCTAGCCTCGTCTGTCCATCGTTCCTTAAATTCCGGGAGGGCTTCATTAGCTTTCCGGACAATCTTAGTGATTTCCATTGGATCTCAGATGCATTTCCTCCGAAGAGCGAACCTCTGCACGAATTGTTCACTCAGCTTTTCCCAACTATTGATGCTACCTCGCGGGAGGCGATCGAACCATCCCCTGGCGGCGTCATCCAGGGTTTGTTGAAACATCATGCACCAAATCGGCATGGGCCAAGCACCTTGATTGGCTACTCCTTCGAATCGGGTAATGTGGTCATCTGGGTCGGTGGATCCGTTGTATAATTTTAGATGTGAAGGCATAAGATACTTTGAGCCTTTTGGTCCAGAGAAGTCAATGATCCTTTGGGTGAAAGGACTCTTGGACGCTGCCTTGAAGGGTTTAGCAAGGTCGTCCATCATTTCTTCTTCGGCCTTCTATGCTTCGGCATCATGAGATTGGGCGGCCTCAAAGTCGAGATGGATAGGTTCGATAGGCGTTTCACCCGAAGCGTTGTACTGTTGGATGAGAGCTTTTAGGGTGGCGAAGTGGTTTTGGATTTGTTCCATGCTACAGGTTTGGGTATTGTTATCCGGACGACTTCCGCTTCCTTCAGGTGTTGTTGGGGTAGGACCTGTCATCTCTTAGCTTAGGTAGAGTGAATGACGGGTCCCACGGATGGCGCCAATTTGTTGAAGTAAAAGTTTGTTTCTACTTCGGACAAGCGAGAAGAATCCTTCGGACTGGAGTGAGTCCTTCGGATTCGAGGTGACTCTTGCTTACGGTATGTTCCTTCGGATATCTGCAAAACAAATACGTCCGTTAGTCTCGTCCCGGGAATGTATCCCAGGACCAACCTCCGGCGTGAGAGTAAGTATATGTTCTTAGTGAGAGAAAGTATGAATAAGACTAGAGAGTAGGAGAGAATTAGTTAACCTTAAATGAAGATTTCTTCTCTATTTATAGACTCTCTACATGGAGTGCCAGGCTGTTTCGTACTTAGCCCATAATGTTCGCTAGTTTAAACTCCATTACCATATACTTTGGTGTACTTGTTTGTACCTTGGTCTAGGTACTTGTAGGCTTATCCGAAGGGTTTGTTATCTCCGGACGGCTGAGGTCATGCGGACAGTCGTAACCCTTCGGATATTGGCCCGTATTATTTGAACACATCTGAGTGTACTTTACCTGTTATGTATCCGGAGGGTATATCCCTGTACGATGTGTATCCGGAGGGTACATACGTCATCAACTACGTAGCTCGTTTGTTCATTTTGAAAGTTATAACTCCCTGCGTACACATGGGTTTTTGTATTACGATAATTTTATTTAACAATAATAGTAACGACAGTCCTTTTTTAATTTAAAGTTTAAAGTAATCTATCACTTTTGAAATATTGTGTATATATTATGGAAACGGAAAATTTTACACTTAGAGTTCATAATTATTTTTTAAAAAGTTTTAAATTTTGTAATTCTGTTGAACAATCAGGAAATATTGTTATTTTACATGTTAACTTAACATATTAAAAACTTGTAGGTCTTTTAGTTCCTAGTTTCGTCACTTTACATATTACTTTCAGTAAGACTTACCAAATTAAAGTTACAATCAATTGAGGCTCAGAAATGTTTACACTTGGATTTCGAGGTTACTTAATTGTATCGAAGAAAATGCTTTCGTTTGTTTTTTATGTGTAACACGTTTCTTTCGTTTTTCGGTGAAAAAGTGTAGAGATAATGAATTAGAAAACAGCCTCAGTAACAAAATGTCCCATCTCAGGATCTGCCATATCTCATTACGACATACTTTAGTATTTATCAACAACCTAATTAAGTATTCTGAAAACGTTACTACCATGCAAAAAGTCTCCATAGGACCACATGTCCACACTCTCTAATTATAGATTGAATATTTAAAAAGAAAAACAAAAGAAATGATCTGCTCTTCCCTGAAGAAATGATCTTGCCATTTTGAAGCTAATTAAAGTCTCTCTTGTAAATGACCTCTTGATTTTGCTCATTGTATTTGTTAGAGGAATGACATTTTCTTTTGAAGAAATTACATAATTATATAAATAAAAGCCGAAACAATTCTTCAACAAAGCTGAAAAATGGATACATTCGAAGTGAGATTATGAAACAAACAAAAGATAATAAAAAAAGACCATGTTCGGAGACGACGACAAGTATACGTACATAAAACAAGGAAAAATCAGTTACCATGTAGGTCGTTCTCATATGAGCTATACCTTAATAAAATTAGACTAAGTTAAGCAAATAGGAAAAAATATATAAAAATATCTGAAGTGACAAATCAATTTTCCTTCAAAAAATAATAATTAACATTTTGCTCCGATCCGTACCTATAATAGATTGGAACCTTACACTATGTTCTTAAGTTTTAATTTTGGGTGAAAGTGAAAGAAAGTGATAAAAACAAAAATAAATGTGTGTTTTCAATTTTGTTTAGGAAGGAAAGTAAGTGGAAGTAGGGCTGAGCAAAACCGACAGAATCTCAAAAACCGAGTAAAACCAACTGATACCGACTGTCCCAAAACCAAACCGAACATACTCGGTTTGGGTTTTTAAGGATTTTAGTTTCGGGTCAGTTCGAGCCGAAAACCGAGAAAACCGACTTGTCCAAACCGAACCGAGTAATTTCGGTTCGAGATTTGGTTTGGGTTTTTCAGGTTTTCGATTTCGGGCGGGACGGGTCAGTTTCTGCCTGATGCTCACCCCTAAGTGGAAGTGTGGAAAAAGAGAGGGAAGTGATAGTTTTTTTGTTTCACAACTTTCTTCCCATTTTTAGGATGAAAGTGAAGGAAATGAAAAATGATCAACTTGTATGACTATATTGCCCTTTTATTTATTTTAATTTGAGACTCAAAAAAATATATGATAGGGACATAATTGTTAAATAACATTTTTCTTACAACTTTTCTCATCTTTCATTTATAACTCAAGAACACTAACAATTTTTTTAACAAACTTTCTTTTTCTTTCCTCATGACTTTTTATACTTTACGTTACTTTCCTTTTCTTCTGAATAAAAACTGGATAACACAACGTAAAGCTCTTAACAATTTTTTTCCCTTACATTTCCGAGAGACAAGTGATACAAAACTTTCTAAAATGATTATAATACTTTTATTTACATTTTTCATTTTTTATCTGTTCTTTTATTTTTCTAATTTCTTTTTAATTTTTATAATTTTATTTTTATTATGAACTAAAGAATTAAAAGTGAGAAACATAAAATATAAAATTTGACAAAATAAGAAAAATATTAAAAAACAAAAATATAAAGAAAAAAAAAATGAAGGTGGACCAGAGGGGTTCCATAAATTTACCCTATTTTAAAAGCAACATAGGTTTAAATAATAATAATAATAATAATAATCCCCAAATGACCTAATTTTGAAACCATAATCTATTTTCTATCCAAAAATAGTCATTTCTTAAAATACATCAGTGCGACTAACCGACTACCGGCTGTGCGACTTCATTAATATTTTGACATTTGCCTGATCTTTAATTTGAAAAGTACTAGTGGTTGGTGTGATATCTTTTTGCGATTGATGGCTATTGAACTTTCGTGCAATTAAATTTTGTCTTTTTTCCATAAGACAAAAAGAAAATCAAGTTTCTTTTTTGTTTCTGTTTTTTAGAAAAAGGACAAAATTTGATCGTACGAAAGGATAATAACCATAATGTAAAGTCAGATTAATTTAAGGACAGCTTGTATAACTCACCAATAACTTTTATTTTATTAATATATGAGACACTTGTCAAAATATTAACGGAGTCGTACGGTAGGTTAGTCGCACTGTTATATTTTAAGAAATGACTTTTTTTAAGCTAAAAAATAGATCCTTTTAAAATTGAGCCTTTGAGAATTTTCTTTTTCAGAAAACTATTGGTTTTGCATTATATGAACTTCTAGTTTAAAAATCTAACACATGAAAATAGTTAATTATCCAACTAGAAAACAATAACACAAACAATAATTCAACATGACTAAAGCAAATTTCAAATGATAAAATTCCATGCATCATGAGATTATCTCAAAGCAAATATACTCAACATGTGTTAGAAAGTTAAATAAAACAAATTACACAATCTTCTACTTTAAGTAACACATGTATTCACAACTGACTAGTAATATTGAATTCAACATGAGTGGACATCAATCCGAAAACACCATCGGATATGAATATTCGGGGTTACAAAGGTTTTTTCTAGCTTAAACCATGATTAAAAGTCTAAAACGTACATAATCTTCACAAACTCAAGCGAAAAGAAAAAGAAAAAAAACACATGATAAGTTAAAGAAACCCTAGAAATCAAACATGAACCCTATCAATTCTCCGTCTTCTCCACAAGTTTCTCCTCATCATTTTTGTGAAGCTTCTCTTTGATCTTCTCTAAAATCCCCTTCTTCTCTTTCGTCTCGTTTTCTTGAAAATGTTCATTGTTTGTTTCATGTGTAGCTTCAGGAGCCAAAACGCCTTCTTGGGTCTTCTTGTGATGTCCAGGAAGGTGTGCTCTTATGTTCTCCAAAAACCCTTTCTTCTCATCTACATCCACCACTTCGATGTCTTTTCCATCATCTCCGTTCTTGCTATCTTCTAATGTCGTCTTGTTCTTCTTTCGTTCGCCTTTAAACTCATCATCGCTAGACTAGAGAATTACATGATTTAACAAATTATATAATTTGACAAAGTAACAAAGCTGTTATATTGATATTAGAAATAACAGTAAGTTTATAATCTTACGGAGCTTGTTTGGCTATGTAAGCGTGTGAGGTCTTCTTTATTCTCCTTTCGTGTCTCGTCCATGACCACATCGTGCTCGGTTTTTCCATCATTCTTACCAAGGAAATCGAAGCAACCGTGTTCCTTGGTTTCAACCGAATGTTCCAAGCCATTGATCCCATTGTCTTTACCGTTTGATTCAGCCATTGTATCAAAAGTTATCAACTAGCAAAATGTAATAACAAAAAGAAGCTAAACAAGTGTACTACTCCAGTCTCGGGTTCTAACATGGTCTATTAATACGTGAAAAACTATCGAACCGAGTGCCAAAAGCTATAGCTTATCTATTAAAAATAGGTCATTCACGTGAGTTTAGGTTAACGAGGTTCCGGTTGTACGAGACAAGTAGAAAGCGCTGGCCGGCTACATGTCACGATGCAAAGAACATACATAGTCGGTCGATGTTTTGGACAAGTTACGTTGGTTCTTGTAGCCAACCAACCTTGGTTTTAAGTGTTTTCTTAAAGCAAAATTATACTAGTAGTATTTAGTTTCTCGAAACATCATGTTTTGTCTTTATACAACGAACTAACAATTGAAACGTTTACCAAGGATCAAATGAGAAGAAAACTTAAAATAAAAAGGATGAGAAATAATTATAATTACACATTTGAGATGCATCGACTTGAATTAGATGCATCCCTAGTCTTTTAGATGCACCATAATATATTTTCTAGCAAAAATTTAGATGCATATACATATATTAGATGCATTTCATCAAGTTAGACGAATCCTATACATTTTTCATCTTTTGCGGGTCAATTTGTTGTTAGTACTATTTTGCATCGTTTTCACTTCAAAATCACTTTCAAAACTAATTGGGATACATCTAAATGAACAGAGATGCATCTAAATCAAGTCGATGCATCTCAAATATGTGGTTATAATTATTTCTCATTCTTCTCATTTTAAGTTTTCTTCTCACTGGATCATTACCCTTGAAACGTTAATAAAGAAAAACGGTAAAGATTGTAAAAGTACATGGTATTGGATAAAATAGTACGTTGTAAAGATATAATGGTGTGCTTCGCTGACTTGTACGCCAAACCCTCCCGATGTGACTATATAGGGAGGGTTTGTATAGTATGACCCACATATAACCCGAAATATAACAAAGTACGCAATCGGTGAAAGATAGGTGGTAGAGTACCTGCTCGTATCTATAGTTCTATACTGACATAACTGAAAGATGGATGGTAAAAGAAGAGTTTTAAATATTTGACCAAAAATTAAAACTTTGCGTGAAAATAACTTGACTATAATGGACTTCGTGTTACTCTTTAATAAACTAATAAAAATCTATTACAACCCAACCAGGATTTTAAAATGAAACTAGACTCAATTACCTTCAAATCGACGGGTGTCATGACTTCTAACGACTTACAGCTTGTGAGATATGAATATTAGAAAATCGATGCAATATGTCATACTGATCCAAATGATCGGAAGGGCCTTCCAGCGAATAGGTTGGAGCCCTTTGGTCACCCGAAATCATATTCGTAACTTTTTTTTTCTGAAAAATCAACCTCCCGGACTCGATAATTCACCAAACTTTCTAAAATACTTTAAAACAACATAAATATTATTTATATGCATAAACTTGGTCTTAACGACCCATGAAAACGTGCTTTACAAAATGAAGGGTGTTTTGCCAAACACCCGTTTTGACCCGTTTGCATAAACTACAACACATGCTATAACAAATGACCTTGACATACTCTAACTTCGACATTTACAAATACTTTGACACTTAATAAAGACCTTTAACAAACCATTACGATGCTTGGGGGTTTAACATCACTTGAGCTTGGCATTTACTTCTATGATCTTACGCATAGTCCAATACTTTCAACCCATGCTTACTTCCCATCCAAGGCCTTAACCAAAGCATTACCATCTTCATGTAAGCACCTACAAAACATAGTTAACGACTACAACGTAAGCTTTTGCTTAATGAGTAACTAAGTTAATACCTGATTAATATATTAATCCACGTATATGCAACATGAATGCTTCACACTAATCCAACAGATTATATCATCTTATCTCGCATTCAAACACTATAAAAATAACAGCATCAATACATACCTTAGCAATTCTATAACCATAGACTATCTCTCGAGTCTTTTAACTAAGCAAGTTTCCTATTATACCACACTTTCTATTCCAATTACGTACAATCCTTTCATCTTCATTCAAAATCATACAATATGCAAATATCCATATTAAACACATAGTAACCATAGTTACTTACCTCAGCATCCAAGATAAGTTACCAATCATAATTTCACCATCAACATTATCATTTACAATCTCCTCTCTTGCAATCTAGGTCAAATTATCATAAACATAAACACTTAAAACACATAATCAAATTATTATAACAATGGTTAATAAAACCATAACTTACTTCTTAACGCATTTAATTATCATATAATCATATATTGATCATTTGATAATTAATCTATAAAATTACTAACTTAATTTCAATATAACATATCTCATAAATTACCATAACTTTTAATTATCTTAAAAAACACTTTTAGCCAATTTCCCAAATTAGGGTTTATAAACCTTAATTCATAAATTACCAATTCAAAGTGATTACGAGTTACTTACTTGCATATGGACTTAGCTAGGACTCATCCCTTGAATTGGAAGCCTAATTCTTTCTATCAAATAGTTGAGCCTTTCCTTTCTTCTCTCTTTCTCTATGTCAACACACACAAAACACCACAACTTACTAGAACCTTATAGGAAGATCCTGGAGATTCTTAGGCTTATCTAGTTATAATTTAGTTATAACTTTAGTAACCTGGAAATAGTCGTCCCTCACTTCTTATGTCTTCATACTTGCGACACACACTATTTTTCTAAAATCATTTACATAATATATTGATTTTTAGTTTGACTACCAGGTTTTAGTAAACAATCACATTAAGTCTTTAGATCTATAAAAGTCTTGGTCAAACTATTTTAATGGCGTTCTTGCAAATAAACGCTTAAAACCCGGTTTTGGGGTATAATAAAAAACCCTTAATTTCAACACACAAGTAGACCGTTTTGCAGCCATAAACATACATGAAAAACTCATAAATTCACACAAATAGACTGCTTTGCAGCCATAAACATACACGAAAATCCCAAAAATTTAGCAAGCAAAGAATTCATATACCTATTGTCTTATTTTGGAATTTTACCCAAAATCCTTCTAACAACAAAACAAGCAAAACAACAATTCTGCACCTGTAATGCAAGATCATAAAAACAAACCAAAGTATAAGAAAATAAAGAAAAACCTATATACATACATATAGAACTCATATACTTAAAAAAAACTAACCAAAACAACATTAATTCAAATAAATCATGAAAAATAAAAGGGATAATTCCGAAAATGCTTCAGTTGCTCAATGCTTTTGCTTTTCTAGACGGAATCTTTTAGTTTTGCTTTTTTAGACCAATGCAACCTGTACTTTTTGGGCAACTAAAATCTGCAAGTGACAAGTGTGACTTTACGGATTAAAATGTAGGGCAACTAGTGTACTTTTTGGGCAACTCGTGTACTTCATGTCGGACAAGAGGCGACACATGGTTGGCTATTGCAAGTTTCCCAAGGCAACTGGTCTAGAAAAGCAAAAGCAAAAGCAAAAGATATCGTCCACAAAAGCAAAAACATTGGGCAACTGGGGCATTTACGGAATTATTCCAAAATAAAAAGATAAAGCATACCTTTTAATGATAGCGAGTGGAGGTGGTTGTGATGGTAGTGGTTAGAGTCATTGGCGGAGGATAGTAAGGGCAGGAAGGGGTGGTGCCCCCCCCCCCCCCCCCCAAAAAAAAAAAAAAAAAATCTGCCTCACAGTTAGCAATTTTTATAGACTTTTGTAGCAATATGTATGTTGTTTGTTGATTTTCTTTGTTTGTACTTTGCAGTCTTGTAGAAATAAGACTTATTCATAATCATCTGAGTTGACATACAAGTATTACGCTTTTACTAGTTTAGGAAAATAATTGTCAATTGTTTTAGTGTAATCAGATAGCATGCATGTTTATTTGTAGTCTTTATTTTTTATATCACTGCATTAATACTTTTATATATAAGATGTAACATTTTTATGTCGAAAGTTTCCCCCCACCCCCAAACAAAACAAAACAGTGAAGTTCCGCCACTGGTCAGAGATGAACGATGGTGGACGGAGACTTATAGCTTATAAAAGCCTTCATAAGCTTATGTGACAAACATAGCTTATTTTATAAGCTAGCTTGTTTAATCGCTCAATCCATTTTAAGCCCAATAAGCCCAAATCCAAACACAACCATAAAATAAAAGTAACCCTGTGTCAAGGAGGCCGCGCCAAGCTGACTTGACCAGGTTATGGCGGTGTCATGACACGGCAAGCCTCTGGCGCCACGTACAACACACGACATATTTATGGTGTATGCCATCGCGTGTAAAAGCCTTTTTCTTTTAATGGTTTTGTGTTATGTTTGTGTTTGGCGCGTGTATTTGATTTAAAATATATGTGTGTGGAGTGTGTGCGTTGTGTGTGAAGAAGGTTGAAGATGACCGTATTTGTTCTAGTGTTTTTAATTTTTTTCTAATCAATATTTTAAGGTTTTGTCCTGAAAATTAAAATTTATGAGTGTTAGTCCTTATGTAATATTTGGTCCATGGTTATTTTCTTTGTTATTTTTTGTCTTAAAAATGTTAAAATTTATGATTTGTGTTTTATTTTTATTGAATGAAAATCTAATTGATTTAAAATTTGGGAAATAAATTAAAATAGTGATTCTCAAAATTGGGTGTTATGTCATGTTACAAGAGTGATTTTAATGGTATGAATGATGTTCTAGTTAAAATTTATGTGACGACATGAAAAATAATGGTTTAACATTTTACGTGCTCTAATGTAGGAATGAACAGGATACTTACGGTGCTGGCACAGTTTCTATGAACGAGTGCAGTAAAAAAAAGTACTCTAAGAAATATTAACCAAAGGAAAATAGAAGATAATATAAGAAGCCAGATAATCAAGGAAAATAATAGCGATCAGAAGATACTGATCTTATCAAGGAAAATAATAGAAGATCTTTGCAAAATAAAATATGCATTAAATCAGATACTTAAATAACTTATCCGACATGCAAGAACTATTGCTATTTATAGGAAGCCTAATTCTCATACTTTTCAAAGTAATCTGAGAGAAAATGACAACCGAAATTAAAACAGAAACTTGTTTATCCAAAGATGAAGAAGTGGCAGCCCAAGAAGATATATGGAAATATATCCTTGGTTTCACTCCCATGGCTTTGGTCAACTGTGCCATTGAGCTCGGCATCCCTGATATCCTCGAAAACCATGAATCACCAATGTCGCTTGCTGACTTGGCATCCAAGATCGGGTGTTCACAATCCTCGTTGTATCGTGTCATGAGGTTCTTGATCCACTATAAAATATTTCAAGAAAAACCCTTATCTGAAACTGAAACATCCGTTGTTGGCTACGCACAAACCCCATTGTCGCGGCTCCTAACAAGACATGGAAAGCATAGCATGGCAGACTTGGTCATTTTAGAGAGCAATCCTATCATGTTGGCTCCATGGCACAAGTTAAGTGCTTGGGTTTTGGATAACAAACAATTACCATTTGAAGCAGCAAACGGGGCCGATCTATGGGGATTTGCTTCAGCAAATCCAGGTTTTAGTAAGCTTTTTAACGATGCAATTGCTTGTGATGCTCGAGTGACAGTCTCAGCAGTGATCGAGGGTTGTTCAGATGTATTTGAGGGGCTTAAAACTATGGTCGATGTTGGTGGTGGTAATGGGACGAGTCTACGCATGATTGTGGAGGCTTTTCCATGGATCAAAGGGATTAATTTTGATCTGCCTCATGTCGTATCGACTGCTTCTGCATCTACAGGTGTTGAACATGTTGGAGGCAATATGTTTGAGCTTGTTCCGAAAGCTGATGCAGTTTATTTGATGGTTAGTAAAATCATATGCACTTTTAGTTAGTTGATTAGTATTCATTAGAATTCATTGACTAGCTAGTCCATTAACAAACCATTCTAATTTGTTAAGGGAAATATTATCGCTTTGGGCCATCTACATAAGATTGATGTAATCGATCTGTAGCTATCGATAAAAAACTTATTTTCAATTTAACATAAGCAAAGCATGTAATGTTTATTTGATCATGATTTCACGTTGATCATATTGTAGAAAGTACTGCATGATTGGTCGGACGAAGAATGCATTGATATACTAAGGAAATGTCGTGAGGCTATATCTCCACATACAGGAAAGGTGATTATTGTCGAAACAATTGTAGGACGAAAAGAGGATCATGGGTTCAAAGGTGTGGCACTGATGCATGATATGGTTATGATGGCTCATACAAATAACGGGAAAGAACGGACTTTGAAAGAATGGTCTTACTTGTTTCACGAGGCTGGATTCACTCGTTACACTATCAAAGACATTCAAGCTTGTCAATCTGTTATGGAAGTTTATCCTTGAATTAATCTTGGCTACGAATAATGTTCTTCTAAAAACCAATAATTTCAAGATTGCGACACCTATAGTTTGATACTTAATAATGTGTCTTTGTTTTGCAGATTTGAAATAATGTACTGTATAATGTATCGATGTGTGTTCATAATTGATATGTATGTTTGTTGTTGTAATGATGTAATCTGGTTGTCTTATTTTAGAATAAACAAAGGGGTAAATCTAAGAAAACGCTACATATTTGTTCAAATAAACACATATACGTAATGTACTTTCTTAAGTATCAAAGTAACGCAACATATTTTCAAAAAATCGTCGATCTACGCAATATGACCTGCTAGCAGCAGGTTACCAGGTCACATAACTTTAAAAGTTACACCTTTGGTCCCTAAACTGTCTCATATCTCGCGTACATGATCCTATTTTAGTCCTATTTCACAGCGTTACACCGTTAGTCCCCAAACGTTACACCGTTAGTCCTATTTACCAGCGTTACACCGTTAGTCCCCAAACGTTACACCGTTAGTCCTATTTACCAGCGTTATACCGTTAGTCCCCAAACGTTACACCGTTAGTCCCCAAACGTTACACTGTTAGTCCTATTTACCAGCGTTATACCGTTAGTCCCCAAACGTTACACCGTTAGTCCCAAAAAAAAAACTTTAAAATTGAATTTTTTTTTAAGTTTTTTTTAAAAAAAAAAAAAAAAAAAAAAACTTTAAAATTGATTTTTTTTTAAAGTTTAAAAAAAAAAAAAATTAGTCCCAAAAAAAAAAAAAACTTTAAAATTGATTTTTTTTTAAGTTTAAAAAAAAAAAAAAAAAAAAAAAAAAAAAAAAAAAAAAAAAAAAACTTTAAAATTGATTTTTTTTTAAGTTTTTTTTTAAAAAAAAGTTAGTCCCCAAAAAAAAAAAAACTTTAAAATTGATTTTTTTTAAAGGTTTTTTTTAAAAAAAAAAAAAAAAAAAAAAAAAACTTTAAAATTGATTTTTTTAAAAGTTTTTTTTAAAAAAAAAAAAAAAAAAAAAAAAAAAAAAAAAAAAACCTTTAAAAAATAAAAACTTAAAAAAAAAAAAAAAAAAAAAAAACTTTAAAAAATTCAAAAGTTTTTATTTTTTAAAGTTTTTTTTTTTTTTTTTTGGGACTAACGGTGTAACGTTTGGGGACTAACGGTGTAACGCTGGTAAATAGGACTAACGGTGTAACGTTTGGGGACTAACGGTGTAACGCTGTTAAATAGAACTAAAATAGGATCATGTACGCGAGATATGAGACAGTTTAGGGACCAAAGGTGTAACTTTTAAAGTTATGTGACCTGATAACCTGCTGCTAGCAGGTCATATTGCGTAGATCGACGTTTTTTTGAAAATATGTTGCGTTACTTTGACACTTAAGAAAGTACATTACGTATATGTGTTTATTTGAACAAATATGTAGCGTACCCCATAAACAAATGGTTCATTTTTTAGATCAAATTCAAGGACGGAACTAGCGTTTTCAGGAGGGTGTTGTATAAATTTTTTTCTACCATACGTATAGAAATTGCCGCCATAATTTTTTTAAGCTAAACCAAAGTCGCACTATAAAAAAATAGCACGAATATCAGGGGTTGCACATAACAAAAAATGACATTTTACCAAAAAAAAAAAAAAAATACATTTTACGACTAAAAATCAAGTGTGGCCCGTGCCACACCCGGCATCCATGTAGTTCCGTTATTTACATGTGTATAGTTATTCATATGATCTGCTATTTACATGTGTATAGTAATTCATATGATCTGCTAAAATTGTTAGAAATATTGTATTGCGTTAGAAGAGATGGCTGGAAAGCCATCCACATGTTTATCGTGATCTTGACAATTCTACGATTTTGCATTAAAAGACATGAATGATTGATAGGGCACGTGAATTTTGGTGGGGCTGTTCAACAAGTGAGGCCATTGGTCACAAAAAATATGAGTAAAATGACGAGTAGTGTTATTTAGACATATAATATAAGCTTAAAAACAAGCTTAATGCATAAATTGTTTGTATAATTGTATTAAGTACTTTCTCTCTTCAAATTTTCACCATTTAAAAAAAAAAAAAATCAAACAATCAAATCATTATGTACATTTGTATGCATGATTAATAGGCATAACAATCATTTTTCATTTTGTATTTCATTTTAGAGGCAATTTCATACCTCCTCTCATTTTAGTTATAATTTCATATATATCAAAAGATACATTAAAAATATTGTATATATATTATACAATCAATATTTGCACTTTAGATATATATAAAATTAATTATAAAAGTTGTGTGATGTATAAAATTAATCCTTAATTCTACATTAGCAAAAGCAACTTTGTGTATACATTTCCTATTTTTATTTACCTGTCTATTTTTTAAAACCATTAGAAAAAATCCATTTAATTCCAGACTTTTGATTTCGTATGCAGTACTTATTAGCTTTTTCTAAATCACCAAAAGAAAAGACGGTATTTTCAATAGAATTTTGATGAATATGAGCGTTATTTTGTCATTTTCAGGTCAAGGCACTGGACTGATCATGCTTATAAGATTTTAGGCAAGGTTTTTAAGATCGGGATCCTACCTAGGACCGTTTTCGTTTTTACAAGATCGTGATCGTAAGATCGGATCAAAATCCTAAGATCCTACTAATATCATTTTCTAATAATTTTTGTAATATTATTCAAATCTACAAATTATTATATATTATTAACACGAAATTATACGAATATTTCATGAAAATGTTGTTATAAATTATGAATATAGAATATTTAAGAAAAATCACATGTTATTTTTTAAATTATATAAAAATATAAACCACAAATTTGTAGTTTTTTAGTTTGCAATTCGATAAAAGTATGATCGGATCCGAGTAGATTTTAAGATCCTATGGTTAAGATCGGGATCCTACAAGATTTTAAGCTTGTTAAGATCCTACGTAGGATCCGGATCGTTTTTGCTTTGTAGAATCGTAAAATTGTAAGTAGAACATCACATGATATAGTAGGGTTATAGAGAAAAAAAAAAACATCTTCCGGTGGTCCAAAATTCCAAATACCTGCACTGGGTCACTAAAAGAATACAGCTCCTTAGCGACATATTTAGCGACTTACCTTTCAAAGTCGCAAGGTTGCGACACGATTGGCAACATATTTAGCGACATGATAGCATCCTTGTCACAAACTATGTCACCAGTTACATCGCAATATGTTTTTAGATGATCTTGTCGCGAACTGGGTCGCGGAGTGTATCGCTACTTTCGCGGCATTCTCTATCATGTTGCTAAAAGTATCGCTATGTTATGACTTCTAAAAACATGTCGCTAAAAATGTTGTTAACTTGTGACATCTTAAAATCACGTCGAGGACGGTGTTGCTAAATTTGCAACTTCCTTGAACGTGTGGCCATCAAGGTGACTAATATTGCAAATTGTAAGCAGCCGTTGGTTCTAGCTCGGCTTGTCCACTGTTTCACATCAAGGGCAAAGCAGTAAGTTTAGTACATGAAATGTTATAAATGACAATGTCAAGTATGCGCAATTAATGGTAACAAAATGTAAAACATGGAAGTTCTCACCTGGTTTGATCTACATCAGATGTTTCTAATGCCTCCATAGCTTTTTTGTGTAATTGATTTTGCACGTCTTTAGTCTGCAAATTTAACAAAAGAAGTCGATTATATAATTTGATCGAAAGGATTGTAACGGTTTCCAATATATGTTTCAGCGAACTATCTTACACCGTTATGAGGCCAATTTAATTCTGAAACCGACATTAGTTTCCAATTTACATATTTGAAAGACCAACAATGAGATGTTTGTTAGTTTGTTAGTTTGTTACTGATTCAGGTTACCAGCGTGTTGCCCAAAGTAACGAAAGTAAACTGCGTATATTGAAACTATAAAAAGAGAAAGGGATGTCACTAATGTAGGTGTGCTGGTGTGGTTGATAAGCCACCTATCTGTTGTTAAAGGACAGCCTTGTGAAGCCTGTGGGCCTACAATGATGAATGCATAAAATGATTACGGAATCGACAATCTAGTCTGAGATAAGATTTTAGAATCCTTATGTCTTAACATTTGGACAAACCTGCATGCACCTCGCCGAACCTCCTTTTGCGAGCACCATATGCATTCCGGTGACTGACTGCAATTTGAAAGGTACAGTCGTCATACAATTATACAGACAGATAAACTGGGCAATGTCATGTCATAATATTTGTGTATGATAGAAAAAATCTGAAACATGTTACCGTCTGGGCTTGTGGCGGATGTGGTTGTTGCTTGACAGTTTGTTCTTGCATACGTGCTACATACTTGTGGATCATTCCAGCCCTAAAATCCAACACAACGGGGCCATTTCCTGTACCAGTATAGCGGCGTTGCAAAACCTCTTTTAACTACATGATTACCAGCAACAAATGAAGACATCTGGAAATGCAATAAAAGCATGACCTTCAACAACGTCTCCAATCTCTGTATACACAATAAACACATAGTTAGTTGATGTGTTCAAGTTCAATATAAAGATGAGAGTTACCAAAATGACTACTTACGGGACAACATCATCGGCAGGTCCTCCATAGTCGGGGCCATTTCCTGTACCAGTATAGCGGCGTTGCAAAACCTCTTTTAACTTCATGATTACCAACAACAAATGAAGACATCTGGAAATGCAGTAAAAGCATGACCTTTAACAACGTCTCCAATCTCTGTATACACAATAAACGCATAGTTAGTTGATGTGTTCAAGTTCAATATAAAGATGAGAGTTACCAAAATGACTACTTACGGGACAACATCACCTGCGCGTCCTCCCTAGTTGCCACGACGTGCATGTCCACGCTTAAACTCGCTTCTACACAAATAACTGAAACGATACAAAGTTTAATTGGGTGGAAACTTTAGAGTTACTTATGTCAAAAAGCAAACTTAAATATATACAGGAATACTAACATGCAGCCTATTCCATAGTGACGCACAAACACCCTCCTTGGGAATTCATTTCAGCGTTACATATCTGCAGAAATTTATAAAACAACTTATTTTTTTAACAGATTGGCAGTTTGTAGTGTTTGGATCATCCAAACAACTTATAATCTTCTTAGGTGGGCCAAAATCAGCAGTTTACATTAACTGGATTAGGACATGCTTATTTCAGGGGGTTTGTTTAAGTTAATTTTCTCGGCTTAAGACCTTACTAAACTTTTGAAAAGCTACGAAAGTCAGTCATTAATATTATCATTATTTGCTTATGAGCTTATCTGCCTGAATAAACCATTAGGTCGAGTTGTTAAGATGATAATCCCTAGTAATTGAGCTTATTAGCTTTTCAATAGTTCAATAAGCCAAAAATCCAGGAAAATAAGCTTAAACAAACACCCCTTTGAAAGTGCTAATTTCAGATAAAACTATAATTACTAATTAACCATCACATCTATCATAAAAGGCCAAAACCCATTATAAGACCGTAATCTGTTTGCATAGACGGATGACAAAACCCAAATCCTATCAGTACCCAGTTAGGTAAACATAAAGTAACCACAAATCAGAAAAATAAATAAATAAAGAAGCATATACCTTTGATAAAAAAATTCATGGCGCACTTCATCCTTTTTTGCAATAGTTCTAACCTGCAATTAAACATAAAACCATGAATAAAAATACAAACTTTTTATAAAAAAATTAAATGGAATTAAAAAAAATGAAGAACCCTAGATTTGGGTCACCGGAATTTAGTTTCTGTGTGTGTTTTGAATGTTTTGTGCCAATTTGATTAGATGAAGTGCTTGAACCATTTGGTTTGTGTGGATGAGAATTCGTTGTAGCTGGCACTTGGTGAGATGCATACCGGGTGTGTCCAAGTCCAGCATGAACAGAAAACGATTCGCCCAGATATAATTCAGGAGCAGAGACATCTGAAACATCAATTCAAAGAACGGGTTAAGTTCATCTAATGATAAGTGTCCTTGTACAGATGACATTTTTTTAACTGTCACTGAAATCTAAAGTTCTATCAGGTTTTTTTAGTTACACCTTTTAGCGTAACCCATTTGACCTATAAGAAATATAACACAACCCTAATCGACCCACTAATAGGTTAATGAGTTAAAACTGCTACGTATACTTCATAACATCAGACATAGCTTTACAGTTTTTGACAAAAGGGATGCATGATCCTAATTTTCCTAAGATTTATTGAAACTCACATATTGAGATTTGGCAAAAAGAGTATAATTTCCCTCTTAAGAGAGTCAACTTGAGGTATTAGTTCATGTAGTACTTGAATAGTATCGTCAATGCAGAAGCATTCCCAATATTCTGAATAGCCGATTCTGTAAGTAAACACAATACAATTCACATAATTATTACTCTGTACTTGTTAACTATATATATGAATCATGCTAATAACTATATATATGAATCATGCTAATTTCAATAAAAAAAATCTGGCTAATAATGCTGTAAAGTGACCAAAATATAGACCACGCCTACAACATCAGTAGGGTCTAGAAGTAAGTGCTTCAAATGGCCACGTTTCAGCTTGTCCCTTTCCGACATATTTTTTTACTATAGATTGCTTACATGCTTCCTGGTTAGCCTCGTGATTAGCTGCAACCACGACTTTGTTCACCCTATCATCCATGTCAGCTACAGAAACTGCTTTATCAGCTATACGTCTCGCTTCCTGAAAAAAAAAAAAAAAAAAAACATTACCATTTACCTGTTTGGTTTTAATTGGTATCCTTTGATACTGAAACACGTAGAGAATAACAAAATAAAACGGTAAAGTAAATTAAAACCCAAACCTCAATCTGTAAGCGACCATCTTCAAATCTATCACGCAACCGAGAATCTAACCCAAAAAAAACATTTAAGTATCAGAATCCCCTAAATTCTTGAAAACATACTCGAATTTCGAGTGTTCCTTTGATGTAGCAGTGAATTTTTTTTTCAAAGAATATTGATACTTCTGGAAATAAACCATAACATTAATTAGATAAACAAAATTATATATAACAAAGATGTTGAAAACAGACTTACGAAATCCTAGGGTTCTGAAAGAAGCACTTTCTTTTCTACTTCTAATAATCTTCCATCTGATTCTGTGCGATTCGTATATGAAGAAATAACCAAAGTACGAATTACTGAATAAGCTATCTTCCTATTAAGGTTAAAGAGGAGATAGTAACCTCTGGATAGTGAGGCGGTGAACATGGCGGTGTGTAGAACCCCAAGGCGGAGGAATTATCTAGTCGTAATGTCTATTACACACCCAAAAAGGCGGTGGGAAAAAATGGGCCTGCCGTTTGTTTTTGAGCATACCCCTTCATGGTTTGGGCTAAGAAACCGGAAACTATTATTTAATGGAAACAGGTGGGAAATGATAACATAAAATTTACCCACAATCTAAGTGCTAATTTCCCCTTAAAATACTCATCTTTTCTACTTTTATGAAGAATATATACTCTTATTTCTTCCTATTTTGGTTTCAGGGTAAAGATGAGTAAATGAATGAACTTACGCGGAAATGGAAGGACTTTGGAGCAAATAAGTGGAAATTATGGATTCTGCACTAACTATGGCGTAGAGGTTCATCTACCTACGCCGTAGCAAGGCTTCACGAAGACTATGCCGTAGAAGCTCTCCTACTTATGGCGTAATGAAGAATTTATGAAGACTACGGCGTAGCCCAACAACATGCTACGGCATAAAAGTCCACAAAAGAACACTACGGAGTAGGAAACTTTCCAAGCTACGACGTAGGATCTCATTTGAGGCAGTAAAGAACTAATAAGGCCAAGGAAGAAGCTACGGTGTAGCAACCTTATCTACTACGCCGAAGGATGCTTATCATGAAGACTTTACGCCCGTAACACTTGATCAAGTTACGGCGTAACACAATCTGCAAAGGTTAGGTGTAGCAACTCTAATACGCTACACCGTAACATAGTCGGGGCCTATAAATACCAACCCTAATTCTAAGTTTTTCATATCACTTCCCATCTCTTCACCACAACAACGTTGGGAAAAACTCAGGAAGGAGGGAGAACGAAGTTCTAGCCACATGCAAGTCAATTCCAAGGGAGGAATCACACACCAATCATAAGTGTTTTCATTCCTTTACTTTGTATTCGATTCATGCTTAGATTTGTATTTACTCAACATTGTGTTACTGCAATTATGAACATGATTGGCTAAACACCTTTTGGTGCTAGCCTAGTTATGAAATTGTTATGTTATTGATTTAGTTTTCCACGCATCTATTATCTATTGTTTGTTTACTCTCATGTCGAGGCTTGGGACACTCTAGTTCCCGTAGTCATTAGTGTTGGTTGTTCTCTAGATACTTGTGGAATTAACCCTAGGAAGCAAGTCGCTAGGGATGTGACTTGGTGATAGCAATATCACCATATATGTGCGAATTAACCCTAGGACCACCTACCAATGCTAGACACTTAACGAAGTTAGAGGGGTGTAAGATCTGACCATGCCGCATCGTTAGCCTTATCCATGTTAGTAGAGGCACTTAATGACTCTTATGTCTTCGTACCGATGAACCCAAGGCTTTACAATAGCTTTGGATAGGACAAGGTATAAGATAGATCTAGGCGAATTTGACCATCTGAGCCGAAATGAATATCGAATCCCCGAACGATATGATAGGATGCACCTATAGGAAAACTAATCATGATCATAACAAGAGTAGTAATAAGGTTAACACTACTTCTCTACTGATTTTATTCTATTTACTTTATTGTCTTGCTATTTCTTCTAATTAGTTTAATTAATCTTTCAACACCAAAACCCCTTTTAAACGTGACACGACTTAGATAATTTTCGCGCCTTAGCTCTTGGGACGACCTCGGCTTTACCATTTGACTATACCACACACGATCGGATACACTTTCCGTTAGTGCGTAAAAGGTAGACCTTAGGTAAACGAGACTTTATAAATATTAAAACCTGGTCAGTAAAACATGCATCAAGTTTTTAGCGCCGCTGCCGGGGAGCAATTAGGATTTTATTTGAGTTTTTAAATTTTGTTTTATTTTCTTTTCAGTACTGATGGTTATTTTCATGTTTCAGGTGTTATGGCAGCAATTGACATTGACAACCTCACGCTTGAAGTATACTTGGCTCTTACATGAGAAGAGCAAGGGCCTGGTTTGGTTAGGCCGACTATTGGGGATGATGTGCAGTTCGAAATTAAAAATCAATTCATAAGGGAACTGCGTAAAGACCCATTTTCAGGATGCAAGACGGAATATGCTCACGAGCACATTGACAATGTTCTTTACATTGTCAGTTTGTTCAACATTTCAAGAGTATCTCATGATGTGATAATGCTCAGGGTATTCCCGATGACATTGACTGGAGCTGCAAAGAGATGGATCGATAGACTACCACCAGGGATAGTGAACACTTGGGCTCTTTTGAAGAAGCATTTCATCCAAAGATATTGCCCTCCTTCAAGGATGGCAAAACAGATTGAAGATATTCACAACTTCAAGCAAGATGGGGACGAAACATTGTACCAAGCTTGGGATAGGTACAATGATCTTTTGTACAAATGCCCTACTTATGATCTCAACAAGCAACAAATGGTCAACATTTTTTACAAGGGGATCAACATCTCAACCCGCCAAATGCTAGATTCTCAGGGTCCAATCCCTAGCATGACTCCGGCTCAAGCTTTAAAAGCTATTGAAGATATGGCGGACCACTCTCAGAAGTGGCACGAAGGTGGAAGTAGTAGAAGCATTGCTGGAAACTCGGATGGAATTACCTTAATCACCAGAAAACTCGAAAGCTTGGGGCGTGACATGAAGAAACCGATGGAAAATGTCCATGTTATTAAAGTTGGTTGCGAAGTTTGCGAAGGACCCCACTTGTCTAAAGATTTCCCTTTGAATGAGGGCGATGGTAAAATGGAGGAAGTGAAATATGCGGAAGGTAGACAATTCCATGGTAACGGGTATCGAACAAGGCCATATGTATATAATTGACAACCTTTTGGGGAGAGAAGATCAAAAATCGAGGACACTATAAATAAGTACCTCGAAGAATCAAGAAGAAAGCAGGAAGAGCAAGATCAATGGCTAAAGAATTTCCAAGAGGCAACTAGCAAGAGCCTCATAAGCCATGATGAGGTAATCAAAAACCTTGGAGCAAAGATAGAACTCTTGACAAGTAATGCCAAGAAACAAAATGAACAAGCCAAGGTTTGTATGATTGAGGCATCCTAAAAAATGATTTTATGTCCTAAGGAAGATGCATTGTGTACTCAAGAAAAGGCCACCCAAAACGAAGAGCTAAAAGTTGTAATAACTCCCCTAATAGATAAACAAAGTAACAGTCAACCTAAATATCCCAGCACACTTGAACAAAAATACCATTGGTGTGTTGCCATTCCGGTTGATAATCAAAACTCCTACAATCTTTGGCCATCATGCAACCCCAACATTGAGTTGTGCGACGGGGGAGGTGACGAAAAAAGATTACGAGGGAACAAACATCTATGGAGTTCGCCTCTTGATCAATTCAGAAGAAATTTGAAATAGAGAGGAACAATATCTTTCGACGAATGGGTATTAATCGTCCATGGAAAAGTTGATATGGATAAAAAATTGTGTTGAGTTTGTTAGACTCCTTGGATAGTTTTGAGCACTAGGGTTAAACAATAACAATGATAATTAACATGTACACGCAGCGGCATTAAAACAAATCAAAGTTATTGACACAAGGTTTCTCCAAAATCACCAGCTCCAAAAATTATTTGATCAGAATAATACGGTTACAACTTATGTAACAGGAATCAAGAATCACTCGATTCTTGGAGCTACGAAACCCTAAGCGTATTCTACAAACTATACGCCTAGACACACACACCTTTAGTCGACTACATTATGGAAGACTTAATCAAAACCCTAACCCTTGATCTCTTTATATAATAGAGATTTAGGGTTTACAAATTACTACGGAGGATTAATAAATAAATCTTCTTTTGCAAGCAAGTCCTTCTCCATCTTTTGTAGAATTCCTTCTTGTCGTATTAAGTCCCTATTGTTTCATTCTTTTATCTATTTTGTCACATCAAATCAAGAATCCCAACAAATTGGAAATTTAGAAGGAAGTTAATCATGTTCACAATGATGACCAATTTCCGAACAACGAAACCAATGATTTTACAAGTGAGAAAGATCAAGGTGACACGGGCGGTGATAATGAACATTGGTGTGAGAAGGTTCGGATCCATCATGAGAATGGAATATCATATTGGGCATCATGCAATCCGTAAAAGGAAAAGTGCGATGGTGGAAGTAGTAAGGAACGCATTGGTAATACGTCTTACTATTGGAAATCCACCAATGATAGTGAAAGGAGTGAATTACCATGGGTCAATGGAGTAACTTTTAATGATTGGGTAAAGATTAAATATGGTAAGACTGAATCATCGACTAAAGAGAGGATTTGGAAGGAACACTCCAAGAGTATGGATGAGGATGAACAAGAGGATTCATACGAAGAGAACTATAAGATTGAGCCAAAAGACGAGAGAAATCAGCAAATCCTTGATTTAATTGAAGAAAGCTTGATAACAACTGGTACAAAGATACGAAATCTGATGATGATGACTTAGGAGGGATAATTGATTACCTCGAGTTACAAGGATATGATGGGTTTGTTGATGAAGAAGATGAAGCTTACGAGCAACGACGATGCAAATTGCTCGGTATACCCTACAAGAAACCCCCACGTATTATTACTGAAAAATTTTGAGTAGTAAGATATTCAATCGGACCGGATGAACAGTTCACCAAGATCAAGAGTCAAGGTAAAAAGGAACTACTTCGTACCGCTACAAATGTCGCTTGGATAAGAGAACACCTCATGAAGGAGATGGACGAGCGTGGGCAAGTCCTTCATGAACCTACTTGAAGGTCGCAACAGTGAGTCTAACTTAAAGACTCGATAATAAACAAAAGTGCTCTTTCGGGAGACAATCCGAATTATTCTTTTCCTTTTATTTACTCTATCTTGTTGGTTTGGTATGTTTTGTACTAATATTTTGCAGGTACTCAAGGAAGCATTGCGATGGGGAACAAATTTTTGGACTTTTACTCCAAGAAATATTCTCCAGGGCCTTGCTACGGCGTAGCTCTTCCATTGACTAAGCCGTAGCATCCTACAGGTTTCATACTGGATTTATTCAGCAACTACGGCGTTGCACCCCATTTAAGCTATGCCGTAGCTACCTTCTGAACATTAAAAATGCTTTTTATTTTACAAAACATTATTTAAACTTGTATTAGTTTTTAAATGAACTTTGTGGGTGTGTTCCCTGTAAACCCTCACGAGACTTCACTCGTCCACTTGGGACACCAAGTGGTTTAAAAGGCTTGTTGCATATGCTAAATGCAACTGTGATTCCTATGAAGTAAGTTAGGTTTTTCTTTATATTTTTTTTTTCTTTTTAGGTTTTATGCTTTTGGTAGTTGTGTGATTCCAGGGAATTGAAATTTGCTCATAAGGCATAGTGAAGGCACGTTTTCTCAACATGATCTTTCTATTTTCAAGAGTGAATTTCAGGAAAGTTGTCGTTCTAATTATACTTTTCCTCTTTATTTTTTATTTTATGTACAAAAGGGACTTTGTACAACTCAAGTGGGGGGACGGGGGTAGAATTATTTACTTGAACTTTGTTTTGCCCTTAATTTTCTAGTTTATTTTGAAAAATTATGCCACTTTTAAAACTTTTGACATGTTTTTCCGAACCTAACTAGAATGGACCATAGCCGAGCACATTAACCCTTAATACCATGGTGAGGTTTAGCCTATTTCAGTTTCACCCTGTTTTACCCCAAATCCACCAAAAATATGATTATGCCGGTTATTTGTAAACATTAGAACTTGGCTTTTACATCATTTTGAAACCATGTACGAGTAGTGTATTGAGATTTCTTAATACATTTGGAAGAAACTTTTTAAGAAGGCAATATTTTAGGATTATCACCCCAAATAACCTTTATGTGTGTGTTTATCGACTAGTCACATCGACTCTCCGACCCCCATGTTAAAGCCCTTTGTTGCACTCACCTTTAGTGCAAGATACCCCTAGATACACCCTTTTGAGCCTATCTTTTCGTTTCTTACCCATATTATTGTTTCAATACACCTTAGCCTACCGTGTAGTCTTTGTTTATGATTGGGAAGTTGCCACTTGTTCTAATTTGAGGTTCAAGAATCACACCTACGTTGAAGACTCATCACTGAAATCATGAGAAAACCCACTATTGTACATGTATTGTTCATCCCAAGTGGGGGGGATATGTTATTGATATTGAAAAAAAAATTAAATTTCCGTATGTAGATATGTTAACTTTGGTGCACCCTTGTATAGCACCGTAATAAGAGCTTTGAAAGATTTAGTATCGAAGAGGCCACTTCGGTCATATTTGAAGAATGAAGCTGTTGGTTCTTAATCACCAACATGAAGACCAAGTTTGGTGCCCTATCATGACGTCCTCTAATGGCACACACTTGTTACATGATCCCATTCTCGCATTTTGAAACTTGGACTTTGGATGAACGAAAAGTGGTAGCAACTCGGTTATAGGTTAAGACTATTTGTTTTCTTTTTCATTTTACACCATTATTGTGCATCCCAGGTCTTATCCTACCCTTTAGTTGTGAATCATGCTTAGGTGAGGGATTTGAGCAGTCATTGGTGTCTTGCCAAGCATTCCGGTAATGTACCATTGCCTTTGTCGCCCTTGCCGTAGTATGTTAGTAACAACGCTACACCTAAATAGCCTTATATGTGTTCACCCAATATTGCCTTTAAGAATTGTTTTGACCTTAGCTCTACTGGTAGAGATTTGTGTAACTGCCAAGCCTATGATAGAATACATTCTATGACTGTGCGTTGAGTGATCACCCCAAAATTAATACTTAGATTAGGAGAGAGATGTGAGTATTTGTTCCAATTTTGTGAGGTGTTCGGCTTTGATAAATTCTAGTATAGGGAGTTTTTAATTCATATTCTCCAGTTTCTTGGGGGATATCTTTTTGAAAATAATTCTTATAAGGTCTAATTGAGGGCAAGTAGAGTTCAAGTGGGGGGATATTTGATAACATCAAATTTACCCCCAATCTAAGTGTTAATTTCCCCCTTAAAATACTCATCTTTTCTACTTTTATGAAGAATATATACTCTTATTTCTACCTATTTTGGTTTCAGGGTAAAGAAGAGTAAATAAACGAACTTACGCGGAAATGGAAGGACTTTGGAGCAAATATGTGGAAATTATGGATTCTGCATTAACTATGGCTTAGAGGTTCATCTGCCTACGCCGTAGCAAGGCTTCACGAAGACTACGCCGTAGAAGCTCTCCTACTTATTGCGTAATGAAGAATTTATGAAGACTACGGCGTAGCCCAACAACAGGCTACGGCGTAGAAGTCCACTAAAGAATACTACGGAGTAGGCAACTTTCCAAGCTACGACATAGGATCTCATTTGAGGCAGTAAAGAACTAACGAGGCCAAGGAAGAAGCTACGGCGTAGAAAGCTTATCTACTACGCCGTAGGATGCTTATCATGAATACTTTACGCCCGTAACACTTGATCAAGTTACAGCGTAACACAATCTGCAAAGGTTACGGCGTAGCAACTCTAATACACTACGCTGTAACATAGTCGGGGCCTATAAATACCAACCCTAATTTTGAGATTTTCATATCACTTCCCATCTCTTCACCACAGCAACAGTGGGAAAAACTCAGGAAGAAGGGAGAACGAAGTTCTAGCCACATCCAAGTCAATTCCAAGGGAGGAATCACACACCAATCATAAGTGTTTTCACTCCTTTACTTTGTATTCGATTCATGCTTAGATTTGTATTAACTCAACATTGTTTTACTTCAATTATGAACATGAGTGGCTAAACACCTTTTTATCTATTGTTTGTTTACTTTCGTGGCGAGGCTTGGGACACTCTAGTTCCCGTAGTGATTAGTGTTGGTTGTTCTCTAGATACTTGTGGAATTAACCCTAGGAAGCAAGTCGCTATGGATATGACTTGGTGATAGCAATATCACCATGCATGTACGAATTAACCCTAGGACCACCTACCAATGCTAGACACTTAACGGAGTTAGAGGGGTGTAAGATCTGACCATGCCGCATTCGTTAGCCTTGTCCATGTTAGTAGAGGCACTCAATGACTCTTATGTCTCCGTACCGATGAACCCGAGGCTTTTGATACGTGGGAATCGCACCAGGTTTTACCTCTCAAGGGATCTTGAGAAGCTTACAACCCCCACCAGGCAGTGTACTTGATCGTTGTAGTATAATATAGTGACAAGTACTGGGGGATTTATCGTTCAACTCAGGAATAGTGTCGCTAGGATTAGAAAGCCTCCTAAACTAGGTCTAAAGGTGAGGGATGATTCTTTTTGTATTTTTATATTTTATAAAAGAAAGTAAAATCTCGGTTTTTTGAAGAGTGGGCGGAATTAGTTGTTAGCCAACTAACCCAATAAACCAACATGCAATCAAAATAAAATAACAGAAATGAAAATGAAACTAATTATACTAGAGGTGGAAACAATAATGAGGAAAATTGTGTTTACTTAGGTTTCATTACTCCCTAGATATCTTTTACAGGTTGATAGCTTGTTACAATTGCATGGATGACGGGTCATATTCCTTAATACTAGTCGTTTGGCCGTGTACAATATTCCCTAACTTTATAGGATCGTACTTCACTCCTATGTCGAGCCGTTAGAAGCTCCTAACATGGGATCATTAGAATTTTCCTACGCATTAAATTCAACCAAAAATCGTAGTACACCTCCGATCATGTTTCTTAAGACGTTCAAGCAAGTTACCAATGGAAGTCTGCCAGTTTTCTTAAGCCTAACATCGAATACAATCTTCCGTAACAACTATAAACAAACAATCAACCCGTAATAAACATCTAGGTTTCACTACATCTAAGCAAACACAAAGGAAATCTAGCCTAGCATGTTAAATTGAAGACAAGTGTAAGATATAATCAAACAACACATAGACATATTGAATGATTTGAAAGAGTACTTATCTTTAATTGAACATGAAAGATTCAAAGGGTTGGAACCCTTGAAAAAGCTGTAAAATTCGGCCTACGGCTTTTCCCTCAAAAGTTGCACACTAATGAATGAAATTTGGAAAACTATATATAGATTTTATAGGGTGACGACGTCATGTATTAAGTTGTGACGCCGTCAACTCGCCGCCATAATAGAAATCGTATTGCCTAGATCTGATTTTGACGCCCTCATGTGTAAAATTCTTCTGGGCCGTCACTTGTGTTTTGACCCTGACGGCCTTGGTGACGCCGTCAGGTCCTATAGTTAAAAATCCTCTGGACCGTCACGTGTATTTTCCACATCCACTCTTTTGTAACTCTTGACGCCGTCATTAAGGAAGTTGTGACGCCGTAAGGTACTGTTCCCAGCAAGAAAAATTGAGACTTTGCCGTTTTCTTAACTTTTATACTCCAAAAACGTCCGAAATGCTTCCTTTTCCAGATTTCTCTCCAAAAGTACCTAAAATGACAAAAGGAACGATTTAGGGCAATAAATGATCGAATAATCTCGAATTCGGCTTAAATGACCCCTTAAAAGTGGTTCACTTTTCGCCTCATCAAATACCCTTACACTTGAGATTTGCTTGTCCTCAAGCAAATGCGTTTTTATTCTAATCAAAATACAAGTTAGGGGTCATTTAACACTAATATAAACGTATTACAACAAATAATCGTTCCACTAAAGACCAAAGACAAGCACGAAGGTCATACACTAGTACCTCACAAATAGTGTTTAGATACTCACATCTCTCGGGTGTAATAAAGTATATATCACAATATGGAAATGGAAAACATCTCTCACTACCTGTCATAGCAAAATAGATTACCATAGGCTTGGAAAAGGATCAAACCTCCACCACTTGGCGTAAGCACATAGGATAAACTATCAAAGAGGTCTTTCAAAGGGTTATAACGTTAGGTGTATGGATATGGAATACACGGTTTTGTTGGATAAAGGCAATATTTACTGGTGGCGAGTTAATCATCTTGGTTAATTACATGTACAATATGGCGTTGCTAAGCCAAGACTAGACTCGACTTAAGCTAATAAATCAAAATAACAAAAACATAAAATAAACATAGAATGAAACGGGATGGTAGTCCGTATGTTTTTCTCTTTTCTTTTTCAATTTTTTTCTTTTCTCTTGATTTTTTTTTTTTTTTTTTTTTTTTTTTTTTTTTTTTTGATTTGCATACACTCTTACCTTACCATCCAAAATAATACATCATAGGGAATGTACATTCCCCTTACACTTGAATCTTTACATACTTTACAATAAACTAATCCAATGACTCGAATCAAGATAATCAAAACACTTGGAGTACTTTTAAGCAATGTTGCAAAAATCGTGAATCGGTAGTCGGGCGGTCGACCACCCTGCAGCCTGTAATCGGTCAAGGCGGTGATTAATCGGTGATTAATCGGTTTGGCATTTCCTGCATGTTTTGGGAATTTCTAGAGAGCAAACTAAAGATCTTAACTGATTCCAAGCCTTCTATGTTTACAAACCTCAATAAAAGGCTTCAATTCTGATTATGAGGCCCATTGTACGTTATAAGTGAAATAAACGATCCCCAAATTAAGTAAAATGCCTAAATTTCTATTTTTTTAAATTGACCGATTCGGCCGATTTTTGGCCGATTCGGCCGATTTTTGACCCATTTTTTCTGATTTTTTTGCCTAGGCCGATTTTTTCACCGATTTTTGAAAATCGACAAGGTGCATCACCGATTAGCGATTAATCGGCGATTAATCGGCCGATTCGGCCGATTTTTGCAACATTGCTTTTAAGATTAACGCACATATGGGGGTAATTATGATGTTTTTCCCCATTACTCCATAAGACTAGTACTTTACCCTTGAGTCCCGATCGTCCCAAAACAATATGTACAAGATATGACTCGACTTAGCAACCATGTAATCAATTAGATAATTAACTAAGGGTTTAAACATGTAACAATAATGCACTAAAGATGAGTGTATACATGGAAGGCTAAGGCGATTTGGTTGCACATTTGGGTGGGTTGTAACAAATTATTCCTTTAAGTAAGATGCTTAAAGTTAGAAACGAAAAGATAGGCTCGGAGGGGTGTACTAGGGGTTTTGTGTACTAAAAATGAGTACAACGCTAAGGTGTGGGAAATTAATTGACTTTACTAGTCAAGTAATATGACTTAAATGGTCAAGTAATTATGATACGGGTTTAAACACAAGGGTGATCCTAATCCTCTTATCATGTAGTAAATCCTACTACACGAATGTAGTCTCACTAGCGGTCTCGGGATGTATCACTAACGCAAGTTCTAGAATCTAAATGCTACTGGTACACTCATAAGCACTAATAATGAATGCTTTTCTTATCAAATCTAAATGCGAACCTCACATATTTGGGTGGAAAATTTTTCTGAATGGTACGGTTTTGTGCTAGTCATACAACTCCTATCCATGAGACGCTTGCTAAGGCTAAAGTTTCACTCCTAAATGTTGTAAAAAATTTTAAATTTGGCGCTAAAATTACACTAACAAGTATTTCTCTTACTTTTATAACACACCTACTGTCAAACAAACAAACTCAAGTGAAATAGTATCCTATAAGGTATCATCATTTACCCTCCCCTTACAATTAGGACGAACATTGTCCCCAATGTTCAATTAAAGAATGTAAAAGTGAAATAGGTAAAAGAATGAAAACAAATACTCCCCTGATTCGTTCGGTGTGGATAGTGTGGCAACAAGGTTAGATCTTCCTCCAAGAAAATGAACCTTCAAAGCTTCCCTTCCAGAAATATAAATCATCTTCTTGTCATATATAACCTGTTAAACCTGAGAAAACAATCAAGGCAACCTCACGTAAAATCGGCGGCAATCTATATATACTAACAAGTCCTAGAAAGCAATTTAAGATATAATGCTTGTGGAATGAATGTTTGCAGATTTCCTGGAGTTTATAAAACTAAAGAATTAACAAAAACTTTAAGACTCCGTTAGAAAAACAAAACTCGCAAAATTTCCAGAATTTTACACATGACGTCGTCAGGAGTTAACTCCTGACGCCGTCAGAAGAGACATGCAGAAATCTTTATGTTAAGTTTTCGGAAAATTTATGGAAAAACTTATGTCCTACTTCCTGGAAAATCCTGCAAAACATCATTATGACTCGATACAAGCATTTGACTCTAACAAGTACTAATACATATGTCCATTTAACATTGTGGCGAATCAAGATCAATTTCGTTCTTTGAAACAAATTTGGGGTTTCCCCTTACACTTAGCTTTTGCAAAATACCTTTATATGAAGGTAAGACGAAGTTAAATGACAAAATAAAGTATTTTCACAATTAATTTGAAACATGATCTATCAACAATAAAAATAAAGCATGCATACGGAAACAAATAACAATCAAACAATTAAAAATCACACAAAACATGGGTTGCCTCCCAAGAAGCGCTTTTCTTTATTTTACGAGTCTTGTAGCTAGACACAAGGTCATGGGCAATTATGTGACCTCATCTCTCGAGATGACGTATCCCATATAATTATGACCCTCAGTATCGTGGTGGTGGTGTTTCAATCGATCGACACTCGCAGTCACCTCCCCTCCTCCTTTACTACTCAAGGTAGCTGTCCCATCTTGGCGTATGCTATCAACTGTGAATGGTCCATACCACCAGGGACTAGGCTCGTCGGGAGGTACTTTTATCTCTGAATGCCTTAAGAGTACCAAGTCTCCTTCCGAAAAGGATACATGATTCTCTGTTGGTTGACTACATTCAAACTTGACATGAACTTTGTTGCAGCTTTTGCCTCTCTCAGGCTTAGTTTCTTTGTAGCGTTTGATTCTTGTTTCCCATGCAAGGATTTTTTCTTGAACATGATTAGGCGATGTGTCAATGTTGTTTTTGAGCTTTCTTTTCATCAAGCTTTCTTGTACACATCGTGGGGTCATGGGAAAGCTAATCTTTCTTTTTCCTGACTTAAGTTCAATTTCCCTTTTTTCATACCTAATGACAGCTCTCGCGGTGGTGAGGAATGGGGCTCCAAGGATTATTGGCCTGCATCCACCTCCTTTATCATCGATGATCATGAAATCAACGGGATACATGAATCCCGCAACATTGACCAGCACATCCTCTGCAATTTCCAAAGGGTATACATAAGAGTGACCAGCGAAGGATAGCCTAACATGGGTGGTGGCTGGCATTTATGAGGTTAGTTGGGTGTAAATAGTTAGGGGCATAAGATTTACTTCTGATCCTTGATCGGCGAAAGCATCCAGATATTGCAAATTCCCAATGTTGGCTGGTATCTCAAAGTTCCCACAAGCCATCTGCTTAGTAGCCACTTTTTGTACAAGTAGTTTCTCGAATACCAGTCCTCCAGGTAATGTATCATATTCATCTTCCCCCTCTTTCTCCTTCTTTGAAACCTATTTGGAGGATTGGTTACGTCCGTCACCCTTTATCCAATTTGTTATGGTATTCTCATTTATATCATGTTTTAGGTAGTAACCTAGTGATTGAGATTTTGGCGGTTCCTCAATGGTTTGTTCACTAGGGGTTTCCTTTTTCTTATTATCCTCATGGACAATTGTGATAGAATTAACAAATTGGGTAATGGGGGTAGCGCTTTCTTTTCTTAGTAACATCATTTCTGGGGTCTTTTGGTTTGCGTATTCCTCCACTAGGCTCATCATCTCCTTCATTTTCTCTTGCATCTCCTCCTTTTGTTTATAAACAGCTTCCTCGAATTTAGCAAGCCACTCAGAATGGGTTGCCATGTACTCTCTCATTCGAGCTTCGAATTCTGTGCTAAGGCTTTGAAGAGGTGAATAAGGTGGAGTATAATTTTGAAAGGCTTCGACATTCTCTCTAGAGGGTGACTCAGACAACGGTGTCGGAATCGTATTTGAGACCGAATTGACTGTTGCCCGTCTAGGACTTAAAGGTCTCTTTTGTTTTTTCATGAGATAGTCAACCTTTGTCTCAAGTTTGCACAGGAGTTCTTCGGAGATTTGATTTGTTTCTCCAGGTGTCGAGATTCCGTTGATAGCCGAGTTTATAACATGAGTAACTTCCCATAACTCTTGATTGTCGAAGGCGAGCTCATCAATAATTTCCCAAGATTCCTCGGCGTCTTTATCACGCAACCTGCCTCCGGCGGCTCGATCAATGGTGCGTTTAGTGTGAAAGTCGACATGGTCATAGAAGATTTGAACTAATAGCCAAAGATTTATACCACGGTGAGGGACTTTTTGGAGTAAGTCCTTGAAACGAGTCCGTGCTTCATAGAAAGTCTCACCTTGACGTTGTTGGAACATCAAGATATCATTTCTAAGCATCGCAGTTTTCCCCTGTGGGAACAAGGAAACGAGACGTGAGATCATCCCAAGAGGTTATGGATCCCGCGGGAAAACATTCAAGCCATTGACTAGCTTGATCACGTAGAGAGAATTGGAATAGGCATAATCGGGTCGACTCTCTAGTTACAACATCAAGGTCTATGGAATCTACGATTTTAAGGAAATCCTTGAGATGTTGGTTAGGATCTTCGGAACGAAGTCCATGGAATACACATCTGCTTTGCACCAACCGGATGGTGTCGGATCGCAAGGGGGACACATTGGCTCCTTGAGTGAGCTCAATAGTGTTTCGATAGCCTTGGTGGCTAGGACGGGAATACTCTCCTAAGGTTCGGGGCCTAAGAGGTTGGTTTGCTAGTGGTTGGTTTTGTGGGTGGTTTTGTTGTGGTGGGTTGATGGGTCCAAAGAGGTTACCACCTTCCATGATGTCGGATGGTAAAGGTTACGAACAAAGACACGAAGAAATGAGATAGACTAAAGAAAACATAAAAGTAAAAATAAAATCTTACTAGAAAGGAATCTAGCAAGTAGACCTAATAAAAAGAAATCCTAACCTAGACAATAACTATTCCCCGGGCTGCGGCGCCAAAAATTTGATACGTGGGAATCGCACCAGGTTTTACCTCTCAAGGGATCTTGAGAAGCTTACAACCCCCACCAGGCAGTGTACCTGATCGTTGTAGTATAGTATAGTGACAAGTACCGGGGGATTGATCGTTCAACTCAGGAATAGTGTCGCTAGGATTAGAAAGCCTCCTAAACTAGGTCTAGAGGTGAGGGACGATTCTTTTTGTATTTTTATATTTTATAAAAGCAAGTAAAATCTCGGTTTTTTGAAGAGTGGGCGGAATTAGTTGCTAGCCAACTAACCCAATAAACTAAGATGCAATCAAAATAAAATAACAGAAATGAAAATGAAACTAACTATACTAGAGGTGGAAACAATAATGAGGAAAATTGTGTTTACTTAGGTTTCATTACTCGCTAGATATCTTTTACAAGTTGATAGCTTGTTACAATTGCATGGATGATGGGTCATATTCCTTAATACTAGTCGTAGGGCCGTGTACAATATTCCCTAACTCTATAGGATCCTACTTCACTCCTATGTCGAGCCGTTAGAAGCTCCTAACATGGGATCATTAGAATTCTCCTACGCATTAAATACAACCAAAAATCGTAGTACACCTCCGATCATGTTTCTTTTGACACTCAAGCAAGTTACCAATGGAAGTCTGCCAGTTTTCTTAAGCCTAACATCGAATACAATCATCCGTAACAACTATAAACAAACAATCAACCCATAATCAACATCTAGGTTTTACTACATCTAAGCAAACACAAAGGAAATCTAGCCTAGCATGTTAAATTGAAGACAAGCGTAAGATATAATCAAACAACACATAGACATATTGAATGATTTGAAAGAGTACTTATCTTTAATTGAACATGAAAGATTCAAAAGGTTGGAACCCTTGTAAAAGATGTAAAATTCGGCCTAGGGTTTTTCCCTTAAAAGTTACACACTAATGAATGAAATTTGGAAAACTATATATAGATTTTACAGGGTGACGGCGTCATGTATTAAGTTGTGACGCCGTCAACTTGCCGCCATAATAGAAATCGTATTGCCTAGATCTGATTTTGACGCCGTCATGTGTAAAATTCTTCTGGACCGTCACTTGTGTTTTAACCCTGACGGCCTTGGTGACGCCGTCAGGTCCTATAGTTAAAAATCCTCTGGACCGTCACGTGTATTTTTCACATCCACCTCTTTTGTAACTCTTGACGCCATCATTAAGGAAGTTGTGACGCCGTCAGGTACTGTTCCCAGCAAGGAAAACTGAGACTTTGCCGTTTTCTTCACTTTTATGGTCCAAAAACGTCCAAAATGCTTCCTTTTCTAGATTTCTCTCCAAAAGTACCTAAAATGACAAAAGGAACGATTTAGGGCAATAAATGATCGAATAATCTCGAATTCGGGCTTAAATGACCCCTTAAATGTGGTTCACTTTTCGTCTCAGCAGCTTTACAATAGCTTTGGATAGGACAAGGTATAAGATAGATTTAGGCGAATTTGACCATCTGACCCGAAATGAATATCGAATCCCCGAACGATATGATAGGATGCACCTATAGGAAAACTAACCATGATCATAACAAGACTAGTAATTTGGTTAATACTACTTCTCTTTACTGATTTTCTTCTATTTACTTTATTGTCTTGTTATTTTTTTTAATTAGTTTAATTAATATTTCAACTCAAAAACCCCTTTTAAACGTGACACGACTTAGATAATTTCCACACTTTAGCTCTTAGGACGATCTCGGCTTTACCATTTGACTATACCACACACGATCGGATACATTGTCCGTTAGTGCGTAAAAGGTAGACGTTAGGTAAATGAGACTTTATAAATATTAAAACCTGGTCAGTAAAACCTGCTTCAAGTTTTTGGCGCCGCTGCCGGGGAGCTATTAGGAATTTATTTGAGTTTTTAAATTTTGTTTTATTTTCTTTTCAGTACTGACGGTTATTTTCAAGTTTCAGGTGTTATGGCAGCAACTGACATTGACAACCTCACGCTTGAAGAATACTTGGCTCTTACACGAGAAGAGCAAGGGCCTGGTTTGGTTAGGCCGGCTATTGGGGATGATGTGCAGTTCGAAATTAAAAATCAATTCATAAGGGAACTACGTAAAGACCCATTTTCAGGATGCAAGACGGAAGATGCTCACGAGCACATTGACAATGTTCTTTACATTGTCAGTTTGTTCAACATTCCAGGAGTATCTCATGATGCGATAATGCTCAGGGTATTCCCGATGACATTGACTGGAGCTGCAAAGAGATGGGTTGATAGACTACCAGCAGGGACAGTGAACACTTGGGCTCTTTAGAAGAAGCATTTCATCCAAAGATATTGCCCTCCTTCAAGGACGGCAAAATAGCTTGAAGATATTCACAACTTCAAGCAAGATGAGGATGAAACATTGTACCAAGCTTGGGATAGGTACAATGATCTTTTGTACAAATGCCCTACTCATGATCTCAACAAGCAATAAATGGTCAACATTTTTTACAAGGGGATCAACATCTCAACCCGCCAAATGCTAGATTCTCAGGGTCCAATCCCTAGCATGACTCCAGCTCAAGCTTTAAAAGCTATTGAAGATATGGCGGACCACTCTCAGAAATGGCATGAAGGTGGAAGTAGTAGAAGCATTGGTGGAAACTCGGATGGAATTACCTTAATCACCAACAAACTAGAAAGCGTGGGGCGTGACATGAAGAAACTGAAGGAAAATGTCCATGATATTCAAGTTGGTTGCGAAGTTTGTGAAGGACCCCACTTGTCCAAAGATTGCCCTTTGAATGAGGGCGATGCTAAAACAGAGGAAGTGAAATATGGGGAAGGTAGACCATTCCATGGTACGGGTATCGAACAGGGCCATATGGATATAATTGACAACCTTTTGGGGAGAGAAGATCAAACCTCGAGGACACTATAAATAAGTACCTCGAAGAATCAAGAAGAAAGCAGGAACAACAAGATCAATGGCTAAAGAATTTCCAAGAGGCAACTAGAAAGAGCCTCATAAGCCATGATGAGGTAATCAAAAACCTTGGAGCAAAGATAGAACTCTTGACAAGTAATGCCAAGAAACAAAATGAACAAGCCAAGGTTTGTATGATTGAGGCATCCCGCAAAATGATTTTATGTCCTAAGGAAGAAGCATTGTGTACTCAAGAAAAGGCCACCCGAAACGAAGAGCTAAAAGTTGTAATAACTCCCCTAATCGATAAACAAGGTAACTCTCAACCTAAATATCCCAGCACACTTGAACAAAAATACCATTGGTGTGTTGCCATTCCGGTTGATAATCGAAACTCCTACGATCTATGGCCATCATGCAACCCCAACATTGAGTTGTGTGATGGGGGAGGTGACGAAAAAAGATTACAAGGGAACAAACATCTATGGAGTTCGCCTCTTGATCAATTCAGAAGAAATTTGAAATGGAGAGGAACAATATCTTTCGACGAATGGGTATTAATCATCCAGGGAAAAGTTGATATGGATAAAAAATTGGAAATTTAAAAGGAAGTTAATCATGTTCACAATGATGACCAATTTCCGAACAACGAAACCAATGATTTTACAAGTGAGAAAGATCAAGGTGACACGGGCGGTGATAATGAACATTGGTGTGAGAAGGTTCGGATCCATCATGAGAATGGAATATCATATTAGGCATCATGCAATCCGTACGAGGAAAAGTGCGATGGTGGAAGTAGTAAGGAACGCATTGGTAATACGTCCTACTATTGGAAATCCACCAATGATAGTGAAAGGAGTGAATTACCATGGGTCAATGGAGTAACTTTTAATGATTGGGTAAAGATTAAATATGGTAAGACTGACTCATCAACTAAAGAGAGGATTTGGAAGGAACACTCCAAGAGTATGGATGAGGATGAACAAGAGGATTCATACGAAGAGAACTATGAGATTGAGCCAAAAGACGAGAGAAATCAGCAAATCCTTGATTTAATTGAAGAAAAGCTTGATAACAACTGGTACAAAGATACGAAATCTGATGATGATGACTTAGGAGGGATAATTGATTACATCGAGTTACAAGGATATGATGGGTTTGTTGATGAAGAAGATGAAGCTTACGAGCAACGCCGATGCAAATTGCTCGGTATACCCTACAAGAAACCCCCACCTATTATTACTGAAAAATTTGAAGTAGTAAGATATTCAATCGGACTGGATGAACAGTTCACAAAGATCAAGAGTCAAGGTAAAAAGGAACTACTTCGTACCACTACAAATGTCGCTTGGATAAGAGAACACCTCATGAAGGAGATGGACGAGCATGGGCAAGTCCTTCATGAACCTACTTGAAGGTCGCAACAGTGAGTCTAACTTAAAGACTCGATAATAAACAAAAGTGCTCTTTCGGGAGACAACCCGAATTATCCTTTTCCTTTTATTTTCTCTATCTTTTTGGTTTGGTATGTTTTGTACTAATATTTTGCAGGTACTCAAGGAAGCATTGCGATGGGGAACAAATTTTTGGACTTTTACTCCAAGAAATATTCTTCAGGGCCTTGCTACGATGTAGCTTTTCCATTGACTACGCCGTAGCATCCTCCAGGTTTCATACTGGATTTATTCAGCAACTACGGCGTAGCACCCCATTTAATTATGCCTTAGCTACCGTCTGAACCTTAAAAATGCTTTTTATTTTACCAAACATTCTTTAAACTTGTATTAGTTTTTAAATGAACTTTGTGGGTGTGTTCCCATTAAACCCTCACGAGACTTCACTCGTCCACTTGGGACACCAAGTGGTTTAGAAGGCTTGTTGCATATGCTAAATGCAACCGTGATTCCTACGAAAGTGAGTTAGGTTTTTCTTTTTATTTTTTTTCTTTTTAGGTTTTATGCTTTTGTTAGTTGTGTGATTCCAGGAAATTGAAATTTGCTCATAAGGCATAGTGAAGACACGTTTTCTCAACATGATCTTTCTATTTTCAAGAGTGAATTTTAGGGAAGTTCTCATTCTAATTCTACTTTTCCTCCTTATTTTTTATTTTATGTACAAAAGGGACTTTGTACAACTCAAGTGGGGGGACGGGGGTAGAATTATTTACTTGGACTTTGTTTTGCCCTTAATTTTCTAGTTTATTTTGAAAAATTATGCCACTTTTAAAACTTTTGACATGTTTTTCCGAACCTAACTAGAATGGACCTTAGCCGAGCACATTAACCCTTAATACCATGGTGAGGTTTAGCCTATTTCAATTTCACCCTGTTTTACCCCAAATCCACCAAAAATATGAGTGTGCCGGTAGTTTGTAAACTTTAGAACTTGGCTTTTACATCATTTTGAAACCATGTACGAGTAGTGTATTGTGATTTCTTAATACATTTGGAAGAAACTTTTTAAGAAGGCAATATTTTAGGATTATCACCCAAACAACCTTTATGTGTGTGTTTATCGACTAGCCACATCGACTATTTGACCCCCATGTTAAAACCCTTTGTTGCTCTCTCCTTTAGTGCAAGATACCCCTAGATACACCCTTTTGAGCTTATCCTTTTGTTTCTTACCCAAATTATTGTTTCGATACACCTATACACCTTAGCCTACCGTGTAGTCTTTGTTTATGATCGGGAAGTTGCCACTTGTTCTAATTTGAGGTCCAAGTCAAGAGGTTCAAGAATCACACCTACGTTGAAGACTCATCATTGAAGATCATGAGAAAACCCACTATTGTACATGTATTGTTCATCCCAAGTGGGGGGGATATGTTATTGATATTGAAAAAAATGTGAATTTCCGTATGTAGATATGTTAACTTTGGTGCACCCTTGTATAGCACCGTAATAAGAGCTTTGAAAGATTTAGGATCGAAGAGGCCACTTCGGTCATATTTGAAGAATGAAGCTGTTGTTTCTTAATCACCAACATGAAGACCAAGTGTGGTGCCCCATCATGACGTCCTCTAATGGCACACACTTGTTACATGATCCCATTCTCGCATTTTGAAACTTGGACTTTGGATGAACGGCAAGTGGTAGCAACTCGGTTATAGGATAAGACTATTTGTTTTCTTTTTCATTTTACACCATTATTGTGCATTCCATGTTTTATCCTACCCTTTAGTTGTGAATCATGCTTAGGTGAGGGATTTGAGCAGTCATTGGTGTCTTGCCCGGCGTTCCAGTCATGTACCATTGCCTTTGTCGCCCTTGCCGTAGTATGTTAGTAACAACGCTACACCCAAATAGCATTATATGTGTTCACCCAATATTGCCTTTAAGAATTGTTTTGACCTTAGCTCTAGTGGTAGAGATTTGTGTAACTGCCAAGCTTATGATAGAATACATTCTATGACTGTGCGTTGAGTGATCACCCCAAAATTAACACTTAGATTAGGAGAGAGATGTGAGTATTTGTTCCAATTTTGTGAGGTGTTCGGCTTTGATAAAATCTAGCATAGGGAATTTTTAATTTATATTCTCCAGTTTCTTGGGGGATATCTTTTTGAAAATCATTCTTATAAGGTCTACTTGAGGGCAAGTAGAGTTCAAGTGGGGGGATATTTGATAACATCAATTTTACCCCCAATCTAAGTGTTAATTTCCCCTTTAAAATACTCATCTTTTCTACTTTTATGAAGAATATATACTCTTATTTCTTCCTATTTTGGTTTTAGGGTAAAGATGAGTAAATGAACGAACTTACGCGGAAATGGAAGGACTTTGAAGCAAATATGTGGAAATTATGGATTCTGCACTAACTATGGCTTAGAGGTTCATCTGCCTACGCCGTAGCAAGGCTTCACGAAGACTACGCTGTAGAAGCTCTCCTACTTATGGCTTAATGAAGAATTTATGAAGACTACGGCGTAGCCCAACAACAGGCTACAGCGTAGAAGTCCACTAAAGAACACTATGGAGTAGGCAACTTTCCAAGCTGCGACGTAGGATCTCATTTAAGGTAGTAAAGAACTAACGAGGCCAAGGAAGAAGCTACGGCGTAGCAACCTTATCTACTACGCCGTAGGATGCTTATCATGAAGACTTTACGCCCGTAACACTTGATCAAGTTATGGCGTAACACAATCTGCAAAGGTTACGGCGTAACAACTCTAATACGCTACGCCGTAACATAGTCGGGGCCTATAAATACCAACCCTAATTCCGAGTTTTTCATTTAACTTCCCATCTCTTCACCACAGCAACGTTGGGAAAAACTCAGGAAGGAGGGAGAACGAAGTTCTAGCCATATCCAAGTCAATTCCAAGGGAGGAATCACACACCAATCATAAGTGTTTTCATTCCTTTACTTTGTATTCGATTCATGCTTAGATTTGTATTAACTCAACATTGTTTTACTGCAATTATGAACATGAGTGACTAAATACCTTTTGGTGTTAGCCTAGTTATAAAATTGTTATGTTATTGATTTAGTTTTCCACGCATCTATTATCTATTGTTTGTTACTTTCATAGCGAGGCTTGGGGCACTCTAGTTCCCGTAGTGATTAGTGTTGGTTGTTCTCTAGATACTTGTGGAATTAACCCTAGGAAGCAAATCGCTAGGGATCTGACTTGGTGATAGCAATATCACCATACATGTGTGAATTAACCCTAGGACCACCTACCAATGCTAGAAACTTAACGGAGTTAGAGGGGTGTAAGATCTGACCATGCCGCATTCGTTAGCCTCTTCCATGTTAGTAGAGGCACTTAATGACTCTTATGTCTTCGTACTGATGAACCCAAGGCTTTACAATAGCTTTGGATAGAACAAGGTGATAAGATCGTTGTAGCTCTTAGACAAGGTATAATATTATATCTAAGAACACATAATAATGAAGGCGGAATATTCAAACATAGAATCAATCATTATTATGAACAAGTAGAACACGTTATCTAAACTAAAACACTAAACGCTAGTCGTTTATCTTCTACGCCTAGGTTACACACACACACCTTTACTAGACGTCTACATTGTGGAAGACTTGAATATAAAACCCTACACCCTTGATCTCTTTATATAGTAGAGCTTTAGGGTTTACAAATTACTACGAGGGACTAATAAATAAATATTCTTTAACAAGCAAGTCCCTTGTGTTTTATTCTTCTTTATTTGAAGAATTCTTCCATGTCACTTTAAGTCCTTCTTGTTTCATTCTTATTGTTTTGTATCATCAAATCAATAAACCCAACACAAGGTATAAGATAGATTTAGGCGAATTTGACCATCTGACCCGAAATGAATATCGAATCCCCGAATGATATGATAGGATGCACCTATAGGAAAACTAATCATGATTATAACATGAGTAGTAATTAGGTTAACACTACTTCTCTTTACTGATTTTCTTCTATTTACTTTATTGTCTTGTTATTTCTTTTGATTAGTTTAATTAATCTTTCAACTCAAAACCTCTTTTTAAATGTGACACGACTTAGATAATTTCAGCACCATAGCTCTTAGGACGACCTCGGCTGTACCATTTGACTATACCACACACGATCGGATACACTGTCCGTTAGTGAGTAAAAGGTAGACCTTAGATAAACGAGACTTTATAAATATTAAAACCTGGTCAGTAAAACCTGCATCACGAAACAATTTTATAACATAAAGTGGCAAAAGTATTATTTAATGGAAACTGGGAATTCGCATCGCCCACAAATGATATATAGTACAATGCATTGTGGCATAAAATAATTAACTGTAACACAAAGTTTATTACTTTATTATTACTACTTGGATCTTGATACAGTACAATTAAACGTTCTTCACTCTTCTTCACATAGTTCTCCCAAATCCTTCATCAAGGCTAACGCATCATAACACCACCGCATCGCCACCGGGATAACGCCGCATCACCATTGCACCGCCGCCATAACACCACCGTACCACCATCACACTCCATTCTCGATTCTACTTAATCCGTAAGGTATGTGGTTATAATAATTCAGTAAACTTAGGGCTAATATCGGAAACTTCCATGGCACTCAATTGAGTTATTTTAGGAGTTTGATTCATACCTAATGGCAGTTTTTGGAGGTTTATTAACTTTCATAACCGTCGAATGACGATGACGGTTATAATCAATTGAATTGTAAGTCTGTAACTGTTTTCGGCGAAATTTGCCATCGAGAAGGTACACGTTTTCTCGATTGTACTTAATGGCTTCGTTTATTGGTTTATTTCTTTATATGAGCAAATAATGCGTTTTTATGGCATAGATTGCTAGATTTTAATGTCGATTACGATTAGATATTGAGTATAAACTCTATCAGAATTGAATGCCTATAAGTAGTGTTGATGCTTTATTGTAGGAAAATTCGGCATAATTTCATCTTACCTAGGTTGATTATGTACTTTTTTAGGGGAAGCAATGACATATCGTTTGGTGATCAATTATTTTGTTAAGTGGACCTTCCGATTTATGAAGTACTTGTTTTGTATTATTTGTTATGGTATGAGTGGCATTGATAACTTTACACCAATAGTGCTTACTTGGTTATCTATAGCTCATACATGCACGGTGTGATTTGTTACAGGAACCTTGTTGATTTCAGCGTGTTTTTAGAGGTAGGGGACAATGAAAAAGGGGATGATAACTACAATGCTGATATTTTTTGAAATTCAGATGACTAAAAAACATATAGGTATAATGGTATGAGATCACATACAAATTTAATCTAATGTTACTTTGGAAATTTCGCTTACTTCTCTTTTGAAGTTCTCATAAGTGCATATGATGACTGAACATGGCAGACACGCAGCTGTATAAGAGAAAAGCTAAGCAAACAAGATTATGCACGCTATGCTAAAACACCAAATATAACCAGAGGTCAACATTGATACAACACTTGTATTCAATCACTTTTCTGTCTTAAGTGTAGTTTATTACCTATGCATTATTGATAAATGCATATGATTTTTTATTGCAGATAGTAAATAAGTATATTGAGCCGTTTGAAAAAAGACAAGAAAAGAGGTTGAAATATGATTGCGATTTAAATGATTGCAAGGTTAGTGAAAGCAATGATCAGTGAAGTAACTTCTGGATATAAGTATTGGCATACTGTGTAGTAACTTGCATCAGAAGACGTGACTTAATTGTAGCTGAATTAAATTGTCTTAACTAATAGTACGAAACTAATGCGCTTTAGGAGATCATTGATGTCCGATGATGTTGCAAGAGATCAACGGAACTTTTTGAAGTTAGAACAGATGTGTTTATTTACTTGCTTGAATGATAATAAAGGTCCGGTCTCACTTGACAGTTTAATTAATAAATAGTAGAGTTGCATGGTGATAGTTTTTTTCTTCAAGGATGTGTTTATTAGTGATGTAGTTTATATAGTTTAGAAAAAGATTACTCAGTGTTAGATTATGCTTCATCTTGCAAGAAACTATGGTATATTTTAGGAAACTGATTACGATTTGTTGATATACTTGAAGTAGTTCCTGCATCTAAGATAAATTTCAGCTCTACGTTGATTGAATTTTATTTTTGCCATTTGGATATTCATTTTTATACTCTCCCACTTGTTCTCCATATAATAATGCAGATTCATGGCTCCTTCTTTAATGCTTAAGATTTTTTTGTTGTGATTTTACATGCCTGACCCATCAGAGATAAACATAACATGAAGCAACCCATTCGTTCATAGGTGTTTGCTACGTTTTGACATTTTGAGGGTGTAATGTTAATGAAACAGGTGTAATGAATTGAGTAGGTATATACCTTTTGAAAACCATCCTACATGTTGATGTTGTACCCCTGCTTGTAAAGTTTTTAAGCGAAAGTTTATGTTAAGAAATGACTCGCTTTTGACCGTTTTGAGTTATTTTTCAAGCTGCAGTAAATACATGCCACGTGGCGTTGCAAAATATTTGCTCTAGGTTAACGATGAATTTGAAGACATTTCAGGTAAATGATCATGTTTAAAGCCTTTCTTCTTATAATTATAAGGATAACTTTAGCTCGATACACAACAATGTGCTTCAATATCATCTTCTTGTTATGGCTGGTTACCATCAAGTGTGTGGTCTAAAAGTAGGATAATTGGAATTGGAGAAAAAATGATGGCAAAAAACATAGCTTATTTGTTTATTATTATGCAGATAGCTGCTTATGTTTCCAAACATATCAAGTTCATCACTCTCTAGTTTTGCAGAGTAACTTCTTTTATGCGACGAGGCTAAAAACTCTTCATGCTCTGCTTGCATATTCAAAGAACAGGGGAAGGTTGCAACTTTAAAAGTGGCAAACGATGGATATATGAAGAACATGAGTTGTTGCTGCACTCCTCTTGATGAAGTCTCAAACCTATTCACTAGTCACGTTATGTTTATTTGCTAATTGATGATGTATGAGGAGAGAGATATAGAACCAGTTAAAAACATTGCTCATTTTTTTTCCATCTAGTCACGTTATGTTTATTTGCTATGCAGACGAAGATTTTACCAACTGAATCCGGTATTGTCTTGAGGTAACAACTTATGTGATAGTCATCATATAATTCTTTATGTAAATCATTGTATATTTCTTGTTGTGCAACAAGTCTAAATGGGTTCGAGACATTTTTTAGTACATGTTAACTTGGCCAGGTTAGCGTGGCTGACATGTAATCACTTTTTGTGCATCTTACAATTTTTAATAGTAGTTAATTCTAATCATGCTCACAAGAGGTGACCCGATCAGATACTATATATGGTCTGATTCTTTATAAGTATCACATTAGACTCTTTTCTAAACGATTGTCTTTAATATAGGAGCAATATACAGAAAAAAATGGTGCAGATGACTCTCGACATTAGTTCTGGAAATATTTCTAATACACACAAAAGATGGATTGGTCATGTTGGCTCCAAGAATGGAAGTTATTATGGATCTGGATCAGGGGTTGATAAGTATTTGTTTCAACATGATACTGATGATGAGCCTTCGGTCAATAATTCACATGAGGACCTTGATCGTGTTGAAGACAAGTTGAAGGAACAGGAACTGGAGCAGGGATGTGTGAGAGATGAGATTGTCACCTTAAGGAATGCACAGGAAGATCAGTCCAAGAAACAAGCTCAGGTTCTGGAAGCCCAAGCATCGTACGAGCAAAACCTAAAAAAGATAGTCTATGAGGAGGTTACTAAAGTGGTTGCTCAAGAAGTCGGGAAGGTCGTCTCTAAGGAAATGTCAAAAGCCACTCGTCAAATTCTGAAAGCAATTGGTGATAAGAAGGTTTGATAGTGTTGTTTTCTTTAGTACTTGAATAAGTTGTAACTAGATGATAACTAGTTCAGAATTTGTTGAAAGAGTTCTTAGTCACATTAGTTTAGATGTTATGTTGGAATGGAATGCTTAGCAAACTTCATATATAGACATTTTTTTATATATATGCTAATATCTCGGATCTTCGTATGTATTATTGTAATTATGGTTTAGTAAAAGTTACCGAAATGCAATGTCTTAGATGACGACGTATAATAATTTTGTTGCTAAAAATAGCGACATAAATAGCAACTCAAAACTGAAATGTCGCTATAAACAGACAAAAATAGCGACTTAAACAGTGTCACATTACACCATATGTGATATAGATAGCGACATAAACAGCGTCAGGGGTGGACAAATTGCGACACACGTAGTAACCCAAATAGCGATAGGTGGCACAAATAGCGACTTATAGTTAGGGACACAAAGAGATGTGACGCTATTTTAAATAGCGACTTATGAAAGGAAGTCGCTATAGTTGTCTCTATATCTAGCAACTTGTCTTAGATGTCACAAAATTTAGCGACTTCCTCGTAGCGACTTTTAGTGTCGTGTAACTAAATGCGTCGCTAAGCCAAAATAAGTCGCTAGAAGCGTCACTAAAAGCATGACTTAATGGATGTTTTCTTGTAGTGGGTGTTCTTCCCCGTCCAAACCTTAACTCCATTAAAACACAAATCCAAGTTATGTTTTTTAAGGTTTTAATAGTTTGTTCATAGGAATAAAAATTTAATATTCTTCATCTTAAACACCACGTACTAGGTTTAAATCATCCGAAAGTGAGTTTATATTAATCTTAATTTCTGAAAATCGGAAGCCCTTAAAAGATGGGCCCTGTGCAAGCGAGCACCCTGTAACCTTGATGATCGTAGTAGGATTTGAATTTTAATAAACTTGGTCACCGATAAGCAATAACAAACAGATCGAAATAAAACATACACGAAGAACATAAAGTATGGTTTAACTAACAATAGAAAAGACAATCATAACTTGCCGAGTTTTCTCAAAATAGATTCGTTTTCTGTTTATTGTAAAATTGTAGTACTATATATATGTGGTCAGAATTAGCTATTAGCACTTGCACTGCGAGAGACCACCAATCACTGCGAGAGACCACCAATTTACCTAAACATTCATTTAAGTAGTATGTTGCATGTTCTTTGCTCTAAGATGAACGTGTATCTCGCGTGCTTCATTCTGAGATGCCTAGGTGGCGTTTAGATGGAAAACATTTTCTTTCATTTCCTATTTCTTGTTTTGTAGGAAAAGGAAGGGAAGTTTGATTTCCACAAAACAATATAAAATTTAAAAAACGCGTTTAGCCTGATAAACATGTGTTTGTGTTTTTCATTTTGCAAAACTAGAAAACATGTTTAAGTGTTGTTGTTTTATATCTCAATTCATTATTCACCTTAATAATATTATAAAAACATCTTCAAAACACAAACACAATATTTGTACTTCTTGCAGCTAATTACCATTATCATATCAAGTAGCACGTCATCTAATGCTTCCTACGAGGCTAAATTTGTCTCTCCGTGAGATAGATATTCCGTCTATTCTATGTCCCTTTGTAGTAGTGTTGGGAAGTCAAGTTCTCACCTTCTTTTTACTTGTCAAGTAGCACGCCATCTAATGCTTAAAGTCGCGCGTTGGTGGGAACTAGAGATTGATGACATTCATTCTTATGCTGATTGGCTCTTTTGGTTCACCAATCTTCGTCTTTCTAAAGAGCTTAAGGATGTGTTGGAAGGTGTTTTCTACGTCATGTGGTGGGCCATTTGGAAATTTCAAAATCAGCTTTTGTTTGGAAGTTCTCATCCGCGCTTAGAGCTTCTTTACGATGAGATAGTTTTATTATCTTATACTTGGTGCTCTAGTAGATGTAAATGTAATTTTGATTGGCTCTCTTGGATGAAATGTCCTAGCTCCATAACTTTGTAATTTTTCTAGCACCTTGCTAGCTTTTAAATATATTTTCCGTTCAAAAAAAATACCATTATCATTATCGCTATCGTTATTGTTATCATTATCATCATCAATAAGTGCATTTATGATCGATACCAAATTTACTGTTTATACACTTTTTTTTTCTAATTATATAAATTCTAACATTAAGGCCCCGTTTGGTTCGTTGTAATCGGACGTAATTTGATGTAATTGTAATTTGATTACATTACGTAGTATGTTTGGTTTGCATAATGGATGTAATTGTAATTCAAATTACATTACATAGGTTGTTTGGTTTGCAATGTAATTGTAATTCAATCTTTTCAATTACATCAAGGGAGGAAATTCAGATTACATAGTAAGTTGGGTGGAAAGTTTTGAATTACGTTTTAATTCAGTATTTTATAATTCAAAGCATCGGTATTAATAAAATATTATTAATATTATTATTAAAAAATATTTATTATTATTATTATTATTATTATTATTATTATTATTATTAAAAAATAGTATTATTATTATTATTATTATTATTATTAGTAATATTATTATTATATTACTTTTATTATTAATAATATTTTATTATTATTAATATTACTTTTATTATTATATTATTTATTATTTAATAAATAATAATATTATTAAATTATTTATTATTTAATAAATAATAATAATATTATTTTATTATTATTAATATTTTATTAATAATATTAATATTTTATATTATTTATTATTAAAAAATATTATTATTATTATTATTATTATTATTTTTATTATAAAATTATATTATTATTATTATTATTATTATTGTTATATTAATATTATTATAATATTACTATTATTATTAATAATATTTTATTATTATTAATCTTAATATTATTATATTATTTATTATTAAATAAATAATAATATTATTATTAATATTTTATCAATATATTAATATTTTATTGTTATTATTATTATTATTATTATTATTATTTTTTCTGAATTACATTACGTTGCGAGTCAATCAAGCAGAATGACAAATTTCATCAATTACATTCCAATATATTACAATTACAACACATTCCAATTCTTTGAATTACAATTTATTCAAATTACAATTCCTTCAAAAACATTCTGTAAACCAAACGCACCCTAAGAAATTTACTATAATTTAAACTAAACTATTTTGAAGGTCGCCATTTATTTACTTTTGGGTTGATTCACTCAATAATTTTTTTGTAACATTTACGTGCCAGGCCTAGTTTCAAAATAAAAATTAGGATTAATGAATTGAAATGACAAAATGTAGCTAAAGAAGTAAATGTTGACAGCGCTGCGCAGCAGATCTACAATTTTTTTTTGTTTCCAAAAATAATAGGTTCGACTTTTTCATGTTGGGTTGTTAAGTTTTTCTAAACTGAGGTAAGCAATTAATAAAGTTAGATAATTCTGCGCTTTGCAAGATATATTAGATGAACAAACATGAACAAAGTTCTGTTCATGTTCGTCTGGTTTGTTTATAGCCCTGACTACCGCCTCTGTATTGTCATAATATCACGAGGGTAATCTACAGTTTTTATATGGTTAGTTTGATAGCACGCATTTCTATTTAAACCTAAAATTGACATCATCCATAAAGTTATTGTGTCGGCAGTGGCGCAGCTTCATAGGGGGGGGGGGGGGGGGGGGGGGCGGCCGACCCCCCGAAATTTTTTTTGCGATGTAGGGGTATATAGTTTTCGTGTAGAAAAATTTCGGTATTTTCGGTTTCGCCCCCCCAATTTAATTCGGTTTCGACCCCCCATAGTGTTAGGAAAAAAAAATTTTAGATCCCGACCCCCCACTCGAAAAATCCAAGCTTCGCCACTGTGTGTCGGGAAACATAAAACTGAAAAACATATCTCACTAAAAAATTTATTTACAGGGTACCCGGTGCCGTAACGCGCGGATACCATGCTACATTTTTAAACGACAAAACGACGTTAGGTTTACCTAATGTATATACGTCTAATTTTTTTTCTTTCTCTTTTTGCTAAATTTCCATAGTTGTGTACCAACGATGACAGACCAATTTATAAGATATTTTACGTGACAGCATGTGCATGTGCAAGTGTCAGACTATCATTGGATGGTAGATCATTATTTGAGTGTATTAATGGCGATGTAGGTGGTCTTGTTACACAATATTGATGGAAATGTTAGCAGTGTTAAAAAACGGATGTAAAATTGAATCGACAATGATAACAAAGGTCGTTATTACCCCGGTCTTAAGACACAAAGTCATTGGATGGACTCACTTTCCATCATCCTTTCTTATATTAATCTAAAAGTTACAATTTTCATAGTTAACTTGAATCAACAAAGTTTGCGCACATAAAAAAAAATGTCATTGTCTAAATTCCCTTTTCATATATATCCAAGTGTCACTGTCTTAATTCCCTTTTAATAAATTTCATCATCAGATAAAGTTTGTATAAGATCTCCAGGTGATCTTCACGATTAAACTACTAGAGAGATGCTTATTTCGTTTTCCATGATTTATTGATGGTAATTATTTAACTTCAAACAATAAAGTTCGTGCACATAAAACAAAAAGGGACATTGTCTTATTTCCCTTTTAAGATCTCCAGGTGATATTCACGAATAAATTACTAGAAAAATGATGATTTATTATAGATAAATATATGTGGACGTCCATATCCTTTAGTATTGATTAAAGTTTGAAAATGAGTTTGAACTCATTAGAAGAAGATATACATCATTTAGTTTAACATTTATCTAATTATATTTATATATAGACACATTGATTGATTACTTTAATAACATTTTTATTCTCTAATGATTTTTTTTTTTTTTTTTTTTTTTTTTTTTTTTGAAAGATGATGTCTTTATTAAAATTGCAATTCTTAAAAGTCACAATACAGAAGACTAGCAACAAATAACGATAAAACGGAAAAAAAAAGTCCGAGAAACCTCCAACACCCCAAGGGAGACACTCAAGCCATCTGCCAACAACCAATGGAACTGATCGAGATACACCTTCTTTGGCCAACTTATCAGCATCATTGTTACGCTCTCGCTTAATATGCGTAACCACTATATTAGAACTCCCGGATAGGAAATCATCAATCTCGTGAAAGTGATGAAGCAACCTCCATGGCCTCTGATCTGGACAATTAACCCAAGACACCGCATTTAACGAATCACTTTCAATAGTTATATTAACGGACCTCAACTCCTCATTCTCTTTAACCATGATACATGCTTTTTTAATAGCCATCACCTCAGCAACATTCGAATCCAAAACACCTACTGGAATTGAAAAAATAGCCAAAACAACCCCCTCGGAGTTTCGTAACAAACCACCAATACCTGCTAACCCCGGCTTACCCATAGCTGACCCATCAACGTTAAATTTTAAAGCTCCATGAGCTGGAGCACACCAACTAAGAAGATTTTCATACTTGTGATGAGAATGACTCTTTGAAATCGAGAACATATCAACATAGAAATCTAATAGTGAATACGAGCATGATGGAAAGAAAGCTTTAATCCAACACTCTGTCTTGAATTTCACAAGGTCTAAAATATGAGAGGGTGATGTTTCCTTATTAGAAAAAACACATTTATTTCTAGCCTCCCAAATATGCCATAAGACCGAGAAAAATGACATTCCCCATACTTCTTTACACTTTGAAAAATTAGCCATGTCCTTCCACCAAACAAACAGATCTACCAAAGTCCGGGGAATCACCCACTTAAAATCCCATCCATCCACTAACGATCGCCACAATACGTTATAACTCTTAATATGTTTCTAATCTATAGAGGAAGTTGACCAGAAAAGGAAAGCACATCCGGTTCACGTTGCAATACACCGTACTTAACTACTTTAATTCCATGGTATTTGAAGGAGATAAGTTCATAAGTCTGTTAGATTATGGACATTATTTTAGTAGTCGTATGTTAGGATCGAATTCGAGATCACGGGATTGCACGCAATACGTATGAAGAGAAAAAGAAATAATTATTTATAAAATGTTATAAGTAATTATTAATAAACACAAAATAAATAATAGTAATTAGTATTTAATGATAAATGACTAATGACCTATTAAACAAAGATTAGGAAAGTAATACTAAGGAAATTTTGGAAACAAGAGAAGGTTCCGGAATCCCTTGGAGGGACTCCAAACCGATCGGCCATAAGGGGGGGATACACCTCCTTTGTGCCTTGTGCTCCAAGTATTGATTAGTATATAAGCAAACCCAAGATACATGTTTTCTCATAACTTGTACACACACATCTTGGTGTTTTTCTCTCCTCTTTCTTGTTCTAGTCGATCCATAAAACAAACCCATAAGGGTTTCGATTTTCTTGATCTAAACAAATTTTTGTGTTTAATTACTTGCATAAACTTTTTCTTGAATTAGTACGTGTGTACAAGAACGTGAATCAAACACACTATTGTTTGATTCTTGGATTGAATTACAAAAGAGGTAAGGGGTAATTCTTGTAATCCACATAAACCCTAATTAGGGTTCTTGATTAAAGATTGCAATTTGATTCTTGTTCGGGCTAGAATCACAAAGGTACGTTTACTATTTAATATTGATTAATTAATTACATGTTATATGATCTTGTTATAATTGCTTCCGCTATGCTCACTTGATGTGTTTGGTTTATTTTATATGAATGTCATGATATCATAATTCCAACAGTGGCATCTAGAGCCGTTATAATGTGTAATTAATTATCGAAACGCCTAAAAATTGGATCTTGATTCGTTTAGTTACATGTTTTTAGGATTTATTTGCTAGATTCCTAACCCTAAAATTTTTATGGGTCGATTGACCTTATTAGGGTTTTAGGGTTTATGGTTTTTAATTTTTTTTTTAATTTGATTAGAAACCCTAGGATGTCATGTAATTGTTATGAGTTTTAGTAAACGATCTTGGTGCAATATGTTAATTGTTAAGCTAAATCCATGAAAAAGTGCATATTTGCATGAATTTTTATATTGTGTGATAATTTAAATGATTTAAATTGTTTATATGAATTAATGGTTAAGTTATATCGAAACATGTAAATTTATTAATAGATGTCGAATTGGGAAAGACTCCAATATTAAGTAATCAATTATGTGCTATGTGGTATTTATTTAATTTTGGCTTACGCAATCGATTTATCGATGTATGTGGCTCTTTTTCTTAGAAGAAGAAAGCCTTAATTGAATTAATACGTTGTACACCTAGATTTGATTATTAATATGACTATTGAATAAGATTTGCATGTGGCTACATGTTTTATACATATTTAATTGTTATGATTATGTATATTTGTTTATTTAGTTGTTTTATTTTTTATTGTACATTACTTGTTTTTGTTTATTAATTATGTTAGACATGTTTATAAACGAAAAGAGTAATTTTTGAATAGAAAAATAATACGGACTAAATAATGGCGAAATTGTTTTGGTTTTTAAGAATAAATCTCAAAGGATTGGTTGATTGATGTTTTTGTACGTAATGGTTAAATAGACTCTACCGAAGTTTACACACTATAAGATGGGTATAAGGATGGCTTCGCATTAAATTGTGGCCTTAGAGAGACAACATTCTGTCTTAACGCTCGTTTGTGTGTAAATTAGACTTACCGAACAACCATTACATGTACACTGTCATCTTAAGGGTGAATTAACCATAATTCCACAATGATTATCCGAAACACTAAGCTTTCGGGCTTATGCAAAAGTACGATATAGTGGACGATAATTGATGGTAATTTTTTAATTGGTGAACCCGATACCTCAATCAAAACTTTGTTATTTTATTCTTAGCAAATTGGTAATAAAAATGTTTTGTAAAACCAATGTTATGAAGTTGTATGCATGCTTCTTCATACATTATTTTGATCACATCAAAATATTAATACCCTTATAAAATTAAGTCGAATGCCATCTAATTAAGAACACTTGAAGTTGTAATTTACGTCATGTGAGAACTTGGCGAGATTGCAATGGAGAGGTAAATTTCATAAATTCATTGCTAGCAGATCAACTGATGTGATGGATTTATGAGTTTGCAGTTTTTAAGTTAGACGACTTAAATTGAGTAGAAAGTGAGATCTTGGACTCAAGGCATTAAGATGGGGATCAAACATGCTTACATTACAAAAGTTTTGTGATTGTAAATCCCATAAATCTAAGAATTGCAATATGATATTGGCAATATTGTTCGACAATTACCTTGTTGAATACTATCATTACTAGCAGATCAACTGATGTAATGGTACTATGTCAATTAGGATCCTAGCTTTAAGAAAATACTATGGTTTATATGAATATTTACCAATGGGTATTTTATTTTCTTAAAGATCTAATTATCGAAAATACTGAAATTGAATTTTGTAATTCGTTTTAATGTATTAATGCAACGTCCAAACCGTAAACGTATTTTGGGCTTTGGTAAATTAATCTAGTTCTGTTTTCAAACAAATGTTTGATTGAGAAATATTTACTTAAAAGACAAAAGAAGTCTCCTTTCTATGAAGGAAGAGTGAGACACAATCCTATTCCTTTTCATGAATGAGAAAGGATAATAGGAATATTAGATATGTCTAAATTCTAATATAACTCATAACAAATTTTTTAATAGTTAAGAAAATTGCGAATATTTTTCTTAGGGATTTTATCATCCTCATTCGGTGATCAAGTTCTTAGTAACAAATATGATATTTGGTTAACAGAAAATTGTGTATGACATTTTATGAGTTATTATAATTAGAAGCTAGACTAATTACTGCAAAATGTTTAAAGACAAACTAGTTGTTTTGACTAATTCAAAGGTGCTACATACATTGTAGGATGGTAGACCTAAGGAAGAAATTGCATGCCCAATTTTTCAAGTTAAAAGCATTTGGTGGATAGTCCATCATTTACGTAGTAGAATACACTTTTAGTGCATAAGTAATTGTTACGTATGGACAATTAAAGGTGTAGGAAAGTTAAAAGTACACTATTTTCTTTCACTGGATATGAAACATTTTAAATGTTGTCAAATTCAGTGGGAGTATTGTGTACTTATTACTGAATAAGAAATTATTTTAATGATCTTTAATTCAGTGGGAGTTACAAGCTTTGACATCTTGGTAGCTAAAGAGAATTACTTTCCAAGTGTAGACACTCATACTTTTAAGGATAGTCTTGTACGTTTTCTTACTAGACATTGTTGTTCTACATCTACTTGTTATGCTAAAATCTATGACACAATCATATTGAATACATAAACAAATGCATGGCATGTTGTTTATCAACTATATGAGGTTGTTCCATGCACAAGTGGGAGAAATGTTATTTTTAATGTGTGTAAGAAACAACTCATAAAGATATGATTTAATGGATTCTCTTGACTACAAGGTAAGAGAATAATGTTCTAATATTAATTCTAGAAACACTTGGTGTTACAATTTATGTTATGTAAGAGCTTAGCTAGATTGCAACAACAAGGTGAATTTCATATTTCATTACTAGCAGATCAACTGATGTAATTGAACTATGAGAATTTGCAGTTTCTAAATTAGAATTATGTTCTGATATGAATTATACTAGGCTAATTCAAGAAACACTTGGTGTTACAATTTATGTTATGTAAGAGCTTAACTAGATTGCAACAACAAAGGTGAATTTCATATTTTCATTACTAGCAGATCAACTGATGTAATTGAACTATGAGAAGTTGAAGTTTCTAAATTAGATACCTATTAGAACATGTGTCAATATGATATCAAGACTACTTTAATTAGTATATTTATGAATTCAAGGAATGAAATAAATTAATTAAGTAATCTAATGCTACTTCAATCTGAATATTTATGTGTTCTTGGAATGACATAAATAAAGAAATAATGTTATTTACATTATTGTGAAGTAATAAATTAACGTGAAATTACTATTGAAACCAAAAGATGGTGTTCATAAATACTTTAGTTAAACATGTTTATGTTTTATTGTAAAGATATAAACATAAAGTCTTTTAATTGTTACAAGACTTATAGTAAAGCAAGACGTTATCTTGTTATGTTTTTTTAATTTAGACATATACATGAAGTTATTAAATTGTTAAAATAACTTATAACGTATAGTGGATTATAACAGTTTATGTTTTCTTGTAAAGACATGAACATGAAGTAACTTTGTAAAAAGTACTTGTGTTATAAAGCATGTAATTGGCTTGAAAATACTATTATACCATTAAAATGACTTAGTTGGTAAATAGACAAGTCAAAACAAATATTGTTATCTTAAATATTGTTAGATTGTCTTGCAATATTGATACTAATGAAATATCAAATGTTTATGGTATGTTCAGTTAGGAAAATCAAACTCTTGTTATATTGTTTGATTAAAGATAACTATGACTTCTTTTCTTCCAAAAGTTTTCAAGGTTAGAATGTTGAGTATGACTTGGACATATTTAATAAAACTCCAACATAGAAGATTAATAAGACATTATCATATGATGTAATGTGATGAATGTGATGAATCACATCAAGTCTTAAATTGAAGTTCCAAATTTGTTAAAACTGCTTATGAAGAGGTTATTAACAAAATAAAGTTAGGAACTGTCAATATGTATTTGTAATATCCCAAAAGAAAATATTGTATTATTGCTTAATTTGCTAAGTATTTAAAGATAATCTTTAAATTGCTAAAAGCAAGTGGGAGTTTTGATCTTTAAAAGATAAAATTACAAGATACATAATCTTCTAAAATACACTAGGAAATATCATGATGAAGTTTGACATTTGAATGTTAAATCTCAAAATGATAATAAAGTTTGACATTTAAATGTTAAATCTCAAGATGATGGAATTATCATTCATAGAATAGTAATATATCTCAGATATTTGATTAATATGCTGAGGGCTATGATTTACAGGATTATTGTAAACCTGATAATCATTACGATACATTACCAAATATGAAATTGGGTAAAGTATACATGATATGAATGATTAAGATGTTGTCCATAAAGATAATCAATTTTAGAAACTTGATTTATCTTAATAGTTAGACTAGAAAATGAGGATGAGTTTCTTCAAAGATAAGATAACCATTGTGGTTTAAATCTTTGTATAGAAATCATATCGACAAAATTGTGCACGTATTTAATATATGTTTTATGACAAGATTATTAATCACACTTAAGCAATTAATTGTGATTGAATATTCTATTCTAAACACATTAAATATATAAAGATTATGATTGTCATTGACAATGGAATATCAAAACTCTTTCTTGAGAGATTACTTGAGCGAGGACGATAAGTAATCAAAAGGAGTTTATGAATTCAAATAAATCTTTGAAAGTGTACATAGTGCAATAATCCATGGATGGATAAATGCATGCATCTAGAAGATTATTTTTATGTTTAATTATTAAATTCATGTTTTGATTTATAATTGAAATAAGATAATTTCTAAGTATTCCTAAAAGCTAGTGGGAGTATTATGTTTAATTTCTTAAATCATATATGTTGTAGAACATAAAAAAAGTAACATTCCATATACGTTAAAAGTTAAGTCTTATTTTGGAATGAAACTTTACTTGAAAGATTTAGAAAATAAGACATACAACCTTGGAATCAATGTTTATTGTTGAAACATGTGTGGTAAATGAATCTAATATAACATGATATATTATTTAGAAAGTCTAAATAGTTATGTATGACATGAATAAAATCTAAGTATGACTTAAAGATTTTTCATGAACATCATGTTTTGATGTATCATGCTTGATTACAAGATGATTTGGCAATATTAATATCTAATTAAAAGTTATTAGATAACTTGTGTAATATTCTAAAAAGAATATGTTTGATTATAGAATTACATCCTAAATCTGGAACAACCTCCAAATTCTGTAAATGAACAATTTTTCAATTGTTGTGAAAATTGTTATAGCCAACAAACTTGAAAGTTTGAAAGGCATCAAACATTACACAATAGTTATTAATGTTTACAGGAAGTTTCAATAGCATATTGTTGTTGCATACAATGATGCTAATGAAATTGAGATGACACTCAATACTAGTTATGGTAAGGATTTCATCTTTGGCTGTTACTAGTTATACTTACTAAAAGCATAGTTGCATTATACATTAAGAGAACAAGAATACTTTAAACCTTAAAATGTTTGGAAGTTTGATTATCATAAATTGGTGGTTAAGGATGTCACACATTTTATGAAATATTATATGGCATTGTCAGAATAGTTGAGTATGCACATACAAGAACTTTACTAGTTGAATTCTTGAAATAAGTATTCTTAAAATACCAATAGATCAAAGTTGGATGATTTATGTCTTGTCAACAAGTATGAATGTCATTACTTGAGACATAATTCATCAACAAGAGTTATCATGCATTGATCTATTTAGTATTTGGATAAGGGATGTTAAACAATTATTATAATAAATTTAAATACATGGTATGTTTAATTTATAATAAATTGTATCCTGTTTTTGCATGTTTAAATCCATGAATAAAGGTTATTCTAAATTGTCCATTGTCAGTTAATAATATGGGAATATTATTAAATCAAGATAAATCTGAAGGTTGGTATAATATACTTAAAGTATATTGATGCGTAGTCATGCCATTTCAGATGATTTTCAATGATACCGAATATAGGACTTATCCTAACTACATGATGTTACTTTATGGATTTTGTTATTAAGTAAATCATGAGAAGTTATCCTCAGACTTGAGATGCAAGATAAGTGTCATGAATGTAGTACATTTTTGTGGAACAACTTAACGCTATACGTAACTGGTAGTCATAAGGGTTGTTTTCGGAAGTGTTACAAAGTTTGTGGGTTTTGCTTGTAGTCAAGATAGAATTTGTTCCTTCAAATTTATTTTTTGGAGTTTAATACTGCTGGTCCCCTCGTAGGGTTGGTAAGATGTATGTGTGGCCACACCCAAGATCTCCCCTGAATATGTTCAGAAGATTTGGTAATCTTGATCAATCGTAAACAACGAGAAACAGAATGGTTAATTAAGGAATGACTTTAATCCATATCCTTATTAACATGGTATTAGAAACAAAAGGATAATAATAATGAGAAATCATTAAAAGGTTTTTTCCAAGAGCCTTACTCGAGATCGTACTAGAGGCATCGGTGTGTTGCAAGACGCTAACCGATGTGATTACACTATTAAAATATGTCCAAGTGGGAGCTGTTAGATTATGGACATTATTTTAGTAGTCGTATGTTAGGATCGAACTCGAGATCACGGGATTGCACACAATACGTATGAAGAGAAAAAGAAATAATTATTTATAAAATGTTATAAGTAAATATTAATAAACACAAAATAAATAATAGTAATTAGTGTTTAATGATAAATGACTAATGACCTATTAAACGAATATTAGGAAAGTAATACTAAGGAAATTTTGGAAACAAGAGAAGGTTCCGGAATCCCTTGGAGGGACTCCAAACCGATCGGCCATAAGGGGGGGGGGGATACACCTCCTTTGTGCCTTGTGCTCCAAGTATTGATTAGTATATAAGCAAACCCAAGATACATGTTTTCTCATAACTTGTACACACACATCTTGGTGTTTTTCTCTCCTCTTTCTTGTTCTAGTCGATCCATAAAACAAACCCATAAGGGTTTCGATTTTCTTGATCTAAACAAATTTTTGTGTTTAATTACTTGCATAAACTTTTTCTTGAATTAGTATGTGTGTACAAGAACGTGAATCAAACACACTATTGTTTGATTCTTGGATTGAATTGCAAAAGAGGTAAGGGGTAATTCTTGTAATCCACATAAACCTTAATTAGGGTTCTTGATTAAAGATTGCAATTTGATTCTTGTTCGGGCTAGAATCACAAAGGTACGTTTACTATTTAATATTGATTAATTAATTACATGTTATATGATCTTGTTATAATTGCTTCCGCTATGCTCACTTGATGTGTTTGGTTTATTTTATATGAATGTCATGATATCATAATTCTAACGAAGCCTTCACCCTATTTTATGTTTTTCTTTCCTGTTGACGGGTTTATATAATATAACGGCTACTATATCTATACATTTTCAAACATACTTAATAACATATCTTCGTAGACTACTAAATAAATTATTGGAGTATAAATTTTTTACATATTATATTTAATTGTCACGTCAAAACTGTTATATTAGTAATACTAGTTATAATACCCGTGCATGCACGGGGTTTTGTTATAACTTTTTTATTTTATTTTTTATTTTATTTTATTGTTATTATTATTTTTTTATTTTTTAATTTTCGGTCAGTATATTTTAATAGATGTTTTGTTGTTGAAACTACAAAAAATAACTATATGATTCAAATGTCTCATAACGCACGGTGTTTAGACATGAATTAATCAGAGTAAATACACATTTTCACATTCCAAACAATCTATATAAGTATAATTCAGTGAATAATATATTTTTTTTTTGGTTTATTATGTTTTTAGTGTATTTTATAAGCAATTAGGAACTTTGCTTTATTATTTTTACATGTGAATATTTGGATCCCTTGCACGCAAATTTTTTTGACATGAGTAATGAAATTAAGATTGTTGATATCAATTTAGTCGACAAAGAAGAAAAAAAAGAGTTACACTAAACATATTATTACTATTCAACCAAATATATAGTTACAACATTTTCATAAAGATCAAATCCAAAAGTAATGAAGAACCTCGAATGTTAAAGCCTTGTCATATGTACAATATCACAACATTCCCTTCAAAGTTCAAACAAAAGGCAACATGCTCTTGCCAAGAATTCTATTGTTGCTTTTCACAGATCTGAAGATCCGAATGTGCATTGACATGTTGTATTTTCTTAAGCTTTATGACACTAAATCAACTCAAGAATTATGATAACTTCTTCTATATCTGGACAATTTGATATGACATGTTAGGCAATGATCACCAACAAAACTCAAAATTTTAACATGTACGTTGCTCTCATAAGTATTTTAAATAGAATCTTTTTGTCATCATCAAACAATAAAAGTTAAATGTACAATAGTTTGCTTGAAACTGGAGTACTACTTTATTGACACATTTGATCAAATACATACTACTAACTACAAATTTAAACCGACCCTCTTTGACCATATCGAGATTCTCTAAAGCATCTTTCATGAAGATATCTTTAAACATTGCTTTAAAATGTGATACACAATAATACTCTCAACATAGTGTAGATATCTTAATCAAAAGCCCAAATTGATGTAACAAATTAAAATTAAAAGTATACGGAGTATATAACTGATGAAAGAACTCAAACATAGAACTTAAACATTCATTTGTGCTACATCAGAGGGTTGTTTCTTGCTATGAATATAAGTGGAAAATGAACGGATCGGGTTGGGTCACGGGTCAAGATGGGTTAGTGTCTAAACGGGTCCGGGTAACGATGCAAGAAAATCGGAAACGTATTGCCAGTATTCGTCTGAAGTTCTGGAATGATTTCGATGTCTAAAATCCATATTTCTTATATGCTTAGAAAGATCCAGGTATCTAGTTTTAAAGATAAAATCAAAATACACTTTCTTAGGTAGTGTGTGATTGTCGTCCACTTACCCAGCAAACGTTGTCCTAATACTGGCATTCGAACACTCAACACTGCCACTGTTAAGTTTTTTATTTGTTGAAAAGAGGTTATGGGAATTGGCTTACATAAAACACGATATTGTTAATATTTATATTAATAAGCATGCAATACCGATTAAGATATAACTGGTGGGTACCTTTAGGGCTTGTCAAACAGATCTCGGGTTGGGTTGACCCATCGGATTTTCACAACAATTTTTTTATTTGATTGAAAAATTAAAAAAAATGGAAACAGGTGTTTAAAATTTGTTTTGACCCGCTAGAGGCCTAGACCCGTTAGTTAATTGTTATACAATTGGAGGTTATATCAAAATACTCATTTAGACTTATCTAAAATAAAAAGGGAGATGCACCAAACCCCAACTCATAAATATTACCCAACTTGACCCATAACCGATGGGTCTAACATTTCCACCTCTATATGAATTGACTTACTTGACAATACTATTCCTTCTTTTTTTGTCAGTAGTAGTAGAAGCAGCGCCATTTTGGTCTCTTTTTTTCTTCTCAGCGGTTGCAACTGCAACTTCCTAGAATAATGGCATATTAACTATTAACAAAAACGCCTTACATACAACAACATGCATTTACAAATCTACAAATTTGTTTATATGGAAAGAATTTGTGGTAGTTAGATGGCAGTTTTGATGTTTGTATGACAAAACCAAAAACTGAATCAATATCAGAGCAAACAAAGCAGGCTAACCTTGTCTTAAGGAAAAGAAAAAGAAGGTACCAGGATGTTTGGAAGCTATAACCTTTTGATACCAAACAAACCAAAATAGTCAAATATGACTTGCTAACAGTTTTAGTTTTAGAGATGTACAGAGTGGTTAAGAGTATAAGTTTGATAAACTACATTATTTAAGCTAATTTCGAGATAAGTTACTTAACTATAAAAGAGCAGTTTCTTTGCACCAAACATTTCTTCTTTTTTATATGGCACATTGGAAAACGCCTTTTGTTTCCTAAGATCAAAAGTTTAAACAAATATCATGGTACACGATACATTGAACTAACATTTTCATCATCATCATCATCATCATCATCATCACAGTCATAAACTCCTATGGTGTGCAATAATCATTTGTTCTCATTTGCAAGTACTGTTAATCAAGAAAATTCCAATATAAGTTAATAAGAACTTATGAATCCGAGCATGGAGCCTCAAAAGAATAGATCTTTTATAAGCTCAAAGATATGTTAACGATACAATTCAACTTTTAAGTAGCCTGGTCATGTTCTAACTTACCAAAAAAAGTGATAAAATTACATTCAAGAAAGGTGGAACTCTTTTTGAAACATTTAAAGGAGAGTTTTGGGATCACTTTTGCAGATCTAATTTTCTGATTTTTATATGTTTAAATCTCAAGGTAATCATTTATTAATGTTTGATTGAGGCCATGTTATTATGATCATGTATGTGTAAGGTCAAATAATAATAGTCTTGGATATAGCATTATGATCTAATTATTTCAAAAAGCATAATCTATTTCAAAATGCAAGCCCAAACACCAGCTAATTATGATAATGCATAAACAAATCTACCAGAAAAAGCTTCTTGTTATCCTGAAACGTCTTCTTTACCTCTTCCACATGCTTTGAGGTCCCAAAATCCAAAGAATGATCCTGATGCCATCTCTAACAAAACACAAAGTGATTAGAGCTACACACTTTCATTGTGATCCAAAACAAACTATATTCAATTAAAAAAGAACCAAGTCAATCTAAAAACTAAGAAATTTATACCAGTGCAAGTTTCTTATAAACATTCTTGAACTAAATATCAGTACACCCTTTCTTTAACCCCAAAACTTGATAAATCACTGCTTTCAACTCTATTTGCCACCATTATTCAAACCCATTTTTTGAGAATAGCTAAAAAGCTACAAAACATAGCCTTCTGTATGTTAATGTAGTGTTATCATTTGCATAATGCGTATGTTACTAAAGCGAGAAAAATTTACAGACTAACCTATGTCAGGTAGCACTTTTCGAAAAACTATGTAAAATTTTTTTTTTTTTTTTTCAGATAAAATCATAACACTTTACTTAGCTAGTGTGTGATTGGCCTAATACTGGCATTCGAACACTCAACACTGCCACTGTTACGCTTTTTGTTTGTTAAAAAGAGGTTATGGGCATTGGCCTACATAAAACACGATATTTTTAATATTCATTTAATAAGCATGCAATGCCGATTAAGACATAAATGGTGGGTACCTTTAGGGATTGACATCATGTCTTTTTCAAAATGTTATTGCAATATTGATCACATAGATGGCGAATTGAAATTCGTATTTCATAGCTTTATGCTCTTCTTTCAGGTTAATCAAGTCACCTACCACTTTGCCTTTTTCCTTATTACCTACACATACAAAATGAAAAACATAATAAACGAACACACACTATAGCATGTTTAGCAAAGGATATTTTGGATTTCACAAACTTGAAAAGAGTAGGGAAATAATAAGTTACAGATGACAGAAGTTAAAGCTTATGATTTTCTTAGCGCATTAAAAGAGAAAGGGGCAAACAGAGACAAATAGTTGGGTAAAAGACCAAAATTAATTATACCATGACAAATGACGTAGTTTTAAAATCCAAGTAAGCTTTTCGCCCATAAGCCACTTAGTAACCTTCAAAAAATAAGACAACACGTAAACTAACTAAAATTTACATTACGTGTTTTGAAAAAAACACATGCTAAATGCTTATGCTTATTAGCTTATTTCCTCACCATATAGGTTATAATCCTTTCGCACTTATAAGTCACACATTATTACATCTCCCTTACTTGGACCAAGTATCTTAGACATTATTACACCTCTATTTAGAAAATTATCAGTTTATATATGTTCATAAGGTTCCTTGGGCTCTAGCAGTCCTCAATCTAGAGCCAATCTACTTACAATTGGGTTAGCGGTAATCAATATCTCAGTTGCTCAGCAACACATCTTGCAATTGGGTCACACATTACCGTGTACCCCAGTGCCATTAGACCACCAAGCAGATACACACTAACCTCAAAAGTTATCCTTAGAGATATTAAAAATGGAGAATCTGTCACCCATTAAAAAATCATAATGAAAAGTCTCGTATTTTCTTCAATAATTCAAATTTCCAGCTAGTCCAGTGAGAAGTACACACAAAAGCATGATAATAAGCAAGTAGTGTGTCAAAATGGACAGTGTGGACCGTGTAACAGGACAAAATGGATCGGATTGGATTATCTCGCCAGCTTCATTTTATCTAAGTTTTTTATTATATGAATACTTATTACACAAATTATATTATGGAAATACTAATGTAGTTAGGAGGTTGTGAACATTTAAATATACTCTTGGTAGTTTTTTATCCGTTTAACGATTTCAAATCATTTGACCTTTTTTCAATTTTAACCAAGTTTTTCATTTATCCATTCAACATTTAAACTTTTAAATATTTGGTAATTTCCGATACATTTGACCAGATTCATCTTAAGCTTAGCTTATTCATTTACCCATTTGAAACACTATAGATTTAGAGATATACATAATACACATGGACACATTTGTATGTAAATGAGCCAGAATTGCTACCACTTGTAGAAAGATTATAAATCAAACCTCAAACATGAGACTGTATCTTCCTTCTCTATTGCGCATCCTCAAATACAATTGGCATGATTATGAATCGTCACCAGGTGGCAGAAGATAAATATCATAAGTCTCCTCCAGAGTTTGGGTATGTTCATCCGACATCACAGACTTAACTTGATCCACAGTAAGGTTTCTTGATGACTGAACAGGTATCAAGAAAACGTTGAGATCAAAATTGTCTCATATTTGAACTTCACAAGGAAAAGTTGAAAACTTCATAAAATAAGCTGGACACTGGAATCCTGTGAATGGATTAATTTGCTCACGATTCTTATTTGAGCCGTCTTTAGGCCAGGTTCTATAAATGCCTTGTACATTGGATAAACCTGCACAGACACTGATTAATTTGAGTAATATTTTATCTCTAACACGTCAAACAGGTAAAATAAATCTATAAAAAACGTTGTTTAAAAAGAAATGGGTCAAAAGTAGCTAAACCTGTACTTTCAAATCATAAAACCTCAATAGTTATTTTATACAAATAAGTAGGTGATTGTTGAGATATCATACTTTTTTAGTCATATTTGACATAGCAATTGTTTAGGAAAACTTTAGAACAAAATAAGATCTGGATCAAACCACTCCAATTCTCTGTCTCATCCAACTTCATGGTCTATTCTTATAGAAGAACTACAGATCACTGCCACCCTCTGCCACCTTCCTCCGCCTCTCATATTCTCTCTCCGCCTCCCCCACTATCGAGAAAGCATGAAACTCAATCTCTTTGATAGTTTTCTAATCAATAACAAACACGGTGTTAGTAGAAGGCAATGTAAAATGTATATTGAGTAAACATCAAACATGTGATGGAGATGTGCTGACCTTTACATAAGCCACATAATAAAATTAGTGAGACAATGAGCTGAGAGCCATAAGTGATAATACTATTTATGGTGCAATCCGGTTATCACAAACTTCCCAATTTCAATTCCAATTCCAATTCCAAAGCATATCAATATTCAACAAAATAACAAATATGACCCGAAAGTAGTTGTATTTCTAAGCTTGTTCTAATATCATTAATTGTACCTATTAGATATATCAAAATAGCCCACACCATGACATTAACAGATAAATGATTCAAATAACTGTGTGTGTACACCCGGGCTTTATTTTAGTTTAAATCGGTACTTATTTTTTAACAACTTTTGATCCAAACGTGTTTAGACCTGCTAATCCCATCCTAGTAGAACTGGGTCCACCGGGTAACTTTTTGGAACTTCATGGGTTAGGACCCAGTTTTGACCAGACCCGCTCCACACAACTTTAAAAGTGACCCGGTTTAATCCATAACAATAAGCCAGCATGTAACATATGTTTTTAAATTGTGGGGGGAAATTCATTGAAACTACAAACCTTGAACCTTTTTAACTTGTTGTGATACGTCATATATTACAGTTGACGGGGGCTATTTAAGCCGATAAGCCCGTGTATCCATTCCATCTGAAAATAATACAACCTGAACAGATAAGCCATATATATAATTCATCAAGTTAAGTTGCAAATCACCGGGTCATAAATAAGGCTTAGGGTTCATACTCACTTGTGTGATAGAAGACCTCAAAATTGGTGAATGAGAAGATTAAATGTAAGATATACATACCTTGTTTTTGAAGGAATGAATCAAAGTTAGGTACACACTTTCATTCTTTTAATTTTTTTCCAACCTTTAAACAGTCCGATTCGTTTGTGTCAGTATGATTTAGGAATTAGGGTTACAATTTCAATGATGGAAGTCGTTCAGGGCTTTGGAAGTATTGTGTCAAAAGGGTGGTTTTGTTTGGTCCAATTTTCGTTTTAACCCCTCAGTTCTTTGTGAATTAACTCCGCCTTTTTTTAAGTTTTATTTTTTATTCTTTTGACACATATACTTTTGTACATAATTTTTCTGAAAAGACTTGTAAAAACGAATTTTTATAAATTTTAGCTAAATAAGGAAATATTTAGGGTTATAAATTAAACATATTTGGATAAAATAAAATAAAATAAATAGATTATTACCAAATAAGGTATGATTTGATATGAAAAAGTCCTCACTAGGGGTTTTATTTTATTAGGAAAAAATTTTAAGATGATCACATGTTTTCGGTGTTCATATTTTATTTGAGTGACCAAACTTATATCTAAGTTGATTTTGATTGCAATATGCTATTATCTTTCTTTCAATTGGCATTCCATAAGAAAAAAATCTGGATCTCTAAGAATAAAAATGGGGATTTTAGTTGTCTACCAATTATTCTGATATAATATCTTAACTTTTTAATTATTTGTTTAATTAAAGTTATATGATCGTCGTAAAAATACATCTAGATCTAAATTCTAAAGTATGTGCTACTTGATATTGTTTAGATCCATACAAAGCTAACCGTATGCCCATATGTTAGGTACAAAGTTCTCGCGGGGTCTCGGGGCACCTATGAATTTTTTGGATGTAAGTTAATTTTTAAAAAATAAAACATAGATTTTTTAAGTGTATTTTAAATATCCATAGTCTATGGAAATGTGTTTCTAGTGGTATTTACTTAGTATACTTACAAAATGTTTTGTACACCTAATTATATTTGGTTATCGTTCCGACGTCTTTATCTAAATCATTGAATCGTATGTATACAATCTAATTTCTTTCAATGATAATAATTCTAATAGACTACTAGTTTTTAACATTAGTAAGCTAAATTACTACTAAATTTATTATATATGAAACAGAGTTTTGCTAGCTAGCTAGCTGTAGTAGTTATATTGTTTTAAAGGATAATCATAGTTGTATCTTACTTGCAAGGATGGCAAAAGCACCCGGAAACGACAATGAAAACCGAAACCCGAATTGGTTGGGTCGGGTTCGGGAGCAGGTTAACGGGTTTGGATGCGAGTTTGAGTATTGATAAATCTTTTTAGCCGGATACGGCTTCAGTGACGGGTTCTCATAATACCCGTACAATTACCTATACCCATATCCGTTTACCCGAATCAGTACCCTCTTTATTATTATAATAATTTATTATAGTTTATATTTATTATATAATTTTTCTTTAATTATATTTTTTATATAAAGTATCTCTTTTATCTAAAACAGTTTGAGATGTTCAAAAGAAAAAAAAAAAAAAAAAATCTAAAACAATTTGGATTTTGTGCATGAATTATTTGAAAGCATAAAATCGTTTGATACGATACTCGTTTTCTTTAACTTTTAAAAAAATTGAATACAATAGTCGGTGGGTTTTAGTATGACTCAATCTTGACACCCAAAATTTTGTTTATAAAATATTCAATATGAGATAACAGATACCCGTGCAAAAACCCGAAAAACCGATTAATAATATTGACCGGCATCCAGCGGGTACAGATGTGGATATTACAAATAGGTGCAGGTACGGGTGCACTAAAACTCCCACGAACCCGATCTATTGCCATCCCTACTTACTTGCTTTCGTATTTTTATTTTGAATGTCAGAAATTAATATATGTACTATGAAAGAGTACATAAACAAGACTAGAAATAAACAAAATCTATATTTTCTAGAATCTACCCAATACTTTAATTGCGAGGACTACAAAAGGGATGGAAAAACTTTTGCTAATTATAGTAAAACTGGGACAAAAGAAAAATCCCCAATCACGGAGGCTGAGCCACCGGTTTTCACTCTAGAGTGTTTTTGATATAGACAAAAACAAGCCCCGGGAAAATAAACACGCAAGGTATAGAAACAAAAGAAACAAACAATCTCGAGATGCTCGATACTCCCAGAAGCAATCAAAAGGAACTCGTAAGCAGCAAATAATTCTTTAACCATTCTAACCAATTACACGACATATGACCCATATGATAGAGCCAAGAATAAGAAGATTGTGTTCTTAAGTATAGTAAAAGAAAGGAAAGAAAGTGAAAGTGATATTTGTTATATTCTCAAGTTTTTCTTAGTAAGTAATGTGATTGAAAGTTGTCTGATTTTGCTTTAAAACTTTCACCCCACTTTTGGGGTGAAAGTTTACTTTACTTCTTCTTTCTTTAATTTACATCCACTTTCCTTTTTTTTTTTTTCTTCTTCTTCTTCTTCTTCTTGTTGAGAACACAGTTTTAACGGATGTTGTAAAAAATATCACTCTTTCTCATCGAATGCGAACAAAAAGTGATGTTGTTGTGGTACCTCCATATCTACAAAAAATAAGATGCAAAGATAACATATAACCGACGAAATTTCACTTTTGGAGCATGCCACGCACTAAACCAAACTTTCCATTGCTCATGAGATGTAAATGGAGGAAAAGGAATCTCACACCAATTACGAATAAGCACCAAGACCTCCCTAGCGAAAGGCACATTCAAAGAAAATATGCTTTATATGTAGTTAAGATATCAAAAGCCATGTGCTAGAGACGAAAAGAACGTTAGATTCAAAACAATGAAATATTTGGTCAAAATAATACTTACTTCGCCTTACATTAATCGTCCATATTACTATTTTCAGATATCTCATAATAAGTATTCATTGTATACTTTAACCAATCAAAATATAATTTAATGAGTGAACGTGATAATTAATTAGTGAGTAGTGTAGTTGTGGGAATTCCTTAAATTTTGTGCAATTTGAAAGTGGACACTTATTATGTTATAGAGAGAGTAGTCATTTTAGATGGCTTTATGATGTTCGCTAATACAGTTTGGAGGGTGATTTCACACTCCAATTTTTGATTGGCACACTTTAAAGTGTACAATAAAAATCATGTTATATATGTACAACTGTTTACAACATGGAATGAAGTGTAATAATCAAAACTTAAAGTATGCAAATCCTCTCGTACGGTTTTGTCAACACAGTTATCTTTTAGTCTATTTTAGCATGTGCATAATACACACAAAGAAATCGTGTATAGTATTCATAAGGTAGATTGACATTTTTTGTTTCTTTGTTCGTAATTACACAGATCGCTAAGTAATTTCAAAGATGTATGATTCGTCTCAACTTCGCGACTTGTGCATGAGTTACCCACGAGCGCAAAGGATACCTCTAGTTCCTTGTCGTGTATTGACTCTACTGAATTTGCTTTGGTAAAAGTCAGCAAATCAAATTTACAAGTACTAACAATGTGCCCCAATGTCGCGTTTGCAACACTAGTTAGTAAACATAATGACAAGGTGATCATAATTTCATATTATCCATCTTTTCAATGAGGAAAATTCAAATGCATACCATTTTTTTGGTGCATACCAATGGACTAATCCTCACCTTCTATCTATTTTGATCTAATGGCCTAGATTAATCTAAGATTTAATCACTTAAAACTAATTTACCCCACCTATATAAAGTTTTATTTTATTTATTTTTTCCCATTCGCTCTTTTTTTTTCACACACAAACTGTTTGTTTTCTCCTAATCGACTTCCCTCCATAATCTGTTACCTTCTCCCTCCATAATCAGTTACCACCGCAACACCACTGCTACACCATCGTTCCGATCATCATCACCTTCACTATTCCAGTCACCATTCCGAGCATCATCTCATAATCACCTCCCGATCATTATCATCTTTTTTTATATCTTCTTTTGATTTGAATGAACCGTTTTTTTCAGAAGCTGATTTGATGGATATTGTTGCTGTTGATAGTGTTGTTGAATCGTTTATTAATTATGTGGATCAAGTTGTTTAACATTTCTTGTGATCAAGTTGCACACCAAGTGTTTGATAAAATGTGTGAGTGAAAAATATTTGATAATTTTGTTATCTGCTTTTGTAATTTTGCTTATTAATTAAGTTATTAGTTGAATTTATGTTTTTAACTGCATTTGAATGCTGTTTTTGTGTCTAATTTTGGTTTTGAATCTGCTCTGTATCATACGTTTAGTATCACCAGTGATATTTGAAGTTGATGATTATAAGCTGGTTTAGTATCACCAGTGATATACGTTTAGTATTACCAATGATAGTTGTTAGTCTGTTTATTTATAAGTTGTTTATGTTAATATGTTTAATTTTCTTATATAATATTTTTGACATTTTGATGAGGATGAAAATATAAGTTTGTGGGGATAAGCTGTGAGTATAAGTTACTGATAAGTTATTAATTATAGTGTAATATTGCTTATTATTTATTAATTAAGGTGTAGCTTACAGTGTTTTGAAGTCTTTTCTGTGGTGCTCTATTTAAATGCTTGCACGGTGTTAGCATCGTATTTTATTTATAAAAAGTGTTGGTCATTAACGTATTGTTATAGGTTGCTTTAGAATATCATTATGATGAAGTTTAGGCTTAGTATTCATGTTTTGTGAAAGTCTAAGGGCCATTAGTGTAATAATGTATAAGATAGATGATGCCCTAGACTTCATGTATAAATACTCTTGTAAACCTCATTTGAGAGGTTGGTTCTCTTAGTGATTCATTTAGTAATATCAAGGTTATCATTCCACACACTAGAGTTCCCTTCCACTCTCTCTCTCTACTTACTTTCTCTATCTAGGTTTAGGCTTGATTCAATAGTGATTTAGGTTGTTCTACGGTCATACAAGTGGTATCAATCGCCTAGGGATAATATAGGTTGTTTTAGGTTTGATTTTATTGAAAAAAGTTGGTATTAAAGTGATTTTATGATTCTAGGTTACTGTTCATACGTATGTTTTCGAGTTAGGGTGATTTTTAGCGAGTTTGGCATTTCTGGCGAGTTAGGGTGATTGTTTATCGAGTTAGGTACAATTTCTATCGAGTTAGGAATTAGTTCTTATCGAGTTAGGTGAATACTAAGTTCTATCGAGTTAAGTGTCACATTTCTATCGAGTTAGATTTAAGTTCTATCGAGTTTGGGGTACAATTCTTGCGAGTTAGAGCTTCTGTTCTATCGAGTTTGGCATTGCTTATCGAGTTTGGAATTGCTTATCGAGTTTGGAATTGGCGAGTTAGCCTGTCTTCCCTAATCGTTTATCGAGTTAGGTTTATCGTTTATCGAGTTAGGGGAAACTCTGCCCAAATTTTTCAGACTTATCGAGTTAGAAATCTAAGTGGACTTATCGAGTTAGAAATCTAAGTGATCTTATCGAGTCAGAAACCTAAATGAACTTATCGAGTTAGAAACCTAAGTGAACTTATCGAGTTAGAAATCTAAGTGAACTTATCGAGTTAGCCAAAAAAAAAAAGAGTTTTTTGGCGGGAAATTTTGAGTAAAATTTATTTTTTACCGGTGATTAAACGTTCATTTTTACGCGAGATTTAAATTTTGGTATTACGTTGAAAATTTTGGCCCGTAATTCAAATTTTTAGGCCAAAATTCAAAAAATTTCGGTAAAATTTGGCGAAAAAATTTTCAAAACTCAAATTTTTCTAGTAACCTTAGAATTGGATTTTATAGTGATTTTCAAATTCTGAGAAAGAAAATTTTCATACTCAATTTTTGGCGGGAAATTACGAAATCAATCAGATCAACCGAGAACGAACTTTCATCTTCACCAAAACATCTAATCTTCAACAACAACCTTTGTTATCTTTCAAAAGATCCTCAGAACAACGTTTTCACTTTGAATTCAAATCATGGCAACTCAACAAGACATTCATGCTGCCGGTGCCGAAAACCGACCTCCAATGCTTGAAAAAGGTGGATATCTTCCATGGACAAGCCGCATGCTTCGTTACATCAAAACTAAAGATAATGGCAAATTAATGATCAAATCCATAGAAAAATGTCCATTTCAGCCAAGACAAGTTCAAATCGAAGGTGATCCAAATACAACACCTCCTACTCAACCATTCGTGCGTGTACAAACAGAAGCAGATTACACAGATGAAGACAAGGCGCAGATCAAAGCCGATGATATGGCAATGCATTTAATCCAACTTGGATTACCACGGGAGATCTTTGCTGCGGTCGACAGCTGTGAAACTGCTCATGATATGTGGGAACGTGTTAGAAGGATATGTCATGGAACAGAGATTGGACAACAAGATGTTGAGAACAAACTTCTTACTGAATGGGAGAATTTCACATCCACGAAAGGTGAACAAATTGAATCATATTACACCAGGTTTTGCACTTTGATGAATGAGTTAATCAGAAACAAGATGACACCTCGGCCAATTGCAACAAACATCAAATTCATAAATAACCTTCCAGAAGAATGGGGTCGTTATGTTACAATTGTCAATCAAACAAAGGACTTACATAAGGTGAATTATGATCAACTCTATGACTTTTTGAAGCAAAACCAAGCTGAGGCTAATGAAGTAAGGAAAGAAAGATTGGCAAAGAATCATGATCCTCTTGCATTAATTGCTAATACACCAACACCTTTACCAGTGAACACTCAACAACCATCATCATCTTCCACTCACAACTACATGCAACCATCATGCATTCTACAACCAACACCGGTCTACCAACAACAATTCTACCCACAACAACAAGTTATTCCACAACATCAACACCCACAATTCCAAGAACCGGAATTCACTGACAATGATGAAGCTACTGCAGCATTGTCCCAAGCGTTTGCTTTTCTGTCAAAGGCATTCCAAGGATGTTATTCTACACCAACAAACAACAACCAAAGGATCTCATCGAACACTCGCAACAAGCAGTTTGCTCAGCCGAGTTTCAATATGGGCAATGAAGGCCAAATGGTTGGAGTTTATGGAAATCAACAGGGATATCAGAATATGCAGAATGCAGGTCAGTTTGCAGGGAATCAGTATGGTCAGTATGCAGGGAATCAGATGGGTCAGTTTGTTGGAAATCAGAGGGGTCAGAATGTTGGTAATCAGGCAATGGGTAATCAAAATAGAAATGTTGCAGCTCCAGTAGTTGAGAATTTGGGAAATGTGAATCAGGGTAATCCGGTAAAGTGTTTCAACTGCCAGGGTGTAGGTCATATGGCAAGGAACTGTCCTACTAAGCCGAACAAAAGAGACTCAGCGTACTTGCAGAAGGCAGTGCTGTTGGCACAAAAGAATGAGGCAGGATTTCAGTTAAACGCAGAGGAAAATGATTTTATGGCTCTTATGGATGACATGGAAGACAGAGAGGATATCGATGCGAACTGCATTTTTATGGCAAATCTTCAGGAGGCAAAGTATGACACAAATTCTGACACACCTCCGGTCTATGACATCAATGCAGTCTCTGAGGTACCAAATTTCAACCCATGTCACAATAATGATATATTTGATATGTCTCCTCATGAGGAACAGCATTCTGAGAAGCTAGCATCTAATTATGATAAATATCTGGACACGCCAAGTAGTAGCAATACTCCTTCAGCAACTCCAGATGTGAATCATAATGGAGGCTTCGTTTCACAGCATGCTGAGAATAATGAGGAAACACGTGCTTTATTTAAATCATTATTAAATAATTGTGGTATTGAAATCGAGAAAGTGAAAAAGGTCAATCGCGATGTTAAGGCCGCGAATGTAAAATTGACCGCTGAGCTTGAGAGTTACAAGGAAAACGCTAAAGCTTTTGACTTTCATCACAAAAGATTGTCTGAATTAGAAACTGGTTATCAAAATTCCGTTTCAAGGGAAAAACAATTGCAACTCAAGTTTGATACACTTGATGTTAATTCTTTCAAGAAGATAAAAGCTTTAAATGCGGAAATTTCTGATTTACAAAACCAACTTTCTAAACAAAAAACAGCTTATACCAATCTTGAAAAAGAAAGGGATGAGTTGAAAAAGGACTTTGCAAAGAAAGAAGACAAACTTTTGGCCGAAATCGTAGAGTCAGAACACATGATTGCACATTTAGAAGAATTAGTGGTTAAGTCGGGTCAGTCAAGTCAAACAATGAAAATGATTTCAAATCAAACTAATCCGATTTACCATACGAAACATAAAGTGGCTCTTGGTAACAACACCCCCAGTAATCTCAAAAAAGCTCAGCAAGAACAGAATGTTTTGTATAATGGTAATGTGCTTTACACTAAACATGATCCTCCCGTCGTTCGGGATTCTGTGCAAACGATAGAACATGTCGAAGAGAGCATTTCTAAAATGAAACAAAAGGATTTGAAACCCATTGATTACAACAAATTGAACAAACTTTCGGGAATTACTTTTGTTCCACAAAAAGAACCATCTGTGTTTTCCATAAAACGACCATTCTCAAAAATGTTTTCTAAGAAAGTAATTGTTTCAAAGTCTCTTTCAAAAATGGAACAAATGTCTTATAACAACACTTTTAATACAAGTGAGGCTAGAAACATTCTGGATGACGTTAAAAAGAGAATTCAAGAACTTCAAAACATTGTTGCTTCTAAAACTACAATCGATATTAACAACTGGCATTCCAGTTTTCATATTGAGCAGAAAAAGTTTTTGAAAACGAAATTACTATCCCACTGAATAACTTCAGTGCGAGGGTAATCCATTTTGAAAAAGCTTTCTTAAAAGAAACGGCCGACTTTGTCAAGGACCACAAATCCCTGGTAAACGAAGCTAATGATACTCGTGAAAACATGAATGTTTTGGAAAACCTAAATGATTCTCTCTTCGAAGCTGTTATGACCACTGACATTATGTCCATCATTTTACAAACATACTCTGTTCAAGACGATGAAAGACTGAGAGCTGAGACCTCCGAAATTATTTCCAAATATGAAAATGCTCTTATAAAGCTTGAAAAAGAAAATGTGTCGTGTTTTAAACAACTTGATCGAAAAAAGGAAGAATGCAAGTATGACAAACTGTCGTATGAGCGTGCTTTCAAAAACATGAAAGAGCAAAATGATCTTTTGAGGGCTCAGCTTGAAAGTCGAAAAAGGAAGGGTGAGGAAACTAAGTTTGCAAAACCATCGACTTCGGAGAAACCAAATGTTCCAAATATGGTTCAAAAACCAAAAATGTCTATTTCACGGTTTGCTCCAAAAGTCGATGAGAAAAAGGATTTGACAAAACCAGTCACTCCAACACCCTTGCCCAAGAAAATTGAAAATGAAAAGATTGTTGATAAAGGAAAAGCGGTTGTCGAAACACCAAAAGTTCTAGCACCTGGCCTTTTTAGGATTAGTCCCACTAGTGCGTCTGCCTCCACATCTAAGACAAATGACAAGTGCATAAAGGCTAATTCTAAAGAATCTAGGGATGCTAAAAAGGACAACAATATAAATCCTAATGTGTGTGCCTCAACTTCTACAGGAATAGAAAGCACCTCTAGGAGCAGCAGACTACAGCCTAGGAGCAATACAAGGAACAATAGAGTCTTGCCTGTCTCTAAGAGTAGTTGCAAGAATAAAGTGGAAGAAGTAGAAGAACACCCTAGGAATTTATCGCTTTCTAATAAGAGACATATTTCATCTGAATGTAATATCGCTTTCTAATGCATGTAATGACACTGTTTGTTTAATATGCAAGAAAAGTCTAATTAATGATGTTCATGATGAATGTGTTTATAAGAATGAGAATGTTATGCCTGAACAGAAGAGCGTTTCGAAAGGTCCTAGTGCAAAATCTAGATTTGTTGGAAACCTAATTAAAAGAATTAGGAACACCACTAATAGTCGCACGCCTAGGAACTATCTTAAGCATTGTATTTGGATTCCAACGGGTAGAGAATTTATACTCAAGGATGGCAAATTAGAAATAGTTCAAGCTAAACAAGTAGCAACTGTCCATGAGTGTGATTTTGATTGTACCCCTAACCCCATGGAACCAAATTCAAAACGGTTTCTAAATACAAACTCTTCTGTTATTGGCAGGTTATCGAAATATGTCTTTGGATCGTCGACTCGGGTTGCTCCAAGCACATGACCGGGAATTTAAAGCTGCTGATCAATTTCATCTGGAAATTCATGGGAACTGTACGCTTTGGAAATGATCATGCAGCAGCTATCCTGGGTTCTGGAGATCTTCAGTTTGGGAATTTTTTAATCACTCGAGTTTACTACGTCGAAGGGTTGGGACACAACTTGTTTTCAGTCGGGCAGTTTTGTGATGCAGATTTAGAAGTTGCATTCAGGAGAAACACAGTTTTCATAAGAAATTTGGTTGGTGATGATCTCTTAACTGGTAATCGTGGTACAAACTTGTATGCTATCGACATCAACCAAATGGCTTCTACATCACCAATTTGTCTTATGACAAGGGCAACCGAAACTAAGTCCTGGCTGTGGCATAGAAGATTATCCCATCTCAATTTCGACACCATCAACAAGTTAGCCAAAGACAACATCGTCACTGGTCTTCCTAAGTTCAAATACACCAAGGAACACCTATGTCCATCATGCGAACAAGGAAAAAGTAAAAGAGTATCATATAAACCTAAAACCGTACCTAGTTCGGAAGCAAGGTTACATTTGTTGCACATGGACTTATGTGGCCCAATGAGAGTTGAAAGCATTAATGGGAAGAAGTATATTCTTGTTATTGTTGATGATTATTCAAGATATACTTGGGTAAAGTTTTTGAGGTCAAAAGACGAAGCACCAGGTACCATCATCACCTTTCTGAAGCGTATTCAAGTTCTACTTCAAGCTCCAGTAAGGATTGTAAGAACAGATAATGGCACAGAATTCACAAATCAGGAGTTAAGAACCTATTTCGAAGATGTTGGTATTACACATCAAACATCAGTTGTTAGAACTCCACAGCAGAATGGGGTAGTTGAAAGAAGAAACCGAACTCTTGTGGAAGCTGCTCGCACAATGCTGATCTTTTCTAGTGCACCTCTATTCTTATGGGCTGATGCTGTAGCCACTGCTTGTTTTACTCAAAACCGATCCCTAGTACATCCAAGATTCAATAAAACCCCATATGAGCTAGTGAACAACCGTAAACCTGACATCTCTTACCTTCACGTGTTTGGTGCTTTGTGCTATCCGACGAATGACAGAGAAGATCTAGGAAAGTTAAAAGCTAAGGGTGATATTGGAATCTTCATTGGATATTCAGAAAACTCGAGGGCATTCAGGGTGTATAATAGAAGAACAAAAAGGATAATGGAGACGATGAATGTGAAGTTTGACGAGATTTCACAAATGGCTTCTGAGAGATACGCTCTAGAACCCGCGCTTAATCCGATGGCTTCTAATCAAACCAGATTAGGACCCGCACCAAACAGTCAGACTTCTGTACACATCAGTTCAGGACTCGTGCCTCAAGGAGCTCAGTCAACAAACACGGACAAACCTTCAGAACAAGAACTGGAAAATTTCTTCGAGTTAATGTTTGATGAATATTATGGTGGATCTTCGACAAATGCATCTCAACAACATTCCGCTGCACCCACTCAAATTCAACCACCACCACCACCACTGGATGCATCTACGACAATCGAAGCTGAAGCACCAACTACCTCAACATCATCTACATCTACTCAAGCCACTCCAGTACTTGAAACTGAACTACCAAGAGTTGATGAGCAAAATCAAAACACAAATTTTCAAGAAGAACCAACAAATAATTCAAACGATGTTGCGTTAGAAGAAGGAGAAGAAGTATTTGAAAACCCGTTTGCAACAGACTCTGCTGAATCTTCTTCAAGGTTACAAGAACCGTCTAACACACATACGTTAAACCCAAGGTACCCTTCTACGTTTCAATGGATAAAAGACCATCCAATAGAACAAGTTATTGGTGAACCTTCAAAGCCAGTTCAGACAAGGAGACAACTTGCCACCGATCTCGAATTGTGCATTTATATTTGCTCAATCAGCCTCAAAGAACCAAAGAACATTCGGGAAGCAATAGCAGAATACCCTTGGATTGAAGCGATGCAGGAGGAACTTCTTCAATACCTGTTATATGATAGTTGGGAACTTGTTGAACGACCACTTGATAAACGCGTTCTTGATCTCAAGTGGTTGTGGAAGAACAATCTGGATGAGGAAATGACTGTAATTCGTAACAAAGCTCGTCTCGTGGCTAAAGGATATCCACAAGAAGAAGGGATAGATTTCGAAGAATCATTCGCGCCTGTAGCTAGACTTGAAGCAGTCCGGATTTTCTTAGCCTATGCAGCTCACAAAAACATCACAGTCTATCAGATGGACATTAAGACAGCTTTCTTGAATGGAACTCTGAAAGAAGAAGTGTATGTGAGTCAGCCAGAGGGATTCATCGACAAAGATCATCCAGACTACGTTTACAAGCTTAAGAAAGCCATCTATGGTTTAAAACAAGCTCCAAGAGCGTGGTATGACGAACTATCATCTTTCTTGCTCAAAAACAATTTCACAAAAGGAACGGTTGATGACACCTTGTTTATCAAAAAGTTCAAAGATGATATTTTGATCGTTCAAATTTACGTGGACGACATAATTTTTGGATCAACCAATCCTAACCATTCAAAACATTTTGAAAATCTCATGAAAAGCAAATTTGAAATGTCCATGATGGGGGAACTAAAATTCTTTTTTGGTTTACAAATACATCAATCCCCTCGTGGTATTTTTATCAATCAAGCTAAATATACAATAGAGATTTTGAAAAAACATGGAATGGAAAATTGTGATTCTGTTGGTACTCCAATGGTCACTTCACCAAAAATTGATGCTGATTTGTTTGGGAAACCCATCGATCCGAAGAAATATCGGAGCACGAACGGTTCTCTCATGTACTTAACTGCTAGTCGACCTGATATTCAATTTGCTGTTTGTTTGTTAGCACGGTTTTAGGCAAAGCCTACCGAACTTCACCTCAAAGAGGTTAAAAGGATCTTTCGGTACCTACGAAGAACCATTAACATGGGACTTTGGTATCCGAAGGATTCGGGGTTTAATCTAACAGCCTTTTCAGATGCCGACCATGCAGGAGATCAAGTTACAGCAAAAAGTACATCAGGTGGAGCACAATTTTTGGGTGAAAAGCTAGTAAGCTGGTCGTCAAAGAAACAGGATTGTACTGCGCTATCAACCGCCAAAGCCGAGTATGTGTCTCTATCTGCGTGTTGTGCCCAAGTTCTTTGGATGCGGACACAGCTCACAGATTATGGCTTTACTTTTGACAAAATACCTATGTATTGTGACTCAAAAAGTGCCATAGCCATCTCGTGCAATCCCGTACATCACTCTAAGACGAAGCATATCAAAGTCCGCTACCATTTCATCAAAGAACACGTGGAAGAGGGTACTGTTGAATTATTTTTCGTTAAGACTGATTACCAACTCGCCGATCTATTTACTAAAGCCCTTCCAAAAGAAAGGTTTGACTATTTAGTTCGACGATTGGCATGCGAAGCCTAACTCCTGAGGAGCTAGAACGTCTTCTCGAATCTTCTTGAAAAATGTTTTCAAAATCGCTTCGCTGTAAATATTTTTTTTGAAAAAAACAAAATACAAAATTTGAAAAACCAACAAAAACAAAATACAAAAATATAAAATTTCAAAAAATACAAAAACAATATAAAATCAAAAAATCCAAAAATATTCTTCTCACGACATGTCTCTCGTATAAATCAATATTCTGTACGTTTCTAGAAATGTCATTCAAAAATGATACGGACATGTACAGATGCTTGAACGGGAGTTCTTTAAAATGTTTTTCTAAAACATGTCGTTTCTCAAAAGTTTCTTCACAATGGCTTTCGTATACTTCAGTACGAAACCCGGACCCGAATGATGACTTCTGATTATTTCAAATCAAGGACTCGTATTTTCAAGGACGAAATCTTTTTCAAAAAGTTCGAGTCTAAACAAACGAAAAAGACTTCAAACAAAAACTCGTTTTCAATATAGTAATCTTGAGCACTTTTTCAAGATTCATCAAAAGATTTTTCAAAATCTTTCAAATGAGTGCTCAAGATAACTCCCTCAAAACCCTTAATTGATTTTAAAATGTGCTATCATTAAGGGGGAGTACAAAAACAAAAGTGTTCTGAATTCATGCAAAATGAAATCTGTCTTTCTCTCCAAAAGTTTTTTCTTAATCAGTTGATATCAAAAATATCACGATATGATATTTTTGAGGGGGAGAAGACATGATTAAAATGTGATCAAAGATGTTTAAAGCTTGTGACTGAATCTCAAAAGAGCTAGACTCAGAATGTACCTATGAATTGACGAAGCTTAAAATGTCAGTAATCGAAAAGACTTGTCCTGGACGGGTAATAATTTCAAGCTAGTCTAACTAGTGATGTAAGCGTGTCTCGAATAGGACTTGTCTGAGTAGAATGTACCGTATCGAGAGACTTTCTTTGGACTTGACCAGGACGGGTAATAAATTCAAGCTAGTCTAACTAGTGATGTAAGCGTGTCTCGAATCGGTCATGTTCATTGAAAGTGGATCAATTCAAAAAGTGCAAACTCCTCACGCATGTGCAAATTTCTTAAAAAAATTCATGAGCACATGTGAAGGGGGAGTCCTTCATAAGAAACAAAAACTCTCAAAGTGTCAACAAAAATGTGTTTATATTCATAAACACTTTGAGAGATTTTCAATCAAAGGTTTCATGGCAATTATAGGATTCATGGAGTTATAAGGTGACTAAGGTTAGGGAAAACCGTCCTATGATCCGCCAGAGCCGGAGGGATCTACCCAAGGACAATTCCAATAGATGTAAGCGTGTCTCGAATCGGTCATGTTCACTGAAAGTGGATCAATTCAAAAAGTGCAAACTCCTCACGCATGTGCAAATTTCTTAAAAAAATTCATGAGCACATGTGAAGGGGGAGTCCTTCATAAGAAACAAAAACTCTCAAAGTGTCAACAAAAATGTGTTTATATTCATAAACACTTTGAGAGATTTTCAATCAAAGGTTTCATGGCAATTATAGGATTCATGGAGTTATAAGGTGACTAAGGTTAGGGAAAACCGTCCTATGATCCGCCAGAGCCGGAGGGATCTACCCAAGGACAATTCCAATAGATTAGAATTAGAAGTCCTTAGGTATGATTGAAAAAAGGAGAAAATGAGAAAGGAGAAAGAAGGGGTTGAAGAATTAAAAAGAAAAGTTATGAAAAAGGGTGAAAAGAAATAGCCCTCCATATGTTCAACCTTAGGGCAGACACCGGGTTCAATTCATATGCTACTGGTTGTTACTAAGGTGACACCGGTATTGAAGATAAAGACGTCATGGACCCAGTGACGCACTGCACTAAACCTTCTAGCCACTCAAGTTCTCTTAAAAGAGCTTGTTTCATTCTCACGGGGAACCGGCGTAATCTATCGACCTGTCTCTTAGAGATGGTTGATATTGAAGCAGGAGACCTCTCCCTAATCTCCGCATAGGAAACCAAATGTGCACTTATCGAGTCTAGAGCCCCGAGATTCATCAAAAGATCTCATAGGAACACATGATATCTCTACACTGGTTATTCATCATTAAGGACAACAGATGTAAACTTTAGAGTCCTTCGCGGATCTTAGCAATCTGTCGAGAACGTTCATGAGAGAATTTACTTATGTAGTTTCTCAATGACTGAACGGAAATTCCTGCCAGGGTCAACATCAAACAGCCCTGATAGCAGGTCACTTCGGTAATTCTTTATGGGTTACGCTTAGTGTTCGCGGTGGTTTCAAACGGTCTACAGTCGTGGAGTGATCCCCAGCGACTCACCCAGTCATTGAGGTACTTAGTAGGTCTCGTAAGCTCTTTCGGGAGTATCTGATATGGGAACGGCCATGGTAAGGGTTAGAAGGAGTCTTCACACTATGCTGTTAACGATCTCTAATTCCTTATCTGTAAGTACCGGTTGTTTATTGCTAACTGTTTACCTGCAGCTATACATCATCTCCATGGCGAAAGATTCCACATGCTCATACATGCATCACAAAGTCAAAGGAAAGTTCTCACAAAGATCAAAGGATAGCAACAGTCAAAGAAAGATTCTACGCCAAAAAGAAGAATCTACAAAGTAAAGTGACAAAGATCTAAGTGAAAGAACGGAAACAACAAATGCATGTATCACAAAGACTTAAGACGTATGAGCATGTTGGAATGGCAGACAACCACCACATACACAGAAGTGACGAAAGGCAGATGACATCATCGGATCACTTCAACAACAATGAAGCATGATGAACTGGAACTATGATTCATCTAATGATTCTTAAAGACGTCAAGAGCTATGAATGTTAAAGTATGAAGACAAAGATGATGACGTCGCACAACCTTCAATGACCAACACTTAGGGGGAGATTGTTAGCATCGTATTTTATTTATAAAAAGTGTCGGTCATTAACGTATTGTTATAGGTTGCTTTAGAATATCATTATGATGAAGTTTAGGCTTAGTATTCATGTATTGTGAAAGTCTAAGGGCCATTAGTGTAATAATGTATAAGATAGATGATGCCCTAGACTTCATGTATAAATACTCTTGTAAACCTCATTTGAGAGGTTGGTTCTCTTAGTGATTCATTTAGTAATATCAAGGTTATTATTCCACACACTAGAGTTCCCTTCCACTCTCTCTCTCTACTTACTTTCTCTATCTAGGTTTAGGCTCTATTCAATAGTGATTTAGGTTGTTCTACGGTCCTACACACGGCTACCAAAAAAGCTTATGGAGTTCTTGGCATTTTTCGTGTTGTTTCTAAGTTTAATGCTGAGTATGTAATGAAGATCATTATTAGATTTTACACCAAGGTATTAATTATGTACTTTTTATATACAAGATGGTTTTTGTGCCTTTCAGTGTAATAGACAAATACAATAAATGGTTTTACTGATGGTATATGTGTAGTATCACTAGTGATATTGTTGGGATCAAAGTTTTACTATTTATCAAGTCTCGGTCATTTACTTGTAATAGGTTGCTAAGGCTTGTATGTTTATTTAATCTTAAGGCTTATGTAGCAAGCCCATGGGCCTTAAGCCCATCTCGTTTTAATAGATAGGGAGGAAGGGAGTGTTGCCCTATTCCTTCCCTATATATACTAGTCATATGTGACTAGTAAACTTGTTGGTTAATTCATAATTCTAAGAAAACTATTTCATTTCTATTTCTCATATTGTCTTAATCAACCATCTCTCACTCTCATCTCTTTTCTATCATTCTTATACTTGTGTTTACATAAATTGTGACCTAACAAGTGGTATCATTCGCCGGAAGAAGGTGTAGTTCTTGTTTTTAAGTTGAATTCGATCCAAAACCTCTTTTTCTACTCGATTTTTTGTGAAAATTTTGTACTTTCTTGTTTGTTTCTTGGTTTTTATCACATCTTTGCTTACAAACTTGTGCTACAAATCATAACAAACAAAAAAGTGTCAAACTTTCTTTAAAAAAAAAGTGATTTGAGTTTGGTTGTATTTTTTTAAGGCTTTCTAAACATTTTTGTTTAAAAAGATCATTACTTTTCTTGTTTTTCTTGGCTTTTAACACTTTTTTGATTACAAACTAGTGTTATAAACCTTTTCTAACAAGAAAGTTTCAATCTTTTTCAAAAATTTGGTGTTTTAGAAAAATTTCGTACTTGATTTTGTACTTTTTTCTAGATCACAAAAAATTTTCATTAAAATCATCAAGTTTGCAACTTTCTTCAAGTTTTGGTGTTTTTATAACTAGAAGTACAAGAATCTTGGAATACAAACTTCATATGGGTGAGCTTTTAGCAAATTCAAAATTTTTGGAAAACTTTCTAGAACACAAAATTTTTTCATAAAAATCATTAAGTTTGCAACTTTCTTCAAGTTTTGGTGTTTTTATAACTAGAAGTACAAGAATCTTGAAATACAAACTTCATTTGGATGAGCTTTTAGCAAAATCAAAATTCTAGCAAACTTTCTAGATCACAAAAAATTTTCATAAAAATCATCAAGTTTGCAACTTTCTTCAAGTTTTGGTGTTTTTATAACTAGAAGTACAAGAATCTTGAAATACAAACTTCATTTGGATGAGCTTTTAGCAAAATCAAAATTCTAGCAATCTTTCTAAATCACAAAGTTTCTAAATAACAAAGTTTCTAAATCACAAAGTTTCGAGAACACACTTGCTCCCGTTGCTTACTCGGTGTTTCCCTTGCTTGTATAAGTGAGAAAACACTTCGACTCGTGGTATACTCTCTAAATTGTATAATTTAGAAAGTTTTGGTGCTAAGTTTCTAGAACACAGAAAAGTTTCTAGAACACTGAAAAGTTTCTAAAACACTGAAAAGTTTCTAGAACACTGAAAAGTTTATAGAACACTAAAAAGTTTCTAAAACACAAAAGTTTCTAAAACACAAAAGTTTCTAGAACACTAAAAAGTTTCTAAAACACAAAAGTTTCTAAAACACAAAAGTTTCGAAAACACTCATTTTTCGAGAACACAGTTTCGAAATTACCAAAGTTTCGAGATCACATATTTTTTGAGAACTCTCAAATTCTTTCGAGAACTGCTTTCTGACTAAGTTTCGAGAATTTGCATTACATCTATACCTTCTACAAGATCCATGTTTACACAAGTTTCTTTCTAATATCTTCTTACTATCTTCTTAATATCTCTTTCAAAAAAAAAATTAATTAATTTTTACAGGAGACTAAACGTTCAATTTTTACGCGAAATTCAAATTTTGGTTTAACAGTGAAAATTTTGGCCCAAAATTCAAATTTTTAGGCCAAAATTCAAAATTTTTCGGTGAATTTTGGCGGCAAATTTTTTTTAAACTCAAATTTTTCCGGTGACATTAGAATAGCATTTCACAGTGATTTTAAAATTTTGGAACAGAAAATTTTTCAAATTAATTTTGGTGGGAAAATCTGAAATCACTATTTCGACCTTGAGTGTGACATTTTGGTTTGATTATTTCAATTACGTTGCAACAATCAAGGGGGAGAGAAATGTCATTTACAATGTCTCAAGTACCATCTTCCAACTACCTTCCTCACCAATATTCTCATCTGCAACAGCATCATCAACAACAAAGAGACAGCTCCCTCATTCGTCATGTTCTACTATTTGGCAATGAATCAAGGCCTCCAATGTTGCTACCAGGAACGTATACTTATTGGAAACGGAGATTTCTACAATGGCTCACAGATCGTCCTGCTGCAGATCTCATGCATAATTCCATTCAAGATGGTCCATACAAAATGATATTTCTTGCTGACTCAACAGGGATTATCAGACTACAAAATGATGAAGATTTGAATGCTACTGAACTTGCTCAGTACGATGCTGACCAACAAGCTGCATGGTTCATGACACTAGCCCTTCCCAACTCAATTTACATGAATATGGACTTTCAAGCCAGTGCTTATGAAATATGGAAATATCTTGAAGTTATGCATCGTACAGTAGAACTTCATCACATCAGAATGAAGCAAATTATTGAATCTTGCTTAAACATGATTCCACTGAAGACCATTCTCCCTGCTCTACCATCTCCAGCTGTTGACCATGGATCCTTAATTTACACTCCAAATAGTCTCTTCTTCATTCCTCCAAATGCACCTGAGCCTTTCTTCATTCCTCAGTACCATCCGGCTACACTACATAATAATGTGCAATCTCTTCTGCAAAATCTAGTGAAGCTTAGTCAAGTATCTACTTAGAAAGGCAATGGCGCTATGACTTCAACTGTTGAATGCTTAAACACAATGAAAGATATTGATGATGAAGAAGATCTTATCGAACCAAGCATGGCATTTATGGCATATACGGAAAATATTGCAGATGAGGAAGCTCAAGATTATGATTCAACCTCACTCTCTGACGATTATGTTGAATATAATGCCACACTTAGTCAAATCGAAGTTGAAGGGGGTAATCTCAATGCAGTTTTGCAAAATGTCATGGGAGATATTCCATCTGATGATGAATATGCAGATTTGGAATCCAATACAGCAAATTTGGAAGCCGATACAACAGATGTGATGTTAATGGAAAACATGCAGGAATTTCACATGAATAATACTGGCCCAGAGTATGATTCTGATGATCCATCTGTGGTATCAAACAAAGAGAAATGCATGACATCTTTTAGATTACTTCAGTCACACCTTAAACTTCTCTCAAACAATGATTTTCCTGAAACTTGTTCCGAAGGTGGATTCAAAGCTGAATTTAAACACATGTTTGGAGAAAATGTTGATATTTTCACTAATTCGATGTTCGACAACGTGAATCAACTTGAAAAGCATCTTGCAACTGAAGAATTTTATGAATCCATGATGACCTTCAGAGTGCTCGAGGAACAGTTTCAACAGTTCATCTATTATGACTGTGAAGATGTAAGCAAGTATCTTTTAGAATACACTAGAATCACGGCTGTAACCTTCAAAGGTGTATTGCTCCTTCACATGAATGTTATTGTGAATTCAATTGCGAATCTAGTACATCACAGAGTTGAGTATAGTATAAGGAAGTTGCAGATTCAAGAAGAGCAAGTTCATAAAGTTGATACATTGAAAGCTAATTTGGTTGTCATGGAAAGCAAAGGGACAGAATCAAAAGTGCAGGATGACAACAGCAGATTGAGGAATGATACAGATGTAGATTGTGCAGAGATCAGACCCACTTATGACTTAGAGCCCAACTTTGACAAAGGACAGATGGATGAGGAAGATGTTATACCCATCTATGACACAGAACCTAACTTTGACAAAGAGCAAATGGTTGAGGTACAATCTACTGTTGATCATATTATGCCTGCAAATGAGAAACGACAATCTGTGCAACCTAACTTCAGTAATGAATGAGAGGTTGACCATAATGTTGTTCAATGTCCTGAAAAATATTCTGAGTCTGAGTCCTTACCTGATAATCCAATAACAGAAACATCATACCAAACTCTTGAGTCTGAAAACATTCTTCTCAAAAAGACCATTGCCCAGTTTCATAAAGAGTTTTCAAAACTAGAGGCACATTGCATCTCGCTTGAACTTAAATTGCAAAACGAATCTTTAACTTCGGGCAACAATGGTTAAGTTTCGAATGAACTAAGTAAACGTGTGGATACATTAGTTAAAGAAAATGAGATTTTAAAAGGTCAAATTCAAGCAAAGGTGTTTGCACATGCTGCATTGCAAAACAAATTAAGAAGACTGACTGGCAAGAGTGTGGATACTAAGTTTGCAAAACCATCAATCTTGGGGAAACCGCCTTCTCAAACAAACAAAAAACAATCAGTGGTTAGACAACCAACTGCATTTAAATCTGAACGACCTAAATTTTCAAAACCTCGGTTTGCCTCCCAAGTTGTTGAGAAAAACAATTTGACAAAACCAGTCACTCCACATTCCTGGCCAAAAGGAAATGTATCTGTGTCTGCTAAATCTCAACACATGATTATACTTGGCTCATCTAGGATTAGTTCAAAAACAGTGTCTAAAACGAGCATTAAAAGTAAAAAGTCTTATGGCACATATGACATGTACAAGAACTATGATCTAGAAAAGGCTAGAAAAAAGGCGCTACTTCAAAAGGATGGAATTCTGGATTCAAAACCTCATGTGATGCCTTCTACTGTAGTACAGAACACTGCTAGTAGTAGCAAACCAAAACCTAGGAGTACTCTACAAACTAATAGGAATTGGCTAGCTTCTAAGAGTAGTTGCGTAAATAATCATGATGTTTGTGCTTTAGAAAATCTTCAAAAAGGAAATTCACTTGAAAAGGCTCAATCGACTAAGACAAACAAACCCGTTGAACCAAAAGTCATAAGTCAGAAACCTAAGAAGTGGATCAATATAGGACATAGGTTTTCTCAACCAAGTGATGCTCTCACTGCATCTAAAAGGAAAACATCTCCTAGATCTAACATTAGGTGGGTACCCACGGGCAGAATTTTCAAGTCGATTGGTCTTAGGTGGATTCCTACAGGAAAGATTTTAGACATTTGCACCAAAACTAATGTGAAATCCACAACATCTATCCCTGAGGTAAGAAAGGAAATCATTGATATAGTGTGTCCGAGTGTCAAGAAGATAATTGACACTACATCTTTATGCTTCTAACATCCGGAACCCAATTACACTTGGGGATCCATGTTCTCTGTTTTGTCTATTCTTTCTTCTTTTCAGATATAACAGATATGGCTTCGGAACAAATCAGTTTCGGACCCGAGCTTGATGGATTGGCTTCTGAGCACAACAGCTTAGGACCCGTAATCAACCGTTTAAAGCACTTCAGCTTTGGCTTCTGAGCACAACAGCTTAGGACCCGTAATCAACCGTTTAAAAGTACTTCAGCAATGGCTTCTGAGCACAACAGCTTAGGACCCGCATCCAACCGTCTTAACTTTCCGGTATCTTTGGCTGAACAATTGTCACTCTCTCGCAAAGAATTGGAAACCTTGTTTGTTCCATTGTTCGATGATATGATTGAAAACCGTCCTTCTGAGGTCTCACCAATTTCCGCTGCACACCTTGATCATAATCAAGTACCTGACACACCTCAACAAACAACAACAACTGTTGATAAAGACGGTCCTCTAATTGCATCTCCAACAACAGTAGGACAAACCACTTCCAACTTCAGACAATCAGCTGAAGATCCATTACAACAATCAGTACCACAACCTGCAGATTATGATGGAAATACTTTCTTCAATCCATTTGCACCGACTCCAACCGTTCCTTATATAATGGAGTCGTCTTCTCGCAATTTGGATCCGTCTAATTTGCATACGTTCTACCAACATCACCCTTCAAAATGGATTTGGAAAACAAGTTGGACGCGGAAGGCACAATGATTCACAACAAATCTTGTTTAGATACAAAGGGATACAGTCAATGAAGCAGGATTGTACATCACTGTCATCAACAAAAGCTTAGTATGTAGCCATGTCTGCTTGCTGTACTTAAGTCATTTGGATAAGAACTTAGCTCACGAACTACGGCTATGTCAATGTACGGCGACTCAAAGTGTGCTTTTGCAATCTCAGACAAAACCATTCATCATTCCAAAGCCCAACAAATTGCTCTCCGCTACCATTTCATCTAAGAGCATGTTAAGAAGGGTACAATTGAATTAGAGTTTGTGGTAACTGAATACCAATTGGCGGACTTGTTTACAAAGGCATTACCTCCATCAAGGTTTGTTGATTTAGTTCACCATATTGGTATGCGGTGTTTGAATCCAGATGATTTGCAAAACTTTCTTAAAAACTAAGAGAGTCAAACATCAAACGTTTTTTGTAAATATTCTATCATAAAGAAAATACAAAAACTGCAAAAAGAATCTTCTTTCTCTGTGTACAAACTTCTAATCTTCAAAACTATGTTCCTACATTAAAACATATTTTGCTTTACATTGTCAAAATGGAACAAGTTTTGAGGGGGAGAAAATTTTTCACAAAATCATGAAGTTTGCACACCTAATCATTATTCTTCAAGGATAAAATGTTTCTTCATCATTCGGATTAAAAACTCATTTTTCTAAAGGTTCTATGATCTCTCAAATAAAAATGTGCAAAAATGTTTCACAAAATAAATGCTAATTCGAGGTGGAGAAAAGAAATTTTTCGGCAATGATTCCAATTTAACCATGTTTAGACTTCAAATGGAAAAGTAGTTAACCTTTAATGAGTAAAGTTCACAAAAGTCTTAAACTTAGGTAAAAGGACATTGCATGAAAAAATAAAACAGGCTCGCATCAATATTTTCACAAATGTTCTCAAAAGTTTCACACATGTTTCAAATGTTGTTATCTAATCGTTCCCTAAATGTTTCAAATGTTTTCAACAGTCAAAAAGGCAAAATCAGATACTAGGGTTCAAGTAATTATCGATCGGGTCATTTTTCTTTTATGTGTTTAGTCTAATAAATTATTTCATATAGCTTTAGAGAATACTAAAGAATGCTCGATTGGTGTGTTTGCTCGATTAGAAACAACATAGGTTTGTAGTCATGTGATTTAGGGTTTAAGATGTCGATGTCTTTGCTGCTACTACTAGGATGTTTGATTGTACAATATTCTTGCATTTTGATGCTAACATGTGTGCAAAGTCTCAAATCATAACCCCAAACCATGATAATAATTGGAAAATTTCGAGTGAAAGAATGAATTAATCTATGATCTTGTGTATTCTGAGCACTTAGGAAGATTTAGAATGAGTTTTTGATTCATCCGCATACTTGTTTATGCCTGATGCATTTTCTCTGTGTGCAAGTACATGTCATCCCATTGAAAGTCAAAACTTCAACAATTGTCAAAATGTTTCTCATGGAACATACTTTGAGGGCAAAGGGTTAAATGTGTTAAAAGGCTAAAACTGGTAAAAGGATTCAAAATGGTGAGAAACAAATTTTTTTCCAAACTCTGCACTCTCGTTTTACTCCGGTAAAGCAAGTGTGAAGACCAAAGCAAAGTTGTTCTAAACTTTTCAAATTTTCAAAATCTGGAATGCTATAGCTACGATAAAAGAATGACTCTGATTTGGGCATCCCTAATACCGGAAGTTTTCCATTCATCACAGAAACAAATCTTCAAAAAAGAACCCATGAGGTTCAACTTTAGATGGAAATCTTCTTCTTCAGATTTAAAAACTCAAAAGAGAGACTTCGGATCTCAAACAACTTTCAACAGTAAAAGAGTTTTAACATTCAAGCATTCTTTGTTGTATAATACTTGATTGTGTTTTCTATAACCTTGAGCAGAATCTTCTCACGAATTTTCAAAAAGTATTTCTTAAATACGAATCAATATTCTGCTCAAGAAGACTATCTCTCAAATAACTTTGATTATTTGAGGGGAAGTATTTTGTTAAAAGAAAACTAATTTTGTATTAAAACAATGGCTTGTGCACACATATCTGTGTACAACCCGTTCTTGTATTGAAAGGACCCTGAGGTACGCATCAGTGCTTCAATCCTTATATAAGGAGCGAAGGCCTCTTACTTTTGAGTAGAGTTAATCAAACATTTTCTGATTTTCATAACTCTGCTCAAAATACAAGTATTTCACCTCAATGAGTATTCACTTGTTGAGGGGGAGCACTTGAAAAACTCATCGTTTGAAATACAAAAGTTCTTGTTGATATCTCCCCATAAGACTCAAAAAGCATATTTTAATCAAAAGTTTATCAAAAACAACATCTCATATGCTATTTTTGAGGGGGAGAAAACTGAATGTGATTAAAATATGAAAGTTCTAAGTTGCTTTAAGTCAAATCTCATGCGAGCTAGACTCAGAATTGACCCAGGAATTGACGAAACATAAAAGTTAGTAATCTTGAAAAGACTTATCCTCGACGGGTAATAACATCAAGTTAGTTACTAGAGCTAGTTGTCACCTAAAAGCTGACAATGGAACTCTTTAACTAGCCACGTAAGCGTGTCTCGAAAAGGATTTGTCTTAGTAGAAATGTACCGTTTCGAGAAACTTTCTGTGGACTTGACCAGGCCGGGTAATAACTTTAAGCTAGTCTAACTAGTGATGTAAGCGTGTCTCGAATCGGTCGGGTTCACTGAAAGTGGATCAATTCAAAAAGTGCTTATTCCTCCCGCATGTGCAAATTTATTTAAATACTTATGAGCACATGTGAAGGGGGAGCCCTTCTAAAGTAAACACAAAACTCTCAAAGTGTTAAACAAAATGTTTGATTATCACAAACACTTTGAGAGATTTTCAATCAAAGGTTTCTTGACTATTCTCGGATAATCATGGAGTTATAAGGTGATTAAGATAGGAAATACAGTCCTATGATCCGCCAGAGCCGGAGGGATCTACCCAAGGACATCACCAATAGTTAGAATTAGAAGTCCTTAGGTATGATACGATAAAAGGAGAAAAGAATGAAATGGAAAGAAGGAGTTGAAAAATTAAAAAGAAAAGTAAAGAAAATGGTGAAAAGAAATAGCCCTCCATATGTTCAACCTTAGGGCAGACACCGGGTTCAACTCATATGCTACTGGTTGTTACTAAGGTGACACCGGTATTGAAGACAAAGTCGTCATGGACCCAGTGACGCAATGCACTAAACCTTCTTAACCACTCAAGTTCTCTTAAAAGAGCTTGTTTCATTCTCACGGGGAACCGATGTAATCTATCGACTTATCTCTTAGAGATTGTTGATATTGAAGCAGGAGACCTCTCCCTATTCTCCGCATAGGAAACCTAAGTGTGCACTTTTCGAGTCTAGAGCCATGAGATACATCAAAGATCTCTTAGGAACACTTAGTATTTCTACAACTGGTGTTCTACATCAATGGACACTAGCTGTAAATTATCGAGTCCTTCGCAATCTGCCGAGAACGTTTATGAGAGAATTTACATAAGTATTTCTCAATGATTGAGCGAAAATCCTGTCAGGGTCAACATCAAACAGCCCTGACAGCAGGTCACTTCGGTAACTCCTTGCGGGTTACGCTTAGTGTTTGCGGTGGTTTCTTAGCGGTCTACAGTCGTGGAGTGATCCCCAGCGACTCACCCAGTCATTGAGCTACTTAGTAGGTCTTGTAAGCTCCTTCGGGAGTATCTGACATGGGAACGGCCTTGATAAGGGTTAGAAGGAGTCTTCACAATATGCTGTTGACGATCTCTAATTCCTTATCTGTAAGTACCGGATGTTTTATTGCTAACTGTTTACATGCAGGGTTACATCATCTCCATGGCGACGGATTCCACATGCTCATACATGCATCTTGAAGTCATCAAAAGCTCCCTCAAAGATCAAAGCAACACAAAGTTCAAAGAAAGATTCTACGCCAAAAAGAAGAATCTACAAAGTATAAAGACTAAAGATCTTAAGTGAAAGAAAGGGACTACGTGCATGTATAAGTCAGAATTCAAAGATGTATGAGCATGTTGGAATGGCAGACTACCACCACAGACGCGGAAGTGACGAAAGGCAGACAACTTCATTATTTGATCACTATCACAACAACAATGAACAAGGCATAAAGAACGATGAATGACTATTATCTAAAAGACGTCTAAAGCTATGAAAGTCAAAGATGAAGAAATGACAAAGACGTCAAGAAACCGTGATGGCCGACCCTTAGGGGGAGATTGTTGGGATCAAAGTTTTACTATTTATCAATTCTCGGTCATTTACTTGTAATAGGTTGCTAAGGCTTGTATGTTTATTTAATCTTAAGGCTTATGTAGCAAGCCCATGGGCCTTAAGCCCATCTCATTTTAATAGATAGGGAGGAAGGGAGTGTTGCCCTACTCCTTCCCTATATATACTAGTAATATGTGACTAGTAAACTTGTTGGTTAATTCATAATTCTAAGAAAACTCTTTCATTTCTATTTCTCATATTGTCTTAATCAACCATCTCTCACTCTCATCTCTTTTCTATCATTCTTATACTTGTGTTTACATAAATTGTGACCTAACAGATATGCTTGATATATGTGTAGTATCACCAGTGATATGTTTGATATATGTGTAGTATCACCAGTGATATGCTTGATATATGTGTAGTATCACTAGTGATATGTTTGATAATTTGTTTCTATTGTTGAAATTACTGATAAGCTGTCTATGATACTGGACTTCTTTTGTAGACAACCTGAGAGAGCTAAAGGACATAAGAATGACCGTATTAAGGATGGACGCGAGAAAGCTATTAAGAAAAGTAAGAACCAAAAGAAGGGTTGTAATATTTGTAGTTTAATTGATCATAATAGACATACTTGTCCAAACAAGGGAAAAGTTTCAAATGTCAATGAGGCGGCGGCGTAGTTGAAAGTGGAGGCGGTTTCTCAGTCGCTGCAATTGAAGTATTAGTTTGTTGATTGATTGATTTTTTTACTGAATTGTTAGGTTTATTTAATAGCATTGCTAATTTTATCCTGGACTTGTATATCATTTCTGATACTATTATTTTATTTATTTATTTATTTATTTTTTCTGAATTGTTAGGTTTACTCAATAGCACTAGTAAAATAAAGCTTAACAAGTAAATAAAAAAACCTATAAAATATACAAAATTTCACAAGTGATAATACAAATATCACTAGTGATAATACACATATAGAGTTCAACTTCAAATATTACTGGTGATACTACAGGTATGACACTTTTCACTTTTCATATTACCATATTAAACTAAATACCACTCAAAACTTTATCAAACAAATATTCACAAATCAAGATGGATTAAACAATTGCTCACTATGGCCCATTTCTGTGAGTTTGAATCTCTTGTGACAAATAACATGATTCAATCAAACTAAATACCTACTATTGACTTCCAACTTGTCAACTATACACATTTATTTATAACCGTTTAAATTAAAACATAACAACGCAACTGTTTTCATCAACTTGTTTTATTTAGTTTTGTTCTTCAACAATCGTCCTCTTCATTGCTTCATCAACAAACACCTTCATTTTATTCCCAGATGCTTTCGGGGGAACTTTTGATATCACATGTGATCACATATCACATGTGATATCACAGGTGATACCACCTGTGATATCACAGGTGATATCAAGTGATATCACAGGTGATATCACAGGTGATATCAAGTGATATCACAGGTGATATCACTGGTGATATCACATGTGTATCAACTTTCTTCTATTTGTTGAATCAATTGTGGTGATGGAGGAACTTGTGATATCACAAGTGTTTGAGCTTCTTCAATTTGGTTGTGGAGATGTTGTACTTTCTTCAACGACAATTGCACTTGTTGTTGATTCTTTTCGTTTGATGAGGCTGTTTTTTGCACAGGTCTCATTCAAATCTGCATCAAAATATTTTCATAATTTCTTTTAGTGTACGAATAGTTATTTGTTTTCAGTATCATATGTCAAACAAATAACTATTTGTTATCACAATAGATATTCTACCAATCAACAATAATTTAACTTTTATATCACATGTAATACATTACGAGTCAATATTATTTTCAAATACCGCGGTAAAACCTTTTGAAACATGAACAATCATTAAACATACAAATCCACCACAAATCAAACAAAAGCACCACAACATATCTTTTGTCATGTTAAACCTAACTTTTAATCTCTCATATTATCACATAAATCATCACAAAATCACAAATTATCAAAAATTAACTAGTAAAACACACTAATAATGATTCTATAACAGTAAAAACTAAAGTATTCGTTGTTTTAGATGACGATTGTTTCATTTTCTGTGTGCTTTATGTGATTTGCACGGTTAAGTCAAATACAAATATCACTAGTGATAATACACATATACTGTTCAACTTTAACACTGGTGATACACACGTATACAGTTCAACTTCAAATATCACTGGTGATACTTTTCAGTCACACATTTCATCAAACACTTAGTGTGCATCCATGTATACAAAGTTTTTTACTCAGAAACTCAACCAAATGTAAACACTAAAAACACAACCAATAAAACAACTAAATAATTAGTCAAAAGCATCATGCCTTCATCCCGAGATTCAGTAGGTTCATTTTGAACCGGTTTTTTTTGTAGATCTACTTGTGCACTCGATGATTCTTCCATTTTTGTATTTTATTGATGTTTTGAACGGTTAAAAAGTGGTTATTTTTTATTTGTTATGGTGGTTTTTGATGATGGTCCCTTCGTGTTTTTTATGTTTTTTTAAATGAAGGCTTCTGATTGGTCCATTGGTATGTGAGTGTTTTTGAGTTTGTAAAATAAAACGCCTCTTTTCCAATACGTAATCTTATGTCTAATTATTTGGATTAACAAACTTCATGCTATTACCGAACCAAAAGCATATGCTTTTAAATCTCTAATGTTGTTCTAAATGACTTACGTTCAATAGACGTAGAGGAGCATTGTGATAATATAATCATGCGTTGTTATAGTTGTTGACAAGAAACGAAATCTTATCTAGGAAACAAAAAATTATTTAAGGGAGGTGATATTTACAGGGGAAATGTTTACTTGATCCATAGAATTTTGATTTGATTTTACTTTTATAGAGGAAAATTCAAATACATACTCTTATTTTGTTGCATACCAATGGACAAATCCTCACCATCCATCTAGTTTGATCTAACGGTGGGATTAACATAAGATTTAAATGGGGAAACATAAATCCATGTTTTTTTTCCCCTTTTTCTTTGTCTTCTTGTCTTTATTATTTTTTTTTCTTTCTTTATTTCCTTTTTTTTTTCTTTTTTTTTTTTTTTGTGCCCTTTTTTTTCAGGCTACTAGGTTTTTTTTTTTTTTTTTTTTTTTTTTTTTTTTTTTTTTTTTACACGCCTATTTTTTTCCTTTTTTTTTCGTTCTAATTCACGTTTTTTTTTTCTAAATAAACGTTTTTTTTCGCTTTCATACATTTTCGTCTGTTTTCATATGTTTTCGCCCGTTTTCATATATTTTCGCCCGTTTTCTTACGTTTTCGTCCGTTTTCATACGTTATTGTCCGTTTTCATACGTTTTCGTCCGCTTTCTTACGTTTTCGCCCGTTAACGTCAGTTTTCATACGTTTTCATATGTTTTCTTACATTTTCGTTCGTTTTCATACATTTTCGTCAGTTTTCATACGTTTTCGTTCGTCTTAATACATTTTCGCCCGTTTTCTTTTGTTTTCGTCCATTTTTCATACGTCTTCGTCTGTTTTCAGACGTGTTTTTACGCTTTCATACGTTTTTGTTCGTTTTCATACAAATTAGTCTGTTTTCTTACGTTTTTGTTCGTTTTCATACGTTTTCATTCTTTTTCATCCGTTTTCTTTCGTTTTCGTTCATTTTTCAAACGTTTTTGTCCTTTTCATACATGTTTTTACTCTTTCATACGTTTTCTTCCGTTTTTATACATTTTCATTCGTTTCTTATGTTTTTGTCCGTTTTTTCATTCGTTTTCGTTCGTTTTTAATATCACAAGTTATATTCTGAATATCACAAGTGATATTATGTGATATTCAGAATATCACAAGTGATATTTTGAATATCACAAGTGATTTTATGTAATATGGAGAATGTCACAAGTGATACTATAAGTACCAGAAATGATATTTTGGATATTATAAGTAATATTATGTGATATTCAAAGTATCACAAGTGATATTCTGAATATTATAAGTGATTTTCTGAATTTGACAAGTGATTTTCAATAAATGTTTTTTAACATGAAAATCACAAGTGATATTTAGAAAATCATAAGTGATAGATATTCAGAAAATCACAAGTGATATTTAGAATATCACCATTGATATTCAGAAAAACACAAGTGATATTCTGAATATCATTTGTGATATTCGTAAAACGTATAAAAACGGACAAAAACATAAGAAAACACAGAAAATCACTTGTGAATACCACAAGTGATATTCTGTGATATTCTAAATATCACAAGTTATATTCTGAATATCACAAGTGATATTCTGTGATATTCTGAATATCACACGTGATATTCTGAATATTACAAGTGATTTTCTGTAATATGGAGAATATCACAACTAATACTATGAGTACCACAAATGATATTCTGGATATTATAAGTAATATTATGTGATATACAAAGTATCACAAGTGATATTCCGAATATCATAAGTAATTTTCTGAATTTGACAAGTGATTTTCAATAAATGTTTTGTAACATGAAAATCACAAGTGACATTTAGAAAATCACAAGTGATAGATATTCAGAAATCACAAGTGATATTTAGAATATCACCATTGATATTCATAAAAATACTAGTGATATTCTGAATATCATTTGTGATATTCGGAAATGTATAAAAACGGACGAAAACGTAAAAGAAAATGGATTAATACGTATGAAAATGGACGAAGTATGAAAACAGACGAAAACATAAGAAAATCACAAGTGCTATTCATAATATCACGAGTGATATTCAGAAAATCACAAGTGATATTATAGAACCACTGAATATCACTTGTGTTATTTAGAAACATAAGAAAATGGACGAAAATGTAAGAAATTGGATGAATACCTATGAAAATATCATTTGTGGTACTCATAGTATCACTTGTGATATTCTGTATATCATAGAAAATCACTTGTGATATTTAGAATATCACTTGTGATATTCTAAATATCACAGAATATCACTTGTGATATTCTAAATATAATTTGTCATGTTTAGAATATCACTTGTGATATTCAGAATATCACTTGTGATATTCAGAAACATATGAAAATGTCTGAAAATGGCAAAAAAAACATTTAAAAACGGACAAAAATGAATGAAAAAACGGACGAAAATATATGAAAACGTATGAAAGTGTAAGAACATGTATGAAAAGGATGAAAATGTATGAAAACGAAAGAAAACGGACGAAAATATATGAAAATGAACGAAAATGTAAGAAAACGAACGAATATGTTTGAAAACGGATGAAAACGTGTGAAAGCGTAAAAACACGTGATGAGTGCTCAAACACTCATCATTTTTGGTAAAATCTGAATTGCAAAACATACAAAAACACTCAGAAATGCATCAGAATACCAAAAATATTTTAAAATTGTGTTTTATATGTTTTAGATGCAAAATGAGCAAAAACAGATGAAAAACGTACAAAGTTTGCAAAATTGGCAGTTTCAGTCCCCAACTTTCATAAAATTACAAAATTAGTCCCTGGTCATTCAAAATATGGAAAATTATCACCAAAGGTCCTTTTACAATCATAAGTTGTCATATTTTGTCCTTTGGTGAAAAATTGGAAAAGTTTTGAGAATTTACAGTTTGGTCCCTGGAGTTTCAAAAATTGACAGAAATGGTCCCTGGGATCTCAAATTTTGGAAATTGTCACTTGTGGTCCCTTGGTTACTTATTTTGGCAAGAAAGGTACTTGGGTGGAAAGTTTGAGGAAAATTGCAAGTTTGGTCCCTGCACTTTGAATTTTGGCATATTTGGTCCCCGGGCGTTGAAAATGGGAAAATTAGCAATTATGTCCCTTGGTTTATCACATATGGCTAGAAGTGGTCCCTTGAATATATTTTGGAAGCTTGCAAATTCAGGCCCCTCAGTTTTCATAAATTACAAAAATAGTCCTTGTGGTGTTATGCTTACTAAACCAAACGGACACCCTTTATTACCAAACAAACCAAACCCAAACATAAAACCAAATCCCCCAGCCCACCTATTACCCTTGGCCCATTACACAAAACAGCCCACCACCTTAAAAATAAAACACCCTGTCTTTTTTTATTACCCCCACCCTCGGTCAAAATTGGTCAACACCCTCCACCTTCACCTCCCACTTGCCTGCTACTCCCCTGCTCAAGTCACCTCCCCCTCCTCCACATAAGCAAACCCCATCCCTTGTTCCCTTCCAAACCACAACCCTCCAAGGAGCATTAAATTCCCATAAGTATTTCCAAGAAACCCCCTAACTGCCAAAACTAATTTTTCCCGCCCAAACGACTTTGAATGGCTCAGATTGATTGAGGCTAATCCAATGGCCAAGGAATGATGGGAAAGTCAAAGAAATCCATAAGGACCCATATAAATCAAGAAATAGTTAAGAATGAAGAAGGAGTGTAGTGTAGTAGTAGTATAGTGTATTTACACTTTCATTTGTAATTTTTATTTTCAGTTGTTACTTTTAGTTTTAAAAGCTTTTATTTAGCAATCCTTATGTAATTGGAACAAGTTTTTATCTTAAGTTCAAGGTTTTATTTGGTAAGCCGTATTTAGCATTTTTTAGTGGAATTGACAACTTCATCTAATTTTGCTAAATATTGTTGTTTGCATGTTCCTTTAAGCTCTAATCAGTTCACTTATAAGTTTTAGTAAGTCTTGTAAGAATTAAAATCAGTTTAGTTTAATCATTCTATAATACTCAAAAATCCAAGAAAATAACAAAAAAAAAAAAAAAAAAAAAAATAGAAAATCAGTTGCAAAGAAGATGGAAGCATGGAGCATATTGGATTGCTGATGGTCAGGGTACTAGAGCCTCAGGGGAGGCATTAGGTCTTGGTTTGGTCTCTTGTTTACATGATCTCAGTCCTGAATCCATTGCGAGTCCCAAACTTGAGTTTTGCAAAAGTCTTGTTCTTATTGTTATTTATGGTATGTTAGAGATCATTTAGCTTCTACTCAATGTACTAAGTCTGTTTAAAGCTTTAAATCAGTAGCAGTAGCTTAATAATTGCATAATGTAGTGTATTGATAGTTTTAAGGGGTGTTTGGAATGGCACTGTCCCTTGTGATTTAGTTGTTGTTTTGGTTGTGGTTTGGCACTAGTAGATTGCACTAACTCAGTTTAGGTTCAGTGTAGTCTCAAAACCAAGTTCCTTTTTGCACAAAGTCAAAAACTCATGTAAACTTCCCATATCTGTCCACTGTGTGGATTTGTATGTGCATAAACCCTCATATCCTTGTACAAATTGTTGCTTTAGCTTAATGTAAACTTATTTCAGCTTATCTCATCATATTCAGTCAATAGATTAAGCTCAAACTTCATTTTAGTCAAAATAGCTTAGAATCTCAAAAAGTCAAAATGCATGTTTTCAGATTTTTCCAAATATTGTGGGATTTTTATTGAATTTTGTGTTTGGATTGAAGATGTTAAACTTGTTTCTAGTTAAAGTCCCCCAGCTTAGCTTTAAGTCCCCCCCTCCATTGCATTTTTGTGAATTTTCCTTTGGGCCCCACAGCCCTCCAAAGTAGGCTGCAGGGTGGGTATACCCCCTGCTGCACAGATCAGTCACTCACCACCACCACTTTGGTGGTGGTTTTTGACCACCTCAGTGGGCCCCAAAGCCTAAACCTTGATCCTTTCAACCCCCCTCCTACCCCTCTCTTAGTTTTGACCCTTGGTTTGACCATAGGACTTGTGGATCCCACCTGAATCAGCCATTGAATCTTGTCTCATTTTCTGGTTTGAGATAAGTATCCAAGTGCTTATTAAGGTGCTTATTTGCTTATCCTGTGGACCCCAGTGACTTTTTATTGCTTAAACATGTCCAAATAACTTATTGAGATCAGATTTCACTATAGTGGGTCCCACTTAAGCCCATTTTAGCTCATTTCCTTCCTTGGTCATCAATAGTCAACTGTCAAGCTTTTTGGCTTGCATTTGGCTTATTTTTAAGCTTTGGAAATTTTGTTTTCACAAAAGTTTTATGTTTTAAGTATTTTTAGAGTTTTGTAAAAGAAAAATCAAGAAAAATCAATTTAATTCTAAGTGATAGTTTCTATTTAATGTAACTTAATATTAATTTCTATTTTTAAATTTTTGTTAAGCACTTAGCTTTTTTATATTTTTATTAATTACCTTTTATATTAAAGTATTTTTAGTAATTTTCTTAGATTTTTATTTTGTCATTTAGTATTTATTAGAATTAATCTTAGTTTTATTAGTAATTAATTAATTTTTTTTAGAAAGGCATTAATAATTATTAATTAATTAGTAATTAATTAATAATTAAGTATTAAATAGCATAACTAGTTTTTATAAAGCAACACCTAGTTTTTATATTTTTCCTAGCTTTTATATAATGTAAAATAATTTAAGAAATTTTCTTGTAATTTTTACTGTTCATTTGCTATTTTTTATAATTTAAAATAGTTTAATTAGGTAATTAATATTAAATTAGTAATTAATTAATATAAAAATCACAAAAAGACAAAAATACTTATTTTTAATTTTAAAATTAGTTTTTAGTTATTTTATAATTTTAGAAATTTTATTTTTATTTTTCTAGCATTAAATTAATATCATATTGTATTTAAGTTATTTAAATATTAATAATAAGTATTAAATAGTATTTAATTAATAATAAATAATTAAATAGTGTAAAAATTAATTTTCTTTTTCTAAAAATTTTCTTTTGTCCTTAAGTTTGTAAAAAAATCATTTTCACCTCCTGTGGGTTTTCAGATTTCAGTTTTCACTTTTTATTTTGTACGTTTACGTTTTATTTAAACGTGAACGTACACGTTTTTAGGTTTTGAACGCCAACTTTCCTGTCTTATTCATATAGCTTATTTAAGCTATTTCCTTGTAGATTCGTTAGTGTAATCACTCACAAACCTTTTCCTGTCCAAATTCACCCGATCACAGAACCGTTTGATAACCATCACACCTCGTCGGGACATAACGACCCGGGGAAACCACTATATTCCGCGGAGCATTGACTCTAGGCTGTTTGACCTTGTTGACCATTCTTTGGTCAATATAAGTTGACGGTTTAGCATCAATCAACACGTCTGAAAAAGGACGAAAACGTAAGAAAAATGGAAGAATATTACTTATGATATTCAGAATATCATTTGTGGCAATCATAGTATCACTTGTGATATTCTACATATCACAGAAAATCACTTGTGATATTCAGAATATCACTTGTGATATTCAGAATATAACTTATGATATTTAGAATATCACTTGTGATATTCAGAATATAATTTGTGATATTCAGAATATCACTTGCGATATTTAGAAATATATGAAATCGTCTGGAATAGGCAGAAAATATCTGGAAATGACAGAAAACAATTAAAAATGAACGAAAACGAATGAAAATGTATGAAAATGGAAGAAAACGTATGAAATTATAAAAACATGTATGAAAAGGATGAAAATGTTTGAAAACTAGATGAAAACGAAAGAAAACGGACGAAAATGTATGAAAACGAACGAATATGTATGAAAGCGGATGAAAACGTATGAAAGCTTAAAAACACGTCTGAAAAAGGACGAATACGTAAGAAAAATGGACGAACATTACTTATGATATCCAGAATATCATTTGTGGTAATCATAGTATCACTTGTGATATTCTGCATATCACAGAAAATCACTTGTGATATTCAGAATATCACTTGTGATATTCTGAATATCACAGAATATCACTTGTGATATTCAGAATATAACTTGTGATGTTTAGAATATCACAGAATATCACTTGCGATATTTAGAAACATATGAAAATGTCTGCAAATGGCAGAAAACAATTAAAAATGAACGAAAATGAATGAAAATGTATGAAAACGTATGAAAAGGACAAAAACGTTTGAAAACTGGACGAAAACGGATGAAAACGTATGAAAACGTAAGAAAACGAACGAAAACGTAAGAAAACGAACGAATATGTAAGAAAACAGATGAAAACGTATGAAAACAGACGTGAACGGGCAAAAACGTAAGAAAGCGGACGAGAAACGTATGAAAACGGACGAAAATATATGAAAACAGGCGAAAACGTACAAAAACAGACAAAAACGTATGAAAACAGACGAAAACGTATGAAAGCAAAAAAAAACGTGTATTACGAAAAAACATTTTTTAGAAAAAAAGACAAGAAAAGGGGGAAAAAGTGATTTAGAAACAAAACATTTAAAAAAAAAAGAAAAAAGTAGCGTGAAAAAAGGAAGACAAAAAAATAATAAAGAAAAAAAAAACAAAAACAAAAAAAGAAGAAAAAAAATATGCGTGACAAAAAAAACCAAAAAGAAAGAAAGAAAAAAAAATAATAAAAAAGACAAAAAAAAAAAAAAAAGAAAAAAAAACATTGACTTAGGTTTTCATATTTAATCTTAGGTTTATCCCAACCATTAGATCAAATTAAATAAATGGTGAAGATTTGTCCATTGGTATGCACTAAAAAAAAGTATCCAAAATAAAGTTCCTCTACTTTTATAACCTCCAGCATCATATCTTTTAGTCTATTACCCAATTATTATCCTTTGACCTTTTCATTGTTCTATTATTCCTGCATCGTTTTCGCATGATCATTACATGGCACCATCTTCTTCTACAAATGTCCTTACCATATACACCACCAAAATCATATCCACAAAAAATCTTTAGATTAACCATCAACAATATCATATTCTCTTCACAACTCGCCCATATATGTTTAATATGTTACGACCGAGCAAAATATCATCATGGGGTGCGACAGTGGTGATTCGAGATCCACGAGATGCTATGGGTGAAACAATTGTTCAACGTCATCTACATACTTGTGCCACCTGCTATACTCATCATAATAATTTATAATCCCAAATATCATCTTTAATTTAAAGATAAAGAGTTAAATTGATTTCAAAGGTTAATGTATCGAGAGTTGTACACGTACTTTTACAGTTGCACTTTTTTATAAAGAAATTGCATAAGGATTATTTGTAAGTTATCATTATGCAAAAGTATGGGATCGAGAGTCTCCACCTGAAATAAGTTGTGCAACATTAGATGTCCATCCACAATAATTGAGAGGTTAGAAGATGAGAAAAACGGGCTAAAAGATTAAAAAAGGATTGGAGAGTATAAAAGTAAAATCACATTAAATTTCTGTGGATATAGAAGTATCACCACCTTATTATCTACTAACATGCCATAAATGAAATAAGCATGCGTGCTCTTTTGCTATTTAAAGAAAGCTTTATTACATATTCTTGCATCCAATCAAGCGAAAATGACTACAGATTTCAAAATAGAAAAAATTAACTCCAAAGATGAAGAAGTGGCAACCCAAGAAGAAATCTGGAAATTTATTCTTGGCTTCACTCCCATGGCTCTGGTCAAGTGTGCCATTGAGCTTGGGATAGCCGATATCCTTGAGAAGCACGAATCCCCGATGACACTTGTTGATTTAGCATCAGAAATCGGGTGTTCACAGTCTTCCTTGTATAGGATCATGAGGTTCTTAATCCATTATAAAATATTTCAAGAAAAGCCCTTATCTGAAACATCTGTTGGCTATGCTCAGACCCCATTGTCTCGACTCTTAACAAAAAATGGAAAGCATAGCATGGCCGACTTAGTGTTACTAGAGAGCAGTCCAGTTATGTTGGCTCCATGGCACAAGCTCAGTGCATGGGTTTTGGGTAACAAAGACTTACCCTTTGAGTCGGCACATAACACTGACCTATGGGGATATACTGCAGCAAATCCCAGTCATGGTAAACTCTTTGATCGTGCAATGGCATGTGATGCTCGTAATGCAGTGGCAGCGGTGATTAAGGGCTGTCCTGAGGTGTTTGAAGGGCTGAGGACATTGGTGGATGTTGGTGGTGGTGATGGAACGGCTATAAGTTTGATTGTGGAGACTTGTCCTTGGATCAAAGGGATTAATTATGATCTCCCTCATGTTATATCGGTGGCACCTACATGTAATGGTATTGAACATGTGGGAGGCAACATGTTTGATCATGTTCCAAAAGCTGATGCGGTTTATTTAATGGTTAGTCCAATAAAACTTTTATGTTCCTAAACTTTTTCTTTCATTGTAGTCATATTTTTTTAGACTTATTGTTTGATATTGTAGAAAGTACTACATGATTGGACCGACGAAGATTGCATTCGCATACTAAGAAACTGTCGCAATGTTATTCCTCAAGACGGGAAGGTGATTATTGTTGACGCCATTGTTGGGCGAAAAGAAGATCATGAATTTAAAGAAGTAGGATTGTTGCTCGATATGGTAATGATAGCACATACAAGTGATGGGAAAGAGCGAACTATGGATGAATGGTCTTACGTGTTGCATGAGGCTGGATTCACTCGCTATACTATAAAACATATTCAAGCGTATCAGTCTGTTATTGAAGCTTACCCCTGAATCTAGCTCGGTTATTTAATTAGTATGTCCTAATTATGAAAGACGACCTTCAAGATCAAAATCTACTAAAATGCAGTACTTGAAGAAGCTATGTCTGTTTGCTTGTATGTGTGCAATGTTGTATTATTCTATAATAAAAGAATGGTTTGTGTGGTTTATTACTACATTTGAGCTCGTCTCATATTGAAGAATTACTCGCCTCGAGCTAAAATATATTTCTATATTTGTGTTAGAGCTCATGTTCCAATTTGGATATTTTACTAATTCAATGAACTAAACTTTCCAAATTCAAGTTGCTCAGTCGACAAACGGGCTCAAGCCTACTAACCTATAATCTAATACTCTTTGGGAGTCCGAGCAAAAAATCACAAAAGCTCGAAGTGGAGAGAAAACATAAACATTTAATTTCTTGATGAAAACATCCGACAGTACATAGATAGTTGTTGTTAAGAGTAGTTCGTATCAACCCTTTCTTATACGTACACTCAATTTTACTTTAATATATTCACTGGGTATTATCCTTAAAAAAAAAATGAAAAAAAAAAAAAAAAAATGACATATGAAAGTAAGCGTAAGCAAATCTCCAAGCAATTAATGATGTAGTTTTATGATTTTAGAGTTTGAAGGTGTTTATTAGAATATAAATGTTTTAGTAGTTGATAAAAGATTCAAGCTTTGATGAAAAAAAATAAAGTGTGATGTTTTTAACAATGTTTAGACTATGATGAACAAAACTTTGAATGTGCAATTGTTCATCACATGATGTTCATCAAGTAAGTTTTCATCACAACAAGGTTTTTAAGATTAGGATCTTACATATGATCGTTTTCGTCTTTGAAAGATCGGGGTCGTGAGATCAAATCGTGATCTTAAGATCCAACTATAGTGTCACTTTCTTAATAGGCATTATAAAAGTATGCAAATCCACATATTATTATATATCATATATCATGAAAATGTATGTCAAAATTATGATTACGAAGTGTTTAATACAATTAGATTCTTGAGTAAATTACATGATTGGTCCCTGTGGTTTATACAAAGTAACAAGTTTCGTCCCTCTCTTTTAAAAGTTGCATGGTTAGTCCCTAAGTGCGTAAACAAATAACACCACAGGTCCCTTGGTTTAACTGGTGTTAACTAGGTTAGTTAAAATTTACAAGTTAGCCCCCTTTGGTTAAATAGCGCTGCATCGTTAATCCTTTGGTTAAATAGCGCTGCATCGTTAATCCTTTGGCTAAATAGCGCTGCATCGTTAATCCTTTTAACGTTTTCGCCCGTTTTTGTCGGCGAAAACGTTAAAAGGATTAACGATGCAGCGCTATTTAGCCAAAGGATTAACGATGCAGCGCTATTTAACCAAAGGGGGCTAACTTGTAAATTTTAACTAACCTTAGTTAACACCAGTTAAACCAAGGGACCAGTGGTGTTATTTGTTTACGTACTTAGGGACTAACCATGCAACTTTTAAAAGAGAGGGACGAAACTTGTTACTTTGTATAAAACACAGGGACCAACCATGTAATATACTCTAGATTCTTTATTTTCATACTCTACAAAGCTTAATACATGAATTTGTAGTTTAAGCTTGTGGTTCGAGAAAACTAAGATCCAACCGATCAAGATCTTAAGATCCTATTGTCAAGATCAGAATCCTATTAAGATCCTATCTCACAAAGATCCTATGTAAGATCAGAATCGTTTTTTCTTTGTAGTATCGTAAAATCCTAAGATCAGAATCGAGATCTTAATAACCATTCATCAAAGAATGTTTATCAAATTAAATGTTAATCACTGAATGTTAGAGAAAACTAACTTTCAAGTTCATCAGAAAATTACCAAATGGATAAGCGGGATTTATAGTGTTTGGTTGTTAAGAACCCGAGTTCGAAGGTGTCGTTTGTTGATGTGAGTTTTGTGATTTTGGTTTTTGCGAGTTATTATCTTTAGTAGCTCAACCAACTTGTTAGGTTCATCATGTAATGTTTATTAAAGTTATGTTCATCAATATAAAATGTTTGTTGTTCTATTTTATGTTTATCAATAAAAAAATGTTTATCAGTTTTCATTTTTTTTATCCTTATCAATCTAATTTCATCAATGTTAATCATTATGTTTTAAATGTTAATCAATCATGGTCTGAACATTCATTAGTCATGGTTTATCATATCTTGATATTCATCAGTTAGGTCTGAAATATTCATCATGTCTTTATGTTTATCATATCTTGATGTTCATCAACCTGGTAGATTGTGAATTAGTTGGAACTAGTTGGAAAATCGCGTATTGCCGCGGGGTGTTTTCAGAATAGAGAAAGTGTAATAACGGCCGGTAGCTACTTAACGTCAATTTAGTGACTAAGGACTGACTTTGCAATGGACGTATAACATGAAGGACCAATCATGTAAATTATGAGAGGACTAAATATGCAACGAACTTATGAGATGAAGGACCAATTTGGTATGGATTTTTAAAGAAAATGTTAAAGATAACGACCGTTAGATAACAGCCGTTAAATATCTAACGACCGTTAGTCCCGACCCGCCCAAACCCGCCCCGCCCCGCCCAAACCCGACCCGGCCTAAGTGGTTTCTAAAGTGGCGGGGTTGCCATAAAAGCCCCAACAAATGTATATATGTATAATAGGCTAAGAAAAGAAAGGGACACATTTCATTTCACGTGACAACATTTTAAGACTTTTAAGTTTTAAGGAAGGAGCCAAGTTTATATTTGATCCTCTACATTGATTTACTAGATTTTTTCGACACTAGTCATTGTTAGAAACTCCAAATCACATACTCACTCGAATCATCCGAAAGTATATTACTGAGTTATAAACTTGTGAAAGATCCATTTCTACTAACCACATATATCACTTCCATATTAAATGAATATTCTCTAACCATGCATATCTCTTACATATTAAATAAAAATTACTCTATTTAGCTTGCAGATAGTACCCACAAAAAAATAATCTATAACATATAAATACACACTTATCATTTAGTGGATTAGTGGGAATAGGAAAGGAAAAGAAAGAGACACATGTCACTTCAAGTGACTTTTTAGACTTTTAAAGAAGAGCGAAGTTTATATTTGATCCCCAGCATTGATTTATTAAAAAAAAAAAAAATGTGTGTGAATTAGAGGGACCATCCAGACCCGGGTGTTTTTTGGTATCATTCATTGTCCACCTAATAAAGAATAATTCTGACAACTCTCCTGATCCAGTGAGGTATCAACTTGAGTAAGCATGAACCGAGATTCAAACCCTTGACCTTTCAACACTAGTCGTTGTCACATGCCTAATCACATACTCACTCGAATCATCCAAAAATATATTACTGAGTAGCTCCAAAACCGAACCAACCCGAGAACCGATTTCGTGAAAAACATGAACCGAAACCAAACCAAATATGGTCATTTCGGTTCGGTTTGTGTCGGTTTAAGTGCGTTTTTGTCGGTTTTGGGTCGAACTGAACCGGCCCGAAAACGAAAATAGGAAAAACATGAAACCAAGACCGAACCGAAGGGCTGTCGGGTCGGCTTGGTTTTTGTCGGTTCATTCGATTCTGTTAATCCGATTCAGTTTTGGGTCGTCCATGCTCAGCCCATTACTGAGTTATAAACTTATGAAAGATCCATTTCTACTAACCAGTTAGCAATAGTAGTTAGCAGTAACAGTTAGCAGTATTAGTTTAATTTATAAAAGTGTTGGTAGAGTAATTGTAGCTATAATTTTAATGTATAAAATGATGTAACGCTAAATGCTATATGCTAAATGCTTATTCAAAAACAGCTAAGAAATTAACGTTTTTATAATTTCATGATGCTAAATGATAAATGCTAATTGCTTTAAAATGCTCTCAAAAGTTTTCTAACAAACACATCCTAAATAAATATTCTTGACCATTTGCATATAAATTGCATAACTTGCGGAGAGTACTCGCAAAAAGATACTGTAATATATTGTATAAATACACAGGGTAAGGATCCAGTGAGAAGAAAACTTAAAATGAGAAGGATGAGAAATAATTATAACCACATATTTGAGATGCATCGACTTGATTTAGATGCATTTCTATTCATTTAGATGCATCCCAATTAGTTTCGAAAGTGATATTGAAGTGAAAACGATGCAAAGTAGTAATAAAAACAAATTTTACCCGCAGTGGACGAAAAATGTATAGGATTCGTCTAACTTGATGAAATGCATATAATATATGTATATACATCTAATTTTTGCTAGAAAATATGTTATGGTGCATCTAAAAGACTAGGGATGCATCTAATTCAAGTCGATGCATCTCAAATGTATAGTTATAATTATTTCTCATCCTTCTCATTTTAAGTTTTCTTCTCATTTAATCCTTGCTCTAAATACACATCTAAACACACACTACATTATCATTTACTCCGTAATAAAAAGTTGTATGGATTACACTTGTTGGAGTTTAATTAGGGTTATATAGAAAAATGAAACATCGATGAGGCACTTCATTATATATAACTAGCAAGTACACGCGTGTTGCGGCGGCCAGTGGCGAAGCTAGAAAATTTTCAGTAGGGGATCGAGATCTAAAATTTTTTATTGCTTAATATATAAAAAAAAAAAAAATCCACAATTAAAATGGAGGGTCGAAATCGAATATACCGAAATTTTTCTACACGAAAACTATATACCCCCTACATCGCAAAAAAAAATTCAGGGGGTCGGGCGCCCCTTGCCCCTATGTAGCTGCGCCATTGGCGGCGGCGGGTACCATCTAAATAAAATTTTATGCGAGTAATGTATCTGATTATATATTCTTTGTGACGATTGATGATAATATTATGGAGGCTGGCTGAACCAGACACAACCATCAAAAATCGGGAAACGTTTGGGAAAGTCGTTCGTTGTACGATCCAGTTTTAAAAACCATGTATACAAGATAAAAAGAAAGTTATATTAATTATATGAAGTTTTTTTATGTTTGATTAGCTTATTCAATAAGCATATTAACATGTATCTTTTATGTATAGAGTGTTTTTTACAACATTAAATAGGGGTTGAAAAGTTAAATGGTTGAATATTTATTGTATTAGATGGTTGTACTAATAGCTTTGATAATTGTATTTACTTAAAAATCTATTTTTGGTAATCTTAAAAATTTAATATGAAAGAAGGTGTAAGATGTATTATAAGTAGTATACATAACTTATATTAAACTGATGTTCTAAACAACACATTTGCCTAACATATTAACATATTAAAAATGCTAAATGTTTATACAAAATCTTCCTATTTGTATGTCTATCTATGAAGTTATGACATGTGAAAAAGTGATAGGAAGTGGAATTCAATTGTCATGTTTTAAAGTGAGTAAGAAAATAAGTTGGAAGAAAAATTAAAAGGATACATATGACAGATCAACAACTCTTTTATCATAGAGTAATTACAAACATTTGAAACAAAGACATTCGACTACATAATTCTGAAAATACAAATGCGAAATTTGAAAATTTTATATTGTTACAATAACATACTCTAGCTTGATCGGGATTCAAGGATAAACTTCAATAATGGATTGATAGGTTTACGTTTTACAGTGTAACGAGTAAATCCAGCCTTGGTGAACACATACGACCATTCTTTTAGTTTTCGTTCTTTTCCTTTACTTGTATGGAGCCATCATGACCATGTCAAGCATCAATACGACATCTTTAAACTCATGATCTTCCTGCCCTACAACCGCATCTACGATAATTAGATAAGGTATATTATTAGGTTAGATTAGTTAAACACCATATAGATTAAGAAATATAAAAAATGTGGTAAGATGTTTTGGAGTTTCTTGCTTGAGTGACTCAACAAAAACATGAATCACGTGAAATCGTCCAAATTAAATTTCAGCACAACTCCAAAAGAAGATAACGTCTGACATAATATACAATTATATATTAAAGGCAAAACATGTTGGTCTATCAAATAATAAGATACTCAGCAATAGCCACCGAACAATATTTCTACCACTTCCAAGTTCCAACTCACAATATAATAATATCCCAGTTAATTATGTAGGGATGGGTTAGCGATTAGAAAATCGTGATGTTGGGTTGTGTGCATGTCGATCGGGTAGATGCAAGTAAAACTAAATACGTTTCTTAAAATAGTAACAAATTAGAATAACATTTGTCATAATGAGATATCACTCGATCAGACATGCATCAAAAGCTTTACAAGTTTAAATCAGCATCAACGGGCCCTCATCATCTACATATGCCTATACACGGGCGTCTCTCAAAAAATTTGAGAAAAATGCCACAAAGGAAAGAATGTCATATTGTTTTTGATTGAGCAGTGTGACAAATTGATAAAACAGTCAAAACTAGAAAACAAAAAAGGATGAAGATGCTATAAAAATATAGACCGAAACAAGGACAAACGAGAGGATGCTATCCAAGATTTAATCGAAACAATATAGAGAAGGAACAACAAAATAGCAACAGTGAGGAGGATCAAATAACGACACAAACAAAGATGATTATTTCTGATCCTTATTCTTAGATCACCAATCATCTTTTGTAATCTTTATAGATACATTTACATAATATTAATTGATCTTTATTTTGTGAGTTAAAATATGCATGATTATATGAATTAAAGATTTGCATGAAACTTTTTCAATATTTGATATTTATACGATTTGTAATAGTATCGCAACAACAGTGTATTTTGGATTAGGCGCCTATTCTGTATAGGTAATTAAAAAGGAAGAAAAAAAGAAAAAAAGAAAAAAAAAATGGGGTTAGTTTCGCAATTCTTCCGTAATACTTTGTAATGGTGTAGGTCTAGAAAATGTATAGTTCTGGTAATGTTATGCTAGTGTGTGCTTATAAGATAGTTGTGTGATTTTTGGTCCTTAATCATAAATTAAATATATTAAAGTGCACAATGATTGGGGTAAAAAAAACTCATAATTTTAGTAATATACCACAAAGTTGAGTCAAGTTGAAAATAAATGTCATTTTCGATGTCAGATATGCAAATTTATCTGAATAAACTGAGACGTTGTTTCAATTGATCTGAAAGTTCTTATTGATCAAGTTGCATTCTCTTAGACGACTTTTCACAAAAAAAAAAAAAAAAAAAAAAAACCTTACAGGTGAAAAACAAAGTTGAAGAATTGTTAAATTTTCCGTAGTTTTTATGATTCAAGCAAATGAATGCTAACTCGGATTTACGGTTTTTCTCTTATATATCATATCGACTTTAGTACTGGACATCTGTGTATTCGGAGTGCGTTTTTGAAGTTGTAAAGATAACATCTAAAGTCTAGACAACCATGTAAATTTGTAAGAGCAATAAATTTAAATTAAAACAAAAAAATGTCCAAATCCACTAAGTGAATGGCCTTATGGAAAACAGTGTAATATAATAGAGTTTTAATTATTTTATCTAACCATTAAATAAATCGTATGGCTTTTAAGGGTCATTTAGCCTTTTAATGCAATTTGTATATCTATTGCCATAAATCATTTCTTTTTGAGATTTAAGTGTTTCAGAATGCATTCACTGAAAACGTACAAAAATCGGGCTCATTTTGATGAACAACGAAAGAAAAAGACAAGTTTCAGATTTGTGACCGGCATCTGTGGCGCCGTCACCAGAAGTGCCCAGGAAGTGAATAATTAAATCAAGTTGTGATGGGTCAGTGTGCGGAGACGCGCATCGTGACGCCGTCACAAACCCATCATGATGCCGTCACACAAGGTCAACATAGAAAAACACTAAACGAGATCGACGGACTGACAATGTCACAACTATAAGCTAACGTCATGACACATACAAAAACTATATATACTTTTGCCTTGTTTCATAATTTCGTGTGTAATTTTTGGGAGATAAACCCTAGATGCTTTTAGCCTCAAGAACTCATATGTATTGCAAAGATAAGTTATTTGATTAATCAATCATTTATATCTATGTTTGTTTGATTACGTCTTTTGCTTCTTCTTCAATTGTTAAGCTAGGGTATAACACTTAGGGTGCGTTAGGTTCGCAGAATATTTTTTGAAAGAATTGTAACTTTTGAAATGAATTGTAATTAACACGAGTCCCTCTAATTAATCGATTATAATAGATTGTCTGTGATACCTTATTAAAATTCGTCCCTCTAGATAATCGTCGAGAACACAGGCTAGATACCTGGATAACTCGTGCCTTTAGTTTCAATGTCCCTCTAGTTAACAATACAGTAGCTAGCTATAATGCCCCTGTCTAATTCCCGTCCCTCTAGCTTAAGCTACGAAACCTGGCCATCACATGCTAATTGTTACATAAGAATCCCAAGCATTCGGTTAATCACGAAGTGACAATAAATAGGTAGAATTAGATAGCTAAAAAGGTGTAGTACGTCCTAGGTAAATACGCCTTTACCTCCCATTGATTTACACCAAAATTTACTTTTCTTGTTTATTTACTTTTTTTGCAATTTAGATTAAATATTAGTCTTATAACAAACTCCTCAAAACCCGGGTGATTTACTTTCTTTCATTAAAATATAAAAATATCAAAAACAATCTTGCTCTGTCTTAAGATCAAACCATTAAAATATAAAAATATTAAAAGCAATCTTGCTCTGTCTTTAGATCAAACTGTCATACCCTCCGGTCTTACCTATACTAGAAAAAAACAGTCAGGTGTACTGCCTAGGGGCTTGTAAACTTCGATGTTGCAACCACCGAATCAAGTTTTTGGCATCGCTGCAGGAGAATAGTCCAGGTTTCGTTTTCTATTTCGTTTGGTCTAACTCACTAGATTCTATCGAGTGAGAATTTTGTTTTTCTGTTTGTAGCTTCTTTAGTCTATCTTATTTCTTCGTCTTTTTGTTCGTAAACCTTTTCATTCGCCATAAGAGGGATGAAATTCCACCAATTCCACCCGTCATACTACCTAGGGCTCGTACTTCAGATGAATATTCCCGACCAAGCCATAATGAACTTGATATAAGTAGAGCCACGTTCCTTAATATAAAAATCTCCACTTTTTCTTTGCATTAGTATACAAATATGCAACTAGGATTATTGTAATGTACATAATTATGTTGGTATTGAATGATTTCTGTTAATTATATCGTCATTACTATAAGTTTGATGCATTTTCATTTATCCGTTTTCTTGCCATAATGAACTTGATATAAGTAGGGCAAGATTCCTTCTTGCTGTTGCGGCTCAAAGTTCTTGTAATCTTGTTCTTCATACCAATTTGTAAATTTTGAAAAATTTGTATTTCATGACAACGAAGTTCTGAAGATGCTTTCTTTTGTATTTGATGATGTGACATGGCAGGTACACTATGTATTATTATACTTCCGTGTCAAACAACGAACACTACCCACCCAAATATTTGTAAAGCATAGTTTGCTGAGCATACAACTTTACACGGGTTCCACTCTAAAATTAATTGGTAAAATAATATATATATTATTTTAAGTGACTACGTACGTAGTACATCATAAGAAGCATATTCAGAAATATTCAGCCGCAAAGCGTGAGTTACCGTATGCTCGTTACAAACATTTGAAACAAAGACATAATTTCAATTATATTATTCTGAAAATTCAAATGCTAAATTTGAAATTTTCATATTGTTACAATAACAGACTGTTGGTCGGGATTCAAGGATAAACTTCAATTACGGATTGATAGGCGCGAATATGTTTTACAGTGTAACGAGTAAATCCAGCTTCGGTGAACACATACGACCATTCTTTCAGTGTTCGCTCTTTTCCTTTACTAGTATGAGCCATCATGACCATGTCGAGCATCAATACGACATCTTTAAACTCATGATCTTCCTGCCCTACAACAGCATCTACGATAATAACTTTCCCTGTATCTTGAGGAATAGCCTCTTTGCATTTTCTTAGTATGTCAATGCATTCTTCATCACCCCAGTCGTGCAATACTTTCTAAAATTTTAGAGATAAAAAAGATGGTTAAGATTATTTAAATATAGACATATAAGAAAAAGGAAGGTGATCAAGTTAGTACTATAGAGTATAGCTAGATAAGGTATATTATTAGATTAGATGAGTTAACCACCATAGGTTAAGATGTTGGTCCATCAAATAAAAGACAACGTCCAATACTATTAAAGGCAAAACATGTTGGTCCATCAAATAATAATATACTCAGCAATATCCACCGAGCAATTCTACCAGTTCCAACTCACAATATACAGTAGTTATCTTCCAATTAATTATGGGAATTGATATTTACACGGAAGTTTTTACTTCCTACACAGAAATTTAATGTGAAATTACCATCTTGCCCTTATCCTTCTTCTATTAAAACTAGCTCCATGTTTTTTGTCATTAATGAATTGTTTGTTGCTTCTAATGAGTAAAACTCACCAGAATTCTTTAAAAAACATTCATGAAGCACTCATAACTCTATTTTGATATCAACCCACATTATTTACACAACTCGTACATGTAATTTTCTGGTTATTTGAGACCATGATCGGTCGTGCTGCTTTTCATATATCGATACCCTTGGTTATTTGTTAGTTGCCTGTGACTTTTCATCGGTGACTATGAAAAACACTCACCGGCACACCACACCAATCCCATAAGTAAACCTCACTATACTCCCTTGTTTCCCTTTTGAGCGAGAACAAAGAACTAGCACGGCTCAGTACCCGAGTGAAACTACATGTATTTATTTTAGTAAGGATTAATTATGCACAACCCAATCAAACTTGTTCACTTGTGTAGTCGCAACATGTACGAGTAAAGATTAACAAAGCCAATAGTCAAACTCGATTTTGGTAAATTTCGGAGGGTGTGTTCGTCGGACGGACGCTCGTATTTAATCAAGTAGATCAAATAGCAGGCTTGAGGGGTTTTAAAGGGTTAAAATATATAACAAAGATAAATTATGAAAAAGCTGTGAATGGTAAATACAAAGAGAATATAGAGGGAGAAAAGAAAGAAACTGGACATACAAAAAACCAGGATATGTTGGGTAAACGAAAAGTATTTGAAGTTTATGGATATTGAATAGTCGGATACTAAAAAATGAATTTTCCGTTATGTTAATGATTATTTTTAGAGAGAGAGCGCAATTTTATGAGATTTACCAAGAAGATGATGCATGTTAAGCAAATGTTATGCAAGGGTATATGCGTAATTTCATTTTAATTCTATGTGTGCGGATAAAAACTATCCGTGTACATATCACTAGCCATTAATTATGTAGGGATAGGTTAGCGACTCAGCGATTAGAAAATCGTGATGTTGCGTTGTGTGCAAGCCGATCGGGTAAATGGTAGGAAAAACAAATCCTGCAACTTTTTTAAATACTCGTAGTAACTTAGAATAGTGTGTTTTAACAGCCATATATATTTTATTCAACAATAAACTAACAAAAGGCTAGAATATATGGTTACAAGTTACAACAGGTTTAATTAAACAATATGAAATAAGACATAAGCCCATTAAACCTAATTAGGAATCGATTGTTTAATTTATATCTATTGGAGAGCCATGAGTAAGAAAAAGTCTTAGAATTCTTCCTATACTATATATTGTATCCTTCCAATAGAAACTTAGAATATAATATTTGTCATTATGAGATTTCACTCAGACATGCATCAGAAAAAACTTACAAGTTTAAGTGATTGTGCATGAATTTGAGACAAATGTATTTACACGCTTTTCCCGAGTTTGTTTTTTTAGTGAAAAGGAAAGGTTTAGGATGATAATAAAAAAAATTGTGTTCTTGAGAATTTTTCAGAAGGGAGAGTAAAGTGAAGAATAGTAACTTACATCAAAATTACTCTCCTAATTTACTTCTTAAATTAAAATAAAATGGAGTGAAGTTGATTTTAAAGCTCTTTTTTTGTACTTACTTATTTTTTCTTTTCAACTTAGGAACACAATATAAAAAATAATTTCTTATTTTTCTCTTTTTTACTTCACTCATTTTTCCATCTCCATCTCTCTTCTTTCCGTTTTATACCCGGATTATGTAAAAAGAAATGGAATGAAAAGATGTTTTTATTAAACGATAAAATAATAGTTTATTTATTATTATTATTATTATTATTATTATTATTATTATTATTATTATTATTATTATTATTATTATTATTTCATTTTTTATATATAGAAAACTCTAAAAACACTTTGCATGAATATACTAACCATCATATAAACTGCATCAGCTTTTGGAATAAGATCAAACATATCGCCACCAACGTGTTCCACGCCTTTGCTTACAGGAGCCACCGACACCACATGAGGAAGATCAAAGTTAATCCCTTTGATCCATGGACAACCTTCCACAATCAAGCGTAAAGCCGTCCCATCACCACCACCAACATCGACCACCGTTTTGAGCCCCTCAAACACCTCAGGACAACCTTCTAATACCGCTCCTACCGCCACGCGAGCATCACACGCCATTGCATCATCAATAAGCTTACTATGGCCAGGATTCGCAGCCGCAAATCCCCATACATCATCACCATGGGCCGCGCCAAAAGGCGCGTCCTCATTGCTCAAGACCCTGGCACTTAGCTTGTGCCAAGGAGCCAACATGACTGGACTACTCTCTAAGAGTATGAAATCCGCCATGCTATGCTTGCTTTGCCTCGTTAGAAGGCGAGATAAAGGGGTTAGAGCATATCCAACAGATGTTTCAGATACAGGTTTTTCTTGAAATATCTTGTATTGGATCAAGAACCTCATGATCCGATACAAAGAAAACGATGAACACCCCAGCTTTGACGCTAGCTCAGCTAGAGTCATTGGGATTTCATGGTTTTCGAGGATATCAGGTATCCCAAGCTCAATGGCACACTTGATCACAGCCATGGGAGTGAAACCAAGAATATATTTCCATATTTCTTGCTGTGCTGCTTCATCTTCTTTGCAAATAGTTTTCTCTAATTGACGCACTGTATTCATTTATTATTATTATTCTTATTATTATTTTTTCCCCAAATTCGAATGCATAAGTGTAAGATTAGATTGTAGGGTTCCTTTAAATAGAGTAAGGGGGTGCTTGGTTGGGGTTAAGGGGTGGGGAATGAGAAAGGTAATAATTAAAGATGCTTGGTTGGAGCTAAATAATATAATGATTACTTGGTAATAGGTAATAGACCATTATAGAGTAAGGGTGCGTTTGTTTCAAACTCGGGAAAGGGAAAATGAAATATAATGGTGGGGAAAGGGAAAGGTGAAGAAAATCAATCCCCTCAATTTATTAGGTAATGACCCATTACCCACCATTGGGTAATGGGTTATTGCATTATATTCTACCAAGCATACTTTTTCATTATCTTTCTCATTCCTCACCTCTTATAACCCCCTACCAAGCATGCCCTAAATTGGGCGGAGGGGGTAAGGGGTTTATAATTCACTAGCAGGGTACTCGCGCGATACGGCGACACGTACCCTATAATTAAAATTTTCACGAGCAATGTTTTCTAGCTATATACATTTTGTGACAATATCTTTACAAATGACGAGATTTTTAAGTAAAAAACAAACTATTTAGTTATGACTACTAAACCAAATTTCGTCCCTTATAGATAACCAATATTCGTCCCTTGTTTAATTTGCACAAGCCCAATACTACTTGAACCAATATCTACTTATTACCAAATGAAGTCCAGTTGCCCAACACTTATGATTCAGTCCAATAAGCACATCACTCTGTAATAAATAAGATCCCTAAATATTGGTGAACCCTAATCACTCTTTTGTGCAGCCACAACACATACAATAAAATTTCTTCTCTCAACCTACAACGAAAAACGCAACACTAATTTCATTTTCTTAATCAAATTGAACACAAACCACACTCAAAAAGCGCAGCGCTATTTTGTCGTTTTCATGCCGAATAACCACGAATTAACAAATACATGTAAGGGATTGATAACCCACCATCACTCATTCCTTTGCATTCATGTTCCCTTTCCCTTTTCCTTTCCCCACTACTAACGAGGCACACCCTAAAGCTTGCATGCTTTGTGCTTATTTTACAATAAATTGTGTTGCAATCCTTATTATCTTTATTTTCGTACTACTTATACAGTTATACACGAAGTTTACACATAAATCAAATTTATTTTATAATTTTAATTTAATATACGAGCATATAATTAGAATTTAACAAAGTTTAATATTTTGAAACAAGACATTACACGCATGAGGCTCGTACAACTACTTTTTTTGAACGGCGGTATAAGTGCAATTATTAATAATATTTTAGCTAAATTAGTTGGGTGTGTACTTATAAATCATGCTTTTATTATAATTCACTAACAGGGTACTCGCGCGATGCGGCGACAGGTACCCTGTAATTAAAATTTTCGCGAGCAATGTTTTCTAGCTATATACATTTTGTAACAATATCTTTACAAATGGCGAGATTTTTAAGTGAAAAACAAACTATTTAGTTATGACTACTACACCAAATTTCGTCCCTTATAGATAACCAATATTTGCCCCTTGTTTAATTTGCACAAGCCCAATACTACTTGAACCAATATCTACTTATTACCAAATGAAGTCCAGTTGCCCAACACTTATGATTCAGTCCAATAAGCACATCACTCTGTAATAAATAATATCCCTAAATATTGGTGAACCCTAATCACTCTTTTGTGCAGCCACAACACATACAATAAAATTTCTTCTCTCAACCTACAACGAAAAACACAACACTAATTTCCTTTTCTTAATCAAATTGAACTCAAACCACACTCAAAAAGCGCAATTGAGGAGTTTACACTTAAATTCATAAAATCAAATTTAAGATGAACCTCTTTTTAAATGTTTTAGGGTTGATTGTAAATTTCATTAACCAATTAAAATATAACGTTTATTTACATTTGAGCCGAATTTAAAAAAAATATATGTAAAAAAAATCTTTTTTATTTTTTGTTCTCCACCAAATTTTTCTAAAATTTGGCTAAAATAATTCAATTTTGTCTTTTAATACTCAATAAGAGAGCCTTATTTTGCAGTTAAGCTGTCAATAGAAAAATCATTGGTTAATGGAGGTTTATGAATTTAATTAACATGTGCTTTCAAGGTATAAAGATTTAGAAAGTTTAGGTTCAGTAGATTTTTTTAACGTCAATCTTTTAGAGCGGAAGGTGTAGATGAGTAGCCAAGCTCTTCATTCCGGGCCTACGGGTGTCACATCATCCCAACACCTCTTCACAACTAACACCATTTTCACCAAACAACTAACCTCAACAGCTCAACTTACTCATTTTGGCCCCACCACTTACAACTTTATTTTTTATTCATTTCAGTAAATAAATTAAATTCATTTCATAAATAATTAAAAATAACACAACATACTAATTGTCCCGAAAAAGTACTCGCTTGACTCCCACCAGAGCTCGCCGCACTCGACGTTTCCGTCGACTTTTGTTTCTTTCCAGCTCGTTTATTGTTTCTTTCGTCGACGGAAACATAAGTGAATTATTTTGCCCGAATATATCCTCAAGACATGTAATGTCCAGAGGTTCTTCCGCATCCCATTTCGGGTACTGTTTCAAGATCTCCTTAACGGGAACATAAGTGAAACCCCTCGAACCAAAGCGTTCTTGGAAGCTCGTTTTCGCATTCTCGATATGATCGTGCTCATTTTCACCACTGCAACGGTTTATATGGCGATAAATATCGTGGAATTTTTGGCACTCGCTAATAAGCCTCGACCATTTACCGGATAGCATATTTTTGGTACGAAGGTCACTAATAGTTTGCTCGTTGAACGCTTCATGAATTTCGTTCCAAAAGAAGTCTTCGGTTTTGTCATTGCCCATATCTTTGTCTTGGGAAATTTCTATCCACATTTCCGCAAGAAGCTTTTCTTCTTCCTTGGTCCATATCCGACGAACACGCGTTTGACCTGCTTCTTCCAAGTCATCGTCATGGTTTTTTTTGGGCTTTGGTTTTTTTTCCTCTACATTTGGCCGGTGATCATACCTTAGGTACTTTAAAAGTTTGTCGAGATGGTTGTGATTCAATTGGTGGTTGTGATGGAGGAGTAGGAAACGTGGATGGTTGATTCGGTTTATAAAATTGTGGTGTCGGACTGAATTGGGCTTGATTTGCGAATCCTCCTTGAAATGCATATTGTTGGTTACGATAAATTTCATTCGGATTGAATTATTGGGAACCATATGGCGATGAAGGGTTTGAATTTTGCGACGAGGGAGTAGCAGAGTTTGACGATCCCCGTATTGATGTTGGTTTGACGTTAGGAGGTTCGTGAAAAAACCCCCTTGGTTCGGGTTTTGAGACATTTTTTTTGTTTATTTGGAGTAGAGATATAGAAGTTTTGATTACTTGGTTGAATTATAGTGAGGAGAAGTGAAAATGAGTTAGTATTTATAGAGTTTGTGTGTATCAAAAGAGAGAAAAAAAATACTCACCCGTTGTTTTTAAAACGGTAATATATCTATTTTTTCCCCAACATACACATGCACAGATTTTGTCAGGAAAATCACCTCGCCGTGCCCACGAAGAGGAACCCAACGGCGAGGTTCGACGAGGGGGACGGTGTGGTGAATAAGAACGGCGAGGCAAACACGTTGCCACGTATGAACGGCGAGGGGCTCTCGAAGAATTGCACCGTCCGCTCTTAAAGCACATTAGCAAAAAGCTAGTGAGAAAAAAAAAGCTACAAGAAGGCTACAATATTTTTGAACAAGCGATTTGATCGTTAATCCAATCAATCCAATTTGCTATTAAACTCTTATTTTTATAAAGAATCCAAACATGTGATAGAATTTTTACTTCATCAACAAGAGTATTCTTTCTATTTTTGGTTTAAGATCAAAGCACACTTGAATATGGTATTCCAAATAATATAATAATCTAATCGCTTCGTTTAAAGACGGAGCCACGTTTGGACCAAGGAAGGCACCGACCCTCCCACAAATTGGAATGTTATGCATAGAAATTGACTATTTTGGTTCATTATATCAATTTAATATAGGATTTTACTACTTTTGCCCTCCTAAATGACTTTATGCCGAGCAATTAACGGTACAGACGTTCTAACTATTCTTATTGTTAATTTTTTTACTATAATCATTGTGATGCCCGTGTGACTCCTTAGTGCCTTATTTATCGGATGTCATTCACTTATATATTATTAAATATATAATTACATATATATTATTGGGAAAATTCCTGAAATAGACAAGTTGCACCTGGGCACATAACTTTTGAGACCCTTTTTGTTGGTGATCCGAAACTAGACAGTGGACAACTGCCACGTTGGGCAACTCAACCCTCTAAGTGACAAGTGTGACTTTACTGATTACGAGGTGCTAAGTCATAGGGCAACTGGTGTACTTTTTGGGCAACTGCTCTAAAGTACCCAATTTTAGTACATTCATTTCAAACACATGGCAACATATGGTTGGGAGGGCAAGTTGCCAAGGCAACCGGTCTAAAAAAAGCACGCCAAAAAAAGAGGCTCGAAAGTTATGTGCCCAGATGTAATTGCTCTATATTGGGAACTTTTCCTATATTATTTGTGCACATAATTCCTTCAGACTCCTACTTGTGCAATAAGTATATACACATGCAATCACTGCCTTACAGAGGTCCCAGCAAGACAGATATAAGGTTATAGGTTCATAAGAACTCTCACACCTTGTAATTGTACTTCCTCGATCCTCATCAGTTGCCACAACAACTGAATGGTGTTTGTAAAAGAGTAAAGACTTCATAAGTGATATTCGAGAAAGTACCTTAGCATGGACCGCGCTTGAACATACTTTCTATTCCCACTTATTTTTACCTCCCACTGAATCTAACATTAGTACACAATGTTACACTATTATGTAGTAACAAAAAACTAAGTGAAAATAAAAGTCGTTAGCCCTATATCTCAAGTGTTGAGGATATCTCGCGGAGACTAACTTTTTATCCATTCCGTGAAGTTGTCTCACCACGGGTCACCCAATACTTAGTACCAGACTTAAGTACTCGTGAATCTATGCCTCTCTTATTTCCATTCTCAAGCGAACACGAGATCATGCCCATTCACGATAACTATAAACTAAGTCATCATTCCCCTCACAAACAAGCAGTATTGGTATGATTTTTGGAATGTGACTATGCAATAGACCAGGGATTAACAAAACATTCAAAATGTTTGGTTTTAAATTTAATGTATTATGAAAAACGAGTTCACAAAGCTCTCTTAATACATAAACTATACATCATAAGTCCAAACTAATCTAACAACATAACTAAGCATTATCGAGGTACTTCATTCCTATAAACTTTGCATGTTCATAGAGCTTAGCTTGAGGCATTGGTTTAGTCAAGGGATCAGCAACATTGTCCTCCGTAGGAATCTGTCTCATCTCACATATCCTCTTTCAACGATTTCTCGTATGGCGTGATATTTGTAAAGTATGTACTTACTCTTGTGATGTTCCCTGGGACCTGGCTTGCGCCATAGCTCCATTATTATCACAGAAAATTTCCACAGTTTATGAGATACTAGGAACAATTCCAAGATCTGTCAAGAAATTTCTAAGCCACACTGCTTCTTTAGCTGCGTCACACTTTGCTATGTACTCCGCTTCTATAGTAGAATCATAAATAGTGCTCTGCTTCGCACTCCTCCAGCTGATTTCTCCTTCATTTAACATAAATATATAACCAAATTGTGACTTAAAATCATCTTTATCCCTTCGGAACCTTGCATTAGTGTGGCCCACCACTCTTAGCTCCTTTTCCTGACCACTACCAAACGTTGATATTGCATCCTTAGTTCTCTCGATGTCCTTGACTGCTCCCCAGTGCTTCATGCCTGGACTTGTTTGGCACCTGCTCGTTAGGCTTATAACATACACAACATGTGGACTAGTACATCACATAGCATACATGATCGACCCAACTGACGAAGCATTGGGATGCCCTCTTATGTAGCTTATCCGGGCATTGCTTTCTGGATAATGCAACCCCTTTGGGCATCGAGACATACCGCTTATTGGAATCACTCATTTTGAACTGATTGACAACTGTGTCCGCATGTGTACTATACCTTCATTTTTAGTTCTTAAAAATAGTGTCCATGTATATCTTGAATAATCATCAACTATTACCAAAGTGTAGAAGTTTCCTCCATAACTTTGAGTAGATGATCACTGGTACAAAAAGTTGTATTGGTCACGCCAAAAATGTGTGACGATATGCATATAGTCACACACGTTTTTTTCGTTGTGTGTCACCATAGGTCCCGCGACCGTAGGTGGCATATGGTCACATTGTTGAGTTCGTGGCCTTTTCCATCGAAAAAGAGAGACCAAAACCCCGAATATGTGTGACAAATTAGGCACAAGTTTTGCTGGATTAGTCATTATCAGTGACCGTAAACACTTTATAGTCACGCGAATGTTTTTTGAGAGTAACTATTTTTCAACCTTTGGCCACATAAATATATAATATATGTGACATTTGAGATGATATATTCAAGTAAATGTGTATTTTGTGTGACTATTTCCCGTCCTGTTGCCACATGAATATATAATAAATGTGACGTTTGTGATGATTTAGTCAAACAATGGGTTTTTTTTTAGAGTTAGTCACATACAATTTAACACAAAGTGGCCAAAAGTGTTAATAAGTGTGACCATATGCTGTTTAAAGTGAAGAAATGTGTATTTTGTATGACTATTGATCATCCAATGGTCACATGAAGTTTACGTTTGCGTGGCCTTTTGTAATATTTAGTCACTCAAAGCATGTTTGTTTTGGGTATTTAGTCACATACCATTAAGCAAACAGTGGCCAAAAGTGTTAATAAGTGTGACCATATGCTGTTTAAAGTGAAGAAATGTGTATTTTGTGTGACTATTGATCATCCAATGTCCACATGAATTTTATGTTTGTGTGGCCTTTTGTAATATTTAGTCACACAAAGCATGTTTTTTTGGGTATTTAGTCACATACCATTAAGCAAACAGTGGTCAAAAGTGTTAATAAGTGTGACCATATGCTGTTTAAAGTAAATAAATGTGTATTTTGTGTGACTATTGATCATCCAATGTCCACATGAATTTTATGTTTGTGTGGCCTTTTGTAATATTTAGTTACACAAAGCATGTTTGTTTTGGGTATTTAGTCACATACCATTAAGCAAACAGTGGCCAAAAGTGTTAATAAGTGTGACCATATGCTGTTTAAAGTGAAGAAATGTGTATTTTGTGTGACTATTGATCATCCAACGGCCACGTGAATTTTATGTTTGTGTGGCCTTTTGTAATATTTAGTCACACAAAACATGTTTGTTTTGGGTATTTAGTCACATACCATTTAGGAAACAGTGGCCAAAAGTGTTAATAAGTGTGGCCGTATGCTGTTTAAAGTGAAGAAATGTGTATTTGTGTGACTATAGATCATCCATTGGCCACGTGAATTTTATGTTTGTGTGGCCTTCAGTAATATTTAGTCACACAACGAATAAAGCAAACAGTGACCAAAACTGTTAATAAGTGTGACTATATGCATCTTTTAGACACATTTAAAAAATCAAAATATATCAAAACAATTCAAATATATATCAAAACAAATTCAAATACAATAAAATTGGAATGTATATAACTGAACAAAATATAAAATTGGACATCCTTTTTTACACCAAGGAGTCTTAGTCGGCTTACAATAGTTTCTTAAGTATCTATAATCTTTTGCATAAGCAAGTAGCAACTTCGAGCGGTCTTAATCTCTGAGTAGTACCAACTTTAACTAGCAGTATTAACTTTTGTACTAGCAGTAGTAAATACTTTGCACATTTTCTTTGAAGTTCATGAGCTGCACTAAATCCATCTAAGCAATATTAACACAAACATGATTAGCAGTAATTCAAACAACATAATGAAGACTTTTGATCCAAAACAATGGACATAATAATAAAAGTTACAGTTAAACTTACAAGTTTTTCTCCCATTGATCTAATCTCATCATCTGGATATAAAAGCCTTGAAAATGTAGGCTGCTGCATATCAACACATCAGGATGAGAGCAGAACTAGAACATGTCAAAGCTCACAACATAATAGAACTAGATGAGCCACTGGTTCAACTATCTGCACAAACATGATAGGAGAGTTAATACTAGTACCACATTAGTACTGCTGGAGCAGAGTTACTATTGCTAGTATATATATATATATATATATATATATATATATATATATATATATATATATATAACAGAATGTATATAAATGAAGCAAATATATATATAATTGTAATTTCGTATATAATCAAATTCTCAACTATCATAAGTTAAAACTTGTTGACTCTTCGCCGCCTTAACTTGCTTTTGCAAGGTTTCAGTAGAGACCAAATGTTTTCGCTTCCTTGGTACTAATTTTAGTCCAGTATTTTGTTCACTAATATTTGGTATCATAGTTGGTAGTGTAACCTGTAGAACCGGTTTGTCGTGGCTTAAGCGTTTTCGTATGTCCGATAGTTTTAACAGGTTCCTATATGTATATATAAAACACGGTACATTAGTCATGTATGTAAAACTAAAAAAATCAAAGGTGGATGTTTTATTACTTACCATTGTTTCCATTACTGGTACATTTTCCAAAGTTTCAATGGCCATTGGAGTGGTCACCTGCAATATAAATTAAGAAATACAATGGTGTTATCATTAGAAAATGAAATTGTTAACAACATAAAAAAATGGCTTACATCTTAGTCTAATGGGAGTTTCTTTATGCAAAAAAAAATATGGGAAATGTAAGAAACCAAGGCACTAATAACGCTGCATAATATAAGATCTGTCAACCATGAAACAGTAAAAATATACATAGGTTGGCTTTGGTGACTGAGATGAAGCATACCGATTGGTCCCAAACGGTGAACCTAAATTGACCAGGTGAATGGTCAACCAGGTCAACCATCTCAGACCAAATCTCCGTGGAAGTATAGTGGTTTCCCCGGGTCGTTATGTCCCAACGAGGTGTGATGGTATCAAAAACGGGTTTGTGATCGGGTGAATTTGGACGGAATAAGGGTTTGAGTGAGTGATATGATTACACTAAGATACGAGGAATGAAAATAGCTTAGAAACACTATATTAACAATTACTGATGATCAGATACACTAAAAACGTAAGCTAAGTATAAAAACGCGTTCGTTTGATTTAAATTTACGTTAGCGTACGAAATAAAACGCGAGTTTTGTGAAATAAAATACCTACGGATATGAAAATTACATTTTTACAATCCTAATAATAAAAGAAAATTTTTAGAAAAAGAAAAATAATTTTTACACTATTTAATTAATTATTATTAATTAATTACTAATTAATAACTAATTAATAATATTTAAAATACACTAATTATGAATTTAAGCTGGAAAAATGAAAATTTAATTCTAAAAATTCTAAAAAAATATAAAAGTAATTTTAGTACTAAAAATATATTTTTCCTACTTTTTTAATAATTATTATCAATTAAAAACTAATTTAAACTATTTAAAAATACACTAAATAATAAGAAAATATGAAATAAGCCTAGAAAAATAAAATTAAAACTTAAAAAAATATAAAGTAATATAAAACTAATTTTAAAACAGAAAATATATTTTTAAGACTTTATAAATAATTATTATTAATTATTAACTAATTATTAATTAATAAAACCTAGTATTAATTATTAAAAATACTAAATGAAAAGAGAAAAATATGAAAAAATTACAGAAATTATTTTATCACTACAGGAACCTAGGAAAATTATAAAAACACTAAGTGCTTAATGAAAATAAGGAAATAAGCAATAAGCTTTCTTAAATAGAAGCTATCACTTCTTTTATTTTTGGCTTTTTCAAAATTTTCTTTTACAAACCTATTTATAAACTGAAATGGGACAACTTTTACAAAGAAACTTTTGAAGGAACTTGAAAATAAGCTGTGTGCACACTGAAAAGCTCAACAGTGAGCTTATTGCATGAAAATGAGGTTGTAAGGCTCAAATAAGTTAAGCAAACAAAGAGTACTAAAAGTAAGCTAAATCAACAAGAAAAGCTCACTGAATAAGCTTATAAGCAAGAAATAGCAAATCCATACTCACATAGAACTAAGCAGGCTAAAATGGCAACGTGCAGCCTTCAGTGGGACCCACAAGAGTGGCCAAGAATGCAAAACGAGAGTGGATCTAAAGAGCCTGCTAGGAGGGTTGCCCAAAACACCCAAGACCAGGGAAGTAGCCCAAGGATTGAGCCTGTAGTGGTCTTGGGAAGGTGGTCAGTTAGGCTGATCACCAAGTTAGTTTTGAAATAAGCAGTTGCAAATATGAAACACTTAAGCACAAGCTAAAAGTAAACACAACCAAGCACCTTCTTAGTGCACAAAAATTGAAATAACAATAATCTAATAACAATGAAAACATAAAGGAGAAGTAAACAAGCTCATAACAAGTTGATCTCAGAAACAGTTAGAACTCAGTTACTTTGGTGGCTAAATTAAGCTAAAGAATAAGCAAATGGGACCAAACTAAGCTTAGACCAAAGAAATCACCCTAACCAACTTCCCAAATCACCAAGAATCAAGATCGATGCTCAAGTTTTGAGCAAGTTATGGTCAAAGTGAAAACTGGGACAAAATGGTAAGTCTGGGTGGTTGGACTGATGAGCAGGGCATAAACTTGCCATGCAGCCTAGTTTGGACTTACATTCAAGGTACCAAATGGAATTCAATTTCCAAATTTCTTTTTGATTATGACTCAAAAGCTAAAAAAAGATTTCAAAACAACAAATACTTAGAATTTTTATCCACTACTGAATCCTAGAGAGTGCTTTGAAATTCATTTAAAATCTGAGTATGCAAGCTTTTGACTTTTTGGTATTTTTGATAAAGTTGACTGACATGAATTTCTATGGAACCTAAATGATTAAATAAGCTAACTAGCTCTAAATTAACCTAAATGAGGCAACCTAAACAAGATTAGAGCCAAATGAGGGCTTTTGATTCCCTCACATCCCAACAGTTAAGCTGTTAAAGGGATTTAGGGAGAGATTTGACTTTTTGGCTTATGAACCTTGGGATTATGGTTTGACTGTCCTAATTGACACCTAAGAAGCATATGTGAACTCATGGCATACCAAGTGAACAACAAGAACTCAGATCAACTAGATAATCCAAACACACCCTTAAAAACAGATTGGACAATTCTTGAGGTAAAAGATGGATTCACAACACAGAATAATTAAACTAAATTATGCTAAGCTAAAACAAGGTCTGATGAGCAGAATTAAACAACTAGAGATAACTACAACTAACAATTAGTAATTATGAGAATTTGACTGAAATTATGAACTTTAAATAACAAATACACGAAACCTTTACCACTAGCTAAACTAGGGTACCTTGACTGAAACAATCCCCTAGCTTATCAAAGATAAGCTAGGTAAATTCCAATATTGGCAAATTCCATAGCATTCCACTGTCTCAAGCAAGGGTACATTTTTGTGATCATATGATCCTGATCCTAACTTTTCATGTTTTCTTTTATATTTTTAGAACCTAAGTAAGCTTCTGAAAGAGATTGAAACAATATTAAGCTTAAACAACTTTCTGCAGAATAATTAAAATGGGACTGAAACTTGAAAATTGAGACAAGTTTTTTAATGAAAGTTGAAATACTTTTATTAACTAGGGAACAGATTACAAGATTAAACCTAAACCATATCAAGTTAAAACATTACATGCCTTGAAAATTATGCTAAAGCCCTAAATTAACTACTATATTCTACTAAATCCACTAACTACTTCTCAGCTTTTTCCTCTTTCTTTTTATAGGCTCCTTTAGGGTTTCTGATTGCTCTTGTCTCTTTCCCAACTGAAATTTTAGCCATTGGATGATGAGAGTTGGATCTTGACCATTTGATTATTTTGGCGCCCATTTTGGACTTTGGCCTTTTCCCTTGATTATTGGTGCTAGAGGTGAACTTTGGAGTTATGTGCTTGTTTGGAGTGTATGAGGGGGGTGGAGTGTGTAGGAGGGGAAGGCAGTGTAGGGTAATGATGGTGTTTGTGTTTGGAGTATAGCAGATGGTGGGGGGAGATGAGGGGGATGAGGTAGTCAAAGGTCAAGGGTTGACCGTTTGACTGTGGGAGGAAGTAAATAAAACGGGGGTATTATATTTGGTGAGTGGACTGGGAAAGTGTTGGGCTAGGTTTAGGATGGGTTGTGGGTAGATTGGATTGGGTATTTAAAACCAAGGGTCCGTTTGTTTGTTACTTTAAAATACCACAAGGACCAAAGTTGTAATAATCTGAAAGTTGGGGACCTGTGTTGGCAAGTTTCAAAAGATATCAAAGGGACTAAACTTGCCATGTTTAAATAACCAAAGGACCAAAAATGTAATTTTCCATTTTAAAAAATCCCGGGGACTAAACTTGCCAAAATTCAAAGTTGAGGGGTTAAAAGTAAAATTTTCCAAAAGTTATCAAAAATGGTTTATTTTGCCAAGTCTAAATAGTACAAAGGTTTTGAATGATAATTTTTCATTTTTAAAAACCCAGGGACCATTTTTGCCATTTTTGAAACTTCAGGGACCAAACATGTAATTTTCTCAAACTTTTCACCCAAGGATCGATTTTGATAATATTTTACTTTTAAATGTCTTGGGTTGACTTTTCTTTCGCTTTAAACTTCCAGGGACTAGTTTTGTCAATTTTTGAAACTTGAGGGACTGAAACTACCAATTGTGTAAACTTTGTTCATTTTTCATTTGTTTTTAAACATTTTGCATCTAAAACATATAAAACACACTTTTGGGATAAATTCTGTATTTTGATGCGTATTTGAGTGTTTTTGGATGTTTTAGCAGTTCAGATACGATAAAAATGATGAGTATTTACACACTCATCAATCCCCCACACTAAACTATTGCTAGTCCCTAGCAATCTTTTGAGAAAAATTAATGGATTATAAAAACTCTTTACCAAAATCCATCACTTCTGGAGTAGCCAGGTGTGAGAACTGTGGTACACCTGATAACCGTGTAATTTTGAGCAAACCACCAGCTTTCAACGGATTTGATTAGTCTTTACCAAAAGCCGTTTGCTTCTGGACTAGCCTGCTCTTGATGGAATAGTCAACATCTTGGTGAGCTGATTACCAATTATGGATTTTCCACGGCCTTTACCACAAGCCATAATCTTGTGGGCTAGCCAACTCATTCGCTTTATGGGATATGGCGAGTTGATTTACCATACAATTTTGGGCAAATTGCAAGCCGTAAACGGATTTGAGATGTCTTTACCAAGAGCTGTTTGCTCCTGGACTAGCCAATCCTTTTGTCGTTTAGACACGGCGGACTAATAACCACAAAAATTTTTAACTTTAGTGAAAAAATTTTAAAATTTTTGGCCAAAAACGGGGGTACTAGATGGTAAAATGTGATAAAATTCGCTAGAATAGCGAAATACCCCCCCCCCCCCCCCCCCACACACACACACACTTAGAATTGAATATTGTCCTCAATATTCAAAGTCCCGGCTATTATGCCGACTCTTTGAATGTTAAAAGGGCAACATTACAAGCTAAATGTGGAAACACAATTTGTTTTTCACTTTATTTGTAACCACAGTAGGGGTAATTCCCCCACACTTAGGGTGAAAACCCTATAAGCATGCTACTGTTTTTGTTTACGGAGTCGCTAGCTTGACTCGACCCCGAATTCATTTGTCCTTGGGGAAGCATGATGTGGAAGAGACAATCTCCATCGGACTTTCATTCAAGATGTTTGGACAAACATTTGAAGCACGTGAAAGTTCCACACCGATGAGATATAATCCCGGCTTACAATAGGATAAACTATAAGCGGTGATGCCGGGGTCAAAGATAATGTCTTCATTCTCGAAGGAGTGAAGAACAGGAGAAGTCACCCTGTAGGTGAAGAAAAGGAAGAAACCATGATGAAAATCATGATTTGATCTTCTTCCTCGAGATCAGGCTCATTAGCCTGAGTTTGGATTTCAAGGCTTAAGCTCAAAAACATCCCGAGAGGGTGGGTGGGAATTTGCAAATTCTCATGATTGAGTACATCTCCCCCCGGGCTATCATACTCCGGAGGAGTCATGATATGAGTGAGTTCACCGGAGAACTCCCCAAAGGTGAATGAATCATATTCGGGGAGAGAAATTTGAGAATGAGAACTGGTACTGCCACTAATCTTCTCTCCCATATGATCAAAAGTAAAGGCTTCAAACTCCGAAATAGGATCGTTGGAGAAAATGTCACTATCCTTAATCGGGATAGGAGATGAAATAGGTTTCATATTGAAAGCCTCAATTTTTGAGATGAGGAGATTGACATTCAATAATTTTGCACGAAGTGCTTCATCCTTGATTTCAGTGTCAGTCTCATCATTCACTTCTTCTAAGCTGACTAGCTCAGAAGGTAATCCTTCCACATGACTGATGTCTCCAGAAGATAAAGAATTTTCATCAACATATGAAGTACTAAGCTCGATGTTGGGATTATAGTTTAAAAGATTTTCAGTTTCTCCCATATCGGCTTCAAGGTCAAACAGATCATCATCACTTCCTAATGGAAGTGGATTAATGTGAGTAAGTTCATCTGTGAACTCCTCAATAAGAGGGTCAACATCTGAATGAGGCAATGGTGCCTCTTCATACTCAACTTCTCCATAAGATGCACAATCATCATTAAAATCGGAGAAAGTCTCAAAATGATCTTTTGGATTTTCAGGGTGAGAAGGTAGATCGCACACATGATCAAAAGTTCCCTGTGACTCTCCTGGGATTGGGACAAGGATCTCAACACTAGACTTTATGAATTCGTCCGATTCTTCTTGAGGAACAGTGCTAAGATGCTCATCCCCCATATTTAGAGAGTGAGTGTGAACTTCGGGAGTGATATCAATAGACTGAGGGAGTTTAGAAGTACTAGCAGTTATGGAATTTTCAAGTTCCATTTGATCAACGGCTAGTGACTTCGTCACATTATTTTCTCCCTGATTTTCAATGGAAGGCATTACAACTGATGAATCTGATGAATCTTTTTGAATAATGACAATGTTATCTTCATCATCATCACTGTCATCATCGTCATCATATAGAGCACCTTAGCGAAGATTGGCACGTATTTTGGCCGCTCTTTGCTCAGCAAGTAATTCTTCCATGCTCATTTCGTTTCTAGCCTCTCGTTCTTCAGCAAGTAATTCTGCCATTGATTTTTCACGAGAATCTTGAAACGATGTAGTAGCCAACCCCTCCTTAAATTTTTTAAATGCTTCAAGAACCTCATCACAAAGGTCTTGCGGGAATTGAGGAGTTGCTTGGGTCAATTGGTACTGTGGAGGTTGGTATTGAGACGAATAGTCATAATTGTTACAAGGAAATGGATTCCTTGTTTGACAATCAGAACTGCAGTGAGGACCTCCGCAGTATTCACAACAGTAAAACTGATGTGGCTGTGAGTCGTATGTGCTTGAGTCATAACTGTTATCAGGAAACTGCTCATAGACAAGCGTGTTGCCCGATTGACAATCAGAACTGTAGTGTGGGCCACCACAGTACTCACAACAGTTAAACTGTTGAGTCTGGTTTGGTGAATTGTATGGATATTGGTCATAACCAAAATTTTGACTATTTTGACAATCAAAACCTTGGTGAGGACCTCCACAGTATTCACACAAAAATTTTGGTGTATTTTGATACGAACAATCATTGTGGTTTGGATAGTATGATTCTTGCTCGTATGAATGTGATGGGTAATTGGAAAATTTTGAAGAGTCGTTGAATGAGTTCTGATTAGGATCATAAGAAAATGAATTCCTCGAACCACAAAACAAACAACTCCCGTCTCGAATATCATTACCACATTTTTCACATGTACACCAATGACATGGTAAACCAAAAAGTGGCTCACCACAACCAACACAAGGAATAAAAGTCGGAGGTGGGACAAGTGGTGTGCTCTTAGAGCTAGCAATTTCCACCACTTCCGTTATGGTCTCGGGTTTTTGTTCTTGATGAACGTGAAGATTGGGCAAGTCGTTCTTTTCAGTCACTGCCCTAAGCTTTGTACGTTTGCTTGACAAACTTTTAACAGTAAATCGTGAAAGGTTAGGATCAATTCTTGGCGATTTAGGAGCAATTGTGAGCTTAGGTTTTTGGATAACCGTAGGTTGGACGTATTTAGCACTTCCATCGTCAGAAGGAAGTACAAGGTCCTTTGTCACCTTGGTTTCTTGATCCATTTCCCTCACCGGAGAGGGAATAGGGATCGATGGTCCATCATAATCAACACGACATCTTGATATCTTTGACAAGGCCATAAGTTTTTCAATTTTGCTATTAAAGGCCCTTTGTTCAAAGAAATCGTCATCGAGAGATGCCATTAGAATCAATTACGGAACAAGTGGAAGAAGTTAGAATCAAAAGAATAGAGGGTAAAGGGATGAAGAATCAAAATGGTAGGAGGGTAAAGATGGATATTTTTGGGATTTTTGATAAACATTTTATAAGAAAGAAAATCTTTTTGTGTTTTTGTGTTCGTTGAAAACTGATTTTAAAATGTTTTCGTGAACCGTTTTTGTTTTTATACAAGAAAATATGAACAAATGATGGTAAATATACAATGAGTGTATATCCAGATTCACCAATCTGTAAAACCGTGTAGAATACGCGCACGACCTCCCCGGCAGCGGCACCAAGATTTGATTGGTCCCAAACGGTCAACCTAAATTGACCAGGTGAATGGTCAACCAGGTCAACCGTCTCAGACCAAAATCTCCGTGGAAGTATAGTGGTTTCCCCGGGTCGTTATGTCCCGACGAGGTGTGATAGTATCAAAAACGGGTTTGTGATCGGGTGAATTAGGACGGAATAAGGGTTTGAGTGAGTGATATGATTACACTAAGATACGAGGAATGAAAATAGCTTAGAAACACTATATTAACAATTACTGATGATCAAATACACTAAAAACGTAAGCTAAGTATAAAAACGCGTTCATTTGATTTAAATTTACGTTAGCGTACGAAATAAAACGCGAGTTTTGTGAAATAAAATACATACGGATATGAAAATTACATTTTTACAATCCTAATGATAAAAGAAAATTTTTAGAAAAAGAAAAATAATTTTTACACTATTTAATTAATTATTATTAATTAATTACTAATTAATAACTAATTAATAATATTTAAAATACACTAATTATGAATTTAAGCTAGAAAAATGAAAATTTAATTCTAAAAATTCTAAAATAATATAAAAGTAATTTTAGTACTAAAAATATATTTTTTCTACTTTTTTAATAATTATTATCAATTAAAAACTAATTTAAACTATTTAAAAATACACTAAATAATAAGAAAATATGAAATAAGCCTAGAAAAATAAAATTAAAACTTAGAAAAATATAAAGTAATATAAAACTAATTTTAAAACAGAAAATATATTTTTAAGCCTTTATAAATAATTATTATTAATTATTAACTAATTATTAATTAATAAAACCTAGTATTAATTATTAAAAATACTAAATAAAAAGAGAAAAATATGAAAAAATTACAGAAATTATTTTATCACTACAGGAACCTAGGAAAATTATAAAAACACTAAGTGCTTAATGAAAATAAGGAAATAAGCAATAAGCTTCTTAAATAGAAGCTATCACTTCTTTTATTTTTGGCTTTTTCAAATTTTTCTTTTACAAACCTATTTATAAACTGAAATGGGACAACTTTTACAAAGAAACTTTTGAAGGAACTTGAAAATAAGCTGTGTGCACACTGAAAAGCTCAACAGTGAGCTTATTGCATGAAAATGAGGTTGTAAGGCTGAAATAAGTTACACAGTTGGAAATAAGGACAACTTAGGATGCAAGCAAACAAAGAGTACTAAAAGTAAGCTAAATCAACAAGAAAAGCACACTGAATAAGCTTATAAGCAAGAAATAGCAAATCCATACTCACATAGAACTAAGCAGGCTAAAATGGCAACGTGCAGCCTTCAGTGGGACCCACAAGAGTGGCCAAGAATGCAAAACGAGAGTGGATCTAAAGAGCCTGCTAGGAGGGTTGCCCAAAACACCCAAGACCAGGGAAATAGCCCAAGGATTGAGCCTGTAGTGGTCTTGGGAAGGTGGTCAGTTAGGCTGATCACCAAGTCAGTTTTGAAATAAGCAGTTGCAAATATGAAACACTTAAGCACAAGCTAAAAGTAAACACAACCAAGCACCTTATTAGTGCACAAAAATTGAAATAACAATGAAAACATAAAGGAGAAGTAAACAAGCTCATAACAAGCTGATCTCAGAAACAGTTAGAACTCAGTTACTTTTGCGGCTAAATTAAGCTAAATAATAAGCAAATGGGACCAAACTAAGCTTAGACCAAAGAAATCACCCTAACCAACTTCCCAAATCACCAAGAATCAAGATCAATGCTCAAGTTTTGAGCAAGTTATGGTCAAAGTGAAAACTGGGTCAAAATGGTAAGTCTGGGTGGTTGGACTGATGAGCAGGGCAAAAACTTGCCCTGCAGCCTACTTTGGACTTAAATTCAAGGTACCAAATGGAATTCAATTTCCAAATTTCTTTTTGAATATGACTCAAAATCTAAAAAAGATTTCAAAACAACAAATACTTAGAATTTTTATCCACTACTGAATCCTAGAGAGTGCTTTGAAATTCATTCAAAATCTGAGTATGCAAGCTTTTAAGTTTTTGGTATTTTTGATAAAGTTGACTGACATGAATTTCTATGGAACCTAAATGATTAAATAAGCTAACTAGCTCTAAATTAACCTAAATGAGGCAACCTAAACAAGATTAGAGCCAAATGAGGGCTTTTGATTCCCTCACATCCCAAAAGTTAAGCTGTTAAAGGGATTTAGGGAGAGATTTGACTTTTTCGCTTATGAACCTTGGGATTATGGTTTGACTGTCCTAATTGACACCTAAGAAGCATACGTGAACTCATGGCATACCAAGTGAACAACAAGAACTCAGATCAACTAGATAATCCAAACACACCCTTAAAAACAGATTGGACAATTCTTGAGGTAAAAGATGGATTCACAACACAGAATAATTAAACTAAATTATACTAAGCTAAAACAAGGTCTGATGAGCAGAATTAAACAACTAGAGATAACTACAACTAACAATTAGTAATTATGAGAATTTGACTGAAATTATGAACTTTAAATAACAAATACACGAAACCTTTACCACTAGCTAAACTAGGGTACCTTGACTGCAACAATCCCCTAGCTTATCAAAGATAAGCTAGGTAAATTCCATTATTGGCAAATTCCATAGCATTCCACTGTCTCAAGCAAGGGTACATTTTTGTGATCATATGATCCTGATCCTAACTTTTCATGTTTTCTTTTATATTTTTAGAACCTAAGTAAGCTTCTGAAAGAGATTGAAACAATATTAAGCTTAAACAACTTTCTGCAGAATAATTAAAATGGGACTGAAACTTGAAAATTGAGACAAGTTTTTGAATGAAAGTTGAAATACTTTTATTAACTAGGGAACAGATTACAAGATTAAACCTAAACCATATCAAGTTAAAACATTACATGACTTGAAAATTATGCTAAAGCCCTAAATTAACTACTATATTCTACTAAATTCACTAACTACTTCTCAGCTTTTTCCTCTTTCTTTTTATAGGCTCCTTTAGGGTTTCTGATTGCTCTTGTCTCTTTCCCAACTGAAATTTTAGCCATTGGATGATGAGAGTTGGATCTTGACCATTTGATTATTTTGGCGCCCATTTTGGACTTTGGCCTTTTCCCTTGATTATTGATCAAAGGGGTATTTAATTAATTATTACGAAGTTTATTTAATTATATAAACATATTATAAATTTTTGAAAAACACTTTTGGTAATAAAGAAAAATGTTTTAATCATACTAAATATATGAATTCAAATTTTTAACCAAAATCAGTTAGTTTTTCACCAAATAAACTTTCCCCACTAAATGACAATGTTTCTGACCGTTACAGCTGGGCGGCCCCCTTAATTATAAGGGGCGGTCTCCTTAAAATTAAGGGGACCGGCCATGAATTAAGGGGACCGGCCACGCTCCTAAACAGTACTTTTTGTCCCTATAAATACTGTTTCATTTCACAGATTTTCCTCACCTTTTGTACTCCAAAACTTTCTGTTCTAGATCTCCACTTCTATTCTCTTAATCCTTTGATCATACATTTATAAATCTTTGTTTCAAAGTGATCCAAACATCATCCACTCAAGTGCAAGAGAAGAATACTTCTATCCCTCAAGACAAGAAGTATTACAACTTGTTGTGATCTCCACATCCAAGTTGTTAGAGCATCATCCATTATATCTATCTCTTTGTGTAATTAGTTGTGAATATTTGATAGAAGATAGTTTAGCTAGGTATATATATAGATAGCGTGATTGGTTAGTAGTTTGTTGTGAAGAAGAAGAGTTAGGAAGTAGAAAGGTGTGAAGAAGATTGGTGTGAAGTAGATAGGTGTGAAGAAGATTGGTGTGAAGTAGATAGGTGTGAATTAGAAAGGTGTGAAGAAGAATTGGTGTGAAGTAGATTGGTGTGTAGAAGTTGTGATTAAGTTGTGACGAAGTTGTGGTGTGTACATTGGTGTGTAAGGTTTTCTCCGCCATAAGGGAGCTTGTTGACATAGTGAAGAAAACTCTCGAGTTAGGTGCTCGGAGAGTGGAGTAGGGCAAGGAAGGTGTCCTTGTAGCCGAACCACTATAAATCTCTTGTCTCGCGGTTCGATCTTTCCATCTCTCATTTATTTCTTTACTTACATTATTATTGCTAGATCATACATATTTATTGTTGTTCATATTGTGCAAGACTTGAAATCACATATTATCGAATCTAAATTTTTGAAAATAAAGAAAACATTCAAACAATATTTTGTAACAAATTAAAAATATGTAAAACTATTCAACCCCCTCTTCTAGTTTTCCACAATATGGGTCATATGCATTGGGTGGATAGTTTCTTAGAGTGTCATGTTACTACACATCCATGACTGTTGACAATTGGTAATTAACATGGGTAATGGGTCATCTGTATTGGGTTGTAGTTGCTTATAGTGTCATGTTATCAACCAATACATTCCTGGTGATCGACAATATAATGGGTAATTAACATGGGTCATGGGTCATGTGCATTGGGTTGTAGTCACTTATAGTGCAATGAAAACCATGCATGACCGATGATAATGGCTAATTCGCATGGGCGACTTTTTAAATACAAAATACACTAAAGGCCAGGTGCGCTTGGTTCAAACTTGGGAAAGAGAAAGGGAAAGTGTAAGCTAATGGTCGGGAAAAGGAAATGTAAAGAAGATCAATTCCCCCAATTTATTGGGTAATGATCCATTACCCACTATTGGGTAATGGTTATTGCATTATGCTTTGTCAAGCATATTTTTTCACTACCTTTCCCATTCTTCACCCCCTATAACCCTCTACCAAGCATTAGGGGTGTTCAAAAAACCCGAGAAACTGACAAACCAAGCACTCGGTTTCGGTTTTTACTTTTGGATATCCGTGGTTAACCGAACCGAACCGTGTATAATATAAATAAATTACCCGCCCCGCGATGGATAGTTAAAATCTTCCAACTAACCGAACCGAACCGAACCGAACCGCCCCGTGAACACCCCTACCAAGAGTATCAAACACACTTCACTTTTAAACTTCTACAGTAATATATATATATATATATATATATATATATATATATATATATATATATATATATATATATGTTGACATAAATAATGTATAAAAACGTTATTAGTATTTTTCGATATCCCTAAGTTTTGACGATCACAACATATAAAAACATTAAACGCAAAGTTAATACGTAAACAAGTTTTAAGCAAGTTTATATCATCTCATCCAACATAATCACTTAAGGTATGAATAAACAAGTGACTAATACATTTTATGATCAAAGGGATGTTTATTTAAATAATACAAAGTTTATAAAATTAAATAAACTTATTATATATTTTTGAAAAACATTTTTGGTAATAAAGAAAATGTTTAATTCATAGTAAATATATGAATTTATATTTTTAACCAAAATCAGTTAGTTTTTTACCAAATAAACTTTCCCTGGAAAAAGACAAGAATTCGGGCCGTTACAGCTGGGCGGCCCTCTTAATTATAAGGGGCGGCCCCCTTAATTTTAAGGGGGCCGGTCATGAATTAAGGGGGGCGGCCACGCTCCTCTGTCAGAATCTGTCAGAAATTTTCTCCTATAAATACCACCTCAAACCTCGTATTTTTCTCACCTCTTGCACGAAAATTTCAGATCCAAATCTCTCTAAACATTCTTCTAAAAACCCTTTGATCATATAATTGTTAATCCTTGTTTCAAGTGATTCATTCCCTCACCTCTCATCTCTCAAAGTGCAAGAGAAGAATACTCCTTCAACATCAAGTTGTGAAGTATTGTAGATTTATGTATATAGTCTAGTTGTTGTGTACATTCATTGTAAAGGTGTGATAGTATTGTAACTAGATAGATCTAGGAGTGGAAGTTGTGAATAGAAGTAGTGAGATATAAGTAGTGTTGTGAAGAAGAGAAAAAGTAGTGTTGTGAAGAAGAAGAAGAAGTCTTGAACCCGTGTGAAGAAGTCGTGCTAAGTCGTGGCGTGAAGAAGTCGTGCTCTGTCGTAGTGTGTATAAGTCGTGGTATGCATAAGTTGTGATAAGACGTGTTGTGGTGTGAGATTGGTTCTAGCTACTATTAGGACCCGACATCTAGCTTAGTGTCGTTAAAGGTGTAAGCAACGTTGTATAAGGTTTTCTCCGCCATAAGGGAGCTTGTTGACATAGTGAAGAAAAACTCTCGAGTAGGTGACTCGGGGAGTGGAGTAGGGCAAGGAAGGTGTCCTTGTAGCCGAACCCCTATAAATCCTTTGTCTCGCGGTGTGATCTTTCCATCTCTATCTTTTTACTTACGTACTTATTTATATCGTACTAGTTTGCATGCGTAGATATAAATACTTATAAGTCATACACATCTATATAGTCTAAGCTTACTTGAAGAAATCTAATTGCTTATAAGTATACAAACATATGTATCTCACCTAAACTAGATATAAATACTATTAAGTCATATACATCTATATAGTCTTAGCTTACTTGAATAGATAGAATTACTTAGAAGTATATAAGTGTTGATCTCACCCAAACTAAAATTGAAGTCATATTACTAGGTTTTCATAAAAAAATAATAAAAAAAAAAAAAAAAAAAAAAAAAAAAAACGTAAAACTATTCACCCCCCCCCCCCCCTCTAGTTTTCCACAATTGGTATCAGGAGCCACGTCAATCAAGATTTTTAAAATATATTATATTTTTAAAACTTGAAATCGATCTATGGAATCGGGAAAATATTTTGAAGGGAACATGATAGTTAAACCACCATACTTTGAAAATATAAGTTTTCTTGAATGAAAAATTAAATTTGAAAACTATGTAAAGTCAATAGATATTGATCTTTGGCACATCATTTTATTTGGTGATTTTCAACCAACAAAAACTATTTTTGACAAAGAAACTAAAAACTATAAAAGAATGTTAGATAAAAATAATAAGGCTAAAATAATCATATATAAAGCTTTACCTAGATGTGAATATGAAAGAATATTTTCTTGTCAAACGGCAAATGATATGTGGAAATGTCTTTCAAATCTTCATTATGAGAAGTCCAAATTTGTTGAAATGCTTGAACACAAAACAGTAGTAAATGAAAGTATAGTAGATAAATATTTAGTTGAAATGAGTACATGTACTACTAGTTCAAATTCTTTGTGTGAAGGTAATGATGCCGAAAATTCCACAAGTCATTTCAAAAGTAAACAAGAAGATTGAATGGAGACAAAGATCGAAAAGGAACTTAGTGACGATGACGAATCTGGTTCCGAAAGTGAAGACGAAGAATATGCAAAAGTTGTCAAAGAATTCAAAAATCTTCTCAAAAGGCGACCAAGGGCACATGGGAAAAGAAAAACTACCCAAAGGAAAAGATTCGATGATGAATATGAAAAGGGTAGATGCTTCGTTGCTCAAGCATCGAATGAGATATGTCTAGGAATAGATTTGGAGCCCGATGAGTGGATAAAGGATAGCGGATGCTCAAGACACATGATGGGGAACCGCGAGCTATTCTCAACCTACAAGGCATATAACGGAGGTAACGTTATTTTTGGTAGTGATCGTCGTGGAAAAATCATAGGCAAAGGAGAAGCATGGAGCGATAGTGACAATGATGAAAAAGAGACAACAAGAGAAGAAAAGTGTCTCATGGCAAAGGCATCTGATGAGGTACGTTCCGAAACCAAATACTATAGTGATAAAAACCTATCTTTATATGAAAAAGACCTAGATAATGAATATAGTAGGTTATACAAAGTCATGGCTAAAAATAAATCACTAAAACATATTAATAATCAATTAGAAAATGTGGTACTTGAATTAAAAATCAAACTACAACATTTAGAAAATGGAAAAGGAGTTTTTATAGAATGTGAAACATGTCTAGAGGTGATAAATGAAAACGAAAAACTTAAAGATAAAATTTCCAAATTTGACATAGTTGAAAATAGTAGTAACTCACTTAAGAAAATAATAAGTGTTCAAGGAACTTCGGTAAATAAAACCGGCGTAGGATTCAACTCAACTAAAGTTTCAACTAGTGAAAATAAAAATGTAAAGTTTGAATGTAAACTTAGTAAACAAAAACCCTTAGATTCAAAACCTAAATATATACTTGTAAAAGATAGAAAAATACCTATTGCGAGTGATGAGAAAGTAAAAAGTTTTTATAAACCATCAATAAAAGCCAAAACCAGATTTTCTAAACCAAAATTAAGATCTAAAACTCCACCTCCAAATAGACCAAACAATCCTCATCCTCGGTCTAAAACACCTCAACCTCGAAGAAATCAAGGTAGGCAAAACCTTTCTAATAACAGTCACCAATGTGGATTTATCCACATCAACCAAGCTTTAGCCCATGGGGAATATTTTCACCACACATGCATCCTAGTCAATTGCAAACCATGTTTGGTTCAAACAACTTTGGACCAATGAGACCATGGGAACCAAGTGGCTAAGTTGTCACTTTTTGAAACTATTGGAATCTCATCTACAAATGGCTTCTATAAGTCAACATGGCAACTTGAAGTTTTTTGAAGAAAATTTATTGAAGACTAAAAGGTACGCATTTCTTTTAAGTTTATCGTTAAAATTTATATTCTTAGATTAATAACTAGTTAGAATAATGCTTAGTTATATAGCTAGTAATACTTACTTGCTCACATATTATGAACCCCTCTTAGTTGGCATTCCTAGGATTTGAATTAAAATTGTTCGTTGTCGAACAACATAGAAAATGGAAATCTTCTATGTCCACTAGTAGAAAACTCATGGTGATGAAGTGAAATGAGTTAAGTGGATTAATCATTAATATAGAAGTAAGACTAGATCCCTTGCGTAAGAAAACTATGGATGAAACAAGCTCTCGAAGACTACGGCATTAGGTTAGAAAATATTCCTATTATGTGCAATAACAAAGGTGCTATAGATTTAAGTAAGAATCATGTTCAACACTCTAGGACTAAACATATAGAAATACATCATCACTTTCTTAGGGACATTATACAAAAAGAAAATATAACAATAGAGAAGATAGCTTCGGAAGGTAACATTGCCGATATAGTCACTAAGCCTCTTAAGCGTGATTTACTTAACCACTTACGTTTAGGATTAGGAATGATGGAGCAAATTGATTAAATTCTTGGAATACTTAACATCCTCTGAAAAATCAAAGTTCTGAAAAATTTTCATTGTCAGATGGGCGGACCCCTTAATTTATAAGGGCGGCCCCCTTAAAATTAAGGGGGTCGGCCTCACTTTAAGGGGGCCGGCCATCTGAGCATAAAATTTTCAGTTTTCTTTTCTTTCCCTCTCAATCTGAGTCTAGGATTCTATTTTTCACTAAACCAAGAATTGGGATATTTTGTTTTTGCATAAACATACTCATAAGAAAAAACCCAATTCACTTTTGAAAATCATTCTTACATTTAAGAAAACTCATTGTTGAATAATGATAAAAACGTTTTCATTCTAATCATGCATAATAGTCTCACTCTCGTTATCTATATATATATAATACATTATATACATATATATAACACTTAGAAGTGAGCAAAGCTAAATCAAGGAGGTCAAAGATTGTTTCTTAGGAAAATTTGTTTTCTTTTTATAGGAGTCGAAACGATCTTAACTTCACTTTTGTTTCATATAGGCATACAATAGAACATGGTCAAGAATTACATTGTCACATTTGCTCCATCACTAGTTTATCACTCACTGGTTGCCTTTAGCCTTACACTAAGATACTTGTTTTAGGTAGAATGACTTGCCTATTTGCTTGATTGCTTTATTAATTTTGCATGCATGCTTAGTTGTAATTATATTACATGCTAATTTGCCTACCTATATATTTTTCATGCATATTTCATTAAGATAATACATGCATAGTTGCCTAAAGAGTTGGACTTGCCTAAAACCAAACCTCTAAACAAACCCCTCTCTGAAAATCTCTTGCCAAAAACACTTCTCTGGCATTCTGTGAACCTGGCCCTGGGCGGCCCCCTTAAAGATCAAGGGCGGCCCCCTTAAAATTAAAGGGACCGGCCTATGATTAAGGGGGCCGGCCACCTGTAGCACGAGGCTCACAGATTGGTTTCTGCTCTTTAGCCCATTTCACCCTATTTTGATTCTCCACTTCCCCAAATACACAAACACAATTTACCTAGCCAATAGAACACATATTATCCTTCCATAAACTCATAATAATCACACTATAATTACCCTTCATCAACACCAAATTCCTTCTATATCTCCAACTATACACACGACCCTTAAGCTCACTCATAATGGTCAAGCATCTACCTATGCTCCCAATTACATACCTACATCTCATCTATCTCCTCCAAACAATCCTTTCATTGAAAATCTCAACCTCCAAACAATAATCAATATTACACCTCACTATCTTTTCCACCAACATTACAAAATTCCTTCATCATCATCTTCCTTGTAAACCTTGAAGTTTCGTGAAGAACTTGACCAACTCCATGATCTTCGTGATCTCAATACTATGCACCTTGCACAATGCAATTTGCATCACACACCTTCCTCACCATACTCAAATTACTTACCTCACTCATCCTCAGACAATTACTCTATCTACATTCGTTTCCATCCTTACTCCCAAAAGTACACTTTCATCTCACCCATAAAATTCATATGAAGAGCATACTCAATCTCAAAACAACAATCCCAATCTCACTCCCAACACCTCACATTTTGGTCAAACTACAAATCCACTATACAAAACATCCTCCACTCATGAAACATCTCATTCTTCCATACATTCATCCTCATCCATTCATGATTACCCAAATGAAACCTCTCTTTTGTCTCAACAAGACAATCTCACAATCACCCTCACTAATGAAATTCCACATTCACCCAATTCATTTCTTCCAAATGACCCTCTTGAGGAACATACTCAATCTTTAAACAACAACCATCAAAACTCATCCATACATGAAACCTATGTTCCATGTTCAATCCACAATCAATAATCACTATCTAACTCCACCATCATCACCATCTTCCGAACATAAAAAGTTCATTGAAGAACTTAAAGAAGCACATGAGCTTAGTGCTCTTCTTGCTTAAAGCAATTTGGATCAACAACCTTCATCCACCAACTCATCACCACCCAACAACTTGATCCATCTTGAGAATCATGTCAACAATTGTTCTTGTTGCATTTTTCTCCAAAAACAAAACATGGTCATAAATGAGCACCTCACTTGGATTGAGTATCTCCTCACTAGGTCTTCTCCAACATCATCCATAACACAAAACACCAACCCTCCAGCAAATCCTTCCGCTTCAAACTCACCACCAAACTCTCCAAACTCTACAAATACCATTCCCATAAAAGTCTACCTTTCCTAAATACCATGTTTCCCATCTCCAAAAATAAAATCATTTCAAACCTTTTGTGTTCCAAGCAAGTCCAAGAGACCTCAACTTGGCAACTTAGTATTATCTAGTGTAATTTGCTACAAAAGCATATATCTATATGCTTATGTACTAATGATTATGTTTTCAACATAATTATTAATGAATGTTTCTTTTGTTTTATTACCATGCATTCTTATTAGTTACTTCATATTTATTGCATGCATATATATCTATGTTGCTTGTGCTCTAAATATTTTTGCAAGAATTCCATATCTCGATTTCTTATGACCTCAAAACGAGGGGGAGTATACTTCGAGGGGGAGCTATACATTTGTCGGGATAACCTTTTTGATGTTAACAAAAAGGGGGAGAAGTGATATAAACTCACACTAAAAACTTGCATATATATTAATTTTTAGTTTAATGAGTTTAGATTTTGTAATCATCAAAAAGGGGGAGATTGTTGATATAAATAATGTATAAAAACGTTATTAGTATTTTTCGATATCCCTAAGTTTTGACGATCACAAAATATAAAAACATTAAACGCAAAGTTAATACGTAAACAAGTTTTAAGCAAGTTTATATCATCTCATCCAACATAATCACTTAAGGTATGAATAAACAAGTGACTAATACATTTTATGATCAAAGGGATGTTTATTTAAATAATACAAAGTTTATAAAATTAAATAAACTTATTATATATTTTTGAAAAACATTTTTGGTAATAAAGAAAATGTTTAATTCATAGTAAATATATGAATTCAAATTTTTAACCAAAATCAGTTAGTTTTTCACCAAATAAACTTTCCCAGAAAAAGACAAGAATTCTGGCCGTTACAGCTGGGCGGCCCCCTTCAACATCAAGTTGTGAAGTATTGTAGATTTATGTATATAGTCTAGTTGTTGTGTACATTCATTGTAAAGGTGTGATAGTATTGTAACTAGATAGATCTAGGAGTAGAAGTTGTGAATAGAAGTAGTGAGATATAAGTAGTGTTGTGAAGAAGAGAAGAAGTAGTGTTGTGAAGAAGAAGAAGAAGTCGTGAAGCCGTGAAGGTGTGAAGTCGTATTTTGTAGAAGTCGTGCTAAGTCGTGGCGTGAGAAGTCGTGCTAAGTCGTAGTGTGTATAAGTCATGGTGTGCATAAGTTGTGATAAGACGTGTTGTGGTGTGAGATTGGTTCTAGCTACTATTAGGACTCGACATCTAGCTTAGTGTCGTTAAAGGTGTAAGCAACGTTGTGTAAGGTTTTCTCCGCTATAAGGGAGCTTGTTGACATAGTGAAGAAAAACTCTCGAGTAGGTAACTCGGGGAGTGAAGTAGGGCAAGGAAGGTGTCCTTGTAGTCGAACCACTATAAATCCTTTGTCTCGCGGTGTGATCTTTCCATCTCTATCTTTTTACTTACGTACTTATTTATATCGTACTAGTTTGCATGCGTAGATATAAATACTTATAAGTCATACACATCTATATAGTCTAAGCTTACTTGAAGAAATCTAATTGCTTATAAGTATACAAACATATGTATCTCACCTAAACTAGATATAAATACTATTAAGTCATATACATCTATCTAGTCTTAGCTTACTTGAATAGATAGAATTACTTAGAAGTATATAAGCGTTGATCTCACCCAAACTAAAATTGAAGTCATATTACTAAGTTTTCAAAAAACAAAACAAAAAAAAAAAAAAAAAAAAAAAAAAAACGTAAAACTATTCAACCCCCCCCCCCCCTTCTAGTTTTTCACAATATATATATATATATATATATATATATATATATATATATATATATATATATATATATATATATATATATATATATATATATATTATATACAAACTTATCAAACACACTTCACACATTTTCATAATCCTCTCTTTCTTTCTCACACTCACAGTTACAACTCACTCGGATCTAGGTTTTGATCCCAAATCTCAAAAAGCTGATAAGATCACAAATGAATATAATCCAAATACCCCCTTAGAGCTATTTATTCCCAGGCTTAGGTTGATTATCTGTTATCAGAATTGCATTGCATTTGTATTGATAGAATAAGGAAGAACATGCTGTGTTGTTTTTGCGAATAATTAGAGCAAAAGAGATATTAAGGTTTGCTTGGATTAGCTTATTTTATCTTATGATTAGGTTGACTATCTGTTATAAGAACTATGTTGCATTTGTATTGAGAGAATAAGGAAGAAAAGTGATGGATGTGTGTGCGAATATCTAGGCTAAAACATCCAAGTATCAAAGATGGAAGAAGTATCAATGATGGCTGGACAGACACCACTTTCAAGTATGAACATAAACTTGTTTTGGTATTGTCCATCCATTATTGATTCATCTTTGCTCTTTGGCAAAATACAGAAATAATTATCAAGTATAATTTGTATTGATTGAATAAGGAAGAACAGGCTGTGTTGTTTTTGCAAATAATTAGAGCAAAAGAGATATTAAGGTTTGCTTGGATTAGCTTATTTTATCTTAGGATTAGGTTAAAGTACAATAAACATATCAAGAACTTAAAGAGTTTTTTCATGTATTTAGTTACAATGAAAATATTTTCATTGCATTGTTGATATAAATTTAATATGATTTCATTGATTCATGATTAGCTCTCTAATGTCGTAGGACCTACATAACTAATATGTATGTTCATCACATTTAAGTGAGCAATATAAATGATATTAAGAATTTGGTTGCTAAGAACTTAAAGCTCAATTATCAGGGCAGATCTATCTAACGATGTAGATGGGTTCCATCGCTTTAATTGGACCCCATTTTTTGACGATGGTTAATGGTTCTTTCAATAATCAAGATTAAACATCATTAGAAAACGGGGTTCAATTAAAGCGATGGAACCCATCTACATCGTTAGATAGATCTGGCCTGATCATTGAGACGTCTTCAATGCGATAATGATATAGTGTGTATTGTTCATGACATGCCACACTCCTTCATTATCGCATTCAAGATGAGTGATGTTACTTAGACTCTATTCTTTACTCAACATTTGTAGATTGTTTGTATCACTCTGTTTGCTTTATACAAATGTATGATGTATTTTTGATATAAGAATTATGTTGCATTTGTATTGAGAGAATAAGGAAAAAAAGTGGCGGATGTGTGTGCGAATATTTAGGCTAAAACAGCCAAGTATCAAAGATGGAAGAAGTACCAGTGATGGATGAAAAGCCACCACTTTCAAGTATGAACATAAACTTGTTCTGGTGTTTCATCCATTACTGATTCATCTTTGCTCTTTGCCAAAATACAGAAACAATTATCAAGTATATGTTCAACTTGTCATTCATACACGATTAGCTCTCTAATAAACATAAAATAAACATAGAATGAAACGGGATCGTAGTCTGTATGTTTTTTTTCTTTACTTTTTTCTATTTTTTTTCTTTTTCTTAATTTTTTTTTTTTTTTTTTTTTTTTTTTTTTTTTTTTTTTTTTTTTTTGCATAGACTCTTACCCTACCATCCAAAATAATACATCATAGGGAATGTACATTCCCCTTACACTTGAATTTTTACATACTTTACAATAAACTAATCTAATGACTCGAATCAAGATAATCAAAACACTTGGAGTACTTTTAAGATTAACGCACATATGGGGGTAATATATGATGTTTTTCCCCGTTACTCCATAACACAAGTACTTTACCCATAAGTCTCAATCGTCCCAAAACAATATGTACAAGATATGACTTGACTTAGCAACCATATAATCAATTAGATAATTAACTAAGGGTTTAAGCATATAACAATAATGCACTAACGATGAGTGCATACACGGAAGGCTAAGGTGATTTGGTTGCACATTTGGGTGGGTTGTAACAAATTCTTCCTTTAAGTAAAATGCTTAAAGTTAGAAACGAAAAGATAAGCTTGGAGGGGTGTACTAGGTGTTTCGTGTACTAAAAATGAGTACAACGCTAAGGTGTGGGAAAATCAATTGACTTTACTAGTCAAGTAATATGACTTAAATGGTCAAGTAATTATGATACGGGTTTAACACAAGGGTGATCCTAATGCCTCTTATCATGTAGTAAATCCTACTACACGAATGTAGTCTCACTAGCGGTCTTGGGATGCATCACTAACGCAAGTTCTAGAATCTAAATGCTACCGGTACACTCATAAGCACTAATAATGAATGTTTTTCCTATCAAATCTAAAGGCAAACCTCACATATTTGAGTGGAAAATTATTTTGAATGGTACGGTTTTGTGCTAGTCATACAACTCCTATCCATGAGACGCTTGCTAAGGCTAAAGTTTCACTCCTAAATGATGTAAAAAAAATTTAAATTTGGCGCTAAAATTACACTAACAAGTATTTCTCTTAGTTTTATTACACATCTACCATCGAACAAACAAACTCAAGTGTAATTGTATCCTATAAGGTATCATCATTTACCCTCCCCTTACACTTAGGATGAACATTGTCCCCAATGTTCAATTAAAGAATGTAAAAGTAAAACATGTAAAAGAATGAAAAAAATACTCCCCTGATTCGTTCGGTGTGGATAGTGTGTCAACAAGGTTAGATCTTCCTCCAAGAAAATGAACATTCAAAGCTTCCCTTCCAGAAATATAAATCATCTTCTTGTCATATATAACCTGTTAAACCTGAGAAAACAATCAAGGCAACCTCGCGTAAAATCGGCGGCAATCTATATATACTAACAAATCCTAGAAAACAATTTAAGATATAATGCTTGTGGAATGAATGTTTGCAGATTTTCTGGAGTTTATAAAACTAAAGAATTAACAAAAACTTTAAGACTCCGTTAGAAAAACAAAACTCACAAAATTTCCAGAATTTTACACATGACGCCGTCAGAAGTTAACTCTTGACGCCGTCAGAAGTGACCTGCATAAATCTTTACGTTAAGTTTCCAGAAAATTTCTGGAAAAACTTATGTCCTACTTCCTGTAAAATCCTGCAAAACATCATTATGACTCGATACAAGCATTTGACTCTAACAAATACTAATACACATGTCCATTTAATATTGTGGCGAATCAAGATCAATTTCGTTCTTAGAAACAAATTTGGGGTTTCCCCTTACATTTAACTTTTGCAAAATACCTTTATATGAAGTTAAGACGAAGTTAAACAACAAAATAAAGCATTTTCACAAATTTAGTTTGAAACATGATCTGCCAACAATAAAAATAAAGCATGCATACGGAAGCAAAGAACAATCAAACAAATAAAAATCACACGAAACATGGGTTGCCTCCCAAGAAGCGCTTTTCTTTATTTACGAGTCTTGTAGCTAGACACAAGGTCGTGGGCAATTACGTGACCTCATCATTGGTCTCATTCTCTAGGTCATCTCCAATCTTAGTTTTGTATTCCGGACCTAGTTGCAAACATTCCTTGTAGAAACCAAGTATTCTATTCATGGCATAATCTACCCCTCTACGTCTATCCTCATCATTCCTATAGTAAACCGCTTGCTTGTGTTCCTTTTCTATGTTTGATAGAAGACGATATTGTTCAATCTTATAGGGCATTTGGTAAGCAATCTCATCGTTCTCTTCCTTGAATCTAACTATCCCAAGGGACGAGTCATAACTCATCTTAGATGCCTCAACAAACGGTTTTCCGAACACTACTTGACTTAGGCAATCATCTATTATTGGACGAGTATCCTCTACTATCACAAAGTCGGTAACATAAGTGAAGTTTCCTACAAAGACATGCAATCCTTTCACTCTTCCTACAAAGTTGCTCATCCTAATCGTGTCGGGCATCATCCTATATCCAAGTTGCTTCTTCATTACCCAATTATAATAGGTCCTAGTCATGATGTTTATAAGAGACCTAGGATCGATATAAGCTTTCCACACATGCATATGCCCAATGTTGCATGGTATGTTGATGTTAGAGGGATCACCTACTTTAATAAGGGGTGAACCAAGGATGTATGGTGTCTCGGGATCATTGAATAAATCCTTGTGATATTCCCGTTCTTCCTTGGTAGGTAACTTATCAAAGTATTCTTACACGTTTTCTACTTCCTCTAACTTTTCTTCCTTAATAACCTCAACTTCCTTAATCTCATCCCTAGTCCCAGTTTCTATTCCAACTTCATCTTTGTCACTTTCTTCTACGTTCTTATCTATTGGCTTAATGGCGACAACGTTGACAAAGTGGACGTGTTTGGATGATGAGGGGTCCTTAATTTGATTTCCGCTATTAGTGTCCCTAGTGTCCTTCCTAGGAGACAGATGTTTAAAGAGTTTACTGGGACTTTTTATTCTCACAGGAGAGGTTGGTTGAGTCATGATGGTAACAGATTTGACTTCTTCAGCCTGAATCGGTTTACTAATAGCGTGTTCTTTAATAGCAGTTAACATATTACAAATCTTGTCATTCATATCGGCCTGCTGTTGTCTAAATTGGGTCTCGAGCATGGAAAGCTGTAATTCTTGAGATAGAATGAACTTTCGCAAGGCATCTTCATAGCTTTGCGTAGGAGTGTTCTGAGGTGGAAAATGCTCGGACCATTCGAGTAGAGGGGAATCATCGAAGGATATGCTCCGAGTTTGGTATCCTCTGAAATTTGGTTTATCTTTCCATGCATCATATGCCTCACTAAAGTTTCGAGGACCTCGATTAGTGGCGAGCTCTCTATTCTTTGTTTTATCAGTGCGAGACGATGTGAATTCCTTAAAAGCACGCCTTGGAAGTTCCATGCAGTTATGAGTTTCATGAGGGCCATTACACAACTTACACGAAGAAGTGATTTTGTTCACTTGGCTTGAAGGCTTGGGAGCTTCGTAGGATTTCATGAGAAACTTGACTTGGTCCTCAAGTTCCATGATCCTATGGTCGGGAGTGCTAGAATTGTTCGAAGGTAAAGATATTGCCTTGACCGTTTTGTTCAAATCACGGGGATCATTCCAACTTTCGTTGTCATAGAGAGCAAGATCTTCTATGAGTTCCTATGATTCTTCCGCACTTAGATCACGTAGCTTGCCACCGGCCGATTGGTCAATGGTTCGCCTTGATGAGAGATCGATATGGTCATAGAAGATTTGGACTTGGAGCCAAAGATCTATGCCATGATGAGGGACTTTTTGGAGTAAGTCCTTGAAACGAGTCCATGCTTCATATAGAGTTTCACCTTGACGTTGTTGGAACATCAAGATATCATTTCTAAGCTTGGTAGTTCTCCCCAGTGGGAAAAATTGAGCAAGGAAGCGAGTGGTGAGATCATCCCATGAGGTGATGAATCCCGCGGGTAAATGTTCAAGCCATTGACTAGCTTGATCACGTAGAGAGAATTGGAATAGACGTAATCGGGTTGACTCTCTAGTTGTAACATCAAGGTCTATGGAATCTACGATTTTAAGTAAATCCTTTAGATGTTGATTAGGATCTTTGGAATGAAGTCCATGGAATGCACATCTGCTTTGCACCAACCGGATGGTGTCGGATCGCAATGGGGACACATTGGCTCCTTGAGTGAGCTCAATAGTGTTTCGATAGCCTTGGTGGCTAGGACGGGAATACTCTCCTAAGGTTCAGGGCCTAGGAGGTTGGTTTGCTAGTGGTGGGTTTTGTGGGTGGTTTTGTTGTGGTGGGTTGATAGGTTCAAAGAGGTTACCACCTTCCATGATGTCGGATGGTAAAGGTTACGAACAAAGACACGAAGAAAATAAGATAGACTAAAGAAAACCTTAAAATAAAAATAAAATCTTACTAGAAAGGAATCTAGCAAGTAGATCTAATAAAAAGAAATCCTAACCTAGACAATAACTATTCCCCGGGCTGCGGTGCCAAAAACTTGATACGTGGGGATCGCACCAGGTTTTACCTCTCAAGGGATCTCGAGAAGCTTACAACCCCCACCAGGCAGTGTACCTGATCGTTGTAGTATAGTATAGTGACAAGTACCGGGGGATTGATCGTTCAACTCAGGAATAGTTTCGCTAGGATTAGAAAGCCTCCTAAACTAGGTCTAGAGGTGAGGGATGATTCTTTTTGTATTTTTATATTTTTATGAAAGAAATTAAAATCTCGGGTTTTGAAGGAGTGGGCGGAATTAGTTGCTAGTCAACTAACCCAATTTACTACTAATGCAATAAAAGTGAAATAACAGAAATGAAAATTAAGCTAATTATACTAATTTGGTGTAAACAATGATGAGGAAAGATGTGTTTACTTAGATTTTATTACTCCCTAGATATCTTTTACCGGTTGATAGCTTGTTACAATTGCATGGATGACGGGTCACATTCCTTAATACTAGTCGTAGGGCCGTGTACAATATTCCCTAACTCTATAGGATCCTACTTCACTCCTATGTCGAACCGTTAGAAGCTCCTAACATGGGATCATTAGAATTCTCCTATGCATTAAATATGACCAAAAATTGTAGTACACCTCCGATCATGTTTCTTAAGAGGTTCAATCAAGTTACCAATGGAAGTCTGCCAGTTTTCTTAAGCCTAACATCGAATACAATCATCCGTAATAACTATAAACAAACAATCAACCCATAATTAACATCTAGGTTTCACTACATCTAAGCAAACACAAGAGAAATCTAGCCAAGAATGTTAAATAGAAGACAAGCGTAAGATATAATCAAACAACACATAGACATATTGAATGATTTGAAAGAGTACTTATCTTTAATTGAACATGAAAGATTCAAGGGGTTGAAACCCTTGAAAAGCTGATAAAATTCGGACTAGGGTTTATTCCCTCAAAGTTGCACACTAATGAATGAAATTTGGAAAACTATATATAGATTTTACATGGTGACGGCGTCATGTATTGGATTGTGACGCCGTCAACTCGCCGCCATAATGAAATCGTATTGCCTAGATCTACTTGTGACGCCGTCATGTGTAAAAATACTCTGGGCCGTCACTAATACTTGGACCTTGACAGCCTTGGGTGACGCCATCATCTCCTATGCAAAAAAAACTCTCTGGATCGTCACGTGTATTTTCCACATCCACCTCTTTTGTAACTCTTGACGCCATCATGTGGAGAGTCTTGACGTCGTCAGGTACTGTTCCAGCAAGGAAAATTGAGACTTTGCCATTTTCCTCACTTTTCTGCTCCAAAAACGTCCAAAATGCTTCCTTTTCCAGATTTCTCTCCAAAAGTACCTAAAATGACAAAAGGAACGATTTAGGGCAATAATTGATCGAATAATCTCGAATTCGGGCTTAAATGACCCCTTAAAAGTGGTTCACTTTTCGCCTCATCAATTGGTTCCCTTGCTTAATTTGGAAAACGTCTACTACCGTTTGTGTGGTTGATCTTGATCACCAGTTTTGGCTCTTTCAATAAGATACATTCTTGAAACTGCCAAAGCGTGATCAAGATCAAGCACACTACCGTTATTAGATGGTTTCCAAAAAACAAAGCAATGGAACCTTTCTGGAACGTTAGATGGATCTGGCCTGATAATTGAGACGTCTTCAATGCGATAATGATAAAGTGTGTATTGTTCATGACAGGCCGCACTAGTTCATTATCGCATTCAAGATGAGTGATGTTACTTAGACTCTATTCTTTACTCAACATCTGTAGATTGTTTGTATTACTTTGAGTCTAGAATTTCAACATACCTTTCCATTCTAAGTTCCCATACTATTTGCTTTGTTTTTTCAACAATCTAGCAATGCGGCTGGTGCAGTCCTTTGCTCAAAGGGAGTTGAAACGACAAAGCGAGCAGTAGCGGGAACTTAGAAGGGTTACGTATGTTGGTTTATTGCATTCCATTCTTTTTTATGATCTAAAACCAACCATCCACAAAGTAATGTAGCCATTGGAGTTCCAAGAACAAAGGTTGTTTCAAACACACCCTGAATTGCAACATTATCTTTTATTTCATTTACACTATATTTTTTTTAAAATTTTAATATATTTTTTAATTTTTTTTTTTGCAGCAAATCCATGGTCAGACTACTTTCCAAAGGGATATTTGGATCAGGTCAATCATGAAATTTTGCAGATTTCTTCAAGTCAATCATGTTCCATTGTGACTAGTCTTTGTTGGCGACTAATATGTATATAGTTCTGTCAAGAGTTATAAGCATTGATCCCTGGAAAACGCTCGTCCCAATGGATCATGATTGGCCTGAAGATGTTGAAAAGGTTCAAGCCACCTGTGGGAAACATCAATCCTTTCCTGCATTAAACATAGGTATTTTGGTTTTCCCATATCCCCTTTTTATACTCGTTTCCATGTGTATCTCAAATCACAAATCCTAGTTTATCAAATCTCTAAACAAAAACCTGCAGGAAGTATTCATAAACAATGTCTGCAAACAACAAGAGATCAGCACAATGGGTTGAAAGAGATGGTTCAAGCAGGTCTGCATAAAAAAAAGAAAGCGGCAAAAAGTGTAAAAAAATTTAAATTGGATGGAAATGCGTGGTACAATTGGTGGGCTGCTGAAAGAAAGCAGGAAAAACACAATCTATCAAACAACATGCTGAGGATGAAAAGGAGTACAAAGCAACAAAAAACCATCTCTCAAACAACATCCCAAGGCGTACAAGACATTGGATGATGATGATTTGTCTGATGTGGAGTTTGATGGGTTGGATTACGAAGATGCACATGTGGCATTTGACCCGGAGAAATCTCCAAAATTAGATTAGTAGATTTTTAGAATGTGTAACTTTAATTTCTAGTATTTTGTAATTTTTCATTTCAAGTTTTAATGGAAAATGTTTAATCTTAATTCCAGTACTTTTGTCATTGCTCAATTTTCTCATTACTTGTTGATATTAATATAATGATTCACCCTTTGCAGTATAAAAAGATTCTGCTGCTAAGAAAATGTTACTGCAGCTGGTTTTGTACATTATTTTGTAATTTTTCATTTCAAGTTTTAATGGAAAATGTTTAATCTTAATTCCCGTAATTTTGTCATTGCTCAATTTTCTCATTACTTGTTGATATTAATATAATGATTGACCCTTTGCACTAAAAAAAATAAAAATAAAAAATAAAAAAATCTGCTGCTAAAAAAACGTTACTTCAGCTGGGTTTGTACTGCTAGAACTGAGAGTGCATGGGTGGATTGGTAACATTTACACTTAACGGTTTAAATCCCCAATCAAATCGATAATTCAGTTTCACGCACACATAATTTCGCTATAATCGCAAACACTAACATCTTTTATCAATCATTTTCAAAATCCCCAAATCACAAAACCCTAATTCAAGATGGTGTTGCCAATTGAATCAAAACGCACATTTGTTGACAGACACAACATGGTCGCTTTTTTGAAGAAACCAAATGGTTCTGAAGGATTCACACAGATAATCGATTTCTTGAATGCTATCCCTATTAGGTATGCATTAACTGTGAATCCTCCTATATGCATTTCTTTTATTAAGCAGTATTGGGCTACTGCTAAGGTCATAACTTTCAATGAAGGAAAACAGATTAAGGCTAAGGTAGATGGCCAAGATATACTCATAACTGAGTCATCTATTAGGGAATCTCTTAGCCTACAAGATAATGAAGTGATTGTGTGTCTTGAAAATGCCGCCATTTTCAAAGGTTTGAAAAAAATGAGGTATGAAAAGAAGAATAATATATTAAAATTTTACAAAGGTCTCTTCTCATCTCAGTGGAAATTCTTGATTCATACTCTCTTACATTGTTTGAGTCCTAAAACAACAGGTTGGAATGAGTTTGGTACTACCATGGCATCAGCTGTGATATGCCTTAGTAAAGGAAAACCTTTTAATTTTTCAAAAATGATTTTGGATGGTATGATCAAGACCTTGGATGATGATGGTAACTCTTTATTATATCCAAGGTTTTTGCAGCTTATTATTCCAAATCAATTGACTACTATTAAGACACATAGAGCAACTTTTTATGCCACCTCACTACAAAAGAAAGTATTTTCAAATCTGAAAAATAATGGCAAGAATTTTTCAGGAGGGGTTACACCACTTTTTCCATATATAGTGAACCTTCCATAAAAAAAAGGGTGAGGATGTCATGGAAGGGGCTGCCACTTCTGCTGCTAGCTTACAAGCAGAGCAGGCCAGTGGTAACATACATGAGACTGAGTATACAGCCGTTGATTCACCTCTCAGTGAAGGTAACACATCCCGAAGTATCTGAAACACATGAATTGATGGATACTGATGTACAAAATGTCAATTCCAATGATCCATCTCTCTGGCTAGGTAATACAAGCCGAAGTCGTGAGGTTGGAATGAAACTTATACAGGATTTGAAGGACAATTGTACCCAGTTAGAAAATGATGTTCTTGGCCTCCAAAAGTGCACAAAAAACAAGGTGAAAGATCAAAAAGTTGAAAAAGAGACTTCGATATTTGGAAAGTCAACAGAGCTCAAGAAAAACTCAGTTCAGACATTTGAAGAAGGTGGGCACAGCACACAGGATGAGTTCTTCTAAGACTGCTAGTTTGGAGGATCCTCCCAAACAGGGGAGGAATGAAAGCAGAGTCTCAGGGGAGGAAACAACAAATGCTGAAGGTGCTTGTGCTGATATGCATGTGGATATGGATATTGGGATTGATAGTGGTGATAATATGGATGATGACTATGTAGTTGCTGACAATGAAGGTAATGAGGCGGTTTTGGAAGATGTAAATAAAAAGCAGGTAGTGAAATTTCTAGGTGAAAATATTGTACAAGCTTCAAAGATCATGGTGGAGACTAATACTAGTTTGGGAGAAACTGCTGCTACTAGTAATGTTGAACAACTGGCTAAGGTGGTACAAGATGTTTCTGTTGCCACAACAAATCAAGTTTCTACTGCTGAAGAGGTTGCAAAGAGAGTTGATGAAGCTGAAATAGCTAAATTTATGGATGAGAAAAGGAGATCTAAAGTGTCTGAATTTGAAACAGAAGAGCAAGTTGCATTCATTCTTCAAGAAAAGGAGAAAAAAAGAGCTCATGCAGAAAAAATGCAAGATTTTATTGATGAGGATGAAGTTCTACAGGCTAGAATTGCAGAACTTTACAAAGATAAGACTTTAACTGATGATAACAGAGTACAAAGACTTGTTGATTTGATAAATGAAAGAGGTGTAGAATTAGCTTTGAGTCAGCTAAGTAAGTCAATGAAGCAAGGTCAAAGTCAGAAGAGGAAAAGAAATACCAAAAAGTCTCCGCTCATGAGTGTAATGAAAACATACTTAAAGAATCAAGGTTTTTATAAACCTCATCAACTCAGGGGAAAGTCATATGACGAAATTGCACATCTATACTACCACTGCAAAAGATATATTGAAGAAAAGTTTATCCCCATGGGTACAGAAGAAACACCATCAAAGAAACAAAAGATCGAAGACAAGAATGCTGAGAAGAAGAATGATTCACAAAGAAATGAAGACAACTCTTATCTTGATCAGATGATGGTGATTGTTCCTGAAACATTATATGCTGATCGTATTCAATCTAGACATCCAATCATAGACTGGGAGATTTACAAAGATAAATTTGGAAAGGCTTGGAAGATAATCAGGCTTGGTGGAGGATCAGAAGTGTGCAAAAGTTTTCAGGAATTGATAAGAAGAAGTGACAGAGAAGACTTAGACAGATTATGGGAGTTGGTTAAAAAAAACTCAAAACAATTAAGAAGCCAGATGTGAAAGAGCAAGAGCTGTGGGTTGAGTTACACATGTTATATGAACCTGATCCAGCTGATATCTATTGGAACTTCCCAATTCATGATCTCTCAACTTCATGGAAGTTTTATGATAGTTGCAATGTACATCAGTTATCAACACAAGGTGGAGTTGATGTTTTTATGCTTGCAGAAAAAGAGTATCCTTTGAGTGCTAATTTACTTGTTGTGATGATATCTAAAAAGATCATATGTGAAGAAAGTACAGAGGTAGTTAAAGATCTCATTGAAAGAATTCGTGCTCAGTATGAGAGACAAATGCAAGAACGGAATAAAAGAAGATAAGGTGTTTGGAGGTAGCAGGGGTGTAGCTTCTCTGTTTTCATTAAACACAGAATTGTAGCTTCTCTGTTGTTTGTACAAAAGTTACTAATGCTATTATTAAGTTACTACTGCTATTACAATAGTTGTTTGTGTAATTTAGCCTATTGTAATGGATTTAGACTCCAAAAAGTCAAGCTTTTCTATGGCAATGAAAAAATTTGCAGTTTTCACTAATATATCTACTTGCAGGCAACATAATTAATAATATAACATTAAAATTGATATAAAAATAACATAACATGACATGATAAAAACATAACATTAAAATTCAAAGGAACATAACATGGTTGATAAAAAACATTGAAAGAAACTCTAAAGTCCCTTGACAAATGCGTGCTTGTTGAAAAGCTTGAGCTTTGCTTCGGCAATCTTCTTCTTCAATTCCAAAAGCTCGATAATGTCGGACTTTTGAAGCTTCTTAAAATACTCCAAGAACTTGAACATCTGCACCGAAGGACGTACAAGTTCCATTTCAGCCATGTACTTGTTCCTTTGAATAACAATATCAAGCAACTCTTGATATGCCTTAAACAGATCTTTCGCATGCTTCACATCACGCTGTGTCTCCCTATCAAAATACACCGTCATTTGGTATGGTAACTCAGTTGAGTTACAGCCGCTTCAAGTTCCTGAAGAAGCACAAATTGAGACATTCTTACGCCCTTTGATACAATTTATGTTTTACTGTTTTTGTTTACTGGATGAATGAGGAAGTTACTTGGGTTATAGCATATAAATAGGCGGGGTAATTACATGTGAAAATGTGTTTTAGGCGTGTTTAGGTAATAAATGCTAAACTTTTGGGTTACCAACATACACATCCCAAAATTTCCTAGCAACATTAATTTATGCCTAGCAGCATTAAGTTATGCCAAGCAGCATTAACATAATTAAAGTAGATTACAACTACTTCATTTCGTTTAACTTGATATGTTAACTTTATTTCGTTTGTAAATACAATAATTTTAATTAGATTATAACTTTTACATTATAGTTTTAAATGATTGTTATGAACATTTAAAACTACAATATTAAAACAACAAATCTTTGTAAATTTTAAAAAATAAAACAATCCTATCTAAATTCATTTTTCAACTAACTTAATCTATTTTTAGGTAATGATTAACATAATTAAAGTAGACTACAACAACTTCATTTATGTTACAAGGATAAATGTGTACATGGTTAATGGTCACATATAATACCCTTATAACGTGGCCATAATCATGATTTAGATACACATTTGTGATATGGTGTGACTATTGTAAAGCCTATAGTCACATGATCGTGCTACAAATATATGTGACTATACACATTAGGATTTAGAAAGCAAACACACACTAAACTTTAGACACACATATTAACTTACATGACCATATGTATTGAATTTTTGTTATGCTTAATCATGTTTGTATGGTTTAGTGTGACCATATATGACATTTGGTCACACTCTTCAAGTGTGTGACATATATTTGTCACTCTTAAATGCATATCGTGACTAACGTTTCAAACTGAATTTTTAGTTGTCACACATTTCAAATTCATATGTGGCTAACTATTCAGCAAAGAATAGCATTCACGTTTATATAATGTGTGACAAACTTGACTATATAATTTAGCCACATACGCAAATATTTCATGTGACCATATATTTTTTTTTGGTCACACTGTTCAATTGTGTGACATATATTTGTCATATATGTATATCTATAGTGTGACTAATGTTTCGAGCTGATTTGTATCAGTCACACGTCCCGAATTAAAAGTGACTAAAATGTCGAAAAATATTTACCAGTTACCCTCTAGTCACATATATACACCAATGTGTGACATATATTTTACAAAATGGTCACACAAGTCGAATCAAGTGTGGCTGTTTATTTAAAGCTAGTACATTTAGTCACGTAAATATGTTGCTGTGTGGCCATTCAAAATACGCTACGTGTGACGAAAGGCCATATTTGTACTAGTGGATGGACCAAACAAATCCATATGTAAAAGTTCTAAGACTCTACTAGTTGAAATCATGTTTTTTGAAGCTAAGTTTTGGATTAACCGCATATTAGCATGTCATAATCTCCTATCCAAAGATTTGAGTTATCTACTATGGATGCAAGACAAATTTTATGTTTGAAGTTATCTCCCAATTTTCATGTATAAATACCATTTCTCTTATGTCCTTTTGATAGTATTTTACCATTTTTAAATATACTACCATATAACTTAGTAATTGTTACACTACAATTATCATCATATAATTCGCCTACACTAATCAAGTTAAATGCTAAATTATTAACATGCTTTATATTAGTAATTTTAAGAAAGTCCTTAGAAACGTCAACGCTACCGATGACATTTCCTTTTAGGTTACTCCCAAATACGACGTGTCCACCATCATACTCCTTATATGAAGTAAACAACCTTTTATCTCCAGTCATGTGCTTATTGCAACCACTATTCACAATCCAATCGTCCGGTTGAAAATCACATTTGAGACGTACCTATAATACAAAAAAAAGTAACTCAAAAACTTGGTCCCTATTGATTTATGGATGCATTGTTGTTAGCGTTGAACATTCCTAAGTTGACAATCTAGGATCTTGAAGCAAGACACTAAGTCGTTCAAGAAAAACCTTAACAACATTGACCAATGGATAGATTAAAAATTGTTTTCTTTTTGAATTCTTGATTGAAAGTTTTTTGGTTGTTCCTTCTAAAAAAATCTTTTGTTTATGTAGAGGTTGTCTCTCCTTTGGAATGAGTTATAGTTTTGGTGAAATGATGATCTTTGGTTGCTGTAGGAACTTTTCTCTTTTGGAATGACGATCAGTGTTTGAGTGAGGTTTGTTTGATTTTTGAAATGATGGCTTTTGCTTGAAAGAAGTTGAGGGTTTCACTCTAGGTGTTGATTGGAATTGTTTGGTGTTGGATTTAACCTTTGAATATCCGAGCCAAATTCTTGAAGCCAGTTTGTAAATTTGCTTCGAAGTTTTATCACTTTCAGCAGTTGTATGTGCACCATAGCTATTTGTGAAACGATTTTGTGAAATTTTGCATTTAGAATGAGTATTTTTTAAAATCTTAAAATTGTTACAGATTCTGGCGCGCAGTTCCAGCGTGCTGGATGTTTTCCGTTTTTCATTTTTACTTTCTTTCACAAATGAGATAGGTTTGAATAAATCTTTTGGAGCCATTTTCTGATAATCTGAAAAACCAAAACCATTCGTATCTTGGGGTAATTTTATATGGCTCAACATATCAACCAAAATGACACTACTCTTTTTAAACTCTGGAAAACTTAAGGCTTTATCTTGAAATTTGGATAAATCGTCTTTTAAAGAGTTAACTTCAAGTTTGATTTTTCATAACTTGAACAAGGTTCAACGACCTCTTTGATTTTGCCAACTTTTTGTTGCCTCAGTGTAACACCCTAAGTTTTAAAGATTAGTTAGAATAATATTAAATTGATTTTGGAACATTAGAAAGTCTTTCTGTTAGTTTTTTTTAACAAAAATAAGGACCTAACAGTGCAAATAGTTTAATGAAAAGGACTACATTGGCAAAAACTTAATGACATGGACTAACGGTGCAAAGACACTTTTAGTACGTAAATTACCTTTTTACCCTTGTGGGTTATAAGCCTTATCAGTCGAAAACCACATAATCATACGTGTGTATGTGATTTGGGATGTGGCATGGTTATGTTTGGAGGTAAATAAGCAAACCACTTTCATAGCTCAAAAACTATTTTATATGAGGGTTTCAAGGTTGTGCTGGTGATTTGGTGTGTTCCTCATAAGTATTTAAAGTTTAGGAATAAACCCCATCTAAAGTTAGTGTGATATTATGACTTAATTCATGATTATGTTATTTGGGGGTTTTGTTAAATTGAGGTTTTATGTAAACCCTAGATTTAATCCATCATTTGACGTGATGTTAGAAGAATATTATAAAAGAATTATTTTTAAACCATGTGTTAGGATCATGGTTTGATGATTAGTATAAATCATGTTAAGTTTCTGTTAGAACTAGTTTTTGTTAGAATTAGGGGTGTTTGGCACAAGGCCGTAGAAACCGCATATATCCAAGTTAGGTAAGTCCATGAAGCAAGTTCATAAATTATATGTTTAGTGTAATTTATTAAAGTGTTAGTATGTTGTTGTTGTTGTGTTTAGGTGCTCGCGAGAAGCAAGTCGAAGCCTAGAGCGAGAATAAAGGTGAGCGACGGATTTAACTTCATGTTTTATAATTAAACATGATTTTAGTATGTTTATATGTAGATTCAGAAATAGCCGAAACATACCATGTTTATGTTAGACTCGGAGATAGCCGAGTATTATCTATTATGCCATGATTCAGATATAGTCGAATGCTAGCCAAGTTTGTGTTATGATTCTGATACAGCCGGATGTTATCCATGTTTGTGTTATGATTCAGATATAGCCGAACGTTAGCCAAGTTTTTTTATGATTAAGTTATAGCCAGATGTTATCTAAGTTTATCTTATGATTCAGATATAGCTGAAAGTTAGCACGTTTAGCTCATGAATCGTATATAGCCGATAACTAGTAGTGTTTTATAGATTCATAGATAGCTGAATTAGGCCACATTCCATTAGACTCGGATATAGCCGAAAAATTGTCAAGTTAAGGATGCTTACAAGAAGCATGAATAGTCATGTCAAGCAATGTTGCAAAAATCGTGAGTCGGTAGTGAGGCGGCTGACCACCCTGTAGCGTGTAATATCCGATTACAAGACCGATTACCTTGTAATTGCCGATTACAAGGCCGATTAGCTTGTAAAAATCAACAAGGTGGAAGGCCATTGTTGGGAATTATACTAACAATTACCACGGCTAAGCATGGAAGAAGCACTGCTGAAGAATACACTAACAGTGGAAACACTAACCACTGCTAGTATATATAATTACCACTGTTGTCAGGATAATTGTTAGGAAATGTGTATAGATAAATATAGAATAGATTTTGTGTATATCCTATTCTATTAGACTTATACGTATCTTGTAGAAGAGGACTCCTTGTGCTATAAAAGGAGGTCCTAGGTTAAGGTTAGATATACGAATTTCTTAGAGCTTCAAGGTTGTAACCCTAGTGATGCAAAGATCACTAGTATTATTATTCTTAATAATATTGAAGCTAACAGTTTGGTTTACACATTGTTCTTATTCATATACAACTGCTTTTACTCACAATCAGACTTCTAAGTATTACTAAGTAGATTCCGCATACTTGGTAGTATAACTCAAAGTATCATTCTAACACAAGACGTGTGTGTTTAGATCCATCAAGTGACAGCATCTTTGTTCAACAAGTAATGAATCCATTGACAACATCTTCACAAGGCTTCAAAAGATTGTTACACAACTCACAGTGTTTGGAATTGAGGTGGAAAAGGAAGACCTCAACTTAAAGTTTTTAAGAAGTCTACCCTCTGAGTTTAGTACTAATGTTGCTGTGTGGGAAGACAAGCCAGAACTTGAAACCATGAAGCTTAATGATTTGTAAAATAACTTTAAAGTTATTAAACAAAGGTTGAAGAAGGCTGGTAAGCTAAGTACAAGGTCAGGGAACTTAGCTCTTATCTCATCATTAGTGGGTGATGATTTTGATGCTGATAGTGATGATGAAGAGGATGCTGCTCACATTGCTGTTTCCACTGGCAGTGGAAGTGTTACCACTGCTAGTTCTGAAAGGCAGGTTGTTGGTCTTGGAGATTCTACTTTCTATGCCTATCTCTCAAGTCAAGTCAATGGTTCAATTCTGACACATGAAGACTTGGATCAAATTGATGAAGATGACATGGAAGAGATGGATATAAAATGGCAAGTTGCATTGCTAAGCTTAAAGGCAAAGAAATTTTGGAAGAAGACTGGTAGGAAGATCATTATAAATGGCAATGAAACTGTAGGTTTTGATAAGAAGAAGGTGGAGTGCTACAACTGTCACAAGATGGAGAACTTTTCCAGGGAATGTAGGAAACCAAAGAAGCCTGATAATAGGTCAACTTGGTACAAGCAGGACAAGAAGAAATAGCCTACAGTCGATGAACCAAAGGTGTTATTGGCCATTGATGGAGTGAGCTATGATTGGAGCTATATGGATGATGAAGAAGAAGTAGATCCAGAGTCTGCAATGATTGCTACAGAACTTGCACTTATGGCTTTTTCTGATTTTGAGGTACAAATTAATAATGCTGGTTCTAAAACCTGTAAGACTTTAAAAGACTATGAGAAACATAAAGTTCAATATGATGAACAATTGTTAGAGTTAAATCAAACCAATTATAACCTAGCAAATCATAAAAGAGGTCTTGCTGTTTTAGAAGCACAAATAGAGCATTTTAGGGCTACTGAATCTAAGTTTAGTGATGATATTGTTGTTTTATGAAGGGACTTAGATTATAAAATTGCTATGAATCTAGCACTTAGAGAAGAATTGGAGAAGGTTAAAAAGGCTAATGATAATGTTAAAATTATTGTAGACACATTAGCTTATGCTTCAGATGGAATTAATAAAATTTGGGAAGCCCAAGTAGTTAATAAAGCTAAATCAGGTGTAGGTTACAAGTCTGTACCACCACCCCTAAGAGGTGTTCCATCACCTCCTGGTATAGACCTAGCACACACTGGATTAGAGGAGTTTCAGGAACCTACTAGGACTTATGGACCCCAAATTTTGAAAGAAGCTATTGTAGATAAGATTGTTGAGTCAAAGGCATTTGAAAGTGCAAGTGATTCATCACTTAAGGATGAATGTGTGAAAGTTAAGGATAAAACATGTGTTCCTGAAGTTGTTAAGATTGAAAAGGAAGAGCCTAAGAAACAAACTAATAATACTAGGCCCACTATTAAATGTGCAGAGATGTATAGAAATAGATCACCAACTCCTAGGAGAAACAAGAGGAACTGGAACAATCTAAAATCTCAACAATTTGGTAGTGATTTTGAGTTTAACAACAAAGCATGTCACATCTGTGGTAGTTTTGAACATCTTCATGCTTACTGTAACTATCACAAGGGTAGAAGAAATGTTTTTGGGAACACAGGGGTAAAAGAAAATAAGTTTCAAAATTTAACTCACCCCAATCCTCTAAGAAATATGATTCCCAGAGTTGTTCAACTTAAAACTGGCATCAAACCTCTTACAACTACTAGAAAAGTGAACAGTGGTTACCCTAAGTCACCTTTTAAAAGTGCAAAACCTATTCAAACTTTTGTCAAAAGTGCACAAACAGGTAACAAGACATTTTATGAAAAGAAGGTTTTCTATAACCACAAGTGGGCACCTAAAATTTCAAAACCAGCAGTTGCCACTGCTAAACCAGCAGTTGCCAATGCTAGGCCAAAAGTTTCCACTGGTGGTTCAGTTAACAACAAAAGGGTAAATGTGCAAAATGTTGTGAAGGCCTCAGCACGTTAGGAATGGAAAGCAAAAGGAATTAACACCTAAGTCAATCCCAATGGTGTATCAATGACCTTTGACAGATATAATTATATTGATACACGAGGCAGATCCAAGTCATTTGTGGCTTGGGTCCCCAAAAGGAACTAATTCCTTTATTTTATGTGCAATGACATTCAAAGCCTAAAGAAGATTGATGCATGGGAATCGCACCTTGCTTTACCTCTCGAGGGATCTCGCGAGGCTTACAACCCCCACCAGGCAGTGTACCTGATCGTTGTAGTATAGTATAGTGACAAGTACCGGGGGATTGATCGTTCAGCTTAGGAATAGTGTCGCTAGGATTAGAAAGCCTAATTAATAGTTCTAGAGATGGAAGATGATTATTTTTGTGTTTTTATATTTTATGAAAGCAATTAAAATCTCGGGTTTTGAAGGAGTGGGCGGAATTAGTTGCTAATCAACTAACCCAAAACTAAGATGCAATCAAAATAAAATAATAAAAAATGAAAACAAACTAATTAAACTAAGGTTGTGAGCAGTAATTGGAGAAATTGTGTTTACTTAGACTTCACTACTCCCTAGATATCTTTTACATGTTAATTACTTGTTACACTTGTATGAATGACGGGTTGTATTCCTTAATACCATTCGTGGAGTGGCATACATAACTCCCCAACTCTATGAGCTCTTATCTCCTCCTACACCATGACCCAGCACAACTATAGGGATTGTAAACAGTGGCTCATGCATTAAATACAACCAATAAAGACCTAGTACGCCTCGGTTCATGTTTCTTAAGACGTTCAAGCATGTTACCATTTGGAGATCTGCCAGTTTTCTTAAGCCTAACATATAATATCATTCATTCAAAACAAGAATAGACAAGTAATCAACACATAATCAACATCTAGGTTTCATTAGATCTAAGCAAACACAAAGGAAATTTAGCCTAGCATAGTAGAATTAAGATAAGAACAAAAGATAGACAACCAACACATAGACATATTGATTGAATTAAGAGTATACTTATCTCAATTACAATGCAAGGTCTCAAGGGTTTGGAACCCTTGAAAAACCTGTAAAAGAGGCACCAAAATCGTCTTTAGGGTTTCACCAAAACTTCTCTCTTTTTTTAATGAAAAAAACTAGAAAACTATATATAGGAAAATCGTCCTGACGGCGTCAAGAGTTAAATCTGACGCCGTCAACTCGCCGCCATACACTTCCTCGGACGCCCTAGATAAAATCGTGACGGCCTATGTGACGCCGTCACCACCCACGGTAAATTATTCTTGGCCACTTTGACGCCGTCATAACTCCATCTGACGCCGTCACCAGCTACGGTAATTTATTCTTCATGTCTGACGCCGTCAAGAGCAAACCCTTGACGCCGTCACCTTGTATTTCCAGCTTGGATTTTTGGTACTTTGTCGTTTTCTTCACTTTATGCTCCAAAAACGTCCAAAATAGCCTCTTTTCCAGAATTCGCTCTCCAAACACCTAAAATCACAAAAGGAACGATTTAGGGCAATATTTGATCAAATAAATTCGGATTCGGGCTTAAATGACCCCCTAAAAACGGATCATTTTTCGCCTCATCATATACCCTTACACTTGAGATTTGCTTGTCCTCAAGCAAATGAGCTTTTATTCTACTCAAAAGACAAGTTAGGGGTCATTTAACACTAATATAAAAGTAATTACAACAAATAATCATTCCACTAAAGACCAATAGACAAGCACGGAGGTCATACACAAGCACCTCACAAATAGTGTTTAGATACTCACATCTCTCGGGTGTAATAAAGTAATATAACATTATGGAAATGGAAGATATCTCTCACTACCTGTCATAGCAAAATAGATTACCATAGGCTTGGGAAATGATCAAACCTCCACCACATGGCGTAAGCACCTAGGATAAACTATCAAAGAGGTCTTTTTAAAGGGTTATAACGTTAGGTGTAGGGATATGAATTACACGGTTTTGTTGGATAAAGGGGATTTTACTGGTGGCGAGTTAACAATCTTAGTTAATTACATGTACAAGATGGCGTTGCTAAGCCAAGACTAGACTCGACTTAAGCTAATAAATGAAAAATAACAAAAACATAAAATAAACATAGAATGAAAACGGGATGGTAGTCCGTTTTTTTTTTTTTTTTTTTTTTTTTTTTTTTTTTTTTTTTTTTCATACACTCTTACCCTACCATCCAAAATAATACATCATAGGGGTTTGAGCATTCCCCTTACACTTGAATCTTTACATACTTTACATTAAACTATTCTAATGACTCGAATTAAGAAAATCAAAACACTTGGAGCACTTTTAAGATTAACGTACATATGGGGGTAATAAGTGTTGTTCTTCCCCATTACTCCATAAAATAAGTACTTACCCATGAGTCCCGATAGTCCCAAAACAATATGTACAAGGATATGACTCGACTTAGCAACCATGTAATCAATTAGAAAGTTAACTTAGGGTTTAACAAATAACAATAATGCACTAAAAATGAGCGCATACACGGAAGGCTAAGGCGATTTGGGTGTACATTTAAGTGGGGTGTAACAAATTCTTCCTTTAAGTAAAATGCTTAAAGTTAGAAACGAAAAGATAGGCTCGGAGGGGTGTACTAGGGGTATCGTGTACTAAAAATGAGTACAACGCTAAGGGTGTGGGAAAAATTAGTTGACTTAACTAGCCAAGTAATATGACTTAAATGGTCAAGTAATCGTAATACGGGTTTAACACAAGGGTGATCCTAATGCCTCTTATCATGTAGTAAATCCTACCACACGAATGTAGTCTCACTAGCGGTCTCGGGATGCATCACTAACGCAAGTTCTAGAATCTAAATGCTACCGGTACACTCATAAGCACCAATAATAAATGCTTTTCCTATCAAATCTAAAGGCGAACCTCACAATTTTGGGTGGAAAATTTTTCTGAATATACGGTTATGTGCTAGTCATACAACCTCCTATCCATGAGACGCTTGCTATGGCTAGAGTTTCACTCCTAAATGTTGTAAAAAAATTTAAATTTGGCGCTAAAATTACACTAACAAGTATTTCTCATAGTTTTATTACACATCTACTATCAAACAAAACAAACTCAAGCGAAAGTGCATATGTAAGGTATCATCTTTTTACCCTCCCCTTACACTTAAGATGAACATTGTCCCCAATGTTCAAGTAAAGAATGTAAAAGTTAAAAGTAAAGAGAATGAATTCAAATACTCCCCTGATTCGCTCGGTATGTATTTTAGGTTGGCCAGGTTAAATCTTCCTCCAAGAAAACGAACAATCAAAGCTTCCCTTCCAGAATATAAATCATCTTCTTGTCTCAAATAACCTGTAAATCCTGACAAAAGTAGACAAGGCAACCTCACGTAAAATCGGCGGCATCCTATATAAGTTACTAAATCCTAGAAAACAAAATAAGATATAATGCTTGTGGAATGAAGTTTGCAGATTTCCTGGAGATTATAAAACTTAATAATTCACAAAAACTTATAAGACTCCGTTAGAAAAACAAAATCGGTAAAATTTCCAGATTTTTGACTCCTGACGCCGTCAAGAGCAATTGCCTGACGCCGTCAGAATGAACCTGCAGAAATCTTTATGTTAAGTTTCCGGAAAATTTCTGGAAAAACTTTGTCCTACTTCCTGGAAAATCCTGCAAAACTACATTATGACTCAATACAAGCATTTGACTCTAACAATACGAATACACATGTTCATTAAATATTGTGGAGAATCATGATCGGTTTGTTTCTTAAAAAAAAAACATATTTGGGGTTTCCCCTTACACTTATCTTTTGCAAAAAATACCTTTAGGTTGAAGTTAAGACTAGGCTAAACAACATAATAAAGTATTTCACATTTTAATTGAGAAACATGATCAACCAACAATAAAAATAAAACATGCATACGGAAGCAAATAACAATCAAACAAATAAAATCACACAAAACATGGGTTGCCTCCCAAGAAGCGCTTTTCTTTATTTACGAGTCTTGTAGCTAGACTCAAAGTTGTGGGTTACTACGTGATTTCATCATCAAACATCACATCTTCCTCATTAATCATTTCATTGTTATTTTCTTGGTAATGCTTTACACGTTGTATGTTAACCGTGAATTCCCTACCCTCGTCATCAACTAACACTACAGCTCCAAATTTAGAGGAATTCTTCACCGTGAACGGCCCATACCATCTAGACTTAAGTTTTCCCGGAAATAATCTCAACCGAGAATTGTATAACAGGACCTTGTCTCCATCTGAAAATTCTTTTGGTTTTTTAATTCTTTGATCATGCCGTCTTTTAGCCCTCTCTTTGTATGTGATGGAGGATTCATAGGCTTCTAATCTAAGCTCATCAAGCTCGTGTAATTGCATAAACCTATTATTCCCCGCAGTCGTGTAATCTAAGTTGCATGCCTTAAGCGCCCAATAAGCTTTGTGTTCTAATTCTACTGGTAAATGACATGCCTTACCATACACCATGCGAAACGGGGTCGTTCCAATAGGTGTTTTGTAGGCAGTTCGGAATGCCCATAAGGCTTCGTCAAGTTTGAATGACCAGTCCTTTCTGTTTTGACTAACCGTTTTTTCAAGTATTCTTTTGATAGCTCTATTGGTGTTTTCGACTTGGCCATTGGTTTGTGGATGATAGGCGGTGGAGAATCGGTGGGGTACTCCATACCTTTTCATTACCTTTTCCATTTGTGCATTGCAAAAATGTGTCCCCCTATCGCTGATGAGAGCTTTCGGAATCCCGAATCTTGCGAAAAGCTTTTTCAGGAAATGAATGACCACTCTAGCATCATTAGTCCTAAGGGCTTGTGCTTCAACCCATTTTGAAACATAGTCAATGGCGACTAAGATGTACTCGTTTCCCCCTGAGGACGGAAAGGGTCCCATAAAGTCAATTCCCCAAACATCGAATACCTCACAAACTTGTATAAAGTTCTGAGGTGCCTCATCCCTACGTGATATATTTCCAGCCCGTTGACATGCATCACACGCTTGTACCATATCTTTTACATCACGGAAAATTGTGGGCCAATAGAATCCTGCATCGAGAATCTTTCGGGCAGTAACATTTATCCCATGATGCCCTCCAGAAGGACCGGAGTGACATTCCCTCATGATTTTTACTGCCTCATTCTCCGAAACACAACGCCTTATAATGTGGTCAGGACACCTTCGGAATAAAAATGGTTCATCCCAGAAGTAATACTTCAGCTGGGAAAAGAACCTCTTCCTCTCGTATTTAGTTAGGTGTTCAGGGACGAGCCTACATCTACTTGCGAAGTAATTGGCAAAGTCGGCGTACCATGGTTCCGAATCAAGGATAGACATTAGTTGTTCGTCAGGAAACGAATCTTTAATCTCACCTCTATCATGTTCATCCAGGGGGTTTTCAAGGCGAGATAGATGATCGGCGGCTAGATTCTCTGCCCCCCTCTTATCGCGAATCTCAACATCAAATTCTTGCAGCAACAAGATCCACCGAATCAGTCGTGGCTTGGCGTCCTGTTTCGCAAACAGATATCTAAGAGCTGAGTGGTCAGTGAAGACGACTGTCTTTGAAAGGACAAGATATTGTCGGAATTTGTCGAATGCAAACACTACGGCTAGTAATTCTTTTTCGGTGGTGGAGTAGTTCTCTTGGGCGGGATTCATGGTTTTGCTAGCGTAGTAAATAGGTTGGAAAAGCTTGTCATGTCGCTGACCTAATACAGCCCCGACAGCGAAGTCGCTAGCGTCACACATTATTTCAAATGGTAACTCCCAGTTGGGTGTGATCATGATTGGAGCTTGAGTGAGTTCCCTTTTTAGGAGGTCGAAAGCATCTTTGCATTCTTGGGAAAAATCGAATGGAGCATCCTTCACCAGCAATTGAGTCATTGGCCGGGCAATTTTGGAGAAGTCCTTGATGAATCTCCGATAAAATCCGGCGTGCCCCAAAAAGCTGCGTATTGCCTTAACAGTCGTGGGGTACGGTAACTTAGATATAGCTTCAACCTTAGCTTGGTCCACCTCTATCCCGTTCCCTGAAATCTTATGCCCCAACACAATTCCTTCCTTTACCATGAAATGACACTTCTCCCAGTTCAACACCAAGTTGGTTTCTTCACAACGTTTAAGCATCTTTTCTAAATTAGCAAGACAGCGGTCGAAGGAGTTTCCGAAGACTGAAAAGTCATCCATGAATACCTCCATGCTGTCTTCCATGAGTTCGTGAAAGATTGCGGTCATGCAACGTTGGAAAGTGGCGGGGGCATTACATAGCCCAAAAGGCATCCTTTTGTAAGCAAACGTTCCATAAGGGCAAGTAAACGTGGTCTTTTCTTGGTCCTCAGGTGCAATGGGGATTTGAAAATAGCCTGAGAATCCATCCAAGAAACAATAGTACTCGTGTCCAGATAATCTTTCTAACATCTGATCAATGAATGGTAAGGGAAAGTGATCTTTTCTCGTGGCATCGTTGAGCTTTCGATAATCAATGCATACCCGCCATCCAGTGACAGTTCTCTGGGGCACCATCTCACCCTTGTCATTCTTCACTACAGTCATTCCACCCTTTTTAGGTACAACCTGCACAGGACTGACCCATGGGCTATCCGAGATCGGGTAGATTAGTCCTGCATCCAAGAGTTTGATCACTTCTTTCTTCACTACTTCCTTAATGTTAGGGTTTACTCGCCTCTGGGGTTGCACAGTAGGTTTATAATCTTCCTCCATAAGAATCTTATGTGTGCAAAAAGTTGAGTCAATCCCCTTAATGTCGGCCACACTCCATGCGAGTACCCCCTTGTATTTCTTCAGGATCTCTAAGAGTTTAACTTTTTGTTCCTTTTCCAGGGAAGAGTTTATGATTACCGGGAGTTGATTTTCTCCCTGGAGGAAGGCATACTCCAAATGATTAGGGAGCTCTTTAAGATCAACGTCAGGGGGCTCGATTATAGAAGGTTTGAGCTTGTTCTCGGGCTTTCGGAGCTCGAGATGCTCCGTTGCCTCTTGTCTAGGGTAGAAGGAGACTGCATTAACCTCCTCCGTCTTTTCCACCTCTAGCAAGGGCAGAAAGCTCTCGTCCCGTAACCAGCCTTCGTCGATTTGTTCATCGATGCAATCATCAATGACATCTGTGAGCTCATCTACTTCCCCAATAAAGTAGAGCCGGTTGGACGCTTCGAGGGAGAGGTCCATAGAATCTTTAATGTCGAAGGTTGTGCTATCGTCTCCTACTCGTAAAGTCAACTTGCCATCGTAGACATCGATGACTGCACGAGCGGTAGCAAGAAATGGTCTACCTAAAATGATAGGTACCACGTCGTCCTCCTCCATATCCAGGATTATGAAGTCGACAGGGAATTTGAATTTCCCAACCTTGACTAGCACGTTCTCACATATCCCTTCGGGGTATTTGACTGATCTATCGGCTAGTTGGATGTTCATACGGGTAGGCTTCAATCCGGAATATCCTAGTTTACGGAACATAGAGAGAGGCATGAGGTTGATACTTGCTCCCAAATCGGCAAGAGCATTCTTGATTGATAGAGGACCTATAGAGCATGGCAAGGTGAAGCTGCCCGGATCGTCTACCTTCTTTGGTAGCCCTTTATGGGTCACCACTGAGCATTCTTCCCCTAGGGTTACAAGACCCTCGAGTTTCTTCCTGTTAGCGAGCAGTTTTTTGAAATATGTGCTATACTTTGGCATGTGATAGCAAGCATCCAGGAGAGGTATGGTGACAACCGAGTCTTTTAGGTATGACAAGAACCTCTTGTTATCATTCTCCGTTTTTTGGTTCCTTAGTCGGGATGGGTACGGAATTCTCACAGGTGGGTTAGGAAGGGCTGATGGGGAGGGGGTTGTTACTGGTGGTTGGTCCGGGGTGCCAATGACGACATCCTGCTCCTCCTCCCCAGGTTTGTCTGAATTGAGTGTGATTGGGGACGAATTTGGGTAAGGAGGGTCCTTGGTTGTCGTTCCGGCCCGTGTGGTAATCGCGAGCATGGGATCTTTTCCTCTTTCTGACGGTGGTTGGAGGTTATCTAGGGCTGAGTTAAGCTTGCTGAAAAATTCTCCGACATCCTCCTGCTGTTCGTCAAAAAGCTCATTAAGCCCTTTCATTTGCAAGTCTTTTTCGTGAGTGAAGTGACCAAGGTCATCTTCGAAATTGCTCCTGATCTTGAATTCAGGGCCTCCCTCCCCTTCTCTTTTCCTTACCAGATTCCCCCAAAGGGTATAATCATCATTTTGGTAGAAAGGCAAAAGGGAGGGATCAGCATAAATGTCTCCTCCTGATAAGCATGCATGTTCAGTTGTGGCTGCTCCTCCGCATTCCTCCACCTCATGCGGACCTCCACAGTAATCGCAGATCAAGTAAGGATTAGACAGCATTTTAGGTGGTTGAGATCCAGCAAGGCAATCCATTCTTTTGTGAACTTTGCTCAATCGATCCGAGGTGGTTTCAGAAATGTCGATAGTCGTCTCAGGTTCATCCCAAGTGTCATCCAGGTCTTGGGCATATTCTTCAATCCTGTCCCATCCTTCCTCGGCACTAAGATTGGCCAATCTTCCTTTCCTAGATTGGTTGATTCCGTTCCGGTCATTAGAGGAGATATTTTCGTAAAAGATTTGGACCAAGAGCCAAAGTTCAATGCCATGATGTGGGACTTGTCTTATTAAATCTTTGAATCTAGTCCACGCTTTATGGAAGTGTTCATCCCTCCCCTTTCGGAAACGAAGGATCCTATCCCTGAATGCTGAGGTTTTTCCAGGTGGAAAGAACTTCTCATAGAACTTGGATATGAGTTGCTCCCATGTGAAAATAGATTCGGAAGGGAGTTTGTCATACCATTCTTGGGCTTTTTCGTATAAGGTGAAAGGGAAGAATCGCAGTCGGGATGTGTTTCTAGTAGTCCCACCCGTATGGATGGTATCCACTATTTTTAGGAAGTCCTTGATGTGTTGGATCGGATTTTCCTCATCAAGTCCGTGGAACTTACAAACACTTTTGACAAGCCAAATATCATTTGCATGCAAGATCCAAGTCATTTGTGGCTTGGGTCCCCAAAAGGAACTAATTCCTTTATTTTATGTGCAATGACATTCAAAGCCTAAAGAAGATTGATGCGTGGGAATCGCACCTTGCTTTACCTCTCGAGGGATCTCGCGAGGCTTACAACCCCCACCAGGCAGTGTACCTGATCGTTGTAGTATAGTATAGTGACAAGTACCGGGGGATTGATCGTTCAGCTTAGGAATAGTGTCGCTAGGATTAGAAAGCCTAATTAATAGTTCTAGAGATGGAAGATGATTATTTTTGTGTTTTTATATTTTATGAAAGCAATTAAAATCTCGGGTTTTGAAGGAGTGGGCGGAATTAGTTGCTAATCAACTAACCCAAAACTAAGATGCAATCAAAATAAAATAATAAAAAATGAAAACAAACTAATTAAACTAAGGTTGTGAGCAGTAATTGGAGAAATTGTGTTTACTTAGACTTCACTACTCCCTAGATATCTTTTACATGTTAATTACTTGTTACACTTGTATGAATGACGGGTTGTATTCCTTAATACCATTCGTGGAGTGGCATACATAACTCCCCAACTCTATGAGCTCTTATCTCCTCCTACACCATGACCCAGCACAACTATAGGGATTGTAAACAGTGGCTCATGCATTAAATACAACCAATAAAGACCTAGTACGCCTCGGTTCATGTTTCTTAAGACGTTCAAGCATGTTACCATTTGGAGATCTGCCAGTTTTCTTAAGCCTAACATATAATATCATTCATTCAAAACAAGAATAGACAAGTAATCAACACATAATCAACATCTAGGTTTCATTAGATCTAAGCAAACACAAAGGAAATTTAGCCTAGCATAGTAGAATTAGGATAAGAACAAAAGATAGACAACCAACACATAGACATATTGATTGAATTAAGAGTATACTTATCTCAATTACAATGCAAGGTCTCAAGGGTTTGGAACCCTTGAAAAACCTGTAAAAGAGGCACCAAAATCGTCTTTAGGGTTTCACCAAAACTTCTCTCTTTTTTTAATGAAAAAAACTAGAAAACTATATATAGGAAAATCGTCCTGACGGCGTCAAGAGTTAAATCTGACGCCGTCAACTCGCCGCCATACACTTCCTCGGACGCCCTAGATAAAATCGTGACGGCCTATGTGACGCCGTCACCACCCACGGTAAATTATTCTTGGCCACTTTGACGCCGTCATAACTCCATCTGACGCCGTCACCAGCTACGGTAATTTATTCTTCATGTCTGACGCCGTCAAGAGCAAACCCTTGACGCCGTCACCTTGTATTTCCAGCTTGGATTTTTGGTACTTTGTCGTTTTCTTCACTTTATGCTCCAAAAACGTCCAAAATAGCCTCTTTTCCAGAATTCGCTCTCCAAACACCTAAAATCACAAAAGGAACGATTTAGGGCAATATTTGATCAAATAAATTCGGATTCGGGCTTAAATGACCCCCTAAAAACGGATCATTTTTCGCCTCATCAAAGATCAAGGATACTTAGACAGTGGATGTTTTAGGCACATGACTAGCAACAAGTCCTATCTTTCAGATTTCAAACCATATGATGGACAATTTGTCAGCTTTGGAGGTGGTATTGGTGGAAAGGTTTCTGGCAAAGGAACTATCAAGGCTGGAACTTGGATTTTGAGAATGTGTATTATGTGAAAGAACTCAAGTACAATCTCTTCAGTGTGTCACAGACGTGTGACAAGAAACATAGAGTTCTATTCTCGGAAGATGAATGCTATATCTTGTCTAAGGATTATAAGTTACCTGATAAAAATGAGGTCCTACTTAAAATCCCTAGAAAAGGCAACTTATATAGCATAGACATGAAGAACATAGTGGCTAAAGATGATGTTACTTGTTTGCTTGCAAATGCCACTTTGGATGAATCCATGCTTTGGTACAGAAGACTTGGTCATGTTAACTTCAAGACCATCAACAAGATTGTGAAAGATGATCTAGTCAGAGGTCTACCAGAGAAGAGATTTGAGAATGACCAAACATGTGTTGCCTGTCTTAAAGGCAAGCAACATAGAGCTTCTTGCAAGGCCAAGGCGTATAACTCTATTAATCATCCTCTTTATATGCTGCATATGGACTTGTTTGGTCCTACATCAGTGAGTAGCATAAATTTGAAGAAGTATTGTCTTGTTGTAACTGATGATTTTAGTAGATTTACATGGGTTTTCTTTCTAAGAACCAAGGATGAGACCACTGGCATCCTTAAGACTTTCATCACTGAAGTTGAAAATCAAGTCGATAAGAAGATCAAGATTATCAGGTGTGACAATGGGACAGAGTTCAAGAATAGATTTATGGATGATTTCTGCAGAGACAAGGGTATTAAAAGAGAATTTAGTGTTGCAAGAACACCTCAGCAGAATGGTGTTGCTGAAAGAAGAAACAGGACACTAATTGAGGCTGCTAGAACCATGTTAGCTGATTCCAAGCTACAGTGACTTTTTGGGCTGAAGCAGTGAATACTGCTTGTTATATTCAAAACATGGTTTTAGTGGTGAAAACAAAGAACAAGACACCTTATGAATTGTTCAGAGGAAGAACACCTATTTTGGACTTTATGAGGCCATTTGGATGTCATGTTACTATTCTTAATACCATTGATCATCTGGAAAAGTTTGAAGAAAAGTCAGATGAAGGCTTCTTTGTTGGATATTCTATGGTTAGCAAAGCTTTTAGAGTCTATAATTTGATAACAAAGAAGATTGAAGAAAATTTGCATGTTGAGTTCTTTGAAAATAGAAGTAACATAGCAGGTGCAGGACCAGAATGGTTGTTTGATATTGAGACTTTATCAAATACAATGAATTATGTACCTATTATCTCAGGTACAGGAGACAATGATTCTTGAGGCTAAACACTAAACTACCCTAGGTGTTTTCCCATAAAACACCTGTACAGACACTTTTCCTGGAGGTTTACATTGTGACTCTTGAATGAATAAAACCTGTACCCTATGTCTCTTTATATAATAGAGACATTAGGGTTTACAAAATACTACACAGGACTATAATGCAAAAACTTCTTTGTAAAGCAAGTCCTTGTCTTTTGCAGTTTCTTCATTCTTTATTTTGTCTTCTTTAGTCCTCCATCTTTAACATGTTTTGTCTAATCAACTCAAGTATAATTCCCAACAATCCTCCCCTAGTTGATATGACAAAACCAAGTAAGCATGAACTTCCCCTGAAGCTATTATGTATGAAAGATAACGAACTTCCCCTTAAACAATGCTATGGTCAGGATAATTGTTAGGAAACGTGTATAGACAAATATAGAATATATTTTTTGTATATCCTATTCTATTAGACTTATACGTATCTTGTAGAAGAGGACTCCTTGTGCTATAAAAGGAGGTCCTAGGTTAAGGTTAGATATACGAATTTCTTAGAGCTTCAAGGTTGTAACCCTAGTGATACAAAGATCACTCGTATTATTATTCTTAAAATATTGAAGCTAACAGTTTGGTTTACACATTATTCTTATTCATATACAACTGCTTTTACTCACAATCAAACTTCTAAGTATTACTAAGTAGATTCCACATACTTGGTAGTATAACTCAAAGTATCATTCTAACACAAGACGTGTGTGTTTAGATCCATCAGCCGTGTACCTTGTAATCACCGATTACAAGGCCGCCTAGGCCGATTTTTGCAACATTGATGTCAAGTATGCACGTATGATGTGCCATTAGTTATATAGAGCGCTTTAGATAAGCGAAAGAGGAAATTCCATTTATAGCATCTAATAAGGATGACCCGTGCTTTTTGCACTCATGATACGGGAATATTGATTAGAAATCTCTTGTATAAGCATGTGATGCCCGGATTGCATTCGTACAAGAGGGTGGTAAAGGCCACATATGAGTATTCACCGCCTGGGAATTCCATACATATTAATGTGACAATTAGATATCTTCTAGCTAGTATAACGTGGTTGGATATAACGACATGATATGAGACGATTAGATATCGTCTAGCTAGTAGTTTTAAAGGAGTGTTTGGCACAAATCCAGAAAACATGTTTCCGCTTTTGCACATGACTTCTAAAAGTGCAGATATGTTAATTAAGGTATATTAAGTAGCTATGTAAAATTTCAAGTCATTTCGTTAAGAGCAAGTATGATTTCTAGAATTTGTTTTAGTGGTAGAAAGTGTGTAGGCCTGGCCTGTAGTGGATACGACGTATCCCCAAATATAGATACGGCATATGTGGATACGGCATATCAACTCGGATTTTTCTTTTTAAAGTTTAGTTATGTTTGGGTGTTTCACTCAAGCTTAAGCTCTTAAAGTTTGTTAATAATTTTAACTCTTTCTTTTTTACAAACATCATTTTTCCCTAGCTAAAGCTTTAATTTCTTTAACACAATCTTTTTTATCTCAATAAGTTCAATATTATCATTATGTAAATCACTAGCATTTAAGAGGGTTAACCCATTCTCTAAGGTGGGAGATATTGTTGATTCTGACAGTGATTAAAAGGAGGTTGTGAACACTTTTTATGAGTCAGTGAACCTATTTGGTGGTGGTCACGATCGTGAAGATGATTATGATAACTATGATTATGATGAATATGCGAAGCAGGTCTACGATCTTCTAGGGAATTTAGATGTTTTTATATGACATGTATGGTATCAAGCTCCAAGGCCTTACTAGGAAGTAATTTTGTTTTTGTAGGCATCTAATGTTATCTTTTGAGTAGTGGTTTATTTTCTTGTTTAGAGAATAGGAAATATCTTATTATATAAGCTTTTCCGCCTATGTAACGGGCTGAGATATGGGATTCACCTGAGAGGATCTAAACACATGCCTTGTGTTAGAGATATTTTGAGTATATGTTAAGTAGTACGCGGAATTTACTACTCAACACTTAGAAGATATTGCATGAATGTTATAGTGATGAATGTATATGAACAAGAGTGTTTAAACCGACCAAACAACTTCAATATTATTAATAATAATACAAGTGATCTTTGCTATCACTAGGGTTACAACCTTGAAGCTTTACTTAAAGATACGTATTGCAGAGATATCTAAAACCTAACCTAGGACCTCCTTTTATAGTCACAAGGAGTCCTTTACAAGATAAGTATATTGTACATGATAGGTTTTGTAAAAAGGTTTTGAGTTGGTTTATAAAACAGACTAGACATTTTGACAAGATCTCTCAAAGTTATAATTCACTTGCTATATTATAAAACATCTTATATATCATGTACGAACCTGTATTAAAAGATCAAACTTTGTCAGGTAAGAGGAAAACCGACTTTGAAAAACCAAGCGCGCGAAGACAGAATCTGGCGCGCTGGTCATGGTGCACTAGCGCGCAAGCGCAATGTGCAGGATCCTGTTTTCGTGTTAGCTATCGCTAACAATTTTCAATCTCGGCTTTAAGGAGATATATGTATAATATTTTCACTAACAAAATGATTTTTTTAGATATGAGATGGTTCGGCTTGGCTCGATTTTTTTTTCTTCTAAAACTTAAAACATGTTGAATATGTTTGGTTTATTCTTTTTAGAAACTGTTTGGTTTTGGTTTATTTATGTACAACTTTTTGTTTTACCGCGGCTGCTGGCACGGAGTTAGTCGGGGCTTCTTCCTCGAGTCATTTTACGGCTTGATGTTTTAGATTGAGATTGTAACGCATCATAAATAACTTTTTAAAGTTTACAAAGTAAACAAACATGCAATAATTACAATAATAAACTAGTGACTATGCAAAAGACATAAAAAAGAATTATTCATATGACCACACAAAAATCTTAGATTATATGTGTTTTTTTTTTTTTTTTTTTTTTTTTTTTTTTTTTTGATTTGGTGTTTTTCAGTTTGGGTTCTATGTTAAAACTAAATCAAACAGTAAAGTTTGGTTTTTCAATCGCTTTTTTTTTTTTAGTTTCGGGTTCTCGGTTTAGGTTCGGTTTTTCATTTTCTTTCACCCTGGTTTTTCTTTTTCTTTTTAAGATTAAGATTTAAAAAGAGTCTTTACAAAAATAACAATGTGATTAACAGAAAGAGAATAGCAATATAAAAAATCTTTATAGATATAATTTTAACATTTTCATAATGATTCTTGTCAACTTCAGAAACGTTTTATGTGTGATCATCGGCTTTAAGGGTCATAATCGTGTAGAAAGGGGGAAAACCCAGTGACAGAGCTAGGATTTTCTATCCGGGCGAGCCGAAACAAAATCACCGTATATAAGATTATTGCCCATTCTAAACTTTAGTACTCATGAGAAGTAAAATAAGAAAAGTAAATAATATTACAATCTTACATATTAAGGGTATGTTTGGCAAAAGTAACTGTTGCTGGAGATGGTGTTGGTGCTGGTGCTGGAGATTATAAAAAGAGTTTATTTTTATAAGCTACATGAAGTAACCTTTTGTTTTAAGAGATTATGGGAGATTATATATATATATATATATATATATATATATATATATATATATATATATATATATATATATATAAGGACACCGCCCCCAAGAAGCCACAGAAAACTCAGGCGAATGCTCTTTATAGCCGAATCGCACAAAGTTTGGAGGAGGAATTTCGTCTGTCCGCTCGTCAGAAGGCCGTCTTGGAATACCTGCAAAAGCCTCACACCCAGGACTTCCTTACTGTGTTACCTATCGAAGGATTGGGGCAACGAATGTCGGTAGTAGAGTACAAGGCAATCCTTAAATACCGGCTGATGGTCCCCATTTTCCCCGATGATGAAAATTGTTCGGTCTGCCGCAAAGCATGCCTTGATAAGTATGGGGAACATGCGTTACATTGTAAGGAATTGCCTGGGTTTAAATATCAGCATGATTTTGTCCGGGATGCATTGGCAGACATCCTTAGGAGAGCGGGGATCTCCGCAAGAAAAGAGGCGTCAGTTAATTTTCTCACAGACCCCGCGGAGGGGAGGTCCACCTTGCGCCCAGCAGACGTCTTAGTTTTTGGTTGGGAAGGTGGGAAACATGCGTGTGTTGATCTTATCGGGGTGTCCCCCCTAGTTGGGCTTCGGGATAGTGGGTTTGTGGCCGGGCAAGCGGTCATGAGAGCTGAATCCAAGAAAGTGGAAAAGCACGCTAAAGCGTGTGAGGATAATCAGCATGTTTTCATTCCCTTGGCCATCGACACGTTCGGTTCCTTGGCAACGGAAAGGGGTGGCGGCGCAGCTTATTGCCCGCCTACCTACCATCCTTATGTAATTTACCCATTATGATATAAAATTAGTGAATAATATATATATATATATATATATATATATATATATATATATATATATATTGATAAGATCGTTTATAGCTCGAGGTTGTTTAGACCTCATCTAGGGATTACACAATAATAATGATTAGTAGCACGATACGCAGCGGAATAAACAAAACGTCATTATTATTGCTAACAAGGTTTCTCGTCATCATCTCTACTCTAACATATACCAAAGCCCCAATGCTACGTGATCAAGTGTAGCACGGTTACACTCTAACAGCGATCTAAGATCGTTGAGGCTTAACCATAAATCAACAAGTCTAGGCGTTTACAATAACTATACGCCCTAGACACACACACACACCTTTACTAGGTTTTACATCTTGTACGTACTTTAAACCTATTACCTGTATTCTCTTTATATAATAGAGATACTAGGGTTACAAAGGATATTCTAGAATAATAAAAAGATATGCAGTAATCTTTTTCTTTCTTTGCAAGTTTCTTCCTTTGTCTCCATAAGTCCCTCATGTTTCACATGTTTTGTCTTATCAACTTAATTGTAATTCCCAACAATCTTCCCCTAGTTGATAATGACAAAACCAATAAGCATGAACTTCCCCTGAAGTTAGTATGTCATGAAACATGTGACTTCCCCTTAAACCATGCTATATCATCAAGGATCTTCAAGCTGCAATCTTCAAAGTATTCTTCTTCCCCTTTTTGTCATCATCAAATAGGGGACAAATGTATGCAACCTTGATCTTCACAACCACGAATCAATATTACACATCCAATCCATCTTTCCAATGTTTCTAAGTCGCCCACCATTAAGTTTTCCGCATCTATAGATGTACTTGAAACAATAGAAATCAAAACCATCAGTAGTAATAACAACTAGCAGTAGCAAAAACCTTCACCTCGAATGATGCATGTAGATGGTTAAACATTTAGTCAATAAGCTTCCCCTGAAACCCATATGTTAACCATCTCTCGAATGTAAGTTCCATGTAATGATCACTGATGAAGAAAACTAAGTATTACCAACTTGATGCTGAAGTAGAACCACCCAATCTTGTGCCTTATATCTTGTACTAAAATTGACTTCGAACGTATACTTAACGTATAGGGAGATCGCAACCTCTTGACAAAAAATCACTGAGCACAATAACGTAACTCCTTCAAGTGTTTTGTCAATTCGTAGTCACCTGAACGAACAAACAAGTTACCTCCAACTGAAAATGTATGATAAAACACAAACCTGTGAAACTCCACTTCATCGTCAAATAGGTGATAAAAACCTTTCTTCATAATCAATTAGAATCAAATAAGAACGAGCCTTTGAATCTGTTAAGAACCATGTAAACCAAAAATCCAAATTTCCATCCTGTGTGTGTATCTTCCCCCGTGTGTGTGTTGGAACCAACTGTTCCAAAATATATACTTCCCCTCACTGCTTGTAACTCATGATTGCCAATGAAATAATCAAAGTCTCCACGTGAAATATAGCAACATGAATAAGTAACCACATGCCCCTTAAGAAATATGAACAGCAGCGGAAACAATTAAGGCATCAGTGGTAACTTGTATAAGCAGTGAAAAAATAATTACCAGCAGTGGAAATAAATAACTAGTAGTGGAAACCACAAAGCGTAGCAGTGGTAACTTTTAACTAGCAGTGGGAACGCACAGTGGTAACAATCTTGACAGCAGTGGTAATGATTAAGCTTGCAGTGGTAACTGTCAACTTGCAGTGGTAACGATATAAACGTGCAGTGGAAACCATAAAGGTAGCGAGCAGTGGTAGCATTCATACCAGTAACCTCACGTTTTGAAAAGAGATCATTAACATTAACATGTTTGCTGCTCTTCCATACTTTACTATGTCACCGTCCCACTCTAATAGCAGCTTTACCACGAACAGAAATCAGTAATAGCAGCTTCATGAAAGACTCATCACCAATGTCAGAAACCCTAAACCTTGAAAGCGATCACAACAATCACAACAACTATAAACTTGAACATTTACAGTAGTTGTTATCATTGTCACATCAGATTCAGGTCAGATCCAAGCTTAAACTAATGTTAGGGTTTCAACCAATTAGGGTTTAATATAGCAACAGCAGCACCAATAAATTCACCATGAATAGCAGCACACTGAGTAATAAATGCAGAACCAAAACCCTAAAACAACGATAGCACCAATTCTCAACTATTAGGGTTTCTTTTGTAGTCGTCCTATTTTTTTATTTTTTTTAGAGTCACTAGAAACCCTAAAAATTTGAAATAATATACCTCTTTGCTCAGCAGTTTTCAAGAATTTTTATCTTTTTATTGAAAGCTCAGATTGAAGATCCCTCTGGTGGAACTCTTCTTTGACATGTAGAGAACCTCCAATAAAAATTTCAGCCCGATCCAACGGTTAACGAAGGAGATGTCGCCCTTTGAAAACAGCCCTGCAGTGAGATTTTAAGATACGAACCAGATTCGAATTTTCTTCCATCTTCGACAAACCAAACCTTGTTTAATCCCACGATCATGAGCCCCATGGCTCTGATACCAATTGATAAGATTGTTTATAGCTCGAGGTTGTTTAGACCTCATCTAGGGATTGCACAATAATAATGAATGAACATGATACGCAGCGGAATAAACAAATATATCATTATTATTGCTAACAAGGTTTCTCGTCATCATCTCTACTCTAACATACACCAAAGCCCCAATGCTACGTGATCAAGTGTAGCACGGTTACACTCTAACAGCGATCTAAGATCGTTGAGGCTTAACCATAAATCAACAAGTCTAGGCGTTTACAATAACTATACGCCCTAGACACACACACACACACACCTTTACTAGGTTTTACATCTTGTACGTACTTTAAACCTATTCCCTGTATTCTCTTTATATAATAGAGATACTAGGGTTACAAAGGATATTCTAGAATAATAAAAAGATATGCAGTAATCTTTTTCTTTCTTTGCAAGTTTCTTCCTTTGTCTCCATAAGTCCCTCATGTTTCACATGTTTTGTCTTATCAACTTAATTGTAATTCCCAACATACATATATATATATATATATATATATATATATATATATATATATATATATATATATATATATATATATATATATATATATAATCTCTTATAAGTATATCTGCCAAACAAATATTATTTTTTAAGTAGCTTATTTTTTGATAAAATAAGCATAATCTCTTAACAATCTTGTGTTACAAACATAGCCTTAAAACCAACTCGCAAGTTAATAAATGGTGACATCATTAAGTGATCTGGGTATTTTTCTTAGCCGTTTACGATTAAAACTTTGGTTATTTGAAATGCTCCACATCTAAAATATTTAACTTATACGTATTTGAATGAGCTAGTAAATTTATCTTTGGGTGTGCCCAAAACTACTAAATGGATTTAAGACATTACAATATGTATATGTTATTAATATCTAGCAAATGTTTTGGATGGGCCATGGCCAACCCCAACCCTCACTTGGCTCCGTCCCTGGGAAAACCTATTTTCTAATAAGTCTATACAGTAATAATAGCCTAACACTTGTCTTTGTTTTCTCCTTCTCAATTCAGAGTCATTTTATCTCTTTTTCTTCTCTACTTTCACAACTTGCTCAAATCTTTACCAAAAAAAAAAAAACCCAAGTTTCTCTCGTGTTTGGTGAATTTGGCGAAAAACGAATCCTTCACATTACGATTACTTCCTACGATTCATAAACTTTTAATTTTATTGATTATTGGTTTTAATTTATCGTGGTTCGATTGCTTTTGATTCGTTGTTTGCGTTGCCGAGGTTTGATTATTTGAAGGCATAAACTTTGCTCTATCTCATTAATTCATTATATTGTTTTGTCGTTAGTGCATGGTCCATTCATTACTAATTCTAACTGATTTGTTGATATTACATTGCTATTGATCTCACGTGGGTCGATGGTGAGATAATTCATAGGTCGGTTGGAGTTTTATTTAATTTATATACAGAACAATCTACTCTATTGATTGGATTAACATGGGTGCTGGTTAGCTTTTTGGTGTTCGACTCTAAACCCTAAGTGATTAGGGTTTTATCTTGATTTTCGGGTATTGCATGTTGCTGGTGTTATTGGTTGCTTCTTGTTTGCTTTGTTTTAGTGGTGGTAGGAGATGAATAAGGGTTTTTTGAGTTCTAAGAGTTCGACTAAGGGTTCGTATGGTGCTACTCGTTCTGTGGGTAACACTCAAGTTGATGGTTCTAAGTCCATTGGGAATATTAACGTTGATGTTGGTGATTCGATGGGTACTAGTTCATTAACACAACCTGTTAATGTGAACTTTGATGAATTGAGTGCTAGATTCAAACGTTCTAAAACTCGCGAAGCTGCTAGGAGTATTAGGAACCCTAATGATGTATTTGTTTCCACTGCTACCGGTGCACATGATGATGAATCTGGTCATGGTCTAAGCGTTAAGGATGAGGCATATTCTACGGTTGCACAATCAGTTTCGAATGCATCTGGTGGTGTTGATAAGTTGGTTCCTGAACAAGTGAAGCCGGTTTCACTTGATGGATAAAATGAATTACGATAATGCTCCTCCTAGTAATGGTGATTCTTGTTCAAATCAGCCTCTACATGCATCGTCTGGACCTATTATTTCTGATTGGAGTGTGGATGATGGTGATATAGAATTATCTACACTAGTGGACAAGAATAAACAAGTGAAGCCGGTTTCACTTGATTCTTTTGTTAATGAGTCGAATGGTTAACATGGGGCTGCTAACCAATCTCTGGATTCTTAAAAGGTTGTTACGAATTCACATGGGACTGTTGGTATTGATAAGGTTGGTGTAGATGCTTTGAAACAATCTTCTATGTCATATGCTGGTGCTACTTCTAATGATCCTAAGAAACACACGTCTAACTTTCGTAGGCTGGAATGTAGCAAGATATCTAAGGGTGTGGATCTTTTTGTCCATATGAAAGTGGTTGAAGAGGTGAATACTAGGTTTGAGTATACTCTGTATGGATATTTCATTGGCCAACGCCTTGCTTTTCCTGTTGTTGATTACTATGTACGCAATACGTGGGCTAAGTATGGTTTACAGAAGGTTATGATAAATGCAAAGAGGTTCTTTTTCTTTAAGTTTAATTCGAAGAAAGGTGTTGAGGATGTCCTTCAAAACAGTCCTTGGTTTATTAGAAACGTTCCAATTATTCTTAAAATTTCATGATGTTCCTCTTGCTATGTTTTCTGATGATGGTCTAAGTCTCCTTGCCACATTGATTGATATGCCTAAAATGCTTGATGCTTATACTAGCCAAATGTGCCAGGAATCATGGGGCCGTACATAGTAGTTTTGCTAGATACATGATTGAAGTAAAGTCGGATAAGGTACTTAGGGCCAGCCTAACTGTTGAAATCCCCTACTTGATAGGTCGGGGTCGACTATTGAAAAGATACAGGTGGAATACGAGTAGAGGCCACCTCGATGTGATACGTGTAAGATCTTTGGTCATACTTTTGCTAAATGTACAAAATCTGTTTTACCCCCTAATCAGCCTTTTAAGAGTGGAAATAATGGTTTCCAAACTGTCAACAACAAAAAGAAGGGTAAACAAAGTGGTTCTACTAATACGGGTCAAGGAGGGTTTACTAAACCTGCTGTGGGTAAGAAGTTCATTTATCAACCCAAAAAGCTTCCCCCTGAACCTAAGAAAGTGGATGTCAACAAGAAAAAGGCTGTTGACGTGCCTAGTACAAGTGGAACGAATATTGTTACAGCTAATCAGTTTGATGCCCTTAATATGGCAAATACTGATGATTTTGGTATTCCTACTAAGGAAGTGACTTTGGATGTGGAGTCTGGAAGTACATTGGAAGCTAAAGAGGATGGGTCTTTAAAGACTGCTACTACATCACAAGAACCCCTTGTGAGTAATCCGAAAGAGAAGGAACATGTTGGGACTTCTAAGCCTAGTGCTTTTTCTTCTCCGTCTACTCCTTCTACTAAGAGAGGTAACTCATTTTCTAAGGTGGGAGAGATCGTTGTGTCTCATAGTGATGATGAGGAGATTGTTAACACGTTTGATGAGTCCGTTAATCTATTTGGTGGTGGCCAAGAGCGTGAATACGACTATGATGGATATGATTATGATGACTATGCGCAGCAGGTTTATGATCTTCCAGGGAATTTGGATGCTTTTAATGCCATGTATGGCACTAAGCTTCAAGGTCTTAGGAAGTAATTTTATTTCATCATTGTCTTTGTTATCATTTGAGTAGTGGTTTGTTTTCTTTTTAGAAAATAGAAAGTATCTTGTTATGTAAGCTTTTCGCCTATGTGACGGGCTGATATATGGGACTCACCCATATCCTTTGTACTTAAACGCTTTTTTTGAGTAATCTATTTACCGGGTCTTTTGACCTTTTACCCAAAAAAATCTTTACCCATTTTTAGTTTAAAAAATCATTCAAAATAACAAAATCAGATTTTGATGTCTGTGCAATTTCCATCATATATTTCTTAAATCGCTACAAATTAGAACCTATTTCAAGAAATCGAATTTCATCATTAATTTGGTTTCATTTAATTTGAGGTAAAACGCTATTACTATAAAAAAATATTGATTAACAAACCCTACCTAAATTAATATTAATAGTTCATCTTTTTTATTTGGCTTTTTCTAATTTGTGTCATGTTGGCTTTCCATTGTGAATGAAATTCGGGTGTTGCAGACAAAAGGGGTGGATATTTTTGAGTTTTTGAAACTTAGATTGGGTAATGGGGACATGATCAAGTTTTGGCTTGATAACTGGTATGAGGGTGGTATCCTTAAAACCATTTTGCCTTGTCTGTATGCGTTGGAGATTGAAAAGGAAGTAACTGTAAGCTCAAATCTGAATGATTTGAATCTGGAGTGCTCTTTTCGTCGTATTGTTGAGGGGGTATTGAGGAGGAGAAGCTCAATATTTTGTCGAAGATTGTAAGGTCTATTAATCTTGTTCCGATGTATGACAGGTGGGTGTGGAGCTTCGAGAACTCGGGTAAATTTACGGTGGCATCTACTCGAAAGTTAATTAACGAGGTTCGACTCCCAAAAATCAGTGATACGACTAGGTGGGTGAAGTGTGTTCCTATTAAAGTTAATATTCTTGCTTGGAAGATCAGGAGTGATGCCCTTCTTACTTGGATTAACATCTCTCGAAGACGTATTGATATTCAATCCATTTCATGCCCCATATGTGATCACGGTGCTGAGACTTCGGATCATTTGTTTTTTAAATGTAATATGGTTCGAGAGATGGGCAGAAAGATTGCCCGATGGTGGAACATTATCTTTGAAGAGATGAACTCGTGTGATGAATGGAAAAGGTGGATTGTGTCTTCTTGTCACATGGATTCTAATCTCAAACATATGTTCGAGGGTATTTGGTACTCGTTATGGTGGTATGTGTGGAATTACCGTAATAAGCTTCTCTTTGATGATAAGATTCCCATGAAGGCGGTTATTTTTGACAATGTTATCTCTAGTTCTTTTTACTGGTGTAAGTCTAGATGTAAAGCCTCGTTTTTTTTTGAACGATTGGCTTAAAAATCATTATCTTATTTCTTTGTAATCTAGCTCCTTGCTAGTTTTTATGTATATAATTTTTTGTTCAAAAAAAATTAAAACCATTCAATGTAGGGCTGAGCAAACGGACCGGATGGACCGGACCGACCGACAAAACCGACCGGACCGGACCGACCACATTCGGTCCGGTCCTCGGTCTAAGCTTTTTGCCAAATTCGGTCATCGGTCCGGTCGGTCCGGTCCGGACCGACCAAAAACCCGAAAAAACTTGCCTAATTGGACCGGACCGACCGAAGACCGACCGGACCGGACCGGACCGAGACCGGACCGACCATATTCGGTCCGGTCTCGGTCTATGGTTTTTCCGGTTCTCGGTCCTCGGTCCGGTCCGGTCTTGGTCGGTCCGGTCCGGTTTTCGCCCGATGCTCAGCCCTAATTCAATGAACATATGTTACCATGTTTAATTGTCTGTTGATATTAATAATTGGGAAAATTCTAAAAGTATGCCAAAAATCGAATTTGGGTCCACAACTGAGTTAAGAATTTTGCAATTTCCCCATTTGATCATTTGCGACCGTGCTACAGCGCGACCCTATTCATAATTGGACATGTGGCATGAAAAAAATATTACCATTTTAATTATTTGGTGACACACTTGTTACATTTTGAATGGAGTCACACATTTGCCATGCTCAACCAGCGGTTGTGCGAAATTTCGACCCATTCAAAATGTGACAAGTGTGTCACTAAATGATTAGAATGGTACCTTTTATCCATTCAAAATGTGACAAGTGTGTCACCAAATAATTAAAATGGTACCTTTTGTCATGCCACGTGTCAAATTATGAATGAGGTCGCGCAGTAGCACGGTCGCATTTGACCAAAATTGGAATTTGCAATATTCTTAACTACATTGTGGACACAAATTCAATTTTTGACGTATTTTTGGAAATTTCCCTTAATAATTTACTAATTTGCTTTCATTTATCATTTTAATATAATTCTATACAAAATTAACATAATTTAGGAAACTATTACGTTCAATAAATACATATAAACATATGTCATTGTGGCAAATATTAGAAAATCTCTTTTTATTTTTCTAAATTTTTTCTCAAAAAAATTCTAAGTAATCATGTGTTCATGAAACCACCCATAAGATGTTCGATGATATGTCTCATTGAAACAATTTTGTGATTTTAGAGTTTGAAGGTGTTCATTAGAATAAAATGTTTTAGTAATTTATAAAAGTTTCAATATTTGATGAATAAAATCAAAATTATGATGAAGAATTTGCAATTGTTCATCAATGAAATTTCAGTAAAGAAGTTGTTTATCAAAATAAATGGAAAAAACAAAATTGTTCATCAAGTAAATACTCATCAAAGAATTTTTAACAAGGACGTTGTTAATGAAAGATTGATAAGGAAATAAATTTGTTTATCAAGTAATTGCTCACTAAGTAATTGGTCATAAAAAAAATATATATTTATTATGTTCCTCAAATAATACAAAAATGTGTGTTATGTTAATTAATACAAAAAGTTCATCATCACTTTTTTTTTTTTTTTTTTTTTACACGGTACAAAACGTAGACCAATATACTTCCATGATATTTAACAAGGAAGTTATTTATCAAAAACGACGAGGAAACAAAATTGTTGATCAAGTAATTGTTCATCAAAAATACAAAAATGTTTGTTATGTTCATCAAATAATACAAAAATATGTGTTGCGTTCATTAATACAAAATGTTGATCAAATTTTTTATGTTCATCAATATTCTGCCAGATTGTTCATCAATAAAAAATGTTCATCAATACAAAATGTTTATCATTATCAAAGTGTTCATCAATACCCCGCTCAAACAGACAAGAAGAAACTCATGTCCATATCTAATGACTCTTTTGACTTTTTAAGAGTAAACTATTTTTTATTTTATCCTCCTTCTTAGCCTTAAACGTATTAATTTTATCATTAAATGTTTTAGGCTAGTGACAATAAGAAGGGGGGATCGACTTATTTTTTTTGTCCCTAATCGATCATCACCCAATCCCCTTACCGTGGGAAATAATCACAGTCGATCGCCCTCACGATTTTTTCCCTACTTGGTCACCTACACGATCGACTATCGTTCCTTTTTTTTTTTTTTTTTTTTTTTTTTTTTTGTGTTTAATTAAATATAAAAGATATTTTTGTGGGGTATGTTTTATATAGTGTATGTCGCCTTGGGGCACCCAATCATCTGTAGGTCGCTAAAAATAGAAAGCTGACGTGACAGAGAAAAAGAGGGGGATTGAATCCCCTTAACGTGTCCGCCATGGAATATGTTGTTAGCAAAATATCTCGCTATATTCCTTTAATTTTTCTGTATCACATAAATGTGTAAAAGACAAACCACATTTACTTCGTTTTTCTTTTGGTGAGTAAAATTTAATATTTGTCAAAGATAAGAACGAATATGGGTTGTCGAATGACAAAAAGGACACCAAATAAGCATGTGCCATTTTTTTATTTATTGTTATTATTTTTTTTGAACTTAACATGTTCCCAGTTATACTACGAACTTACACGCATCGGACAGCCAAAGGGGCTCAACCCGGTTTACACATCTCGATTTCCCGAGATATGTCTATATGTATATCCTATATAAAAATTAAATGAGAAAATAGAATTTAGCATCGTGGAAAACTTCTCGATTAAATATGTCATGTACAATACTGCTCGTGCAATTATCAGAAGGCTTGTACTCCAATAGTGTGAGAATGCTCCCTGTCATTTGGTTGTGATTTCAAGTCATACCTAAGTCATGTGAGATATATTTGTAGCGTACTGTAAGATAGTTGGTATGTCTTTTGAATAACTAGTGGTCATGCAATTTCATTGCTCATTAGCTCGACAGTGTGTCGACACTATTTCAGTTACTTGTAAAACTTGGGAGAATTTGGGAAGGGTGACTACCACCAACTAAAACACTATACAACACAAATACACAATGAAAGCCCATAATAAGGGTAATTCGGTCTTACGATTCTTCATTATCCGCATATGGCTTTTAATTTCCTAGGTAGTCATTTTGTGTGCCTTATAGTTTAATGTTTTTATTCGGTAAACTTGATGATTATATTTATCAGTAACTTATTAAGTTATATTCCTGCTATCTAGTTATGGCCTTAAAGATTGTGTAAGGTCATGTTATAAGAGTAACTCATAACTTTCTTCGTGGAACTGCCATAACATGGGCGTTGTTTTTAACAATAATTATTGCAATATTATAAGGCTAGGAGGATAGTATTAATTAAAGAGCAGGAGGGGTATTTTTTTGTGATTACCTTCGATTCTGATTCGCGATAGATTTGAGAGTGACGTAAAGTTGCTCTATAAAATAAAATCTTCATTTTAAGACTACCTATCCATCTGTTTTATATAATAATCATGCAAACAGTCTACGTAATTGGTGACCAAAGTTTAAATGATTGGAGTGAATAGGGTCCATTCACCAGCTGCTTGCAAGTTGCTGACCCAACCAGTAGTCCAGTACTTACTATATTAAATTGAGTGGGTGCTGTAGCATCTGATTTTGGTCTCTATCAACCGACGTATAAGTTAACTAATTTTACACCTCGTTCACGCACAACTACAGATATTATATCAGATAATAATATTTAAAAGTTGTTTGATAAAACTGAATTATTTAATGTTGAATGAATCAAAAATGCTGAATAATTCAAAAATGCTAAGTAAACAAAATTTTTGTAAAAAAACCTGTTTAATAAATATTTTGATTACCCTCTTTGAATAAATGACAATTACGGTCTTAACTTTGAGTGTGGTTTAGTAATAAATAAAATACTTTGTTGATAAATAATTATTATCTATTGAAATTATAATGTGAAAAACATATTTAAATAAAACTAAATTATTTAACTTAAAAATAATATTGTCACAAAATTATACTAATATCAATATTTTATATAGTAATAATCACAGAACTTGAACTTCATATGGTTAAATAATACGTAGTAGTATATAAATAATTACTTAATTAGCCCAATTCTATGTTATTTAATTATATTAATGTATGGTGTGATTTGATTGTACGTGCCTTTGTTTTATAACCCCCAATATAAATTTTATACTCCGTATAAAGTAGCAGGTGATGTGAAAGTGTAGGCTTGTAAGGTACTTGGGTAACTACATAGCTCACTGAATCATTTTGTATACTCTCCCATGCAAAATCGCTCAGTACAAAAGTTATCATACAAAGCCCATATTTTAATCCACCAAACACACTGACCGAATAATTTTAGACAATAATTTTAGACAATCAGTGCTTAATTAGTCCATTCAATAGCAAGCACACACCCTTACTAACTTTGTTCTATAGTTAAATATTGTAATAATTTATGAATTCATGATTTTCTAATGTTTAGATATTTTACAAAATTATACTAAATGAATACTTGTATAGTTATGATACCCATGCGTACGAGCTATTACATATATATATATAATTTTTTTTTTATTATGTCTTAATATCGATTAATATTTTGTAAAGACTTTTATTGCACGAAGAAGTTGAATTTATTAATTGTTATGGTATTTAAGTCGATCTTGTTTAAATATAACTATTGATATCATGTTTTAGACATTATGTGTGTTAGTAGCATATAATGACCTTTGAAAAAATATGTGCTCTTGTTATATGTACAATCTTGTCTATTTGTTTTCCATTTCACAGTAACCCTGAGGTCGTGCCTTCATATTGATATTTATATTCCTATTAGTAATAATTTAAGCCACATCTAATTTTTAAACCCGTGCGCAGATAGAGATGGCAATGGGCGAGAAAAAACCCGCAATCCACGGGTACCCGCCATAAATGGGTGGGTAAACGCGTTAATTTTTAACCACGGGTGGGTAGTGGGTGAAAATTTGTACCCAGCAGTGGGTGGCGGGTGGGTGATGGGTGAGGCATACCCATCGCGGGTAAACCCATGACACCTATTTAAAATACCCATGGGTATACCCGTCAAAATACCCATTGGTGTACCCATTAACCCACGTTAACATTAATTATACTAATTAAAATATTTATGATGTTGCAGGTATACATTTAATAGTTATCACAAAGTCTCAAGAAAACACATTGACCTAAAAGTTTGTTTGAGTTTGAAGACTAAAAAAAGAATACGAAAGATCAAATAATCAAAGTTGTATACATGTTAACATGTATAATCTCATACGCAGTTTCGTAGTTAGTTTTCATATCATGGTTTTGTAATTTTGTTGCATAACACTAACCCATGGGCAACAAATACCCGCGGGCAAGGGCATGGGTAGAAAATTATACCCATTGGTGGGTGACGGGTGGGTGATGGGTCAAAAAAACCTAGGTGGGCGGGTGGCGGGTTAGAGGTACCCCCGTGCCCATTGCTCACGGGTGTCATCCCTATGCGCAGATTAAACTTATAAAAAGAAATAACATGAGTCGTTATTAAATATGGATAGTTAAACAAAAATAATATTTTTATGGGTATCCATGTTTAATCTCATAAAAATGAGTACCATGAGTTGTTCGTGCATTCATAATCTCGTGTATTTATTTTCATATCACAATAACTTGTACTTTCTTTTTTATATTTATAATTTCGTTCAAGTATATATATGCAGTTAATAAAATTTATAAATAACAATATCATATATGTTGTATTTATTTATAAAATATATAGCATATTTACTAAATTTATAAAGTTATTAAAAATATAAAACTGATAAGTATATCTATATAAATACAATTTATGATAAATTTATCAACTAAAGTTTTATCAATTACCCTTTTTATTTTAACTTATTTTTTAAAAAGAATTAACACGTGTATTTTATACATATTTATTTTGTTTGATGTAATTTAGAATAGTTTGATCAAATTAAAGTTAGCTTTTACTTCTATTGGCTAATAATGTTTAATTTTATAATGTATGTAGAATGATGTACTTTTTGAGAATCTTTTATAAGAGATGAGAGTCACTAAATTATATAAGAGACTAGAGAGAGTCACTAAATTTTATACGTAGTAATAGTATGGGCTTGCAATCTAGATTCAATCCAAACAAATCCACTCAAGGGCTCAAGGCAGATTTGGACCTAGGTGAATTAATGAAACTTAATAACCAATTCAATATTAATGGCCCAACTAACAACTTGAGTTGGTATCGAGACAAAGCGCCAAGATTTGCATTATAACATGTCTTGTCAACCATGAACCATCCCAACTGGCCATACGCCCTTAAATACGAGCAACATTGGACTATATGCACCTAAGGATCATTAATATAACAAATAATTTATAGGAATGCAAATACATTGAACGGTTGTAACAAAAAGCTCTAAAACTGTTAGTAGTATGATGTCAAACTTAATCATAAAACATCAAATTCAAGATTATTGCAATAATACGTTAGAAATCAATTAAAAATTAAAAGTTTAAGATAGAAAATAGGTGAAAAGAGAAACTAAGGTGCTGTTTGTTTTTTAAAAGGTTTTATGTCTGAATCTGAATACCACTTCTGAATCTGAATGAGTGGTCTAAAAGTCTGAATCTGAATTATTTTAGACTGTCTGTTTTTATGTCTGAATCTGAATATCTGAATAAACAAAAAAACAATTGTTTCGCTATAAAACAAACCAAACGACCCTCCATTCGTGATTATTAATAAAAAAAAATCAAGACCAAGATGAGGAGATAAGGATTGAAAAGAAGTATCACTGAAGTTTAGGCTTTTCAGATTTAATCAGACGTTATTCAATGTCTGAACGAATCAGACCCTATTTAGATGTATTCAGACTTCAGATCTGAAAAAAAAAACAAACAGTCTGAATCTGATTACGTCTGACCGAATCAGACTTCAGACGCCATTCAGATCTGAAAGAAAAAAACAAACACTGCCTAAAAGGTTAAAAAATAATAATAATAAAAGGTACTTGGGATGAAGATTTTAAGCAATTACCGTCACTATACAATATCGATGTTATGCCAGAGTAAGCATCTCCTAAAACTCTAAATGGATTAATGGATTATAATTTATAACGTATTGGTCAATCTAGCATTTTACACTAAATGAATAAATAATTTCTTGGCCCAAATCCAGCCATGCTCTCTTGTACTACAAAACTAGGCTTCCCTCCATGATTATATATATGTTTTGCTTTGGATATTATTTTCTGAAAGAAAACGACAACTTTCCTCACTTAGTCACTTGTATCATTTATCTCACAGATGTCATAAACAAAACTTGTACAACCTCTTAATCAATAGACACACTCACATACTAATAGACGATAGCTATTGTGAGAAAACAGTTGCAAAGAGCTAGTATCTTATTGGACAATAAAGAATATATCTTATGGTGGCTGGTTAACATTAGTCAGCTAGATTCATTATTGGAAGTCTTGTTACATACTGTACTAATTTGTCTTTAAACATCCACATAAAATTGTAAGCTACCTAGAAGCCTTGAGGAGTTGGTTTTCAGTGTCGCATCACGGAGGAGAGGAAGCTCACTTAGATTTCTTAGAAAAATGTTCTCTTTACGGAGGTCTCGGCATTGGTACCTTTAATGCTAACAATACTGCATTGTTATCTAAATCGAACCAGTATTTTCAAGTTGAACAACCCAAGATCTTTGGTGTGAGATTGTCAAATTGATCCATGGACACAATTGTGGCCTTTGTCTCAATCATCGTAAACATCAAACATTGGGCCTTAAGAGACGAATAAGGTATTCTCTCAAAACATCTATAAATCTAATGCCAATGTTTAAAACCAATATTGTTGATGGTAAAGACACTTATTTTTGTAATGAAAATTGGTTGGGAGACAAGACTCTAGCATCCAAAGCTAGAATTTTTATCAAGTGACTTCAAAATTGAGATTGATTACGTTTGTATACAATATAAATATAAATGGGTTAGAAGCTAAATTTATACCTACATTATGTTAAAATTTCATTAACATTTTTCTAGTAAATTATTACTCGAATGTGTAGCTCCGCCCCGGCTAGCATCCAAGATTGATTTGGTGACAATTTTTTTTTTTTTTTTTTTTTTTTTTTTGAAAGGCGATTTGGTGACAAATTGGGCATATTCTATTAGGGCTTGGTGCAGTCTTATAAGGCTAGGCCTTGAAGCTTAGAATTTGATTATGAGCTGAACCATCTTGTAAGAAACATGGTTCTTTTACGGATAACATTGTTGTATTAGTAGTGTTAATGGTACCACTGTGTAATACCACCGAGAACTACAATCTCAACTTTGTTAAATTCACGGTAAGACGGAACAAGATGCTAGCTCCTGAAAAAGGTTAGTATAACGCGCGTTGTGGTGAATGACTAAAGAACGTCTTGATACACTGCCTAGTCTAGACATCCAGGGCATAGATCTAGGCTCCGGCCAATCATTGCCTGTTTGCAATGATATGATGACCATGAAAACGTCATTTTCATTTCAAAGTTGATCGGTCGTTAAGCAAGTCCATAGTAAAACTGTTTGAATACACCGGTAAACATTACACACTCGACTCAACTAAACGTGGACTGTAGAAAACTTTTACGTTTTGTCATCCAAACGTCTCTTAGGTTTTATCGCTACATAAACAGCATTACGTACATTTGTGAAGACGCCATTTTTTTTTTTTTTTTTTTTTTTTTTTTTTTTTTTTTTTTTAATTTATTTCTGTGGATTTTAAGTCTGAACGGAAAGGTCAATCTCACTATATCTGATTGATTCGTAATAAAAGATGTATCAATGTAACGTAAATGTTCTGATAGAGCCTCTAGCAACTTGTTAATGTGTATTTTTTTAATGAAACTGTGACATAAATTAAAAGTAAATCTAACTTTACTTGCTAGCAAATGGTTGTAGTCTCATTCACATCACCACATGTATAATCCGTGAACATATAGACGGGATTTAATTACTAAATGAACCAGGACGCAATCATGTCGCCATTCGAGTTATTTGTTTATTGAAGTAAACAACCAAGGTTGTCGTGTATCTAGTTGACATTTTGAAACAAAACTTGAAATGTCTTTATCTATACTACATATAAAGGAAAAATGGTCAATCTTGAAAAAATTGTCAATCTTGAAAAATCTTATTAAAAGAAATTATGCTTATTAAAACACCCAATTATTTAAAAGTACAATAATTTATTTACATTGTACAACCAATTAAAAACATATCTACCAAATTAAATACAACCAATTAATACAAATCACAAACCGGGTTGACCCGGGACGCTTCAAACCAGACGGGTTGAACCGGTTTAATTTGACCCGTTTTCGACCCAACCTAGCAAGTTGACCCGGTTTAGATCAACCAATTTTTCGACCGGAACGGTTCACCCGGTTGAACCACCCGGGTCAAACCGGGTTTCAAGACATTATGTTTAATTCCTAAATATTCAAACTTTTATTATTTTTCATTTATAACCTATAAACTTTTTTTGATGAATAAACTATTTGTCGCTATAAAAAATGTATGACCAAATCTTGAAAGTTAAAGGTGAGAGAAATGCATAGTATAATTAATACTCTTATTAAAATACCCCATAAATTTAAAGTACAATAATTTATTTACATTGTAAAACCAATTAAAAGTATATATATCAAATTAAAAACAACAAATTTAAACACTCCTTACTAAAAAGTACAATAAAATTTTCACAATGTACAATTTAAATAAGCTACAACATAATCTAAATATAAAATAATTAACACACGAACTAATGTTATTTTACACATTATACAAATTAATAAAACACACAAAGCTTCATATAAGCTAACAAGTTGATAGTACATATAGTTTTGAAAACTGTACCGGACGAACGGGTTCATCCGGGAACCGGTGTCGCCACCGGTTCGTCTAACTAATAAAAGCCATACGAAAACCTATATTTCAAAATGAAACTATTAATACACATCGAAAACCGGGTTGACCTGGGAAGCTTCAAACCCGGCGGGTTGACCCGGTTTAATTTGACCCGTTTTCGACCCAACCCGTCGGGTTCACTCGATTTAAATCGACCCATTTTTCGTCCAGAACGGGTCGAACCGGGTTTCAAAACATTATGTTTAATCTCTAAATCTTCAAACTTTTATTATTTTTCGTTTATAACCCATAAACTATTTTTTATCACTAAACGATTTGTCGCTATAAAATCTCATTGCTATGCACGGGTACTCGTCTAGTATGTCAAGTGGAGTAATACTTTTGGTCAAACATTTTAGGTTATTATTTTGTATTCATGTTCTTTGATTTTAGGAACGGAAATATACATACGAATGTATTTATTTCATAGTTTTTTTTTTTTTTTTTTTTTTTTTTTTTTTTTTTTTTTTTAATAGCTATTAGTGGTTTAGTAATAGTGACATCCAATTGAGCAGTATGCTGACCCTAAACTCTGCATGAACTTCTTCCTATTCTGCTTGAAGGGGTAAAAGTCTCGAGTAGGACTCGAACTTGAGACCTCCCCTCCCCAAACCCCTAAAAGAATCTGTTTAAAATTAGTAGAAGAAAAAATCAAATAGGTTCATCTTTTATATAGTTAAACATGAAGAGTTGATATGCGCATCACAAAATAATATCCATACCACAAAATTACATTTGTAATTTATATGGTACAACACCACATATGCATGCTTGTGATGTGCAGATCACTTATTGTGGTATGTATATCACCTCTCTTAAACAAGCTACGAAGCTTGTGGCAGAGTAAGAAAATTAAATAACAGCGTACCCTATTTTCTGGTGGGCTGATGGCCCTTATCGAACTAACTAACATATAATTAATGAGACATACAGACATGAGTTGAACCCATAAACTCCGCCTTATGTTGCATGTCTCGCGCCATTAGGCTACAATCGCGAAGACACTATTAGCAGAGTATGATCATGGTTTTACATTTCTTTGGCAAAGGGATCATATACTTATATATCGAATGGGAGGTGATTTGCACACCTCAAAATGTGATTGGGATGTTCAAATGTACAAACAGTTGAAGCACAATATTAATACTATACAAGTACTTAATGCACAAATAAAGTGTCCTAGTTATTTTTGAAAGTGTGCAAATCAATTCTCATATCGAATACGCTAACAAGGTATGTATCAGAATACTACTTCCGTATGAGATTTTAACGCACATTTTTAACAAATATTTACAACTTTGGTATTTTATTATTGAGCCATTATCATTTTAACGCACATTTTTAACACATATTTACAACTTTTATTATCGAGTCATTATCGTTGTGATTTGAGATTTAGATTTGTATTGACTAATAGACGATCCTGTCTGTCTAGGTGGCACATTTCATACGAGGTCATATAAAAGCCTCATGCAAACAGCCCTTGGTGGCTCCGAAAAGCCGTTTTTGGTCGCCATGTCATGTATTCCAGTTGTCCCACGTGGCATCAATATCTTGCATTTTTCTCGCCGCAAGTAGACTACTGTTTAGTATTTAAAAATTATATTTTTTTCTTTGTACAAATCGAGTAATGATTATTTTTCCCTAAAAAGGACATTCATAAGGATGTATATCTAAATTCTATAATGTTTCGCATTTGCTAGCTTTAGGCTAAGCACATCAGCGATTATGAGCTACTTTTATTTTGGCTGTTATATCAGCTTTTTCTCTTTAATGACTTATAGACGACTTTTTATCATAACAATGACGACCTTCACAAATATTAATTGGAAAATTAAATGAGAGTTTTGTTTTTATATGTGTGTTTCTTTTGGTTACAGAAACGACCAAAACCGAAAAAAGAAAAAGGACATTCGTTTGACGACCGACATGCCACAACAATCACACCCCAATCTTGTGTCGGTCGACCTATTAGAAAATCACTTACTGCGGTTAGCCTTAAGCCATGTTTTGGTACGGCTGCAATAATAGTAGCAATAAGCCAATAAGCCACGTCTAACAAACGTGGGGGCAGGTGATCATATCGAAGCTAACAAAAACCTGAATCAAATAAAACGTCAATCGCCATTTTTTTTTTGAACAGCTGATGGAATTAAAAAAAAGAACTAGCAAGAAGCTAGGAAATTACAAAGTGTTATCTAACAACGGATTTTGAATTCATTGGTTCCAAGAAACATGAATCTTTCTATTCCTACTATAAAACCAAATAAAGGAATAACTAGTAATGTGGTTAAAAAGATCTTTCTGATGCCAGTCCATTTTGCCAAAGACGAGTTGGTTGCGAAACTTCCAAATAACCCAAACAACGACCCCGATTATAGATTCTAACACCAATTTCCTTGAAGCTCTAATATTCAAATTATCAAGCCACGAAAACGGCGTTTAGCTTTCTTAATTGGTATATTATGTAAAACAATTGCTGATTGATAGTTGATATATCATATGACCAACAAGGATGTGTTAAAGTCATAAGTTATGAAAAACATCTTAATATAATGATCTTTGCATGGGTTCCATGTTACGGGTAATCTTGCTAATCTCATTTCCTACCTTATATAGATATTTAAAGTTTTAAAACAAACCGAAATTTTTAAAAATTTTCTTATCACAAAATAAATTGTGATCAACTTGTCAATATTGTTCATTTTTTATATGATGTTTTCTATGGGTCTATTAGCTACTATTTAAAAGATATATATATATATATATATATATATATATATATATATATATATATATATATATATATATATATATATATTATAAAGAAAAATAAACGACAACTAACTATCTAACGATATACACACTACAAATTATCTCACGTGTTATAAGCAGGACTTGAACCAATAATCATTTGTTTTAAGAGCTTCTCACACAACAAAATGTACCATTGAGACACAGATCTTTTGATAATGACTTTGCTTTTTCATGGCCACTTGTTTCAATTAGTCATTGCTTTTTTTTTTTTTTTTTCTTTTTTTTTTTTTTCCTTTTTTGAACGGCATTTGTCATTGCTTTTTATATGTTACTCCGTAAATATTTGAGGAATAGTCGAGATCAAAGAAAAGTAGAATAGGAGATGTCAAACCTTCACTTCATATTTCTCCCGTGAAGTTAGACTACTTTGTACACGATGCACACGATGCCGTATGGATAGTTATTCTAAATTTGGTTATCAGAGTTCGTAAATCATGTGAAGATTCAGGTACTATTCACGTGCATTCTCAAGAAAAGTTCGTAACGCAAAGGAAAAAAATGTTACTGAAGTACGTTAACGACCATCAACTTTGAGTGATAATTGACGTTCCTACTTAGAGCATCCACATCAATAACTCACATTATAATTTAACTCAGCGCCACATCAGCTTTAACACTTTAACTTTAACTCACAAAAAACACACGCAACAATAACTCAACTTAACTCAGTTTTAACTCAATTATTTTCAAATTCAACCCTCAACTAAAACTAATATTTCATTTAAATAACTACTAAAACACAACTTATATTAATACTTAAAATTTAAACATACATTAAATAAATTACAATAAACTACAGCAAATACTGAAACATAAACCTACGATAATTAAACATAAAACTACGATTCAATAAAATGAGTCATCAGAAACATAGCCCTCGTGACTCGAATAGGAGGCACTTGAATCGTCCTCACTCGATGGCACAGGTGGAAGTCCCTGAGCCCATCGCCATTCTGCTCGTCTGTTCTTCCGATCCTGTTTCCCTTTGAGGTACGCCTCACGCTCCCTTTCCTGACGGGCTTGCTCAGCTTCAAACTCCAAAACGACTTGCAAATCCAACTCATACTGTTCTTCCTCAGTCAACTGACGAATGATGGGTTGATTTTCAGGTGGAAAGTTTGGTGGTTGATTGTTTGGTTGTGGTATGTTTTCTGGTGGAAACATTACTGCTGGTGGAGTTGGAGGTGGTGGGTTGTCATATTGGAACACCGGAAAAAGATCTTCTGGCGGTGTGTTTTGTGGGGAATTGTCTTCAGGTGGTGTGTTGTACACCGATGCGTTTTCAGGTGATGTGTTGTGAGACATTCTGTTGGAAAAACAAAAGAGAATTATTTGATGATTGTGGCTGTGAATTGTGTGTGTATTCAAATTTTGAATACATATTTATAGAATGATTTTTGAAAGTATCCCGCTCTCAAGTTTGAATTCAAATTTAAAATTACCCCGCCTTCTGTTTTGAATTCAAAATTTGAAATGTATCCCGCTCAGATGAAATTTGAATTTTGAATTTGCACACGTTTTATTGTTTTGTTTGAACTTTTGAAATTTGAAAATTTAAAATTATCCCGCTCATGTTTTGAATCTTAAACGTTTATACACTCCTATATAAAGCATACATTATCATACAATTTTGCACACACTTCACTTTCTAAAGAAATTTACTATGGCAAACCGTTGGTCTATTGAAGAAGAATGCTGGCTTGCCGAGATGTGGCAAAACGTTCACGAATTCCATGCCAGCGAAGGACCTTTTTAGCAAGTCGTAACAGAAAAGTTCAATGAACAATCAGACGGTCCTTTTCGTAGCAAAAACCAGATAACGGGTAAGTGGGCAAGAATGAACTCTGATTGCCAAAATTTTCATGAAATTTACTTGAATTTGCAGCCTACACGTGAGCCAGATGTTCGTCTTGAAGATGCAATGAACGTTTACAAACAACGCAATGGTGGGAAAGATTTCAAATATTTTCAAGTGTGGTTGATTTTGAAAGGCAACGTCAACTTAAACAGATATATGAATTAATGGCCTTTGTATTCATGTATCGTGTGTTGGTTTATGTTAAGTATTTCCGTATAGGAGGTTAACGGCTAGTTTATGGTGTTGTATGATGTAGTACGATGTTATGTCAGTTTAAGTTTAAGTTTGAATAAAAGGCTTAACGGCTAGTTTCTCCAATAAAATTATCTAACGGCTACTTTAAATATTAAGGGGGTCTTTTGTAATTTCCAATATCTTTAGTTCAAAATATATAAAAGTTCATAGGGGTTAAAAGTGTCAATTTTTTTATTTATTTTTTTCTTTTTACCAAAATAAGCCTTAACGTGACGTTAAGGGCTTAACGTCTCACGTTAACGCCTCCTTAACACTACAATATGCAACAGTTAACGCACCTTAACGTGCGTTAAACACCCCTTAACGCATGCCTCCACGTTACCACTGCATATGCCCTTAGAAGGCAAATACCCGCGCATGGAGTCGAAAATTCAAACCAATAAATAGTTATAGTTATAATAAATAGTTATAGTTATGAAATTGTGATTAAATATTTCATGACAAGCGTAAACACGGTAAAGAATAATATTTTAAAGTAAAAAAGAGTTAGGGGTGGATTAATAATTTTACTCTTTCCATGTTTTAAGTTTTAAGATTTTGAGTTAATTTATTTTCTTTTTATAGCTATGTTTGGCGCAAAGTTTTTTTGGAGCTTTTTGGGCGATAAGCGGTGAGCAATGAGCTTTTTGATTTTTAGTGTTCATTTGGCAAAAGAGCAGTGAGCTTTGCTATTTTTTAGGAAAGCTTATTTTTCCAATGCTTCTTTAAGAAGCTGTAAGCAGTGAGCAGGAGCTGTGGCTACAACTCACAGCTCAGTGCTACTGCTCACAGCTACTTTTGCCAAACATAGCCTATATATAACTTAGATATGCACGAAACATTAAAAATTTTGACACACGTATTATTTTTCTTTTTCTTTTTCTCATCTCTATCTTTGACGAACTTTTTTTTACCATATATAGTAGATATATGCACGAAACATTAAAAATTTTGACACACGTATTAATATTTTTTTCTTCTTTTTCTCATACCTATCTTTAACGAACTTTTTAGCACTGTAAAAGACCACATCTATGACGAAAATGTGAAATAAATAGTTGTCTCATGTATATTATAAAGTATTTTGAAGTGATTTGTCGACCTCAGCAAAATTTCGAGAAATGCTTTGATTCCGCTGTTATTTTCCCAGTTGTTGTTGCAAAACAAATACACAACAACATCTACAACATTCGGCCCTATTAGCGAGGACATGTCCTCGCTAATAGTGTTTGGCGAGGATAAGTCATCGTAAAAAGGTCCTCACCAAAAGACTGTCGTTAAAAGTATTGCAAGGATTAGACTTTAATATTTCGCCAAAAGACCGTAGCTAAATAAAAAAAATAAGATATCGTCGTATTGGACTTGTGTAACTCAAAAGATGTTGTCGTGTATTAGTGTTATCAATATAATTTAATGAAATGCGATGATTCCTCTTGATTGAATAAGAAGAAACTTGGTTCATACAACTCGAAAACTTGAATATACTCGTATAGTCGTATTGACTTGCAGAACTCAAAAGATGGTGTCGCGTATATGGGCTATCATTACAATTTAATGAAATGTGAAATTCTTATCTATTGAATAGGAAGACACATGGTTAGTACCACTCGCTCTTGGTTAATACCACTTGCTCGATCATCACTTAAATATTCTCTGAAGTGATATATAAGGCTAGTTGCTTAGGAACAAAGATACTTTCATGTTTGACTTATGTGACTCAAAAGATGTTGTCGCGTATATCCGCTATCGATATAATTTAATGAAGTGCGTTGATTCCTATCGATTGAATAAGTAGACACTTGGTCCATCAAGCTGAACGCTTGAATATACTTGTAAGTGACAATACTTATTCAGGAACAACGTTACATTCGTATTTTACTTGTGTAACTCAAAAGATGTTAATGCATATGTGTGCTATCAATACAATTTAATGAAATGTGATCACTCTTATCTATCGAATAGGAAGACGCTTGGTTAGTACCACTCGCTCAATCATTATTTGAATACTCTCAGAAGTGTATATAAAACTAATTGCTTAGGAACAATGATACTTTCGTATTTGAGTTATGTAACATAAAAGATGTTGTCGCTTATATGCGCTATCTTAATTTAATGAAATTCGATGATTCCTATCGATTGAATATGAAGAGACTTTGTCATACAACTCGAACACTTGAACATACTCGTAAGTGACAAAACTTGCTTAGAGACAACGATACACTCATGTTTGACGATGTTGTCTCGTATATGTGGTATTCTTACAATTTAATGAAATGTAATAATTCCTATCTATTGAATACGAAGACACTTGGTTAGCACCACTCGCTCAATCATCACTTCAATGTAAGACTAATTCCTTAGGAATAACAATACTTCCATTCTTGACTTATGTAACTCAAATGATGTTGTCACATAAATGCGCTATGAATATAATTTAATGAACTGCTATAATTCCTTTCGATATAATAAGAAGACATTTGGTTCACACAACTCGATCACTTAAATATACTCGTAAGTGACAAGACTTGTTTAAAGCCATACGTTCGTATTTGACTTGCGTGACTCAAAAGATGTTGTCGTGTATATGCACTCTCAATAGAATTTAATAAATTGTGATGATAGGTTTTGGCACTCGCATCCATTTTTGGAAGGATATTTGGATAGGTGACTCTCCTCTTAATATCAGGTATAACAGACTCTATCATTTGGAACAAAATAAGGATTGCCTCATTATTGATCATATTGTGAATAGGCAATGGAGCTGGAACTGGTCGAGAACCATGGGGCTCGTAATTTGGCTTATTTGCGTGATATGCTTATAGAGATCAGTCTTGTGGATATTAATGCTGTTGAAGATTCTTGTGTGTGGACGTTATTTTCAGATGGTAAGTTTACAGTGGGTGACTTACGGCGTATTATTGACTCCAAGATCCTTCCCTCGTTGGCTCCTTCAACTGTATGGGACAAAACTCTTCCTAGAAAAGTTAATATTTTCTTATGGAGAGTGACCTTGGACCGGCTTCCTCATAGGTTGAACCTTTCATCTCGTGGTATGGACATTTCAACGATTTCTTGTCCTTCGTGTAATGGCAACATGGAATCTTCTAATCATGTTTTCTTTGGATGCGACATCGCTATGGAGGTTTGGAGACTTGTTCGTAATTGGTGTGATATCCCTTTTCCTCCCTTCACCTCTTTTGATAATTGGAAAATTTGGTCCGGCTCTTGGAAAGCTTCTAAGGAGAAGAAACATCGGTTCTCTGTTATTTTTGCTTCGTCTCTTTGGTGGTTATAGAGGTTTCGTAATAGTGTTACTTTTTATTCTCATCCGATGAGGAAAAGTGACATTTTTGACAACGTTCGTTCATCTTCTTTCTCATGGTTAGTTCACAGGGGTCGTGTGGCTTATAATTGGTCAGACTGGCTTAAGTCCCCTATCGTGTTTCCGAGTGTTGATTGTCGATAATGTTGCGGAGCGTTTCGGGTTATGCTAGGTGTTGAGGCAACATGATCAAGATCTCTTTATGTTTTAATGATGACAAATAAACCATCGAAACACATAAAATAACAAACGTTAGCTCAAAATAGCCGGAGCCAATGTCTGCTCCTGGCGCGCTGCCCGCGCGTCAACGCGCGGGTGACGCGCCAGGAGTCTGTATGGTTCCGGGCGAATTTTGAAAGTCGGCTTTCCCCTTACCCGACAAATGTGGATCTTTCAATACAGGTATGAATATGTTATGTGCTTAATTGAGAACACTCGAAACGAGTTTTGAGACTTGAGAGATCCAACTTTTAAAGCACCCATTTACGGGAAAATGCCAACTCATGTTTTCTATCTATCGCCCCTAGCCAAGGCTTTTCTAAACTTAGGGAGCTTATATATCTCATGTAACATCGTGTTGAAGCATCCATATGCTCATATCCCGTGCTTACGTCTTCTCTAATTACGTAACGGGTTTACTCCCTTATTGGTCAAACTAAGTCAAAGGTCACTTTGCCTAAACGCATCCTTTCCCACTTGGGTTATGTTTTACATCAAGGCAAAGCACTTAACTTGTTTGAACCAATGTATTAGTTGAGAACGTCGACTCGTGGAAAATCACGAGATATGAAACTATGGATTCTCGACGTTGTGTTACTTGAACTTATAAGTAACCTATGATTTTCTCAACTTATAATCTTAATTGTCTAAACCTTTTCTTCTTAATGACAATTAGATTATGTACTAATCCTCTCTTAATCCCATTTATGCATAAGACAAAACCAATCATATCCAAATCAAATATTCTCTTACACAATCTCTTACACACTTACATATTCACTTACACACTACATCCTAACCATCCATTCCCTTACAACACATCCCAACCCTTTATTTTCAACACATGGGGAATTGTTTGAAACCCTAATGAGGCTCCTCCCATCCTATCCATTGAATTCAAATCAAATACATCTCAACCATCCATCCAATCCCTCTTCCTTATACCACCACATGTGATTGATCTTAGCCATTGAATTCAAACTAAAACAATCTCAACCATTGATCCAACCTTTCCCCCCAAGCAAAGGAGGCTCCCTTTGATCTCATCCATCCATTTCAAATGAAACCATCTCAACCCTCCATTTCTCCTTTCCCCCCAAGCAAAGCATATTCCTTGGAATATCCTTTCTTAACCCTAACCTAGGTAAGTGTAATCCTAGCCATCCATTTCAAATGAGATCATCTCATCCATCCATATTCCCCACATGCAAAATTGTTTGAAAACCAAGGGAGGCTCCCTTTGATCCTATCCATCCAATTCAAACCATTTCATCTCAACCCTCCATCTCATTCTCCCCCCCCCCCCCAAGTATTGGAATATTCCTTGGCATATTCTTTCTCTCTTTTCTATGCCATTTGAGGAGATACACTTCTACCCCTTCCAAATTACCCTATCTAAACTTTAAACACTTCACAAATGATTTTCCAAATTGGCTATTTGAGTTTGTAAACCTTAGAATGGTTAATGTTAAGGTTTAGTGTGAAGTACAATTGGGGGTTTAGCAAGGTAAGGCATTTATAATGCCAAACACCCAAAGCCTCGGGAATATTTTCCTGGGTGTCTGGCGCGCCTCCCACGCGTCAACGCGTGGGTGACGCACCGACCTCGGTAAAATATTCCCAAGTTTGGGTTTTGCATATAAATACCATGTCTTGCCTCTTGTATTCCTCACCCCTTGCCATTATTCTTTCTCTCTAGATTCTTTCTCTCTAAACACTCTCAAATCTCTCAATCTCTCTATCTCTAATCTTGTGTTCTTGATTGATGAGGCGAAAAATGAACCACTTTTAGGGGGTCATTTAAGCCCGGAATTGAATTTATTTGATCAAATATTGCCCTAAATCGTTCCTTTTGTGATTTTAGGTACTTTGGGAGTGAATTCTGGAAAAGGAAGCATTTTGGACATTTTTGGAGCATAAAAGTGAAGAAAACGACAAAGACTTAATTTTCCATGCTGAGAACAGTACCTGACGGCGTCAAGAAGAAAATCTTGACGGCGTCAGGAGTAAAATCCGTGATGACCCAGTGAAAACCTGAAGGCGTCAAGAGTATTTTTGGTGACGGCCTGCATAAGGAGTATACATGACGGCGTCAAACCCAGATCTAGGCAGTCTGATAAATTATTTGGCGGCGAGATGACGGCGTCAAACATTTGTTCTTGACGCCGTCACCTCAGAAAAACTATATATACTTTTTTATTTTTCATTCATTAGAGAGGAACTTGTGTGGAGAATACTAGGGCCGAACTTGTGAAACCCTATGTCGTATTTTACAGTATTTTCAAGGGTTTTTACCCCTTGAAACCTTTCATGTTCAATTAAGATAAGTCCTCTTTCAATTCAATCAATATGTCTATGTGTTGTTTGAATATATCTTATGCTTGTCTTGATTTCAACATGCTAGGCTAGATCTTTCATGTGTTTGCTTAGATGTAATGAAACCTAGATGTTAATTATATGTTGATTACTTGTTTATAGTTGTAATGGGTTAATGATTTTAATGTTAGGCTTAAGAAAACTGGCAGATCTCCATTGTGTAACATGCTTGAACGTCTTAGGAAACATGAACCGATGTGTACTAGGTTTTATTAGTTGTATTTAATGCATGAGCAAATTCTAATGATCCCATGTTAGGAGCTTCTTAGCCGGCTCGACATAGGAGTGAAGTAGGCGCTTATAGGATTGGGGAAGTAAGTACGTCACCCCATGAATGGTATTAAGGAATACAATCCGTCATCCACGCAACTGTAACAAGTAATTAACATGTAAAAGATATCTAGGGAGTAGTGAAATATAAGTAAACACAATTCTCCCATATATTGCTCACACCACTAGTATAATTTAGTTTATTTTCATTTTTAGTATTTTATTTTGATTGCATCTTAGTAATTGGGTTAGTTGACTAGCAACTAATTCCGCCCAACTCCTTCAAAACCGAGATTTTTATTTGCTTTTATAAAAACTAAAAAATACAAAAAGAATCATCTCTCATCTCTAGACCTAGTCTTTAGGTTTTCTAATCCTAGCGACACTATTCCTAGTTGAACGATCAATCCCACGGTACTTGTCATTATACTATACTACATCGATCAGGTACACTGCCTGGTGGGGGTTGTAAGCTTCTCGAGATCCCTCGAGAGGTAAAGCCTGGTGCAATCCCTACGCATCAAGTTTTTGGCGCCGCAGCCCGGGGAATAGTTATTGCTTAGGTTGGAATTTATTTTGATTAGGTCTACTCATTAGATTCCTTTTTAGTGAGATTTTTATTTTCTTTTTATTAGCTTTCTTGTAGTCTATCTTTTTCTTTGTGCCCTTTGTTTGTAAAACCATTTTCATCTGTCACTATGGCGGATGAAATTCCATTTAGATTATTAACAAATGAGGAACAATTAGTTTACTCGGATAGAATTGCTTCCTGTTGCTCCAATGAATTTTTAAGTAATCTTAGATATATACAAGAGAAGATGGGTGTAAAGTTTGATAGGTTTGATGAGTTATGCGCATGTGTGGCCTATATTAAACAATCATTGTTAGGATCAATTCCTTTTAGTAAGACCCTTTGGAAAAATTTTGAGGAAAGCCTCCTAACCGTAAACCATGAGTTCAATGAATTGATGGGTTTGTATACATCACAACTTGAAGAAACAATTATGGAAGATTTAGCCGAGCATGATCATATTGAGCAAAAAGACCTAGGTTTTATGATCAATGACTCGGAATCTCAAGAAACACATGATGAGGATATAGATGATATTGAGATAAAGAAGGATGAGGTAAATAACACAAACCTACAAAGTACCCCACAACTCCCATCACCACTTGAGGAATACACACCGCCCGTGACTTACCCGGAAGAAGTAGAAGAAACTTTAGGAATTCCGATGGAGGTAGAACCCTTGGACCAGGCACCACTAGAGGATATAGGTTTGAATACTTGTAATGATAACCTTACTCCTAGTTCTAGGGAATTTCCTAGTGTTGATGAACCGGAACCTCAACCTTTACACAACTTTCCATCCTTAGATAGACATCTAGGAGATAAAAGAGGAACCGACCCACCCATCAACCAATATTATCCGGGTAGTTTTAGGATGAAGGAAGCCATTCACTCACCCCCTTCACCTCACGTGGCATATTTTCACCCTAAGGGTGTGTATCGCTACTTCCACCCGCACTTAATTCAAAGTGTAGGGAAAACCTCCCCTATTTCCGTTAAATAAGGGTAGAGTCAGGCTCGTGACTCGAACAAAAACAAACGCTTATTGGGAGGCAACCCAAGCTTTATTTATTTATTTGTTTGTTTGTTTGTTTATTTGATTTTATTTGTTTCCATATGCATGTTTTATTTTTGTTGTTTGTGGCTCATGTTTCAAAATAAATTGTGAAAATGCTTTATTTTATTTTTAACTTCGTCTTAATTGCATATAAAGGTATTTTGCAAAAGATAAGTGTAAGGGAGATCCAAATTTGAGCATGAACCACAACAATATTAAATGAACATGTGTATTAGTATTTGTTAGAGTCAAATGCTTGTATCGAGTCATAATGATGTTTTGCAGGATTTTCCAGGAAGTAGGACGAAGTTTTTCTAGAAATTTTTCGGAAACTTAACATAAGAATTTCTGCAGGACACTTCTGACGGCGTCATGAGTTTCCTCTTGACGGCGTCACGTGTAAAATTCTGAAAATTTTACCAGTTTTGTTATTCTAACGGAGTCTTAAAGTTTTTGTTGAATCATTAGTTTTATAATCTCCAGGAAATCTGCAAACATCATTCCACAAGCATTATATCTTATTTTGTTTTCTAGGATTTGATAGCATATATAGATTGCCGCCGATTTTATGCGAGGTTGCCTTGTCTGTTTTCTCAGGTTTTACAGGTTATGTATGACAAGAAGATGATTTATATTCTGTAAGGGAAGCTTTGATTGTTCATTTTCTTGGAGGAATATCTAACCTGGCAACCTTATTATCCATACCGAGCGAATCAGGGGAGTATTTGATTTCATTCTTTTTACTTATTTCACTTTTACATTCTTTACTTGAACATTGGGGACAATGTTCATCCTAAGTGTAAGGTGAAGGTAAAATGATGATACCTTATAGTATACACTTTCGCTTGAGTTTGTTTGTTTGATAGTAGATGTGTAATAAAACTATGAGAAATACTTGTTAGTGTAATTTTAGCGCCAAATTTAAAATTTTTTACAACATTTAGGAGTGAAACTTTAGCCATAGCAAGTGTCTCATGGATAGGAGATTGTATGACTAGCACAAAACCGTACTATTCAGAAAAATTTTCCACCCAAATATGTGAGGTTCGCCTTTAGATTTGATAGGAAAAGCATTTATTATTAGTGTTTATGAGTGTACCGGTAGCATTTAGATTCTAGAACTTGCGTTAGTGATGCATCCCGAGACCGCTAGTGAGACTACAGTCGTGTAGTAGGGTTTACTACATGATAAGAGGCATTAGGATCACCCTTGTGTTAAACCCGTATCATAATTACTTGACTATTTAAGTCATATTACTTGGCTAGTAAAGTCAACTAATTTTTCCACACCTTAGCGTTGTACTCATTTTTAGTACACGAAACCCCTAGTACACCCCTCCGAGCCTATCTTTTCGTTTCTAACTTTAAGCATCTTATTTAAAGGAAGAATTTGTTACACCCCACTTAAATGTACACCCAAATCGCCTTAGCCTTTTGTGTATGCACTCATCTTTAGTGCATTATTTTTATTTGTTAAACCTTAAGTTAATTATCTAATTGATTACATGGTTGCTAAGTCGAGTCATATCCTTGTACATATTGTTTTGGGACGATTGGGACTCATGGGTAAAGTACTTATTTTATGGAGTAATGGGGAAGAACATCATATATTACCCCCATATGTACGTTAATCTTAAAAGTACTCCAAGTGTTTTGATTTTCTTAATTCGAGTCATTAGATTAGTTTATTGTAAAGTATGTAAAAATTCAAGTGTAAGGGGAATTTACATTCCCTACGATGTATTATTTTGGATGGTAGGGTAAGAGTGTATGCAAAAAAAAAAAAAAAAAAAAAAAAAAAAAAAAAAAAAAAAAAAAATCGAAAAAATTAAAAAAATAAGAAAAAGAAAAAGAGAAAAAACATACGGACTACCATCCCTTTTCATTCTATGTTTATTTTATGTTTTTGTTATTTTTCATTTATTAGCTTAAGTCGAGTCTAGTCTTGGCTTAGCAATGCCAAATTGTACATGTAATTAACCAAGATTGTTAACTCGCCACCAGTAAAGACTGCCTATATCCAACAAAACCGTGTATTCCATATCCTTACACCTAACGTTACAACCTTTTAAAAAGACCTCTTTGATAGTTTATCCTAGGTGCTTACACCATGTGGTGGAAGTTTGATCCTTTCCCAAGCATATGGTAATCTATTTTGCTATGACAGGTAGTTAGAGATATTTTTCGTTTCCATATTATGATATTACTTTATTACACCCGAGAGATGTGAGTATCTAAACACTATTTGTGAGGTGCGAGTGTATGACCTCTGTGCTTGTCTTTGGTCTTTAGTGGAACGATTATTTGTTGTAATTGCTTTTATATTAGTGTTAAATGACCCCTAACTTGTATTTTGATTAGAATAAAAACGCATTTGCTTGAGGACAAGCAAATCTCAAGTGTAAGGGTATATGATGAGGCGAAAAATGAACCACTTTTAGGGGGTCATTTAAGCCCGGAATTGAATTTATTTGACCAAATATAGCCCTAAATCGTTCCTTTTGTGATTTTAGGTACTTTGGGAGTGAATTCTGGAAAAGGAAGCAATTCGGACGTTTTTGGAGCATAAAAGTGAAGAAAACGCCAAAGTCTTAATTTTCCTTGCTGAGAACAGTAGGTAACGGCGTCAAGAGCAACACCCTGACGGCGTCAAGAGTAAATTGCATGACGACCCAGTGCAAACGTGAAGGCGTCACAAGTAGAGCGTCAAGAGTAAAACACGTGACGGCCTGGAAGACCCTAACACATGACGGCGTCAGATGAAGATTAAGGCAGTCCGAGAAGTATTTTGGCGGCGAGATGACGGCGTCACCTATTTGTTCTTGACGCCGTCAGCCTCAGTTTTCTATATATAGTTTTCTAATTTTCATTCATTAAAAAAGAGAAGTTTTGGAGAAACCCTAAGGCCGAACCTATTACGAATTTTACAGGTTTTTCAAGGGTTTTCAGCCCTTGAACCCTTTCATGTGTAATTGAGATAAGTGTTCTTCTAATTCAATCAATATGTCTATGTGTTGGTTGTCTATATCATGTGCTTGTCTTAATTCCACCATGCTAGGCTAGATCTATCTTGTCTTTGCTTAGATCTAATAAAACCTAGATGTTGATTATGTGTTGATTACTTGTTTATGGTTGTATTGGATGAATGATTTCGATGTTAGGCTTAAGAAAACTGGCAGATCTCCAAATGGTAACATGCTTGAACGTCTTAGGAAACATGAACTGACGTGCACTAGGTTTTATTGGTTGTATTTAATGCATGAGTAAATTCTAATGATCCCACGTTAGGAGCTTCTTAGCCGGCTCGACATAGGAGTGAAGTAGGCACTCATAGGATTGGGGAATTAAGTGCGCCACCCCATGAATGGTATTAAGGAATACAATCCGTCATCCACACAACTATAACAAGTAATTAACGTGTAAAAGATATCTAAGGAGTAGTGAAATCTAAGTAAACACAATTTCTCCACTTATTGCTCACAACCTTAGTTAATTTAGTTTATTTTCATTTCTAGTATTTTATTTTGATTGCATCTTTAGTATTGGGTTAGTTGACTAGCAACTAATTCCGCCCAAATCCTTCAAACCCGAGATTTTTACTTGCTTTCTAAAAAATATAAAAATACAAAAATAATCATCCGTCATCTTTAGAACTAGTATTTAGGTTTTCTAATCCTAGCGACACTATTCCCAGCTGAACGATTAATCCCCCGGTACTTGTCACTATACTATACTACAACGATCAGGTACACTGCCTGGTGGGGGTTGTAAGCTTCTCGAGATCCCTCGAGAGGTAAAGCCTGGTGCAATCCCTACGCATCAAGTTTTTGGCGCCGCTGCCGGGGAATAGTTATTGTCTAGGTTAGAATCTCTTTTTATTAGGTCTACTTGTTAGATTCCTTTCTAGTAAGATTTTATTTTTATTTTTAGGTTTTCTTTAGTCTATCTTATTTCTTCGTGTTTTTGTTCGTAACTCTTCACCACCGGCCATCATGGCAACCGATGAATCCTCTAACTTTAGGATCACTAGGAGTCGTAGTTCCACTAGAAACCTCGTCTTGCCTTATGCAGAGCCCGAAAGAGAAATGCGTAGATTAAGACAATCTCATTCAACTCCTGAACCATCTAGCGTTGCCATCGATTTTGATGCACCCCTTTCTGAAGAAAATTCAGAAAATCACATTACAACCCCTAGCTCCCAACCCAACAACGAGATGAGTACCCCCGCAACTCCTATCCCTAAGCGCCTTAAGGACTACTCCTCCCCAACACCTCGTGGCTTCTCAAATGCCATTGTCTACCCAAACGAACACACCAATGAGGTCTTGCATGCGAACGATGTTTGGCTTGTCCAAAGTGTGTGTAAGTTTTGTGGATTAGATGAGGAAGATCCAATTCAACACATTAAAGACTTCTTGAAAATAGTAGACACCCTCCATACGGATGGGGCTACTAGAGACACGTCTCGATTGCGATTCTTTCCTTTCACCCTATATGAAAAAGCCCATGAGTGGTATGATAAACTTCCTTCTAAATCTATTTTCACATGTGAGCAACTCATATCCAAGTTCTATGAGAAGTTCTTTCCACCTGGAAAAACCTCAGCGTTTAGAGATAGGATCCTCCGTTTCCGAAAAGGGAAGGACGAATGATGAGGCGAAAAATTATCCGTTTTTAGGGGGTCATTTAAGCCCGAATTCGAATTTATTTGATCAAATATTGCCCTAAATCATTCCTTTTGTGATTTTAGGTACTTTGGGAGAGAAATCTGGAAAAGGAAGCAATTTGGACGTTTTTGGAGCATAAAAGTGAAGAAAACGCCAAAGTCTTAATTTTCCATGCTGGGAACAGTAGGTGACGGCGTCAAGAGTAACTCTCTGACGGCGTCAAGAGCAAAAGTCCATGACGACCCAGTACAGATTTGACGGCGTCACGAAGGTAGGGCGTCAAGAGTAAAAGTCATGACGGCCTGGAAATGATTAAGTCTTGACGGCGTCAAATGTAGATCAAGGCAGTCCGAGAATAGTTTTGGCGGCGAGGTGACGGCGTCACAATGTTGGTCTTGACGCCGTCAGACCCCTTTTCCTATATATAGTTTTCTAATTTTCACATTAAAAGAGAGAGAAGTTTTGGAAAAACCTTAAGTACGATTTTGGTGCGAATTTTACAGGTTTTTCAAGGGTTCCAAACCCTTGATACCTTTCATGTGTAATTGAGATAAGTGTTCTTTCAATTCAATCAATATGTCTATGTGTTGGTTGTCTATATCATGTTCTTGTCTTAATTCCATCATGCTAGGCTAGATCTATCTTGTGTTTGCTTGGATCTAATGAAACCTAGATGTTAATTATGTGTTGATTACTTGTTTATACTTGTCTTGGATGAATGATTTATATGTTAGGCTTAAGAAAACTGGCAGATCTCCAATTGGTAACATGCTTGAACGTCTTAAGAAACATGAACCGACGCGCACTAGGTCTTTATTTGTTGTATTTAATGCATGAGCCACTGTTTAAAATCCTTATAGTTGTGCTGGGCTTGGTGTAGGAGGAGATAAGAGCTCATAGAATTGGGGAGTTAAGTGTGCCACCCCATGAATGGTATTAAGGAATACGATCCATCATCCATGCAATTATAACAAGTAATTAACGTGTAAAAGATGTCTAGGGAGTAGTGAAATCTAAGTAAACACATTTTCTCCACTTATTGCTCATAACTTTAGTATAATTTAGTTTATTTTCATTTCTAGTATTTTATTTTGATTGCATCTTTAGTATTGGGTTAGTTGATTAGCAACTAATTCCGCCCAAATCCTTCAAACCCGAGATTTTAATTGCTTTCTAAAAAATATAAAATACAAAAAATAATCATCCCTCACCTTTAGAACTAGTATTTAGGCTTTCTAATCCTAGCGACACTATTCCTAAGCTGAACGATCAATCCCCCGGTACTTGTCACTATACTATACTACAACGATCAGGTACACTGCCTGGTGGGGGTTGTAAGCTTCTCAAGATCCATTGAGAGGTAAAACCTGGTGCAATTCCCACGTCATCAACGAACCCTTTCATAAATCGTTGATTAGATTCAAAGATTTAATAAGACAAGTTCCCCATCATGGCATCGAACTTTGGCTTTTGGTCCAAATCTTCTACGACAATGTCTCCTCTAATGATCGGAACGGAATCAATCAATCTAGAAAAGGAAGATTGGCCAATCTTAGTGCCGAAGAAGGATGGGATAGGATTGAAGAATATGCTCAAGACCAGGATGACACTTGGGATGAACCTGAGTCAACTGTCAGCATTTCTGAAATAACTTCAGACCGGTTGAGAAAAATTCACAAAAGAGTGGAGTACCTAGCTGGGTCGCAGTTACCTAAACAACTTTCGAATCCTTACTTAATCTGCGACTACTGTGGGGGCCCGCATGAGGTAGAAGAATGCGGAAGAGCAACCACAACTGAACATGCATGCTTGTCAGGAGGTGACATCTATGCTGATCCCTCCCTTTTGCCTTTTTACCAAAATGATGATTACACCCTCTGGGGAAATCTGGTAAAAAGAAAAGAAGGAGAGGAAGGCCCTGAATTCGAAATCAGGAGCACTTTCGAAGATGACCTTGGTCGCTTCACTCAAGAAAAAGGCTTGCAATTGAAAGGTCTTAATGAACTCGTTGACGAGCAGCAGGGTGCCATTGGAGAATTTTTCAACAAGCTTAACTCAGCCCTAGATAACCTTGAAATGCCATCAGTAAGCAAAAAAGACTCCATGCTCGCGATAACCACTCGATCTGGAACAACAACCAAGGACCCCCTTACCCAAGCTCGTCCCCCATCACTCCCGGTCCAAACAAGCCTCGCGAGGAGGAGGAGGATGTAGGCAGCGAGACTCCCGACCAACCTCCCTTGACGACCCCTTCCCCATCAACCCCACCTAACCATCCTGTGAGAATCTCATTCCCATCCCGATTAAGGAACCAGAAAACTGAGAATGATAATAAAAGATTCTTGTCATACCTAAAAGACTCGGTAGTCACCATACCCCTCCTTGATGCTTGCTATCACATGCCGAAGTATAGCGCATACTTTAAAAAACTACTCGCTAACCGAAAGAAACTCGAGGGTCTTGTGACCCTGGGGGAAGAATGCTCAGTGGTGACTCATCGAGGGCTACCAAAAAAGGTAGATGATCCAGGCAGCTTCACCTTGCCTTGCTCCATAGGATCTCTATCAATAAAGAATGCTCTTGCCGATTTGGGGGTGAGTATCTATCTCATGCCTCACTCTATGTTCCTTAAATTAGGATACTCTGGATTAAAGCCTACCCGTATGAACATCCAACTTGCCGATAGATCAGTCAAGTACCCCGTAGGGATATGCGAGAATGTGCTAGTCAAGGTTGGGAAATTCAAATTCCCGGTCGACTTCGTAATCCTGGATATGGAGGAGGATGACTTGGTACCCATCATCTTAGGGAGACCATTTCTTGATACCGCTCGTGCAGTCATTGATGTTTATGACGGCAAATTAACCTTGCGAGTGGGAACCGATAGCACAACCTTCGACATTAAGGACTCTATGGATCTCTCTCTCGAAGCAGCTAACCGGCTCTATTTCATTGGGGAGGTCGATGAACTCACGGATGTCATCGATAGCTGTGTCGATGAACAAATCGAGGAAGGCTGGCTACGGGACGAGAGTTTTTTGCCTTTGCTAGAGGTGGAAAAGATGGAAGATGTTGGTGCAGTCTCCTTCTACCCTAGACAAGAGGCAACGGAGTATCTCGAGCTCCGGAAGCCCGAAAACAAGCTTAAGCCCTCTATTATCGAACCTCCTGAGTTAGATCTTAAGGAGCTTCCTAACCATTTGGAGTATGCCTTCCTTCAGGGAGAGGACCAACTGCCGGTAATCATAAACTCTTCCCTGGAACATGAACAAAAAGGTAAACTCTTAGAGGTCCTAAAGAAATATAAGGGAGTGCTCGCATGGAGTGTAGCCGACATTAAGGGGATTGACTCAACTTTTTGCACACATAAGATTCTCATGGAGGAAGATTATAAACCTACCGTGCAACCACAGAGGCGGGTGAATCCCAACATTAAGGAAGTAGTAAAGAAAGAAGTCATCAAACTTCTGGATGCAGGATTGATCTACCCAATCTCGGATAGTCCATGGGTCAGTATTGTGCAGGTTGTACCTAAGAAGGGTGGAATGACTGTAGTTAAGAATGACAAGGGTGAGATGGTGCCCCAGAGAACGGTCACTGGATGGCGGGTATGTATTGACTATCGAAAGCTCAATGATGCCACAAGGAAAGATTTCCCTTACCATTCATTGACCAAATGTTGGAGAGATTGTCTGGACACGAGTACTATTGCTTCTTGGATGGATTCTCAGGGTATTTTCAAATTCCCATAGCACCTGAGGACCAAGAAAAGACCACGTTTACTTGCCCTTATGGAACATTTGCCTACAAAAGGATGCCTTTTGGGCTATGTAATGCACCCGCCACTTTCCAACGATGCATGACCGCAATCTTTCACGAACTCATGGAAGATAGCATGGAAGTGTTCATGGACGACTTTTCGGTCTTCGGGAACTCCTTCGACCGCTGTCTTGCTAATTTAGAAAAGATGCTTAAACGTTGTGAGGAAACCAACTTGGTGTTAAACTGGGAAAAGTGTCATTTCATGGTGAAAGAAGGGATTGTGTTAGGGCATAAGATCTCAGGGAACGGAATAGAGGTGGACCAAGCTAAAGTTGAAGCTATATCTAAGTTACCATACCCCACGACTGTTAAAGCAATACGCAGCTTCTTGGGGCACGCCGGGTTTTATCGGAGATTCATCAAAGATTTCTCCAAAATAGCTCGGCCAATGACTCAATTGCTTGTGAAGGATGCTCCGTTCGATTTTTCCCAAGAATGCAAGGATGCATTCGATCCCTTAAAAAAGGAGATCACACAAGCTCCAATCATGATTACACCTAACTAGGAGTTACCATTTGAAATCATGTGTGACGCTAGCGATTTCGCTGTCAGGGCTGTATTGGGCCAATGGCATGACAAGCTTTTCCAACCTATTTACTACGCTAGCAAAACCATGAATTCCGCTCAAGAGAATTACTCCACCACCGAAAAGGAATTATTAGCCGTAGTGTTCGCATTCGACAAATTCCGGCAATATCTTGTCCTTTCAAAGACAGTCGTTTTCACTGATCACTCGGCTCTTCGATATCTTTTTTCGAAGTAGGATTCTAAGCCACGACTAATTCGGTGGATCTTGTTGCTACAAGAATTCGATGTTGAGATTCGTGATAAGAGGGGGGCAGCAAATCTGGCCGCAGATCATCTATCTCATCTTGAAAACCCCTTGGATAAGCATGATAGAAGTGAGATTAGGGATTCATTTCCTGACGAACAACTCATGTTAATGATTGATTTGGAGCCTTGGTATGCCGATTTTGCCAATTATCTCGCAAGCAGACTCGTTCCTGAACACCTGACTAGATACGAAAGAAAAAGGTTCTTTTCTCAGTTAAAATACTACTTTTGGGATGAACCATTTTTATTCCGAATGTGCCCTGACCAAATCATAAGACGTTGTGTTTCGGAAAGTGAGGCAGTAAAGATTGTGAGGGAATGTCACTCTGGTCCTTCTGGCGGGCATCATGGGATAAACACCACCGCCCGAAAGATTTTCGACGCGGGATTCTATTGGCCCACAATTTTCCGTGACGTCAAAGAAATGGTACAGGCATGCGATGCATGTCAACGGGCCGGGAACATATCACATAGGGATGAAGCACCTCAGAATTTTATACAAGTATGTGAGGTCTTCGATGTTTGGGGAATTGACTTCATGGGACCCTTTCCATCTTCAGGGGGAACGAATACATTTTGGTTGCCATCGATTATGTTTCAAAATGGGTTGAGGCACAAGCCCTTAGGACCAATGATGCCATAGTAGTTATTCATTTCCTGAAAAAGCTTTTCACTAGATTCGGGATTCCTAAAGCTCTCATCAGTGATAGGGGGACCCATTTTTGCAATGCACAAATGGAAAAGGTCATGAAGAGGTATGGAGTATCCCATCGGTTCTCCACCGCCTATCATCCACAAACCAATGGCCAGGTCGAAAACACCAATAGGGCTATTAAAAGAATACTTGAAAAGACGGTTAGTCAAAATAGAAAAGACTGGTCATTTAAACTCGACGAAGCCTTATGGGCATTCTGAACCGCCTACAAGACACCTATTGGGACGAACCCGTTTCGCATGGTGTATGGTAAGGCGTGTCACTTGCCAGTAGAATTAGAACATAAGGCTTATTGGGCGCTTAAGACATGTAACTTACATTACACAATTGCTGGAACTAATAGGTTCTTGCAATTACACGAGCTTGATGAGCTTAGGTTAGAAGCCTATGAATCTTCCATCACATATAAAGAGAGAGCGAAAAGATGGCATGACCAGAGAATTAAGAAACCCAAAGAATTTTCAGAGGGAGACAAAGTCCTATTGTACAATTCTCGGTTGAGATTATTTCCGGGAAAACTCAAGTCTAGGTGGTATGGACCGTTTACGGTGAAAAATTCCTCTAAAACTGGAGCCGTTGTGTTATTAGACGATGAAGGTAGGTAATTTACTGTTAACATACATCGCGTAAAACATTATCAAGAAAATAACAATGAAATGATTAGTGAGGAGGATGTGACATTTGATGATGAGGTCACGTAGTAACCCATGACCTTGAGTCTAGCTACAAGACTCGTAAATAAAGAAAAGCGCTTCTTGGGAGGCAACCCATGCTTTGTGTGATTTTATTTTGTTTGTTTGTTATTTGCTTCCGTATGCATGCTTTATTTTTATTGTTGGTAGATCATGTTTCTAAACTAAAAAGTTGAAATACTTTACTTTGTTGTTTTGGCCTAGTCCTAACTCCACCTAAAGGTATTTTTGCAAAAGATAAGTGTAAGGGGAAAACCCCAAATATGTTTTTAAGAAACAAACCGATCATGATTCTCCACAATATTAAGTGAACATGTATATTCGTATTTGTTAGAGTCAAATGCTTGTATCGAGTCATAATGAAGTTTTGCAGGATTTTCCAGGAAGTAGGACCAAGTTTTTCCAGAAATTTTCCGGAAACTTAACATAAGAATTTCTGTAGGTCACTTCTGACGACGTCATGAGCTTGCTCTTGACGGCGTCACGTGTAAAAATCTGGAAATTTTACCAGTTTTGTTTTTCTAACGGAGTTTTAAAGTTTTTGTGAATTATTAAGTTTTATAATCTCCAGGAAATCTGCAAACTTCATTCCATAAGCATTATATCTTACTTTGTTTTCTAGGATTTAGTAACTTATATAGATTGCCTCCGATTTTATGCGAGGTTGCTTTGTTTGTTTTCTCAGGATTTACAGGTTATGTATGACAAGAAGATGATTTATTTTTCTGGAAGGGAAGCTTTGATTGTTCATTTTCTTAGAGGAAGATTTAACCTGGCCACCTTATTATCCATACCGAGCGAATCAGGGGAGTATTTGATTTCATTCTTTTTACTTATTTCACTTTTATATTCTTTACTTGAACATTGGGGACAATGTTCATCTTAAGTGTAAGGGGAGGGTAAAATGATGATACCTTACTTGTACACTTTCGCTTTAGTTTGTTTTGTTTGATGGTAGGTGTGTAATAAAACTATGAGAAATACTTGTTAGTGCAATTTTAGCGCCAAATTTAAAATTTTTTACAACATTTAGGAGTGAAACTTTAGCAATAGCAAGCGTCTCATGGATAGGAGATTGTATGACTAGCACATAACCGTACTTTCAGAAAAATTTTCCACCCAAATATGTGAGGTTCGCCTTTAGATTTGATAGGAAAAGCATTTACTATTAGTGTTTATGAGTGTACCGGTAGCATTTAGATTCTAGAACTTGCGTTAGTGATGCATCCCGAGACCGCTAGTGAGACTACATTCGTGTAGTAGGATTTACTACATGATAAGAGGCATTAGGATCACCCTTGTGTTAAACCCGTATCATAATTACTTGATCATTTAAGTCATATTACTTGGCTAGTTAAGTCAACTAATTTTTCCCACACCCTTAGCGTTGTACTCATTTTTAGTACACGAAACCCCTAGTACACCCCTCCGACCTATCTTTTCGTTTCTAACTTTAAGCATTTTACTTAAAGGAAGAATTTTTTACACCCCACTTAAATGTACACCCAAATCGCCTTAGCCTTCCGTGTATGCGCTCATTTTTAGTGCATTATTGTTATTTGTTAAACCCTAAGTTAACTATCTAATTGATTACATGGTTGCTAAGTCGAGTCATATCCTTGTACATATTGTTTTGGGACGATTGGGACTCATGGGTAAAGTACTTATTTATGGAGTAATGGGGAAGAACATCATTTATTACCCCCATGTGTACGTTAATCTTAAAAGTGCTCAAAGTGTTTTGATTTTCTTAATTCGAGTCATTAGTTTAGTTCATTGTAAAGTATGTAAAAATTCAAGTGTAAGGGGAATTTCCATTCCCTATGATGTATTATTTTGGATGGTAGGGTAAGAGTGTACGCAAAAAAAAAAAAAAAAAAAAAAAAAAAAAAAAAAAAAAATCGAAAAAACAAGAAAAAAAATAGAAAAAGGAAAAGAGAAAAAACATACGGACTACCATCCATTTTTATTCTATGTTCATTTTATGTTTTTGTTATTTTTCATTTATTAGCTTAAGTCGAGTCTAGTCTTGGCTTAACAACGCCATATTGTACATGTAATTAACCAAGATTGTTAACTTGCCACCAGTAAAGACTGCCTTTATCCAACAAAACCGTGTATTTCATATCCCTACACCTAACGTTACAACCCTTTAAAAGACCTCTTTGATAGTTTATCCTAGGTGCTTACGCCATGTGGTGGAGGTTTGATCCTTTCCCAAGCCTATGGTAATCTATTTTGCTATGACAGGTAGTGAGAGATATCTTCCATTTCCATATTGTAATTTATACTTTATTACACCCGAGAGATGTGTGTATCTAAACACTATTTGTGAGGTGCTAGTATATGACCTCCGTGCTTGTCTTTGGTCTTTAGTGGAACGATTATTTGTTGTTATTACTTTTATATTAGTGTTAAATGACCCCTAATTTGTATTTTGATTAGAATAAAAGTGCATTTGCTTGAGGACAAGCAAATCTCAAGTGTAAGAGTATATGATGAGGCAAAAAATGAACCAGTTTTAGGGGGTCATTTAAGCCCGGAATTGAATTTATTTGATCAAATATTGCCCTAAATCGTTCCTTTTGTGATTTTAGGTACTTTGGGAGTGAAATCTAGAAAAGGAAGCAATTCAGACGTTTTTGGAGCATAAAAGTGAGGAAAACGCTAAAGTCTTAATTTTCCTTGCTGAGAACAGTAGGTGACGGCGTCAAGAGCAACACCCTGACGGCGTCAAGAGTAAATTGCATGACGACCCAGTGCAAACGTGAAGGCGTCACAAGTAGAGCGTCAAGAGTAAAACACGTGACGGCCTGGAAGACCCTAACACATGACGGCGTCAGATGAAGATTAAGGCAGTCCGAGAAGTATTTTGGCGGCGAGATGACGGCGTCACCTATTTGTTCTTGACGCCGTCAGCCTCAGTTTTCTATATATAGTTTTCTAATTTTCATTCATTAAAAAAGAGAAGTTTTGGAGAAACCCTAAGGCCGAACCTATTACGAATTTTACAGGTTTTTCAAGGGTTTTCAGCCCTTGAACCCTTTCATGTGTAATTGAGATAAGTGTTCTTCTAATTCAATCAATATGTCTATGTGTTGGTTGTCTATATCTTGTGCTTGTCTTAATTCCACCATGCTAGGCTAGATCTATCTTGTGTTTGCTTAGATCTAATAAAACCTAGATGTTGATTATGTGTTGATTACTTGTTTATGGTTGTATTGGATGAATGATTTCGATGTTAGGCTTAAGAAAACTGGCAGATCTCCAAATGGTAACATGCTTGAACGTCTTAGGAAACATGAACTGACGTGCACTAGGTTTTATTGGTTGTATTTAATGCATGAGTAAATTCTAATGATCCCATGTTAGGAGCTTCTTAGCCGGCTCGACATAGGAGTGAAGTAGGCACTCATAGGATTGGGGAATTAAGTGCGCCACCCCATGAATGGTATTAAGGAATACAATCCGTCATCCACACAACTATAACAAGTAATTAACGTGTAAAAGATATATAGGGAGTAGTGAAATCTAAGTAAACACAATTTCTCCACTTATTGCTCACAACCTTAGTTAATTTAGTTTATTTTCATTTCTAGTATTTTATTTTGATTGCATCTTTAGTATTGGGTTAGTTGACTAGCAACTAATTCCGCCCAAATCCTTCAAACCCGAGATTTTTACTTGCTTTCTAAAAAATATAAAAATACAAAAATAATCATCCGTCATCTTTAGAACTAGTATTTAGGTTTTCTAATCCTAGCGACACTATTCCTAGCTGAACGATTAATCCCCCGGTACTTGTCACTATACTATATACTACAACGATCAGGTACACTGTCTGGTGGGGGTTGTAAGCTTCTCGAGATCCCTCAAGAGGTAAAGCCTGGTGCAATCCCTACGCATCAATGTTGATTACTTGTTTATAGTTGTAATGGATGAATGATTTCAATGTTAGGCTTAAGAAAATTGGCAGATCTCCATTGTGTAACATGCTTGAACGTCTTAGGAAACATGAACCGATGTGTACTAGGTTTTATTGGTTGTATTTAATGCATGAGCAAATTCTAATGATCCCATGTTAGGAGCTTCTTAGCCGGCTCGACATAGGAGTGAAGTAGGCGCTTATAGGATTGGAGAAGTAAGTACGCCACCCCATGAATGGTATTAAGGAATACAATCCGTCATCCATGCAACTGTAACAAGTAATTAACATGTAAAAGATATCTAGGGAGTAGTGAAATCTAAGTAAACACAATTCTCCCAACTCCTTCAAAACCGAGATTTTTATTTGCTTTTATAAAAACTAAAAAATACAAAAAGAATCATCCCTCATCTCTAGACCTAGTCTTTAGGTTTTCTAATCCTAGCGACACTATTCCTAGCTGAACGATCAATCCCCCGGTACTTGTCATTATACTATACTACATCGATCAGGTACACTGCCTGGTGGGGGTTGTAAGCTTCTCGAGATCCCTCGAGAGGTAAAGCCTGGTGCAATCCCTACGCATCATTGATTTCCACACTAACATCTTTGGAAGAACGCATATCTTTCCAAGGGAAGAATCACAAGAACCTAATCCACTCTTGTGATTGTGTCGAGGGTCTTCTTTCTTATACCGTTTCTATTACAATCGAGTCTCTAGGTTAGGTTAGGACTTGGTTGATAAACAAACATTCATTCATTCAATTGTTTGTAAGGGAAGTCTTGTGTCTTTATGACCAAGCCTAGATCATTGGGGATCTAGTTGGGGTTTGATACTTCCGGGTGGAAGTCTTGGTAGAGATCTTTGTGATCCTTAGGTAAAGTCGAATCGTGAGATTCTTTTGGGTGGTTTCCGAGGGCGGAATACCGTTGGTGAGTAACTCCTTCTTTGTGAGCATCAATATTGGTGAATATTGGTGGAGTGAAGTGTAACGGTTTATAGTCCACCGAAAAGATTATACTAGTGAATAGTATCGGAGTCGCGGATTCACAACTGGACGTACGGATGGTATAAACCCCCCATCCCGAACCAGTATATATCGTTGTGTTCTTTACTTGCTTTATACACTTAGGTTGTGATAGTGGTTGTTGGATTGATTATACAACCACTTGGTTTTCTTTTGGCTTAAAGTTTTTAAACATCTAAAAAGCCGAGGAAACCGTATTCACCCCCCCCCCCCTCTGCGGTTCTACACTAGGAGTTTTGGTTATCTTTATTTTTCCCGCTTTTTCTTTTGGTTTCTTTTCCTCGGGGCTTGTTTGGGGCTGCATCAAAAACACCCCGGAGTGAAAACCGGTGGCTCGGCCTCCACGGGTGGGGATTTTTCTCTTGTCGTGGTTCTTCGTAATTGGCAAGAGTTTTTTCATCTCTTTTGTTAGCCCTCGCATTTAAAGCCTCGGGTAGTATCTAGATTGTGTTGTTTGTTTTATTTCTAGATATGTCTTGTACTCTTTGGCTTCTAGCGCCTTGCTAGTTGCTTCTTTTTTATTTGTGTGTGTGTGTATATATATATATATATATATATATATATATATCTTTTGCCGTTCAAAAAAAATAAAAATAAAAATAAAATTGTGATGATTCTTATCGATTGAATAGAAATGCCTTTCATCCATACCACTCACTGATTCATGTCAATAAATTCTCACGTACTTTTCATCTTTAAAAAGAATGCAAATCAATTTTCTCACATATATTTTTATTTATATGTTTGTATAAATTAAATAATGTTTATAGTTAAATTTATACTTAAATTTAACAAATTAATAACTTTTTTTTTTTTAATAATTTAGGGTATTTAATGGTTTTGACCTTTAGCGACAACATATCCTCACCAATAGCAAAACCACACAATCAATTTTATTTAATCACGTACTAAGCTGTTAAATACATATATCACTAAGTTGTCAACTTTTTGGTGAGGACATGTCTTTGCCGATATATTGGCAAAAAAAATGAGAGGAAAATAAAGAAAGTATAACAAATGGTCAAGAAAAAGGCTATAATAGTCAACCTTTCGGCGAGGACATATCCTCGCCTATGCCTTTGGTCAAAATTTCTTACTTTTTTGACAAAGTGTAAGTCTGGAATCGGATCTTTTTGTTGTTTTGTGACCTTTGGCGAGGACATTGTGTCCTTGCTAATTCCTTCATCGTCCATTCTACTTATTGTTGTAGTGATAAGGGTGACCAAGTTTGTAAAAGTTTGCGACTATCTTTACTACATTATAAAGCATTTGGGACGTTTTCAAAATGAATGTCTTAAAATATTAAGCCAACACACTTATTTATTATAGTAAATTTTATAAGTATAACTATAATAATATTAGTTACTAGACTTTAAAACACTTTCTGTGAACATGTTTTATAAAAACTAATTAAAAAAATACATTTAATCTATATATATAAAAAAAATGAGTTCCCCTATTGAATGTGAGCATTAATGTCATTAGTCAAAAAACTTTATTATTATGCAATAAACTCTATCATGCAAAAGATAACTAACGCATTAACCAAGTAGTAATTTATTATGATTAAATTAAACGCGGGATATTAACCAACCATGTAATTAACAACCATGTAATTAACAACAATAATGTCTAAAATCTCGGTTAACAACAAGTCTCATCTTTTCGTAAAGCTTTTAATAGGTGTAAATTCTCATCTTTTCAGTTGCTCACAAGACAGTTATTATGTCTTTGCCTAATGTGTCTTTTCCGACAGCCTTAGATCGAAGCAAAAAAAGATAATTAACAATCACGTTTTTCTAAATTTACTGAGAAAAATATTAACTAATAAATTCACTGAGTTAATGAAACAATTAATCTTATTGAAAGTATTACTGATTTAGTTTTTCTGCGCAGAAAAGGTATCCAAACATAGGTAAAAATTTTATTTAAAGTAGAACATGAGTATATAATTCAATAATGATATCACACTTAAACTTTTGTGCAATAATGATACCATTATAAATTTGGGTAAGTTGGTGACTGCATATCTTAGGGATGGAGGCGTGAGATTAGGTTATTTGTGTGTGAGAAGTTTTAGGGTAAAATGACTTTTGTATAAAGCAAATGTTGTACTTAGTTTGTTTAATTTCTTGGAACTTTTGGTTAGTGGACTACTGGGCCGAGCAGTTTAGTTGTAAATTATTGTACACACTTGCTAATGATTAACGGGTAAATATGCTTTTGTTTTGGATCACCTTTTTTAAAATGGTATATGCGATGTGAATACCAGGTGCTTGAAAACTAACTTCTTTTAAATAGAATTGTTTGATGAAAAAGGTATAAAATGCATGAGAACCACTAAGGCGCTAAGTAAGCAAATCAAACATGCACTACTACTTACAACAACATGTACTAATGCTCAAACATATCTTTGAGTGTATTTCATATGAAACATTTCTATTTGTAAAAGCTTAATAAAGTGAATTTTTTAGTTTAAAACTTTAAGTTTCACGACTAATATTAACACACCTAATTAACCGTTGCTAGACTAATGATATTTCATGTTAATCGAAGCCCGTGCATCGCACGGGCCATGCTGTCTTGTATAAAGAAAAAAAATCTATAACCATAAATCCATAACTATATATTGCCTTTTCAACTCTTCTAATAAATGTTATTTTTAAAATACTCATATAATAAAAGAAACAAATGTTATTTTACATGCTGTACAAAATAATAAAACACACAATACATCATACAATTTATATGCAAACAAGTTAATAGTACATATGGTTTAAAAATCGAACCGGACCAACGGGTTCAACCGAGAACCCGGGTTATCACAGTTCAGCTAGCCAATAAAAGTCGTCCAAAAATGAACTTGAGAGCAACTTTTTATAACTTTTTATTTAAGGAAGGTTATCTTTGAAAAAAAGAGTAAAAAAACAAGGACACTTTTTGTTTTTTAAAACCTATATTCTATAACAAGATAATATTTCTTATTCATCAAGCAACACAATTATCAATTAAATATGGTCCCCCACTAAAACGACCCCAGTATACAAATTTCCAACCCTTCAATAAAATAAAACATAAAAAATTCCACCTACAATATATAAGAAGGAACAAAAAGCATGAAACCATGAATATGCCTCACACACATACACATACTGCGTGCAAAATTTCATAACCAGATCTCAAAAAAATAATAGTTTTACGTCGGAAAAAATGGTGACTTCGGATAACAATGAGAGCATACAAAAGGTAACGATGACGGGGAATATAAGTAAGCGTTACCAGATACAGAAGCTAGAAGTATACAATGAGATCCTTCAACGACTTAAAGAAGCTGGAAACGATGAAGCCGTAAAACCCGGTTTTGATGATGATCTTTTGGCTCATTTTAATCGTCTTCCGAATAGGTATATATATGTTAAATCACTTGATCATATCATATTTAATTAATTTATTTTATTTTATTGTGTTAATTAAATGGTTAACCCTAGTTTACATTTCGCAGTTTTATACGTACTACATATGATAATATGTTAGATTATATGTTAGGCGCGCTAACACATGTATGATTCTAATGTTTTTGAATGTTGATTCGGATTAAGAATTTTCATATGCATAAAATGGAACACTAGCTTGTGAATTTTCATATGCTAGCTATTAGATGTTTTAACCGAATGTTTTTGTTCATAAGATGATCATCAAATGAAAGTACATTGTTCATAAGTAGTCAATGTTACAATCGTCTCAATGATGTGGGAGGTGTATTACCTTCTTCAAAGCAATGAAATTTCAGTCTGGATCCTTTCTAGCTAAGATCCAATGTTACAATCGTCTCAATGATGTGGAAGGTGTATTACCTTCTTCAAAGCAATGAAATTTCAGTCTTGATTCTTTCTAGCTAAGATCCGTATCTATGCATTACTTTATTCATCGAAAATAAGAACAGATACCCGTCTTTGTTTATTTGGGTTTTGTATAGCTGTATATAGGTTTTTACAATTATATAATCTTCTTAGATATTATTTTGTGTGTGTGTGTGACAGAGAAGGGAGGGGGGGGGGGGGGGGGTATGTTTTTTGTAACTCAAACACACAAATTAAATAAGGCGATATCACATTTTAGCTTTGCTGTTCAAGTACGATGCATTATGTGGAACTTGTGGAACTTGTGAAAATTCATTGACACGGGGTACAGAAAAAGTAATTGCATAGCTCAGTACACTTGTGGTAGTAAGTTGGTGTCATATGCATTTAGCTAAATGTTTTAACCATTTTTGTACATAAGAAGATCATCACAGCAATCCGTCTTTGTTTAGGTAGTTATATAACAACTGGTATATCGAATATGTCCAGTTTTAAAATCTTTTTAATATTACTATTTTTTTTATTTAATGCAACTTGGAATACTTAATTAGTCTAATTTGTGGACTGAAAACTAAAGTTGAAATGCCATAGTGTTTCTTCTCTATACTCTATTTTTAATTAAGGCATGCAACAAAAGTTGAATATTTAATCTATATGCGGTGCATTTTCTATGCTGAATGAAGGTATGCACTTGATGTAAATGTTGAAAGGGCAGAAGATGTACTCATGCACAAGCGATTACTGAGTCTAGCACATGATCCTGCTAATGGGATTGCATTCGACGTCCGAATAGTACAGGTATATTTGATTTAACAATAGTACCATCATTGAATATATAATCATTTACAACAATAGCCGATTTCTTGCTGGTTTGCGTTTTTATATACCAATTCTTGCTCCTTCCATCCCAGATAGTAATTTCCGTTTATGGGGAGTTAGGATGGCTTTCTTACTTTAGTAAAAAGGATCTGACATAATTTATTGAACATTTGAGTTTTTGTTACAAAGCTTAAAAACGAGGATGTATGTTTGGTATGGATGCACTGACTCACTATTGATTCATTGGCATGAGTAGAAAAAGTGTGAAAGAAGTTTCCTTCTAACTAGAAAGTGCCGGTGATACCTTAATTTACAGCATTGCATGAAAGCCTTGTAAAAAGATAAATTTGCAGGGAAGTCCAAAACTGCATGCACTTAGGTATTATCCATTTGCCTGCAATTACATGTGCTATGCCTGCAGGGGCGGAGCTACAAGGGGGGCACGGTGGGCAAGTGCCCCCTCACCCAAAAAAATTGTAGTGTAAATTTGTTGAGGATTTGAGATATTTTTGTAATTTGCCCCCCTTAGAAAATGCTTGCCTTGTCTAAATTGAAATCCAAAACAGTTTTAAGGCAATTTTTAGGATACAAGTCTGTTTTATTCATTGGAATAATGAAAATGAGAAGAAGCCATTAAAGAAGAATTAGTACAGAGATAAGATATGAAGAAGAAGAAGGAGTGAAAGTATGTTTTGTTGGGTAGTAGAATTTTGTCATTTTAGTTAGTGCAATCACGTGAGATGGGGTGTAAAATATATATATATATATATATATATATATATATATATATATATATATATATATATATATATATATATATATATATATATATATATATTTTCTTTTACTAGTACGGACTACGGAGTATATTTTACCGTTGCTTTTCATTTTTTTTAATAAGGTTATTCAACTAAAAATTAGTAAATTATTGCTAGAATTTTTTTTAAGCAAAGTAATTGGTCGAATTAGGTACTTTTTATAGTTCGCTAACAACAAACTTTTTTTTTCCCTCATAAAAATAAAATAAAATAAAATAAAATAAAAAAATAAAAATAAAATTGCCCCCCCTCAAGATTTTTTCTGGCTCCGCCCCTGTATGCCTGTGTAAGTAATGTTGGCTCTTTACATTTTGCATGCTGCGCAAGTCATCTCTATGCCACCAACATTAGTCTTCTTCAGTTATTAATCACATGACACCTTGATGACATTGTTATTTGAAAATTACTAACGTGAAAATTTTGTACTAGTTATCTTGTACTGGTTTAAGCTTTCAAAAATCTGATAACTGGAACTCTCAAAAAAAATTCTGTTAATATCTGAGATATATTTTGACCCAGATAGTTAATTATTAGTTATTTGACGTGTGCACAATTTTTTATTTCACTCCACCTAGCTAGGTATTTCCTTCTTTTTTGTTACCTCATGTTAAAAATTGATTAAATATACGATCTTTATTATTTAAATCATTCTTTCTTTGCTGGTTATATGCAGGTTTCTACCGTGACTGAGAGTAACTTGGATGATTTAGTCAATTGCAGCTCACCTGGGAAGCAAATAGGCCAAAGGTACAATAGTAGATACATGCACTACTACAAAAAAGGCCATAGAGCCCGGTTAAAAATGGTCATAGTGCCCGGTTTTGCATGAGCCCGGTTAAAAATGGATATAACCTACCAGCATAAACTAAGTTGTTAGATAACTAAATCTTTATGGAAGTGTCACTTAAATGGTTATAATACTCCGTGAGGCCCATTTTAAGTATCTACTTATTGTTTCTTTTCTTGTCCATCTTATGTCTTTTATATTTTTGGGATCTTCAATTTTGTTAAATGATGATAAATTTAATGACAGCATTCATCCACCACCTGCCTTTGGGTCATCAGCTAATCTTGAAGCCCTCGCACTTGAAGCATCAGGCCAGAGTGAGAATGCTGACATAGATAGCCACACAAACTTTTCCAGGTATAATATATTAGTGATGCTGATATTTTTTGTTAGTCTATGAAGGCAGTCTGAAACACTAATCATTTTTCACTTGAGATTTAGACTCCACTGGTAAATGCCCAGTGAAATGTCATGTCTTCTTATGAGAATCACTATAGATTTATGGCTTGTCATACTTACTATATTAGTTGACATTAACAGATTAACTTATGCATTAGCAGCAATAAGAATGATTCAGTTCATATATTTTTCTCAAAAATAGGTATCAAGTTGAATGGTATATTATTTTTCACTATATTATATGCTATTAAAACTTTCCTATGTACATTTGAGTTGCAAGCTTTACCTAGTTTCTGAAGGTATAACCAGACTGTATAGTATTAATACAAGATATAAACCCTGTATATATGCATTTAATTTGAATGCCTATATGTTTTTCTAACACCTTTTGTTAAAACTGTTAAATGGCCTTATACACACTTTGTTTGTATGTTATCATACTTAAGATCATGTCATTTATCAAACAGCTTACTCAATGTTTTTTATTATTATACAGGCCAATGCATGAAATCACCTTTTCAACAGATGACAAGCCGAAGCTTCTGAATCAGGTACTTATTTGTTCCTTGACAACAATTGGATCCACACATTGGAGTTTTTCTTTTCGATATGCTTAATCTGTAGATTCTACATTAGTGGGCACTTTAACAAAAGGGCACGCTTATTTCACTAAATGGCTTATATTACACGACATCGTTTCGGTGCCTTTGTTTATTTTATTCAAGAAGAGGAATTGCATACGATTAGCATGCCTTCTTTTAGCCTAATTTATTTTAGTTTCCCGATATTTGGTTACTTTTGTGAACACAAACTCTAATTGTATCTGATGCTTAATCCCAAGGCTGGTACCAAAAAACTTGATGTCTTTTTGTGCAGAGTGATTTAAATGTTTTTGAATTATCTTACAAGTCGTATTTTGCAGTAAATGAATATTTGGATGTGCAAAATTTCAGTTGACAAGTTTACTGGATGAAGTAGGACTAAATATTCAGGAAGCACATGCTTTTTCTACAGTAGACCGCTACTCATTAGATGTCTTTGTCGTCGATGGTTGGCCATATGAGGTATATAGTTTGGCTCCCTTAAATGTATTACATATATAATTTTATTATAAAGTTTGGATTTCTTTCTAAAAGAATTATGTATAGAATTAGTAGCAAGTATCAACAGGTACTTGCTTTTCATAATTTTTAGACAATCGCTAGTTATGTGCGTCTCTGTCAAGTGTCTCACTCTGACTTGGAGTACCATAATGGTTATTGGCATTTGATTTCAAATTACTTGGATCTGTCAATCACAAGTATCTTCTGAGGAAAGCATCAAGTTAGGAATACAGTTTAGGAGGATGGTTATCTTTATTCTCTCGGGTTTTCAATTCTAATTAGGTTTTGACTCGAAAAAGTTTTCAGATTGACAGCGAATACTGAGACCATGACACATTGACACATGTTAGAAATTATAGGAATATTTTTTTCTAAATGTATATAACATACTGAAACATGGCTGCACTTCCATTTCTACGTATTGGTCTGTATTAGCTTGATCCATGATAATTTACTTCGTACAACCACATCCTCTAAATTTATAATGAAAATAAGTTTCATGTCAGACCGATAATATATAAGTTGTTTCATACTTATTCTTCGGAACAACTTTTAGGGTCAAGCTATGTTGTGCTTTCATAGAAACTATCATCTATTAGCTATCGGTTAATGAAAGTTTCTTGATACATGTTTTCAGGAAACTGAACAGCTCCGGGATGCATTAAAAAGAAAACTTTCCAAACTTGAGGTATGTACTTATTTAAAATATAAAAAATTTGTAAAGATGTACTTATTTAAATTTTGGCTTAATATCTTAAGTCTATGAGCTTCATACAGTACGTTTGATTCATTGTATAGCTGTGTTCCAATCAATGATTGCATATTACAAGTATTCATGTTGACATAGTGGTTACTCCCATGCTCTCATTTGAGACAAGAATGAAAGGTCTAAATGTGGTTACTAGTTATTTGTAATTAAGTAAAGCGCATGTCGTCATTGTAATCAAATTTTATTAATTGTTATGTTGGCAGGTGAACTATATATAGGTTAATTAAGTGCTCAGTACTTATGTCTAGTCGTGCATGACAATCTTTATTAAAAATAAAATATACAAAATGAGTAACCTCAATTCTAATGTTGCTGTTTTTTTTTTCTTTTTTTTCGAACAAAATTCTAATGTTGTTGCTAGAAGCTTTACTGATGCTTCTGCATATTTTGAGGTCCACAACTACTAGAGTGGTTGCTGCTTTGATTTGTGCATTTTATTAACTTTCTCTTAGGCCGATCCGGGTATATAATGGATAATAAAAACCTTGTATAAGTGAATGAGATTGTACGAACAAGCTGCTTATTTCATTAGTCTTAGGAAGATGTCCATGCAAGGGTTTGAAAAGTCGTCCTTAGAATATGCCTCCCTGAAATGCAAATGGTATATGATTTAGCCGACGTAATGCAAATACCATATGCTGAAATGCATATACTAGCGAAAATGAAAATACTACATGCAGATAAACGCTGAATTCAGATTATTTGACAAGTACGTGATACTCGTCATCAGTGACATGCTGATGCTGCAATGTTTTGCTCTTTCTTCATGAATTTACCTTCTTGTACAAGTCCTATCTGAACGTTCAGGTTCTTACACTGGGATAGATGGAAAATTCTTTGTAGAATGTCTAATATACTGCTTAAAATTATAGACAATATCTGGTTGTACAATATTATAGTCAATTGAGTATATATGTGCCTGCTAGCCTTGGTGTTGAGCTGTGAATTAAACATTTCTTCTCTGTGTCAATTTACTGCTACACCTTTCTTTAATGCTAACTAAATTTCAATTTATGTGCATAAACAGTCATTGTCAGATCAGTGTTCATCGTCTCCTGTGTGCAATCACTTAAGAATACCTAATGACGGGGATGATGTATGGGAAATTGATCCTCAGTTTCTGAAACTTGATCACAAAGTTGCATCTGGATCTTATGGTGATCTGTAAGTCTTATATGACTCAGTGCTCCTTCCTTCTCAAATCAAACACCCCTTTTGACTTTGGTTTTCGTCCCAAACTAAATGAGCCTTTTGATTTTTAGTGATTTACATATGAAAATGATGAATAATCATCTTAAAACAATGTGTTGAGCAAAAGATTCGTTTATTTTGGGATTGAGATTTTATGTCATGCACCGTTTATGATTTTACGTCTGGATCATATGGGGATCTAAACTTGACACATAGAATATCTTAATGTAGATATAAAGGTACATATCGTAGTCAAGAGGTGGCTATCAAGGTGCTTAAGGCCGAGAAAATAAGCTCAGCTATGCAGCAAGAATTTGCACAAGAAGTTTATATCATGAGGTTTGTCATCATTTACCGTGAAACTCTTGGCTGTACCAATTTGGCGCAGAGTTTAAAATATATATATGAATGTTGTTGAATCCAAGTTTTCCAACCTTTTTAGTATGGCTAATGATTTGCACACTTCCATTTTTTATTTGCACACTCCAAACTATGCTTTAAGCAGTTGTACATTTATCATATGCTTCTTTTGAAGATAGTACATTGAAGTGTGCGGATAAAAAATAAGAGTGTGCCAATCAACACTCAGTAACTTTTTCGGACTTCCTAAGTTTTACTAGTTACAGCTTCGGTATCCTCTAATCAGGATTTTCAAACGTTCCCTAGTTAAGAGGTCGGCATATTTCTAAATGAAAATGATACTAATATACGTTTGTATTTTGTATATGCAGGAAAATCAGACATAAGAATGTTGTACAGTTCATAGGAGCATGCACCAAACCTTCCAACTTGTGCATTGTAACTGGTAAGTACTGAATTATTGAGGTTTTGTCAAGCATGTAAGGAAGGATTTTGTTTTTTTTCGAATGTGATATCTTATCAAGTATACTATTTTAGTAACTGCATCCATCTTGACATTTATGTGACACAGAATTCATGAGTGGGGGAAGCGTGTATGATTATTTGCACATTAAAAAGGGTACATTTAAGCTTCCATTGTTACTCAAGGTTGCAATTGACATATCAAGGGGGATGAACTACCTACACCAGAATAATATAATACACAGGGACCTGAAGGCTGCAAATCTTCTGATGGATGAAAATGACGTAAGATTCTTAATCTTTTTATAAAATAATTTGATTAGCAATCTTTATAGCATATTAGTAAAGTTATTTACAAGTCATTATTGTTCATGATGCTTAGCCAAAAATCTATGTAATGCTTCATATTCAGGTTGTTAAGGTAGCTGATTTTGGTGTTGCTAGAGTCAAGGCTCAGACTGGTGTCATGACAGCCGAAACTGGGACATATCGATGGATGGCTCCTGAGGTGCCTAATTATTCCTATCAAGCTTTATAAAGATACTTTGTTTTTACATAAGTTCATCTGTTTGATATTAACTCTAAGGACAATTTCATATCTCCCCTACTAAAACATGAAAATTTCATATTTACCCAAATTATGCTTTAAAAACATTGTACATAATGCAATCAATGGCTCTATGTTGGACATATATGAAATTAAAGATGAAAGAAGGGGAATATATGAAATTTCCCCTTAACTTTATACATCATGAAAATGAGCACGCACGACTTCTTTACATATATCGACTACTAATGTCCCATGAAATCTGCAACATTAGACAAGGTATATGATTTAAGAAATTATTGACAACATTGGACCAGAATAATAATGCGCAAATAGTTAGTATTACTTGAAAAGTTCCAAGAAACAATCAATGTTCATAAAACATCCCAAAATGGATAGTGTAACAATTTTTAAAGGTCATTCATTGTTTCTGATTATAGGTCTTGAATTGAATATGATGAGGTCTAAGGGTATTGCTCTCAGATTCACAAATATAATCAGCATATATACTGTCTGTTTTTTATATAATTTTGTACACTTAACATTCTTGGGTGTTCCATGGAATTACAATCTCCCCTCTATTAAACTTTTATTTATAGTTACTTGTTTTGTTTTGTAATCATTACAAAAGACATTTTCTTATGATACTTTTTGTTATGTCAAAGGTGATTGAACACAAACCCTATGATCTCAAGGTGGACGTTTTCAGTTTTGGGATTGTTTTATGGGAGTTACTAACCGGAAAGGTATTCTTTGTTGATCATTAAAAGTTCACTTCGTTCAATCTTATGTGAAATTAATAGTTATATTCTTGTATATTTGGTTGTCTAGCTTCCATACGAGTACTTGACGCCAGTACAAGCAGCCATTGGAGTGGTTCAAAAGGTAATTAAGCTGTCAATTAGTCCTTCTGTTATTTGCAGAAATCTTTAATGTTTGCCTAGCGACTTAGTAAAAGCTACTCTTCAACAATGATAAATTAGGGGAATCATGCCAGTACTAAAATCAAGATCCAAACTTCATTGTGATGGTACATATGAGTAGTTTTAATTTTGCAAGTCGCCAGAATATAACATGTTGCAATTTTTAATACCATAATGGAATAGTCTTTTATTTTCAGTTTCTTGGGACTGAGGGAGTATCTTATTTATTCTGTTCACGAAGGAAATATGACACATTATTATTCCAATTTTTCAGGGCTTACGGCCTACTATCCCGAAGAACACTCACCCAAAGCTTGCAGAGCTGCTTGGGAAATGCTGGCATAAAGACCCAAGTGTAAGACCCGACTTCACTGAAATCATAGATATTCTAAAGAGGATAACTTTCGAGGTACACAACTAATCTTAGTTCATGCTTGCTTGATATTTCCCTCTGCTATATATTATTCCAAGTTTTATGGCAATGAACTTATATTATGTTGGTGATTTTAATGTCACCAAGCATTTTTCGTGTAATCAAGATTACCCGAGACCAAAGGGATTTCAAGTTAAGTTATAATATGAGTTGGGAGGTGCGGAGTGTACACATGTATAAACTAATTAACTTGATTTTGGATGTGATGAATGGTAAAACTTGTAGTGACAAATTATTTGTCACTAGGGTGTTGCAACTGTTCAATAGACGTGACTATTCTCAGCAGTAACAGAAAACCGATCATTAATGAATTGTCACTAAATTCTATATGAAAAGCGGTTACTTTTCACCAAAAGTCATATCCATTCATGAAGGGTTGTGACTTTTCACCAAAAGTCAATTTGTTTACTATATAAACATGGTTTTGGTCTTTCATTCATGACAACAACATATACATAAAATTTTTCATGTTTTGCTCTCTTTCTTTTGCCTAGATATTGAGTGTTCATTTTTGTCTTATCCTTATACAAATTTCTTGTAACCCAAGGCAATCAATAGGGTAGAAATATTGTATCAGGAAAGTAAACTTTACACGAGTCAAGAATTATCCAAGCAATCTAATGATTATCACACCCTAATTCCAACATATTATCATCAAAATGTATTTGACGCTAGTGCCCATAGAAAGGGACCAAAAGCATCCTGCTGCATGAAACCTCCTTGGTTTTGGGAGCTATGAGGAACAAATTCCTTTATACAAAAAGCTGTTTTAGCCACTCAAATCCGTGACCTTAAGTTCAAAGAAATGTAAACATATCATCTATTTCAGTTTTTCAAGGCTCTCCCACTTAGCGTTGCATAACCCCCCCCCCCCCCCCCCCCCCCCCCCCCCCCCCTTCCGTTCATAAGCCGTGACAGATTAGGAAGGATCCAATACAGTAAGACTGTTCATTTAGTGATCACAATCATTGGGATTGATCTTTTTCATAGTCTCGGTAATGGTTCAACTATTTGGAGAATTGGAGACACGTTTGGGTCAAATGAGGCAACTTTACGAAGTTATCTGAAAATGAATTGGGTCAAATGGGGTGAAAGTTGCCCAAATGCATGTCAGTGCTTACAACATGCCTAACATTTTTGTTAAATAGTAGAATATATTATTAATATCTTTTTTTAAATTATAATCGGGTATTTAATATATTACAGTAATTATCTATTAAATCTAAAAAAAATTAACAAAAGAGTGTAGGCGGGTCAACACAATCTGACCCGTTTAATACTTTGCCACATTAAACTAACCAAGGCACAATGGGTTTTTTTCCAGGTTGAAACTGCGGAGGAACGACGGACAGAGAAAGGATCAGGTAGATTCTTATCGCTACTTAGACGGGGGCATTGAACTCAAACTCGATAAATTCTTCACTATACTTGGCTTCTTAAATGGCTCGTTGTCTATGCATACTGTAGAGTGTTGTTGGATATTCTGTTTTTTATACTTCTCTTTGTAAGTACTGATCTAAAAATATAGAAAAATGTACAATCAAAAATCATATAGTTGCAAGTTAATTAGAATAAGATTATGATTCTCACCCCCAAAAAATGTTTCTTCTTATATTGAATGATAGAGCTTCTTTTTTTTTTTTTTTTTTTGAACGGCGGTTTTATTGAACTAGCAAGAAGCTAGAAGAAGAAACAATTTACAAACAAGTTTTACAAGCAGACATAGGGTCATTTAGCCAATCGAACCAAAGCGGTCGAAAGGTTTTGGACCTGTTAACAATCCAAGAAAAGGAAAAAGTTTTTATGTCATCCATGAGGGTATCTTTCCGTGGAGGCTTTTCGTCGAAGCAAATCTTGTTTCGGTAGCACCAAATCACCCAAACAGTAGTTAGAATAACCACATCCAGAAAGCTTTTAATCAAAGCATGAAGGTTTGATGAATCAAAGAATGATAGAGCTTCTTACCTCATTAATAGCTGCAAATTATTCATTCCATATTATATCTGACCCTGTATTTTGGTTAATCTTAGAATAATTGGTTATTTATGTTCCGAAAAAAGATACTACATTAGGCTATGGTTATTAATTTATTATTCAATATATTTTAAATGAATATAGATGATATTTTTATATGGCAAAAGATTTCATGCAACAAAGTTATAAAGATCAAAACTGAACTTTGCATCTGTCAAAAAAAAAAAAAAAAAAAAAAAAAAAAAAAAAAAAAAACACACACACACACACAAATGCTACTATTTTTACCCTTGGCCACAAGAAATGATCATGGTTGTTTGCTTCACTGATTATGTACCTTTTTAATATTCACATTGGAACAATAGTAGTGAAAATTGGAGTTTGATAACTTGAGACATAAAGCCTATCTTTAGCTGTTGTATACTCAACAAGTCAATAAATTGAGACTTTAAATGTATGTAGGGTTGGGCACAAAAGTTTGACTCTTATTTACCAGCAACAACCCTGTGGCAAATAGTTCAGTTTGTACTAGATTAACCAACTAAATAAAGAACCACGTTACACGACTCGACCCCTATATAAACTCAGACTTGCTATACTAATTCTTCATTCACTATCTCTCAGTCTCATGGATTCCATTGCCTTCGTATGCACAGCTTTCTTCCTTGCTGTCGGCCTTTATTGGTTGGTCTCCATGTTTGGAGCAACTGATGAAAAAAGAAAACGTGCTGCAACTGATGTGGCCTTTGGCTCCATCGATAGTGAAAAAGTCAAGGACACGTACTACAAGTACACGTCTTTTTTCAGCCACCCTAGTGAGATTAAGAAAGATGAAAAAGTCCCCAACTTCGTGAACGTCTTCTATGACCTAGTTACCGATATGTATGAATACCTTTGGGGTCAATCTTTTCATTTTTCACCTTCAATCCCTGGAAAATCGAAAACTGAAACCGCAAGAATCCATGAAGAAATGGCTGCAGACTTAATTAACATAAAACCTGGCCAAAAGATCATAGACGTAGGATGTGGCGTTGGAGGCCCCATGCGTGCAATCGCTGCTCATTCGGGTTGCAATGTTGTTGGAATTACGACAAATGAGTATCAAGTGAGCCGAGCCAAGGCTTATAACCAAAAAGCCGGAGTGGACAAACAATGCCAAGTCGTTTGTGGTAACTTTCTTGAAATGCCTTTTGAAGATGAAAGCTTTGACGGGGCATACTCAATTGAGGCGACTTGCCATTCACCTAAACTCGAGGATGTTTACCGCGAAATCTTTAGGGTTTTGAAGCCTGGTTCGATGTATGTGTCATATGAATGGGTGACTACAGATTTATATCATGCTCAAAATCCAAAACATGTGGATATCATCCAAGGAATCGAGAGAGGTAACGCCTTGCCAGGGCTAAGAAGTTACACCGATATAGCTGAGACTGCTAAAAAGGTCGGGTTTGAGGTAGTGAAGGAAAAGGATTTAGCAAAACCTCCCGCAAACCCATGATGGTCTAGGCTACAAAAGGGAAGATTTGATATATGGAGGAGGCATATGCTGGTGTTGGTGCTCGAAAAGCTTGGAATTGTGGCTAAAGGTACAGTTGATGTTCAAGAAATGTTGCTACAGACGGTGCTTGATCTTGCAAAGGGTGGCGAAACCGGAATCTTTTCTCCGATGCATATGATCTTATGCAAAAAACCTGAAAATCTCAACAAGCATGATCATATCATGGAATCATTCGAGTTTTAAAATAAGAAGCAAGTCGTAAAACACTTGTTGCGATCTTTAAACCTAGCAAAAATTAAAAATGCATTAGGCTTAAGTTGGGGGCATTGCGCATGAGCTATGCATGAAACTGCTTAGATTTATGATACCGTATGTCTTAAATAAAGTTATTACTTCAATAAACAAGTTCTCCTCTCTGTGAAAACAAACCAAATATATAAAGAGATTTCCTAACTTCCTGCTATGTTAAGAGATGCAAGGACTTCAAAATGATATATTTGACCCAATGATCTTATCAACTACAACGATCAAAATAATTACATGCGGTAATTTCTTTTGTTGAAGCATCGGTACGTACCATTGTGCAACAAACCTTTGGTTAATAAAATACGCATACTTAAATGAACGAGCATGCATATAACCAAAATATATTATGTGCGTTCGTTTACGCTTAATCTTTTGCATTTATATGCTTGTGTCTCTTTATCGTCTGAGCTCTTAAGAAATAAGAGAATACAAGAGATCCACAATGAGATATTAAAGTAAACTAGTTATAATTTCCGCGCACGTGCGGAGTTTTTTTTAATTTTTTGAATTATATGTTTATTTTTATTAAAAAATAAATAATTTAATCTTTGTTTTGTTTGATTTATAATATTTAATTATAGTTTTTTATTATTAAAGATAATTATTTAAAAATTTTAATCCTATTATTAATTGTATCTTATTTATATTTTTTGTATTTATCTTCTACTTGTGTTAATTGTATCTTATTTATATTTTTTGTGTTTATCTTCTACTTGTGTTATGGATAAATATAAAATGATACATAATAAGAAAATAATCTTTTTTTTAATACAATTAATACTAAATAAGGTATGAATTGCTTTTTTTGAAATGGAAAATTCCCAATAGGGGTTTTGTTTTATTATATAAAAGATTAATATTTGACCATATGAAAAAATATATATATATATATATTTAGTTTCGTTTAGAGGTGTTAATTTGAGACCTATTGATTAAACATGGATCAGGTAGATATCTATTAGTGAAGCGAGATGATTTGCACATTCCGTTAAATGATTTGCACACTTAAATTGTTTGTGTCTTGACATTTATATTCTTACATGACTTTTAGTTATATTCACTCATGTAAAGGTATAAATGTCAAAACACAAATAATTAAAATATGCAAATCATTTTGTGAAGTGTGCAAATCAATTCCTCTTGATGGTCTAGTCGAGTCTCCTTACATACTATAGATTTGTCTAATTAGTTATTTGATATAAAAGACATGCATATAACAATTACTCAACGGGTCTAGCGGATCATAAAGTTTTTATATTTTCCTTTTTTTTTTTTCTTTTTTTTCACATTTTACTTAAAATTTAAAAAAAAAATGAAAATAAAAGGGTCAACCAGACTAATCCCGTCTAGACCCGGACACATTTAAACTCATGTTTCTAGAATACTTATCTAAACCCGAACATGTTAAGACTCAAACTCTAGACTCATAACCCGACCCGCATATATGTTGCCACCTCTAGTTTCATTAAGTTTTGCTTCATCCTCATTCGTCATGAATAATTTCAAGATCTTCATGAATTTCTTCATAAATTAATGTATTTAGTTACGTGAGTATTTTTTTGTAAGGCTTAAAAGTTTATGGCATATTTGTGATAAGTCTAAAAAACAAAAAGATGTATATTTTGGTGCTTTTGGCATAAAACAACACAATTATAAACATCATTAAAAGTTTACCATTGTAGATGCTTAAGGAGCACGTATAACTTATTTATGTAAATATTTCCATAAGTAGTCAACAATCTTTGTATATGTATTTAAGATTGCATTGTGTGTGAACATTAAGGCAAGCTTGATGCATAAGGAGAAACCTCATAAGATGAACACGAGCCAAAGCCAAAGACGTCCTGCTTGGAACACAAAAGCAATGAGTTTTAATTCGAAAGGATCATTTTTATCTTTTACATGCATAGCTTTTTAAAATTTGGTAGCTACAAGCCTACATGTTACAAGTTTAGACAGGCTGCTATATATTGTCAATGTTTACATAAAAATATGGCTTTATCAGTTATCCAGCTTACACTCAGAGTACTAGCAACCTGTGTTAAAAAAATCAAGTATTATTTAAAATAATAGAATGGCATGTGTATTTTGATAGCTTTAAGCCTTATATGTTTAGGGAAGCTCGGTGACAAACAATCCTTGTATATAGCCACGTAATTTATTGGCAACTTGTTTATAAACTAACCTCCATTTAACTTGCTCGACAAACGGAGTAATAGAGAATTATATATCTCAAATGGACGTAAGTTTAGTTCTCACACATTACATCTTTAACTTTATATGGTCCGTTTAACCATAAAAGCTGAAAAGGTCAAAGACTAAGATTTATTTATTTATTTATTGTCTGTTTAGATGTCTTATGTGTGACATGTAATACCATGCGAAAAATATGTCAATCGTAAGTCTTCAAGAAAAAAAGTGATAATCAAACACTATAACAATCTCCGGTTAAAAAAAAAATTTAGAAAAAAATCAATATACATACACACATACATTATATATATATATATATATATATATATATATATATATATATATATATATATATATATATATATATATATATATATATATATATATATATATGTGTGTGTGTGTGTGTGTGTGTGTGTGTGTGTGTGGAAAACTAGAAGGGGAGTTGAATAGTTTTACATCTTTTTAACTCGTTATAAAATTAGTTTTAGAGTTTACTTAGCTTTTAAAAACTTAGATTCGATAATATGTGATCTCAAGTCTTGTACAATATAAACAATTAACACTACACACACTACTACAAAAAATCTCATAGAGACCGGTTAGAATGGCTCATGGAGAGTGGTTTAGGAACCACTCTAGGCGGGGGGGTATTTCTATAACCAAAACATATAGAAACCGGTTCCACAACCAGTTTCTAATATGAGCATCGAAACCTGTTTGCTAGTAAGAACCGGTGTCTACATGCCTCTATTATAGAGTAAAGAAACCAGTTTTTATATAAGAACCGGTCTTGGTGAGAATTTCGTTTTAAAAAAAAAATGATTTTTATTTTTTGCAAAAAAAATATAAAATTTTCATAATTCCATAATATACAACTAAAGTAAAGTGCATAAATCTTGATACATGACACGTCTCAACTTGACTCAAACTTGTTTAACTAATTAAGCTAGAAACGAATGTAGTAGCAGCAAGCTCGCCCTTCAAAGCTCCAACAACAGCTTCATCAACGATTGCAACTCCTTCCTGCACAAATGTTCAAATATGACATGCTGATGACACAGAATCCAAAAAAAAGCACAAAACTCGAAAGTTATTCACAAACCTGAGCTTCCGTGATAATAGCACCGAGATGAAGTGTAACAGTGACTTTTCTCATGATTAACCAAATTGTTATCCTTCGGTGGTGGTTCTACAGTGTAAACATCAAGTGCGCCTGCGAACACAGTCCACTTTAATGGGTACGCTTTATCTCAAACGGGTCAAATTAAAATGTCTAGGAAAAGAGCAGTGGGTCAAACAGGCCAAAATTAACACATTTACTTTTGTAAAATTTAAGAAAATTGGCGATAATTGTTAGTTAGCACAAGCGGTCCGTTTTTCCGGTTTTAACCGACACTCATTTCGCCCCATTACCAAAATACCCCTATTGGCTCTAGTGATTACAATACCAATATTAATGTTTAGATAACTAGACAATAGAAAGAAAACAGCAAAGAGAAGAAAAGACCTGCAACAATTTAAATGCGTGCAAGCGAACTTCAGAAGTCCAATCTTTCTTAACCAAAATAAACGATGTGCTTGCTAAAACACGTACATCCCCATCTTTTACCTGCGGCGCCGAAAACAAAGATAAATAAAGCTTGTTTAGATAAATGTATCAGTCACATATTCTTATAAGCTTCATCTGTAAAGCTAAACAAAATAAAAATAGAAGTCTTTATCAATCATATTGTCCAACAAGACATGGTTGAGTCAACATTTCACTTTGGTCAAGACAATTCTACAGGGTACCTTGAAAGTGCATATAGATTTAGACTTTTGAGACCAGAGCATTTGACCATTACATGCTGCAAACACCCATCCGTTATCTTGATGCACCTGCATAATCCAGGATCCAAAAATCAAAATGTTTCTTTTTCGAAATTGTCAAATTTGGAAATTTTGAGTTTTGGTGTTATATTTGTCTTTAGATATTGTGTACGTGCAGAAACTCTAAGAATAACATACCGAGTGATATCTAGTGACTCCAGATGTCGATAATTATCAGCCACCATTTGCAAACCTTTATCTGATATACCCTGTTAACCACGAATGATTTTATCAGAAAAATAGTAATACAAGGAGTATGAGTAGACTTAATAATAATAATATACCTTACAACCACTTAGGTTCAAATCAACAATATGCTTGCAGTTCTTCACCAGATGTGATATACCAGCATCTGTAACCCTGAAGAAAAGTATAGTATCAAAATGCATAACATTGGATATGATAAGAAAAATGAAATTATGTGGAAGTTTAAGTACCTTACATTCCAATAAATGGAGATTTTTCTCAAAGATGGAGAGGCTGCAGTTATAGCCTCGATTCCATTGTCAGATACTTTTTTGGCACATGTTGAGATTTAAATGCTCCAAATATTGAAGAGAATCTGAAAACTGAAGGTGGAAACGAATATTTATTTACAAATAATAATGGCACAGAGTATGTTCTTCATGATCGTAAACTTGTACCAAACTCAAAGAGAAACGTAATTTTACTTTAAAACCTGGGGAAACAAGTGGTACTGGATTGTAGTTTTGTTACCACGGGTTGTAATTTTGTTACCACGGGCTTATTGTTCCGAAAAGTCGATAAATTCCATCTTAACAGCTTACTAACTTACTTATGGACTTAAATAAGCCATAAGTCAAAGTTGATAATGCTATTAGCACATAAGCTGTTACCGCTCCCTCTTGCTTTGCTGCCTCGTAACGATTGCAAGCATAAAAACCACCAGTTCTCTTGCCATGATCTGACCATTGGCCAAGGCACAACCTACAGTATCAAAATTAAGAAAGGAAACATCAGAACTGAAAAGAATAAGGACACCAATGACTAAGAGTTCTCTCATAGTGTCACATAAGTCAGCAGACTGTAGGATTCTTACAGCAGGAAACGAAATCTTACCAGCAAAACTTGTATTTGCAAGGAGGGTTGCAAGTCATGTGCATACAGCCTTGATTCTTCTCAATCGGACGTTTGCACTTCGGACAAGGCTTTGAATTAGCAAGAATCCTGCAATTTGTTACATTATAGTTAGAACAAGAAGATATAACATTCTAAAAAAGACAAGATGAACACATAATCCTCATATCCTGAAAACCAAGTTTCTTGTCCACAGCTCCTAAAAGAGACCAAGGCCCCCATCTTTTGTATCAGTTAATTTTGTTTAATACAGTATATGTTTTTTATTAAAAAAGAACTATAGAAGAAACTACAAGCAAGATGATAGCATACCAATTCATATTTTCAGACTCTGCACTGTTTTTCATGATCCACTTGGAAATTGTATCACAATCCACAGGGCAATGAGCTTCTCCTGTACACTGCAATCGCAGCAATAAAGTGTCATCTATGAAGCTTAAACATATGCTAATGTTTCTTTAAAAACAAAAAAGGTACTCATAATACTCCCATTCCAACAAAAGCTGTGCGAGCAATTGCATGTAACATCATAGCTTCCACTTCCAAGATCAAACTCAATGGCACAATCGCAGCCCGGACAGGGCACCACTTTGTCTATTCATAAATAAAATTAAAAGAATCTTAGATGAGCTAGAAAATGCAGAATTGAAGAACTAAGACAGATATATCAAAATTATACCTTTCTATTGTCCTTGATATAAGATCTTCTTCTGTGGTTAGCCTATTTATCATGCCACACCAACAGCAGCACAGCAAGAAGGAATAGGACATCTTAATGTCATGATCCTGTTTATAGGAAATCGCATTTGCACATAATATTAAGTGATATAAACCGACCAATAATCTTGCTGAAAAAGTTGAAATCAACAACCCATATTGACAAAATACATCAATCCATATCATATAAATCTGAACCAAAACCCAAATCCAGAAATCAACATGACTAAACATAATTCTGAATCCAAAGGTACACCAACATTCAACACGGCTAAACATCAAATAAATATCAACCGCGCCACAATGTAAACCATGCACCAATGACAGCGTCCAGTTCTGTATTCTCTAATCTCCGCTCTTCACCCCAAGGTATCTATATGTAATTCAATCAAAATAAAGATAATTACCTCACAAACGAGTTGTACTTTCAGTTTAACAAACATCATGCAAAGCTATTTAAAATTACTTACTGTGTTCGGAAAATTGTCATTTTGATATTTCAGCACAAAATCTTGCAGCCACTTCATTACGTAATACCCACACTCCCACGTGCCCGGTTGTCAATTTACAATAGGGAGTTCCCACTTCAAGCTACTACCAAGAACACTAAATAGAAAATAAGCAATATAGTTTTGTTAACATGTGTAAAACACAAATGAAACCTAAAACAATTAATAAATATGCTTACGAATCCACAAGTCCAGCAAGCATGTACTCGTCGTCAGAATGAAAGACTGATGCCTTTGAAGAATCCAAAATGAACCCCCTTCCATGTTTGGGGCAAATTATGAAGAGCACATAGTGAGCGCTGCATTATGTGTAAACATGTACGTTTAAAACAAAAAAAACATATCAACAATAACAATAAAAATAGTAGCGCATGGTACCCTTGAAGATATGGTGCGACATAAAACTCATAACCCTCCAATGCCCGAGCCAAGTAATCTAATGTAGCCCCTCTATTAGCCCTGTATACATCTGGCGTGATCAACTCGGGGTGCAAGAAACCAATCTTATTTTGTTGTGAACGTCCTTTAAGTTGATATAGTGACCTAATTAAAACATGGAAAAATATGCTAACACAACTTTTATAGAAAAAAATCGTCTTAGCGTACGGAAAATATTAATGTACTTACATCTCAAAGCAAGTCAGAATGCCAAGCTCGAGCTTTTTATTAGTCAACAACTCAATTATGTCGGTTGGGTTAATTGCAAAGTAGGAATCTTCAACTTGTCGAAAGACCTCCTTATCAACATGAAGATTGTATGGCTCAACACAGTCGTTACCCCTGCTCATCCAGCGATTATAGCCATTCAACACACTCTTTGGCCTATGTAACGTTATTGCTGGTTTTAGTCGTTTAACGCTTTTCTATACTCAGCTTTTCTTTTTTCATCCTGTACATACAATGGTATTAATATGATCTCATTATACCCGAGAATTGAAAGGTCTAGTCGAGTTTAAAAACAAGTATGCCCTTTAGTATTAGATAAGACTTTCTACTTTCTTTAGGAAGCAAAAGGAAAATTCGGATTGTAAGATATTGTTATATTTCAATACATATAGTAGCTATAATGTTTTAAAATTTACCCGCTCCTTAGCTGTAAGTTGTTCTGCAATCTTAGTTGTCGCCATTTTGTGGTTGGTCTTTTCTTCCAAGGCTTTTTTCTTGTTCGTAGGTTCTTGAGCAGTCTCTATTCCCTTTCTTTTCTCTGTAGCAGCAGGTACTTTTTGATGTTGAGGCAACACACTCTTGGTTGGCTCTCTTGATAATGGGGTTTTCGTCAATCCCTGCAAAGTCATGTTTATGTATGTTAATAAAGCTTACTACAAAAACACAAAGAGAGAGATTCCATAAATTTATTACCTTAAAACGAGCAATAGCACTAAGTTGTTCTGCAATCTTAGTTGTCGCCATTTTGTGGTTGGTCTTTTCTTCCAAGGCTTTTTTCTTGTTCGTAGGTTCTTGAGCAATCTCTATTCCCTTTCTTTTCTCTGTAGCAGCAGGTACTTTTTGATGTTGAGGCAACACACTCTTGGTTGGCTCTCTTGATAATGGGGTTTTCGTCAATCCCTGCAAAGTCATGTTTATGTATGTTAATAAAGCTTACTACAAAAACACAAAGAGAGATTCCATAAATTTATTACCTTAAAACGAGCAATAGCACTAATTGGCCATTGAATAAAGCCCTTTACTGCGTTCAACAAAGTAGGGAATTCATCATCCGGCACGGGAAGCTCCATAGTCTTATAAAAGTCAACAACTTTGATAACTGACACCTTCATGTGCCCCTGTATTAATTTCTTTCCATGTATACGACCATCTCCAATTGGAAATACTGTCGCAGTAGCACATGTGACCTTCTCCTGAGTGGAAACAGAACTAGGGACGTACAAACAGCAGTAGGTTTCCTCCTAGATAAAATGTAGCAAGTATTGAATTAATCATGTGTATGTAAGTATGTAAAATATTTATTATACAAACAAGACTAATATTCCATATAAGACCAACAATTTAGGATTACCAAATCGATTCCAAATGTGTCATCTGATATCTTAACTTACATTATGCAATATACACATTTGTAGAAAACAAAAAAGCGAAAAAACTTTTACCTTTATGCAACTTAAGTTGATTACGTTTGTTTTCGAGGCGACACTCTGTTGCGGGAACTCAACCTCATCTTGCCTGGCGGCTGAAAGCCCCTTATTAGATTCTGACTGTATTTCCGTCCTAATTACCCCCCTCATTTGCTCCCAAAACTCGGGTGACATAATAACTTCTTTCACTTTTTGCGTCACTAGATTCTCTATCTCCTCCCGATGTTGATAGGTCCTCTTTCTTCTTTTATAGCCTTCTATTCCTTTTTTATATCCAACGTTAGTCCCTACCCCCTAGTGCGACCACCGTGCTCGGGCCCCATCACCAATATTAACGGATCTACTCCTGCTTTAGATTCAATAGTCCCTTCAGACAATTGTTGGCTTGCTTTAGTCTGTTATATATGATTAAATATCAGGGCAAGATATTCATAAACAAATATTTTTATATAGTTATCAGTAAAACGGAATATATATATATATATATATATATATATATATATATATATATATATATATATATATATATATATATATATATAAGCTAGATGGGACAGATGAGCAATTTAAAGAAGCTAAGAAACACTAATTAAGCAATTGAAAGCTAAAGTAATCTAAGGATTGCATCAGCAAAGATAGTCAAAGGGGCACTTTAAAGCAGTAAAATAAGCTATCAAATAATAAGCAAAAGCTAAAACAAGCACATCCAGTTTAACTTAAACTAGAAAGCTACTTATAAAACTAAAATGGGGAATTTTGGAAAAGCTTTAAGCTAAGAAAAAACTCCTAGAGATCTGACAGATAAGCAATAAATGGGACTTTTTGAAAGTTTCTAAAACAGGCTGAGTGTGGCACTTTTGTGGCTGTGAAAAGCTTGGTAAAACAAATTATAAAAATAAAATAAAAATATCCAAAAATGGACAAGCCACCAAAGTCCACCTATGCAAATTTTTAGGCAATATGGGATTAGTATGAGCTTATCTAGCAATCAGACAAGGGGGGTTTAGACAAGTTCTTGTGCAGGTCTGATGGATGAATTGTTTTTTTGCATAACATATTTAAGCTAGCAATTGACTACTTAATTCAAAAATATTAAAATAAACTCAGAAATGTAAAATATACACTATAGAATACTAATAAACCTAAATTTGCAAACCTAAAGCCTGGCAGAAGTAGCCTAGAATTAAGATAAAAAAAAAAAAGGTGTTGGGGTAGTTTACTGATGCAACAGTGCACTATGGGTAGAAAAAAAGATGAGATTTGACTTAGAAAGTCAAAGACCAGACAACTATCTCTAACACTATCCTATTGAAACTATTTTGAAACAAATAAAGCAAGAAACAAGGACTAAATCTAAACTCTATCCTAGTGATTTATCTAGACAGTTATAATGTAAACTTTTTAGAAAACAAGCTAACACACTAAGAAACTTTAGGAAAATGATAAAACTTGGTTTCAAACTACTGAAAACAATAAGATAGGACTGATATAAGATATTAAAAAAAAAAAAAAAAAAAAAAAAAAAAAAAAGAAAAAAAAAAAATTACCAAGTCCTTTGAAAGATCAAATAACTTAGGAAGCAACGTCGTATTCCCGTCTTTGTCACGGGGAGCCCTAGCCAAACAATAATTACTCCCACGAATATCTGGTACTTTATGAAGGTATGTTGCTTTATCCGGGTCATTTCTTTCCTTTTCCCACTTTTCTTCAAAACCTCGATACCCTTTTGGTCCTAAGCGAGGCCGATCTATATCATATTGTTTTGCACGTTCACTCGCTTCATCACGCAGTTGCTTCAAATAGGAGTAACGACAAATTAGAAACATGGAAAAATAATAATGTATCATACTATCATAGTAATACAAAAGTAAATGAAACCTACAATTTTGTCAGGTGTGTTTTCTTTCCGACAGAATTCTTCCCACACATGAGGCTCTATGTACGTCCAGTTGTCCGTAGGAGATTTGTTATTGAGCATGTATTTACCTCGTAGTTCTGTCTTCCATGCCTTCCACTTAGTGCCACATGATAATAGTGTAGGGCCTTTGACATTATCATTCTCAAGTCTAAAATGTGTCTGAATGATATAGAAATAAAGATTATTGATTGTTAATACATGTACTAGTTAGAGTATATTGTAACTAACGGTTTTAGATATTATACCTTGATATCCAACCATAAAAAGTCTTTCTCTTTTTCTGTCACATGCTTCCAGTCCTCTATGTTCATGGAAATTAACCTTCGGGTACGAGTTCCGATGTACTTTCCATATAAGTTTTGCCATTTACCTACAGCTTGACCTAACCGATTTAACTCAACAACTTCACCTGGTGGAAGATCTTGAATCTTATTGATTCCTCTTGTTTTTCGTGGAATTGTGGGGGGGTCCTAAAAAAACATGTAAACAATTGTAAGGCGGTAGAAATAAGAACATGGAGCAAGAGATCATTGAGCAAAGTATGTTTACATAATTATCAACTTATATAGTGTACAACCTATATAGAATCGTATATCATCTGTACAAAGGAAGATGTTACAGTAGTGGCTGGTGTCATCCTCTCATCATGGTGGTTGGGTTGATGTTAAATTAAGTAAATTTTGTTTATTTATTATTGTTTTTAAGATGTATTAGGCATGGGTGCCAGAAAAAAATAAAAGAACTACCAACTGATAACCTAACTATTGACCCGAAATGCATATATTTCTTGCAAATTTTGAAATACATAAAGTATGAATATGAATGCATTAAATGCCGTTTTTATTTTTTGGAACATTCCCAATCTTAGTTTTTCATAATACTTATTTATCATATCAGTATGCAAACAGAAGTGACGATATATTTACTTCATGCTGATCAGAGTATCAGACACGTGAAATGCAAGAATCAACAGATGGAGTAGATTATCTTCATCCCAAAAGGATAAGTGTATCAATAAAAATGTAAAAGAGCTTTTTGGTGCCCATAATATATGTCAGTTACTTGTATCATTGATGTAAGGAGTTAGGTACTATCATAATAACCAAATCCAAACGCCATTTGTGTGCAGAAAATAACCAGAAAAACAAACCCCATTTGGGGCTGTTTTGCAGCCAACAAACGCACCCTAGTTGGGGCTGCATTTCAGCAAACAAACACCCTTTTGGGTGGGCTGTGACACGACGAATCATTTACCCCCTGGTGGGGCTGGTTTTGGACAGAAATAAGCAAACAAAACACACCCTTTGGGTGGTTTTCTCTTTGACCGAAAGTAAGCCAAACAACCCTTGGTGGCTGGGTCACGATAACAAACCAAATCTACCCATGGTGGGCTGTGTAAGGACTGAGATATACAAAACCTAACACACCCTAACGAGGTTGTGGTGGTTGACCCGAAACAACAAACACACCGTTGTGGTGTCATTGCTGTGAGCCGAAACCCATACCAAGTGCACCCTTTTGGGCTGAAATCAGTATGTCCAAATGCACCATTTGTGCCGAAAAATCAACAAACAAAACGCATCATTTAGGCGCTGAAATAAGCAGATATAAATGCCCCGTGGGTTACTATACTTGACAGGAAACCAAAAGATTATTTAACCAAGTATCCAAATAAGTCATATGTTATAAAAGTAAGCTAACAAGCATGACCACACATAAGTTATACGGATTCATCACCAAATAAGCTTGAAATTATAAGCTGTAAACATAAGTTCTCTCAGCTATTTTGATAAACCTAAATCCAACCCTAATCCAACAGATATTAACATTAAAATAAGTAACAATTGTGTATCAAAGTTAAATTAAGAAGAAGGAAAATACCATTTGATGTGCTCAAACTCAGATGAATGGCCCAAATTGAGCTTGGTCGTGATGGCAGAGGTGGGTGTTGGTTTGGGATACGATGTGATAAAAAAGATTGCGGTTAATATCTTGTCAAATGATGCAAATAACATCATGTATATTAAGAGCGTGGTGGTTAGGGCTAGATTGGCGGGAAATCAATTGAGAGTGAAGCTGTGAAGGTGGAGGATCGTGGTGTTGTGGTAGCGGTAAAAATTGGGGGGAAAGTTTGGGGAAGAAGTTCTGGATCGTGGGTTTCTATAGTGTTATTTTTATTTTTATTTTTTTTATATAGAAGATGAAATTATTTAGTGAAAAGAAATTATTGCATATAATAGATGCTATTTATTTAATTTATTCGGCTATGTCTCGGTTTGTAGCGCCTGCAAAAATAACAAATGTATAAAAACACATTAGTTGTTGGCTATAAAATAAGTATATTAGCTTAAATTTAGTTATAACTTGTAGGGGTGAGCATCGGGCCGGAACCGACCCGTCCCGACTCATCCCGATCCCGATTACCTGCAAAATCATAACCGAGTCCCGACCCGATTACCAGTCGGTTTGTGTCGGTCGGTTCGGTCGGTGTCGGGATTCGGTCGGGATGTCGGTATCGCTTTGTTCTTTCTTCGGTTTTGGCCCGTCCCGACCCGACCCGTCCCGACCGGACTACCGACTAAGCTGAAAATCCAAACCGACTACCGACCCGATTATGATCGGTTCGGTGTCGGGATGATCGGTCGGTGTCGAAATTCGGTCGGAAATCGGGTTTCTGTCGGTAATGCTCACCCTTAATAACTTGTGTTGTTGACTATAAATTTAGTTATAACTTGAGTAAATTATTTTATTACCTGACTTGTCATTCTTCGTGTCCTTCTTGATGATCCGATCTTAAATAAACAGTATCATCAAGAATTTCATCTAAAGACTGAATGCCACTAGAAAATGGAGGTAGCTCATCAAACTGATTATAGTCGTCCTCGTCCACAACATCATCAACACCAACTATATGTCGTTTACCATGCATGACAATGTGCCATCTCTTGTCTTTTAAGTCCTCGACAAAAAATACTTGGGTGGCTTGGTTTGCTAGAATGAATGGGTCAGATTTGTAGCTGTCTGTGGAAAGATTGACGCACGTGAAACCATCCCTATCAACTTTAACACCTCCCCTGTCATTGACCCATTTACACTTGAATAGAGGTATAACAAACAAATTGTAATCCAATTCCCATATTTCTTCAATGACACCATAATACGAGTTTTTTGAGCTTGTCATCCTCAATGAATCTGTCATTGTTGCTACAAGTGTCACTCCACTATTTTGCAATGTACTTTTATCATCTTGTTGTTTGGTGTAGAACGTGTATCCGTTAATGTCGTAGCCTTGATATTGAAGAACACGACGTGGCCGGTACCCCAATTGTGCCACTTCTGGATCAAGATTTGGAAACATACGACTAACTTTATCTGCAAACCATTGTGAAAATGTTCTCGTATGCTCAGCTTCCAACCAAAGCTGACCTCGATGGCTGTTATTTTGTTTTAAATATGACATGTGCTCGTGTATGTATGGGTCAACACATGTCATATTTTGCAATACGGTAAAATGCGCTTTCTCTAAATCACTGTTGTTCGGTGTGACATCTTTGCGCCCAATTGTCCCTTTCCCATCAAGTCTACCCGTGTGTCGAGATAGCGGAATGCCAATATTTGGGACACCTTCCATATAGTTTGTACAGAACTGAACTACTTCTTCGGAAGCATACCCTTCAATAATACTACCTTCTGGTCGAGATCGGTTCCTTACATACCCTTTTAAGAAACCCATATACCTCTCGAATGGATACATGTATCGCAAGAATACAGGACCGCAAGCCTTTATTTCTCCGACAATATGAGATACAAGGTGAACCATGACATCAAAAAATGAAGGTGGAAAGTACATCTCGAGTTCACAAATAGTAAGAATAATGTCACTCTGCCATTCATCCAACTTTTCCGGATCAATAACTTTGGAATGAATCATGTTAAAAAAGAGACAAAGCTTTGTGACTGTGTGTCGTACTCGAGGTGGCAGTACTCCACGAATAGCGACTGGAATCATCTGCGTCATTAAAATGTGACAATCATGGGACTTCATACCAAGCAACTTCAAGTCTTTCATCGAAACCAACTTCTTAATGTTAGCAGAATAGCCAGATGGGACCTTAACACCGTGTAAGAATTCACAAAACATGGTTTTCTCAGCCTTCAACATGGTATAACAAGCCGCCGGCAAATACATTTTCTTACTATTCGTCTCTTGTGGTGCGAGCTCGTCTCTAATTCCCATTTCGACCATGTCTTTTCGAGCTTTAACTCCGTCTTTAGTTTTTCCTGGAATGTTTAATAATAAGCCTAACAAGCTTTCACAAACATTTTTCTCGATATGCATAACATCAAGACAATGTCGGACTTGCAAATGTTTCCAGTACTTCAAATCCCAAAATATTGACTTTTTTTTCCAAATATTTTTTTGAGGGGCCTTAACTTTTTTTCCAAAAATAATATTTAAATCCGCAACTTGGGAAAGTAAATCGTATCCATCCAATGGTTCCGCCATCACTCTTTCCTCTATAGTACCGTCAAACAAATTATTTTTTTGACGGTAAGGGTGATCTTCTTCAAGCAATCTTCGATGTCCCATATATATCATTTTCCTACAATTAGTCAACCATTGAGAGTGGGTGTCCTTTTCACAAACTGGACATGCCTTCTCCCCTTTCGTACCATAACCTGACAAGTTACCGTATGCTGGAAAATCACTTATAGTACAATAAATCATGGCAAACAATCTGAAACTCTCTTTCTTGTATGCATCATAAACTTCAACGCCCTTATCCCACAAATCTTTCATGTCATCTATTAACGGATCCAAATACACATCAATATCGTTCCCAGGTTGTTTCGGACCTTGAATTAATAATGACATCATGATGTATTTCCGTTTCATGCACAACCATGGTGGGAGATTATATATGCATAGAAGAACCGGCCAAGTGCTATGACGAGTACTCAGGCTTCTAAACGGATTAATTCCATCTGAACTAAGTCCAAACCGTATATTTCTAATCTCAGATCCAAATTCATCAAACTCTTTATCAATATTTTTCCATTGAGGAGAATCAGCCACATGTCTCATTTTTCCATCCTTTTTGCGCTCTTCAGCATGCCAACGCAACAATTTGGCATCCTTGGGGTTTGAATATAACTTTCTCAATCTAGGTATGATAGGAAGATACCATAACAATTTAGCAGGGGGGCCATTCTTTGTCACGTCGCTATTTAGTTCCGTTAAATTCTTTTCCTTATACCTCGATTCATTACATACAGGACATTCGTGTAGGTCTTTGTACCCTTTTCTGTACAATATACAATCGTTTGGACATGCATGTATTCGCTCCACTTCCAATCCCATGGGACACGTTAGTTTTTTCGCTTGATACGTTGAAACAGGCAACTCATTATCTTCAGGGAACGCTTCGTGTAACAACTTTAATAGGGTGGTGAAGCTTTTGTCGCTCCAACCATTTTTCGCTTTTATGTCCAACAGTTTCACCACTATAGAAAGTATGGTGAACTTCTTACATCCGCTATACAATGGTTTTTCTGCATCGACAAACAATTGTTGTAACTTTTTAATATCCTTTTCAGCAACGTCACGTTCCACATCACGTAACATCTCATCTATATTAACATGATGGTCATTGTTAGAATTATCATTCTCATCGTGATCAATGTCCGAAACAAATGTCTGACTCTCAACTTGCGATTCACCGTGAAAAGTCCAAGCAGTATACTCTTTGTCAAACCCTTGTCGTATGAGATGGCGTCTAATAATCTTAGTATCAGCAATGGACACATTATTTCTACACTCTTTACAAGGACAAGAAATTTTTGTTTCTCCTGTCTTTTCCCGATGATCCTCAGCGCATTTAAAAAATTCAGACAGTCCTTTCATGTATTCATGGGTAAAACGTCCTATCTTGTGCATCCATGTACTACGATCCATCTGAAATATATAAAGAAAGAAAGTTATATTTGAAGATTAGTTTTGCATATATACGGTTACAAGTGTTATAAATTGTGCCTAGTTGACGACATTGATTCAATCAAAGGTATGATTAATAGAAAGTAACATCTATTAAATTAATTTGGGTATTTTATTACATGTCTCTACTAGGTATGTTAGTCGGGTTGACCCGATAGGTTTTGGGTCAATTCGAGTTGAGGCAAATACCCGAACCCGACCCTATTTAAGACACGGGTTAACCTGAATTGACCCAAGTAAACGAGCCGAATAGGCTTAACCGGGTTCAACAAAATAAGCTTAATGAAAACAACACTTTAAAATTTGTCTCCTTTCAAAAACTTTAAAAAACATGCCTGTATAAACTACATATCAAGTATTTAACCCGCCAAAAACTCCCCATCCTAAAATTGAAGCGCCATTCTTCATTCTAACATTCAAATGAAAATTTTGAATTCCCTCCTGTAGTGTTACTTTCTCTCCTGATACTCCTAATCAATTTGTTCTATTGAAAGCTCTCCAATTCACAAGTCACAACCCATAGCCTTCCTCCTTTGCCTGAATGTACTCGCACTTTCCAAAGGTAACATATTCACATCAAATTTTCGAATTCAAACTTCCAAAATATGTGTTATATAGGTCTCATATGCTTAATAATTGTGTAATATTTGGCTTTATGATGATATGTTTTGACTTTTCTTGTTGAACACAAGGTGTTCGATTAAAATCCCCACTAAGATCGTTAATATTTATTGCCTTTGATAGTGCAAAGGACTCTTAGATTAGGTTCAACTGTTGAGTTTTGGTTGATAAACAAAATAAAGTATAGTTGTTTATGATGCTCATCTCTCTGTTATTGGTTAATATGTTCAGGCAGTTTGTTGAATTTTATTTTATTTATTTACTTTTTTTTTATTTATTTATTTTTTAATTTAGGATAACTGAATGTTGATAGTTTACGCTGTTCTTTGGTGTGTAATGGATGTTAGTTAGTGTCTGATAAATGTAAATACTATTGATGAATTGTTATTATCGATGCATACTCAATTACTGTAAATTGTCATGCTTTCGTTGTTTGAGATACTGTATATGTGTTTATAATGTGTGTCACCTTTTAGGTTGAGCAGGATTTACGGATAGGGGTGGGGAGAGGGAGAGGGAACGGGAAAGGGATGAGTGAGAAGAGCAGGTTGAAAAGTAAGGGGAGTGGGAAAAGAAGGTCTAGTGAGGATGCCGAAGTGAAGGAGATATGGGAAACGGTTGCTGGAGGCGATTTGGAGGTATAATTTAGTTGCTAGTTTGATATATGTATGGGTTGACTTTATATAAATCGCAATGTTGCACGGATAAGTTGTACATATTTATAACTAATCTAACAAGGGATAAGTGAATGTGCCAACTGTTGGGTTTTTAAATCTGAACTTACACAACATTGTTCAGTTTTGAATGATTGTTTAGCTAGGTTCTAGGTGTTATGGTTCGTAAGAATATAGTGGACCAAGTAACAAGTTTTTTGCAGGACTAATAAGCTCAAAGATCTATCTTTGTTTATCCAACAAATAACTCAATGTGTAGGCTGTTGTTGTAGTCTCGGTTAAGTTATGCAGTTTGCAAGCCAAATATAGGAGGTTCCCACTCTTATTCATTTGAGTATATTCCCTTTCTGTGCTTCTTTTCAACATATGAGACAAACCTATGCTTGTTTTTCTATGAATGTTTTGATTTCAGTGTATGATTGAGTAGTTAGATACAACTAGGATCATGTAAAAATTGAGCGTTTCTCTTTTATTTGTTTTCCATCTCTGTGTTACAAATGAATAAAAGATTGATGATGAGTTTGAATGATCGCATACATAATTCGTGATTTTATTTGCTTGTGATCATATCACTGCATGTTCTTATATTCTCGTCCATAATCAAAAGAATTACTGTAAGCTTGTGTATATTATGTTGATAAAAGTCTCATGAAAGAATTAATCGAAAGACTCATTTGGTTTAAAGTTTGATTGTATTTTGGAATATTATTGTTAATATTGTTAGCATCTTGATAAAACAGCAGCAATTCACTTGCATCTAATAAGAGGTTTTTTAAGCTCCAAAAAATAAAAAATAAATAAGAGGTTTATTTTTTATTATTTTAGTATCACAAGCATACTTTGGGAATAGACTTAAAAAACAAGCATACGTTTGTCTTATATTTTGTAAAAAAGCACAGAAAGGGAATTTACTCTATCCAGCATTAAGGTATCACCAACTGTTTGTTTTCCACTATTATCTCTTTTGAAATCATGTTTGATATTACTTCCATTAGGATCAGGGGGGCTACTAATTATGGGGCGTACCATCGTCCTTAGTGTAGGACCAGGAGAAACATTTCATCACTTATCATGTGTATGTGGCCTTCATGAATCTCTCAATATTTTCTCGTTTCAGGGTTGAATTGGTATTATTTGGTAGACAGTCTCCGGGAGGGCACATGTTGTTTGGGGCCTTCATGAATCCCTCAAAATTCACAACCTCAAAAGAACTTTGCTTGGGTTTTTGGGTAAGTATTTCACAGCAACATGTTTGGATTGGACCCCCTTGATTAGTTGATTTGTATGAGAAAACTGCTTACTGTTACAGATTCAGTAATATACTACATGAACTAAATGAACTTGTTATCGTTGTTCCTAGCTTCCTTATGTTCTACAAGCCATTAGTTTAGTGTGACCAGGAATTGCTCTTGTTAGTTAATTTGATGTATGCTTATGATGACGATTCTCTTTTGCATCTAATAAACAAAGTGGTTCTGAAGGTTTATTTGCTCAAATAAGGAACTTGCAATATTAGCCGTGACACTCAAAAGTGCAAATTCTTTCTTTTGGTTTACTATGTAGGGGGCTTTTTGGTAAGTCATGTTTTGCGTTGTTTTTAGATTAGCCAATGGATGTGTTTGGGTTATTGGGAAAGTCTCGGTGGTCTTGCGAGTTCAAGTCTTCTTGTGATTTGGTACCATATGTCGTTTCTAAATGCTATTATTGTGTGTGTCTTAGATGGTAATAAAAACAACATTTCAAATCTTTTTAGATGTATGTAGTTTTTAGATATCACATATTGTCCTTGCCTTCCTAGTATTATATATATAGGGACTGTTTGGGATCGATTGTAGACTATCGTATGAGGCGTTGAGGTAGTTTGTCTTAATTAGTGGTCCCAAAGCTGAAAATGTTTGCCTAATCTGTCTGGTTTTTTTTGGTACAGAGTTGACATCAGTAATGACACATGTTAAGAGCAACACAAATTTACTTGAAGGAGCTTATCTTGAAGCAAAGTTTCAGCTTGAGAACAAACCGATTGAGGAGATTTTATGCATGTTGATAAAGTTGACCCATTGAATTTGGATATTACTTGACCATTTGACCAGTTGACCCATTGAATTAATATACAAATGTATGATTTACTTGACCAGTTGACTCATTGAATTAATATACAAATGTATGATTTAGACTCAACATATCTGTATTATAGTAAATAACTAAAAAAACTACAATTTATAAACTAAAGCAGGTGTAGCTGGATGTGCATGCACTACATTGATACAGTTTGGCTGACTTGAGTTTTGGTGCATTTGACATGCTCAGCCCATTCAACTCCTTTTTTCATTAATACCTCAAATTTAATCCCATCCAAAGTTTTGTCGTGGTCATCAGTAGCAACCCAAAGAGCAGGTAATAGATTTGTTGAAATATTAGTAGCAAGGTTGACTTAGCAAGGTCAAAAAGTAGCAAGGTGGACTTAGCAAGGGCTGATATACAATTTGTATTTTGAGCATACTAAATGCATAAATTTTGCAAAAATAATAGTTAACTCAAAGGTTTTAACGAAATACCTGACTTCAATGGATAAATATGGGTTTAGCTACCAATGTCATTCAAATGATCAATACAAAGCAAAATCTTTAACTTGCCTGTATATAGATATTATAAAAGGAACATAAATTAACAAAGCAATCATTCAAACATGTTATAACACCAATGATAAAAATTATATACTTTTGATAAAAAAATAAAAGATAATGCCTCTTACCTTAAAATAAAGATGAATATTATAGAATCTTGAATTCGTTTAGCTCTTTTTGGAAGTATTTATGATGTGTTTAAGAGGTTTTAAGAGGTTTTTAAAGCATTAATTGTGATCTCAAGGTTTTTATAGAGTTTAAACTTGTATTTTCGAAATTTATGGGGTGGATCCGTTGGTATCAAATTCAAAAGACAAAAAGTCTGTTGATATCAAATTCAAAAAAAAAAAAAAAAAAAAAAAAAAAAAAAAAAAAAGTTCAATAAGACCGGTTTTTTCTAAAACAACCGGTCTTTATAAGTGAAATACAAAAAAATCTCTTTGTTTTAAAAAAAAGGTGTCTTTTCATATGTTTAGAGACTGGTTTTTTGTTTGCACAACTGGTTTCCTTTTATATTATTTTATAGAGATTGGTTATTGTATAACAACCAGTTTTTTACACTTTCCATACCCGCTATTTTTCACAATAGAGACTGGTTATTATATAACCGGTTTCTATTAGGGGATGTTTATGTGCTTTTTTGTGGTAGTGACAATATATTACAATGATAAATAATGAAATAAGTAAGAGATGGAAAGATCGAACCGCGAGACAAGAGATTTATAGTGGTTCGGCTACAAGGACACCTTCCTTGTCCTACTCCACTCCCCGAGCACCTAACCCGAGAGTTTTCTTCACTATATCAACAAGCTCCCTTATGGCGGAGAAAACCGTACACACCAATTTACACACCAATTTACACACCACTTTTCACACCACTACTTCGTCACACCTAAGTCACAACTTCTACACAACTTCTTCAAATCAATCTACTTCACAACTAACAACTCCACACCTATCTTCTTCACATCAATCTAGTTCCTAGCTTTTCTTCTTCACACGAAGCTACTAACTAATCACACAATCTATATCTAACACAACTATCTACAATCAAATATTCACAACAATCTTCACAAAGAATAATGTAAATAGTCTTTGAAGATGCACCAACAACTTGATGTGGAGATCACAACAACTTGTAATACTTCTTGTCTTGAGGGATAGAAGTATTCTTCTCTTGCACTTGAGAGGATGAAGGTTAGATCACTTTGAAACAAAGAATTATACACTTATGATCAAAGGATAAGAGAATAGAGATTTGGATCAAGATCAGAAAGTTTAGAAGTGCAAAAGGTGAGAAAAAAATCCAGGTTTAAGGTGGTATTTATAGGCAAAAGATTCTGACAGAGGAGCGTGGCCGGTCCCCTTAAATCAAGGCCGGTCCCCTTAATTTTAAGGGGGCCGCCCAGCTGAAACGGCCAGAATCTTTGTCTTTTAGTGGGGAAAGTTTATTTGGTGAAAAACTAACTGATTTTGGTTAAAAATTTGAATTCACATATTTAGTATGAATAAAACATTTTTCTTTATTACCAAAAGTGTTTTTCAAAAATATATAATATGTTTATATAATTAAATAAACTTTGTGTTAGTTAATTAAATACCCCTTTGATCATGAAATGTAATAAACCCTTTGTTTATTCATACCTTAAGTGATGGAAGCAAAGACAAATATTAAGCGCTAAAAAACTTGTTTACGTCATAAGTTTTAGATTAATGAGTTTATGCTTTGTAATTATCAAAACATAGAGACATTGTTAATATGCTAACAACGTTTTAAGACATTATTTATGTCAATAATCTCCCCCTTTTTGATGATTACAAAACCTTAAACTCATTAGGTCTAAAAATTAATTTTTAGACAAGAATTTAAAGTTTAACATTCTCTTCTCCCCCTTTTTGTAAAATCAAAAAGGTTAAAGCTCCCCCTTGATGTATACTCCCCCTCATTTGAGAGCACCAAGGAGATGAGCTATGGAAATCTTGGCTACACAAAATATTAGAAGAGAGCAAGGCAAATATACATGCAAAGCAATAGTTATAAAAATATATTCATTCAAGGATCATAGAAAGCATTACAACATTTAATATGCTTAGGGCATATTAATCATAATAAAACAAATGAAAAGACATAGTCCTATATTGCCTAGAAAGAGCACTTGGACTTGCTTGCAACTCATGGTTGATTGTTTTATTTGCTTAAAGGATAGCATAAGCATAAAGCTTAGTTGGTAGATGGAGAGGGATATGGAGTAAGGTATGGAGCGGAAGAGGTGGCCCTTACGATATTGTATCGTGTTAGGGGTGGAATGGGATGAGGTCGAGTGAGGAGATATTCAATCCAAGAAATATCTTCACTCAAGTAAAGGATTTGTTTTTGGAGAAAGATGCAACAAGGGCAATAGTGAGTGTGATTTGTAACTTGATCCAAGTTGAGAGAGTGAGGAAGGAAATTGTTATAGGGTGATGATGGAGGTTGCGCTTTGTTGCGTTGTGCAAGATGCATAGCATTGAGATCACTAAGATCATGGATTTGTGATATTTCATCACGGAACTTTTGCTTTTCTGTGGTAATGTGGAAAAAGTCATTGTGTTTATATGGATGAATTGGGTTTGTGTAGTTGGAGTTGTAGTAGGATGGTTGATCAACCTTGTATGGATCATGACAAGGGATTTGAGGATGTGGTGAGTGATTTGGCATGAAGGAAGATGTTTGGCCAATGTTGTATGGTTTGTAAGTAGGATCAAATGAATATCCTTGTGAGTGTGGTGGAAAGTTTGGGAAGTAAGTGGTTGGTGGTGTTGAATGACTTCCAACTTCACTTGTTATGATGGATTTGTTTCGAGGGTTTTTTCTTCGCCAAACGGGTTTTTCCGTCATTCTTGCAAGCCTTGAGGCTTTTGGTTTAGGTTTGCTTGGAGAAGCCATGAAGGGATGAGTAAAGAGTTTTGAGGATTGGGGTTATTTATAGTGTAAGATTTGTGTGTTTATGGATGGATAAAGTTTGTTTGAGAGATTAGGACAAATTGTGTTGGTGAAGATTGGGAAATGTAGGTTGAAATGGGCTAAAAAGCAGAAAAGATTCTGTAAACCCGACCATCAGATGGCCGGTCCCCTTAATTAGGGGGCAGTCCCCTTTATGATTAAGGGGGCCACCTTACAGAATTAAGGGGGCCGCCCATCTGGTGATTTCCAGTTTGCCAGAATTGGGTTTTGGCAAAAAATTTGCAGAAAGGTTATGTGTTTGGATTAGAATTCAAGCAAGTTCAATTCTCTTAGGCAATATAGAGTCTAATCTAATCAAGATATAGCATGCATGCAAAAACACATAGGCAAAAGAGCAAATAATTAACACGTAATAAGCAATAGGAGGTAAGTAAAGGCAAGCACACTTAAGCTTCCTAAGGCACCTATCTTAGATTAAAGGCAAAGGCAATTAGTAAGTGAAAAACTAGTGATGGATCAAGATGACACCATTATTAGTGAATTTGTCCTAGTGAGTGTCTATATGCAACAAATGTGGAGTTGTGATTGTTTCGACTCCTAGAAGCAAAAAGAAATAACGATCCTAAGAAACAATCCAAATGATCTCCTTGATTCAATTTTTGCTTGATCATGAATGTCAAAGACATATATTAGATTATATACCTTGACAATTTATGTGAGACTTTATGCATGATTTTGAAATACAATGTTTTTAGAATTAGTCAACAATGCAAGGAAAATGATCTTCATGTAATTCCTAGATTGTGAGAATAATTTTTAGAGAAAATTGATTGAGTTTTACAAAAAAAAAAAAATTATGCAAAGAAAATAAATCTTCTCAATCTTTAGTTTTGTGCGAAATAGATTCCTAGACTCAGAAAAGGTGGAATGGTAGAAAAATAAATTTCATGCAAGTATAAATTTGAATTAATTCAATGTAATTTAGTCAACTTGTTCCATCATTCCTAATCCTAAACGCAAGTGGTTGAATAATTCACGCTTAAGGGGTTTTGTGAATATATCCGCAATGTTGTCTTCCGATGCAACCTTTTCTATAGATATATTTCCTTTTTGTACATTATCCCTAAGAAAATGGTGACGTATTTCTATGTGTTTAGTCCTAGAGTGTTGCACCGGATTTTTACTTAAATCTATCGCACCTTTGTTATCGCACATAATGGGGACATTTTCTAACCTAATGCCATAGTCTACGAGAGCTTGTTTCATCCATAGTGCTTGTTGACATGCCTTTCCGGCGCTTACATATTCGGCTTCGGTGGTAGAAATAGCAAGAGCGGTTTGCTTCTTCGAAAACCAAGACGTTAGACAATATCCCATAAACGTGCAAATACCGCTGGTACTCTTTCTATCTACGTAGTCTCCCGCATGATCCGAATCCGCATAGACAATGGTTTCTATGCCAGATTCCTTAGGATACCATAATCCTAAGTGTATAGTGCCTTTAACGTATCGGAAGATACGCTTAACTGCTTCTAAGTGAGAGGTTTTGGGATCCTCTTGAAAACGGGCACAAAGGCAGACACTAAACATGATATCGGGTCTACTTTCCGTCAAGTATAGTAAACTACCTATCATTCCTCTATACTTGGTGTTATCTACGGACTCACCTTCATCGTCCTTTGTGAGCTTTACCTCCGTAGACATGGGAGTTTTCATGGGTTTTGAGTCTTCTAGGCCAAATTTCTTAAGCATTTCCTTAATGTACTTAGATTGGTTAAAGAATATTCCATCTTCTAATTGTTTTATTTGTAATCCTAAGAAGAAGTTAAGTTCACCCATCATACTCATCTCAAACTCATCATGCATGATTTTGGCAAATTCATCACACATGTCTTGACAAGTCGATCCAAATATAATGTCGTCAACATATATTTGGACAATGATGAGATTTGGGTCTTTCCTTTTAGTGAAAAGAGTGTTATCTACCATTCACATGGAATAATCATGTTTAATAAGAAAAGCTTTTAATCGATCATACCAAGCTTTGGGAGCTTGTTTGAGTCCATACAAAGCTTTCTTTAACTTATAAACATAATCAGGTTTTGCGAAGTCAATGAATCCTGGAGGTTGTGCCACATATACCTCCTCATTGATAAAACCGTTAAGGAATGCACTTTTCACATCCATTTGGAATAACTTAAAATCTAGGGCGCAAGCATAAGCAAGTAATATCCTAATCGATTCTAGTCTAGCTATGGGGGCATAAGTTTCGTCATAATCAATTCCTTCTTGTTGATTATAACCTTGGGCAACTAACCTAGCTTTATTCCTAGTAACTATTCCATTCTCGTCTAACTTATTCCTATATACCCATTTGGTTCCTATGATGGTCATATCTTTTGGATTTGGGACTAATTCCCAAACATCATTCGCCTTAAATTGATTTAATTCTTCTTGCATAGCTATAACCCAACTTTCATCCTTTAAAGCCTCGCTAATATTCTTAGGTTCAATTGCTGAGAGGAAACAAAAGAAATTGTTTTTATCTTGGGCTTGTGACCTAAGGGTTCTTTGGTTAAGATGTCCTATTATATTATCTAATGGATGTGATCTAAATTCTTTAATATTAACAGTTTCGTTATTTTCTAAGTGAATGTCTTCATTATCATTTCCTATGGGTTTCGTTTTACTAACCTCAATAGCTTCATCTTCGACTAAATCATCATCTTCTAAAGGTAATGTTTTAGGAGGTGGTGGTGTTTTATCAAATGTTACATTTAGTGATTCCTCTACTTTCATGGAGTGTTTGTTAAGTATTATATATGCTTTGCTATTTTGTGAGTATCCTAAAAATATTCCTTCATATGATTTTGGATCAAACTTAGTGAGATAGTCCTTAGTGTTTAAAATATAGCATTTACTTCCAAATACCTTAAAGTAGCTTAAGTTTGGTTTTCTACCTCTTAATAACTCATAAGGAGTTTTTCCTAGAATTCTTCTAATTGATACCCTATTTAAAATATAAGTTGATGTATCTACGGCGTGACACCAAAATTTTTGTGGGATGGATTGTTCATTTAACATAGTTCTACTCATTTCTTGTAGTGACCTATTTTTTCTTTCTACTACGCCATTTGATTGAGGAGTACGAGGAGCGGAGAAATTGTGAGATATTCCATTTAACTCGCAATATTTTCCGAATTGTACTTCGTTATCAAATTCCCTACCATGGTCCGTCCTAATGGCAACTATTGAGCATCCTAATTTATTTTGAATCATTTTACTAAATATTTCGAATTTTTCAAAGGCTTGGGTTTTGTCACTTAGAAACCTAGTCCACGTGTATCGTGAGTAGTCATCTACTATCACTAAGGTATATTTGTTTCCTCCATAGCTCCGCACAGCGGATGGACCAAAAAGATCCATATGTAATAATTCTAGGCATCTAGTAGTGGATACTATATTCTTTGCTTTGTGACTAGCATGAACTTGTTTTCTAATTTTACATGCATCACAAAAATGCTTGTCATATTTTAGATTAGGCAAATTTCTAACTAATTCCTTAGAGGCCAAAGATTGTATTTGTTGCATGTTAGCATGTCCTAATCTCCTATGCCATAGTGTAGAGTTTTCATCTAGGGTCGTTAGGCATATCCTATCCTCAGGTTTGTTTCCTAGTTTCATAACATATATGCCACCTTTTCTAGTTCCTTTACCTATAATTTTTCCATTCTTAACTATTTCGCTATCATCTTCGGTAAATGTGACTTTACATTTATTATCACATATTTGTCCTACACTAAGCAAGTTATATGTTAATTTATCTACATGCTCTACATTTTCAATAGTAAGTGAGTCTTGAGAGATCGTACTTTTGCCAATGATTTTTCCACGTAAGTCACTACCGAAAATAACGTTACCTCCATTGTATGCCTTGTATGTAGAGAATATATTGCGATTCCCCGTCATGTGCCTCGAACATCCGCTATCTTTGATCCATTCGTCAGGTTCCAAGTCAATTCCTAAACATATTTCGTCGGTTTCTTTTGCCATAAAACACTTTTCGTCTCTTGGCTTTTCAACTTCTTCTTTGTCACTATCACTCCATGTTCCACTAACAAAAGCACCTTGACTTTCATAACCCGGTGGCTTTAGACATTCGCCAATGAGATGATTTGGACTTCCACATCTAAAGCACTTTCTTTTCCCGTAGTTGTCACTTCTATTCCTTTGGAATGCTTTTCTTTCGTCTCGTGATGATCTAGTGAATCTTCCTTGTCTCCTGAAGAACTTCTTGAATTCTCTTACGGCCATTGCATATTCTTCGTTTTCACTTTTGTCACTTGAATCATTATCATCACTAGGTTCCTTTTTGGCTTTTAGAGCAATGTATTTGGTTTGTTCTTTCTTGACTTTGACCGTTTCCGAATCTCTTCTTAGATTTCTTCATGAACCTTCAAGTTGCCAATTAGTTCATCTAGTGATACCGTCATCAAGTTCTTTGATTCTTCGATTGCCGTGACCTTAGCTAGCCATTTTGGATGCAATGCCCTAAGAAATTTCCTAACACAATTTTTACTAGAAAATGTCTCATCAAGTGCTTTTAAACTTGTGATAATAGTGTTAAACTTAGCAAAAGCATTATCAATTGATTCCTTTTCCGGAATCGTAAATTGTTCATATTGTTGTACAAGAAGATCTATTTTATTATCTTTGACTTGGCTATTACCTTGGTGAGTAATTAGTAAAGAATCCCAAATTTCTTTGGCTGTTTTATACATAAAAATTCTTTCATATTCTTTGCGAGGTAACGCATTATAAATTACCATTTTAGCCTCATTATTTATTGCTAATTTCTTTTTCAAATCATCATTTTGTTCTTCAAAAGATACAATTTTATTCATTTTAGTTTCAACATTATATTGAATAGGTGGAAAATCACCAAAGGTAATAATATGACAAAGATCAAGATCTTTTGATTTCACATACGTTTCGAATCTATTTTTCCAATATAAAAATCCATCACTTTCAAATAGTGGTGGTCTTTGCATATATTGCCCTTCTAAATATTTTTCAGATTCCATAGATCGTTACAAGTTTTAAAATACAATATATTTTAAAAATCTTGCTAGACGTGGCTCTTGATACCAATTGTGGAAAACTAGAAGGGGGGTTGAATAGTTTTACGTCTTTTTAATTCGTTATAAAATTAGTTTTAGAGTTTACTTAGCTTTTAAAAACTTAGATTCGATAATATGTGATCTCAAGTCTTGTACAATATAAACAATTAACACTACACAATATATTACAGTGATAAATAATGAAATAAGTAAGAGATGGAAAGATCGAACTGCGAGACAATAGATTTATAGTGGTTCGGCTACAAGGACACCTTCCTTGTCCTACTCCACTCCCCGAGCACCTAACCCGAGAGTTTTCTTCACTATATCAACAAGCTCCCTTATGGCGGAGAAAACCGTACACACCAATTTACACACCAATTTATACACCACTTTTCACACCACTACTTCGTCACACCTAAGTCACAACTTCTTCAAATCAATCTACTTCACAACTAACAACTCCACACCTATCTTCTTCACATCAATCTAGTTCCTTGCTTTTCTTCTTCACACCAAGCTACTAACTTATCACACAATCTATATCTAACACAACTATCTATAATCAAATATTCACAACAATCTTCACAAAGAATAATGTAAATAGTCTTTGAAGATGCACCAACAACTTGATGTGGAGATCACAACAAGTTGTAATACTTCTTGTCTTGAGGGATAGAAGTATTCTTCTCTTGCACTTGAGAGGATGAAGGTTGGATCACTTTGAAACAAAGAATTATACAGTTATGATCAAAGGATAAGAGAATAGAGATTTGGATCAAGATCAGAAAGTTTAGAAGTGCAAAAGGTGAGGAAAAAATCCAGGTTTAAGGTGGTATTTATAGGCAAAAGATTCTGACAGAGGAGCGTGGCCGGTCCCCTTAATTTTAAGGGGACCGCCCCTTATAATTAAGGGGGCCGCCCAGCTGAAACGGTCAGAATCTTTGTCTTTTAGTGGGGAAAGTTTATTTGGTGAAAAACTAACTGATTTTGGTTAAAAATTTGAATTCATATATTTAGTATGAATAAAACATTTTTTTTATTACCAAAAGTATTTTTCAAAAATATATAATATGTTTATATAATTAAATAAACTTTGTGTTAGTTAATTAAATACCCCTTTGATCATGAAATGTAATAAACCCTTTGTTTATTCATACCTTAAGTGATATGGAAGCAAATACAAATATTAAGCGCTAAAAAACTTGTTTACGTCATAAGTTTTAGATTAATGAGTTTATGCTTTGTAATTATCAAAACATAGAGACATTGTTAATATGCTAACAATGTTTTAAGACATTATTTATGTCAATAATATATCTCTATATTATATATAACAGGAGGCGTTACACGTAGATAATGCCACGTAAACGCCACCTCATTGCCCAGTAATTCATTATCTGCCATGTCATCACATTCTCGCCATGTAAGCAATTTTTAAATTTATTTTATTTTAAGTTATTTAATTAATTTCGAAATTTATGCCTTCTTTTTTTTAAATTCGTAATTTGTGCAATTTTTATTATTTATTTTTATTTTTCTAATTTTTTTCCGAAATTATTTATGTTTAATTAGCAAAGACTAAATGTTTTAAAATTGGAATTTAAAAATATAGTTAGTATGGTTCGAACCTTGGTCACTCTACAAACTTAAACCAACCTCTCTACCACTAGAGCAATTCAATTTTTGTTTTATATTTTGCAAGACAAACTTAATAAATGTAAAAAAACCTGTTAAATAAATTTTATTTCATAAATATTCTGTGCATATTAAAATTTAAAAAAAAATATGAATAAAAAAAACTTGCCATAAAGCGTGTGTATAAAGATTTTTGTAATTTTTTTTCTTAAAAATATTGGATAAGTTTGGAATATCAATTGTTATCTTATAGATATTCTTAATGTTTAACCTAATCCAACGTTATTTGTTTAACCTACTTATGATTACATAATCGATATTTACAGAATCGATTAAGCTTTGACTGATATTTACATAATCAATTAAGTTTTAACTGTTTGAGAGCAACATGCAACCACAAAGATACTCGCAAAGGCCAAGAAAAAGAGTAGAATGAATTCAGGTTAATTGAATTTGAATGAATATATATAAAGTTGTTTGTTTGATGTTAATATCTGATATAGTTATATTGTGTTTGTGTTTACAATTTGATAGCAGGGAAGCAACCACTCAAGAAAGGTTCTTGACTGGATTTAGAAGGTATGTTTGTCATTAAGAATTAACAATGCATTAGTTTGTAGTTTGCAGTTTTGCATCAGTTGATATTTATTGGTTTCTTTTATTCACACAGACTGATTTTGTATATTTGTGTTAAATTTCCGGAAGCCAAGCATGCTGAAAACAATGTGACTAAATTGGATCGACCAGGTATTAGTAATCTCTTTGTTGTTTTGTTACTCTCTTACGTACTGATTTTGTACATAAACAAGTTAGCACTGAATTTTTTGTTACCTTCTTAGTAATTATTAGCATTAATGCTCCTCTTGGAAGCTTCGATAAGCAATCCTTTACATGTAGATTAAGTAGTTATAAATTTCAGACAGCCCCTGACCTGATTTACTTTCAGATTTAACGTTTACCATTAACTGCATATATACATTTATTAGATGGTTTATGTGGTGTGCGTCATGATACCTGAATTATAATTTATGATGTTAACTTGCGAAGACATACAAATTTACCTTGACCGCACACGAGACTACATATGAGCCAATGTCTCCATACATTTTAGCTTATTAATCGTTTGAGTTCAACTGATTAGACGTGAACAAAAACAACTGCATTGCATTGCTTGCTGGTGTTGTTGTCGTTCTGTTTTGGCTTTCACGTTGCTTTAGTACTTCTTACAGTTAGTTTAATGATTGAATAGGTGAACCCCAGGTTCATCAAGTTATACACAAATAAAAACTGAGATCACAAAAAAAACTTAAATTGATAAATTAGTATATAGTTTTGACCATGTATAATTAGACATTGTCATAAAATTGTAAATGTATATGTGCTTTCATGATTCCCCAGGAAAATTTGATGTGTTTATTTGGTAATGGTTCTCAGGTTTTTTTTGCGTTGCCCACTATTATAACTGATGGTTTATTTTGGCCTGAAAAGTATTTGTTATGGTGGATGCATGTGTGGTTATTGTGCTATGTATGTGGAAGAAAGTTTGACTAAATAGTAGACATTGTTCAGTTTTAGGTGCAACTTGGCCGATCGTTTGGGTAAATCATTGATTAACTTAGCGAACACATAAATAGAGCCAAGTCGAGGCGGAAGAGCAGGTATGATCTTCTAAAGCCAACAAACATGTCAAAATGTATGTTTTTCTAAATCGTTATTGCTACTTTATATCCTAAAGTTTGTGTTACAAGTTATAGACTGAATGTAAGAGATCCACATGTAAGTAGAAATCTTGGATCCAGTTAATTTTGAATTTGCTTGGATAGCTAAAAAATAGAATACAATAGGTTTCTTTGGGATGTGAAACGATTGACCATTGATCTAATTTTGGTTTCCGTTATATACTATTGTGGTTAACAAATGATGCTCAGTTCTGGCTTTGTTATGTTGTGAACCACTGTTGATTTTGCCGTTGTACGAATATGGCATTGAACAGAAGTTCATGTATCCGTCAACTTATGGGTTATTTCCCAAAACTCCAACAACTTAATTATCATTTTTGAGGCTGCAAGGTATCGTTAAGTGGGAATAATGAAATTCGCATTACAATATATTCCTACTTTTCCACCTACGAATCTTTTCTTGATGTTATATGTTCATATCTATATTTCTTTAATAGTGGTGGCTAAAAAGGTGTTATCTGCTATTCTGCTTATTTAATTAGTTTTTTTAGAGGGTAGTTGGGATTGCTTATTTTTATGCTGATAAATCAGCACTTATAAGTTGCACACTTTAGTAAATAGTATTCGAACTTGCTTATTCTGTACAAAAAAAAATACAAGGTTGTTAAAAAGTTACATAGCAAGATCTGAATCTAATTGGTTTACAAAGGGTTTAAGATCAAATAGATGATGGTAGAAAGTAGTAACTGAGTTCACCTTTTATAAGCGTTAATAAAGGAGCATGACCAACATAAAATCGGTATATGCTAATGGGTTGTGATGGTTGTTATAATTTGAGGGAAACGAAATGGGTCGTTGAAGATCTAATGCCTTTTATTTCTATTCACAGAGACTACAACTGCCTATCCGTTCCCGTGAATTTGCACGCCGTTGTTACCACAGCCCGTTTAGATGAGCTTATCCTCTTCGTTATCTTCATTTTCCAGACATTCTCAAACAAACACGCACCTATGGCGGTTATCCATGAATTGAGTTCTCAAACAACAACATTAAAATTAAGAAAAGAAGATCACACGGAGTTCTCAAACAAACAAGAACATATGGCGGTCTGCACTCTTCACGAAGGTCGGTTTCATTCGCCGTTGGGTTTGCACTTTTTGTGGTGGTATAAGGCCAACACACAACAGAGGCAATAGGTGGTTCTAAACGATTTGGCAAACCCAGGTATGAAGTTAAATATTAGATTTATATAAGAAAAAATACGGGTTTTAGTTTTTATGTTTTGTTGATGAAAATCATTAGGTGTTGATGATATTTTTTATGTTTTATGTACTGGGAATAAAGATTGTTTCTTCATTGGTTTTGTCAATGTTTTTGCAGGTTTTTACGATAACCTCTAGACTAACACAAATACTTACCCTTATCAAAAGTACTGTTCTTCATCTCTTTTTAACCTTTTATGTTTTAATTGTTTGGTTTCTTAAAAATAAACATATACTCTAATAATTATGTTTCACCTCTTTTTTAATGTATGTAACTTTAATATAACAGATAATGGTTAGGAAAGCCGGTTTGTGTGTGGGTATAATTTGTGGAAATTTATATTACTGTCTGTTGTGTTGCGTCCAGGTCTTGGAGGCTGTGATCATGAAGACTCACATCACTGGAGGTAAAGGAGCCAAATCCTAAGCAACGTGCGGCCAAAATGTTACTTGCAGTTTCTCCTCATTTTTGGACCAGTCTTATTTTACTAAAATCTTAGATGAAAAGGTAAGTTGGTGTTTATCGTAAGCAAATTATTTGCTCAACATCTCAAATAATAATTGTTTTACGCTTAAAACTTAGTACAGGATAATTGTTTTGCAAGAACAATTGTGTGTAATACGTTAAGCAGTCCACGATCTGCAACTGTTAAAATTTCATATGCTCCGCCCACTTAGATGTTGGGGTGTGTCTGAGAGGGCTTTCAAACACTCTTAAGTTGACTTACCTTCACATACATCTTTTTTAGAAATTTATCTTCAATTATAAATTTATGATGCACCAATTTATACGTGTAAGTCCAGTTTCTTGCACTCGCATTGCTGGCATTTTCTAACGAATACCTTTCATTTACACGTGTATGTTGCAAACCCAGATAGCTTAACATATAGGCAGTAAAATTAAATTTTTTTAACGTATCACTTTTGCTGTGGTGTATAACAACTTCGGATCAGTATAAGAATGTTTGTTGTTCTGTATTGTAACTTGGTTTTCGATGTTGTTGTTGTAGCCGATGTTGGAGCCGGGAGCAGTAGTTCTTCCTTTCCCGTTGTCGGTCCAGGTCTGTTACTTTATGTCTGGATAGGTGTTGTTCCTCTTATTGGCTTACGTGCTTCTTGGCTTTTAATGGGTACAATGTTGGTTGCCTTTTTTACAGCAACGGTAGCTGATACTGATGTACAGGCCACTTCTCCGTCCCCTGGTCCAGCTCCATCAACTGATTGTCCATCCGTTTCTTCCGGCTTTGGTCAACAGCCTCAACCGTCTATTTTCAGGCCTATGGCTGTTGTATGACCGGAAGATGGTACTCTGCCATTTACACGGCCTTCAACGCCAAGTCTCCAGAGCCGTGATTACTACAACCTTCCTCCCCAGAATAATCCTGGGTAGTATGATGGGCTTCGACTGTTGCCCAAGGTATTTGCAGTTGTTTGTTACAGCTTCTTTTCATGCATTACACCATGTTAGATAAATTTCTTTTTGAAAAAGGTATATTACAAACTACAAGCTGCTTAATGATTTAAACTAAAACGTAGGACGTTATAAAGGGTTCGTAAACAAATAAACAGCAAAACATTGGTCCAATATGTTATTAGTATATCAAAAAAACATAATATATGTTACCCTTGGTTGATCGGGAGCTGCAAATTGATAAGGGATTGATTTTCCTGCGAGTGGAAATGGACCTGATCATCAAAAACTTGGTATATCAGAACATGAACCTGAAACTAAATATTACAACATGGAGATAGAATTCAACAAATAGTAACTTTACCACGATGTTCTGCATAGTCCAATTCATCGTCTTCATTTTCATCAAATTGGTTGTTGAATTTAACATCATAAGAAGTGACTACTTTGACCCATTTTTGCAAAAAGTTATGAATGCTTGAGTTAAATAAACACAGTTTAGGACTTCGCCTCTTGAAAAATAAATTTAGGAGTTTTACTGCTTATTGTACTAAAGACTTAAATCAGTATGTTTCTTAATTTGTTTTAGTCCAGCATATTAATGCATAATCATCTGTATCAGGGCCTGTAATGTTTTGCAAATTCTACTCCAACAATAATAAAGCCAATTACTCAAGTTAAAATACCTGTTGGGGGTGTTATACTAATGATGCCCATGGCTTTTTAGTTTATTTGTGTTCCACTATCATAACCGTTTGGTGTATGATATGCAAAAGCTATGTGTATTTTGTTTATTCAGTTGGTATTTTGGAGGTGTTTGGATAAAATTTATGATCAAATACAGTATGCAAAATTAGAAGCCCCAAATACAGTATATAGATTGAGCTTATTTTGCTTATTCTTCTCTTTTCTTTGTTGTAGCTCGGTATAGTACATCACGGAGAAGACAAGCACGTGCAACTGTAGGTGTGCCGGTTCCCGAGCAGGGCCACAGAGGTATGGTTAGTTCTGTTATTTTAGTATCAGCTTTTTTTGTTTGAGGTTACCAGTTGTTGTATGGATATTTTCTGATACTCGGTTCTGTTTCCTATTGCAGGGGCACCGCCTGAGTATGTGTCGTTAGGCCTCTGTAACCGAGTTTGTCGCCATTGTAAGGCGTTGTTTTGGTTTGAGGAAAGGCTAACACATAGGAGTGCACATTCTCCAGAATACGACAAGTGCTGTATGGGTGGTAAAGTGGTGCTAAGACCTCAAGGAACAAAAGCGTTGAAAGTTCATAGGACCCTTTTAGTTGATGTTTCTGTTCAAGGCACATTTGCAGGCTTCCTAAAGCAAAGCGCAAACTTCAACAAAGAAAGGTACTTTACATGGGCTTATATTCAACAGGATGTGTGCAGTTTTAGTTTTCATAGTACGTCCCCCAAAACAGATTAACTGATGTCACGAATCAATATGAACAACTCTTAAATAAATTGAATTGCTGAAATCATGTGGTAGCCAATTAAGTGTGCAAGTAAAGCTTAGTTTCATGATGCCTCCATGTTTCAGATGGCATTTCTGAGTATAGGCAAAATAGCTGGGTTATGGTTTATCACTAACAGGTTAAAAGAGTTTTTAGGGACTTAGGGTTTGTTTACTCTCTTTTTTTCATGCGAACAAAATATAGATGATTATTCTACTTTTACTAATTGTTAATGAAAAGTTAGAACTTATGCTATTAGTTTTACAACTTGACAATGCATCAGTTTTTTTTTTTTTTTTTTTTTTTTTTGGTGTCAAGATATGTTAAAATGCTTGATCATTACCAGCCCCTTCTTCTTGGTTTGCTGCAAAGAATAGGTGTTGATGCTATCATACACATTTTAAATGGAAACTCAAAAGCAATATATTGTTGTCCAATGCTAAGAAATATAGCTTTTGCTTCTGTGTTAATATGAGATTTTACTTTTGGTTTTCTTGAGGTGATGATTTCAAGCCATTTACTATTGAATCAGTTGACTGGTCCTATATTTTCTCTTATGTGGATAGGTGAAAAAAAACATTCATGTTACTTCTTGGGAGCAAGAATATATCACAGATCTTCCTAATCAAGACAATAGGTGTGTTTTAAAAACCAAAAAAGAAATATTTAATTTCGTTTTAAAATGAAACTATTTTCGAATGATTATGAAAAAAAAATTAGAAAATTATTCCTTTTTTTTTTTTTTTTTTAACATTTGAAGTTACTATTTTGAGTATTTGTATGAACTTAAGCCTGTGTGCAAGAATATAAGCCCATGAGTATTTATCTTCATTTTACCTATTTTGGTGTTTAATGTTTGAATCTATACCTAAGTGTTTGTTTAAGTTTCAAACTGTTGAACAATCTGGTAGTGTTCGTGTTGTGTTTATTTTGTAGGTATAAAAAAAGCCTGATAAATTCCGGCCGTATGTTGGTTTGACATAATAACCGGGCACAAAACAATTCCCCGCCGCAACGCGGCGGCCCGGCGCCCACCTCGTTATAATAAAATTTTGGCCAACAATAGTGTAGACTGTAAACACACATACAAACACATGAAAAGCCTTATTCACATTTCTACAAGTATATTGAACAATCTAGATTAGATTGTTTTTTCAATGATAGTTCATGTGTAAATTATTTATCAAAAAATCTTGACCCAACCCGTTTAAACACAATATATCATAGTATATTCTTGTGCAACTTTATCTTGATTTGTACTCTTGCAACCATTTTAACATGGTATATTTGTTTCTTAGGTAGCTGCAACCCATACAGTATCCAACAAAGCAGTCAGGATGATACAGAACAAAAACAAGGCCCAACTGAGCCCATTATCGAAATGCTATTCCCAGATAAGTATGGTGCAGGAGATGGAAAAAATTTGTTCTCATGGATCTGGTCCCGAACGTAGAGAGTCAAAATCATTGGCGAGATGACTTTGAAAAACTTGATGGTGTATGTCATTGCTCCTGAAAACCTATGGTCAAAATCATTCTAATATCTTCTAAAAAAATAGTTTTTATAACTTTTGCATACCCGCATATTTTTTATTTGGGTTAATTATGGCAAAACGTATCATACTTGCCTAAAATATTAGTTTTGAGTAGTGAACAAAAAAAAAAATCTTATCTAAGCACTAATGTTGACACTTTTGTCTTTCTTTAAGTATTATGACAGTTTTACCCTTTAAAATTACATAAATGGTCCCTGTTGGTTTGCGAAATTGCATCCATCGTCCTTAGTCTAAATTACATAAATGATCCCTGTTGGTTTGCGAAAATTGCGTCCACCATCCTTATTCTCTTTCCAATTCTTTTTTCCGAAATTCTTTTTTTTTTAAATTCTTTTTTTTTTAATTTTATTTAAATAATTTCGAAAAAAAATTCGTGAAATTTTCGAAAAAAATTCGGAAAACAATATATTTTCGAAAAAAAAATATATTTTTGGAAAATAAATAAATTTTTGGAAAGTAAATATTTTCGAAAAAATGAGTTTTTTTGGAAAAATATTTATTTTCAAAAAAAAATTGGGGAAAATATTATTTTCGAAAAAAAATCGTAAAAGAAATATTTTCGAAAATATATATTTTTTTGGTAAAATATGTATTCTCGAAAACAAAAAATTGGAAAAAAATTATTTTTGAAAAATGAAATATTTTCAAAAAAAAAATTGGAAAAAAAAATATTTTCGAAAAATTTGAAAAAAAAAATATTTTCGAAAAAAAAAATATTTTTGAAAAAAAAAATATTTTTGAAAAAAAAAATATTTTTGAAAAAAAATATTTTCGAAATAAAAATATTTTTGAAAAAAAATATTTTCGAAGAAAAAAAATATTTTCGAAAAAAAATATTTTCAAAAAGAAAATTGGAAAAAAATAGGGACGTTAGATGCAAATTACAAAAACTTAAGGGTAAAATGGTCTTTACAAAAAAATTCTTTGCCTTTATTACTCAAATAGAGACAAAAATGTCAACATTATTGCTTAGATAAGTATTTTTTTTTTGTTCGATGCGCAAAAGTGATTTTTTTGACAAGTATTGTACGTTTTAAAAGAATTAACCCTTTTTATTTTCAAACCCATGACCATTCGCTTTCGATTATTGTTTTTTTATTCTTAACATGTTGTTTTGTCATTCTTTTGCAGGTAGCTTTTAGGAGAATGGTTTTCATGCTGACATTATAGTATTGGTAGCATTTGCCTTGATATGTTGAAGGAACAATGGCACCAACTTTTACCATTCCTAAGGTTAGTTTTCTCTTCCGTCCATTCCAACATGAGCCATGTTGGGTAATGAGATTGGGTGTGTTTGAGCCTAATCACATCTTTTGCTCATTTTTTTTTCTTAATTAGTTAATTCGTAATATGCAATACTAAAAACTTCATTTACGTACTAATTATGATCTAAAAATGGATCAATTCTCGATTACCTTATACTAACATAATGGCAGTTGTTATTGTTTTGGGCATGAATGAGGGACTACAGGCAACTTCTAGCAGTTCCCACAGGTTGTAGCAGTTCCCACGTACACGATAGACTTACACGTTCGGCGACAAAAGGTTTTTTAGTTAACTGTTTTTTATGTATTTCGGATATTGTGCTGCAGCTACATTTGTTGATTGCCCATTTGTTTTTCCTTTTATTCTTCTTTCATTTATTGGTATTTGTACAGGACCTCTGAGTACAAATTAATCTTTTGGCATTCCAGTTGGAATTGCCAAGGATGTTAGTGGTGTATCAAGAAACGTTCAGGTTAAGTGCATAAGTCATCCGTGTTTGTGAGTGTTCTTTTGTTTTGTTTCAGGATTTAGCACATCACTGAGTTGAGTGGTACACCAACATCCAGGATGAACATAAGCGAACGCCGACATGCGGGGTCTTGGAGTGGTAGAGGATTTAGAGTGTGCTGCAAATATGTATATTAAATGTTTACACCAAATTTGTGTTGCTACTTTTGGTAGTATCTTTTATACTCAGCTATACAAAGAAGTTTTATTTCGTTTATAAATAACCATCATGTCATTGATTTGTTCTAATACTTATGATTGTTCTTTTTACATACAATAATGAGCACTATATTTTTATTTCTAATTATGTTTTGAACTCATTTGTACAGACTCGCACAATCAAATGAAAACAAAACAAGACAGAAGCTAAGTAGTAATTGCATGAGTCGTACTTATGTTAGTATCTAAAATAAGTTAGTCAGCTTGTATTACTCACAATTGGGTCGAATCAGGATCTATTTATATCTGTAAGGTAAATAAGAATATTAACTTGAAAGGAGACAAGTCAAATGCGTCGAAAATTGCTCAATGCGTATTTTTAATGTATAAAATCTCATTATTCATCTTATTTTTAGATTTTGAATGAAATAATAGAACTCACCTCAATTGCTAATACACCACTCCTTTTTGTGTCTGTTTCTTATGCAGAAATCAACAACACTTGATATACCTGAAGCAACTCTAAAGGTATTTTCTTAGCATGGCACATGGGCACCTGATAGTTGGTGTTCTGTATTTTTTCCATATTGTTCTTTGAAGTGAGCTAGCTTGAATCTAATATATTTACTTTTTTTTTTGTTTTGCGACTAGGTTACACTTGAGTAAATGTTATGAGGCCCATATCTCTTACACGACTGTTGAAGAGTGGTAGAGGACACTTGGTTGTGGTAAGTTGAGAAGATGCCAAATCTGTAAGAGACAGAATTTAACGACCAAAGGATTGAAAGACGATCTGGTTAAGAGGTTGGATGAGGCTGTTTGTGCTGAAAACAAAACTCATGACAATGGAGTCAATGACATTAACCATCCTGAGGGTCCATCATCTAATGACGCTGATTCAGAAAGCTATAACAACATGGAAATGACTATCCGAGATGCCAACGAATCTTAGGTAAGATCTTTGAACGACCCTGATTCAGAAAGCTACAAATTAAAAACGTTTAGTTATAAGAAGTATGTTGGGAAATTGGCCTGATACACTATGGGTATTTTGTAAGTAAAGCCGTCTAAGAAACTAAACTTTAAGCAGCAGAGGATATGGCACTTAAGAAGCATGAGTTTGTGTTGCGGGTAGACCTGAGGGTGAAATACTATGGACCCGGTCATTTGGAGCTTGCCAAAACTAATTCTGCTTGAATATAAGCAAAGTCTCAAACACCCCCATAAGATCAGTTTAACTTATTCCCGGACACCTCCACAAGACTGGCTTACCTTTTTTTTTTTTGTTTACCTTATTTTACCGTAATAAAACATTTTCTTTTCTAAAGTTTTTCAGGTTTCTATCATTGAACTGTGAAGCTGAAATGGTTGGTGCACTAGCCGGTACACTTGAGGATTCTCTCTTTCACGAGTGGCAATGGTTCAATCGACAACACTATTATGTGTAACGTTTAAGCAACCCAATTGTAATGCAGGGGCACTGTCGGGTATTTTCTTAATAGGTTTTTGAGCTTCGTTATATTGTTTATATTTAGTCGTTCAAATAATAAATTATATAATATATGGAGTGGGCAGTTTAAATAAGCAATCCAAACCAACTGCTTATTGCATTTTAATACAGTAGAGTAATTTGTGATTTGAACGATATAAATAAAAGTATAACGTTTGATTTATTTAAAATGTTGCTAAGAGCGTTTAACAGATTTTTGTTGATTGAAGAAGATTGGTTTCCATGGTTTTGATGGTATGGGCGAGCCTTTGTATGTTGGAACGGGCTGCTGTCACCGGAGATAAATTCTTCCAGGGAAAAGTTTATATGATGGAAAAAATCATCCATCGGAACTTGGTTAATGATCACAAAGAGATGACATGTGAAAACACAAAAGAACTAAAGAAGCTTGCAACATGCACCTTCAAAACTGATACAAAATGGGGCAAAGAGGTTTTTCTTTTTTATTTTTCGTTTGTAATCTTAAGCCAACGTAACACAACGTAGCCTGTTTGACAAACATCGTCTACGTGGTTGATTCTTTGATGTTGTTTTATGTGTTGTTTTAGGTGTCTTTATTATATGATGATGGGGATCCTATTAAAAGCAAAACGTGTGCATAGAAGAGTGCTTGACATGGTCCATAGTTTCTACAATGCACATGACAATGAAAAGACTTTGTTACGGTTTTTTCTCGAGGCTATAACTTGGGTTCACTGTTTTGTTAGGAAAATAAGTCATCAACCACGTAGAAGATGTTTGATGTTTTAGTCTTTTTTTTATTTAATATAAGAAAAGTCGATATAATAATAATAACAATTAAGTTATACATGTGTTCTTAGTTATATAATATTAGCTTTGATTTTCTTTGTTTTAAGTACGTATTTATTGCATTCTTACGCAAATGCAAAACACGACATTTGATTATTTCCTTATTGTAAGACTATAAAGTGTACATTGACGGTACCACTAAACCCGATATCATTTGACTATGTGATATTTGATTATCACCTACGAAGTATGATTTAAAATGCTTTAGCTATAGAAAAATATTCCAACGATAATTATAAGACATGCCCGTCCATCGGGCGAGCTTATAATCCATGCCGGTAGGCTTATAAGTCATGCCCAATCATACCCCCAACGAGTCATACCCAACAGCTGTTGGTATAATGGCATGAAATTAACAAACTGAAACAGATTGCATCTTGACTGTTGTAAGTGCCCATTGGGCGGGCCAATTTTCCACTTCCCCAACCATTATTTACCACCCTTCTTACGCTATACAAAAAAAAAATATATATTTCTTGCTGTTCGTAAACTAATAAATTCAAATGATATTTACAAAATAAGTTAGCACTAGACTCATATAGAAATGGCACTACTTATAAGGAAGATACAGGGCCTGCAAATAGACTTTACGAAAAGGGTTGAACATCGTTAATCGTGTCTGGGCCTCAGAAACTTAATAGAAGTACTCCAACTTTCTCCTCCTCGATATCTGAATGAGATTCAATAGCATTCGAAGGATGCATGCTCACCCCTGTAGGCAGAGGGTTGCTTATAAAGATTAAAAACGATACTTTGTACATAGAAAGCTATAGAGGCAATATGCCCATTAGTTAACTTCACATGAAAAGAGGCTTAGCTGATATGTTTTGGCTTTTTAAGATATTCATAAATAGACAAAAGCCAAAAGCGTAATTACATGAAATATGGACAATTAGAAGACCAAGACATTAATTCGGAGTAATTTTGGCTCTTTAAGATACAATATTACCAATGAATTTTGTAGTAGTTGTTAATCCGGATGCACTGTAATAAAATTAGATGATTGTTTTTTATTCCCTCTGATGTTATTTTGATGCGCATTTATCATTTTTTAATTAGTTTAGATCAAATATAACATAATACCGTGTTCTTTATTCTTAGTGCTCTATACGAAGGCATTCAAATCTCTTTGGTAGAAATGGGAAGTGTCATCACCACCTAACCCAAACAGATTACTTGAGCAAATCTATTGTGGATATGTATTCGCGATTTCTAACAGTAATGTTTCTTTTGTTGCTTTGCTCCTCTTCGAATGCATGTTCAAATGTTTATTTGTAAATTAATTTTAGTCGGCCTACGACCCTTGAAAGTTGTTAATCATATATGGTTTTTGTCTAACATTAAGGACTTGGATATGGTCCTTTTCTTGATTGTAGCTTACGCAAGTATTAACTACTTAGAGTACATGCTACAAACCGATCAAAGTGAAGACTTACTATTAATGAATGTTTAATTCCATCTAATTGTGAATTGTCGATAATATGTATAAAGCTACTGGTTTTGTTATTAAGTTGAACAATGATTAAGCTACACTATTTACATAACGTCCTTTAAAATAATACTAAACTTTATCTTAAAAATTCTCACTAATCAACTATGTTAACTAAAACCATACAAACTATAATTACAAGTCATGCCCGCCCATCGGGCGGGCTTAGAAGTCTAGTATATATATATATATATATATATATATATATATATATATATATATATATATATAGACCAAAGATCAGGTGCGGATTTTATTTTTCATGCGGACATACGGATGAACCTACACCGTCCAATCCAGATCAGATCTTGACCTGATCTTGACTTTTTGTAAAAAAGTAAAGATCTGATCTTAATATCACCGTAAGTTTTAACCATCAAAACGATGTTTTTTTTAATTTTTGTTTCAGCGATTCTTAATTATTCGTTGTCCTCTTTAGTTTTTTAATTTTTTCAAATTTTTTTGAATTTCTTTTAATAAAAAAGTTAGTATGATATTAAAAAACGATGATGGCTTCTGTGATATCAGAAGTATGATATTTAAAAACGATGATGGTTACTGTGATATTAAAAAAAATAAAGAAAAGTTGTTTTACATATTAAAAGTAACTGAGATATTAACAATTTTACTTAAAAAGTCACATTGATATTAGTAAAAACCTTAATATCTCTGCTCTTTTTAATACGATATTAAAAAAAGTAGGGGTGATATTAAAAAAAAATAACTTTGATATTAAGAAAGTAGGAGTATTAAAGTGATATTTAAAAAAAAAAAAAAAAAAAAAAAAAAAAAAAACATAGTATCATAATACCTTTTAACCATGAAAACGATTATTTTCTGGAACTTTTTTCAGCGATTCTTAATAATTTTTTGTCCTCTTTCTTTTTATTATTTTTTCAAATTTTTTTGATTTATTATTTTTTTGAATGGTACTGTGATATTATCCGCATCATCCCTATTGTGATATATATATATATATATATATATATATATATATATATATATATATATATATATATATATATATATATATAGATTTGCGTTCATGTAGTGACCAAGCTTAAAATAAGAACAATAGGAACCAACCAAAATTTAACATGTATCATTTTTCATTAAAGAAAACTAAAATTAAAACTACACAATTAATAAACCTACAAAGGGTATTATGGTATTTTGTTACTCCTAAATTTGTGCATACGTCAACTATTCCATCCCCATTTATTATTCCAATTGCAATTTGCAACTGTATTCTCTTTTCCTCGCAAGCAAGAAAAACATGCAAGATCCATATCAAATATATGTATAACATATCCATAAAAAGTTAAAAACCATAAAAAATCTTAAAACGACCACATGCGATTGAATTCTTTTGCTTTAGGCGTCGTATTAAGGCACGTTTAACTCGTCAGCGAGGTGTTTCCGTCGTTTTTCTTACCGGTAAATCGACTTCGGTCGATTACAATACGCAGGCGACTTCGCGGTTATCGTATTCATAGTGATATATGTTGTTGTTTGTGTTTCTTTTAAGGATTCGACCAAAACAAAGCATAAGTAAGACCGAATAATGGGATCATCGATTCGAACTCTAATGTATTAATTGTGATCGGAATGGCGTTCACTCACCGGAGACGACCGTTGGTCTGATTTCTAATGGGATCATCTTCGTTTATCGACGGGACTATACTTGTTTACGAAATCGGGTTCTGCTTCATCTCATTAGGGTCGTCAAAATCGAAAGATAAACTTTTGATTTTATCAGTTTTTGTTCTCCTTTAACCCCCTGAACTAAGTGTCCGCTCGAAAGAAAACAAACATGGTAAGAGGTGATAGCATAAAAGAATTTTGAATTTGCGCCTTGTATACTTTTATAAATTATTTTGTTATCATTTCTTGAAAGACTTGCAATTGTTTCCACATTCATAGGTATTTTATCAAGTGAACTATTTATTATGTCACTATATATGTATCAAGAAAATTAATAGTCTCCACAAATGTATCATAAAATTTTTAGTGTGTCACTATATATGTATCAAGAAAATTAATAGTCTCAATAAATGTATCATAAAATTTTAGTATGTCACTATATATGCATCAAGAAAATTAATAGTGTCTACACAAATGTATCATAAAATTCTAGTGTGTCACTATATGTGTATCAAGAAAATTAATGTGATAAATATAGTATGTCACTGCAAATGTACTAAAAGTTTGTAGTCTATTATTATTAATGTGTCGAAAAAATATGTCACTATATGTTTATCAAACAACTCATTATGTCAAAATAATACTCGTATAAATATTGGTGTGTCACCATTAATTATTAGTATTAACATTGCAAAAGTTTATAATGTTAATGCAATGTGTATCACCTTTTTTAACAAAAAAATTATCACATTTTTACTTGAAAACTAGCGTAATGAGCCACACATTTGAAAACTCAATACTGGTGATAATTAAATATTTAATTTATTATGAATAAAGTTTTCACTATAATAATTTAAAATAATAAATGAAAGTGACGTTTTGAAAAATACGTGTATTAAAAGCTCCATGTATTATGCCATCCAAATTGGTGTACCATTTAGCCATTATTTTTTACTTATTTACTAGACTGCCACTAATCTCAATTAATATGATTTAGATACATCAAGTTTGATCCAATGGTCCTCAATGGTTCTTATTGTTTTTATTTTAAGCTTGGTCACCACAATAACGCCTCCCTATATATATATATATATATATATATATATATATATATATATATATATATATATATATATATATATATATATAGTAGGGTTATAATAAAAAAGGTGTTATAACAAAAAAGGTAGAAAGGAATCCTAGCTATTGGATCAAATTTGACCAGATCAAAAGTGGAGGTGGCATACTTGTAAATAAGCAAAATTTCAGTGGCAAATTTGTTATAGTGTATTTTACACACAAAACCCATCTTGTCATTTATCTCGATACATTTCTGGATCTCACATTCTCTCTCTAAACACATTTTCTCACACTAGAAATTCACACAAATATATCTCTAATTGAATCATTACCACATCCTCTCATCATAATCATGATCTAATCAACATCACAATCACGAACTAATCGAATCATAATTGTTAAAAATTCTAATCCCGGTCTAAGACAAATCTACTGCATCTTAAACGACCTGGTAAGTTGATTTATGAACCCTAATTTAGTTACTGCATTTTTTTTTTGTTAGTTTTGGTTTGCTAAAATTTTGTTTTTCATCAATTTAAGTTCGTTTTTTTAATATGATAATGTAGACTTTCAAATCTGTTGAAGAGTGTGTGTGTGTATGCTTATTTATGTTTTCTTCAAGATCTAGAACAAAATGTTGCAAAAAATTAATAAAAAACGTGTTTAAGAAATTCGCATACAAGGTATTTGATAAAATGTCTCAACTAGACTTTATAAATATGATGCACCAAATTTACATTGTGATGTAGTTATTTTTAATGTTGATGCAGTTGTATTTCATATTATAATGCAATATGTTTTTATTTTAACTACGATGCTGTAGGTTATTTGTGTTTGTATGTTTTATGTGTGTAAACTTGTTTGTATGCTTGATTTTATGCTTGATGCACTGAAATCTGAGTTGAGATGCAGTAGGTGTTTAGTTGTCGCATGTAAGGATGAAGTAGGCTAAGTGTAAGTTTTTTTATGTGTGTAAATGTGCTTGTATGCTTGGTTGTACGTGCGATGCACTAGAAAATGAACTAAGATGCAGTACGTGTTCAGTTTCCGCGTGTACGGATGAAATAGGCTAAGCGTACATTGTTTTATGTGTGTAAATTTGTTTGTATGCTTGGTTGTATGCCTGATATACTGAAATCTGAGCTGAGATGCAATAGGTGTTTAGTTGTCGCATGTAAGGATGAAGTAGGGTAAGCGTAAGTTGTTTTATGTGTGCAAATGTGCTTGTATGCTTGGTTATACGTGCGATGCACTGGAAAATGAACTAAGATGCAGTAGGTGCTCAGTTTTCGCATGTACGGATGAAATAGGCTAAGCGTAGTGATGAGGCGAAAAATGATCCGTTTTTAGGGGGTCATTTAAGCCGGAAATTGAATTTATTTGATCAAATATTGCCCTAAATCGTTCCTTTTGTGATTTTAGGTACTTTTGGAGTGAATTCTGGAAAAGGAAGCATTTTTGACGTTTTTAGAGCATAAAAGTGATGAAAACGGCAAAGTCTTAATTTTCTTTGCTGGGAACAGTACCTGACGGCGTCACCAATTCCTTATTGACGGCGTAAAAAGGAAAGACAAGAGGTAAAAAGGATAGAGTCCATGACGGTCCAGAAGATTTTTGCACTAGGGCGTGACGGCGTCACCATAGGCCGTCATGGTCCCTTTACTCTTGACGGCCCAGAAGAAAAACACTCTTGACGGTGTCAGATCTGGATCTAGGCAATCCAATTTTATTATTGGCGGCGGGTTGACGGCGTCAGAATTTTGTTCTTGACGCCGTCACCTTAGAAAATCTATATATAGCCTTTGTAATTTTCATTCAAAAAAGAGGAGAATTTTAGGGTCGACTTGAATAAACCCTAGCACGTTTTTAACAGTAGTTTCAAGGGTTTTCACCCCTTGAATCCTTTCATGTTCAATTAAGATAAGTATCCTTTCAATTCATTCAATATGTCTATGTGTGGTTTGAATGTATCTTACGCTTGTCTTGATTTTAATATGCTAGGCTAGATCTCTTGTGTGTTTGCTTAGATGTAATGAAACCTAGATGTTGATTATGGGTTGATTGCTTGTTTATAGTTGTTACGGATGAATGATTTCGATGTTAGGCTTAAGAAAACTGGCAGACTTCCATAGTGTAACTTGCTTGAACGTCTTAAGAAACATGAACCAATGCGTACTAGGTTTTTATGGTTGTATTTAATGCATGAGCGAATTCTAGTGATCCCATGTTAGGAGCTTCTTGCAGGCTCGACATAGGAGTGAAGTAGGAGCTTATAGAGTTGGGGAAGTACGTACGCCACCCCACGATTGGTATTAAGAAATATAACCCATCATCCACGCAACTGTAACAAACAATTAACCTGTAAAAGATATCTAGGGAGTAATGAAATCTAAGTAAACACAATTCTCCCATTTATTGTTCACACCACTAGTTTAATTAGCTTTATTTATATTTTTGTTATTTTATTTTAATTGCATCTTAGTTATTGGGTTAGTTGATTAGCAACTAATTCCGCCCACTCCTCTAAAACCCGAGATTTTTACTTGCTTTCATAAAATATAAAAAATACAAAAAGAATCATCTCTCACCTCTAGACCTAGTTTTTAGGCTTTCTAATCCTAGCGACACTATTCCTGAGTTGAACGATCAATCCCTCGGTACTTGCCACTATACTATACTACAACGATCAGGTACACTGCCTGGTGGGGGTTGTAAGCTTCTCGAGATCCCTTGAGAGGTAAAGCCTGGTGCAATTCCCACGCATCAAGTTTTTGGCGCCGTAGCCCGGGGCATAGTTATTATCTAGGTTAGAATTTCTTTTAATTAGGTCTACTTGCTAGATTCCTTTCTAGTAAGATTTTATTTTTATTTTTTAGGTTTTCTATAGTCTATCTTTTTCTTTGTGCCCTTTGTTTGTAAAACCATTTTCATTTGTCACTATGATGGATGAAATTCCATTTAGATAACTGACAATAGAGGAACAATTATATTTCAAAAAGAGATTTGTTTCTTATCATTCTTATGAACTTTTTCGTGATCTTTGTGATATCCAAATGGAGTTGGGGTTAAGGTTAGATGGGTTTAATGAATTCTATGCATGTGATATTTCTATTAGACGATCATTAACTGGAAAAATTCCTTTTAGTCTGACCCGTTGGATGAATTTTGAGAAAAGCTTCCTAACCATGACCCATAAGTTCAACGAATTTGTGGATTCCTATGAGCGAGATGACCTAGTTTCTAAGAACATGAACTTAGAATCAAACCGAGATTATGAGATGGTTAGTAATGAGCCACCTAGATGCATGTCATGGTTAGGCACTACCTTAATACAAGATAAGCACATAGGTAATCTAGATACAATAGAGGATGAGGTGGATAATCCAAGCCCAAAAAGTACCCCACAAGTCCTACCATCATTTGAGGAATACACACAACCCGTGACTTACCCGGGAGAAGTAGAAGAGACTATAGGAGCCCCAATAGAGGTAGAACCCTTGTACCAAACACCACTAGAGGATATAGGTTTGAATATTTGTAGTGATAACCTTACTCTTAGTTCTAGGGAATTACCTAGTGTTGATGAACCGGAACCTCAATCTTCACACAACTTTCCGTCCTTAGATATACATCTAGGAGACAAAAGAGGAGCCGACCCACCCATCAACCCATGTAGTCCGGGTAGTCTTAGGATAAAGGTAGTGGACTCTAAGCCTTGCAGAGAGGAAGCCAATATAGGAGTGGAAAATGACCTTACATGCTTACATCACCCATTTATGATTGATCACAAGAAACATTATGGGTTTAAACCGGGTTTATTAGGTCAAGATGGATCCCCAACTAGGAGTCTTTCGAAGTTGATAGAAAATGATCCCTTTCTAGGAGAAAATCTTAATCCACCCATTAACCCGATTGAATTAGGTAAGGTTATGATGATAGGAGCACAGCCCTTTGAGCATATAATTCATCCACCACTCTTTCCTCACGTGGCATACTTCCACCGAGATGGTGTGTATCGCTACTTTCACCCGCACTTAATTCAAAGTGTATGGAAAACCTCCCCTATTTTCGTTAAATAAGGGTAGAGTCAGGCTCGTGACTCGAACAAAAACAAGCGCTTCTTGGGAGGCAACCCAAGCTTTATTTATTTGTTTGTTTGTTTGTTTGTTTGATTTTATTTGTTTTCATATGCATGCTTTATTTTTATTGTTTGTGGTTCATGTTTCAAAGTAAATTGTGAAAATGCTTTATTTTGTTTTTAACTTCGTCTTAATTACATATAAAGGTATTTTGCAAAAGCTAAATGTAAGGGGAGACCCAAATTTGTTTATAAGAATGAAATTGAGCATGATCCACAACAATATTAAATGAACATGTATATTCGTATATGTTAGAGTCAAATGCTTGTATCGAGTCATAATGATCTTTTGCAGGATTTTCCAGGAAGTAGGACATAAGTTTTCCAGAAATTTTCCGGAAACTTAACATAAAGATTTTTGCAGGTCACTTCTGACGGCGTCATGTGTAAAATTCTAGAAATTTTGCTAGTTTTGTTTTTCTAACGGAGTCTTAAAGTTTTTGTTAAATCTTTAGTTTTATAAACTCCAGAAAATCTGCAAACATTCATTCCACAAGCATTATATCTTACTTTGTTTTCTAGGATTTGTTAGCATATATAGATTGATGCCGATTTTACGCGAGGTTCCCTTGTTTGTTTTCTCAGGTTTAACAGGTTATGTATGACAAGAAGATGATTTATATTCTGGAAGGGAAGCTTTGATTGTTCATTTTCTTGGAGGAAGATCTAACCTTGTTGACACACTATCCACACCGAGCGAATTAGGCGAGTATTTGATTTCATTCTTTTACCTGTTTTACTTTTACATTCTTTAATTGAACATTGGGGACAATGTTCATCCTAAGTGTAAGGAGAGTGTAAATGATGATACCTTATAGGATACACTTTCACTTGAGTTTGTTTGTTTGATGGTAGATGTGTAATAAAACTATGAGAAATACTTGTTTGTGTAATTTTAGCGTCAAATTTAAAATTTTTTACAACATTTAGGAGTGAAACTTTAGCCATAGCAAGCGTCTCATGGATAGGAGATTGTATGACTAGCACAAAACCGTATCATTCAGAAAAATTTTCCACCCAAATATGTGAGGTTCGCCTTTAGATTTGATAGGAAAAGCATTTATTATTAGTGCTTATGAGTGTACCAGTAGCATTTAGATTCTAGAACTTGCGTTAGTGATGCATCCCGAGACCGCTAGTGAGACTACATTCGTGTAGTAGGATTTACTACATGATAAGAGGCATTAGGATCACCCTTGTGTTAAACCCGTATCATAATTACTTGACCATTTAAGTCATATTACTTGGCTAGTAAAGTCAACTAATTTTTCCCACACCTTAGTGTTGTACTCATTTTTAGTACACGAAACCCCTAGTACACCCCTCCGAGCCTATCTTTTCGTTTCTAACTTTAAGCATCTTACTTAAAGGAAGAATTTGTTACACCCCACTTAAATGTACACCCAAATCGCCTTAGCCTTCCGTGTATGCACTCATCTTTAGTGCATTACTGTTACATGTTTAAACCCTTAGTTAATTATCTAATTGATTACATGGTTGCTAAGTAGAGTCATATCTTTGTACATATTATTTTGGGACGATTGAGACTCATGGGTAAAGTACTTGTGTTATGGAGTAATGGGGAAGAACATCATATTATTACCCCCATATGTGCGTTAATCTTAAAAGTACTCCAAGTGTTTTGATTATCTTAATTCGAGTCATTAGATTATTTTATTGTAAAGTATGTAAAAATTCAAGTGTAAGGGGAATGTTCATTCCCTATGATGTATTATTTTGGATGGTAGGGTAAGAGTGTATGCAAAAATTAAAAAAAAAAAAAAAAAAAAAAAAAAAAAAAAAAAAAAATACGGACTACCATCCCGTTTCATTATATGTTTATTTTATGTTTTTGTTATTTTTCATTTATTAGCTTAAGTCGAGTCTAGTCTTGGCTTAGCAACGCTATATTGTACATGTAATTAACCAAGATGATTAACTCGCCACCCGTAAAGATTGCCTTTATCTAACAAAACTGTGTATTCCATATCCCTACACCTAACGTTATAACCCTTCAAAAAGAACTATTTGATAGTTTATCCTAGGTGCTTACGCCATGTGGTGGAGGTTTGATCCTTTCCCAAGCCTATGGTAAATCTATTTTGCTATGACAGGTAGTGAGAGATATTTTCCATTTCCATATTGTGATATATACTTTATTACACCCGAGAGATGTGAGTATCTAAACACTATTTGTGAGGTGCTAGTGTATGACCTCCGTGCTTGTCTTTGGTCGTTAGCGGAACGATTATTTGTTGTAATTACGTTTATATTAGTGTTAAATGACCCCTAACTTGTATTTTGATTAGATTAAAAGCGCATTTGCTTGAGGACAAGCAAATCTCAAGTGTAAGGGTATATGATGAGGCGAAAAATGATCCGTTTTTAGGGGGTTATTTAAGCCGGAAATTGAATTTATTTGATCAAATATTGCCCTAAATCGTTCCTTTTGTGATTTTAAGTACTTTTGGAGTGAATTCTGGAAAAGGAAGCATTTTGGACGTTTTTGGAGCATAAAAGTGAAGAAAACGGCAAAGTCTTAATTTTCCTTGCTGGGAACAGTACCTGACAGCGTCACCAATTCCTTAATGACGGCGTCAAGAGGAAAGACAAGAGGTGAAGAGGATAGAGTCCATGACGGTCCAAAAGGTTTTTGCACTAGGGCGTGACGGCGTCACCATAGGCCGTCACGGTGCCTTTACTCTTGACGACCCAGAAGAAAAACACTCTTGACGGCGTCAGATCTGGATCTAGGCAATCCGATTTTATTATTGGCGGCGGGTTGACGGAGTCAGAATTTTGTTCTTGACGCCGTCACCTTAGAAAATCTATATATAGTCTTTGTAATTTTCATTCAAAAAAGAGGAAAATTTTAGGGTCGACTTGAATAAACCCTAGCACGTTTTTAACAGTAGTTTCAAGGGTTTTCACCCCTTGAATCCTTTCATGTTCAATTAAGATAAGTATCCTTTCAATTCATTCAATATGTCTATGTGTTGTTTGAATTTATCTTACGCTTGTCTTGATTTTAACATGCTAGGCTAGAGCTCTTGTGTGTTTGTTTAGATGTAATGAAACCTAGATGTTGATTATGGGTTGATTGCTTGTTTATAGTTGTTACGGATGAATGATTTCGATGTTAGGCTTAAGAAAACTGGCAGACTTCCATAGTGTAACTTTGCTTGAACGTCTTAAGAAACATGAACCAATGCGTACTAGGTTTTTATGGTTGTATTTAATGCATGAGCGAATTCTAGTGATCCCATGTTAGGAGCTTCTTGCAGGCTCGACATAGGAGTGAAGTAGGAGCTTATAGAGTTGGGGAAGTACGTACGACACCCCACGATTGGTATTAAGGAATATAACCTGTCATCCACGCAACTGTAACAAACAATTAACCTGTAAAAGATATCTAGGGAGTAATAAAATCTAAGTAAACACAATTCTCCCATTTATTGTTCACACCACTAGTTTAATTAGCTTTATTTATATTTTTGTTATTTTATTTTAATTGCATCTTAGTTATTGGGTTAGTTGATTAGCAACTAATTCCGCCCACTCCTCTAAAACCCGAGATTTTTACTTGCTTTCATAAAATATAAAAAATACAAAAAGAATCATCTCTCACCTCTAGACCTAGTTTTTAGGCTTTCTAATCCTAGCGACACTATTCCTAAGTTGAACGATCAATCCCCCGGTACTTGTCACTATACTATACTACAACGATCAGGTACACTACCTGGTGGGGGTTTTAAGCTTCTCGAGATCCCTCGAGAGGTAAAGCCTGGTGCAATTCCCACGCATCACGTAGATTATTTTATGTGTGTAAATTTGTTTGTATGCTTGGTTGTATGCCTGATGCACTGGAATCTGAGCTGAGATGCAGTAGGTGTTTAGTTGTCACATGTAAGGATGAAGTAGGCTAAGCATAAGTTGTTTTATGTGTGTAAATGTGCTTGTATGCTTGGTTATACGTGCGATGCACTGGAAAATGAACTAAGATGCAGTAGGTGTTCAGTTTTCGCGTGTACGGATGAAATAGGCTAAGCGTAGATTGTTTTATGTTTGTAAACTTGTTTGTATGCTTGGTTTTATGTCTGATGCATTGGAATCTGAACTGAGACGCAGTAGGTGTTCAGTTGTCGCATATAAGGATGAAATAATCTAAGTGTAGGTTGGTTTATATGTAAACTTATTTGTCTACTTGGTTATATGTCTGATGCACTGGAATCTGAACTGAGATGCGGTAGGTGTTTAGTTGTTGCTTGTAAGGATGAAGTAGCTAAGCGTAAGTTGTTTTATGTATGTAAATGTGATTATATGCTTGGTTGTATGTGGGATGCACTGGAAAGTGAACTGAGATGCATTAGGTGTTCAGTTTTTACGTGTGAGGATGAAATAGGCTAAGCGTAGGTTGTTTTATGTGTGTAAACTTGTTTGTGTGTTTGGTTGTATATATGATGCACTAGAAGTTGAACTGAGATGCCGTAGGTATTCAGTTATCACATGTAGGGATGAAATAGGCTAAGCATAGGTTGTTTTATGTGTGTAAATGTGTTTATATGCTTGGTTGTATATGTGACGCACTGGAATTTGAACTGAGGTGCAATAGGTGTTCATTTGTTTTAGAATGATGAAGAGATGCAATAGGTTCTTATATGTGGCATATAAAGTTAGATTAGGCCACGCGTAAGGTGTATTACTTGTCGAAAGTGTTTGAATATATGTTTGTATGGATGATGCATTTGGTGTCATGAAGTGATGTAGTACATACATGTTTGTGGCATATAAGGTTATATTAGATTAGACGCCGTGTGTTTTATTTGTTGATTAGTACATATTGTGTTTTACTTGTCGAAATGTGGTTACGTGTGTAATTGTATGCATGATGTTGTTTTTATAAAGAATCGATGTAGTAGGTGTTCATTTGTGGCACATAAGGTTCGATTAGGTCACACGTAGGATGTTTTACATGTTGAAAAGTGCTTGTGTGTGTATTTGTGTGCATGATGCAGTTGTTGTAAAGAAGTGATGTAGTAAATTTTCATTTGTGGCACATAAGACTCAATTAGGCCATGTGTAGGGTGTTTTACTTGTCAAAAAGTGTTTTTGTAGGTGTTTGTATGCATTATGCAGTTGGTATAATGCAGTGATGCAGTATGTTTTTCTCTGTGGCACACAAGGTTAGATTATGTTACGTGTAGGGTGGTTTACGTGTTGTAAAATGTCTGTGTGTGTGTGTGTGTGTTTGTATGCATGATGCAGTTGGTGTAATGCACAACTTTGAACTGTGATTCTCTACGTATTCAGTCATCATGTATAAGCATGAATTAGACTAATCATAGGTTGCGTTGTGTGAGTAAATATGTTTGTATGTTTGGTTGTTTGTCTGATGCATTTGAATTTGAACTGTGATGCAGTAAGTGTTCAGCCGCCACATATAAGTATGAATTAGGTTAAGCATAGGTTGTGTTACATGCGTAAATGTGTTTGTATGTTTGATTGTTTACGATGCACTTGAGTTTGAACTATGATCCAATAGATGTTCAGTTGTCACGTATAGGCATGAATTAGGTTAAGTGTAGGTTGCGTTATGTGCGCAAATGTGTTTATATGTTTGGTTGTTTGTCCGATGCACTTGAATTTGAACTGTGATGCAGTAAGTGTTTAGTCTCCGCGTGCAAGTATTAGGGGGTGTTTACCAAATTAAGTGGTTCCATATGAACCACTTAATTAGACTCTTAAAGGGGAGGACAAAGCTTTGGTGGGTCTCTCCATTAAGTGGGATTAAAGGATTGGGCCCACATTAAGTGGTTCATATGTAAAAAAGAAACACCCCCTTAGTTAGGTTAAGCGTAGGTTACGTTACGTGCGTAAATGTGTTTCTATATTTAATTGTTTATCCGATACACTTGAATTTGAAGATAGATTCACAATGAAGATACTTTATTCTACTTCATGACAATTTATTTGTTACTGCATCACAGTTTAGTTTCTACTGCATCACTATTAATTTTCTATTGCATCACAGTTTATGTTTATCACAATGTAAAGTGATATGCTTTTAAGAGAAAAGGCTTGGAAGTGAAGACGGTAAATCTCAAAAGCCAATATCATGTAGTTGAAGTAGCTCCTTGTGTATTCTACATATAGAGCATTATACTAAACCATGAAGAGCAATAGAGAGACAAGCTTTCAGTTGGTGGTAATGTATATTGTCAAAAAGGACAACTCAAGATGACGCGTGCCAAGTACTTAGCAAAGATGATTCTGGTCAGTAATGATGAGAAAAGGCAAAGTTATTGAAAGAAGCAGATGCATACGTGAAGCAGCAACAAAAGAATTCCAAACTTCTAAAATATGATAAATTCATACACAATGATGAGTTGTTTAAAAAGATTACTGAACGCATATTGAAGTTCACCAAATGATTAATGTGGAGATTATTTAACAACTTTAGTTATAATCTTTTGGATGTTTTATATATTTTGTAATACTTTTGATTAGTGATTGTTTAATACTAAGTCTACTTTACTATTTATTTATTAGTGTTTGTTTAGTACTAAGTACTTTTGATTATTGTGGATTACTGAATGATTACATGTACTATATTATAAATTGTGATGCATTAAATTATAAACTGCGATGCAGTAATTTTGATGCAGTAACATATAACAGTAATGATATCTCATAAAACTAAGATAATGTTGCATTGATGATCAGTATGCAATACTATTATTTACAACTAGATCAATGCTATGGAAGGAATGTTGGCAATTGATGTTCTACACAGAAGGTCTCAGCACCGTATTTATCAGTAAAAAGCATACAAAATTTTATTAAAAAAAATATCCGTAGAATGTTCATTCGGTAGATTCTCTCAGCCCAGCTCTTTTCGACGGATCTTGTTGCTTAGGTTTCTTGGATTTTGGAAATGTCTTGTTAGTCTACACAACATCCAATATGCGTCTTTTAAATTTGTCCTGTTACAGATTGAAAGCCCAACCTGGAAAAACATAGCATTGTGAGTATAAAAATCAACTTGCAAAATTTACACACATAAAACAATGTTAGATAAGTGACTTAAACTTTAAGGGTTGTTTGGTAAATTTGTGACTTGTCCTACAAGTTTGTTTGGAATTTGGTAACTAATCTATTACGGTTAGTTTTGCCCTATAAATAGGGATCATTGGCATTAGAATTAGTTGTACCTTTTGAATTTGTGGTTAGTACCGTTTGAATTAGGGTTTGGTACCTTTTGAATTATCTTTTGTGTTGGTACCTTTAATTTTGGTTTTGTATTTGGTTTGGTATTTGAATAAAGCTTCCGCTTCGTTAGTTCATATTTGTTTGTTTGTTTCGTTCGTTTGAATTACCAACAAGTGGTATCAGAGCCAGGTTCATTATGAAGAAGAAAAAGAAAAAAATGTTCGTTATAGTTTGTTGGGATCGGAGATTGTTTGGTTTGAAGAATAGTTTGTTTTGCATTAGTCGTTTGATATTTTGAAGGAATTTTGGAATCAAAATTTTGATCGTATGGGATTTACTTTGGTATTGACTGGTATTTTTGATATTTGAAGTTCATTAGTTGGATTTTGGTTATTGGATTTCATGTTTGACTTGGGCTTTATAGGAAGTTCGATTAACATCAGAGTGTTTCGTTTCACAAGCACCAATGGTATTTGTTTGTTTTTTGTTTGATTTCTTTTGGTACTTGATGACTAGATTTTGGATTAGTTTGGAGACTTCGTTTGGAATATATTTGTTTTGTTTGGACCGTAATTCTTACCAGATAAGTGGGTCTTAGAATTTGGGGCATTTGAATTTGAGTCAGTTTGGAATTATTATCCGTATCATATTTGGGGTGTTTGAGTTATTAGAGCCCGTTCGTCAAGTTATTTATTAACTTGAATTTGGTTGATACTTGGATAATAAGTTTGAAGTTGGACCGTAATACATATCGATAAGTGGGTCATTAGAATTAGAATTTGATATTTGGTTCGTAATTCTTATTATATAAGTGGACCATTGGAATTTTAATTTGATATTTGGAATTTGAAGATCGATTTGGTGTTTGTAGACTTGGTTCAAGTCGTTTGGAATTTGTTAGTTTGAATTTTTGGATCTTTGTTCATCGGGCTTTGAAGTTGGTTGCCCGAATTTGATTGTCTTTGCAGAAGATCATTTGGGCCGATTTGTTTGTTTGGTTAACCGAGTTTGAATTTGTCGGTTAACGTTTGATTGTTCATTTTGAAGATTACCGGCATTTGTATTTGTTCAGTTTGCTTTGGATCGATTTTGTTTTGGGTTGTTTTGGGTATCGATCGTTTGATTTGAATTTGGCTAGCATATCTGGTATTTGGAATTTGGATTTTGGAATTTGGAATTTGAAATTCGGAATTTGGATCTTTGAATTTGATTTGAAGCAGGTGGAGGAGTTTAAGTCACGGTGGAGATTGTTAGATAAGTGACTTAAACTTTAAGGGTTGTTTGGTAAATTTGTGACTTGTCCTACAAGTTTGTTTGGAATTTGGTAACTAATATATGACGGTTAGTTTTGCCCTATAAATAGGGATCATTGGCATTATAATTAGTTGTACCTTTTGAATTTGTGGTTGGTACCGTTTGAATTAGGGTTTGGTACCTTTTGAATTATCTTTTGTGTTGGTACCTTTAATTTTGGTTTTGTATTTGGTTTGGTATTTGAATAAAGCTTCCGCTTCGTTTGTTCGTATTTGTTTGTTTGTTTCGTTCGTTTGAATTACCAACAAACAACATATGTCTAGCCTATTTCATCCTTATATGCGATAATTGAAAACCTTTTGCATCTCATTTGAAATTCCAGTGCATCCCACATGCAACCAAGCATACAATCACATTTGTGCGCATAAAACAAACAATGCCTAGCCTATTTCATCCTTACACGCATAAACTAAACATCTACTTCATTTTCCAGCGCATTGCATATACAGCCAAGCAGACAAACATATTTACACACATAATGCAACATACGCTTAGCCTATTTCAACCTTACATGCGACAACTCAATACCTACTGCATGCATCAGCATTTTATAAAAGCGGTGTTACAGTGTAAAATTAACAATTGATGCATCACAATGTAAAATTAGTGCATCAAAATGTAAAATTAGTGCATCATAGTTATAAAAATGACCAAAACAGTTAAAGATTATGATGACGTATATTCCATACTCGGGTCACGATCCCGATTAAGGGACATTATTAACGCCCAAGCCCATCATGAGTGGGCTATCATGCTAACGGTTTGGGCTCACGAAAGCCCAAACCCAAATATATTATTTATGGTCTAGATAATGATCTTTTATTTATGGGATAAAGATCAATGACCGGATAAGCGTGATACGTCGAAGAGTAAGGAGCACGAAATCTACAAGGATTCCGTGCCTATATAAAGAATATCACAATTCTCATTGAGGTACGATCTACAATGCTAACTCTTCAATACAACCCTAAAACCGATTACTTACTCTCACGCCGGAGGATAATCGTGGGAGACAATCACACGATAAGCCTAACGGTGTTTGTTTGCTTTCTTAGTGCGCAGGTCTCAAGCATTAAGATCTAATTGGTAGGAGAACAGGAACCCAAACAAGGAACACCCAACTTTTGTATCAACAAGAGGCGCCATCCGTGGGACCCTACACTAAGAACTAGAATGACGAAGCATAAAAACTCAAGCCAGCAGACTCCGCAGTTGGAAAAAACACACGGTGACCCCCAGAGGAGGAAACATCAAGATTCGACCTCTAAGCAGGCCTCTGGAACAACAAGTACACCCGGTCACCAAGAATCAAGCCCAAATCTGATCCTCCCCATGGTAGAATTACCCACAGGGACTACCCAAGCCACTACGGCGGCCCCTAGCGTGGAAGATCTACAACATACTCTCTTCACCATGCCCCACCAATCGACACCCATTGTGGACACTACCGTGCCACCATGCGCGCCTAATAGAGACAGGGGACCTAATTTGGAGTCAGATATCCTTGCACTGGAAGATGATGCGCCTGAGTTAACTCTAAGTAATTTTGTGTCTCAAAATTACGAAACCTTAACTACCCTCATGTAAGAGGAGGCAAGAAGAAGGTCAAGTCAGAGCCTGCAAGCCCGACTTAACTTTGGCACACAATACGAAACATATCCATCGCGCTACCGGAAGGAGGGCGCGAAAAAGATAGCCACAAACTTCCAGTATTCGCTAGAGTTGGAAGGACAGCTATAGATGGTGCAGCATCTGATTCACATTACTCGGAGGAGTATGAAGACAATGGAAGGCGTACCAATGTCCACACTAGACTTGGTAACCGCAGGATGCAGGATAGACTTGGATGGCAACGCTCACCAAGCGAGAGCTCTTCAAGGTCTAGTAGTAGAAGAATTCATGATAGACTTGGGAGACGGACTTCCCCATGTGAAAGCCCCCCAAGCTCGGACTCCGAGGAAAAACGGCGCAAGCGCCGCAAAAGGGGCAACTCCTCCTCAAGTGACTCCTCGGACAACGAGGACAAAGAAACAGGACACTGGAAGTTCAAAGGAAGACATCGCGAGGAAGAAGACGAAGATATATCTCTTCCTTGGCGCCACCAAAAGGTTGACGCATTCACGCGTCGCATCAGCGATTATTCGGATGATAAGAGAAGACGCATGCCCGCCAATGTTAAAACATATGATGGGACGGGTGATCCTGATAACCACTTAAAAATTTTCGAATCAGCTGCTACTATCGAAAATTGGCCACAACCTGTGTGGTGCCATATGTTTAACTCCACGTTAGTGGGGAATGCACGAACTTGGTTTTAGCAAGCTTCCACGAAGAAGCATAAACGGGTTTGAAGAGTTGCGAAAAGCATTCCGTTTGAACTTTACTCAAAGAAAGAAGTGCGCCAAGAACCCTATCGAACTTGCTAGAGTAAAACAGCGCCAAGGGGAATCCACAAGCGCTTATGTGGAGCGCTATAAGGATGAATGCATACATGTCAAGGCATGCCCTGAAGTGCTTAAAATCTTAGGGTTCATGAATGGGATCAATAACCCAGAACTTATCAGAAGATTAAATGATAAAGTTCCCCAAACCTTTGATGAACTAATGAAGCGCACCTGATCCTTTATCCAAGGGGAAGCAGTTGCTGCGGATAGCAAAAAAGGTTACTCAACCTATAGGTCACAAGAACAGCCTAGAAGACAATCCAATGACCAGAGTAGCAGCCGCAGCAAGAACTACCGCAATCAAGAAAGTGGACGGGATAACGACAAATACACTCCACTCACGAATACCCCAAGGGAGAGATTCGCGACAGAAGGAGCAAACTTCCCGAAACCTCCACCAATGCGCACCCTAGAAGATCGGCGCGTAGGAAGCGGATATTGTGAATACCATGGACAAAAGGGCCACACTACCAACGAATGTGTCCAATTGCGCCAACTAATTGACAAATTAGTGAAAGAAGGTAAAATGGATCACCTCGTTAAAAACATCAAAGAGGGGAAGGACAAACAGAAGAATGGGGGCAAAAAAAAGACACCCAAAGACAAGGCGGACACAATCTACATGATACAATCATGGCAGCGAAAGACGAGACAAAAAGTCAGCCAAAAGTTTTCCTATGGGAGCGAAATCTCTTTCCCCACTCTGACTGCGGACAACGCAGTCGTGGAACCGCTCACCATTGAGATACATACGGGGGGTCACGATATCCACCGCATGTATGTTGATGGAGGAGCGTCAGCAGATATCATGTATGAACACTGCTTCAAAAAGTTGCAACCTGATATACGAAGTCAGCTAATTCCGGCCACTACGTCACTGACTGGTTTCACAGGAGAGAAGATATGGCCCATGGGGCAACTACGATTACTTGTGGTCATTGGCAATGAGCAACACTCTACGGCGGCCTGGATGAATTTTATGGTAATTCGGTCTCTTTCGCCATACAATGGCATTATTGGAAGACCAGGAATATCAGCCATGCGCGCGGTACCGTCCACAGCACATGGGATGCTCAAATTCCCAGTAGAAAGAGGCATTGTTACCTTCTGCAATGCCACTGTGTCACCTCAAGAGTGCAACACAGTGACAAGTGAGACCCCGCGCACTCCAGAGCAGCACACACCTAAAGTGGCAAACCTGAAGGTCGCAATCCACCCTGACTATCCAGATCAGGAGATATCAATTGGAGGATCGCTGTCTGACAAAGGCAAAGCAGTTGTGTGCGCACTCTTGCAAAGAAATCTAAACATCTTTGCATGGGAACCAAAGCACATGACTGGTGTACCACGATCGATTACAGAGCACAAGCTGGAAATCCGACAAGGATATACTTCAATAAGACAGAAAAAGCGCGGCCGAGCTCTAGAACGCGCAAAAGCCATTCTAGAGGAAGTACACAAATTGTTAGACGCAGGCATCATGCGAGAGGTCTACTACCATGACTGGCTCTCTAATCCAGTAATGGTAAAGAAGAGTGATGGCAGCTGGAGGATGTGCGTGGATTTCACTGATCTAAACAAAGCATGTCCACAAGACTGCTATCCACTACCAGAGATAGATTGGAAGATAGAATCTTTGTGTGGATATCCCTTTAAATGCTTCCTAGATGCATACAAAGGGTGCCACAAAATTTAGATGGCCAAGGAAGACGAGGAGAAAACAGCCTTCCACACAAGTCAAGGGGTCTACTGCTACACAAAGATGCCCTTTAGCCTAAAGAATGCGGGAGCCACTTACCAGCGGTTAGTAGAAAATGCATTTGAGAAGCAAGTGGGCCAAAACCTAGAGGTTTACATTGATGACCTTGTTATAAAGAGTCATACCGAAGAAGAGTTGGTGCCCGACATTGAAGAAACATTCAAAACACTAGGAAGGATCAATATGAAGTTAAACCCCAAGAAGTGCACTTTTGGCGCTATAGAAGGCATGTTTCTAGGATATTTGATAGAGCCTGATGGCATAAAGCCCTGCCCAGAAAAAACAAAAGCTGTCATCCAAATCCCTTTACCACGCACATTGAAAGAGGTCCAGTCATTAAATAGAAAATTAGCTGGGCTAAATCGATTCTTGTCCAAATCAGCGGATAAGTCACTCCCTCTCTTTAAAACACTCATGAAGTGTACAAAAAGGGGAGATTTTCGATGGACTACGGAAGCAGAAGAAGCTTTTCAACAGCTTAAACAACATATAGCAGCTCTCCCTAAACTTTTCGCACCCCGACCAGGGGAAGAATTGATCATGTACTTGTCTGCAACTCATGGAGCAGTCAGCGCGGTGCTATTGACAGATAGGAACTCCGTTCAAACACCAGTATATTTTGTAAACAAGGCACTCAAGAAGACAGAGACTAACTATACAGCTATGGAAAAGCTGGTCCTAGCTTTAGTATTCGCAGCTAAAAGACTGCGCAGATACTTTCAAGCACACCCAGTAGCAGTGATCACGGACCAACCTATCAAACAAGTTATCTCTAAACCCGACGCATCGGGGCGGCTACAGAAGTGGAGTGTGTTATTGAGCAAGCATAACATCTCTTATAGACCGCACACTGCGATTAAGGGGCAGGTATTAGCCGACTTCATTATTGAGAAACCATAACTGATACTCCACCTTCAAAAAGCGATGTAGAACTACAAGAACCATGGGTTCTATTCACAGACGGATCCTCGTGCGTAGATGGGTCAGGCGCAGTCCTTATCCTCACCAGCCCAGAAGGAATGGAATTCACTTACGTACTGCGTTTTGAATTCACAGCCACAAACAATGAGGCAGTATATGAAGCCCTACTTGCTGGATTACGCATTGCAACTCAAATGGGTGTACGCAACCTAGAAGCAAATGTCGATTCCCGATTAGTCGCCAATCATGTGTTGGGCGACTACGTGGTTAAGGAGGATAACATGGTCCAATACCTCGACAAAACCAAGTCCCTAATCCAGGGCTTTGATAGGTTCACCATCAAACAAGTTCTTAGAGGAGAAAACAGGAAGGCAGATGCACTAAGCAAAATTGCATCTACAAGCTTTGCGCACCTGTCAAAATAGGTATTGGTGGAGACCTTGAAGAACAAATCCATCTCAGAGATGGAGATATCCACGGTAATAGAAGAGCAGAATCCTACTTGGATGACACCTATCATTGAATTCATAAGCAAGGGGACACTACCCCAGGGACAGAAGGACGCTCGACAGATACGGCGCGCAACCCAGAGATTCGAACTTCGAGATGATATCCTATATCGACGTTCATTCCTACAACCATGGCTTCGGTACGTTGGACCTCTTCAGGCAGATTATGTACTCCGAGAGATCCACGCTGGTTCATGCAGTATGCACTCAGGACCACGGTCCATTGTGGCTCGAGCCTTGCGGTCAGGATACTATTGGCCTACTATGCATCGCGATGCGCGGGACATGATAAAGAAATGTAGCGACTGCTAGGTCCACAGACCTATCCTGCGCCGACCACAGCAAGAGCTGACACCTATCACCTCACCATGGCCATTCTATAAATGGGGTTTTGATATTGCAGGCCCTTTCCCTGTCGCAGCAGGGGGACTAAAGTTTCTCATCGTGACTATAGACTACTTCACCAAGTGGATTGAGGCAAAGGCGGTAGCAACCATCACAGGCAATCGGGTAAAACGATTTGTGTGGGAAAACATTGTATGCCGCTTTGGCCTACCTGGAGAAATTATTTCGGATAACGGAAAACAATTCTGTGATAACCCGTTCAAAGACTGGTGTGCGCAGCTAAATATTAGACAACACTTCGCATCAGTTAAGCACCCACAAACCAATGGTTTGGTTGAGCGCGCGAATCGTAGTCTAGGTGAAGGAATCAAAGCCCGTCTTGACAAACACGAAGGAAGATGGGTGGATGAATTGTCACATGTTTTATGGGCACACCGCATGACAATCAAAGTCAGCACTGGAGATACACCATTCTTTCTTGTCTATGGGACAGAAGCTGTCATAACAGCCGAAATTGGGATGCCAACTATTCGTACGGCGGAAGTTAATGTTACAACCAATGACGACGAGCGACGTATAGATTTGGATCTATTAGAAGAAAGGCGCGAGCGCGCAGCTATATGTGAGGCAAGAGCTAAGTCAAAGATGAAGGGGTACTATGATGCAAAAGTCAGAAACACTTCATTCAGGCCAGGAGACTTTGTGTACCGTGCCAATGACTCAAGCTACGCAGAAGATACGGGAAAGCTTGGACCAAAATGGGAAGGACCCTACGAGGTCACAGAAGCATTAGGCAGAGGCGCATACAAGCTGCGTAATATGGAGGGCCATGAGCTAGCACGCACTTGGAATGTTTGCAATCTCAAGAGATGCTATCTTTAGGAAAGGCTATGGCCCATGCACAGACACCTCCGCACGTTAGTAAGTGCTCAATAAATGTCCGTGTATTTACATTTTGTTTCTTTTAGGGAATTGTCTTTTCTTTTCAAAAACTTGCAAGAATTAATCAAACATCGTGGTTTCTAGCTAACTCCGCGACACGTTTAACTTTATTGCTTACATTTTATTTATGTCTCAATATTGTTAATTTATACTTTTGCCTACATGGCGTGCATGCATTCATTAAGACCCACGATGGCAGGAAGGATGCGTAAACCTAATAAATAACTCGTTGAGTAAGAGGGTTGCAAACCCATCAACATTGGATCACGCATCCTTGCTAAACACCATACTCTCAAGACGTTGAAGTAAGTTTAATGCGCATCCCACGAAGGATACGCAACAACGCACACTGTGCACGTTTAGCAATGTAGGAGCCAAGACTCTTGGTTCCTTGATATGGTATTTGCAGCACGCTACAAGTTACTCCATATACTCATGAATCATTTTTATTCACATATATGTATTCAGTTACGGACTTAATACAATTTTTCCTAAGTACATTTTGGTCACAATTTGACCCTTGGAAAGTCTTTCACGAAAAGACAAATAATCTAAGTACAAGATGATACAAACATACGTACAAAAACTAATAATATTATTCACCAACTACGGGTTTTGTACAAGTTACAGATTCAAAATATACAACAAAAAGATGAATCTATAACAGTCTACATACTGCGAGCGCGCCTATGACTTGAACTACTAGCAGTGGACGCTACATGCCCAGCCTCCTCAAGCCTTCTCAACAGGCTACTATCTTCCTGCGACATTGTCGTCGCGCTGACAGGAATCCCATCAGACCTCGGAAGATGCGCAGCACCAACAACGCACAAGTTTGCCTTCCCTTTTACGCCCTTCTTCCTTGCAAGTCTAGTAGCATGAGCTTCCAAGGACTTCTTCAAGGATACTTCTTTCTCCAGGGCGAACGGGTTCAACATATCATGTGGGCGCGCAAAAATGGGCACCTGTAGCTGTGACTCATCCGGCTTCAAAAAGAAGTCATGTTGCGCCTCGGCATCCTCCGCTATGTGCCTCGCCAGAGTTAACCCCTGCATAATCACATTAATAGGGTAATCCTGGTCACGCTCCAATTGAGAAATGTGGGGGAACTTGAAGATCTTCATAGCCATCTCCAGCATACCCTGGCACCTCTGCGGGGGATATAGTCAGCATCTTCCCCTTGTGTAGCTCTTCTATGGCTTCAGCCTAGCCACGCGCCAAGGCACACTTCACGACATCCCCAAAAGCCTCAAGGACCTCTGGGGACTCCAGCGTGCCCATAGCAGCCAAGCGAAGACCGTGACTGATCAATCACCTAAGAACACAACAACACACGCATTAGAAGATAATAATTTCAAGGGAATTAAACGTAAATAGCTGGTAAAGAAATCAACAATACATGCGCTCAGCAATAGCAGACACCAAATGAGGGTATAGCTCTTCATCGTACTCGATGCTCAGTTTGCGCAGCTTACCATCCTGCCTCTCCAAGGCAACCTCTACAGCCTTACGGAACTCATCTAATTGAGCAAAATGCTTGCTCCTGTGCTGCTCCAGGTACTTTACCCCCCCCCCCCCCCCCACATGCAATTGGACTTGTACTGATCAAAGGCAGCACGCTCCTGATTAACTTGAGCAAGCAACGACATTTTCTCATCAGCAAGCTTCCCAGCGTACGCGTTGGTTGACCCTACTTCCGCCTGAGCAATAGCCAGCTACGCCTTCAAAAGCGCGATTTCTTCATCCTTCTGCGCAAGATGGCTGCTCTCACCAGAATAGCTAGCCTTTAGCTGAGCGATCAATTTGGCCTGTTGTGCAGCAGCAAGGTCTAGCTTCTCCACCAAAGTACCAATGGACATGCTCCCCAGAGCCCTTGGCTCAGTCTCATCGCTCTTCTGCGAAGGCTCATCAGATGGCACAAAACTCGCCCTGGGTGGCGACCTTTGCGCAGAAGCAGCAGCATCCCTAGTATCTTCAACACTACGCGCATACAACAAACAGTTCAAAGTCAAACTCTAATATTAAAGACGATAAAGGAATTGAAGCGATAACAGCATAAATTACATTACTTACATGAGGGGAGGAGACTTGGTAACATCTTTGTCCGCACCAGTGGCGGACGCATCCTCCTCTGCGGATGATTTCTTGTCAGCAATAAGATGGCGTCTCCTTTTGGAGGTGCCAGCACCATAACCACCAGACGCTTCCTTACGCTTCACGCCTTGGCTAGTCTCCTCTAGCTCAAGGATCTGCACACTATTTGACGAATCGGTGTGTGATTCAGCCGCTACTGGAGACTGTTCCCTAGATTGGGGAACACTTTGCACTGGAGTGACTTGTAAAGCCGCTGGGGGAGAATCCTCGGGATCCTCTTGAGAAAGCTCCATAGTGCGCCCCGCGGTAGCTGCCATAACTGGCGTTTCGCCTTCTCTCAGAGGGCGCACTCCTACTGTCACCAGTTTGGGCTTCTCCAAGTGCACTACACTGAACAGGTCCATTTCTGCGCAGCAAAACATACACAAAAAACAAGGATTAAAAATGCAATATAAAGAAAGGAGCGCTTACAATATCAAGACAAACAGAATAGAGGACAAGCACCCACCCCGACCATCCTCGTACAAGAATGTTGACACTTCCGTCTCCGGTTGGAAGTAGTTACGACTGATGCCCATATGTACCAGAAACTCTTCAGGGTACGTACTGATAGGGATGCGGTTGGTATATATAGTATCCACATCCGCTGCGCTATATGAGCCAGGGAGTGGGCGCTCATCCTTCGGTAAGGACCTTTGAGTATAGAACTCAAATTTCCATGGGTAAAAGGCCTCATCGACCCAAAAGAACTTTTCCCTCCAATTCCTTAGGGCGTCTAACTTTTCCGTGTAGCACTGCAAGCGCCCTGCGCGCTTGGAAAAGGACACCCACCCGTTTGACCACGACGTGTGGTAAAAGGCGCGGAATAAGTGAATGGTGGGGTTAATCGCCAACAGGTGACAATTCACTTCAAAATTAGTTATTTTTGCTGCATCTATGTAGTGTAGCTGAGAAATGTGAAGACGATAGAAGCTTAGAATATCACAAAGAAAAAGCGAAATGGGCACACGTTGGTTTGCGAATTCGAAAAACGCGTGTATACCCCCACCTTCCCTTCGGGGAAGTTCGCTATAGACGCATCCACATCCGGAACTTCCGGATGCAGTGTGAATGGGATATAATATTCCGAGATGAACTGACGTAGTTCATCCTCGGTAATATCGGACGCAATCTCGGTTAATTGAAGAACCATTGTTATAATAGACGCACCCGCTGTTACCTAATAAGTTGTTGATTTCTGGATAGCTATAAAAAAGGTTTAACAATGGTGGAATTGAGAATTTTAACTATGATAATTACAGTGAAAAGGAGGCGGTGGTTTATATAGGGTTACCACTTCCATAGATGATTGACACGTGTCACCCACTAACTTAATCATGTGGCTAGAATACCAACAGGTACAAGCACTTTTTCACGTTTTTCAAGGGATACGTGGGACTTTTTAAGACTAGATACACCGTATATTCTTTTTGGCGGGAAATACTAGAAGCTTCCCCGCCACGCTTACCGCTATAGTTATTAGTCTAGCATACGTAGCTACGCCCCGCGCATACTAGACTGGGGGGACATGATGACGTATAGTCCATACTCGGGTCACGAGCCCGATTAAGGGACATTATTAACGCCCAAGCCCATCACGAGTGGGCTATCATGCTAACGGTTTGGGCTCACGAAAGCTCAAACCCAAATATATTATTTATGGTCTAGATAATGATCTTTTATTTATGGGATAAAGATCAATGACCGGATAAGCGTGATACGCCAAAGAGTAAGGAGCATGAAATCTAGGATTCCGTGCCTATATAAAGAATATCACAATTCTCATTGAGGTACGATCTACAACGCTAACTCTTCAATACAACCCTAAAACCGATTACTTACTCTCACGCCGGAGGATAATCGTGGGAGACAATCCCACGATAAGCCTAACGGTGTTTATTTGCTTTCTTAGTGCGCAGATCTTAAACATTAAGATCTAATTGGTACGAGAACAGGAACCCAAACAAGGAACGCCCAACTTTTGTATCAACAGATTAAAAATCTGACGCATCACAGTATAAACTTAATGCATCAATATGTTATATCAAGCAGATCATAACTAAAGCTAATAAAAACACCATGTGAAAGACAAAAACTAAACTATGCATAACCTAATGGAGCCTTATTCCCCTACTGCATCATCATTTTAAATCAACTGCATCACTATGTTATATCAAGCAAATCCGAATTAAAATTAGCAAATCATTAAAGGACAGACAAAACTAAACTATGCTTAATCTAATGAAACCTTATTCACCTACTGCACCAGGCTTTACCTCTCAAGGGATCTTGAGAAGCTTACAACCCCCACCAGGCAGTGTACCTGATCGATGTAGTATAGTATAATGACAAGTACCGGGGGACTGATCGTTCAGCTAGGAATAGTGTCGCTAGGATTAGAAAACCTAAAGACTAGGTCTAGAGATGAGGGATGATTCTTTTTGTATTTTTATATTTTTATAAAAGCAATTAAAAATCTCGGTTTTGAAGGAGTTGGGCGGAATTAGTTGCTAGTCAACTAACCCAATAGCTAAAGATGCAATCAAAATAAAATACTAAAAATGAAAATAAACTATATTAAACTAGTGGTGTGAGCAATATATGGGAGAATTGTGTTTACTTAGATTTCACTACTCCCTAGATATCTTTTACATGTTAATTACTTGTTACAGTTGCGTGGATGACGGATTGTATTCCTTAATACCATTCATCGGGTGGCGTACTTACTTCCCCAATCCTATAAGCGCCTACTTCACTCCTATGTCGAGCCGGCTAAGAAGCTCCTAACATGGGATCATTAGAATTTGCTCATGCATTAAATACAACCAATAAAACCTAGTACACATCGGTTCATGTTTCCTAAGACGTTCAAGCATGTTACACAATGGAGATCTACCAGTTTTCTTAAGCCTAACATTGAAATCATTCATCCATTACAACTATAAACAAGTAATCAACATATAATCAACATCTAGGTTTCATTACATCTAAGCAAACACATGATAGATCTAGCCTAGCATGTTGAAATCAAGACAAGCATAAGATATATTCAAACAACACATAGACATATTGATTGAATTGAAAGAGGACTTATCTTAATTGAATATGAAAGGTTTCAAGGGGTAAAAACCCTTGAAAATACTGTAAAATACGACCTAGGGTTTCACAAGTTCGGCCCTAGTATTCTCCACACAAGTTCCTCTCTAATGAATGAAAAAAAAAAGTATATATAATTTTTCTGAGGTGACGGCGTCAAGAACAAATTGCTGACGCCGTCATCTCGCCGCCAAATAATTTCTCGGACTGCCTAGATCTGGGTTTGACGCCGTCATGTGTACTTCTTATGCAGGCCGTCACCAAAAATACTCTTGACGCCCTTGTTGTGACGCCTTCAGGTTTTCACTGGGTCATCACGGATTTTACTCTTGACGCTGTCAGGTACTGTTTTCATCATGGAAAATTAAGTCTTTGCTGTTTTCTTCACTTTTATGCTCCAAAAACGTCCAAAATGCTTCCTTTTCTAGAATTCACTCCCAAAGTACCTAAAATCACAAAAGGAACGATTTAGGGCAATGTTTGATCAAATAAATTCAATTCCGGGCTTAAATGACCCCCTAAAAGTGGTTCATTTTTCGCCTCATCATATACCCTTACACTTGAGATTTGCTTGTCCTTAAGCAAATGCGCTTTTATTCTAATCAAAATACAAGTTAGGGGTCATTTAACACTAATATAAAAGTAATTACAACAAATAATCGTTCCACTAAAGACCAAAGACAAACATGGAGGTCATACACTAGCACCTCACAAATAGTGTTTAGATACTCACATCTCTCGGGTGTAATAAAGTAATTATCACATTATGGAAATGGAAAACATCTCTCACTACCTGTCATTGCAAAATAGATTACCATAGGCTTGGGAAAGGATCAAACCTCCACCACATGGCGTAAGCACCTTGGATAAACTATCAAAGAGGTCTTGTTTAAAGGGTTGTAACGTTAGGTGTAGGGATATGGAATACACGGTTTTGTTGGATATAGGCAGTCTTTACTGGTGGCGAGTTAATAATCTTGGTCAATTACATGTATAATATGGCGTTGCTAAGCCAAGACTAGACTCGACTTAAGCTAATAAATGAAAATAACAAAAACATAAAATGCATACACTCTTACCCTACCATCTAAAATAATACATCATAGGGAATGTAAATTCCCCTTATACTTGAATTTTTACATACTTTACAATAAACTAATCTAATGACTCGTATTAAGATAATCAAAACACTTGGAGTACTTTTAAGATTAACGTACATATGGGGGTAATAATATGATGTTCTTCCCCATTACTCCATAAAATAAGTACTTTACCCATGAGTCCCAATCGTCCCAAAACAATATGTACAAGGATATAACTCGACTTAGCAACCATGTAATCAATTAGATAATTAACTTAGGGTTTTACAAATAACAATAATGCACTAAAGATGAGTGCATACACGGAAGGCTAAGGCGATTTGGTTGTACATTTAAGTGGGGTGTAACAAATTCTTCCTTTAAGTAAAATGCTTAAAGTTATAAATGAAAAGATAGGCTCGGAGGGGTGTACTAGGGGTTTTGTGTACTAAAAATGAGTACAACGCTAATGTGTGGGAAAAATTATTTGACTTAACTAGCCAAGTAATATGACTTAAATGGTCAAGTAATTATGATACGGGTTTAACACAAGGGTGATCCTAATGCCTCTTATCATGTAGTAAATCCTACTACACGAATGTAGTCTCACTAGCGGTCTCGGGATGCATCACTAACGCAAGTTCTAGAATCTAAATGCTACTGGTACACTCATAAGCACTAATAATAAATGCTTTTCCTATCAAATCTAAAGGCGAACCTCACATATTTGGGTGGAAAATTTTTCTGAATGATACGGTTTTGTGCTAGTCATACAATCTCCTATCCATGAGACGCTTGCTATGGCTAAAGTTTCACTCCTAAATGTTGTAAAAAATTTTAAATTTGACGCTAAAATTACACAAACAAGTATTTCTCATAGTTTTATTACACATCTACCATCAAACAAACAAACTCAAGCGAAAGTGTATTTGTAAGGTATCATCATTTTACCCTCCCCTTACACTTAGGATGAACATTGTCCCCAATGTTCAAGTAAAGAATGTAAAAGTGAAATAAGTAAAACGAATGAAATCAAATACTCCCCTGATTCGCTCGGTATGGATAATAAGGTGGCCAGGTTAGATCTTCCTCCAAGAAAATGAACAATCAAAGCTTCCCTTCCAGAATATAAATCATCTTCTTGTCATACATAACCTGTAAAACCTGAGAAAATAGACAAGGCAACCTCGCATAAAATCGACGGCAATCTACATATGCTAACAAATCCTAGAAAACAAAATAAGATATAATGCTTGTGGAATGATGTTTGCAGATTTCCTGGAGATTATAAAACTAATAATTCAACAAAAACTTTGAGACTCCGTTAGATTAACAAAACTGGTAAAATTTCCAGAATTTTACACTTGACGCCGTCAAGAGGAAACTTGTGACGCCGTCAGAAGTGATCTGCATAAATTCTTATGTTAAGTTTCCGGAAAATTTCTGGAAAAACTTCGTCCTACTTCCTGGAAAATCCTGCAAAACATCATTATGACTCGATACAAGCATTTGACTCTAACAAATACGAATATACATGTTCACTTAATATTGTGGAGAATCATGATCGGTTTTGTTTCTTAAAAACATATTTGGGGTTTCCCCTTACACTTATCTTTTTCAAAATATCTTTGGATGAAGTTAAGACTAGCCAAACAACAAGATAAAGTATTTTCACTTTTTAGTTTTGAAACATGATCTACCAACAATAAAAATAAAGAATGCATACGGAAGCAAATAACAAACAAAAAAAATAAAAATCACACAAAACATGGGTTGCCTCCCAAGAACCGCTTTTCTTTATTTACGAGTCTTGTAGCTAGACTCAAGGTCATGGGTTACTACGTGACCTCATTGTTGGTTTCACTTTCTAGGTCATCTCCTATATTGGTATCGCTTTCATAGTACAGGTATTTTGGGTCTTCGAACTCAAAGACATTTTTTCGATACTTGGATCCAAGTTTACTAACACCCTTAAAGAACCCACATGATAAATCAGAAGTATCCTTACACCCTCTCCGAACGTCTTCATCACATAAGATAAGTTGAGAACTTAGCCTATCAAGCCCGTCATAATCGATTTCCTTGAGATCTTTTCTCTTGTATGGCGTTTGGTATGAAACCCTCCTAATTCCATCAGCGAAGGTCATGATTCCGTTCCAGTCATCAACTATTAAATTAGTGATTTCACAAAAGGGTGCTCCGAAAACAACTTGTGACAACCTTAGGTCGACATAGTCTTCGATGTTGTCCACGATCGTAAATTCCATAGTGAATGCCATAGTTCCTACGAACACCTGGATTTCATGATCTCTACCAACCACTTTCTCTCCCTTATAAATCATTCCCCATCTACATATGTTGTTATAGTGGAATAGGGACATAAAATTCTTAGGTAGGAATACGTTAATGTAGACGTTATCGAAATACTTATGACCGATCATGCAGGGGATTTTGAGATTATTCGGATCACGCCTCCTTATCTTCCCCAATCCTCCATCCCTTGATCCATATAGATTCCCCTCAAGGGAAGGACGGTACTCGTACACCTCCTCATTACCCCTACGAAAAATTACCTTCTTGACACCATTGGTGAACAATGCACTACCATCCTTCTCATCAAGGATTACTCCCGATTCATTGATAAATGGTTTCCCTAGAACAAGGTTGGTTAATGTTAGATTAGTGACAGGGTCTATGTCATCGACCACAGTGAGGTCAATGTTGTAGACAAGTTCTCCAATCATGATTAATAAATCTTTTATTACCCTTGCGTTATTGACTCTCTCATGCACCATGCGTTCAGGGAAGGCTTCGTGGTATAGGAAAAGGGGGATTATGTTAACGGGGAGGCTAGGATCTATATGACTATCGGTTAAGAGCCTTTTCCTAATAGTGCAGGAAATCTTGAAAACTTTAGAGTTGCTTTTCTCAGTCCTATCACTACTCCCATTAGTAATATCCTCCATTTTTCTCTCGGGTTCCTCTATAATAGATTTACCCAAAATGGCTGGATTTCTCATATGCACTTTTGATCTCTCTTTCACCTTATCCAATTTGCTAGACACTTGCGTGGCGGAGTGCTCGAATGAGTTGGTAGGGCTTTTGGCCAATTCGTGGTCCAACCTTGAGATTTCATCTTTAGATGTATGACCCATATTTCCAGTTTGTTGTTGGTACAAGTTAGGTGTAGAAGCAGATATCGTGGTGATAGTATTTACGAAATGGATCGGTCCTAGGGGGTTGACAGGGTCTTTCACTTTTGGTGATAGATGTTTAAATAGCTTACTAGGACTTTTTATTTTCACAGGAGAAGTTGGCTGATTCATGTTGGTAACAGATTTGACCTCTTCAGCTTGAATCGGTTTATTAACAGCGTGCTCTTTGATAGCAGTTAACAGATTACAAATCTTGTTATTCATATCGGCTTGTTGTTGTCTAAATTTAGCCTCGAGCGTAGAGAGCTATAATTCCTAAGATAGAATGAATTTTCGCAAGGCATCTTCACAGCTTTGCCTAGGAGTGCTCTGTGATGGAAAATGCTTGGACCATTTGAGTGGGGAGGAGTCATTGAAGGATACGTTCCGCATTTGGTACCCTCTGAAATTAGGTTTATCCTTCCATGCCTCATAGGCCTCGTCAGACTTTCGAGGGCCTCTACCAACATGTGACGATGTGAATTCGTTATAAGCGCGTTTCGGAATCTCCATGCAATTATGAGTTTCGTGAGGGCCATTACACAATTTACATGCAGAAGCGATTCTGCTCACTTGGCTTGAAGGCTTTTGAGCTTCGTAAGATTTCATGAGAGACTTGACTCGACCTTCAAGTTCCATGATCCTACGGTCGGGAGTGCTAGAATTGTTCGAAGGCAAAGATATTTCCTTGACCGTTTTGTTCAAATCACGGGGATCACTCCAACTTTCGTTGTCATAGAGAGCAAGATCTTCTTTGAGTTCCCATGATTCTTCCGCACTTAGATCACGTAGCTTACCACCGGCCGATTGGTCAATGGCTTGCCTTGTGGAGAGATCGATATGGTCATAGAAGATTTGGACTTGGAGCCAAAGATCTATGCCATGATGAGGGACTTTTTGGAGTAAGTCCTTGAAACGAGTCCATGCTTCATATAGAGTTTCATTTTGACGTTGTTGGAACATCAAGATGTCATTTCTAAGATTGGTAGTTCTTCCCGATGAGAAAAATTGAGCAAGGAAACGAGTGGTGAGATCATCTCATGTGGTGATGGATCCCACGGGTAAACGCTCAAGCCATTGACTAGCTTGATCACGTAGAGAGAATTGGAATAGGCGTAATCGGGTTGACTCTCTAGTTGTAACATCAAGGTCTATAGAATCTACGATTTTAAGGAAGTCCTTGAGATGTTGATTTGGATCTTCGGAACGAAGTTCATGGAATGCACATCCGCTTTGCACCAACCGGATGGTGTCGAATCGCAAGGGAGACACATTGGCTCCGGTGAGCTCAATAGTGTTTCGATAGCCTTGGTGGCTAGGTCGGGAGTACTCTCCTAGGGTTCGGGGCCTAAGAGGTTGGTTAGCTAGTGGTGGGTTTTGTGGGTGGTCTTGTTGTGGTGGGATGATGGGTTCAAAGATGATACCATCGTCCATGATGTCGGATGGTGAAGAGTTACGAATAAAAACACGAAGAAATAAGATAGACTAAAGAGATCCTAAAAATAAAAATAAAATCTTACAAGAAAGGAATCTAGTAAGTAGACCTAATAAAAAGAAATTCTAACCTAGACAATAACTATTCCCCGGGCTGCGGCGCCAAAAACTTGATGGCGCCGCACTCTTTTGCGAAAGTTTAGGAATAAATGTGAAGATAGACAATCCCCGGCAACGGCGCCAAAAACTTGATGCGTAGGGATTGCACCAGGCTTTACCTCTCAAGGGATCTTGAGAAGCTTACAACCCCCACCAGGCAGTGTACCTGATCGATGTAGTATAGTATAATGACAAGTACCGGGGGATTGATCATTCAGCTAGGAATAATGTCGCTAGGATTAGAAAACCTAAAGACTAGGTCTAGAGATGAGGGATGATTCTTTTTGTATTTTTATATTTTTATAAAAGCAATTAAAAATCTCGGTTTTAAAGGAGTTGGGCGGAATTAGTTGCTAGTCAACTAACCCAATAGCTAAAGATGCAATCAAAATAAAATACTAAAAATGAAATAAACTATATTAAACTAGTGGTGTGAGCAATATATAGGAGAATTGTGTTTACTTAGATTTCACTACTCCCTAGATATCTTTTATATAACACCCCCAAAATCGATCAATACAGCGGAAGACTTAAAATGTCAGCGGAAGACTTTTGGGGTATTATATTGTGGATCTTTCGTCACAATTATAGAAAACGATTCAAGTGATCGTTTTAAGTTTTATTTAAAATACCAAATATTCATAATTCCAAGAGAATTCGTTATTTAACAACAAGTTTTATTTAAAGAGAAATAAACGTTTCTTTATTTGCCCACTTCGTGCCGTTGTCATCCATTCCATTTAGTTACCTGAGATAAACATGCTAACAGTCAACAAAAGTTGAGTGAAATTCATAGGTTTATATTTAAGAGTTTGAACACAAGAGATAGATGTTTACTGTAATATCGATACAAATAAACAAGTTTGAAAATCACATTCATTATTGCATTAAGCTCATGACACTCAACGATTCAACAGACATCAATATTTTCATAATAATGATGTGAAATATATATAGCCCCCAAGATAGGTATTTGCCAGTAACCTATTATATTCAAATAACGTGCATTTGGTGACTTTCCTCTAGCAACCAAATGGGGATTGTCAATCCCTAATAGATCTATTCACAATTATTTACGTTCACTTTTCAAGTGATTAAGGTTCATGATCGAGGGACTTTTGGCAATAGCTACTTAAGCAATAATAAGATCAGGAAAAGGCTTGTGTTCGGTTTTTAAGCATGTATCCCCCCCACAGAAAATTAGTTAAATGTGGGCTATGAACTCACCTTAGTAGGATAGTAGAACAATTGTAATCTCAACGATGCAAGGCAACGGCTTCACACACAACCTAAAAGATATGGCACGTTTTAGTTCTTAAGTCTCGTTTTATTTCGAACATTTATTATTAATTATAAAGAATCGATAAAGTGCATATGTGATGTGTTGCGTCGTATAAAAATGAATAATGGTTACGTATTGTTTTATTCGTCTAAATTTGTTTATCGTTATATAAGTTTTATTCGTATTATATATATAATAAGTTACGTTTTATTATTTATCATTTTAATATATAATCAAATATATATATATATAATAAATATAGAATTATTATTAAAAGTAAATATTTCAATTCGATCCCTAATGTTTTCTCAATTTTACACTTTTTACCTTTAACGGAAAATATTTACGCCGTTAGTCCAAAAGTTATATATATTTACATTTTTAGTCCAAATTTCAAATATATACATTTATAATCCTTAAGTTTCAATATTTACAGTTTATACCCCTTAGAAAACAGTTTTTATACTTTTCACTAAAGTTTACCAATTTGGCAATTTTAGTCCTTATCCTTCGTACATTTGCAAAAATAGTCCCAACTTTACCAAATTCAAAACTTAACATTTTTATTATTTCATTAAGCTCAAAACATTTAGAAAAGCTTATTTTCACAGCTTATACGCTTATTATTTGCTTATTTCGTTTAGTGGGCTTAACGATCCAATATTAAGGCCCGTTAAGGTTTTATGATCCAAAGGGTTTGGGGGAACACTAGGTTAGTCGAAATCCATCATTTTAAGTTATAACACCATTTCTAAACAGCTTATACGTTCAGCTTATTACAATAAGCTAGAACAAGCTTTTTGGGCTTGTAAGCCCACGTAAGGTTTTAAAGTTTCTTAAAACAGTTTCCATAGTGATTTACTTTAGGTCTCGTTAGGTGCTTAAATGAAATCATTAGGTCCAAGTATTTATCATTCTCGTTTCTATTTCAAGTAGGTAATTAGATTGTACGAAAATAATAATAGGTCGTGTGTTAAATTTAGAAATGGCGAGGTCAAATTGTAAGCCAAAACTCATTACGTAAAAACTATATAGGTTGAAAAATAAACTAAGTCTTTTAGTATTTTTCGTATAGGTTCACTACACTTAGAAACGTGTGATTTTTAGTGTGTAGATGTTATTATAAGTTCAAATCTTTTATAGGTTCTTATTTGTGACGTAGCCAAATAATAGTATGACACATAAAATGTATACGTTGTTTTTTTTAAGATTTACGTTTTATAGGTTCTAAGTGATCGTGTATAAACAAGAAATTCGTATATGAAAATAATGAAAATAAAGATTTGGAGTCTCACCTCACCTCAAAAGGTGGAGTAAAACAAGACGTATGGTTCGTGTATATGGTTCAACGTGTTGTGGTTCACTTCTCGTCCTTCCAAAGGTTCAAGTAGCTCCAAGCTTGGCTTCTTAGGTTCTCTTCAAAGCGTGGTTCTCCTAGCAATCCGTATGTCCTTCCATCACTTCTTCTCGTTGGTATTTTTAGTGGTATGGTTCGTATGAGCGCATGTGGTGATTTAGGTTTGCATGGAAGTCTTATATGGGCAGTTTTTGAAAGGGTAGAAACAAGATAGGTTCACAAGAGGGGAGGGTAGCATGTTAGGCGAATAGTAATGCCACAAATCTTGGCCAATCGAGAGTTTACATGGTTAGGATCTTGTAAGATTGTTCTCTATTCATTCCTGACAATCACATTGTGTTTAGAGTTGGTTTCGTTGTCATTGGGAAACATGGGAGGTGTGTAGGAATGTTATGCCACGTTTTGTAGTTATCTCCATGGGAGTGTTCATGGTTTTGCTTTGGACGTTTTTGGTGTAGTAAACGAGGGTGAGTAAGAAATGTTTATGTCTCGTGTGGTTTTTGGGTACTTGGTAAATCGAAATGGGTAATAATAGTTATTTGTTATGTGTAAAAATCGTGTAATAATAGGGTACGTTTGGAGTGTCGAGGCTAGCCGAAAATCAAAACAAAATAAAACAAGGGTGCGTTTTGGGCTTAAAGCCTGGTGGGCTTGTGGTGGTGTCGGCCCAAGCAAAGAAAGAAAATAAAAAGATAGTACTAGTCCGTTTGGTTTGTGTATTGGATTTCGTGGCCCAAAGGGTGTTGGGGGCCCACCTGGTGTATCTCGATTATCGTGTCGAAGTTCAAAAATATTAGTGAGCGTTATCGGGAAGTTTCGTAGGTTCGGGGAATATATAAATAGTATACGTTATTTATACGGAACGTATTATTAAATAATAACGCGTTATATAATTATTTATCGTTCGCAATAATTATAGGCAAACTAGGTTGTGTGTAAGCATCGTTCCTGGGTAAATGATCAATCACAGTTATCATAGTGGTTCAATATCAAGCCATATCTAAAAAAAAAAAAAAAAAAAAAAAAAAAAAATTTGTTACCCGTGAAATGGTGTTAATTTAGCGTAACATCGTTTTATTTATTCGTATGCATTTACTAATCGTATGGGAAATTTACGAGAGGTTACATTTTACATGTTAATTACTTGTTACAGTTGCGTGGATGACGGATTGTATTCCTTAATACCATTCATGGGGTGGCGTACTTACTTCCCCAATCCTATAAGCGCCTACTTCACTCCTATGTCGAGCTGGCTAAGAAGCTCCTAACATGGGATTATTAGAATTTGCTCATGCATTAAATACAACCAATAAAACCTAGTACACATCGGTTCATGTTTCCTAAGACGTTCAAGCATGTTACACAATGGAGATCTGCCAGTTTTCTTAAGCCTAACATTGAAATCATTCATCCATTACAACTATAAACAAGTAATCAACATATAATCAACATCTAGGTTTCATTACATCTAAGCAAACACATGATAGATCTAGCCTAGCATGTTGAAATCAAGACAAGCATAAGATATATTCAAACAACACGTAGACATATTGATTAAATTGAAAGAGGACTTATCTTAATTGAACATGAAATGTTTCAAGGGGTAAAAACCCTTGAAAATACTGTAAAATACGACCTAGGGTTTCACAAGTTCGGCCCTAGTATTCTACACACAAGTTCCTCTCTAATGAATGAAAAATAGAAAAGTATATATAGTTTTTCTGAGGTGACGGCGTCAAGAACAAATTGCTGACGCCGTCATCTCGCCGCCAAATAATTTCTCGGACTGCCTAGATCTGGGTTTGACGCCGTCATGTGTACTCCTTATGCAGGCCGTCACCAAAACTACTCTTGACGCCCTTGTTGTGACGCCTTCATGTTTTCACTGGGTCGTCACGGATTTTACTCTTGACGCCGTCAGGTACTGTTCTCAGCATGAAAAATTAAGTCTTTGCAGTTTTCTTCACTTTTATGCTCCAAAAACGTCAAAAATGCTTCCTTTTCTAGAATTCACTCCCAAAATACCTAAAATCACAAAACGAACGATTTAAGGCAATATTTGATCAAATAAATTCAATTCCGAGCTTAAATGACCCCTTAAAAATGGTTCATTTTTTGCCTCATCAGGAAACATATTCGATCTCTATCTCGAATACCATAAAAAAAACCCTACAATGATACTTAGTGGCAATGATCGTAGGATCGAAATTTTATTTGTTTCTTGTTCTCGTTTAATCACCAAGAAAGGTAACATCCTACTTTAGTTATGATTTGACTTTGCATGATTATTGGTTAAGTGTTTTAAACAAAAAACGTGAATTTAAGAACCATCAAATTAGTATTGTTTTCATTGGTTCCACACTAATAGATAAACTTGCTTATGAATTAAATTATTGTGCTTCGTACCTAGATGCTGCAAAAATAGTGAGATTGGTTTGGTAACCTTTTTGTTCGCAGGTCAGACATGAGCTTGGGACAGACTACAGAGTCACTGGTATCTTTTCAGTTGAGACATTTGAGCTAATGTGTGTTTTGCTCCATTAAATTTGAGTTTTTATTTAAACTTTATTTTCATATAAGTTATTTGTTTAGCTTTTAGTAGAATCAGATTTGATTTTTCTTTTTTAATTTTATTTTCGTATTAATCAAAGATTGATTTTTTAATTTTAATTTCATGTTAATTTGATTGAGATTTGGATGGCCGCAAGTTTATTGTATAGGAACTGTTTGATTGAGATCCTTCTTTAGTTTTATTTCACAAGAAACTATCAACTATTTTTCGTGTTAATAAAATTTGAGATTTGGATGTGCATATGTGTTTAATGTTCAAAACATGGGTGTTTATTTTATTTCGTGCATCTATTTCAGTCATCTAACATTTGATATTTGTTAATTTATCCTTTGTTAATTTAAAATTAGTGAAATGGTACTCATGTGTTTCAAAGTTATTTGTTTGTGGTTTAATTGTTTTCGTGCATGCCTGTTTCATATTTGTTGACGAAGATGATGATATCATTTAAGATCGGGAAGTGGATGAACACGATTAAACATGAAGATAATTTGCGATTTTGGAGATTATGATTATTGAATGTGTTTTTATACTTGTAATCAAGTTAAATGTAACATTTAATTTGTGTTTATAAAAATATTGGTAGGTTGATAAAAAAAAACATGTATGCACCTTGACTATTTGAAGAAAAAAAAAACATGTATGCATTTTGACTATTTGAGAACATATATGCGCCTTGGCTATTTGGAGGAAAAAAACATGTATGCACCTTTGCCTATTTGAAATAATAATAATAATAATAATAATAATAATAATAATAATAATAATAATAATAATAATAATAATAATAATAAGGGATAACTTGGCTACAATTATTGTAGCTAATTGGCTACATTCCTACACCAAAATACACAAGAAATTAAATCAGGGACTCACAGAAAGAAGTCAGGGACCCACAGAAAGAACCAGGACTCACAATTTGTAACACAAATTGTAGGGAATTGGCTACAATTCAATTGTAGCTAAATAATAATGATGATGATGATGATGATGATGATAATAATAATAATAATAATAATAATAATAATAATAATAATAATAATAATAATAATAATAATAATAATAATAATAATAAATGAAAAAAATAAAAATAAAAACATACACGCACCTTGAGATTTCAAAACAATAATGATTAGCTATAAAAAACATATATGCACCATGACTATTTGAAAACATAATAACATTAAAAAAAATCTAAATTTTAAGAATTACAGAAAACAAGAATTGTAAAAAATAAAAATAATAATATGAAAATGTATTATACCCTTTTGAATTAAATAAAAATAACAAAATGCTATGGAGCTTTAAATGATGTACATTGTGTATTATTAGTTGTAAAATGGTGGTTTTTGCAGTTCCCGCAGATAAGATGGCTTTCGCAAGAAAGGCACCCTATATATATATATATATATATATATATATATATATATATATATATATATATATATATATATATATATATATATATTCATCAATGAAGTGTGAAAAAGAAAGAAAAAATCCACCAACGTCTGCATATCTACAAGCATCTAACAAAGTATTTTTGAAGAGGTGATTGCACATATATTAACCAATGAAAATATTTGCATATTTTCTTAAAGTACAAGTTTTCAATGCAAAATGTACACTCATATCAACATAATTCAGTCTTATCATTGGTTATGCAAGCGAAAAAAGCTAAACATTTTTCTAGTTATATCTAACAAGTTTTATGAAAAGTTTGTATTTAAGAATAGGTGTGAGCGCTCTTGTTAGGGCATCCACTATAATAGAGCTTTATAAAGGTTTATAATTGATCAATGCCATTAATTCATAAATCGTTTGGTTGTATCAACATATTTCCACTGTACATCAAATTCTTAAAGCTTTATAAATGTCACACATATTTCAAATGCATTAAATTGTGAAGAGGTTCAATATATTAGACCTTTTCGGAAAAAAACTTGAGAGAGAATGAACTATGTGTGAGAGAAAGTGAACTCCCAAGTGAGAGAGCATGGTGAGAAAAAATTCGTGAGACAAAGAGAGCATGTTAGGTCTAGGTACATATGAAATAGAGGGCAATAGAATAGGAAGCAACTAGGGGCTAATTACACCAGTGGGAAACGTAACTCGTCGATGTCGTTTATGTTTTTCAATTATCTATAGGAATGGCGTACGGGGAAACTGTGGATGGTATTCAAAAAGTATGGAACCGTCTTTGACATGTTCATGGTTCAACGTCGACTCCGCAATGGAAAAAAGTATGGCTTTGTTACATACAAGTTTGTTAGGGATGTAGAAGGATTACTAGAACAGTTACAAAGAATTAAGTTTGGAGAGGAACTTTTGAAGGTGTTTGTGGCTTACGATAGAAGATATATGGGCAGTGGAGCGGTGGGTAACGACGTTGGTGGACGCAAGAAGACCTTCAAGAATGCATATGTTGATAGAATACAATCATGTGCGAAGATCATAGGTCCGTTGATGTAGTAAACGTTAGGAATGCAATAGGGGAAGGAAACAACACAAGATATCATACATATGGGGCGGGAGTTCATACGATTACTACCGGTGGCATGAACTCTAATGAGGTAGGACATTTGTCTAGATATAGTGGAAGGGGTGACCTATGTGTGGAAGTGCATGGGAACAAAAGATGTATGAAGATTGAAGATAACGAGACAAATATCGAGCTAATGGGTAGAAGTGTGGTGGGCGAGGTGAAGGCTTTGTGTTTCCTCACAAAAGTCGGATTCTGTGTGGAGGAAGGACTAAGAAAGATCGAAATAAAATTATTAGGAGGTTTAGAAGTGCTAGTGGTAGTGAATGGGCCAGTCCAACGGGTTTTGAGTTTACCCGAGAAGATCTTTAATCTAGAATTAAAGAGAAGGACTCAATCACCAACGTTAAAAACGCGGTTCTTTATTTTTGAGTCATGAATCTTCTTTGTCTTTTCTTTATAGATCAAAGAGTTCTCGTAAGCCTGATCACGTAGTTCATTTAATTCATTCATTTGAACTTTTCGGTGATTACCCGCAGTTTTGAGGTCAAAGTTGGCATGTTTTAATGCCCAGTAGGCTTTGTGCTCAAGTTCCATCGGAAGATGACATGTCTTTCCGTACACAAGCTTGTAAGGCATACACCCAATGGGTGTTTTATAAGCTGTACGAAAGGCCCATAGTGCGTCATCCAATTTATCCGACCAGGCAGCATGGTTTTCTCCTACAGTCCTCTCAAATATCCTTTTGATACCACGGTTTGAAACCTCCACTTGCCCACTTGTTTGTGGGTGATACGCGGTAGAAAGACGGTGAGTTACACCATACTTTTGCATGACTTTATCAAATTTTTCATTGCAGAAATGCGTACCACGATCACTTATGATAGCACGTGGAGTTCCAAAACGGGCAAAAAGAGATTTCAGGAAATTCACAACAACTCGGGCATCATTTGTGGGTAAAGCTTTCGCTTCAACCCATTTTGACAAGTAGTCAACAGCCACAAGTATGTATTTGTTTCCTCTAGATGATGGGAATGGCCCCATAAAGTCAATGCCCCAGATATCAAAGATCTCACAGACTTGAATAGCATTTTGTGGCATCTCATTTCTTTATGAAATGTTTTCGTGACGTTGACAAGCGTCACAGTTTTTAATGAGATCCTGGGCATCCTTATAAATTGTGGGCCAGAAAAATCTGGAATCAAACACCTTTTTGGAGGTGTAGTTGGGATTATGATGGCCCCCAGTGGGTCCAGCATGGCAAGCCTTGAGAATTTCAGTTGCTTCCTGCCCATAAACACACCGTCGGATGACTTGATCCGCACAGATTTTGAATAAGTAGGGGTCGTCCCAGAAGTAATGTTTGACATCCTTAAAGAATTTATTCTTCTGCTGGGTTGACATCCCTTTCACAACAAAGTTACCCGCATGATTGTTTGCGAAGTCAGCAAACCATGGGGTAGTAGAATCTCCACGAAAAGCAACCGCATTGAGTGTTTCGAGAGGAAATATTTCATTTATTTCCTTTTTCTCATACACATCTTGATGAAGGTTCTCTAATTGGGACAGATGATCAGCAGCCAGGTTCTCAGCTCCTTTTTTTATCACGAATAATGATATCAAATTCCTAAAGGAGGAGAACCCAACGGAGCAATCTCGGCTTTGCATCTTGTTTTGCAAAGAGATATTTTAGAGCCGAGTGATCCGTATACACTACGCATTTGGTCAAGATTAAGTATGTCCGAAACTTTTCAAAAGCATACACCACGGCTAATAATTCTTTTTCCGTAGTGGTGTAATGAGTTTGAGCGTCGTTCATAGTTTTGCTTGCGTAGTGGATAGGCTGAAAGTGTTTCGTTTTGCGTTGCCCCAAGACTGAACCGATAGCAAAATCACTTGCAACGCACATGAGCTCAAAGGGTAAATCCCAGTCGGGGGCAACAAGAATGGGTGCTTTAGTAAGCTTTTTCTTCAATGTTTCAAAAGCTTTGATGTACTCTGGTGAGAAGATAAAAGGAGCATCCTTCTCGAGGAGATGAGTCATTGGCCGGGAGATTTTAGAAAAATCTTGTATGAAGCTACGATAGAAATCGGCATGACCCAAGAAACTCCTAATACCTTTTACGGTAGTAGGGTGAGGCAATTTAGCAATGACATCAACCTTAGCTCTATCAACCTCAATCTCATTCTTGGAAATCTTATGGCCGAGGACAATACCCTCTTTGACCATAAAATGACTCTTTTCCCAATTTAGACATAGATCGGTGTCTTCACACCTTTTCAGCATGTTTTCTAAATTGGTGAGACATGTTTGGAATGAATCCCCAATGACCGAGAAGTCATCCATAAAGACCTCCATTGTTTTACCGATCATGTCGGTGAATATGGCCATCATGCACCTCTGGAACGTACCTGGAGCATTACGTAAGCCAAAAGGCATACGTTTATAAGCAAAGGTTCCATAAGGGCATGTAAAGGTAGTCTTTTCTTGATCTGATGGATCAATGGGGATCTGAAAGTATCCTGAGAAACCATCAAGGAAACAATAGTACTCGTTTCCTACTAATCTCTCAAGCATCTGATCCATAAAGGGCAACGGAAAGTGGTCTTTGCGAGTGGCGTCATTCAACTTACGATAGTCAATGCAAACACGCCACTCGGTAACCAGCTGAGTTGGAATCAACTCATTTTCCTCATTAGTGACAACAGTAATGCCACCCTTTTTTGGGACGCAATGGATGGGACTAACCCATGGACTGTCAGAGATGGGGTAAATCAATCCTGCATCAAGAAGTTTGAGAACCTCTTGTTTAATGACATCATGGATTTTTGGATTCACCCGTCTTTGATGTTGCACTGCGGGCTTGAAGTCATCCTCCATTAAGATTTTGTGTGTACAAAAATATGGGTTAATACCCTTAATATCAGAGAGCTTCCAAGCAATTGTTTGCTTGTGTGACTTCAAGACCTTTATGAGAGCAACCTTTTCCTCAGTACTTAAACCTTTAGCAATAATGACGGGTAATTTGGCATTACCCTCCAAAAATGCGTATTCAAGATGAGGAGGTAAGTCCTTGAGCTCGACCTCAGGAAATTCATCGTTTTTATCAACCGATTTAATTTCCTCATTATGAAGTTCTACGGGAGGGAGTGGAGGAGAATTGTCCTGATTTAGCAATTTCACAAGAAGAAGAATATCTCCCTCCTGATCAATCTCAGTGTTATCAATTCCCGCTGGAACTGAATCACTTTTGAGAAAAGCCTCGACCTCTTCCAAAATGAAATCACTTCCCTCAAACGGAGTGAGAGAAGGGGAAGAGTCGGAAATGATAGGTTGAGATGATGGAGTGGGATACCCACTCACAGAATTATGAGAATAACCAAGAAATTCTTAAGAGTACTCCTATAAAGCAATGCCTATGATGTCTATTTGGTTAACCGCTTCAGAATCATAATTTGAGGAGTACCTCGAGGTTTGATCGAGGTTAAAGGTAACCGCTTCATTACCCACACGCAAGGTGATTTCTTGCTCAAACACATCGATAAGAGCACGGCCTGTTCTAAGGAATCCCCTCCCAACAATAAGAGGAACCCTTTGATCAGCATCGAAATCAACAACCACAAAGTCAGTAGGGAGATGGAACTTTCCTACTTTCACAAACACGTCCTCGGCAATGCCAAGAGGATGGGATATCGATCGATCTGCAAGCTCTAGAGTCATGCAGGTAGGAGTAAGATCTGGAAGAGAAAGTTTCTTCCAAACTGAATAAGGCATTAGGTTGATGCTTGCACCAAGGTCAGTCAAGGCATAGCAATCAACCATTCCTGGAAATACACAAGGTATTAGAAATTTTCCAAGATCTCCAAGCTTCTCAGGAAGCTTCTTTAAAAGAACTGCTGAGCAGTTCTCATTCAATGGAGTCTTTGCCATTTCAAACAGTTTCTCCTTGTTGCTTAACAAGTGTTTGATTGTTGATGCAAACTTGGGCATCAGAATAATAGCATCCGTGAAGCTAATGTCAAAATGCAAATCTTGGAAGATTTGAAAGAATTTATCCATCTGGTGACTAGCCTTTTCGCGGAGCTTTTGTTCATTCAAATGTGAGGGGTAAGGAATAGAAGAGGTAGAAGGTTTGGATTTAGGGGTCTCAACTGGGATATCATGTGGTTCAAAAACAACTATTGGTTTTGGTTTGGGTTTCGGGACAACATGAGGTGGGACGTCTTGGGTACCTCCATTATGAGTAGGAAGTACTTTGTCCTTATTTACCTCAGTTTCATTTTCACTACCTTGGGAGAAGGAGAAGAAGGGGTAGTGGGAACAGTGGGTCCGTTATATGAAACTCCGCTCCTGGTTGTGATCGCCTTTGCATCGCCCCTCGGGTTTGTGATCGTGTTGCTCGGAAGTTTTCCAGAGCCCGAGGGTCGTTCATTTAAAGATTTCTTGATTTCAGAAATCTGGCTGACCAACAACCTGTTTGTCTCTTCTTGAGTTTTCATGAACTGTTTCAACAACTCATGAGATGATGATTGTGGAGTTGGGAGAATGGCTTGTGTTTGGTTGGTGAAATTTTGGACTCGGTTATTTTGATTATAACCTTGTTGTGGTTGAAAATTTCCCTGATTTGGATTACCATTTCCCTGAAAATGATTTCCTGGGTTGAAATTGTTTCTGTTAAAGTTTCCTTGGTTGTGGAAACCTTGATTCTGTCCAGGATTGAAATTCCCTTGGTTTTGATAACCTTGGTTCATTCGAGGTTGGTTCTGGTTTCGGTTTTGCAAATTCTGGTTTTGGTTGAAACCGGGTGGTCCCATATGTGTGTTAGCACGGTAACTTGGTTCCATTTGAGGACGGTATTGATTACCTCCCTGATTTGAAGTACCGGCTAAGGCATTGGCTTCAAAAGGACTATCATCGGTGGCAGTACAGTTGTAGTATGCATGTGGGCCACCACAAGTGACACAAACTTCCACCTTTTTTACTTCAGCATGTGAAGGGTTTTGTGTGAAAGTGACTTTCTTTTAGTTTGAGATAACCAAAGCTTGAATAGCGTCCGTGAGTTTGTCTATCTTAGCATCGGTGCTAGAAGTACTCACGGGAGATGAAGTGGAAGGACCAGCACTCACTTGGGAGCTATATGGCTTTGTGCGTGTAGTGCGGACCTTGGACTTATTTTCAATGATCGCTAAAGCTTCTTTAGTGATTTTGCTCAAAAAATTACCTCCTGCGGAGGAATTGAGAGAATCTTGGTCAGATTGACTCACACTATTATAGAAAGTGTCAATTTGCATTAATTCAGTGAAACCATGATGAGGACATCGACGAAGCAATTGAAACGATCCCATGCGTCACCAAACGATTCATCAAAGCTTTGAGTAAATTTAATGATTTCATTTTTAAGACTTGTCGTTCTGGACGGGGGAAAAAATTCGTTTACAAATTTGGTAACTAAATCCTCCCATGTTGCTATTGAACGAGGAGGTTGTTTTTCCAGCCAAATCCGGGATGCCCCCTCAAGAGAAAATGGGAATAGAAGAAGCTTGACTGCTTCAGAAGGGACGTTCTTGTACTTGATGGTAGATGTAATCTTGTTAAACCATCGAATATGAGCAAGAGGATCATCCCTCTCAAAACCATAAAATTGACTTGAGGTTACTAGATTTAGTAACCCGGTTTTGAGCTCAAAGTATTCTGCCACAATGGCTGGGACAACAATAGCATCTCCGTAACCCTCGATGGGTTCTTGGAGAAGCTCATTCATCGGACGGTCTTCCGCCATGATAACGGAGTTTGTAGCAACAGTACGTATCTCAGATACGGCTGTTGGGGTAGAACGTCTACGGCGTCTTCGAGGAATTCTGACAAGCTCACGAAAAGGGCTTGTTGACCTAGAAGAACAAGTGCGCATGCACTAGAGACGACTCTAAGAATCCTTAGAGTGACGGGAATTTAAAAATAGAAAAAAAAAATCTTTTTGGATTTTTATTTTTATAAGAAAATATAGAAATATGGACAAAGATGATATATAACAATGAGTGATTTATTCAAACTCACAGACGCTTCAAAATTCGTTATACGCAGCACACCTCCTCGGCAGCGGCGCCATAAATTGATTGGTGGTAAACAGTCAGAAACTATCAACCAAGTAATGGTCAACAAGTCAAACAGCCTAAACCAATACTCCGTGGAGTGTAGTGTCTCCCCGGATCGTTAGATCCCAACGAGGCATGAAATAATTGTAATCCAGCTGAAAAACCAATAACCAAGGACCATGTAACCACCTAATAGCTTACCACTAAGCTGCTAAACCCAAGTCAATCTATTATGTACCCTGCTCCATGCTTGATTCATGATCTTCACTGATTTTTTATTTATGATCTATTTTTTTGTTATTTTTGAGTTTAACTTTGACAACTGCTTTTAAGGTTTCTAAAAGCTCTCAAAAGCTTTATCAGGAGCTTACATGAGCTTATGAGTCCAGAACATCAACTACAAACACATATAAGTACATATGAGATTTTTGAATAAAAATTGCATAAACTGGAAATGAGATTGAAACTTGAATCTGATTATTGAAAGAGCTTGAAATTACCCTGAGATTGCTAGAAAAGTTGCTTGAAAGCTTAAACATACATTGGAAATTAAAAACTGACTAATACGATTTAAGAAAACTAAAATTACACTAGATATATTATTACAATGCCTCTCCTTGCTTCTTTATAGATTTTTATTGCTCCTTGTCGACCTCTGAATCTTTCCCACTTGATTTTGGCCATTGATTTCTTGTAATTCATCCTAGCCATACAAATGGCACTTTTGGCGCCAAAATTGAAACAGGTAACTTGGAGCCGATATTTTACAATTAATGCACCTTGGAATATTATACAAGTGAAGGGGACAAGATTGAGATGGTTAGTAGCCAAGTTGAGGAAGTTTATTGAGCAAAATCCATTTTGTGAGTGTAACAGTGAAACTTTGTGGTGGGGAAGCATTAATTGTGGGTGTGGGCTAGTTGTGAGGTGGAAGGGATGTGAGGGGGGAGTAGGTGATGAGCTGGGGTGATGAGGTGGTGGTGGAAAACCACCTGGTTTTGGGTATGCAGGGGTGGGGGAGACGGGTATACAGTGTTGGCGGTTTGGGAAAGACAAACGGGGTCAAACCTCGTTTTATTAATAAAAGGGTGTTTGTTGGGCTTATTGCTGGACCAGGCCAAAAAGGGGGTGGGCTTGGTACGGGTTTGGTTTCGGTTTTTATTTATTAAGGGTCCGGTTGGTTTGTGTAATAAATAAGCCCAAGGACCAATTTTGCAACATTTGGATTTTGTAGGGACTGAATATGTAGTTTCTCAATAGTTATCACAAGGACCATATTTACCATAGTTTGATAGTACAAGGGTTTTATTTACTAATTTTCCAATTTTAAAACCTTAAGGACTATTATTGACATTTTTCAAACTTGAGGGACTAAAGTTGCCATTTTGCAATTTTTAACTTTAAAGGACTAGTTTTGACAACTTATGAATCCCTAAGGACCTTTGATGATATTTAACATGTTTTAAATTACCAGGGACTAGATATTCCAATTTATGAAAGTTTGAGGACTGAAACTGTAAATTATGTGAACTTTGTTGTTTTTCATCAGTTTTCAATCCTTTTGCACTTGTAACACATAAAAACACAATTTAATGATATTTCCTGTATTATGAAGCATATCTGTATGTTTTCAGATGTTTTTGTAGCTTAAATGTGAACGAAATGATGAGTATTTAGACACTCATCAATACTAACAAATCCTAGAAAGCAATTTAAGATATAATGCTTGTGGAATGAATGTTTGCAGATTTCCTCGAGTTTACAAAACTAAAGAATCAACAAAAACTTTAAGACTCCGGTATAAACAAAACTCGCAAAATTTCCAAAATTTTACACTTGACGCCGTCAGAAGTGACTTGCAGAAATCTTTATGTTAAGTTTCCGGAAAATTTCTGGAAAAACTTATGTCCTATTTCCTGGAAAATCCTGCAAAACATCATTATGACTCGATACAAGCATTTGAATCAAACAAATACTAATATACATGTTCATTTAATATTGTGGCGAATCATGATCATTTTCGTTCTTATAAACAAATTTGGGGTTTCCCCTTACACTTAGCTTTTACAAAATACCTTTATATGAAGTTAAGACGAAGTTAAACAACAAAATAAAGCATTATCACAATTTAGTTTGAAACATGATCTACCAACAATAAAAATAAGACATGCATATGGAAACAAATAACATCAAACAAATAAAAACACACAAAACATGGGTTGCCTCCCAAGAAGCGTTTTTCTTTATTTACGAGTCTTGTAGCTAGACTCAAGGTCATGGGATATTACGTGACCTCGGCATTGGTTTCATTCTCTAGGTCATCTCCAATCTTAGTTTTGTATTCCGGACTCGATTGTAAATGTTCTTTATAAAGACCAACCACCTTTTTCTCAATTGCTCCTATAATCCTATTGGCAAATTCCCTATCAACTTTATATTTTGGCCCTAGAGTTAAGCAATCCTTATAGAAAAAGCTCTTCTTCTCTCATACATAGTCCATGCCCTTTTTCTTATCCTCTTCATTGATGTCCTCAAAAGCACCAACGTTATCCATATCAAATTAAGGCACAAAAAGAAATTCCTTCATTCTATTAGGCATCCTATATGTGATCCTATCAACTTTACTAGTAAATCGGAGCGTCCCTTCTATCCCATCATATTCTAACTTGGACTCTTCAACAATTGGCTTACCAAATACAACATGGGATAAGCGACATCAATAACACTAGCTAGGTCTTCAACAACCATAAAGTCAATGATATAAGTAAAGTTCCCAACGAAGACATGTAGACCTTTAATCCTCCCGACAAAGTTATAAACTCCACCGGGATATTTGGGGTCTTTTCTAGGTCCGAGTCTTGTTTTCACTATATCATTATAAACACTTGAGGACATAATGTTGATTGGGGATTCAAAATCAATGTAAGCATTGTCAATGTGCTTTACCCAATCATACATGGTATCTTAACATTCTTAGGATCACCTCTCTTTATCTTAGGGTCAATTCTAGCAAAAGGAGGTCGAGGATTATCAACGAGATTATTATAGTACGCAGTCTCCTCCTTAGTGGGATATAGATTGAAATAATCATCCGGTTTCGGATCTATCTCCCCTTCCTCAAGTTCCTTCACATCCTCAACAACATCCTCAAAATCGTTAGATTCTAGGTCCTTATTTGAATACAAGGCGGTCGCTAGGTCACTAAATGTATGATCGAGCTCAACATTAATTAACCTATTAGGCTCCCTAAGTTCCCTAATCTCATTCTCAATCTGTTCACGCAACAAAGCCACTTCACTAGGGGAAAGGGGTGGATTCGCGTTTTCCATAATGGCCAACGGAATAGTCAATGAATTTAATTTACTAACAAAAGCACGAAGAAAAAGATAGACTAAAGAAAACCTAAAAATAAAAATAAAACCTTACTAGAAAGGAATCTAGCAAGTAGACCTAATAAAAATAAATCCTAACCTAGATAATAACTATTCCCCGGGCTGCAGCGCCAGAAACTTGATATGTGGGAATTGAGCCCTCGCAACAGGTTTTACCTCTCAAGGGATCTTGAGAAACTTACAACCCCCACCAGGCAGTGTACCTGATGGTTGTAGTATAGTATAGTGACAAGTACCGGGGGATTGATCGTTTAACTCAGGAGTGTCGCTAGGATTAGAAAGCCTACTAAACTAGGTCTAGAGGTGAGGGATGATTCTTTTTGTATTTTTATATTTTATTGAAAGCAAGTAAAATCTCGGGTTTTGAAGGAGTGGGCAGAATTAGTTGCTAGCCAAGTAACCCAATTAACTACTAATGCAATCAAAATAAAATAAAAGAAATGAAAATTAAACTAAATTACTAATTTGGTGGAAATAATAATGAGAAAAGTTGTGTTTACGTAGATGTCATTACTCCCTAGATACCTTTTACAGGTTGATTAACTTGTTACAATTGCATGGATGACGGGTTATATTCCTTAATACTAGTCGTAGGGCCGTGTACAATATTCCCTAACTCTATAAGATCCTACTTCACTCCTATGTCGAGCCGTTAGTAGCTCCTAACATGGGATCATTAGAATTCTCTTACGCATTAAATACAACCAAAAATCGTAGTACACCTCCGATCATGTTTCTTAAGACGTTCAAGCAAGTTACCAATGGAAGTCTGCCAGTTTTCTTAAGCCTAACATCGAATACAATCATCCATAACAATTATAAACAAACAATCAACATCTAGGTTTCACTACATCTAAGCAAACACAATAAAAACCTAGCCTAGCATGTTAAAAAGAAGACAAGCGTAAGATATAATCACACAACACATAGACATATTGAATGATTTGAATAAGTACTTATCTTCAATTGAACATGGAAGAATCAAGGGGTTGAAACCCTTGAAAAAGCTATAAAATTCGTCTAGGGTTTATGCCCTAATATCCCACACAAAGTTCCACACATTACAATGAAAAATTGTAAAAATATATATAGACTATGCATCCTGACGGTGTCATGTGTTAGCCTCTGACGCCGTCAACTCGCCACCAAGATGAAATTCGTATTGCCTAGATCCACTTCTGACGCCGTCATGTAGAAAAACACTCTGGGCCGTCACATGTATTTGGACCCTGATGGCCTTGGTGACGCCGTCAGGCCAATAAGCCTAAAAACTTTCTGGATCGTCATGTGTATTTTCCACTTCCACCTCTTTTGCCACTCTTGACGCCGTCACTAGTTATCCCTTGACGTCGTCAGGTACTGTTCCCAGCAAGGAATTTGAGACTTTGTCGTTTTCTTCACTTTTATGCTCCAAAAACGTCCAAAATACTTCCTTTTCCAGATTTCTTTCCAAAAGTACCTAAAATGACAAAAGGAACGATTTAGGGCAATAATTAATCAAATAATCTCGAATTCAGGCTTAAATGACCCCTTAAAAGCGGTACATTTTTCGCCTCATCACACACCATTAACAAAGGATTAGTGAAGGAGGAATTCAATATCAAAAGTAAAGGAAAAATGCACAAAATAAATGTTGTGGAAGAAGTGAGAGATATAACATGTTAGAATATACAGGAGGTGGTATAAAGTGAGAACACGTCTAAGGTCGGGCTGAAGAGGGGGACAAGATGAGAGAGAACGAAATGCAAATAGATGAAGAGGCAAAGGAGGATGGTGGAGAGTCGAATGGTGAGGTTGAGGAGTCGAGTGATGAGGAAAAGGATGAAGAGGATGGCGAAGTAAAAGAATACGATTTCGGGCATGGTATATGGGACATGGTTTCCGGTGGTCAAAATCATGGGGAAGGCTAGGGGTCTAGGTTTCTTGGAGAAGTAAAATTTAGGCAGAATATCGAGGAAGATATGGGAGATAATAATGATAAAGGGGATGGTGTACACGAAACATCATATGGGAAATATAATAGTTATGAGGAGGTGGTTTGTACGAGGAATAGGGAGTCCACATGTAAAGATAATATTCAAAAAATGGAGGTGGTAAATGTTATAGAGAAAGGGAGTAACGAGGGGTATGATAAGGGGACACGTCTGTTTCGAATGAGAAGTTGGGCCTGGGAAGTTGGCCTGGTCTAAATGGGGGAATGCACTATGTAGATGGACCGATAATGGGTAATAGGATTAACAATATCATTGGTACAACAATTGACGCAAGGTATTTATCTTGTGTCAGACGTAATAGGGGAACAAGGAAGGGTGGAGATATACGTGGTAAAAATGAAAAAAGTAAAGAAGCGCACATGGAAGATAAGTGTTGGGTCTGTTAAAACCCAAACTCTCTAAACTAGGATTTGAACATAAAATATCCTAAGTGTTTGATAACCTTAAACACTCAACAAGTCACTGAATGCATAGTCCTTCAGTGAGTCATCCTCAAGAAGCTCAGGGCGAATCTATGATGAAAGGTTCACCATTCAGTGAGGCGGTTCTCAGTGAATGATACCTGAGCCAAAGAAGTAGATGATGGATTCAATGAGTGATGAAAATAACTCACTGAATCCCCTTGACTCCTCACCAACTATAAAGACTGAGTGAACAAAGACTGAAAAAGCAAAGACTGAAGTAAAGGCGGGACAAGTTTGAATGGATAAGGAAGAGTCCTTATCATGCAAAGGTCAACTTTTCCTAAAAGGGTATAAAACCAAGAGTGTTGTTAACACTGAAGATCAGAAAGCATCCTTGTCATTTACTAGTTATAACCATGTGTAACAGGGACAAAATACCTATGTATTTTGTCCATTGTAGGCTGATGTAATCTTTGTCTTTTAGGATTTGTCTCTTAGGTAAGTGTTAGGATTTACTTGTATATAAATAGAGAATAAGAGAGACGTAAATATTAAGTTTGTGCACTCAGTGCTTAGACATTCACAAAATAAATCTTTACTCTCTCCAAAGAACAACACAATCCCTGAGATAGCTCAGTTGGATCTTTAGTTGTCACTCAAACTTAGTTTGGGTTTAGTGACGAGTTTACCATACTTTTCATTTCAATCCCAAGTGTTGTTCCGCAAACACTTGGGTATAATTCTTTTTGATTAATTTCTAATAAAGAATTAGACGTTTAAAAACCTTGTTTCCTATCCTTTACGTTTATTTACTTTTGGTTATTAATCATTACATCGCTAAACCATGGAACTTGGTTAGATTAACTTTGTAGTTAATATTAACCAAGTGAAAGGGTCCAACAATAAGGTTGCGAGTGATAAACAGGAACAAGTGAATTGGACATCAAGAAGGGACAAAAGGGAGGTATTGCCGTCAAGCTCGATTAGAAGTAGAGGTGATAGGTCGGAAAAAAAAAAAAGAAAGGCTGGACATGAATTGGATTTCGTTGGGGGTGATGGCGAGAAATTTTTTAATCGAGGTAAGGGAAACAAGGAAAATATTGATAGCAGAAAGAATGTGGGAATGAAAAACATCACAAAGGCAATCAAGAAGGCGAGAAAGACTAGGGTGCGCGGTTTAGGTGAAAACAAAAAGGCTATATCGGACACTTACAAGGAGTTTTACGAGGCAGATAGTGAAAGTAACAGAATATTTCCATTTTGGAAATAACTCGGAGGGTGAAATATATAGTGTTGAGTGTACTTCTAACAACCCAACCTGACAAAGGTCAAAATGCCACATTATGGTGTCCATCAGAACATACAAATGCAAGCGGAAGACTTATAAACATAATGATTACAAAGGTATTCTAAGATAACAATGAAATACTAACTCTAAACATGATGAGTTCCAAAACTTACAAATCCAAACTAAATCTAACTAAAGCTAAATCCAAGTCTAATCCAGAAGCAAATGGTATCTATTGTCATGGTAGTACACTAAGAGCTTCTATGCACTCTTCACTCAAACCCAACTTCCAACCTAAAACCCGCCACAGGAAAGAAACGCGGCTGAGCTTAAAAAGCCTATATATATATATATATATATATATATATATATATATATATATATATATATATATATATATATATAAACAAAACGGATAGGTAATAAGAATAAGTAAACGAAGACGGATCATACGAATCAGGTGCACGAATCATAAATCAAATGATAATACAAATCAGATAATCATAAGGAATAAAATGAATCATATAGGAATGGCCACGGGCGTATCTAAACGAGATACTCGAATAGACCACATAATCACATAGTTCATCAAATCATATTGTACAAGTAGGGGAGACCTCTCAAGTACCAGAAGTGAGAGGGGTGCACGACACACACAAACCAATCATTAAGTCACATCATAATCACACCAAACGTATACATATGATGCATACATACGCATCCTGCAAAACAAATCATACATATACACTTGCTCATGACAGCTATATACACATATTATAATGGCCAATGTGAACAAATATCATAACAAAACAGAAGAGGACGTCGTGGATCAATCACACCTCCACAGAAAGTGTCATGTCATTGGTGCCTCAATGACATGGACATTGTACCTCCATGGCTAGTTAGCTTGGGCACTGAACAGAACATATCACATCAAAGCATATCCATAATCATATCATATCCAAACAGATCATATCAACATAACATAATCGTATCAGAGCAAATCATACCAAATGGAATCATATCAAATGAATCATATCAAACGGATCATATCAAATAAATGAATCAAAGTCAATGATCGAGAAGTCATGAGACAAAACCCTTACTAATAAATGGTAGAATATACGTACCTCAAATCGCAAATGAAACCATATCAGAAAACACAAGGATCAGAAGTTACTCATTCTTTAGTGAATCTACACGAATTATTGATCGTCTTATTATTTAGGAACCATTTCATAAGTTATTATTGATTCAGTACTTATTGTTGTTTGGCTTGACGTATTTAGGGTTTCCTGCTATTTATAGCAACTTTCCATATTTGGTAACCTTCCAAATCTAGTAACTTTCCATATTTAGTAAGTTTCCCGAATTAGTAACTTTGACAAATTAGGGTTGCAAATTCCAATTAAGTAAACTTAAAGGTTTCGAATATCGTAGTTTACTTCATAATTTTATAGCTCATTTTAGGTTTTTATACGTATTCAAAAACTCAAATGATATTTCGTATTTCTGGTTATTATAGTAATATTAACATGGATAAAGTTAAAGAGGTTGGCGAATTAATCGAGGTCTCGTGGGTTTGTGCTAAGGAGGAAGCAGAGATGGAGAAACATGTTAGGGCTGGGGACGTTGATATTGGTGTCGCAGGATCGCTGCACAGTATGTTACTTCGTTACTTTGTTAATTTTATGAAGATGAAATCTATTAATGTACGGAGTATGAGGGATAGTGGGAAAAGAGGATGGATTAGATCTATTATTAGGAATGAGCAGCAGGATGTTATCGGGTTACAAGAGACTAAATGTGGGGTAGTGGATGATGTTTGGATAGAAAATTTGTGGGGAGGGAAAGGTTTTGGTTTTACGCAGTTGCCTGCAATAGGGAACTTGGGAGGGATTGTGCTTATATGGGATACGATGGTGTTCGCATGTAAATAGGCGAGTGGTGATGACTGATGAGAGATTTATAGGTGTCAAAGGATCATGGAAAGGTAAGTAAGAGGAGGTGTTTTTAGTTTACATATACAAGCCACATGTTAGTATACAAAAGACATCTTTATGGGAGAGGCTTTCAGGGTTGATGAATAAATGGAAGGGTGCTTGGTGCATCTTCGGGGATCTAAATGTAGTTAGATGTAACGAAGATAGACTAAATTCGCAGGTAAATGGCAAGGAGGTAAAGGATTTCAACGAGTTTATTAATGATATGAGACTTGTTGAAATTCCTATGGGGGGTAGGAGATTCACTAGGATAAGTGACGATGGCTTGAAGTTTAGTAAGTTGAATAGATTTTTTATGAGTGAAGAATTTATTAGTTTGTGGGGTAATCTTTCGGTTGTCGCGCTTCATCAAAAGTTTTTGGATCATTGCCCGATTGTGCTAAAGAATATGGAGATGGATTTTGGTCCAAAACCGTTTCGAGTGTTAAACATTTGGATGGAAGAAAAAGATTTTATTAAGGTGGTAGAGGTGGCATGGAATAAAGAAGTGAGGAGTATGCGACCAGATTGTATATTTCGGGATAGGCTAAAAAATGTAAAGGCTAGTCTAAGAATATGAAGTAAGGATAGGTTCGGTAATCACAGGGAGAATATCGAAGAATTAAAAAATGAAGCAATGAGTTGGGAGTTGGAAGCGGAAAAGAGAAACCTAAATGACAACAAGAGAATGGAGTGGTTAGAGGCTAGGAAATGATGGGAGGAGAAGGAAAGGGAGTGTAGTAATATGATGCGACAAAAGGCTAGAATTAAGTAAGAAGTCGAGGGGGATGAAAACTCAAAGTTCTTTCATTCATATGTGAATAGGAGGAATAAGAAATGCAATATAAGAAGGCTTATGGTTAACGAGACAAATCCTTGTTTTCTAAAAATGGGGTGACCCGTCTGTCATTTTGTTATGATAAGATTGAGAAAATTTTGCTTGATGAGGCTAATTCTTTGGAGATAATGTTTAGTGAAACGAAGGTGTGGGACATTATTCAGGGTTGTGTGGTAGATAAAGCTCCGAGGCCCGACAAATTTAACTTCAAGTTTATTTGGAAGGTTTGGGATATTATCAAAGCGGACTTAATTAGGGCGATCATGTGGTTTTGGGAAAAAATGGAAATTTCAAGGGGATGCAACGCCACTTTCGTCACCATTATTCCCAAGGTTTCAAACCCCATCGATCTCGGGGATTTTCGTCCCATTAGTCTTCTCGGTGGTTATTATAAAATCATAACAAAAATGTTGGCGGATAAGGTTAAAAAAAGTAGTGGGAGTTGTGGTAGGCGAAGAACAAAACACATTTATAAAAGAGAGATACATTCTTGACGGTGTTCTTATAGCAAATGAAACAATGAAATATTTGAGGAAAAGGAAAGAAAATGATTTAATTTTCAAAATGGATTTTGAGAAGGCGTACGATAGTATCAATTGAAGATTTTTGTTAAATATTATGAAAAGAATAAGGTTTGGTGAGAAATGGTATAAATGGGTAGAAATGTACCTTAGGTCTTCATCCATGTTTTTCCTTGCTAATGACTCGCCAACGGAGGAATTTGGACTTGAGATGGGTGTTAGAAAAGGTGACCCTCTTTCGCCATTCTTGTTTGTATGTATTGGCAGCGTATGGGCTTAACGCGATTATGAATGAAGCAGTGGCAAATGGTATTTTTAAAGGAGTTAAAGTAGGTGGGAACAATGTTATGGTTCCTCATCTACAATACGCGAATGACACTACATGCTTTAAAAATTAAAAGCATTATACTTTAGAGGTGCGATCCCTTACAAAGGGGACTAAAAATACAAAGTCTACAAAGTAATATAGTCCATCCGATTAGTCAACTATTTGACCAAAACCAATCCAACGGTTCTAATTCAAACAGGAAAAACAAATCGCTACTTTCCAAAAAAAGGATAAAACGGTAATTTAATCCTCAAACATTTCTTCTCTTTCTTCCCTCCAAACGTTTCACTCACTCACAATTTCATCACACACTTTAATCAATTTCATCACTCTCTATAAAATCGCGATCAAAATTTGGGGAAAAAATTAGGGTTTCATTTATGTTTTAATTATTTTTTTTAAATGAATCCAACTGCACGCGTAATTTTCAGAAAAAAAATGAACAAATGGATTTTCTTTTAAAAAATATGCATTTTATTATTATTATTTTTTTAATTTTAGTTTTTGCATAGTAATTAAGATTTTTTAGAATATAAAATGCATGCATAAAGAATTAGGGTTTTTTTTATCAGTTTATTTATTTATTTATTTATTTTGATAATATGATTTTGATTTATTATTTTTTTTATTATTATTATTTTTATTTAGAATCTGGAAGCAGGAAGGATGTTGCAAAAAATAGCCCAACCTTGGGAGAAAAGAAATCAAAATGATTCCAAGACCCGCCAGCTTTTACAGGTATATTTCAGTTTTTGATTCATCAATTATTGTTTTGCCGATTATTGCCGATTATTAGTTAGAATAGATAAGAATGAGGTTCAGCAGTTACAATATATAAAAATAAGGTTCAGCAGTTACCATGCCTTCATGGTTAGATTAGTAGCATGCTTATTCACTAGAATAACTTGTTAGAATAGATTAGAATGAGGTTCATCAGTGATTAGAATGGTTATCTGGTTAGATTAGAAGTTGTGGATACATTGCAATAACTTGTTAGAAATAGATTAAAAAAAGGTTCATAAGTGATTAGAATTGTTGTCATGGTTAGAATAGAAGTTGTGGATACATTGCAATAACTTGTTAGAATAGATTAAAAAGAGGTTCATCAGTGATTTCTTGTTATCATGGTTTAATTAGTACATTGCGGATACATTGCAATAACTTGTTAGAATAGATTAGAATGAGGTTCATCAGTGATTGCTTGTTATCATGGTTAGATTATAAGGTTGCAGATACATTGCAATAACTTGTTAGAATAGATTAAAAAGAGGTTCATCAGTGATTACTTGTTATCATTGTTTAATTAGTACGTTGCGGAAACATTGCAATAACTTGTTAGAATAGATTAAAAAGAGGTTCATTAGTGATTTCTTGTTATCATTGTTTAATTAGTACGTTGTGGATACATTGCAATAACTTGTTAAAATAGATTAAAATGAGGTTCATCGGTGATTGCTTGTTACCATGGTTAGATTAGAAGTTGTCGATACATTGCAATAACTTGTTAGAAAATAGATTAAAAAGTGGTTCATCAGTGATTCTCTTGTTATCATTGTTTAATTAGTACGTTATGGATACATTGCAATAACTTGTTAGAATATATTAGAATGAGGTTCATCAGTGATTCTCTTGTTTAATCTGTAACACCCCCAAAATACCGCAGCGGAAGACTGTGTCATTGGGATGCTACTTCAGGGCACAAAGTACAAGATATAGAAAAAGACCTCTAAATGAGACGTTTTGAAAAGTTACCATTCGAATAGATAAAAGTCATAGTTTACAAAACAAAGATCCCAAAGTAGAATAATACATAAGTTTTTAAAGTGTATCGAATGGTAAACGATAAAAGCGAAAGTCTCCAAAAGCATGCCCTAAGACTCTCAGCTCCACACACCTGCTATCGCCTTTCTAACCTGAGATAAACATGCTTAAAAGTGTCAACACAATGGTTGGTGAGTTAATAGAGTTTGTCTTAATACAGTTGAAAAGCCTATAAAGAATGTTCACACAGCAAAGGCATCGTAAATCCACTCAGTTGCAAGTCCCGCCATAAGAGACTTGCAACCTGTGTGTTCACAATCCACTGCTACAATATAATATGATTAAGATATGTATAAGTTCATAACAACAGTTAAGCAATTAGTAGTGAGTCTACACTTCATCTCCGAAGACCTCACATAAGTATGTTGCTCACAAGGAAGGTAGTGGCATTGGTTCCACTTCATCTCCGAAACCCAATGCATGTGTTATCCAAGGAGACTTTATGTTGCTCAGAAGGAAGGTAATAGCATTGATTCTACTTCATCTCCGAAACCCAATGCATGTGTTATCCCAAAGAGACTTACAAGTTTAAGTATAACGCAATCAAGTATAATGCAATCAAATAGAATGTTTCCAAGTATAAATGTAATCAAGTATAATGTTTCCAAGTATAAATGTTATGTGAATTTGTACAATTAAGCAAGTAGTAGCATGTATCTCCCCCAAAGAGTTAAAACAAGTATAAAAGAGTAGGGGCTATGACTCACCTTAAACTGATGATACTGTGATGAAGTGAAATAAACAACAATGAACGGTTAGCTGCCGCAACCTAATATGAATGATGAACGATCTGATTTAGATCATGAAATGATATTATGAATGTCCATGCACATGTTTCCTATACCACTCTTCTTTAAAAAAATATACTTGTTGTTATCAAAATAATGCATTTTCCAAAACTTAGGAAAATATGGCAACTAGAAAATAAAACTAGTTGAAATGTATGTATATATCATATATATAAGTGTTAGTGTTATATACTTCGTCTTGAAAACTTTGAAGTAACATCTAGTGGTCGTAAAAATAAGCTCATAAGCATAAGTACTTCGTTAGTTACAAATTTCGGCAACTTAGTAGTATTTCTTGAAAATCTAGAATTTAGTACGTAGAAGTAGTATTATTATTATTTCTAGTATAAGCTGCCAATTATAGAGGATTTTTGTCGATATTGAAACGTGAATATCCTTGTCGTTATAAGTCCGTTTTACTTGTTCTTTATATCCATGGTTACGTCTTAGCATGTAGTAATATATTTTGGAAAGATCGGCTCCTCCGGGTTATGTCTAAAGTCTCTTTTTGCCCGTTGAAAAACCCCCAAAAGCATGTATTTTTCCGGAAAATAGTTTTCGTCGTTAATATTGAAAAATTCATAACTCCTTCGTTATAAACTCTTTTTAATCCGTTCTTTCGCCTACGGATTCGTTTTTGAAAGTATTTTCTAAAAATTTTGCCAAAGTTACTTTAAATTTCCTGAGTTTCCTGGGTTTACCATTTTGGGATAGTAGGTATATATACATGTTCTAAATCCATTTTTCATGTTCAAAACTAGTTTCTAACATCACCAAATCTCTTACAAAACACCACAAAGCTAATCTAATCCTACCATACACCTTCTTAAGGTGCCATGGGTTCCTAATCATCACTAATCATGTTTATTTAACAAAGGAATACCTAAATCAAAATCTAGGGTTTGTATGTTCAAAAAGTTAACAAAAATAGAGTGGTATAACTAGCTTGTGCATGAAATTAAGCATGAAAACCATAAGATACAAGTGTTAGTTAGATGAAAACATGAAAATAAATTTGATAACTCACTTTGAAATAATAGGTGATGAGATGATGAGAAACCTTGTGTTACTTGTGTTTATATTGCTAGAATCTTGATTAGAATCATGAAAGGAACAACTTTGTAGCTTTAATCTTTGAAAAATAATGGATCATGGTGTTGGTTTGGTTATGGTCGTGGGTTTGAGGAAGAAAAAGGAGAGAAAAAGCAAAGTTTTGATCTAAAATTTTATAAGTGTTATGTGTAACTAGTTTGTAGATATTTAGGAAGTAAAAATGGTTTTTACTTGTGACTTTAATACATTATAAAGGAATTAATACATGAGGAAAAAGGGGGGGGGGGGGGGCATGTGGCCGGTTTTGGTATAAAAGAAAGAAGAAAAATGTGACTTGAGTTGCTAATTGTAAGTATAGTAGTATTTGTGTAGTTATAATTGTGGTTTAGTGTAAGTATTAGTTACAATCGGGTACCGGGTTTGCTAGAAATAAATGTTAACAAAGTTAACCGGGACAAAATAAAGTTATAAAAATGTTAAAAATATGTTGGGTACAATTACTGAGTGTTCGGGTGATTATTGATTAGTTTTTACGAAAACCGTCGTAATATTCTTAAGCTTACGTTATAAATAAAATAAATTTTCAAAATACTGGGTAAATGAATATTATAACTATTATGATGATAATATGGTTATAAAAAAATATGTCGGGACCATTGTGGGAATATTTAGACATAGTCGTCGTGTATAAACCGGATGTTAACGTTTATTATAAATACTTATACGTAAAACGTTAAATGTATCGAATATATAAATTTGAAAATCCTAAGAGTGGTATAACATGAAAATGTTGTTATGATGATATGCAGACTGTCTCTAGTCCGTATGCAGTGTCCCTAATGATAATGTATGAATTCGCACCTGAACCAATACGGTTACGCGAATTTAAGTACTCGTAAACTAAATTTACGATGAAATGAATAATGCAAGTGAATAGTGAAAACTTTCCCGAAAATGAATAGTGTTCAGTGAATAGTAAAATTTTCAAAAGTTTCTCCGAATGTCAAACTAACCTAAAAAATGATGAATAGTAAAATGATGAATAGTGACTGATGAATAGTAATATTTGAAAACATCGGGAAATAACCAGAATTTACGAGTTGTGACAGTCTCTCACCCTAAAAGGAACTTCGTCCCGAAGTTCAGCTCGTTCGTTCCACATATGTGCCTAGGGGTCTGATTCGACAATGTAAGCTTTCCCAGCTTGCTATAATTGCTTACACTAATCAAATTACTACTGTTAGTATGACTAAGGTTAATGCTGCTAGGTCTCAGATTAGTCAATGTCGTGTATAGGTCCTATATTAAGACTTAAGTGCTACAAAAATACGATAGTTGTTCAAGAGAATGTACCCGTTGTGCTATCGCGGACATGTTGGGTGATAGGATTTCCTAAGAAGTAAGCTCTGCTAAGTGCGGGTGGAATCTCAACGGTCTCATCTTGTGGCCCTTCAATTGCTGCTGCTAAGTTTGGACGATTTCTTCCTAGGTTAAGATTCCTTTTCAACTTAGGACAGGTGTTCCGAAAGTGATCTGGGCTGTTACACTCATAGCATGTCTTTTGATTGTTCGTCATATTGCCCACATTCACTGGTTCTCTACACTGGTTTGCATAATGACCAGACTGTCTGCAATTCGCACACATACGGCAGGGCACAGTCTTTTGGTGATGAAAATTACATTTCGTACATTTAGGATGCTGGCCTAAATACTCTCTCTGACCAGAACTAGTCGCCGCAAAGGTCCTTGCCCTTTTGTCGTCAGCTATCGTGCCCATCTGCTTGTTCGACTCGCTTGTTCCCTTCCTTTTATCACTGTTCCTCAAGCTTCCATTTCTAACCATCTCATCTGTCAGAGTCCCTGCTCTCAATATTGCACTCTGAATTGTAGAAGGCTCAGTTGTTTTCACAGTCCCACGAATTTCTGGGACAAGACCATATATGTACCTCTCGATCCTCTTGGACTCAGGGGTAACTAGGTGTGGAACTAGTCTGGCTAATTCATGGAATCGATCTGTATAGGCTGCATGTCCAGCCCCTATCATAGAGTGATGATAAAGTTCATCCTCCAGTTTCTGCATTTCATTGTCCGGGCAGTATTCCTCCTTCAGTAATGCCTTAAAATCATCCCATGTCATACCTACAGCTGCCTCTCTACCCCTAGCTTGAACCTGCGTATTCCACCATGTCAATGCCTTTCCTGACAGCAAGCATGCGGAGTACTTCACCATTTGATGTGCTGCACAGTTACTAATGTCGATCACCGACTCCATCTTTTCAACCCATCGAGTATACACTAACGCGCCTCCTACACCATCGAAATCAATTGGCTTACATGACGTAAATTCCTTATACGTACATCCAGTCCTAATGTTGTTGTTGCCATTACCATTCTGGCCTATACCATTGGTGTTGTTAATTCCGCTTTCGTGGTTTGCCAAGTTATTCATATGATCGCCAACTTAAGTGACAATAGTGGGGAGAAAGTTTTGAAGTTGTCGAGCGATGATGGCTTCAAAATCAGTATTTCCACCATCGTTGTTATCATTGTTTTCAACGCCGTGACCACCTCCTCTACCTCCACGTCCACCAGTTCTTCCACCATCGTTACTAGGGTTACTAGTGTCATGAGCAGCTCCTCTACCTCCTCTACCTCTACGTCCACCAGTCCTTCCACCCCTTGGTGTTGCGCCTCCTCGACCAGAGCTACGAGTCACTCTCTTTGGTGCCATGATTTCCTGAGAGGAAGGACATTTAGAGAACGTCAGAGATGAGGGGAAAACCGTTGATTATCCAAAGTCAATACTTAACATCCTCATACATAATACCACGCCACCAGTTGTTTCCTAAGTTGTGCCAACACCGATCTACATATGCATAGTCATATGTCCACGTGTGTCGTGAAGCACTTATAATTATGTTGGCCACCACAATTATAAATGTTTCCTTTCACAGGTGTACATATCACCAGGCACACATATCTCAGTGGTAGACGTTGCTTAAATGGGAATCTAGGGAATGTCACGCTCAGTACGAAGGAACAAAGGATTCTCCCTTAAGTGCTAAGGTCACTGGGTAGTCTAGTTTCTAACGGTTTCTCAAGAGTAACCTCAAGAGAACCCCCATCCTCGGGCAAATCATCAAATCTCTACAGCTAAGTAATAACCTTTATTTAACTCAGTCTCATGTCTCATCAACCAAGAACTGTCACAAGATTAAGTTAAATAATCAGTTATTACCGAGCTCCATATTTCTGATGACTTGTCTAGATTTTGAGACTTCCCCATCGGTACCACAAAATATCTAATAACGTAGGTCTAAAAAAATAAATTACCAGCAAGCGTATGTGTATGTAAAGTGCAAGGCGATAGGGAGGAGAGTCTAAATGTTTATAGCAGTTATAGTCTAGGTAGTATATGCAACCTAGTTCTCTATAACCAAGGCTCTGGTACCAATCTATAACACCCCCAAAATACCGCAGCGGAAGACTGTGTCATTGGGATGCTACTTCAGGGCACAAAGTACAAGATATAGAAAACGACCTCTAAATGAGACGTTTTGAAAAGTTACCATTCGAATAGATAAAAGTCATAGTTTACAAAATAAAGATCCCAAAGTAGAATAATACATAAGTTTTTAAAGTGTATCGAATGGTAAACGATAAAAGCGAAAGTCTCCAAAAGCATGCCCTAAGACTCTCAGCTCCACACACCTGCTATCGCCTTTCTAACCTGAGATAAACATGCTTAAAAGTGTCAACACAAAGGTTGGTGAGTTCAAAGAGTTTGTCTTAATACAGTTGAAAAGCCTATAAAGAATGTTCACACAGCAAAAGCATCGTAAATCCACTCAGTTGCAAGTCCCGCCATAAGAGACTTGCAACCTGTGTGTTCACAACCCACTGCTACAATATAATATGATTAAGATATGTATAAGTTCATAACAACAGTTAAGCAATTAGCAGTGAGTCTACACTTCATCTCCGAAGACCTCACATAAGTATGTTGCTCACAAGGAAGGTAGTGGCATTGGTTCCACTTCATCTCCGAAACCCAATGCATGTGTTATCCAAGGAGACTTTATGTTGCTCAGAAGGAAGGTAATAGCATTGATTCTTCATCTCCGAAACCTAATGCATGTGTTATCCCAAAGAGACTTACAAGTTTAAGTATAACGCAATCAAGTATAATGCAATCAAATATAATGTTTCCAAGTATAAATGTAATCAAGTATAATGTTTCCAAGTATAAATGATATGTGAATTTGTACAATTAAGCAAGTAGTTGCATGTATCTCCCCCAAAGAGTTAAAACAAGTATAAAAGAGTAGGGGCTGTGACTCACCTTAAACTGATGATACTGTGATGAAGTGAAATAAACAACAATGAACGGTTAGCTGCCGCAACCTAATATGAATGATGAACGATCTGATTTAGATCATGAAATGATATTATGAATGTCCATGCACATGTTTCCTATACCACTCTTCTTTAAAAAAATATACTTGTTGTTATCAAAATAATGCATTTTCCAAAACTTAGGAAAATATGGCAACTAGAAAATAAAACTAGTTGAAATGTATGTATATATCGTATATATAAGTGTTAGTATTATATACTTCGTCTTGAAAACTTTGAAGTAACATCTAGTGGTCGTAAAAATAAGCTCATAAGCATAAGTACTTCGTTAGTTACAAATTTCGGCAACTTAGTAGTATTTCTTGAAAATCTAGAATTTAGTACGTAGAAGTAGTATTATTATTATTTCTAGTATAAGCTGCCAATTATAGAGGATTTTTGTCGATATTGAAACGTGAATATCTTTGTCGTTATAAGTCCGTTTTACTTGTTCTTTATATCCATGATTACGTCTTAGCATGTAGTAATATATTTTGGAAAGATCGGCTCCTCCGGGTTACGTCTAAAATCTCTTTTTGCCCGTTGAAAAACCCCCAACAGCATGTATTTTTCCGGAAAATAGTTTTCGTCGTTAATATTGAAAAATTCATAACTCCTTCGTTATAAACTCTTTTTAATCCGTTCTTTCGCCTACGGATTCGTTTTTTAAAGTATTTTCTAAAAATTTTGCCAAAGTTTACTTTAAATTTCCTGAGTTTCCTGGGTTTACCATTTTGGGACAGTAGGTATATATACATGTTCTAAATCCATTTTTCATGTTCAAAACTAGTTTCTAACATCACCAAATCTCTTACAAAACACCACAAAGCTAATCTAATCCTACCATACACCTTCTTAGGGTGCCATGGGTTCCTAATCATCACTAATCATGTTTATTTAACAAAGGAATACCTAAATCAAAATATAGGGTTTGTATGTTCAAAAAGTTAACAAAAATAGAGTGGTATAACTAGCTTGTGCATGAAATTAAGCATGAAAACCATAAGATACAAGTGTTAATTAGATGAAAACATGAAAATAAATTTGATAACTCACTTTGAAATAATAGGTGATGAGATGATAAGAAACCTTGTGTTACTTGTGTTTATATTGCTAGAATCTTGATTAGAATCATGAAAGGAACAACTTTGTAGCTTTAATCTTTGAAAAATAATGGATCATGGTGTTGGTTTGGTTATGGTCGTGGGTTTGAGGAAGAAAAAGGAGAGAAAAAGCAAAGTTTTGATCTAAAATTTTATAAGTGTTATGTGTAACTAGTTTGTAGATATTTAGGAAGTAAAAATGGTTTTTACTTGTGACTTTAATACATTATAAAGGAATTAATACATGAGGAAAAAGGGGGGGGGGGGGGCATGTGGCCGGTTTTGGTATAAAAGAAAGAAGAAAAATGTGACTTGAGTTGCTAATTATAAGTATAGTAGTATTTGTGTAGTTATAATTGTGGTTTAGTGTAAGTATTAGTTACAATCGGGTACCGGGTTTGCTAGAAATAAATGTTAACAAAGTTAACCGGGACAAAATAAAGTTATAAAAATGTTAAAAATATGTTGGGTACAATTACTGTGTGTTCGGGTGATTATTGATTAGTTTTTACGAAAACCGTCGTAATATTCTTAAGCTTACGTTATAAATAAAATAAATTTCCAAAATACTGGGTAAATGAATATTATAACTTTTATGATGATAATATGGATATAAAAAATATGTCGGGACCATTGTGGGAATATTTAGACATAGTCGTCGTGTATAAACCGGATGTTAACGTTTATTATAAATACTTATACGTAAAACGTTAAATGTATCGAATATATAAATTTGAAAATCCTAAGAGTGGTATAACATGAAAATGTTGTTATGATGATATGCAGACTGTCACTAGTCCGTATGCAGTGTCCCTAATGATAATGTATGAATTCGCACCTGAACCAATACGGTTACGCGAATTTAAGTACTCGTAAACTAAATTTACGATGAAATGAATAATGCAAGTGAATAGTGAAAACTTTCCCGAAAATGAATAGTGTTCAGTGAATAGTAAAATTTTCAAAAGTTTCTCCGAATGTCAAACTAACCTCAAAAATGATGAATAGTAAAATGATGAATAGTGACTGATGAATAGTCATATTTGAAAACATCGGGAAATAACCAGAATTTACGAGTTGTGACATAATCAGTGATTGCTTGTTATCATGGTTAGATTAGAAGTTGTGATACTGCTGAAGTTGTATCTACACTTGTTAGAAATATATTAAAATAAGGTTCATCATTGATTGCTTGTTATTATTCTTGTTATCATTGTTTAATTATTGTTTTGCCGATTGCCGATTATCATTTAGAATAGATAAAGAATAAGTTTCAGCAGTTAGAATAGGCATGAATAAGGTTCAGCAGTTAAAATAGATGAAAAAAGTGTTTATAGTTATTTTTCATTGAAAGATTGTTCATCAGTTGTTTTTTTTATTGGATAGTAAAGAAGCCTATGACGTTAAGATCCTATTCTCCAAGTGATGACGACTTTGTTGAACACGCGTTTACTAATAAAAGAACTCGGGGTTCATCGAAAGCTGACAACCGGTTCCTAAAAGAATATGGGGTTCATCGAATCTTGCAATCACTGCTAAACCTTCCAAGCCTTCCAAACCTTTAAAAGCTTCCAAACCTTCAAAACCTTCAGCTTCATCAAAACATTCAAAACCTTCAAAACCATCAGGTTCATCAAAAACTTCTAAACCTGTTCTCTCTGAAGACCTTAAGCCTGGATTAAGTCTTCGCCAAATTCTCCCACCTAACCAAAAAAAATTCCAACGGTTCAAATAAAAAAATTTCCCGGTCCATTATATGATACCATTCAGAAAATAACAACGGACCAAAAAGAGGCAATTTCAAGTATGGATTTCAAATCTTTGTTAGACTTTGAAATTAATGTCATGCCAAGTCGTTTAGGGTATTGGTTGCTTGAGAGGTTTGATGCTGAATCTGGAAATATAACCGTCTTTGGTGATACTATACACATAACCCCTGAGCTAATTCACCATACCTTCGGATTCCCAATGGGTCAGTTTGCAGTTGATGTGCGTGAAGTTGTTAAGGAAAGATCAAATGAAGCATACATAGAATGGAAAAAAAATTTCAAGGGTGTTCCTAGACTTTATGCAAATAAAGATTTGATGCCGGTAATTAAGAATCAAATTAGGAAAAATGATAGTGGAAACATATTTTTGAAGAACGTAATATCATTGTTTTGTACTATTTTGTCCTATGTGGGAACGATGGGGACTTTGAATATTGGAGTCATCCCTTCTCTTACTGATCTTGAGGTTGTGAAACAGATGGACTGGTGCGAGTATGTGCTACATAATTTGAAGGACGAAAGAAAAAATTGGAGACCGGGAACGCGATTCTATGGACCAATCTTGCTATTGGAGGTAATTACTATATACTTTATGTTCATCAGTTAAGTTATAGGTCCATCAATTAGGTAATAGGTTCATTTGTTAGGTTATAGGTTCATCAGTTAGGTTATTAGGTTCATCAGTTACATTTTTCTTAATCTAAGATTTACACTTAAAATTGCAGGTGATATTTGCCAATTCACTGCTGAAGAAACCAAAAATACTAGCGTTTAAATACTGGAAAACAGAAAAGTTGGAAGAATTGGAAGAGATGATGTTTGGTAAAATCAAAAAAGGAAGAGCTCCTAAAGCTGAAAAAGCAAAGGATAAAGAAGAATCGGATGAAGATCAAGAAGAAGAAGAAAATAATGATGAGGAAAATAAAGAAGAAAAAGAAGATCAAGAGGATGATGATGAAGATAAAAATGATGAGGAGGCTGCAGAGAATAATGATGATGATGATACAGAGAATGATGATGAACAGCAGATAGAGAATGCTGGAGCAGAAATTCAATTGGAGGAAGAAATGAGGGTTGATGATGAAGACGAGATAGAGAATGTTGGAGCTGAAATTCAAGATGATGATGAAGAGCAAGATGATGATAGCTGCAGCAAAAAATTAAAGATTAATGCTGGACCAAATTGGTCTAGACATCATTTGAAGGATAACTCTCCTATAAAGCCTGGAATACTCATGATTGAAGGTATGATCTATTATTTTATTTGGTTCATCACTTATTGTCCCGTATAATGTGTTTTTTACGGATGATTGAATCTTTACACATTGTGTCTAAATTCAGATGCCAACATTGTGCCGATAAAAGATAGCGATGTGCCGATAAAAAATATGAGGATTACAAGAAAGAAGAAACAAAAAAACAAACGCTGATGAACCTTATAATATAGGTATACATTTTACTATATGTTCATCAGTACTTTTTGTATGTGTCATCTTAAAAAAATGACGTCTTTTTTTTCAGAAGTCATTCAAGGAAACAATTCAGAAAGGGAAGGTTGGCTACCTATAGAAGGTAAACAAATTATAATCTGATGAACCTTATATTATATTGTTATTTTAAACATTTACCTAAAAAAAAGTTGTATATAAACTTAGTGGCTGATGGATCAATCCAACAAACGCTGGAAGACACGCCACAAGAAGCAGGGGGAAAATGATCAAGAAGGTATGCATATAAGCATTATTTATATTATATTATTGTTTTATAAGTAAATTTTGATGAACCTTAAAAAGAACTTTGATAATTATGATTACCCTGTTATAAGTAAAAATTGATGAACCTCAAAATTTTGATGAAAATCTTGATGAACTTTTGATGAACTTGAATATGTAAAATCTGATGAACTTGAACTTTTGATGAACTTGAAAAAAATAACTTTTATAATCTGATGAACCTTATATTATATTGTTATTTTAAACATTTACCTAAAAAAAGTTGTATCTAAACTTAGTGGCTGATGGACCAATCCAACAAACGCTGGTAGTCACGCCACAAGAAGCAGGGGAAAAATGATCAACAAGTTTCGTATCTAGAAATTCTTTATGATGAACCTGTTATAACTTAAAAAACTTATGAAAAATGGTGTAAAACATGTAGGAAGAAAACAGAAAACAAAAAGGAGTTCACTATCTCCTAAAAACCGCTATTCGATGAACCTGTTCAAAAACATTGTTGGATACAAAAGGAGAAGAACATCAAAATCTCCAAAGACAGATGACGTTGGTAAGCAAGTGGCTGATGTTCATATAGATGATATTGAGGAGCATCAATGGGTTGATCAACAGGCAAATGGTAAAAATCTATTATGTTTCATAACTTACATATTATTGGTAAAAAATTTGTATATATTTGAATTTCTTATAATTGGTTCATCAATTAGCAGATGATGATATTCAAACGACCGGAACTGATGAAAATACTAAAGTTGCTGAACCAATGACCGGAACCGATCAAACACCTGAAAATGGAAATGATGAACCTTCATCCTCAAGTATTAAGCTCACCCAACAGCAGTTATCCACAATGATTTTAGAGTTTCAAGGGGAGTATTCCCAATTCAAATCAGCTGAGGTAAAAATCTATAGACTTACTAAAAGCAATAATAACTTTAAAATGTTATTTGATTATAGGTTCATCAGTTATTATAGGTTCATCAGTTAATATAGGTTCATCAGTTTTATGTTAATATAAGTTCTGATGAGGCAAAAAATGAACCACTTTTAGGGGGTCATTTAAGCCCGGAATTAAATTTATTTGATCAAATATTGCCCTAAATCATTCCTTTTGTGATTTTAGGTACTTTGGGAGTGAATTCTGGAAAAGGAAGCATTTTGGACAATTTTGGAGCATAAAAGTGAAGAAAACGACAAAGTCTTAATTTTCCTTGCTGGGAACAGTACCTGACGGCATCAAGAGGCTTTTCATGACGGCGTCAAGAGTAAAAGTGGTGACGGCCCAGAAGAAACGTGAAGACGTCACCCAAGGCCGTCACGTGTTAACTTCTCAAAACTTGCGCGCGAAGTAGCTGATATTGTTTTGGTCATAACTTTTGCATACGAACTCGGATTTAGGTGATTCAAAAGCCCACGCGAAGAGGACGAAGAGATCTACAATTTGGTGAAAAAATGGTCGTGATGGCGTCAAGAGAAACGAGCTGACGCCGTCAAGATGGGCTGATAGAAAACATGCCTATAAATATAACATCATAACTTCACTTTTTGTAAGCCCTAAACTCTAAGGTCGATTCCTGGGTTTAGGTAGGTGTTTTTCCAGCAACTTAAAGGGTTTCAATCACTCCATAAATATCATGTATTGGTTTGATGATTCTATCTCAATTATGTCTTTCATTATTATTGTTGATTGTCCTTCTTTGATTATGTTTTGCTAATTCATCTTGTGTCTACTTATGTTTATGTGAAACTTGTATATAATTGATTAGATCTTATTGATTCCTTGTTGATGTTTGTGTCTATCTTCATCAATTAGGGCGTGACACTTCGATAGATCTAATTGGTTTAGCTTATAATTCTTGATTCCTATTGTCTCTTGTTTGGTTGATTGTATTCAATGTTAGGCTTAAGAAAACTGGCAGACTTCCATAGGGTAACATGCTTGAACGTCTTAAGAAACATGAACCGATGTGTACTAGGTTTTTATGGTTGTATTTAATGCATGAGCGAATTCTAGTGATCCCATGTTAGGTGCTTCTTAGCCGGCTCGACATAGGAATGAAATAGGAGCTTATAGAATTGGGGAAGTAAGTACGCCATCCCATGATTGGTATTAAGGAATACAACCCGTCAATTAAAACAAGGTATGACAATTCAATAGGTAGAATTGGATAGCTAGGAAGGAGTAATATATCATAGGTAGACATGCTTCACATCCCTTGTAGAACCTTAGTTTACTTTTCTTGTTTATTAGTTTAATTAGTAGCTTTTGGGTTAGTTGATTAACAACTAATTCCGCCCCTTCTTCCAATACCTGAGAATTTTACTTGATTTTCATAAAATAAAAAAAAACACAAAAAGAATCATCCTTCACCTTTAGACCTAGTTATACTAATTTTCAATCCTAACGATACTATTCCTGAGTTGAACGATCAATCCCCCGGTACTTGTCACTATACTATACTACAACGATCAGGTACACTGCCTGGTGGGGGTTGTAAGCTTCTCGAGATCCCTCGAGAGGTAAAGCCTAGTGCAATTCCCATGCATCAAGTTTTTGGCGCCGCAGCCCGGGGAATAGTTATTGCTTAGGTTGGAATTTATTTTGATTAGGTCTACTCATTAGATTCCTTTTTAGTGAGATTTTTATTTTATTTTTATTAGCTTTCTTGTAGTCTATCTTTTTCTTTGTGCCCTTTGTTTGTAAAACCATTTTCATTTGTCACTATGGCGGATGAAATTCCAATTAGATCACTGACAATAGAGGAACAATTATATTTCAAAAAGAGATTTATTTCTTATCATTCTTATGAATTTTTGCGTGATCTTTGTGTTATCCAAATGAAGTTGGGGGTAAGGTTAGATGGGTTTAATGAATTCTATGCATGTGATATTTCTATTAGACGATCATTAACTGGATCAATTCCTTTTAGTCGGACCCTTTGGATGAATTTTCAGGAAAGCTTCCAGACCATGACCCATAAGTGGAACGAATTGGTGGATTTGTATGAGCAAAGAGACCTAGTTTCTAAGAACATGGACTTAGAATCAAACCAAGATTACGAGATGGTTAGTTCTGAACCACCTAGTTGCATGAGTGGGATAGATTTCACCAAAACATACAACACACATGAGGTTAGAGTTGAGCCACCTAGTTGCATGTCATGGTTAGGCACTACCATAATACAAGATGAACACATAGGTGATATTGATGTGATGGAAGAGATAGTAGAAAATCCAAGCCCACTAAGTACCCCACAAGTCCTACCATCATTTGAGGCATACACACCGCCCGTGACTTACCCGGAAGAAGTAGAAGAGACTATAGGAACCCCAATAGAAGTAGAACCCTTGGACCAGGCACCACTAGAGGATATAGGTTTGAATACTTGTAGTGATAACCTTACTCCTAGTTCTAGAAAATTTCCTAATGTTGATGAACTGGAACCTCAACCTTTATACAACTTTCCATCCTTAGATATACATCTAGGTGACAAAAGAGGAACCGACCCACCCATCAACCAATATTATCCGGGTAGTTTTAGGATGAAGGAAGCCATTCACTCACCCCCTTCACCTCACGTGGCATATTTCCACCCTAAGGGTGTGTATTGCTACTTTCACCCGCACTTAATCCTAAGTGTAGGGAAAACCTCCCCTATTTCTGTTAAATAAGGGTAGAGTCAGGCTCGTGACTCGAACAAAAACAAGCGCTTATTGGGAGGCAACCCAAGCTTTATTTATTTGTTTGTTTGTTTGTTTGTTTGTTTGATTTTATTTGTTTCCGTATGCATGTTTTATTTTTGTTGTTTGTGGCTCATGTTTCAAAGTAAATTGTGAAAATGCTTTATTTTGTTTTTAACTTCGTCTTAATTGCATATAAAGGTATTTTGTAAAAGATAAGTGTAAGGGAGATCCAAATTTGTTTATAAGAACGAAATTGAGCATGAACCACAACAATATTAAATGAACATGTGTATTAGTAATTGTTTGAGTCAAATGCTTGTATCGACTCATAATGATGTTTTGCAGGATTTTCCAGGAAGTAGGACAAAGTTTTTCCAGAAATTTTCCGAAAACTTAACATAAAGATTTCTGCAGGTTACTTCTGACGGCGTCAGGAATTAATTCCTAACGGCATCATGTGTAAAATTCTGGAAATTTTGCTAGTTTTGTTTATACCGGACTCTTAAAGTTTTCGTTGATTCTTTAGTTTTATAAACTCCAGGAAATCTGCAAACATTCATTCCACAAGCATTATATCTTTAATTGTTTTGTTTTTATTCCTAAGTCTGGAATTACATCTAGTTGTGAGTTTTCTTTGTTCAGATTGATGCTTTGGGTTTTTGTAATTGTTTTCTCAGGTTTAACAGGTTATGTTTGACAAGAAGATGATTTATATTCTGGAAGGGAAGCCTTGATTGTTCATTTTCTTGGAGGAAGATCTAACCTGGCCACCTTATTATCATACTGAGCGAATCAGGGGCGTATTTGATTTCATCCTTTTACTTATTTTACTTTTACATTCTTTACTTGAACATTGGGGATAATGTTCATCCTAAGTGTAAGGGGAGGGTAAAATGATGATACCTTACAGATACATTTTCGCTTGAGTTTGTTTGTTTGATGGTAGATGTGTAATAAAACTATAAGAAATACTTGTTAGTGTAATTTTAGCGCCAAATTTAAAATTTTTTACAACATTTAGGAGTGAAACTTTAGCCATAGCAAGCGTCTCATGGATAGGAGATTGTATGACTAGCACATAATCGTATCATTCAGAAAAATTTTTCACCCAAATATGTGAGGTTCTCCTTTAGATTTGATAGGAAAAACATTTACAATTAGTGCTTATGAGTGTACCGGTAGCATTTAGATTCTAGAACTTGCGTTAGTGATGCATCCCGAGACTGCTAGTGAGACTACATTCGTGTAGTAGGATTTACTACATGATAAGAGGCATTAGGATCACCCTTGTGTTAAACTCGTATCATAATTACTTGACCATTTAAGTCATATTACTTGGCTAGTTAAGTCAATTAATTTTTCCCACACCTTAGCGTTGTACTCATTTTTAGTACACGAAACCCCTAGTACACCCCTCCGAGCCTATCTTTTCGTTTATAACTTTAAGCATTTTACTTAAAGGAAGAATTTGTTACACCCCACTTAAATGTACACCCAAATCGCCTTAGCCTTCCGTGTATGCACTCATCTTTAGTGCATTATTGTTATTTGTTTAAACCCTAAGTTAATTATCTAATTGGATGGTAGGGTAAGAGTGTATGAATAAAAAAATCGAATAAACAAGAAAAAGGAAAAAAAATAGAAATAGAAGAAAAAAAAGTAGAAAAAGAAAAAAGAGAAAAACATACGGACTACCATCCCTTTTCATTCTATGTTCATTTTAGGTTTTTTGTTCTTTTTGATTTATTAGCTTAATTCGAGTCTAGTCTTGGCTTAGAACGCCATATTGTACATGTAATTAACTAAGATTGTTAACTCGCCACTAGTAAAGACTGCCTATATCCAACAAAACCGTGTATTCCATATCCCTACACCTAACGTTACAACCCTTTAAAAGACCTCTTTGATAGTTTATCCTAGGTGCTTACGCCATGTGGTGGAGGTTTGATCCTTTCCCAAGCCTATGGTAATCTATTTTGATATGACAGGTAGTGAGAGATATTTTCCGTTTTCATATTGTGATATGACTTTATTACACCCGAGATATGTGAGTATCTAAACACTATTTGTGAGGTGCTAGTGTATGACCTCCGTGCTTGTCTTTGGTCTTTAGTGGAACGATTATTTGTTGTAATTACTTTTATATTAGTGTTCAATGACCCCAAACTTGTATTTTGATTAGAATAAAAGTGCATTTGCTTGAGCACAAGCAAATCTCAAGTGTAAGGGTATATGATGAGGCAAAAAATGAACCACTTTTAGGGGGTCATTTAAGCCCGGAATTGAATTTATTTGATCAAATATTGCCCTAAATCGTTCCTTTTGTGATTTTAGGTACTTTGGGAGTGAATTCTGGAAAAGGAAGCATTTTGGACGATTTTGTAGCATAAAAGTGAAGAAAACGGAAAAGTCTTAATTTTTCTTGCTGGGAACAGTACCTGACGGCGTCAAGAGGCTTTTCATGATGGCGTCAAGAGTAAAAGTTGTGACGACCGAGAAGAAACGTGACGGCGTCACCCAAGGCCGTCACGTGTTAACTTTTCAAAACTTGCGCGCGGAGTAGCTGATATTGTTTTGGTCATAACTTTTGCATACGAACTCGGATTTAGGTGATTCAAAAGCCCACGCGAAGAAGACGAAGAGATCTAAAATTTAGTGAAAAAATGGTCGTGACGGCGTCAAGAGAAATGAGCTGACGCCGTCAAGATGGGCCGACAGAAAACATGCTTATAAATATAACATCATAACTTCACTTTTTGTAAGCCCTAAACCCTAAGGTCGATTCCTAGGTTTAGGTAGGTGTTTTTTCAGAAACTTAGAGGGTTTCAATCACTCCATAAATATCATGTATTGGTTTGATGATTCTATCTCAATTATGTCTTTCATTATTATTGTTGATTATCCTTCTTTGATTATGTTTTGCTAATTCATCTTGTGTCTACTTATGTTTATGTGAAACTTGTATATAATTGATTAGATCTTATTGATTGCTTGTTGTTGTTTGTGTCTATCTTCATCAATTAGGGTGTGACACTTCGATAGATCTAATTGGTTTAGCTTATATTTCTTGATTCCTATTGTCTCTTGTTTGGTTGATTGTATTCAATGTTAGGCTTAAGAAAACTGGCAGACTTCCATAGGGTAACATGCTTGAACGTCTTAAGAAACATGAACCGATGTGTACTAGGTTTTTATGGTTGTATTTAATGCATGAGCGAATTCTAGTGATCCCATGTTAGGAGCTTCTTAGCTAGCTCGACATAGGAGTGAAGTAGGAGCTTATAGAATTGGGGAAGTAAGTACGCCACCCCATGATTGGTATTAAGGAATACAACCCGTCAATTAAAACAAGGTATGACAATTCAATAGGTAGAATTGGATAGCTAGCAAGGAGTAACATATCATAGGTAGACATGCTTCACATCCCTTGTAGAACCTTAGTTTACTTTTCTTGTTTATTAGTTTAATTAGTAGCTTTTGGGTTAGTTGATTAACAACTAATTCCGCCCCTTCTTCCAATACCTGAGAATTTTACTTGCTTTTCATAAAATAAAAAAACACAAAAAGAATCATCCTTCACCTTTAGACCTAGTTAGACTAATTTTCAATCCTAACGACACTATTCCTGAGTTGAACGATCAATCCCCCGGTACTTGTCACTATACTATACTACAACGATCAGGTACACTGCCTGGTGGGGGTTGTAAGCTTCTCGAGATCCCTCGAGAGGTAAACCTGGTGCAATTCCTACGCATCAGGTTCAAAGACTTAATTGATTATATTAATGACATGAATTCAATCACTCACTGAGGAACATGTTATGCTTATTTCAAGAGATGAAAATTAATGTTGATAACATGCTAAGGGCTGGATTGGAGATGTACCCCGGAAATGAATCGTTGTTGGAAGTCCGAGACTGGATGAACAGGTTGGTAAACAGGACAACTTTTGAGAGCTCACAAAGTGAGATGAGAGCTCAATGCTGATGATAACGATGGGTGATGATAAGGATGCCTCCGAGGCAAAGGAAGCATCTAAACAAACTGATGAACCTCAAACAACGGATGGCTCCGAGGCTAAGGCAGCATCTAAACAAACTGATGAACCTCAAATGAAGCATGGCTCCGAGTTAATAGATGAACCTCAGACGGACAAACAGACAGAGTTAACGTTAACTCAAATGTTCATGGATCCTGCCTTTTTGAAAGAATATGAAAAGATTGAACGTCAGGTAATAACCTTATTGATGAACTTATAATTGATTTGTTTTATCAAAAATAACTGATAAAACTAAACCTGAAAACAGATGCATAGGCCTGAATTCCCGATATTCAAGACGGAGCAATTTGAGAATAAGTCTTTGGCTTTGGTTTAGTATGAAGACAAGAAAGACTCGGAGCAGATCTTGGATGAGTTGCTCAAAAAGACACCGTTCTTGCACACATCCTCAGAAATGTTGAGCGAGACTAGTGATGACAATCTTTGGAAAAGAATTCAAGCAGAAACTTTAGAAATGAAAAAAACATCACAAAATGTAAAAACTCTTCCCCACAATATGAAGAATCCCCAAAGATGATAACACCGATATCATATGCTCCCCCATCAGCAGAAGAAAAATTAAGAATGAATGAAACAGTAGATGAAGGTTTTTCCACGCCATTTAATTCTTTCAACACAATTGCTCGAAAGCTTAAAGTTCCTCAAACGGCAAAGAATATCAAAGAAGGTAAAGAAGACTTGGAAAATATAAGAGAAAAAATAAAAATGAAGCCTGTTGAATCTCTAAAATCTCCATATTTACAAAGAGGCGTTGTGATGAAGAACAGAGTACAAGACATTGAAAGAAAGGTAGCTGAAACAATATTCACTGCAAGAGGAAAACTTGAGTAAGTAATATATGTATTAGGTTCATCAATTTAAAAATCATATTTCTATAATAAGTAGTTTCTTTATTTTTCTAAAATATTATCTTAAAATGAAATTGCATTGATGTGTTATTTCATTCATACTTTGTTGACGGTCAAAGAATCCACTTTGAGAGCTTCAAAGAAGGGAATGAAATCAGTGCAGGAGTGATTGATATGTGGGCATATATACATAACATGTCAGAAGAGAAAAGGAACGTAGGATCATTGAAGAAGCTATATGGCCACACATCAATGATTGTAAGTTACAAAAATCTTTATCAATTATGATTCAATATTTGAAATCATGTACATATGCTTTGACTTATATTGATGAACCATAGACAGAAGAAATGGCGAATATGACTCACAACTCGAAAGCACTCACACAAAAGTTTATGAAAACATGAAGAATCTTTTGTTTTTGTCTCCTGTTTATGAATCTATCAGAGACATTGACCTGGTAAGCACTTCTATTTTACTAATTTGTTTAAGATAAATAACTGATGAACCTTAAAAAAATTGATGAACCTATAGTTAACTGTAAATAATTGATGAACCTCTATGTTTAACAGGCGCTTTTCCCGATGATGCTCGGTGACGATCACTACTATGTCGTCTGTTTCAACTTGAAAGAACCTCAAATCCATATTCTTGACAACATGGATCACAAACAATTAGTCAAGGATAGATATCAGAAAAAGCTGGTTAATTTGGTAAGAATGTTAGGTATATTAAATGTATGTTCATCAACATAGTTAAATTGAATCTCATTGTTTTTAATTTATTATTACAGAGATATCAATTTATAAAGTTCTTGAAAGACAATGGGCATCCAAATTATCAAGCACTGAACAGCTACAAAGTGGATAATATGAAAATGCCATGGCAAACCAAAAACAATTTCACTGATTGTGGAATTTTCGCCATGAGACACATGGAAACCTACTCAGGGAAAAAAGACTTTGATGCTGGGTTTGTAAAAGAAGGTGCTGAACAAGACAAACAGATTGAAGACTTGAGAAAGAAGTACCTGTCAAAGATTCTGTTGTCCGACTACAATGAAAACAAACATGTAGTGGAGAGCGAGGTAGAAGAATATCATCGTTTACCTCTGAAGGAAAAGCGAACGCTCCAGCAGATGTCAAAAAAGTATATTGCAAAACGTGCCAGCGGTTATTTCGAACGGGAAGCTAGTGCTCTTCTTCGACAGACCTAAAAACAATTTGATCTAATAGTTTGTTATGGTTAAAATTTTTGCAGTAGTAACCTGATCTAATTGGTGAATGTTTTAGTATAAATATTACTTTTTGGTTGGTTGTTATGGACAAGTTATTTTAGTTTATTAGAACTATCATTTTGTTATGTTAAATAAAATTGATGAACCTAAAAAAAATTGATAAATTTGATTAACTTTTGATGAACTTTAATATGTAAAATTTGATAATTATGATGACCCTGTTATAAGTAAAAAATGATGAACCTCTAAAATTTGATGAAAATCTCTTAAAAGAAAGAACATATTATAAGTAAAATTTGATAAATCTGAAGAACTTTTTTTTAGGAACTTTGATAATTATGATGACCATGTTATAAGTAAAAATTGATGAACCTCTAAAATTTGAAGAACTTTTATCTCAATTTTATAAGTAAACTGATGAACCTAAACAATAAATTTGATCAAAATAGAATACTACAATACTATTATCTCAATTCAAATTTACTTTGAATATTTGATTGGTGAAAATCAATATATATATATATATATATATATATATATATATATATATATATATATATATATATATATATATATATTATAGTATAGTATTACTCAAGAAATCTGCAAAGAAATACGGATAACCCGAGGTCGTAGTCAGTGTGAAGTGTGAATGGAATTTTGAATTCCCGATTAGTGAAACGTGTCGTGAAAGTGGTAAAAATGATATTGATGAGATTACACTAATGAATAAGTTAATGAAGCACAATTAACCAATTAAGCACGTATTTCAAGTAATCAAACCAAAAACGTAACGTAGAATTAAAAACGTAAACTTAAATGCGAAATAAACGTAAACGTACGAAATAAAAAGTGATTTTTAAGCTACAATACTCCTACGGACTTGAAAATAATTTTCTAAAGTTAAAAATGATAAAAGAAAATTTTGAAAAAAAGAAAAATATTTTTTTGACTTTTTATTTATTTTTTATGAATTAAAAACTAATTAACTAATTAAAAATTAAAAGAAAATGCAAATTAAGTGAGAAAAATGCAAAATAAAATTTGAAAATTATAAAATAACTAAAAAGTAAATTTAAAACTAAAAACTAATTTTTTTGGTTTTTTATGTAATTTTTGTGAATTAAAAACTATTAAATCTAATTAAAAAGTAATAAAAATTCAAATAAAATTCAAAATAAATGGGAAAATTGCAAAATTAATTTCTAAAAATCAAAAATAAATGAAAACTAATTTCTAAAATATTTTTGGATTTTTTAAAGATTTTTCTGATTTTTTTGGAATTCTTGGTAATTAAAAAGTATTAAAAATTGATTAAAAATGAAAATTAAATAAGAAAAATAGCAAATAAGGTCAGAAAAATATGAAAAATTCAGGTAAATTCTAAATTAATATTCTAAACTTAAGAAAAATTTAAAATTTTGAAAAGAAGCAATGGAAATGCTATTTAGCTTAAAACAGCTTATAAGAATGTGCTTATTGATAAGCAACTTTGACCAGAGTTGACCAAGACTTAACCAAATGTACTTTAGACTTAGAAAAGCTTAATGGAACAATTTAAAAGTCAAAATGATCTCATAAACTCAGGTAAGGCCAAAACAGGTTCAAATAATCCCACAAGGAATAAGCAGTTGTTAATCAGATTAAGCTATTGGTTCCAAATCAGTGAAATTAGCTTCTAAATGCTCAAATGACCTCAGAAGAACAATAATACTCAGAATTTAAACACAAATACACACTTGCAGCCCAAAATTTTGAAAACAGATTCTAGTCTCAACCTCTCAACTAGACAAGCTCAATAAGCAGTCTTAATAAGCTGTTCAATCAAGACTAATAGGGGCAAAACCTTCACTAACTAGCTGAGATGCAAAATCTACCAATAGCTTTGATTTCCAAACCAATTTAATTACCTAATAGTAGCCTAGAAGTTTGGATGAAAAACTGATGCACAGGGGAGAGTTAGGATCAGACAGTCAACTTAAGACAGCTTTTCCAATAAGCAAAAGAGTCCCAAATTAACTTTTTCTTTTTTAAAATTGGTTAACTAACTGCTTAACTTCTCAAAACAACCAACCAAAAGTTATTTCAATAAATAATAAACACTAGAAAAGATCACAAAGTATTAACCAAAAACTGAGGTGCAAAGGTGTTTGACTTTTTAATGAAACAGAAATTTTGACTCAAATGGAATTTGGTTGCTGAATTTTAACTAGAATTGTTATACTAACGTATTTTATGAATGAAATAAGCTAAACTCTCAACTAATGTTATTACTACTTATGATAATGCAATCTTACCTACTAACTGTTATGACTATTAATAATGAAACAGACTAATTTGACTTTTTTATGAAATGAACTATTGTTTTTAGGCTTGACTAAACTATTATGCAACCTAAGTGACTTACCTAAACCAAAAACAACCTCAGAAATAATACCTATATCAGCAAACCACTTGTATCCAAACACCCTATATAATGACTGTCACAACTATATTACACTCAAATCAAGTCCAAAGCAATCCAAACTCAACCTTAGTGCAAAAACAGATCCAATAACTCTCAATAAACTCAGAAACACAGATCACAGATTTCAAATAACCTCAAAACCAAAGCAACTCAGATCCAATATGTAAAACAGTCTAATGAAACAGTAAGTAACCCAAATCAAATGAAACTAAGTGCAATAATGAAATTAAGCTATAACAAACTAAAACAAAATGTAAGTAAACAGAAATAAGCAATTATAACAAATCTACACTACTCAATACTCTACTGATGCAATTCAAGGAAAATTAGATTGAGACTTACAAAACCAATTCCCCCTCAGCAGAACAGAGAGGGATTCACTAAGCTTGCCTGTCTTTTGACAGGCCAAGTGGGCTCCTCTTTGGCTGCCTTAATCTCCAATATAAGCTAGCTTATTTGAATAAGCTAACAATTGACTTTTGTTGACTTGTAAGAATTTAGTAAATTGGAACAAAACAGATCTAAGTAATACTCACAGTAGGCTATTGAAGAGCTTATATGAGCTTACCAAACTGAATTTAAGCTTAATGAAAATTGAAACTAACGAGGTGGGCTACGGCCCGCCGCGTTGCAGTAGGGCGTCATTTTAGGCGAATGCTAAATTTAAGGAAATTCTTCAAAAGTAGATTACAGGTAACACGGTTGAAAAAATTATTGTATTGCAACATGAGCTTTTAAAAAAATATACTGTCAAATATAATACGACAATTCATTCACCCAAGAAATTTAATACATGAAACCATAGCAAGTGCGAAAGTGAGATAAAAGAGTCTAAAACCTAAGTATGACTAAAGATGACCTGATACAGATTATATTCGGGTTCCATAAAGTCAATGTCATCCATTACAACTTGATGGATGCATCAAATATGCAATTTTAACATTGTTTGCACACATTAATCTTGTAGCATACACTAAACGACAATGCAACGTTTCAGCCGTTTAGAAGTAAACATACCCGGGTAGACTTAAGAAGGTTGTTCTTGAAGAATAATTTTGTAGAAATCCTCTTCCAAGTCTTCAGCTGCAGTATGAAGTAAGAACAAAATATGAGCGGAAAGAGAAGAATTTGCTTATGTATGAGATAAATGGCCAAACTAAAGAATATAAATGCATACCATGTCCTAGCTCCTGGAAACCTCAATATATATGTTCTGCACTTTACAGTAGTCAGCTTCTTTTATGCGTACCTTTTTTTTTACATTGAAATCTACAAAAAAAGAAAATTTTGTTTTGCATGAGTCCAGTTGTGACAAATTCGTCCCATAACCTCATGAATGTGTGAATACGGGCTACCAAACAGCTTGAACAAAAAATGAACCCTATAAAAATATATTCGAGACTAAATCCAAAGTCTTACCTGTAAGCTTGTGCAACGACAAACCTGCTTACGATTTTTGTCACTACATTGTACAACTACTATAAAGATACTAATCACATTTCACAATAATTTGTCACTACATTGGAAGCCAATACCTGCTATACGTAATAGGTAGTTCTTTATCTGTTGTAATTTTGTTTTCGGACCATCTCTTATTCACAACCAAACTAGAAGACACAGGCACGGTTGTGTAAAATTGTTTACAAAGGCAAATTCAGAACCAAATGATGTAGTTAGAAAATATATAATGGAACAAATAGAATGTTATATAGAAAATATAGTATAAAAATTGCCAACCTCGAGTTCAAGAGCTATTTGATTCTAGATGTTTACATTTGGGAACACAGGTCACCGAAGAATCCTGAAAACGATGTTGTTTCGAATGCGTATCAGCATCCTGCAACCTAGTTGCAGTATCCAAATCCAGCGATCTACAACCTTTTTAAATAACACTCCGACATACCGTCTGTTAGAAGCATATCATATCTGCCAAACAAAACAGGTAAGTATAATGATAACGCAGAAAACAATTTTTACATCGATGAACTTCGTATGCTCACTTTTTATATCAGCGACCAACAAAGGACCATAAGAACACTCTCGTTCCTGATTGGTATGAAGAGGCTGTGTTACGGCTGCAATCAATACATTTAGAAAAAAAAAACAAAAAAACAAAATTCAGGCATAAGAATAAATGCTCAAACTATATTAATATATATATTAAAGGTGAGAATTACCACTACTTGATCCTACATATTCAGTTTCGATTGCACCACAAATGGCTCGACTGACAGATTTTAAATCTTTCAAACAACCATTAACAACCTCCGCCAATATCTGATTCATTACCACTACTTGATCGTTGTTTTATGCAGTTGATCATTGCACAGGGTTAAAAGCATAAAAATAAGGAGCAAAATACTTATACATTTACTTTGATTTCAACATTACTTCTCCTAATTCTCATGGCTAAGTAACAAATCCACCATACATAAGTTCTGTGCATTTACATGTACACGGTGCTGAATTCACAAAGGAAAATAAAATCTATGAAAGTACGAAACTAACCTACAAAAGACGTGGCAATTCGATATAGTAAATAGAAAGAGTTATCAGTTGTTTCACCATATGAAAAGTTAAATATTTCTTGTGTCTAGCATTAAAACAGGCTACCTGCAATTCACGTAAATAAGATCAACCAAACTTTACCACTACATTTACACAAAACTAAAAATCAACTGTGCAAAGCACTACGAAATCACAATTTCATTTAAAAAGCAATCGATAACCACCTATAGAAGATATAAGATACGGCAAGTTCAGCAATTTAGCATGTGGTCAGGTCAGCAAAATTGCCTTTCTAATACTCAATCATATACACATAATTCATTTAACTGATGTTAAATTAAATATGCAAGAATAAAGATGACAAAATAAAAGCGACCCAGGGACAACCTGAAGAACTCTGTAAATCCAAGGTCCAATGTTTCCAGAAAGCATATCTATATCTGCAAATAAGATCCAGTAGTAAATTATATGCTTTCACAGCATAAGCCAATTTCTTTTGGTGATAGTGTAATTGTATTATACAATCGGATGAAAACCTACAAATTCCAATTTCAAATAGTATAGAATGGTTATTTAGTATAATAATCTTTGGGATAAAATGGATGCACAAAACAATTGTACCTAAACTTGGGCGAGACTGATTCCAGTGGCAACAATTGAGATTGTCAAATGAGACGCTCCTTTCCTCAATGGAGCTCCAATACCTCCATATAACCTCCTACCTTCGCTATGAACTGCAATAAAATAAGCAAACAAGTATAACTATTTATTCATTAAAATCATTCCTATACATACTCCATACCATTCCGTGTACACTTTTGACATTGTCGACAACCCGACAACCCAAACAATAACAATTAGCCTAATCAATCACACAAACCCTAATCTAGCAAAGAAAAAAAGATACATGCCGACCCCTTTTTGCAACTGCATTAGATATTGTTTGTGATATTCCGCGACACCCACATAATCAAATCATCTAAACTTCACAAAACCCTAAAAATCGAAAGCTCAAGAGTTTATCATTTACCTAGGTATAGCGAAACCCAAAAAATTATGGCCGATACACCATAAGGTTCGCATCAGTGTCTCTTCCACCAGTGGGTTTATCGCATCATTCTTGTTGTTATTATCTGGTTATCATTGCACATATAATTGAGGCGGTTACTGTTTGTGTGACTGAGTATTCGTGAAGTTTCTGGTAGGGGTGTTGCGTCATTTGTGTGTGACAGGCGGAATTAGTATTAAGAAGAAAAAAAAGGCGAGCTGGACCAAAACCGGGAGCCCAACAATTTTGGCTGAAACCCAAGTTAAGACACGACGCCGTTTCAAACGGCATTTAATATATATATATATATATATATATATATATATATATATATATATATATATATATTAATTTTTTTTCTGATTTTTTTATTTTTTTGGATTTTCTATATAAGATGAAACAACAATAAAAACTTATAGCAATAAACTAACAACAATTGATTTAAGCTAAGTAAAAAAGTAAATAATTGAAACTAGATAATAAGGAAAAATAAGACAATAAGCAGTAAATGAAAAAGCTGAATTATATTAATATAAAAATGTTGGAGTACAAAGCATGAAATGGAATTACATAAACAAAGCATAAAATAAATTAAACCCTACTACTACACCAACATATGAAGAGGGGGGTATTTTAGGGCTGAGGATGAGCTCTCGTGAAGGTTCTAGCATTCCACGTCAGTGATCCACACCACACTTGTGTTTGTTTGATGCAATATCGTCCATCAGATTGCCCTTGGTCCCTAATCTTGTGATATCAGCCCTTGGATTATCATTTCCCAATCATGAGGTGCTCAATTTCACACGGATTACTGACATGGCAGGCCTGCCATGTCAGAATTCTTCTAGAAACCCACGTACAATACCTAATTTACCCTTAATTGCTGTAATTTTTTATTTTACTTGTGGTGAACAGTGGTCTAGGGTTCATCTCTCTGGGTAAAAGGGGTGGGTAAATGCAATTTGGGGGTTTTTATTAAAAAAGGGTGTTGACCGGGTTGTGTTATGGGTTTGACCAGGGTACTGTGAGGTGGACCGGATATTGGTATTTAAGGGGTGATGGGCCTTTGTTTTTATTTTGGGCTTTGGGAATGACTTGGACTAATGATATTTTGGATCCGGTGTAATATTATTTGTAAAGCAAGGACCAAACTTGTAATTCAAAAAATCATAGGGACTAAATCTGTAATTTATCTAAAGTTTCTCCCAAGGGTATTTCTTGTCAAACTCTGAATATTGGAGGACCACTGATGACTTTTCTTCAATTTATCTTTGAGGGACCATTTTTGTAATTTCCTGAAAGTGTAGGGACTGAAATTGCCAATCTCTCCAAACTTTGATCAAGGATCATTTATGCAACTTGATGATTCTCTGAGGACTTCTAATGATATTTTGAGCTTTTTTTTGTCATTTTGCTTCCCCGGCTCTGACTTTTGACCTTTTTCCAATCTCGTGCTCGTTTTTGTCGGTTTTGGCTTTGTTTTTGTTCGTTTTTCACATATCCGTACCTGCACATACACAAATACAAAAACACACATTCTCTTGGCATATTTGGTTAGTATTTGGTGTATTTGGTCTGATTTAAGTCCTAAAAATGATGTGTGAATAAGCACACATCAATATTATTTAAAAAAAAAAAAAAAAAAAAAAAAAAAAAAAAAAAAAAAAAAAAACATTCTTATCAAACAAACATCACATTTATTTGTCTAATAGAAAAATCAAAGTTACTTTGAGCACTCTTATCAAATAAACACCACATTTATTAAGTAACTACACAAGCAGTCTTCTCAACCAACTTCGCCTTCCTAGCAGGAGTCTTTTCAGCCAAATTCGCCTTCCTAGCAGCAGTCTTTTCAGCCAACTTCGCATTCTTGGCAGCCAATCTCGCCTTCTGCTTCATCTCCTTCGCAGCAGCCTTTTCACTAGCTTTCTTAGCATCAATTTAAGCTTTGATGGCATTGCACTTCGCCTGGTTATGATCGTTCATACTAGATTTGCAGGTTATACAGTTCTTCTTTCTACACTTCCCACTTGCAATAAGTGAACGTTCAACACTGCTCTTAATCCTCTTTCACGAACCCTTAGTACTAACCTGTTTTGGACCAAAAAACAAAAATGATCAAGAAATATGTTGAACAATTGATGAACCTATCAGAACTGATGAACCTATAAAAACTGATGAAACTATGATAACTGATGGGCCTAGGATAACACAGGACAAAAAACTGATGAACCTATAATAACTGATGAACCTATATTTGATAAACCTATGATAACTCCTAACCTGTGATAACATAAAACTGATGAACCTATGTTAACATAACAGCTAAAAACACATAATAAAGGAATAAAAATGATCAAAAAATATGTTGAACAACTGATGAACCTATGATAACTAATGAACCTAATAATAACTGATGAACCTATAATAACTAACTAGAAATATAACTAAATTGCAAAAATTTAACATGTTCATCAACTAACCTAGATAACAAAAAAGAGAATAAATAGTCTAACCTGCTTCGGAACATTTACAACCGTCTCTTCCGATTGCGACACACCAAGAATAGAAGCAATCCTATCACGTTTATTAGTCTTTTTAGGTAAAGGAACATCAGCATCTGCCATCGCCATTAACTGAACCTGATGATTTCTAAACTTTTGAAGTAGCTCAGGCTCATCTACATAACGATTCACACAATACTCAACTGATCTGAATATCTCACGCAAGATCATATCAGGGCAGTCACCGGTCACTTGAATGACTGATGCAGGTGGTAATGAATCTTTAGACCAACGCCTAAGCACATATTTCTTTGGAAAGTTTTTAACCTTTGACAACCGAAAAACATAAAAGATATGACGACATAAAAGTCCATATGACTCAAAACGTTTGCACGAACACTGATATAATTCTTCACCTGGTTTACACAAGACCTGAAAAAAAAGGAAATAGCACATACAGTGGCTGAGTACAAAAAACTGATGAACCTAAAACTAGTTAAAACTGATGAACCAAAAACTGATGAAACAAAACCGTCAATAAAAAGATGTTACCTCATAAAAAAACATCATGAAGAGGTCTGCCTTTCACTATACGATGTCGCCTCGAAATCTGCTCATCTTCACCAGTATCTTGTATAACATATTTTTTGCCAAAATCAAAATCTGAAACACTAATCGACATACATGCAATCACCGAAGCATAAATCTCAGTTTGAACATCAAAGAAAATGGCCCGAGTGTATAATTCATAGGCCTCCTTTTCTATCTGAAGTTCAGTGTGGAAATCTGGAATTGTATACCGACTGTCATGATCATTGTTATGTTGGGCAAACCTTTGACAACCCACCATACTATCAAAATGATTGTAGAACTTCCATAAAGTCAAATCAATACTTGTCAAACGACCGTAGGCATTATTCTCACTCTCAGACCTAGAAGAAGTACTCATAAAACCCAACATCAACTCATCCTTATAATAGGCTGGAATCCATTTGTGCCTCAAATAATACATATCTAAAAGCCATTCGTGACTCTTCAAATCGAAATCAACTAACAAACGCTCCCACAAAGCCTCAAACTCTTCAAGCTCAATTCTATCACTCCACACAATATATGAAGTTCTTCTTTTAAAAGTTTCATCTTGAGCTAAATCGTGACCAACCTACAAATTCAAAATCAAATTTAAATGATGGACAGAACTCATTGATGAACATTATTATATAAAAGTTGATGTCTAAAAGCAAACTGATGAACATAAATAACTAATTAAAATAAACTGATGAACCTATAAAAACTGATGAAACTATGATACTTGATGGGCCTAGGATAACACATGACAAAAAACTGATGAATCTATCATAACTGATGAACCTATCATAACTGATGAACCTACATTTGATTAACCTATAATAACCCGTAACTTGTGATAAAATAAAACTGATGAAGCTATAAACTGAGGAACATACCTTTGAAGTCAACTTCTTCATGATATGCCACATGCATAATCTGTGACGAGCTAACGGGAAAACTGTCTCTATAGCAACTTTCATTGCTACGTCCTGATCAGTAACAATAACCTTCGGTGCTCGAACAAACGCTCTTTGAAAACATTGAAGCAACCAAATGTAAGATTCTTTAGTTTCTGACTACAACAACGCAGCTCTATATGTAACACAATGATTGTGATTGTTGATCCCAGTAAATGGTACAAAAACCATTTTGTATCTATAAAAAATAAATGATAAACATTATTATATAACTGATGAACCATTATAATATAACTGATGAACCATTTAAAAGCAGTACTTTTCAATCGCATCGCTTATAAACAATCAAATACACCATCTTTAATAAGTTTATTTAAATGTTTCTAGCTTCAAATGTTTCCCCAGGAATGGCCGATGGTGACCGTGAGAAAGCTTTGAAACTCATTGATCATCTCAAACACACATGAACTGCCAAAACAAGATGATGTGCAACACGAATTAACTTTTACACCGATGAACATCATCTTGTTGCGGCTGATGCGTGGGAATTGCACCAGGCTTTACCTCTCAAGGGATCTTGAGAAGCTTACAACCCCCACCAGGCAGTGTACCTGATCGTTGTAGTATAGTATAGTGAAAAGTACCGGGGGATTGATCGTTCAGCTAGGAATAGTGTCGCTAGGATTAGAAAACCTAAATACTAGTTCTAGAGATGAGGGATGATTATTTTTGTATTTTTATATTTTTTAGAAAGCAAGTAAAAATCTCGGGTTTGAAGGATTTGGGCGGAATTAGTTGCTAGTCAACTAACCCAATACTAAAGATGCAATCAAAATAAAATACTAGAAATGAAAATAAACTAAATTAACTAAGGTTGTGAGCAATAAGTGGAGAAATTGTGTTTACTTAGATTTCACTACTCCCTAGATATCTTTTACACGTTAATTACTTGTTATAGTTGCGTGGATGACGGATTGTATTCCTTAATACCATTCATGGGGTGGCGCACTTAATTCCCCAATCCTATGAGTGCCTACTTCACTCCTATGTCGAGCCGGCTAAGAAGCTCCTAACATGGGATCATTAGAATTTACTCATGCATTAAATACAACCAATAAAACCTAGTGCACGTCAGTTCATGTTTCCTAAGACGTTCAAGCATGTTACCATTTGGAGATCTGCCAGTTTTCTTAAGCCTAACATCGAAATCATTCATCCAATACAACCATAAACAAGTAATCAACACATAATCAACATCTAGGTTTCATTAGATCTAAGCAAATACAAGATAGATCTAGCCTAGCATGGTGGAATTAAGACAAGCACAAGATATAGACAACCAACACATAGACATATTGATTGAATTAGAAGAACACTTATCTTAATTACACATGAAAGTGTTCAAGGGCTGAAAACCCTTGAAAAACCTGTAAAATTCGTAATAGGTTCGGCCTTAGGGTTTCTCCAAAACTTCTCCTTTTTTTTTTATGAATGAAAATTAGAAAACTATATATAGGAAATTGAGGCTGACGACGTTAAGACCAAATTGGTGATGCCGTCATCTCGCCGCCAAAATACTTCTCGGACTGCCTTGATCTACATCTGACGCCGTCATGACTTAGGGTCTTCCAGGCCGTCACGTGTTTTACTCTTGACGCTCTACTTGTGACGCATTCATGTTTGTACTGGGCCGTCATGTAATTTACTCTTGACGCCGTCAGGATGTTGCTCTTGACGCCGTCACCTACTGTTCCCAGCAAGGAAAATTAAGACTTTGGCGTTTTCTTCACTTTTATGCTCCAAAAACATCCGAGTTGCTTCCTTTTCCAGATTTCACTCCCAAAGTACCTAAAATCACAAAAGGAACGATTAAGGGCAATATTTGATCAAATAAATTCAATTCCGGGCTTAAATGACCCCCTAAAAGTGGTTCATTTTTCGCCTCATCAGCGGCGAAGTTTGTGTGTGTTTGAGCTGATCAATGAGTTTCAAAAGCTACTCACTCTCACCCAACGACCATTCTAGGGAAACAATTCAAGCTAGAAACATACCTATTTACATTAACTTCATTGGTATTTAAAGATAACAAAGAGATAAAGAGATAAGATAACAATGGACAGGTGGGGTAGAGGAAAAAGATAAGATAGGTGGGGTAAAGGAAAAAGATAAGATAAAAATTGATTTTCTGATAAAGAGATAAGATAGGTGGGGTACAATCAAATTAATATCTATCTTATAATAAAAATACTGATGAACTTATTACTTATAAGATGTTCATCAGTTAAAAAATAAAAAAGCATATAAAAAAAGAGCTTACTTGTTTGTTCTGAATGTAGCATCAAATGACATAACATCGCCAAATGCATAATAGTACCTTTTTGCATATTCATCAGCCCAAAAAAGATTCGTCAACGCGTTTTTCTCACCAGTTTGATACTCAAAAGAAAAATTAGGCAGAAAATCCTTCTTGTTCATCAACATCTCAACTAACATATGAGCATCATTATTACCAATGAAATCAAGCACCTCTCTCCTATAATTTTTACAATCAACCGAACTAGCCCCAATAAAATCATAGTCCCCATAAATCTGCCTAAGTAAATTGAAACCCTTCACTGGACCAAGATTCACTTACGATGCTTGATATAGAAAAACCTGCTGAGTATAAGAAACATCACGAGATGAAACTAGAAAAACGCTATCTTCCTGACTCACTAGACTATGATTATGACCCTCAACGAATTCATAACACCAATATCCTCTTCCTTCAATATGCTTCACACGAAAAGCAGCCTTACAATCAGTACGCTTAGACGGATGTTTCCTCTTCTTCTTCTTCTTACTAGACTTTGCTTCAACTTTTGGGACATGATTTGTACCTTCTTTACTACAAACAAAATATTTAATATCCGCATTATTGTCCTTATTATCCTTATATTTATACTGTGTACCTAAATGAACTTCAAAACCAACTCTTTTCGCATAATCTTTGTAGTACTTGATGAGGCGAAAAATGAACCACTTTTAGGGGGTCATTTAAGCCCGAATTCGAATTTATTTGATCAAATATTGCCCTAAATCGTTCCTTTTTTTATTTTAGGTACTTTGGGAGAGAAATCTGGAAAATGAAGCAATTCGGACGTTTTTAGAGCATAAAAGTGAAGAAAACGCCAAAGTCTTAATTTTCCTTGCTGGGAACAGTAGGTGACGGCGTCAAGAAGGAATTTCTGACGGCGTCAAGAGTAATTTCCATGACGACCCAGTACAGAATTGAAGGTGTCACAAGGTAGGGCGTCAAGAGTAAAATGCATGACGGCCTGGAAACACATAACACATGACGGCGTCAAAAGTAGATCAAGGCAGTCCGAGAAGTATTTTGGCGGCGAGATGACGGCGTCACAAATTTGTTCTTGACGCCGTCAGACCCTATTTCCTATATATAGTTTTCTAATTTTCACATTAAAAGGAGAGAAGTTTTGAGAGAAGTTTTGGAGAAACCCTAAGTACGAACTTGGTACGAATTTTACAGGTTTTTCAAGGGTTCTCAGCTCTTGATCCCTTTCATGTGTAATTGAGATAAGTGTTCTTTTAATTTAATCAATATGTCTATGTGTTGGTTGTCTATATCTTGTTCTTATCTTAATTCTACCATGCTAGGCTAGATCTATCTTGTGTTTGCTTGGATCTAATGAAACCTAGATGTTAATTATGTGTTGATTACTTGTTTATGGTTGTATTGGATGAATGATTTCGATCTTAGGCTTAAGAAAACTGGCAGATCTCCAATTGGTAACATGCTTGAACGTCTTAGGAAACATGAACTGACGTGCACTAGGTTTTATTGGTTGTATTTAATGCATGAGTAAATTCTAATGATCCCATGTTAGGAGCTTCTTAGCCGGCTCGACATAGGACTGAAGTAGGCACTCATAGGATTGGGGAATTAAGTGCGCCACCTCATGAATGGTATTAAGGAATACAATCCGTCATCTACGCAACTATAACAAGTAATTAACGTGTAAAAGATATCTAGGGAGTAGTGAAATCTAAGTAAACACATTTTCTCCACTTATTGCTCACAACCTTAGTTAATTTACTTTATTTTCATTTCTAGTATTTTATTTTGATTGCATCTTTAGTATTGGGTTAGTTGACTAGCAACTAATTCGGCCCAAATCCTTCAAACCCGAGATTTTTACTTGCTTTCTAAAAAATTATAAAAATACAAAAATAATCATCCATCATCTTTAGAACTAGTATTTAGGTTTTCTAATCCTAGCGACACTATTCCTAGCTGAACGATCAATCCCCCGGTACTTGTCACTATACTATACTACAACGATCAGGTACACTGCCTGGTGGGGGTTGTAAGCTTCTCAAGATCCCTTGAGAGGTAAAGCCTGGTGCGATTCCCACGTATCAGTACTCATAAGTTTGCTCCAAAGAATGATACATCATACCATAAGCCGGCTTCTCACCAGCAGGAATATCAGGAATCCATAACTTCACACCCACATACTCTTTAACAATACCAACAGAATATGAAACAGGTTCATAATCATTATCTGTAAAAAAAAAAAAAAATTGATGAACTTAAAAAGATAATTTAATTACAACTAATGAACCAAAAAAAATATACCAAAGGCCAACTAATTGCTGAATTAAAAAAAAAAAAGACAGGAAAATAATTGATGAACTTAAAACACATAGTAGATAACAAATAACAGATGAACCAAAAAACAACACATAACAAGTAATAACTGATGAACCTTATTATAATATACTCTAAACAAGTTAGTCTAATGAATCCGCAACCTATCAACCAAACCATGATAACAAGCAATAACTGATGAACCTCTTTCTAATCTATTCTAAACAAGCTATTCTAATGAATCCGCAACCTATTAACTAAACCACGATAACAAGCAATAACTGCAGAACCTTATTATAATATATTCTAACAAGTTATTCTATAGAATCCACAACCTACTAAATAAACCATGATAACAAGCAATAAATGATGAACCTGATTCTAATCTATTCTAACAAGTAATTCTAATGAACCACATTCTAATCTATTCAAATCCGCAACCTATTAACTAACCCATGATAACAAGTAATAACTGATGAACCTTATTATAATATACTCCAAACAATTTATTCTAATGAATCCACAACCTATCAACTAAACCATGATAACAAGCAATAATTGATGAACCTCTTTCTAATCTATTATAAACAAGCTATTCTAATGAATCCGCAACCTATTAACTAAACCATGATAATATGCAATAACCGATGAACCTTATTATAATCTATTCTAATAAGTTATCCTATAGAATGCACAACCTATCAACTATACCATGATAACAAGCAATAACTGATGAACCTCTTTCTAATCTATTCTAATGAATCCGCAACCTATTAACTAAACCATGATAACAAGCAATAACTGCTGAACCTTATTCTAATATATTCTGACAAGTTATTCTATGCAATCCACAACCTACTAAATAAACCATGATAACAAACAATAAATGATGAACCTCATTCTAATCTATTCTTACAAATCATTCTAATGAACCACATTCTAATCTATTCAAATCCGCAACCTATCAACTAAACCATGATAACAAGTAAATAACTGATGAACCTCATTCTAACTGATAATCGGCAAAACAAAAACTGATGAATCAAAAAAAATTTATAAAAAATAAGCAGATAACAAAAAATAATTTACCTTGATTAAACACATGAGTATCACTTTGAGCCATATCCCCAAAATAAACCCTAATTCGCTCCCAATTGACCGATTAAACGGTTAAAAACCAACACTTGTTTCCAATTTACAGATATGAACCCTAATTGTCTTCCAGTTGAGCGATCGAATGGTTAATTTGAAGCCGATATGAACAATTAAGACAATTTGAAGAACAATTAACGATTCAATTAAACGAATATGAATTGAGAGCAAAAAAGCTTTATTTTTTGTAAATTTAAGGTTTATTCGCAATATGAACAAATCAAAGAATGAAAAGAAAGTGAAATTGAATGAATGAATGAATTGAATGGAAATCATTGTGTAAATCACGTTTATATATGACCGGAAATCAAATGGAAAGTATTGAAAATAGAAAGAAGATCAGATAAGAAAAAGAGAAAGAGGGAAAAAGGAGAAAAAAGCGGGGGAAGATGGTGAAATTACATCCATGTCCTTGGGGTGAAAAAAGAGCGGGGACACGTGGCATGACAAGATTACTTTGTATACTTTGTATTTAAAGTGACTTTGCAGGCAATCGGGCTTCTTATACTTTATACATCTAAAACTCGTCATTTAAACACAACACCTAAATGGGCTAATAGAAAGAAGCCCACATGACAGCATCAAACGGGCCACAAGATTAGATTCGATTCGTATCCATCTCATTTCATTTCATTTCCCCGAATCAATCTCTCATCAAATCACCACCCAACAAACCCTAAATAACTCAATAGAAATATCACCAATAACAAATCTCTAGCAATCAAATGGCGATGGCAGTAGCAAGAAGAGAATCAAGGCGCTTGATGCCTCTTGTTAACCCCTCTGTTTCTATTAGATCCAATCTTTTACCTCAAAATCAGTACGATCTTCTTTTGTTTTTTTATCTATTGATCTATTTTATATTTTATTGTTTCTTTTATGGCGATTTAGGGGGTGTTTTGGATTAGCTTATTTTTTCGCCTTTTTGGCTTATCAGCTTAAGTCAATAAGCTCAACAGGAAAAGTTGAGTAGACTTATCGAGGCAGTTGCTATTTCATTTTTATTACCTTTTATAAAAAGTACGAATGAGGATTTATTTATTTATTTATTTTTTTGAAGTTGTAGACAGTTTTTCTTAAAATAGACTAGTACCCGACTACCCGTGCACAACAACGGAATTTTATATAGCGGCATAAATTTACATTATATGATTGAATACTTTCCGAGATTATAATGATTGAATAGTTTCCGTTAATAAGTACATAATTAAGTTTCCAGCCGTGTATTAGCTTGTTTCCTTAAATAGATTCAGTTTTCACTTTTCACTTTCAAGAAAAGTTGGTTTTTACATTATAGATAGTATAGATTTTGCATTTTATTTTGCAAACAACGGATTCGGTAATACTTAGCATCAGTATTTCCATATTATGCGTATCAAGGCAAAGTCTTTTACTGTAGTTCGGTAACAAGGAAAGTGGAAAACCAGAAGAAAGTGATTAGATCGACCCTTGTTTGTGAAAAGAATGTTTAAGGCTTATTACAATACCACTTATCAAGGTTTAAACAGCTTACGAAAGTAAGTTTAGCTGAGTCGGAAACCCAAAAATTCTGTATCTTTTAGAAAAGAAGCCATCTTATCCAGTGTGCATCATTGACAGCCTCGATCATTATCATTTTGTTAGTTTTGATTAGGATTTCCCGTACAATAATGGTGATAATGGTGCGTATTGATGTTATGGGGCATGCTTTTTATTTCTTTGAGTTACCTCTTCTGGTATACGATATGAAGATAACATTCAAACTTCGTTTAATATTTTATTTTTCAATGGACCCTCTTATTAGTATTTGACTTCATGTTTGTCTGTTGCTTACAGGGAGCAGGTGGGCCTTGGAGTTCGTTCCATTTCCACTCAAATTGGTAAATACATTTTACCGTCTTGTTCTTCTTAACATTGTTTAGTATTTTTATAGTTTTTATGCTATTATGATCTTTTTGCTATTATTAGCTCTCAGCGTGTGTGTTCATGGTGTTAAATTTTGTTTGGGCAGTGAGAAACCGAATGAAGAGTGTTAAGAATATTCAGAAGATTACAAAGGCTATGAAGATGGTTGCAGCTTCAAAGCTGAGAGCAATTCAAGTTAGAGCTGAGAACTCTCGTGGATTATGGCAGCCATTCACTGCTCTTCTTGGCGACACTCCAAGTATGTTTTTGCCATAAATTTTTTTGTAGCTATTAGGTCACGTCAACTTAGTTGCCTGCATATATTTCTTTGTGTACATACATGATTGATTCTCATAAAATAATGATTAGTCAAAAGTAGCGAAGTTAAGTTTTACATACTATAAGCTGCAGTTACTGCTGAATTCAAATGTTGTCTGTGATTTTATATTTCAATCTTTTTGGGGGTCACGAACTGGAGGGGGGTGTTTGGTTTGCGGAATATGGGTGTTGGAATGGGAATCGGAATATGTCTAGGTTTCTGGGTCTGATACTCATTTTAGAAAATTAAAACTACTAACCAAACATTTAACCCTTAAACCAAGCACCTTTAATCTGTTCTAAAATTAATTCAATGCTTGGGTAATGGGTAGGTAGTGTAATAGAAGAGTTCTGTGGTTTCTGCCAATGGTCTATTATCTGAAATGTCCATTAGCAAAGATGAAACTAGAAGGTTGTGACCATTGTCTTAAATATCTTGCAATAACTTGAGGGAAAATAAGTAGTATTGAAATGAAACTTAGCCAATATAGACTATAGAGGTGCTGTACAATAAGGAGATGAAATGTACCACCAAGCTTATTTAAAGTATGGTTTGGACTTGACGTGAAAGTATAGTTATCTTTTCTTTATGATACAAATTTTACATATTTCTCATCTGACTGTTATTATGATTCATTGTTTTTACTAGGTGTGGCTGTCAAGAAGAATGTCATTGTCACTGTTTCTTCAGACAAGGGTCTTTGTGGTGGTATCAATTCTACATCAGTAAAGATAAGCAGGGCTCTTCACAAAGTCAACGCTGGTACATATGTGAAATAAATTTTATCAGTGAACTGAAATCTTAATATTATCACATTAATTTGTTGGGGTGCATACAGGTCCTGACGCGGAAAGTAAGTATGTGATCTTGGGAGAAAAGGGAAAGGCCCAATTGATCCGTGACTCTAAGAAAGACATTGTGTTGACTTTGACTGAGTTGCAAAAGAATTTCCTTAACTACACCCAGGTAGCCATGTTCATCTAGTAGCACATCCTTTGAATATGTGCTTAGTTTGAGTTCTCTTTGTATTTGACAACAGCTGATGTTTAGTGTTTATATGAAATCAATCTATGGATTGTTCTATGTGTTTAGTGATAGTATCATATATCAATGAACAGTTGGTGTGTTTGCTCTATTCTTTGTAGATTGAAAATTTTTCTTGACAATTGAACACAACATTTTTTTGGGGTAAAGGTTACCCCGGTAAAGTATACACAACATATATAGGCATTACTTAATGCACCATAATATTCTGTTATCACTAATACTACTACTTTATTGGTCTGATTATTGGTAACTAACATGCAACATGTAGACGCTGTTACCTAGTCCGGTTTTTAGCTAGATAACTTTATTCTCTGTATACAGGCGCAACAGGCGATTAAGTAAATTATTAGGTAGGCAGCAAAGCTATATGGTGTGATTATTATTAGTGTCTAGGGTCTAGAGAGACTATTTATCTCTAAAAGTCAACCAGCCGTTTTTTTATATTAGTTACTCGTATTTCAGTTTAGTAAACGTGCTTGGTTCTTATGAAATTGGTGTGGAAGCAATTCGATATGTGTGACTCGGTGATGTTATATTGTTTGGTTTTTTCTATGAATTCTTTTTGGCTCTATTTTCCAAGCGTGGGTTGTGACCTTCTAATATTACTTTATTTTCAGATATCAGTTATTGCTGACGACATCTTGAAGAATGTGGAGTTTGATGCATTGAGGATTGTATTCAACAAGTTCCAATCGGTTGTCTCATTTCTGCCTACAACCGCAACTGTCTTGTCTCCTGAGGTAAGTAATTTGTTTTGAATTCTTACAGTCAATACTGTTGTATGCTTATACTAATTATGTGTTGGTTTTTTGAAGATTGTGGAAAGAGAATCTGAAGCTGGAGGAAAGATTGGTGATTTGGATTCTTATGAAATTGAAGGCGGTGAAACTAAGTCTGAAGTTCTTCAGAATCTTACTGAATTCCAGTTTTCATGCGTAAGCCCCCATATGCTTCAACTTTCTTAATAAATTATATTTGCTAGGTTGTGCAATGTACGTCAAAGAATGTTTGGGGCCTTGCTGATAAAACATGAAGCACTTTTTGTTTTCCAAAAGTCAAGTGCATGTTGGACTATAAAGTCCACATCTTATGAATCTCTTTAATGTTCTTCTGCTGTGTAATTAACAATGATTGTCCTGTATATAAGGAAAGAGTATTGACTTTTTGTTTGATGTCAGAATTTTGCTTTAACATGAGCAAATTTCCATTCAACTCTTAATTGGATTATTGCTGATGTCTCAGGTAATGTTCAATGCGGTTTTGGAGAACGCCTGCAGTGAACAAGGAGCTCGTATGTCTGCTATGGACAGTTCCAGCAGAAATGCTGGTGACATGCTTGATAAGCTCACACTTGCATACAACAGGTTCCCTATCTCTCTCTCACACACACACACACAAACACCCATATGCACACACTTTGGACAAGTTTTAACATATATGGAAAAATATTAATGCTATGAAGGAGTGTTTATACTTTATAAGCTCCTTTCGTTTTGTTAATACAATAAACCAATAAGGTCGTTAAACAAGCTTATGTAAACACCCCACCATTTACCAAAAAATGTTGATGCCTTTTGTTGGATGATATAACCCTTTCGGATAGTCATTATGTTTTTCAGTTTCTGGTACACTTTGAAATGCTTACCTCACAATTGTTATCTCTTGTTAACAGGACTCGTCAAGCATCCATCACTACCGAACTCAGTGAGATTATTTCTGGAGCAGCTGCATTGGAGGGTTAATTGTAGCGATTCTCTGTTACTTTTGCTACAAATGTCCGGAGGGTGTAACAAAATAAAACTATACTTTTTGATTTTCTCAAATAAACTGGGCTTTAATTAACTTTTTTTACATCAGGGGCAAATCTGTCTTTTGCGGTTAAGTGTATTGAGGTTTTCTCAATGTTGTTATGGATGGCGTCGAGCTAAATTCATTTGCAATGTTTTTGTATGTTGTTTTGATACGAATGACAGTCTTTCTGTTTAATGTGCACATCTGACATGTTATTAGAATGTGCTGAAAACACCCCCGTTTATCTTAACTACTTATAATGTAGATTTAGTCAAAGGGAAAAAGTGAAAAACTGAATTTTCAGTCAATCTTTATTTTGCCCTTCTATACTACAAGGGTGAGAGAAAATAAATTGTGTAATTAATGCTTTTATTAAAACACCTCATAACTTAAAATTACAATAATTTATTCATATGGTACAACCAATTAAAAGCATCTATATCAAATTAAAAACAATCAATTAAAACACCTCTTACTAAAAAAAGTACAATAAAATTTTCACAAAATACAATTTAAACAAGCTACAACATAATATAAAATATAAAATAATTAAACACACTAATTAATGTTATTTTTAAAACACCCTAAAATGAAAAGTATATGTTATTATACACATTATACAAATTAATAAAACACACAAAACTTTATACAAGCTAACAAGTTGATGTTGCATATAGTTTTGAAAACTGGACCGGACCAACGGGTTCAACTGGGAAAAACATATAGTTTTGAAAACTGGACACGACGGGTTCAGTTATTAAAAGCATGACTCGGTTTTAATCGACCCATTTTTCGACCAGAACGGTTCAACCGGGTTTCAAAACATTATGTTGACATGAGCTTAAGTATCAAAGTCAATAAGTCAATAAGTCAATAAGTCAACACATTTAATCTCTAAATCTTCAAACTTTTATTAGAGGTGGCAAAACGGGCGGGCACAGGCACGGGCTAAAATGGCACGGGTTAAAACGGGCACGGGTGTGTTTGGAATCGGGTATGTGAAAGTGTCCCAGACTCGCACAATCATCTATTCTTTGAATGTTCCTTTTCTTCGCAAGTATGGTCTCGGGTGTGTTTGGAATCGGGTATGTCTTCTAGTACCATATCGTTGGATAATATTACAGCTTGGCTCATTTCCTATGGAAGGTCTCATTCAGCCATGAGTATTATTTCTAAGCTTGTATTTGCTGCCTCGGCGTATATGATTTGGCAAGAGAGGAACACAAGGTTGTTTAAAAAGAAAAAGAGAAACGCTAATCAAGTCGTCGATGTTATTATTTCTACGGTTCGTCTCAAGCTGCTAACTTTTCATTTCAAAAAGACCTCGAATGTAGAGCGCGTTCTAACTACATGGAATCTTCCTTCGCAGTTAATGAGGGATATCATAACGTAAGGTTTTTTATGTACTGTAGCCTAGCTGGTCTTTTTATGTAATATTTTTTTAGGCTAGGCGTTGTTTTTATGAGGTTGGCATGTCATCCTCATAAGTGGTGGTTTGAAGCACAATGGGTGCGTTGCTTGTTATAGTCAATATGGTGCGTTACCATATTGCCTGAACCTATTTGAATTTTTAATATACTTTACCAGGGTAAAAACCCTTTACCCAAAAAAAACGGGCACGGGCTAAACGGACAAATAATAAATCGGGCCAAACAGGCACGGCCTAAAACGAGCAAATTATAATTCAACTATTAAAAACATTCGGAACAGTCTTAAAAACCCCTTTAATTCATAAAAAAAGATCAAGCATCTAAGTCTTAACTATATTTAATTATTTAAAAAAAAATAGAGTATTAAATGAATAAAAATGCAACTAATTAAATATATCTATCAATTAATTAGAGTATTAAATACTTATGCATAAAATAGTTAATAAATGAGATAAATTAAAATTAAAATAGTTGGAATGTTTTATAGTTACCAGTGACAAGTGAATTGGTAGGAAAAAAAATGAGAGTAATTGCTTGAAAGTTGAATTGTGTGATTCGAAAGTCCATATAATAATATCTGTTTTTTATCTTTTGCATGTAAGAGCCCATCAAATAAATGCAAGGGGGCAAAAAACGCTCCAAACTTTTAAAAAAGTGTCAAAAATCGCTTAAAAATTATAAATTGGGCAAGATTTGCCACCCCTAACTTTTATTATTTTTCATTTATAACCCATAAACTTTCTTTTATCACTAAACGATCTGTCGTTATAAAATCCCGTTGCTAATTTGCTATGCACGAGTATTCGTCTAGTTCATACAAGTGAACAAACTATTTTGGCTACATGACATCTGGAATATCAAGTAGACCAAAAAAACAGTAAGATGCGAGCTTAGTTTTTGGTAAAAGCTGTACGCGTGATTAAAAAGTTAAAATCTCTTGCAAGAGAAGATACAAAGCGGGCAAATAAATTTTCAATTGATCTTCAGAAAAGTTCAATTGCCGATCAAGCCAAAAATTTTGAAATCTTTTATATAATAAAAAAATTACATTTTGGAGTTTTTTTTTTTTTGACAAAACAATTTTAGTGGAAAAAAATTGGACCAATAGGAAACCTCGATTTTGACACATAGACGAAATCGAGCAATATAATTGGCCAATAAAAAGTCAAAATTGAATTGATTTTGATCAAACTTTAAAAAATTTGGTGGAGAATTTGATTGAGGAAAAAAACACATAACAATATATGTGTCAAATTTATAAAAACAAAAACTTAAAAAAAATATGAGATAATTAATAAAACTTTAGTGGTTGAATTTTAAATATATTATATAGAGTTAAGTGTAAATTGTAATTCTTCATGTTTTTAAATAACTTTAGATAATAAACAAATAATCCCATATACTTTATACCTTTAGAATTTATAATGTGGACTTTATTTACAGTTACATGAGTATTAGTATTAATTTGATACTTTCATCCACTAAAATTACAAAATTTTGTTTCATCAACTAAAATATTTTTTTACTATGTACGTTAAATAAGAACTCATGTTATCATATTTAAAAATATAATTTGTGCGTACACGGGTTTAAATATTAAATACGAAAAAATTATTATTAACGGTAATATAAATATCAAATGATAAGCATGAGTTACTGTGATGTGAAAATGAATATATCGATTATACTTATAACAACGACTCATGTAATTATTATTTAAAATTTATATACGGATATCCGGAAAAACATTTGTAAAAAACTTTACGGAGTATATTATAACTTCATTAACGCTCATTATGTGCTACTAAACTTGCGCATTTTGTACAATATGATATTAATGGTTAAACTTAAACAACAATATTAACCTGAACTTCAACATCTATGTCAGATAAACAAAGTTAAATCTTTCATCCATTAAAATTTTTCAAAAAATATTAATAGATACTTATATCATAATTTTCACGGGTAAAATCTTATGCGTCAATATAGAAACTAAAATTTTAAAATAAATTTGATTTATGTATAAACTCCGTGCGTGCACAGGACTTATAACAAGTATTTGGTTAATGAAAAAATGAAAATAAACATGAGTATAAATAAACGCTAATACTTTTATTGGTTAATATAATTTACAATCGAAGTTTAGTTAAATATAATTTACAATCAAATTTTAAACTTTAAAAAAAAAGTCAAATCTTAAATCTTGAACTTAAGTGTAAAATCATTTATTTTCATAATTTCCAAGAATATTTATATATTTAACAAAAACCACGTATATTTTTAAAAAGTACATAAACAAATACTGCTATTATTGTTATTTTTTTTATTAAATTGAGCGTAATACTTAAAACACTATCAATGTACGCCTACGTCTTATTGAGTATATATCTGAATTAAATATAATATATATAAAAATTTATATTTAATGAATTTGAATTATGTTTAAATATTAAATTAACTATTCAAACGGTAAGATTATTAAACAAAGTTGATCATATTTTCAAATCCTAGCAAATATAGTTGAGATATAAGTATTAGGTATAGTTATTGTCCGAAGCTAATTTGCGTTTAATAACCCGTGCGTACACATGTTAAAAACTAGAATACAGATAATGATAAATAATTTATTTTTAATACAAAAAATTTGTAGATGCACGAGATTATAAGTATTAAAATGAAAGCATCATTTATAACTACACATCAAAATTTAGTTAAAATATGATTATTAGTTGTATTTATAGTCTGAACTCTGTGCGTATAATATCATAGTAACAAAATATTTTTAATTGTTAAATTTTTATATGCACATTAAACTAAAATTTTATAGTGAATTTGATTTATGTCTAAAACTCGTGCATAAAACTTGCAACTACTTCCATAAACATAAAAACATTGTAAACGCTATCTTCATGACATGTTTCTCATCCAAGATGTCAAAGATGCTATTACACAAACAAATATAAATGTATTAAGTTGCAAAAGAATTTACTATCTTAAAATCTTGAATTATGTTTTCGTTTTCACTTTTATCACATAGTTTAAAAAATGAGAGTGAGATTATTACATTATGTATTAATCAAGGGAGGTGATTTGCACACTTCTTATTTTCATTGAGACACTCAATGTATAAGTTTACAGAGCACAATGTTTACACTGTACAACTATATTATGCATAAAATAGAGTGTCTCAATCAAAATTTTAAGTGTGCAAATCAATTCCCATTAATTAAATGTTACTCCTCCGTTCTATTTTTATTGTCCATGTTACCATTTTTAAATGTCCCAATTTAATTGTCCCTTACCAAAAATAGATAAGGAGGTTTGGTCAAGTTTACTATATTACCCTAAAGTTGAAATTAATTTACAAAATTTAAAGAAGTGTTAATTAATTAGTTAAGGGCAAACATGTTATTTGGTAAAAAAGTAAGAGAGAGAAAGCAGTATTAATTATGATTTTCTTAAATTATGTATTTTTTGTCGGGGGACAATTATATTAGGACGGAAGGAGTATCTTTGAAAACCATCTTAATTGATACGAGACATGCAGAACCCGTGCTACGCACGGGATAAGAATCTAATTCTTAACCGTGTATTCTTTCTGTATATTGGCGAGTGTATACTTAACTATTGTTTAGTATGTTGTATGAAATGTTTTAACTTTCTTGTATAAAATTTTAAAAGTGTTTGATGTTGTTTTGGTTTTGCGGTGTTGTATTTTATATATGGCTTTTGGTTATTAAGTTATGATGGCTTTGTTTCTTTTGGCCTTTTACTTATTTGCATGATAAAAAAATGGCTTTGTTTCTTTTAGTCTATTACTTAGCCCTACAATACTTGTCCATTAGATGGTTTTTGCATGGTAATATGAAGCACACAGGGTCTATCTAATTGATCATAGTTTAATGTGCGTTAAATATTTTCTTTATTAAGTTTGTAAGTTAAAGTTTGTGTAATAATGTATATATAATAATGCCACATAAACTGTATAAAAATTGTTACAAATCTTTTTATCTTCATCTCATTTTATTGTACAACTAATTTCATTAAAAATTAACATTGAAGTCTAGCTAATATTAATAAATTTTATCAATAAACTCAATTATAAATAGCTAACTAAATGAATATTAATTAACACACTATTAATAATTCTTAAAACCTTTGTACTTCATTATTATGTCTTAAACTTAATATTTTTTAATTTACAAATGGGTTGAAGCAAAAATTATGTACTTTTTCTTTTATATTTATTATTCAAGTTGCATGCTTACATAAACTAATCACGCTAAAAAGTATCATTTAACCATTTAAATGTTGCTTTACATACATGCTCGTGCACATTTTCTTGAATCAATTCGCACATGTGAGCTATATCAATAGAAAACACACATAAATTACTTGTATATGAAAATGCATTAACATAATACATATCTATATACATATTGCATTAGGTTAAATCATCAATTATTCTTACAACCTTTTCAACTTCATCTCAATCCATAACCGACTTTTAATTCTATACTAATTACTAAATATCATGTGATAAATTCCGGCAAGCCTTGCACTTCCATCTCGATGTTGTATATACTTCACATTAAATGCACCGGTTTTGTTTTTCGATAAAAGTTTAATCTTTTGCTTATGTTTAAAACTCAACTTTTTTATTTGATATTATAATTTACAAACGGCTTTAAGTCAAAATTATGTATTTTTTCCTTTCTATCCATTACTCAATGTGATATTTTTAATATGTCGTATTTTGCTATTATGACAAACTCATTTAATGAGCGTAAATATTGGTTTCTCACTAATGATTCTACATATAGAAAAAGAAAACACTTTACGGTGCGCGGTTTCTCACTAATGGTTTCTCACTAATGATTCAATTGCACACGATAAATTCATTCTAATATTTCTCAAAGAGCATTCGAAAGCAACTACTTACATAAATTAATCATGCTAAAAAGTATCATTTAACTATTTAAATGTTGCTTTACATACATGCTCGTGTACATTTTCTTGAATCAATTCTCACATGTGAGCTACATCAATAGAAAACGCACATAAATTACTTGTATATATATATATATATATATATATATATATATATATATATATATATATATATATATACTTATCTATAACAATCACCTAAATATGTAAGAAACAAAGAAAATAGTTGGTATCCCAATCTTTGGTTTCATTTATCTGAGCATGCATGATCTTGTGTGATTTTCATGGTACCTGCGTGTGATAATTAATTTTAAAAAAAGGCCAAGTTAATTACAAAGATCTAAAAGATGTGTGAATCATCTCTAACATATTGCAAAAGAGAATTTACATACCGCTACCAACAATCAAATATCTAAAAGATGGTGAATCATCTTAAAATGTACATACTAAATGTGATTTTGGCCGGTTTATATAGGCATGAATTATGTTAAATCATTAATTATTCTTGTAACCTTTCGCAACCCTTGCACTTCATCTAACCGACTTTTAATTTTATACTAAATGTCATGTGATCAATTCGAGCAACCCTTGCACTTCATCTCCTTTCATGATTGTATAGTTATTATGAGGCTGCATTAATTCCGAGCATTAAGTATCTTTTACTCTATGCAACTACTAAACGACTCCAACTTGTTTCTAACTCTAAAAACTCTATCATCATAACTCCACATTAAATTTATGGACTGAATCTTATAGTATTATAGATAAGCAAGGTATTTAATACCCGCGCGTTGCATTAGGATGTAATCCATTCTTTTTGAGTTTTTGTAATCTAATTTGCTTATATTCATAGTGAACTAGCGGGGTTGCCCGCGCGTTGCGGCGGGTGTGTTTTGTGTTTTGTATTTTGTCGGTTGTACGGTATAATTAATAATTTTGTTATCTGAAGTATGCATATGTTTACTTGGAAGCATAATTTGTTTATATTTACGTTTTTTTTTTTTTTTTTTTGGCGTTGCGGTTGAAAATTTTTTTGGTTGTTTGTTTTCTCGGTTTTTTTTTTTTTTTTTTTTTTTTTTTTTTTTTTTTTTAAATAAACAAATTTGTATAAGAATTTTTTTTGTAAGTGTATTATTTTTTGTATTTTTTTATTTTTATTTTTTGTATTTTTTTTTAAAAATAAATTTTCTTAAAGAAATTTATGTTAAAAAAAAAAAAAAAAAAACTGTATCGACCGAGCACTGTAGCGGCGAAAAAAAAATGTATTATTTTTTGTATTTTTTTTTTTAAAAAAAACAAATTTTCTTAAAGAAAAAAAAAATGTACCGAGTACTGTAGCAACGTAAAAAAAGGTTGTTGTAGCGTACTTACTGTAGCACTGTTCATGCTACAGTGTTTGGACACGTGTCGCGATGTGGGAGAGTGCCTGGGTTTTAGATAGTATATATAATATATTTTTTTTTAGTTTATCTATTTTCGTGTAAAAGAGCATGCAAATAATATAAACAAAATTAGAAAAGAAAATTTTGAAAACTAAAGAAAGAAAACTAATAAGTAGAAGACCAACATATCCTCTCTCTCTCTCTCTCTCTCTATATATATATATATATATATATATATATATATATATATATTTTTTTTTTGACAGAAGTAGATATCAAAGATGATATAAAAATTGACAATTATTTTGGGAAAAAAAAAGAAAAAAAAAAAAAAAAAAAAAAAAAAAAACGAAGAAAAAGACACATAATTGAATGAATGAAAAATGAATTTAAATTGACTCGGTATTTGACTGAAAATGAATAAGCAATTGAAAAATCATTTGTAGGCCTAAGTAATGAACCTAAGAATAGACCTACAAATATGATTGGTGTAATTCAAAATTGATTGATGAATATGAGGAGAGAGAAAAAGTGTTTTTAATACTTGTCAAAATATCAATGGAGTAGGTCTATTTGTACGTCTATTTAGTAGGCCTAATTATCAATGCTCTAAGCAATTACTCTTCTTTCTTTGTGCTAGTTTTTTGGAACGACTTTCCTGGTATTAGAATTGATGTTTTTAGAAATGGACGTGATTTGTATTTTTTTTTTTTTTTTTGCACACTCATTATACAAGTCAAGGTTTTCAAGATCGGGATCCTACTTGATCCTACTTAGGATCGATTTTGTCTTTGCAAGATCGAGATCGTAAGATCGGATCGGGATCTTAAGATCCTACCATAATACATTTTTTAAGTATCCTTTGTAATATTATACAAATTTATAAATTATTATATACATAAACACAAAATTATATAAATGTTTCATAGAAATGTTGTCATAAATTATGGTTATGAAATGTATAAGAAGATTATAACATGTTGTTTTTTCAATTTTACAAAACATAATTCATAAATTTGTAGTTTTTTAGTTTGCTAGTTCGAGAAAAGTAAGATCGGATCGGATTAGATCCTAAGATCCTATGGTCAGGATCGAGTTCCTATACGATTTTAAGCTTTCAAAGATCTACATAAGATCCGGATCGTTTTTGCTTTGCAGTATCGTCAAAACGTAAGATCTTAAGTTCAGGATCGAGATCCTGATAACCCATGATACAAGTATTAAAAGCATGATATAAACATGGTACAAGTGTAACTGAAGTGTCCAATCAAAAGTGAAAATATGCGAATCAATTCTCTTTTAGAAATGCCCATGTCGTTTTCTACACTTAAGAGTGTTTTTTCTAAAGACTTTGACTAAACAACCGATGGTAATCCCATTTGTAGGCTGTAGCAAGACTTAAAATGATCAGGGTATTTTGCTAAAGGTATATACAAAGCAAAACACTTTAAACTAATTGTCATTAAAATATGGGTAGGTTATGAACGGGTAAACAAATGCGATTTTCATGTTTTTTATGGAAGGTACAAGGTTTAATCGGATATCCCCGTGTGACCATTACGAACCCGGCCTTTCCATGACAAACTCCAAGGTGCTTACCCAGAGAGATTTGAACCTAAGATTTCTTGTGTGGATATTGAGACGCCTAACCATTATGCCACCTTGACGGTGGTTATGACTTGCAAGAAAAGTTGATAAAGGTTATGACAATAGGTTATATGACTTGCCTTAATTAGTTAGAAGCAGAATAAATATTGATGATGTTAAAATTAATAAAAATAAAAGAAATAGTGATGCAGAATTTACTCGACATGACGACATTCATGGAAAGTAAGTAAACGACTTTATTAAACATAGATAACATGAAATGTTGTTACTAGTCCATACGACACATGCTACACCAGTTATTTAACATGGAACGTTGTCCATTATTATTAAAACTATAAAGGAACACAGACGAGAACTCGCAATCCAACATGTTTTTCGGGGAGAAATCAATAGAGTTCTGGATGAGCAGCAGCATAAGCCTCCATAGCTCTGAAGGTCTTTTCGAATCCACTTTTTTCAAAGTTAACTCCCTCCTCAGATGGCTTAGCGTTACCTTTGCAGTTATAAGTAATCGTTTGTTTGTATACACTTCCTCCATCAGCAGAAGGTACAATCTTAACATGATGTGTGATGGACTCTGCTATATCCTGCAAGTAGTCACCTTCGAAAAATGTGTAGCCATAGGTAAAGTTGCTTGGATCATAGACATCTACCTTACACTTCCCGCTTGAAAATGGAACGCCTGTGTTGAGTAATACTTATATAGTTAGCAACAAAACCGTCAAAACATAACGAATAAAAATGAGATAAGCTAGCTATTTTATTTGAAACAACGTGATCACATATGAAACTGCATGCTTTATTTGCTACTCAATCATATATAAAGATTATAGTCATATATTGTTTAGAAGTTAAATAGAATTACTACTTAATTGTTCAAGTTCTTACCATCACCAAATGTGAAGTCCCTGATAGTTCCAACATCTCCGTTGCCTTCAATTGTCTTAATAGACTTGAAAACCGCAGGGTCAACCTTGGGTGCGATAGCTTCAAAGTCGCAAAAAGCTTTGAAAACCTTCTCAGCGGGATGCGTTGAAGGAACCTCAACTTCGATTGTAGCAGTTGACATGATTCACTTAATTGACTGATCTCAAATAATATGTATGAAAGAAGATGTGTTGTTTGAGATGAAATGTGAATATAAGTTGTGGTATTTATAGACGATGGATATTGAATAGAGAGCCATCAAGATGGACTAATTGGTGATTTTAGAATAAAAATGACAAAAAGTATTAATCATGAAAATGAAAATGATGGACAAATGTATTTGAAACGGTAGTTGTTTATTATCAAATTCAACGTTTCATACATACATACATAGTTAGCAACAAGCAGGAGGGCGCCGCTGCGTTGCAGCGGGAATTTTCTGAAATTTTGTACGATAATCATTTACGATATTTGATACGTAACTAAATTTTTTATTAAAGTGTACGTTTTTCCCTGTGGTTTAAATAATTTTTAAAGTTATTTGATAGATTAAGGGTGCATTATAAATTTTTTTTTTTATGTATCAAACTTTACATTTTTTTTATATAATCATGTGTACGTTAAAAGTATATCAATATTCGGCTCGTTTTGTTCGTCATCAAAAGATCTTTCTAGCGGAATTTTTTTATTCATAAAATCGCGAGATATCTGTTAGTTATTTGGTAAATAAAGTTTGTTATATAAAAAAGTTGTAAATTGTTAAAAGTCTAAGGTATTTTTACAAAAGTTTAATACTATTTTATCTTTTCCGAATAGTTTAATTGTAGCTTTGGTACGTAGCCTCATATTTCAGATCAAAGTTTATTACTAGTACTTTAATAGTTTATTAGATTGTGAAATCAATTTTTTATGTGAAATCAATTTTTTATATGTACACGGGAACCAACTTCCCCTCCCATAGTATTAAGATGGAATATATCTCATTCCTATTTTTAGCTTTAAGTTCAGCACATGTTCCGGTAGCCGCATGAGTTAAACATATCAGTCAAAGGACTTTATATTTAAAATTTTAACGATAACAAAAGTGTGTTTGCTTCTTTTACTTTTTACGTGATATTCAATTTGTAGCACTCAGTTAAATGATCAGCAAATATTTATTTATCTGGAAAACGGCACTTTTAAAACGTATTACTATCAGGTGAGGTCTTGATGGCTATCACATGTATATATATACAAGATTATACCTTCAACAAACAATTAGATAAACAATGAAACAGATTTAGCACCTTTAATTATTGGTCTAAAAGTAATCGAACGTATATTTTGGAAGGATTTATATCCAATTCTCTTTTAAATAAAAAAATTTAACAGTTAAATATCAGATAACAAATTATAACATATAAAAAATTTATATCCAGAGTTTGGAAGATGAAGACATCGTAGCAAGTCAAGTGGGTGAAAATGTTGGTGAAAAGCTCGAGTGATTCTCCGTTAAGATCAAATAAAATATTTACATAAAGTTGGAAACAAAGCCAAAGAAATATTGACACTGGTACTTTTATGATCTATGAATTTTTCTACTTTTACTTTTTCTTTTTCGATAAGATATGTTACGTTTATAATCTTCTCCAAAACCAAATAAATATTGACACTAGTACTTTTATGGTTTATGAATTTATCTACTTTTATACGAGTACTTTTTCTTTTCGGATAAAATATTTTACGTTTATAATCTTCTCCAAAGCCAAAGAAATATTGACACTAGTACTTTTATGGTTTGTGGATTTATCTACTTATACTTTTTTCTTTTTGGATAAAGTATTTTACGTTTGTAATCTTCTTCAAAGTCCAAACCCAAAGAAATATTGACACTGGTCAGCAGTCTTTGTGGAACGAATGTTTGCACTTATATATATATATATATTTTTTAAGATAAAAAACAATTACTTCCATTGTACCTATTCTCAATGTGCACTAACCGTCAAACCTCTTGCAATTTCTTACGTACTGCTGTTCTAGATGCACCATAACTTACATCTTCACCCCTAGCGAATATCTATACTTTCATTTTATGATCCACTGTCCTGCAATTTTTTTTTTAATAAAATCTAATGATGCATGTTCAATTTTTACTCGAAGAGGAACATGAGTCCCTTTTTCACTATCAAATGATTTATTTATATGTGCAGAGTGAAAATATTATTAGACCATCTTTGATCATGAGTGTTTGACAAAGTAACGATAGTTGTAAAAAGCAGGTGTGAGCAGTTTTTTTTTTTTTTTTTTTGGTAACTGTAAGTCTGTAATCATAATGTGTATAATGACGTAATTTTGTATCCTCGCAGCTTCTAAATGCTCAATGCTCCAAAACGCTACTTCATGAAGCGTTGAAAAATGAGCATTGCGAAAAAAAAAATAGGCTTTTTGTTGCTTGTCAAATGAGAATTAAAATCACAACGCTTAACGCTTATCGCCCATAAAATGTGAGTACTCTTTCAAAGTTAGGGTACTCTTTTCAAACTTTGTAAACTTAGATGCTTCTTTTAGAACGTAATTTGAGTTTCTTTAATGTTAAAAGGAGTCAAAATGTACCTCACTGGATGCTTGAGCCATGAGACAAGCTTCCATCTTGATCTTTTCATCATCCTCTTCACCACTATCACTCCAAGAACCTCCGACAAAATCCTTTTGGTCTTTTTTCCTTGGTGGTTTTGGACAATCTCCAATGAGGTGATTCGAGTCTCCGCATCTATAGCAATTCCTTTCATTCTTTTCCCTTCGTATCATGTAACACCCTGATTTTTATAAGTTTTAGAAACAAACGTTTATATTGTAATTAGAAAAGTAGAAAAGCCTTTATGTTAGTATTTTATAGAGATTTAACGAAAGGTAAAATTAATGACATAAACTAATGACCGTTAAAAAGGTAAAATTACTATTTTACCCTTATGTATTATTCACCTTATAATTCATAAAGTTACCACATAAACACACGTATATATGTACGTGTGTTGTATGAAACTTGGCTTTCATAGAGCAAAAAAGAGGGAAATAGTCTTATCACATCAAAATAAATAAATAAATAAATTATACAAGGGTTTGGGTAATCTTTGTGCAAAGGGTATGATCAATAAAAAGGTGTTAGTAGGGTTTTGGAAGAATCTTACAAGTAATCAAGTTTTGATAATCATATCATCTTTAAGGTAAGATCATATTAAGAATTATGTTAAGTTTCATATTATTATCTTTTAAATGTTTTATGCGTATTTGAGGTTATGAAAACTTAGACGTGAATTATGATGAATCTTAATGTCATAAGCTTGGTTATGATAGAATCAAGTCAAGAATTAAATGGGTGAATTATGGCTAATTGTGTAGTAGAAATCTTGTTATGATTTTCATGTTATGCCTAGTTTAGCTTATAAAGGGTGTTTGGTACTAACTTATAAAATGCTTAAATTAGCAAGATTGCTTTTGAGCATGATAAAAATGATCTTAACATGTTAAATTTGGTAAATAGTAGAATGAGTTATCATGGGTTTTGGGTCATTTTGGACACGTTTTAGAGTAGAATCAACATGCTAAATTGAAATTTGTGCATACTTTAAAGGAGAGTAGAAAATAGACCGCTTATCATATCATATTGATTTGAGGTAAAAGCCTACTTTTAGCCATTTGAGTCTAATTTCTAATCCAAGTGGTCTCAAGGTCTAACTCCAAGTGGGTCAAAGTTGCAGATTATAGCAGATACCTAGAAATTCTGCACAAAAAGGCTTTTTATAAAAATGCGTTTAATGATGAAATGGTACCATAAGTGATCATGTTTAAGTTGTTTAGACCAAGTTGATATTTAATTGAATATACATTTTTTTTGAAAATCCCGCATTTATGGCTTAAAAATAATAGCAAAATATGAAATTCATTGCACATATTATGTAATTTTGTTATTTTATATTGGGACAATTCCTAATATGCCTCGATTGCCCAATTGATTTACTTTTTTGCCCCATAATTCGGAGTTTCTTAATTTAGACCAGAGCAACCTTTAGTTTTTGGGCAACTACAATCTGCAAGTGACAAGTGTCACTTTTCGGATTACAAGGTAGGGAAAATTGTGTACTTTGGGGCAACTGGCGGCCCTCATGTTGGACACTTGGTGTCATATGGGTCGAGTTGCCAAGTTTTCTTGTCTAAATACAGAAACTCCGAATTCTAGGGCAAAAAGCAAAATCAATTGGGCAATCAGGGCATATTAGGAATTATCCCTTCTATATTGAATCATAAAGAAAGACAAAATTGTGAAATATTAAACGAAGCCCGAACGAAGTCAATTCAAATATATTAGTTAAAGAAAGGCACAACCTAACATCACTAGTACATGTTAATTAAATGGATTAGCGAGTTCTAATGGCATTCTTATCATGTGATTAGGTGTTCTTCTATGGGAGTTCTATGTCGTGCTCTTCTTAGGCACATCGTGTACTTCTTAGGCACGCTACATGACTAATGGTGCATTTCTTAGGCATCTTAAACTTGACAAACGATGCTTCTTGTGAGCACCCTAAATAGGATTTGTTTCGGCTATATCTGAAACCTTGTGTAGGTTCTAACATCATGCTAGATCTAATAACATGAAGCTAATAATCAGTTAATCACCTTAGCCGTATAATGCAAGATGAATGATTTTGAAAACGCCTCGAGAACCTAATTCATGATAGATGCACACATAGACTAATAACACATACCTAACACATAAGCATGATCATATATACGCTGGAAACATAAAATATAAACTACTCGAACATGCATAAACACATAACAACATTTAGACATAAAAACATATAACTAAAACATAATATCAATTACGCAATAGCCTGCACTTTCCCATTTTTGACCGACTTAAATTCTGTATCAGCTCATGAGGCTAATTTTCTATAAAAGTAAACTCTTTTGGCTTTCCTAAAGGTATGACACACTCCCAACAGAGCTACGATCGATCTGGTATAAATTCTTAAATTTGTGGTTGCTGAACTTTTTCAAAATCTGACTTTGCTGCACTATTTTGCATTTTACACCAATTTAACTATTGAACTAGCCAAAACTTAAAACATAACAAATGAAGTAGAGTCAGAGAGCCACAAGTTTTAAAATACAATATATTTTAAAAATCTTGCTAGACGTGGCTCTGATACCAATTGTGGAAAACTAGAAGGGGGGGGGGGGGTTGAATAGTTTTCTGTCTTTTTCGTTTTATAAAAGTTTGCTTCTAAAGAATAGACGCAAATTTCAAAACTCTTTGATGCAAAAATATAGATAGTAGTTTATTCACGGTTTTTGTATAAATACTACTTATATATAATGTTGAGTAAAAATTTATAATTTCATATATCACACACACACACACACACACACACACACACACACACACACACACACACACACATATATATATATATATATATATATATATATATATATATATATATATATATATATATATATATATATGTTTTAATATGAGTTTATCTATTTGGTTTGTTTGTATAAAATTAATGTTGTGAATGGAGCCTAGTTTGATCTTTATGTGAAATCAATATATGCACAACAGAAGCAATTATAACTATCTATGAAATGCTAACAAGTAAATAAACAAAGAGTGAGATATGGAAAGATCAAACCGAGAGATAACGGATTTATAGTGGTTCGGCTACAAGAACACCTTCCTTGCCCTACTCCACTCCCCGAGCACCGAACTCGAGAGTTTTCTTCACTAGATCAATAACCTCCCTTATGGCGGAGAAAACCGTACACACCTTAGCTTACACCAATTTAACGACACAAAGCTAAACGTCGGGTTCTAATCGTAGCTAGAACCAATCTCACAACTATAATCACAACACAACTTCTTCTACACTCTTTCACACCTTCTACACTTCTTCACACCACTTGTTTCTTCACACCTTCACAACTTAGATCTATCCACTACTTCAAGATTTATACTTCTTCACAACTTTTAGGCTTCTATTTCTTCTCAACTTCTTTGGCTTCACAACTAATCTCTACTTAAATATACTACCACTTCTTATATCTTCTACCACTAATCCTATGCGCCTCTACTTCTTCACTTCTAGTACTACTTCACACCTTCAACAAATCTAGATCCTATATCTAAATCTAGCTAACGAATGTATACACTTTATACACCAAAGAATGAATGATATACAAGATGAAATGATCAAACAACTTAGATAGCAAGATGATACTAAGTTGTAATACTTCTAGTCTTGATAGATAGAAGTATTCTTCTCTTTGCACTTGAGTGGATGAAGCTTTGGATCACTTGAAAACAAAGACTTATGAATTATATGATCAAAGAATTTTTAAGATAGAAATGGAGGTTTGAATCAGAAAGTTTTTAGTGCAAAAAGGTGAGAAAAATATGTGGAATGATCCAGTATTTAAAGGGCCAGAAAACACTGTTCTGGAGCGTGCCGGTCCCTTTAATTAGGGGGTGGTCCCCTTAATGATTAAGGGGGCCGCCTAGTATAATTAAGGGGGCCGCCCTCCTGAACGTTGGATTTTCTTGTCCTTTTGTGAGCAAAGTTTTTCTGGATTAGATTTGCCATTTTTGGTTAAAAATTTGAATTCATAAATTTGTAATGAATTAAACATATTCTTTTAATTCCAAAAATGTTTAATAAAAGATATAAAATGTTTTGTGACATTTTATAAAAATCTAGTGATTAACAAAAATGTTCATTTGATCTTATAAAGCATTAGACACTTTGTTTATTCATACCTTAAGTGATTAGATGGTGAAAGTGAGTATTCACTACTAAATACTTGTTTACGTCATAATCTTTGGTTTGATGGGTTTTCGTTTTGTGATCATCAAAACATAGAGATATCGAAAGATATGAATAACGTTTTTAGTCATTTATTTATATCAACAATCTCCCCCTTTTTGATGATTACAAAACCTAAACTCATTAAATCCAAAAATTAATTTTTAGACAAGTATTTAGTGAGGTTATATTCACTTCTCCCCCTTTTTGTAGAATCAAAAAGGTTTAAGCCGATAAGATGAAAGCTCCCCCTTGATGTATGCTCCCCCTCGTTTGAGGGCACCAAGGGTTCGAGCTATGGAATTCTTGCAAGAAAAATATTAGAAGCACAAGCAAAAATATATAGCATACTAATAACAAATAACAAGCATGGCAAAGGAGAATTTGAAATACATATAAAAACATTCATTAATTCAAAATGATTATGTCAACCACATAATCATTGTTACATAATCCATAATGCTAGAATTCTAAACCAAGTAGAATATCCTATTGTGCCAACAAAGAGTGTCATTAAACTTTCTTGCATCCCAAAATGGTTGAGGTATTTTATTTGAAAAATAAGAAACATAAACATATAGAATGCTTGGGTGAGAATGGTAAATGGGAATCATGTTGGTGGCTTAATGGAGGTAAACTTTTGGTTTCATGGATGTTGGTGAGTTTGGAGATGTAGAGCTTGGAGGTGGTGAATTTGAAGTTGGATTTATTGGTTGAGGGTTTTGATGTTGTTCAAGTGATGGTGTTTGTTGAGATCTAGTAAGAAGATACTCAATCCAAGTAAAGTGCTCATTCAATGCAATTGTTTGTTGTTGGAGGAAGATGCAACAAGGGCAATTGTTAACATGCTTCTCAATTTGGTTAATGTTGTGTGGTGATGATGGTGAGCTTGATTGAGGTGGATCCAAATTGCATTGAGCCAGATGTAATGCTAAAAGAGCACTAAGCTCATGAGCTTCTTTTAGCTCCTCAACGAACTTCAAGTGTTCGGAGGAAGGTGATGGTGGAGGAGCATGATAGTTGTCTTGGGTGAAGGTTTGAACATGCAACATAGGAATGGCATGTGAGGTTGTAGGATGTGGTGGTGGTACTCTTGGTGGTGGAGACATGATTGAGCTTGGGTAATCATGAAAACATGATATGGGTGGAAGAGGTGCTTCATGAGTGGATGGTGTTTTTGTTGAATGAGCAACATGTGAAGTATTGATTGAGAGATTGGGATTGTTGTTTTGGGATTGAGCATGCTCATCATATGAAGAAGCATTAATGAGGGCATGAGTGGATGATAGGTTGTGAGATGAGTCATTAGTGTGGGTTTGAGGTTTAGTTGTTGGTTGACTTGGAACAACATCACTTGAGTTGTGACAAGAGTCAAGTTTCCTCCTCTAAACGGGTTTGACGGAGATCCTTGCGGTTCTTGAAACCTTAGGTTTTTGGTTGTTGGGGGATGACATGTTTGGATGTGATTGCATTTATGATGGGAAGAAGGTATTTATAGTGTAAGAAAAATGTTGTTTAGGAAGGTAAATTGTGAGGTATAGTATGAGACAAAATATGTTTGTGAATTTTGGGAAGTATAGGGTGAAGAGGGTCAAAAAGTGATAAAGAAAACAGTAACCTAGACCATCAGGTGGCTGGTCCCCTTAATCATTAAGGGGGCCGCCTTATATAATTAAGGGGGCCGCCCATCTGGTGAATTCCAGAATGCCAGAATTGGGTTTTTGGCAGAAAATTTTCAGAAAGGTTGTGTCTTTGAGTTTGGATTCAAGTATGTTCAACTCCTTGAGGCAATATAGGGTATACTACTCATAAATGTAGAGAATGTTATAAAAATAAATAAAGTAGACAAGTAATTTCTAATTTATATGCAATATACTTATTGGCCAATTAAGTTAAACAACCAAGGAAGCAATAAAACATACTAGTCAAATGTGCAACTACATGAAAATGATAATATGTAGGCTAGTACAAACATATTGATGAGTGCTTACAAGTAACAAATGGGAAGATATGATTGTATGGACTTCAAGACTTGTTACAAACAAGATCCATATGGGCAAACCATGATTCTCATGAAATAATTTGATTAAATTGTGAGTGTCATTTCCATAGAAGTGTATGACACATATTAGATAATCAAATATATTTTTAATACAACGTTTTTAGTTTTATTCAACAATGCTTTGAAATAGATTCAAGTGTGTATTAGAGTAAAATAGATTGAGTTTTGCTTCATAATATGTTGACAAATTGGATAAGAAATTTTTTCCAATCTTGATTTTGATTAAAATAAAGTTATGCTAGCTTACAGTTAAATATTTTATTTGAAGAAAGATGAGACAGATATCTAAAAGATAATTTTTCAAAGCGAGAGGTTTTAAACATGATGTTTTATTTTTGATAGCAAGAAATCACAAATGAAGGATTTGAAATAGAAACTTATCATATTCAAGAAAATCAGTTGAGCCTATTGTCACATATAATCATCTTTAATGGCAATTAAAGACATGGATGAGTGATGGTAAATTCTAATGATCTTAATGCAATATGATTGAGAGGGATAAAGTAAATTATCTATAGATACAAGATTAACACATGTATATATATACTAAACTCATCATAGTATTGAATGCTAACAAGTGTTAATTATAGCACATCTATTAATGCAACTAGAATAGTCATTTAGTCCAGATAGTAAGTATTCTACTATTGATCATAGATGATTTTCAATATAAATGATGAATAAGAAGAATGGTAATAGACTTAAAATCAAGAGGGTTAACTAGCCTAATTTCATGTATACATATATTAGTATTAATGATATATGAACAGGGCAACCTATAAATTTAATCATATTAACATACTAATTATAGCATACTTTAATATAATATGATATTGACAAGTTTTTGAATAGAAAACTTACCTCAGGTCCAGCTTTTCCCTAAGAGTGAGCATGTAAGAAGACATCTTTAAGGTTAGCCCAAAGCATGTCGAAGTAGCAAGGTAAAATCCCAACACAATAAAATTCAAGGAGGCTTGATCCGAAATACTTAATTGATCACAACAATTATCATAAGTCGTGTAGATCAAGAATAATTGCACTTGAATCCTTCATCATGAGGTAGTAACGAACACACCATAAAACTAATACTCCAAAAGTGAAGAACACAACGCCGAAACAGTAAATGGCCGCAACAACGTCATAAGCAAATCGTGTATAGAATGTGAATCAAAGTAATAGGAACCAATAGTCATCAAATGTAAGAGTGCAAATTGAGCGATCCAAAAAGTAATAGTCTCTTCGTTCGTTAACTACCTAAACATGAAAAAGAGCTTGGTACCCAGATTCTCATGGGTCCGAGATGGTTAGTTGAGGACATCCATTGCATTTAAATGCACATGATGAGGATGTCGTCGAGAAGTACAAGAATTCATCAATAGTTTGTTTTAACTAACAAACAATGACTTTCTTGACTTCAGTGATAAATAATGGGTGTAAATAATATTAGTTCTAAATTTCTCCACTAGGTTTAACAAATTTTATTTGTTTTGATATATTTGTTAAAGGATCATTTGCGGTAAATCCTAAACCGGTTTTATCATAAAATGACTTTTGAATGTTAAGTAGATATTTTAAAGATTTAGAACTATTTTCGAATTTGGCTAACATTTTTGCTTTTTCATTTTCCATTTTAATTTCATGTTTGTAATCTTGACAATTTTTACTTTCAAGAATAATTTCAATATTACTTTCAAGTCTAGACATTTTATCTTCTAAAATTATTTCTTTTTCAAAGTTATTTTCAACGGAAATTGAAGATGCATTTTTAAAAATAATTTTTGAATCAATGTTGCAAAGATGTTTGACGTTGTTTTCCAATTTTAAAAATTCTAATATAAATTGATCATAGCAAAAATGTTTGGTTTCGGATTGTACCTTATTTGTAGTCGTACAATCTTCACATGCTATATGTTGATCAATTCCATCGTCCATGTCGCTCCATGTTTTATTTGTAGTTTCGCTTAGATCTTGAAACATGTAATCCTTGCCATCAATACTTGTATTTACATTAGTTTGAATATCTTCGCACACCATATTTTCATTATCTTCTTCGTCCTTGTCGCCACATGATTTATTTACACTCTTTCTTCGGATTTGACTCATATATTCTTTGTTATTAATACCTTCAATGATCACATTTGAACTAGTAGTACTTGTGTTTATTTTAGCAAAATATTTGTCTATCAAATTTTCTATAGTGACTAATTTAAAAGACATTTCCAAATATCATTTGCCGTTTTACAAAAGAGTACTCTTTCATATTCAACTCTTGGTAGAGTTTTGTAAATCAGTAATTTAGCTTTAGTATTTTTATCGATCTTTGTTTGAAGATTATTATATTGATTTTCAAAATCTATTATAGTTGGTTTAAGATCACCTATTGAAATGATATGCCAAAGATCAAGATCTATTGATTTCACATAATTTTCAAATTTATTTTTCCATTCAAGAAAATGATCATTTTCAAATAATGGTGGTTTTTGCGTAAATTTCCCTTCTAGATAATTTTCAAATTCCATAGATCGTTACAAGTTTTAAAATACAATATGTTTTAAAAATCTTGCTAGACGTGGCTCTGATACCAATTGTGGAAAACTAGAAGGGGGGGGGGTGTTTAATAGTTTTCCGTTTTTTTCGTTTTATAAAAGTTTGCTTCTAAAGAATAGACGCAAATTTCAAAACTCTTTGATGCAAAAATATAGATAGTAGTTTATTCACGGTTTTTGTATAAATACTACTTATATATAATGTTGAGTAAAAATTTATAATTTCATATATCACACACACACACACATATATATATATATATATATATATATATATATATATATATATATATATATATATATATATATATATATATATATATATATATATATGAGTTTATCTATTTGGTTTGTTTGTATAAAATTAATGTTGTGAATGGAGCCTAGTTTGATCTTTATGTGAAATCAATATATGCACAACACAAACAATTATAACTATATATGAAATGCTAACAAGTAAATAAACAAAGAGTGAGAGATGGAAAGATCAAACCGAGAGACAACGGATTTATAGTGGTTCGGCTACAAGGACACCTTCTGTAGGGATCTATACCTTGATAGATCACGAGCCAATAGATCGTTAGCCAACTAATGTAATCACTAGTAAGACTAAGTTAGATAATCTCTGTGAGCTTGTAATTATTGCGGAATATAAAAACAAACTTATGCTAAACTTGATCCTCTATGGATCAATAAACATTTACTAATAATGTTAATGAAACTCGTACGTATTACAATGACCTAGGGTTCCTTATATACTAGTAGAAACCCTAACCTTTCTTACAAGAAACGAATAATGATAAACTAATAAAAGATATTCTACATATCTTGTCCTAAAATACATAAGTTCTATCCACAGTTAAACTCTATCCGTTGGATCTCTATATGTCCGCAGGAACCAGTCATCAGCAGAAAGTCACTAAGCCTTCCGCAGGAACCTGTCAGCAGTATCTTCAATAATTCTTTACAATCCTCCCCTAATCTTGAATTTGACACAGTTAAGTTCAAGATTTCTTGATAGATCGCCAATAGCATAAACCAGAGGATTGAGGATGAACATCAGATGCAAAGAATCTTCATAAAAAGAATCTCTATGATCAACAAACATTTGAAAAGCACCATTCTTTGCAGCAACACAAGACTAAATGTACATCAAAACATATAAGTTTCATACTATTCTCATCACATCCAGGTGTGTTAACTCCTGGGAGAGGTGAATCATTGAAAATAATGGATTTGATGTCTCTTTACCAATAGCCATCACTACTGGAGTAGCCAAGTGTTCTCAGTTATAAACTATGGTACACTGATGACCCCAAGAATATGATTTTTAGCAAATCATCAGCTATAAACGGATTTGAGAAGTCTTTACCTGTAGCCGTTTGCTCAGGACTAGTCAATTATTGATGAAATATCATCTTGGTCAATTGAATACCAAATATGGTTTTCCACTGCCTTTACCACAAGCCATATACATGTGGGCTAGCCAATTATTTGGAATCCAAAAAGGAAAAATCCATGGTCAATTGACAACCATTTCAACTACTCAGCAATAAAGCATGGGTGAGTTGAGAACCCTATGGTTTTGAGCAAACCATTACAGCTATCAACAGATTTGATGAGTCTTTACCAAAGCTGTACCCTTTGAACTAGCCAACTTTTTGATGGAATAGGCAACATCAGGCAAGTTGATGACCAGAAAGAGTGTGATAAGAATCAACACCAAACCTGCATACAACATACACAAAACTATACAAATATGTTTTTTTCTTTTTTTTTTTTTTTTTTTTAAACTAAAAGAAAAGAAAAATATACAACAAAATACTATACCAAGACCAGCTCATTGCAGATATGAATCCATTTGAATGACATGCTTGGTGGCCAGTTCCTTCTTAGTCAATATACTTCTTCTGATGAACCTTACCAATTGTTCAGCAAGATGAAGATCATTCTCAGTCATATCCAAAGGAACAGAAAGCTTTGTCTCCAGCATGAGATTCATTACTTCCTTTGTGATAGGATAAAGAACATCAGCCCAGCAGTATAAGGTCTTACCAGTGGTTGTTACAATCATATGAACATTAGGAAGTGGAAAGAACTTCCAATAGTCAACCACCCATGTCTTTTGCCCTTTCCATACTTGAAACTTCACACCAGACTCACCTTTATAAGAATCACACAGAATCTATAAATCACCCATCAAATACATTCCAATTTCATCAGGGGAATGAGTTTGATAATACTTGGTAACCCAGTCATAAAGTGAGAGAAGATCTTGCTTGTCCACCATATGTAAGATTTGGCTCAGAAACAAGAATGTCTTGGTAGTTCCATCTTGTCTAGTTATGAAATTCACTTTACCTTGACCAAGCTCAGTATCAACAAGTTCCCACTTCACAATTTTCTCCCAAACAATAGGGTCTTGACCATCATCAGAAGCATAATCAAAGAAAGTAGTACTGTCTTCCAAAGGAATATCTTTTGAAGCTTTCCTCTTTATAGCTTTAGTCTTCCTCCTAGTAACAGTAGTAACAGGAATAGAAGGACCATCAGCAAGTTCTTCTTTTGGCACAGGTGCTGAAACATCAACAGGAACATCTACAGAATCATCATCATCAGGTACTTCTATTGGAGTATCTGCTGAAGCATCATGTGAAACATTATGTGGAGCTTCAGTAGTATCAGGATGAGATTCAGCAGTATCATGATGAGAAGCAGCAGGAGTATCATCCATCTGAGCATCAGGAGTATCATCCATCTGAGGCAAGACTGAAGGAGATTGCACTTTCTCCTGACCACCATGAAAGGACCCAATGGACTCAGCAGGTTGATCAGCAGTATCATGAAGCTTAGCTTTCTTAGCTTCAGGCCTATCCAAAAGTCTACCTCTAAACTCCAGAACATCTTGGACATGTATACCAGAGGAATGAAGATTTGAAATGATCTTGTCATAGTAGAAGGTGAGCTGCTTATCTGAAAAACCCCAAACCTTCTTTTGAGTCCATCCTGACCCAAACATAGAACATCCCTGATTCTTTACAAAATTCCTCATGTATTTCTTTATTTCTTGTTTAGTCCAAGGCCTTTCCCTTTGATACTTAGTTTTATTCTCTGCCTCCTGTTGTCTCTGCAATCTGCCTCTTTCAACCATCATCTGAACAAAAGCAGGATTATCAACTCCAAGCACAGATTCACCCAAATTAGGCTTAGATGCAGCCTGTTCAGCCAAATTTTCCCATTGTGCAGCAGAAAGATTCTTAGCTATTTCATCTAGTTCCTTTTGTCTTTCAGCAGGCAAGGTGCTAGTAAATTGAGTGCCCATCTTATCCAAATCATCTTGAATTTTCCTAGCAAGTGCTTCTGAGGCTTTCAAATCCAATTGAGCTTTAGTAGCTGCAGCATCCTCTTCAGCTTGCAAATGTGCAGCAGCAATCTCACTAAGTTTTTCATTAGCAAGTTCCACCTTGGATTTCACTCTGGAAGGAATGTCTTGATCAATCAATATAGACTTTCCTTTGTCTTTCTTCTCAGGAGGAACAAAAGTATTATCAGGAGAATCATGAGGGAGATCAGCTTGGATATCTGCTGATGGAGCATGAGTGCCCACTTCTGGCATAGTAGTAGGAAAAGATTCCTTTCTATGAACATCAGCAGAAGTCTTCTTTCTAGGAGCATCAGCAGACTTCTTATCAGCAGAATGCTTTCTCCTGACATAAGTGACTCTGGAATCCTTTGAAACACTTGCATCAACAGTATGAGCAACATCAGCAGTTGGAGCAACATCATCAGTAGAATGAATAGATGGTGCAGGCCTGGCATCAGCAACATTCTTCTGAACACTCTCCAATGTAGTAGCAGCAAGAAGTTCAAGGCCTTCCAAGTCAATGTTGTCAGAGGCTTTAGTAGAGTCCTCATCTGATTCATACACCACACCTTGTCTCTTCCTTTGCTTAAGCTTAGCCTCCAACTTCTTAACTCTTCCAATGAGAGTCAGAACAGCATTGCTAAGATTCTGTTTGGTGAAGTTCAGATCATTCTCCAACTTGTCCACCTTAGATACATACCTGTTCAACAAAGCAGATACAGAAGTGAGAGTAATAGGACCTTCAGCTCCACCAACAGGGATATCTGTTGTATTGGGAGCATCATTGGTCCTGTGAGTAGAAGAATCTAAATTTACATCTACATCTATATTTACATGATCCTCAAATTGAGGTCTCAAAGGACTAGGTGTTGGAAGTCTTGTAAATTGTGGTGAGTGTACAGGTTGGTCAAAGCCTAAATTCTCATTGAGCTCATGCTCAGGAGAATTGATATCCATTGGTGAAGTTACAGGTGTGGGTGACCTAGGAGAGAGTGGTGGCTGAACATCAGATGCAACTGATGCACTTGCATCAGGAACCACTTCAGTTCTGTCAGGAGAATCCTTTGGTGCTTGAGCATCAGGAGAATCCTGACCACCAGCAGCTACATCAGCAGCTTCTTCATCAGGGGGATTGCCCACCGGGGCATCAGCAGCTGCCTCAGCAGCTACTCCATCAGGAGCATTGCCAGCAGGCAACATAGCTGGAAGTAAGGGTCTGTGTTCACCAGTAAATTTGATTTTCATTTGAGTAAACAACTTTTTAGACAAACCCTTAACAGGCAAATGAGTAGGGTCAGTGGTCTGAATGTCTAAAATGATTTGAAGAAACCTAGGATACATTAAATATTTAAGTTTGGTATCCTTAACATTTTCAAGCATAGCATTAAAGATATACTTAGAAAAATTAAATGTTCTTCCCTGAGAGAGACACATAATGGCAAGAGCAATATCTGTAGAGAATTGGTCCCATCCACCAGAATTAGAACCCATGCACTGAAGCAAAGTGTGTGTCAAAAATCTCCATTTAGGACAAAACAAATTCTTATACCAAACTTTCCCATCTCCACTATAACCAGCAGCCTGAAGGCCTCTAAGTATCTCTCCCTTAGGCAAATCAGTCACCCCTCCTTCATCATCCAATTGTAGTTGAGTCCTGACCAATGACTCAGTAACCACATATTCTTCCCCATCTATGACATCAACAATCTCTGTTGGCCCATCTTCAATAGTCCTTGTTTGTGCGGTTTCCCAAAATTGTACAACAAGAGACTCATAAATAACACTTGGATATTGGAGCAGAGCATAACGAATCTTGGATCGTTGAAGAAATTCAATCATGCCCACATAATCTTCATCATTTTTACCACGACCAAGAAAGGCATGTTTGTTATGATCACCTTTGAAAAGTAGTTCAGCCATTGATTGAGACTAAGAAATTAGGGTTGGGAGTTCTGAAGAATGTTGAAATGGTTTTTGAAATTTTATAGCGATAGGGAATCAGTTAATTTGGGAGTGGGATATGCACGTCTTAGTTAATTATGGAAGTTACCAAACGTGGAATGAAACAGATATGAATTATTTGAAAGAAATCTTTGACCAATAATCAACTAAAGCAAATCCCAATTAAACTGACTCATCCGAAGAAACCAAGTCAATCGGCTGAAATCAAATGGTCAATCCGCAGAAAAGAGGCAAACGTTGACTACGGTCAACCATTCATTCAACAGAACCTTCCGCAGAATCAATCAGCAGAATCTTCCCTTCAGTGGAAACCAAATATCTTTGAAAAAGATCTCTTAATTCAAATTTCAAAGAACCCTTAATTATCTCAAAACTACCTCGCATTTATGGTAATAAAGATACGCGGTTGGGATAATCTTATAAATAAAGGATAATTATCCCCAAATCTCTTCACACAAATCAAATCCCTAATTATAATTTCTCCAATCAACAATACAGCCATGGCTTCCAATCAACGTATCATCAACCTTTCTTCTGACTCCTCGGATACTTCTGATTCACTTACATCTCCACCTCCAGTCAGAATGCCAACACTTCCCCGTGGTCTCACAAAGGAACAAGCCAAGAAGAAGAAACATGATGTACCTGCACCAAGTTCATCATCATCTGAAGATCTTCCACCATATCCCTCTGAAATTGATGATCCTGAGTACCAGAGAGAGATGGAGAGAAGGTGGAATGAATTGGAGAGGGCAAACAGAGTTCCAATTCCTGATGAGTCTCCCTTCATCTTCACTTCTTCTGATGAAGAGGATGATGAGAATGATGCACTTTACAACCCCACAACCCCTGAGAAGCCTCAGTCATCTCGTCCAAGAAAAAGAAAAGTTAATCCCCCATTGCCAAAGACCAGAAAGGTTGTGTTAGGTTTGCCCTGTCCTCAGTGGCAAGGAATCTTCAACATCAACAACAAAGGCAAGGAGAAGACTATGGAAGGCAAGGGCAAGGGCAAGGGCAAAGTAGAATAGGAACTTGTTGTTAATCTTTCAATTTCATTGTCTTGTATTGTACTTCAGAAGAATCAATAAAAATTTGCTTTGTTAACTTTTACTTATTTTAATTCTTCTGATAAATTAGCATTCCCCTGAATAAATTGAACTTGAATAAGCCATCAGCAGGAACTCACTTAACAACAAAATAGATAGTATCAGCAGCATGTGGTCAAACCCATTGACTTTCATCCGAAGAATCCACTTAAGTGGACAACTTGCACAATTAGTAATTGCTACTGACTCAACTACCTCCCATTTACTTGCATTAACTCACATTAAACCCAAATCAAGTCTTTATAAAGAAGTCTTCAAGTCATAAGCAACTCACCATCCCACAAATAACATATCCCAAAGTCTTTCTCACATTCAAATCATGAAGCCATCCCCCAAAGTCATTGAAATTTCTTCTGATTCATCAGACTCAACCTTTGATATACCTCAAATCCAAAGATCCTACTACTACCTAGGTGAAGGCCCTTCAGAATTATGTCCATCTCCTACCACTTCAGAAGAAAGCACTGAAGCTGAGGAAACTCCAACTCCTCTAGCTATGGTTGTCCCTGATTTCACTCCTGTTACTACATTCTTGACCAGTGAAATGGAAAGGGTGTGTGCAGATATGAGGAGGATCTCTGTCCCTGAAGAGCAACAGTCCTCAAGAAGGAAGAAGGTTCCATTGAAAGTGGTCCTTGGTCTTGCTGCTCCCAAGCTCTGGAACAAGGATATGCAGTCCAGAGGGATTCACAAAATGATGCCTGACCCAAAGGACTTGGGCAAAGGGAAGAGGAAGATGGAGTAGGGGGTTGATGCTTAGGGATGTGGTGGTTGTTGGTGGTTGTTTGTTGTTGTTTGATGTATTTTGTGTTTCTTCTGATGACAGATCTTGTTGTTGATGTACCAAGCTTTCCTCTGATGAATAAAATATTTTACTTTTATGTCTTTTACATCTAATTCCACTGAATGTAGATCTTTGTATATCAGCAGGAACATGACCTGAAACCAAACATTCAAACAAAACACAAAACACAAAAGAACAACCAAAATAATATACAAGATTAGTAATAACCTGCAAAAGAAAGTTAGTAAACATAATAATCTACATAAATACAATATGTACAATCCTCTCCTGAGGCATATGCCTCCCCTGAGGCTTATGCCTCCCCTCAAACATAGCCTTCAAGGGTTAACCATCCAAATGTTGACAACTAGGTGATTAAACCTAGGTCCATCAAAAGCTTTTGTTAATAAATCAGCCACATTATCATCAGTATGAATTTTAAGCACTTGAATTAGATGCTTCTCATTTGCATCTCTTATAAAATGGTGCCTAATTTCTATATGTTAGTTCTCTGATGAAAAACAGGATTTTTAACAATAGAAATAGTACTTTGATTATCAATGTAGGATTTAGTGTTCATAAAGTTAAACCCATAATCCAACATTTGATTCTGAATCCAAAGTACCCGACCACAGCAATTGGCAGCAGCAACATATTCTGCTTCAGTAGTAGAAGTAGCCACTATGGTTTGTTTCTTGCACTGCCAAGAGATGAGTCTTCTACCAAGAAATTGACAACCTCCTGTTATAGATTTCCTATCCAAATTAGCTCCAGCATAGTCACTATCACTGTAAGCCTCCAACACAAATGGTGATTCCCTTGGGTACCAAAGGCCTAGTTTGGGTTGGCCCTTGATGTACTTGAAAAATTTCTTCACTGCATTGAGGTTGGAAGTCAATGGAGTAACTTGATGTCTTGAGCAAGCACTGACAGCAAAGGTAATGTCAGGCCTAGAAGCTGTGAGATACATGAGGGATCCAATCATGGACCTATAAAGATGAACATTCACAGCCTCATCTTGCTCATTTGGATTCTTAAGCTTGGGTGGTTCTTAAGGAGTGGTAGCAGTCCTCAAAAGTTCAAAGTCAAACTTTTTCAAAATATCTTTAACATACTTCTCCTGATGAATAAAAATCCCTTCAGGTTGTTGTTTGACTTGCAGCCCTAGGAAAAAGGTTAACTCCCCCATTGCACTCATTTGAAATTCACCTTTCATCAATTCTTCAAATTCCCTGCACCATGCCTCCTTTGTGGATCCAAAGATAATGTCATCCACATATACCTGTACTAGAATGATGTCCCTGGAGTTTTTCTTAATAAAGAGGGTCTTGTCAATAGCTCCTCTTCTGTAGCCATGCTCCAAAAGAAATGTAGACAATCTAGCATACCATGCTCTTGGTGCTTGGTGAAGTCCATAAAGTGCCTTGACAACTTTATACACCTTCTTAGGATGATGGGGATCTTCAAAGCCTTGTGGTTGAGTAACATATACCTCCTCTTCAATTTTGCCATAGAGGAAGGCACTCTTGACATCCATCTGATAGACCTTAAACCCCATATATGAGGCAAAGGCTAAAAACAGTCTAATTGCCTCAACCCTAGCAACTGGTGCAAAGACCTTAGTGTAATCAACCCCTTCTTCTTGTCTGAAACCTTGAGCCACCAATCTTGCTTTATTTCTGAACACAATACCTCTGGCATCCCTCTTGCATTTTAAGATCCACTTGGTCCCAATTGCAATTTTCCATGCAGGCAGATCAACAAGTACCAAAACATCTTGATTCTTGAATTGTTGCATCTCTTCCTGCATAGCTTCAACCCAACTAGGCTCACTCAAAGCCTGTTTAATGCTTGTTGGTTCAACCTGGGACAAGAAACAAGCAAACAAACAATGCTTCTGATCTGTGTGATTGTCTCTCTTCTGAGTGGATACATAAGTCAAAAGGCACATTGCCCAAACTTGGTATTCTTAATGGCATTCCTGGTGAGTACCATAGCATTAGGATCACCAAGTATATTATCTTGTGGATGAATGGTGTTGATCCTTTTGGTTGCCATAGGATTAACATCAATTGAGGTATCAAGATTGGTTAAAGTAGGAGCAAAGTCTTCATCATAAGAAGCTGATTGAAAAATGACATCACCTTGCTCAACATTAGCAAGATCTGAGGGAATTGGAAACCTGCCATAAGGTTCATCCAAACTCGTGGAAGCTTCAGTGGAAACAGGAGCTGCAGCAGAAAAGCCTTCAGCAGAATCTCCATCAGCAGAATCAACAGCTGCATCAGCAGATGTATCAGCAGAACTAGGTTTTCTGCTTTCTTCAACAACAGCTTGTTTTAAGAGGGCTTCAGTGTCTTGAGCAAATTCAAGACCAAGTCTTTTAGCTTCCTCAGCAGCTGCATGTTCTTGCTTTTTGAGTCTAGCAAGATCTTCTGCATATGTTAAATTTTCCACATCATCAGCAGAATTGGCATCAGAGGCTTCTTTGTTAGGAGGATCTGCTATTTGAATTGGTAGAGTAGTTACAACAATAGTGGGTTCATCACATTCTGAATCACTGTCTGAATCATCCTGTAGGGTACCTGCATTGTTAGAAGATGACACTTGTATTCCTGCAGAGGGGTTAGTTTTGTGTCTAGCATACCCCAAATAATCTGTAAGATAATCAAGGTCAAAATACCATTCATGACCTTTTCCTTGAATATTTACATTCTCCTCCAGAAATTTTAGGTTAAGAGTCTCTTCTATCTTCTTTGCAGCCAAGTTATATACCCTATAAGCCTTGCTATGAGCTGAGTAACCAACAATATACCCTTCAGCAGCTTTTGCTTCAAATTTGCCTAAGTGATCACTTGTGTTAAGAATGGTTACCTGACAACCAAAAGGTTTCAAGTGTTCAATGGTAGGCTTCTTCCCTGTCAATAGCTCATAGGGTGTCTTATTATGAGGTCTAGTAATCAACACCCTATTCAATACATAACAGGCAGTGCTAACTGCCTCAGTCCAAAACATGGTGGGAAGTTTAGAGTCAGCAAGCATAGATCTTGCAGCCTCTATAAGGGTTCTATTCTTCCTTTCAGCAACTCCATTTTGTTGTGGAGTTCTAGGAGTGCTATAGTCTCTTTTAATACCCTTTAAACCACAAAGTTCAATGAGATTATCATTTTTGAACTCTGTCCCATTGTCACACCTTATACCTTTAATCTTCTTGTTAAGTTGGTTTTTAACTAGAGCCATAAATTCTTTAAGTGCCTGAAAGGTTTGATCTTTAGTCACCAAGAAAAATGTCCAGCTGAATCTGCTGAAAGCATCAGTGATCACCAAACAGAAGTACTTATGATCAATACTCCTGATGGATGTTGGACCAAAAAGATCCATGTGAAGTAGCTGCAATGGTTCTGAGATTGTGCTCACAGTAGTAATGGCCTTATAAGAAGCTTTGTGTTGCTTTCCCTTATTACAAGCCCCACAATTATGCTCATTGGTGAAGATCTTGGAAGGAAGTCCATGAACAAGTCCATCTTTAGCAAGTTTGTTGATGACTTTGAAATTAACATGTGCCATCCTCCTATGCCATTTTGTAGATTCATCCAAGGATGCTTTAGCCACCAGGCATGTTATTCATTCAAGTCAAATGTATAAAGATTATGATTTCTTGGAGCCTTTAGTAATACATGATTGTCATCAGGTATTTTTAACTCAGGTGAAAAAATGAAACAACCTTCTTCAGTGAAAAGCACATGAAGCTTTTTGTCATAAATTTGTGAGACTGAGAACAAATTGAATCTTTGAAGCTCTTTCACATAGTAGACATTCTCAAAATCCACATTTGGAGTTCTAATGGTTCCTTTGCTAGTGATCCTTCCTACTCCACTTCCAAACCTCACTATGCCTCCATTAATTGGCACAAAGTCATGTAGCTTCTCTTGATTTCCAGACATGTTTCTTGAATAGCCACTATCAACAATACCTAAGTCTTTATTAAGAAGAGGATGTTCCTACAACAAAGAAAGTTAATATACAACAACATAAATATGTTAAGAGACTTAAGTCATGAAAGACTTGAGCTTTCCCTGTGGATCATTATGATGTACCCAAGAAGATGAGTTAGATCCACAATTGTTCCTGGATTCCCTGTATTTATATGGTCTTTTATGTGTCCAAGACCAATCTGCTGAGGACTTTTCAGCAGAATCCCAATTAACCCTTCCCATAAACATTTGGTCATTATATTCATACCAATGACTAACTCCATAACATGGTTGTGGCCCATATCTATTTCTATTGGTATTCATATATCTACTATGAAAAACAGACCTATCAGCAGGAATGGAATACATTCTGCGGACATTATACTTTTCCTGTGGAACTACTGAGGGTTTGGAACAATTGTTAGTCCACTTTTGTCTAGGTCTATTATCAACAACAGAAAAACCCATCCTCTTCTCATGAAAATCACAATCCTTAATTAAATGCAACTTGCTACCACAAACAAAACACTTCTTCTTCTTAGAAGATTTATTAAATCCAAAAGATGTCTTATTAAACATAGAATTATTCAAAGAAACACCAGAAATAGAATTGTTTTGTAAACACTGAAAGGAATTGTTTTCATAAGAAGTAAATAACAAGTCTTCAGAAGAGGCTGTCTTAAAAAGAACTTCATCAGCAGCAACTTCAGAGTCTACAGACTTGTAAGAAGATTTGTCAGAATTCTTTATTGAGGACTTGGGTGAGTCTGACTTGGTCTTGGAATCACAGCTGGCATAACTAGAGGTCTCTGAGGTCTTGTCCCTGAAAGAACAAGAGACATAAGTGTTAGAATCATTACTAGATATACTTCTAGAATCAGGGGAGTCATTAATCCTAATGCCAGTGGTTTCCTTTGATTCTGGTAAGTCAACCTTATGGGATGTGGGCTTAGGGGTTCCTATGGTTGGAGGGTCTTCAGACTTATTTGACAAGTCTTTAGACTTTTGCCAAAGAAATGGTGTGAACCATCAAAGTCAGAGGTTTTGGTAGTAGGCATAAATACACCTCTGATAGGTCCTGGTACAACATGCAAATCTCCATCTTTTATATAATTTGCTAAGCCTGCTGGTGTAGATTTACCCACATCATTCCTTGCCTCTAAGCCAACATATTTTTTAAACCCTAAACCTATCCCAGAGTTTACAGCTTGACTACCATAAAGACAGCTAGCTAAATTATCTCCTGAAATTAACCAATTTTTATGTAAAGCTACTTCTTTATCTAGTTTCTCTTGCAAAACACATTTCTCAGTCTCAATTCTAGCTTTTTCTTTTTCAGAAAACTTTAATTCATTGCTAGCACATTCTAAATCTCTACTTAAAACTTTAATCTTTTCCTCATAAGCCAATTGATTCTGCTGAAACCACACCTTTTGTTGTTCTAAAGTTTTAAAAGCTTCTTTATAAGTTGCAGCTTCAATAAAACAAGCATTATATTTTGGTTTCAGATCATCATAAGCTTCTTTTAGAGTTGTATATTTAGAATCACAATCACAAACACAAACACAAGTAGATACCTGAGGAGAGGTTCCCATGAGACCAAAGTTATCATCACAACTAGCCATGCAAGAGATTTAAGGAGAGCTGCTTGTTGCATCTTCATGCTCATTCCAGTCAACACTAGTATCTATAGCAGTGATCAAGGCCTTTGATTCTCCAGCCTCCACTTCTTTCTTCTTGTATGCTGAATATCTGGTACTAGCTTCACCCTTCTTGGTTGTGCACTCTCTTGCAAAATGGCCAATTTCTCCACAAGCATAGCACTTTACTTTCCTTCTATCAAACCTAGCTGCATCTCTTCCATCAACATTGAGCTTTTTACCAACCTTTTGCTCAAATCTTCTAACCTTGAGAGAGAGCATAGCCATTTGCCACTTTAAGTCCAACTCTTCTAAAGCAAGTTCATCAATCTGCTCAAAATCTTCATAAGCTATTTGTTGCTGTTTATCAACTTCAGCAACAAATGAATGAAGTACATCTTCCATTACATTACTAATCTTTGGATGAGTTATTGGATTAGCATTTGAAAAAGACAATGTAGTAATAGGAAGATTTTGGCTTGGAGTGGATGGACTTGAGTAAACCTGTGGTACTGGGGATGGACTTGTATAGGTATGTGGCATGTAGTTTGAGTTAGAGCTGACAAATGCAGATTGTGAAGGAGTTACTGAATATGGAGTGAATCCCTTTATGTCACCTTCCAAAGCTCTGAGTTTGTTGTACAAGTCATCAAAACTGAGGTAGTCCAGGCCACCTTTGGTTTTCAATGATATGCTCACTTGAGACCATGAGGGAGGTAAGGCTCTTAGAAACCTGGAATTAACCTCTTCATTGTCAGGTCTGGCTAGAAGCTGATTCAAGTGACTCAGAGTCTTCTGAAACCTGTCATAACCTTTGTGAAGACCTTCTTCTTCAGTAATCTTGAATTCTTGGAATTCTTGCTTCAACATACTCTTTCTCATCCTCTTTGATTCTTCATTCCCACCAAATTTAGCTTTTATGGCCCACCAAATTTCTCTTGGATCAGTCATGGAATGAAAATCTCCCATGTGGTCATCAAAGATTGCCTGCAGCAATATGGTTCTAGCTTTGTTTTCCCTTTGTATGGCAAGAATTTCTTCAGCACAAACAGGTTCCAAAATCTTAATTTTGCCATCAGCATCTACACTTTGCTTTTTAGGACGACAGCCATTGAGTATAACATTCCAGAGGTTATAATCAACACTTGCAATCCAGTTCTGCATTTTCATGGCCCAGATCTCATACTCATCCTTCCTTAGAAAAGGAAGTTTGGCATTGCTGTTAGAGAAGGCCACCTGTTGTAGTTGTTGAGTAAGAGAGCCTGCTTCTGAGAGAGCAACATCACCACCTGGTTTATCTCCCATTGGTACTTGAGTGAAAAGTTATGTGATTGTGTTTGAGGTTACAGAGGGTATCGCGTGGCTCTGATACCACTTGTAGGGATCTATACCTTGATAGATCACGAGCCAATAGATCGTTAGCCAACTAATGTAATCACTAGTAAGACTAAGTTAGATAATCTCTGTGAGCTTGTAATTATTGAGGAATATAAAAACAAACTTATACTAAACTTGATCCTCTATGGATCAATAAACATTTACTAATAATGTTAATGAAACTCGTACGTCTTACAATGACCTAGGGTTCCTTATATACTAGCGGAAACCCTAACCTTTCTTACAAGAAAAGAATAACGATAAACTAATAAAAGATATTCTACATATCTTGTCCTAAAATACATAAGTTCTATCCACAGTTAAACTCTATCCGTAGGATCTCTATATGTCCGCAAGAACCAGTCATCAGCAGAAAGTCACTAAGCCTTCCGTAGGAACCTGTCAGCAGTATCTTCAATAATTCCTTACACCTTCCTTGCCCTACTCCACTCCCCGAGCACCGAACTCGAGAGTTTTCTTCATTAGATCAATAACCTCCCTTATGGCGGAGAAAACCGTAGACACCTTAGCTTACACCAATTTAATGATACAAAGCTAAACGTCGGGTTCTAATCGTAGCTAGAACCAATCTCACAACTATAATCACAACACAACTTCTTCTACACTCTTTCACACCTTCTACACTTCTTCACACCACTTGTTTCTTTACACCTTCACAACTTAGATCTATCCACTACTTCAAGATTTATACTTCTTCACAACTTCTAGGCTTCTATTTCTTCTCACCTTTAAGGCTTCAACTTCTTTGTCTTCACAACTAATCTCTACTTAAATATACTACCACTTCTTATATCTTCTACCACTAATCCTATGCGCCTCTACTTCTTCACTTCTAGTACCACTTCACACCTTCAACAAATCTAGATCCTATATCTAAATCTAGCTAACCAATGTATACACTTTATACACCAAAGAATGAATGTTATACAAGATGAAATGATCAAACAACTTAGATAGCAAGATGATACTAAGTTGTAATACTTCTAGTCTTGATAGATAGAAGTATTCTTCTCTTTGCACTTGAGTGGATGAAGCTTTGGATCACTTGAAAACAAAGACTTATGAATTATATGATCAAAGGATTTTTAAAATAGAAATGGAGGTTTGAATCAGAAAGTTTTTAGTGCAAAAAGGTGAGAAAAATATATGGAATGATCTAGCATTTAAAGGGCCAGAAAACACTGTTCTGGAGCGTGCCGGTTCCCTTAATTAGGGGGCGGTCCCCTTAATGATTAAGGGGGCCGCCTAGTATAATTAAGGGGGCCGCCCTCCTGAACGTTGGATTTTCTTGTCCTTTTGTGAGCAAAGTTTTTCTGGATTAGATTTGCCATTTTTGGTTAAAAATTTGAATTCATAAATTTGTAATGAATTAAACATATTCTTTTAATTCCAAAAATGTTTAATAAAAGATATAAAATATTTTGTGACATTTTATAAATATCTAGTGATTAACAAAAATGTTCATTTGATCTTATAATGCATTAGACACTTTGTTTATTCATACCTTAAGTGATTAGATGGTGAAAATGAGTATTCACTACTAAATACTTGTTTACGTCATGATCTTTGGTTTGATGGGTTTTCGTTTTGTGATCATCAAAACATAGAGATATCGAAAGATATGAATAACATTTTTAGTCATTTATTTATATCAACAATTCGTTTTGTGTAGCTTCATCTTTCAAGCTTCCATATCGATCTTTGTTGTTGCCAAATGAAACTCTTTGTATGTATATGAGACCGAAGGCGTTGAGCCAATTGCAGTTTCAGTTGGACTTCGTTATGCCGCCGTAACCAGCATAGCCTGGTAAGGTGTTCTTGCAGTACAATGTGTTATATTGGGACTTGGTAAAACGGGTGGGTTGGGGAATGGGTCAGCACGGGTAATTTCACACTACAGCTTGAACAGGTTGTGTCGGTTTACGCACAAACTTTTTTATCCATTTTAGCGGCCATGCCTGATGCGTAAAGACCAACATATCCCTAATTACTATTTATTTATTATGAAAGCAAATATTAAGTATAATATCAAAGTAGATACTTATTTTAGGACAATAGAAAAAAAATTGACAGTAATTGAGTGAACTAGGAGTAACTATCATAGTGCATAATACAATATGTTTAAATTGACTAAGTATTCTGCATTTGACTTAAACGAATAAGTAATCACTCTTACATAACTTATTTTTTGAACGACTTTCCTCGTACTAGAATTTATGTTTTTGAAAAGGCCCGATGTCGTTTTCTACTGTTTTGAGAGTTTATTATTATTATTATTATTATTATTATTATTATTATTATTATTATTTTCTCTAAAGACTTTTACTACACAAGGATGTTAAAATCAGTGTACCAAGTAAAAAGCTCCGGGACAATATCACTTCCCTAGTTGGAAGCAGAATATATACCGATGATGTTAAAATTAGTAAAAATAAAACAAATAGTGATGCAGAATTTTCTCGACATTTATGAAAAGTAAGTAAATTTTATTAGACATAGATAAACTTGAAATGTTGATACTAGTCCATACAACGCATGCTAAAACAGTTATTTAACATGGGACGTTGTCCGTTATTATTAAAACTATAAAGGAAAACAGAAGGGAACTATGCCAACCAAAGTGTCGCAATCCAACATGTTTAATTTTTCGGGGAGAAATCAATAGAGTTCTGGATGAGCAGCAGCATAAGCCTCCATAGCTTTGCCGGTCTTTTCGAATGTCATTTTTTCAAAGTTAAGAGCTTCCTCAGATGGCTTAGCGTTACCTTTGCAGTTATACGTAACTGTTTGTTTGTATACACTGCCTCCATCAGCAGCAGGTACAATCTTAACAAGATGCGAGATGGAGTCTGCTATATCCTGCAAGTAGTCACCTTCGAAAAATGTGTAGCCACAGGTAAAGTTGCTCGGATCGTAAATATCTACCTTATACTTCCCGGTTGAAAATGGAACACCTAAGTTAAGTAGTATTTAGTTAGCAACAAAGCATAACGAATAACAAATGAGATAAGCTAGCTATTTTATTCGAAACTACATGATCACATATGAAACTGCATGCATGCATGCTTTATTTGCGACTCTAGCACGTAGCATGTATAAAGATTATAGTTATATATTGTTAGAAGTTGAATGAAATAAGTACGTAATGATTCAAGTTCTTACCATCACCAAATTGGAAGTCCCTTATAGTTCCAACGTCTCCGTTGCCTTCAATAGTCTTGATAGACTTGAAAACCTCAGGGTTAACCTTGGGTGCGATAGTTTCAAAGTCGCAAAAAACTTTGAAAACCTTCTCAGCGGGATGTGTTGAAGGAAGCTCAACTTCGATTGTAGCAGTTGACATGATTGTTAACTTACTTGACTGATCTCAAATAATATGTATGAAAGAAGATGTTTTGTTTGTGATGAAATGAGAATAAAAATTGTGGTATTTATAGACGATGGATATTGTATAGAGAGCCATCAATATGGACTAATTGGTCGTTATGTTGTCTTTTATGTTAATGACATGAAAATGATGGACAAATGTAGTTGAAACGGTAGTTGTTTCTTATTAAATTCAATGTTTCATACGTACATAGTTAGCAATATATTTCATTCCTATTTTTATTTTTATCTTTTAAGTTCGGAACATGTTCCGGTATTATACTTAGCTACAAAATTAGCCGCATGTATTGAACATATCATTCAACGACTTTATATTTAAACTTTTAACGATAACAAAAGTGTTTTTGCTTCTTTTATACTTGTTACGTGATATTCAATTTGTAAACTAAATTATTTAAAACGTATTATCTATCAGATGTGGTCTTGATAATTATCATGTGTGTACAAGATTATGGGAGGTGATTTGCACACTCCCATAAATGATTGACACACTCAAAATGTGAGTGTCTTGACATTTATACCCTTACAGGATAAGAATAAGTCTAAACAATGTGAGGGTATAAATGTCAACACACTCAAAATTTAAGTGTGCCAATAATTTATGAGAGTATGCAAATCACTTCTCCAAGATTATACCTTCCAACAAACAATTGTAGGGGAAAACTATCCACAGAACCACGAGAAGGATACAATACATTCAAGCGTAATTAGGTAAACAAAATTCGTAAACGAAAAATATGAACATAAAGTTAATGAGAAGATGAAATTAGAATGTAGATGAAAGCGAATGCTAGAACATGATCGAGACACGTGTTTGACACGCTTCCCTTAATTAAAACAGATTCGTCGCCTATTTGCCGTCTGTTTCCTAGGATACAACGATCGAAACAGTACGTTGTACTGCCGGATATGACATGCATGCCTAAAATTTTCACTAACATTTGTGTTTAGTCTCATGGAACAATAGGCTGTATAGTGTGTCTTTTTGGTGTAGGAACAAAAGGTTAGTTAATCACAAATTAACCAACAACACCAAAAGTTTTGACACTTGTACTACTAAGTGAAACTCATGGTATAATGTCAACCATTATGTCCCATTAATATACAGTTAACTCCCATCAAAGCAATCATTAATCGAGATAAAAATAATATTTATGACATTGTATGTTATATATGTGGGGTAATAGAGTATCCTGATAGCAATTAGAAATCAAGAATATGAACGCTTTCAGATCGATTAAATTGGAGTATATACCAATTAACGACCGGATAAAATCTAATTGATTCAAGTTTGTGTATGTTGTTATGTTTGCAGTCACCAAAATATGTCTGTGTCTTTTTGTATATCTATCTATATCTCTCAAATGAGAATAAATCGGATAGTTATTGGTTCCAAACGGTTAATAAGCAGTTAATGAGAAGCCTAATAACTGTCAAACAGTTATTTAGAAACTACACCAACTAGCAACAGGTTATATACTAGCAGCAGGTTGCTACATCAACTAGCAGTAGGGTGCTACAAAACTAGCAGCAGATTGAATAACACTAGTTGCACCTTAACCAATACTAGCAGCATGTTAATATTAGCAGCAGATTAACAAGCTTAGCAGCAGTCCCTTCAGTTACTAGCCGTATCTTTATCCCATAACCAACCGTACCTTCTTATAACCAATCGTACCTTTGAACCCAGTTAGACTTGTTAATATGCAACTAAGTGTCGACCCATATTTGCATATTAAACACAGCTTATAATACACTAAAATACCAACAAACCTCCCCCATTTTAGTGTAATCATAAATTAACTAACAATACACAGCAAACAATCAAACTAATGCATAAATGAAATGTCAAGACGATTGAATTTCATATTAGTATATTACACATTTCAAATATTCGAATATCAAGGTTTCCCGAAAGATTGAACCTTGTAATATTACTATTGAATACCTGAAGATAATACGCACATTAGTTTGTACATACAATTTCTTACTTGACACATTATTTTACTAGCCTATGTCCCTATCCTTTCTTGAGTACATCGAAGCCAAGTCCCAACTTCTTGAAGCACCTAAACTTCATACTCATATAGGTAATTCTTTTAGTCTGGCACCTGCAAATGCAATTTTTCAAAAGAATTATTAAGAAGAACACTTCAACCTTCCTTATCTTGCAATGCCGAACACATACCTTTGGGATGATTTAATGTTGTGTTCCAAACTCTAGATGTTAAGCTTTCCACATTGTAAATTCAGCATCTAACATCATATTTGGTGGGAATTGGGTATCTTAACATGAGAGTTTTCATATGGACTTTAAACCTAATCCCACAGCTGATCCTTTCACGAGATCTCTACATAACCCTTTGGTTAAATGATCAGCTAAATTTCGATGAGTTGCAATCCACTCAACGGATATTACACCATGCATTATGAGCTCACGAACCATGTTGTATCTCACACCTAAGTGTCTTGACTTGCCATTATACACTTGACTATAAGCCTTAGCCAAAGTAGCTTGACTATCACCCCTGATAGAAATTGAAGAAATTGGCGTTGGCCACAATGGAATTTCATAAAGCAAATTCCTTAACCATTCAGCCTCATTACCAGCTGCTGCCAAAGCAATAAACTCAGACCCCATAGTTGAGTTTGTTATGCAAGTCTGTTTCTTTGATGCCCAACTAATGGCACCTCCCCCAAAAAGGAACACCTATCCAGTTGTAGAAGAATGATATTCTTTATTGGATATCCAACTTGCATCACTAAAACCCTCAATTACTGAAGGAAACCCAATGTAAGTTAACTTGTAATCAACTGTTCCTTTCAAGTACTGAAATACTCGATCCAAAGCTCGCCAATGAAATGTACTAGGATTGCTAGTAAACCTACTAAGCTTTCCAACATCATAAGCTATATCCGACCTAGTACTTATCATTGCATACATTAAGGATCCAATCCTTTTCGAGTATTCTAGTTGTGACACCGCTTTACCTTTATTAGGTAATAGCTTAAGTTGTGGATCTATGGGAGTACCTATGGGAGAACAATCCTTGAAATTGAACTTATCTAAGATCTTCTCAATATAATGTGATTGAGAGATTGAAATACCCTTGTTCTCACATATGATCTTAATACCGAAGATCACTTCCGCCTCCCCCATGTCTTTCATAGCAAATTTAGATGACAAGAATTCCTTTGTCTCATCAACTTGATCTTGGTTTGTACCAAAGATCAACATGTCATCTACATACAAGCATATAATGACTCCATTTCTAGAATTATCAAATTTACTATAAACACATTTGTCAGCTTGATTTAAAATAAAACTATTTGACAATACAATTTCATCAAATTTTCGATGCCATTGTTTAGGAGCTTGTTTTAACCCATAAAGAGATTTAACCAACTTACACACTTTGTTTTCATGTCCATGCATAACACACCCTTCGGGTTGTTTCATATAAATCTCTTCATCTAATTCACCATTCAAGAATTCAATTTTCACATCCATTTGGTGAATTATAAGATTGTGTATAGCAGCTAATGCCAATAACAATCTAATAGTAGATATCCTAGCAACCTGAGCATAAGTATCGAAATAATCAATACCCTCTTTTTGTCTAAAGCCTTAGATCACCAACCTGGCTTTATATTTATCAATAGTACCATCTACTTTCATCTTCCTCTTGAAGATCCATTTACTTCCTAATGGTTTACACCCAGGAGGTAAATCAACCAATTTCCAAACTTTATTGTGCAAGATAGAATCCATCTCATCTTGGACTGCTTCTTTCCAAAAAGCAACGTCCCTTGAAGCCATTGCTTCAGTATATGTCATTGGATCCTTATCAATATTATAACAATATTGATATTGAAAATTAACTTCATTCCTCGATCCTTCAACTAAGTAAAGTTGATAATCATCACCAAAAGTTTTGGCTTTTCTTACTCTTGTACCTTTTCTTGGTTCAGTGCTAGTCGATGGAACATCCTCGGTATTAACCGGTTCTTTCGAACTATTAATCATGTCCCTTGGCCTAGGTATAGATGTGAATCTTTCTTCATCAAAGATTGCATCTCATGACTCTATCACCGAGTTCACCGAAACATACTCATTTGATTCTAATACATAGAATCTATAAGCATATGAGTTTTCAGCATATCCTATAAATATGCAATCTATACCTTTTTCACCTAAAATTTTCCTTTTAGGTTCCGTGAGCCTAACCACAGCCCTACATCCCCAAACCTTAAGAAAATTCAAGTTTGGTGCTCTTTTATGCCAAAGTTCATATGGAGTTTTCTTGTTGCTTTTACCGGGAATACGGTTTAGCAAATAACAAGCCGTTAACATGGCTTCACCCCATAATCCTTCACTTAACCCAGAATAAGACAACATTGAATTCGCCATTTCTTTCAATGTCCTATTCTTTCTTTCAGCCACACCATTTTGTTTTGGTGTATATGGAGCCGTTGTTTGGTGTATTATTCCGGTAGATTGGAAATATACCGGATCATAATACTCCCCTCCACGATCAGTACGTAAGTTTTTTACCAAATCCTTTTGATGAAGCTCTACCTCTTGTTTATAAATACGAAATTTATCAAGAGCTTCATCCTTTGAATGCAATAAATAAATATAGCAATAACATGATGCATCATCAATAAAAGTTATGACATATTTTTTATTACCTAGAGATGGTGTAGCATGCAGATCACATAAATCACTATGGATAAGATCTAAAAGTTTGGATTCACGATTTGCATGTTTAAATGGTTTTCTAGTGATCTTAGTTAACATACAAGTTTTACACTTATTATGGTCCACTACAAAAGATGGAATCATGCTCATTATAGACATTTCTTTCATTCTTTTATGATGAACATGTCCTAGTCTAGCATGCCATAATTCCATGTTAATAATCTTAACACTAGATAAAGAATCAACCATACAAATCGAATTAAAAGTAGAAGGCATATCTAAATTTAACATAATCATACCATTGCATAAATAACCAAATCCAACAAAAGAACCATGTTTTGACAAGATATACTTATCGGATTCTAACACTTGTTTGTACCTACAATTATTTAATAATACACCGGACAACAAGTTTTTCCGAATACCGGGCACATACAATACATTAAATAAAGAAATAGTTTTTCCGGAAGTAAAAGTTAAATCTACTAGTCCAATTCCAAGTATTGGTTCTGTTGTGACATTTCCCATTGTTAAAACACGTCCATCACTAATTGTCGCAAGTTCCTTGAACCATCTTCGGTCCTTGCACACATGACATGTCGCACCAGAATCATACCACCAAACAATATCATCATCATGTACATAGAATGATTCACAAATTAATGACACATAATTCATATCCGAATTATTATTAATTGTTAATATTGTACCTGCTTGTTTCGGATCTCCTTTGGATCCACCACTAGTACCAGCCTCGTTTTTTCCTTTTCGCATACGGCAATCACGCTTGAAATGTCCAGGTTTCCCACATTTCCAACAGCCACCATCGTTGGACTGTTTTGCTTTCTTTACATTACCCTTTTTGTGATCGTTGCCTTGAAACTTTCGTTTATTGTTCTTAGTATTCGAACCCGTTTATTGTTCTCCATCCTACGACACCCTTCCTCAATACTTATGGCACTTCCCAACTCAACCAAATTGTATTCTTCCTTCTTATGTTTCAAATTATTTTTGAAATCCTTCCAAGAAGGCGGAAGTTTGTCAATAATAGATGTTGTCGCAATGGATTCATCCATTTTTAAACCATGTTGGGTAAAGCGACCAAGTATACTAAGACACTCATTATATTGTTCCATAACAGAACGTCCATCTATCATTTTGTAATTCATGAAATCACTTACTAAGAATTTCTTACTGGATGAATCTTCTGCCATGTATTTGGCCTGAAGCATGTCCCATAATTCTTTTGCAGATTCAATGTTTTGATAAATATCAAAAAGAGTATCACACATACCGTTTAAGATAGTTCCACGACAGATGAAGTCATCGTTCCAGAACTTGTTTCGTTTCCTGGTTTGATCAAGGGTTTTGTCCTCCACTTCCTCCGGTGCTGGTGTTGTTAAAACGTACACAACCTTCATTGTTGTTAACAAGAACAACATCTTTTTCTGCCATCTTCGAAAATCCTGCCCTTCGAATTTGGCTAACTTCACAAACTTCGACGTCATATCTCTCACAGATTCTCCTGCCATCTTATGAAATTTAATCGATCTTTGTTGTATATGTGGGGTAATAGAGTATCCTGATAGCAATTAGAAGTCACGAATATGAGCGCTTTCAGATCGATTAAATTGGAGTGGATACCAATTAACGACCGGATAAAATCTAATTGATTCAAGTTTGTGTATGTTGTTATGTTTGCAGTCACCAAAAAATGTATGTGTCTTTTTGTATATCTATCTATATCTCTCAAATGAGAATAAATCAGATAGTTATTGGTTCCAAACGATTAATAAGCAGTTAATGAGAAGCCTAATAACTGTCAAACAGTTATTTAGAAACTACACCAACTAGCAACAGGTTATATACTAACAGCAGGTTGGTACATCAACTAGCAGTAGGGTGCTACAAAACTAGCAGCAGATTGAATAACACTAGTTGCACCTTAACCAATACTAGCAGCATGTTAATATTAGCAGCAGATTAACAAGCTTAGCAGCAGTCCCTTCAGATACTAGCCGTATCTTTATCCCATAACCAACCGTACCTTCTTATAACCAATCGTACCTTTGAACCCAGTTAAACTTGTTAATATGCAACTAAGTGTCGACCCATATTTGCATATTAAACACAGCTTATAATACACTAAAATACCAACATTGTAGACCATTAACCATTTGTTGTTACAACTTAGATAATTGTAAGCAAGTCATTTCTCTTTTCATAATATTCAATTCCAGTCCTCGTATTTCGAGACCCAATATCTTATTCACAATTTTTCCAACAACAATTAGATAAATAATAAAACAGATTTAGCACCTTTAATTATCAGTCTAATAGTAAGTCTAATAGTAATTGAACATATATTTTTGAGTAAATTGCAAAAATCGTCCCTGAACTTTGGCCAGATTGCATGTTTCGTCCCAACCATTGCGAAAGTGCAGAAATAGTCCCTGCAGGAAACCTTTGAGCAAATTTTCGTCCCTGGTTGGGACGAAAATTGCATAATTCGAAAGTGTGAAATTGCATATTTCGTCCCAATCAGGGACGAAAATTTACTCAAAGGTTTTCCACAGGGACGATTTCTGCACTTTTGAAATGGTTGGGACGGAACATGCAATCTGGCCAAAGTTTAGGGACGATTTATGCAATTTACTCTATATTTTTGGAATGAACTATATGCAATTTTCTCATAAATAAAAAACTTAGCGGTTAAATATCATATAACAAACTATTACAGTACATACAAAAATCAAAGTTTAGACCATAGTTAGGAAGATGAAGACATCATAGCAAGTCAAAAGGGTGAAATGTTAGTGAAAAGCTCGACCGATTCTCCGTTAAAATCAAATAAAATAATTCGTTAAGATCAAATACAATAATCTTAAAGAAAAACTCTATTTACATAAAGTTGGAAGCAAAACTAACCATAATTCTGTGAAAAATATACACTATGTGATTGATATTTCTTATACTTATACTCTTGTAATTTTATGATTTATGAATTGATCTACTTTGTTTTAGTTAAAATATTTTACGTTGGTATGGTTGGATGCAATGAAGACCCTCACGCGCCAGTGCGCCACTTCCATTGTGTAGCCCTCCCTCAACCGTGACTCAAGAAAAGAAGAGGAGAGGGTCGCTACCTCCCTTACTACTCTTTTATTTTTGTGAGTGTGCGAAGAGTATGATTGTATAAAGTAGATTATTTTTAAAGATAAAAGTGTAATGACAATTAAAGCTGAAATATGAAAAGAGTGCGATGTGGTTAAATGATGGTATAATGAATGAAGATGTGATCTTGATGTTCTAGCCAAAGAGATATCGTTACTGGTCAACAGTCTTTGTGGAAAAATGTTGCACTTTCTTTTTCTGGAAAAGAAATTATTGTACCTATTCAAAACTTGCACCCAACAGTCAAACATCTTGCAATTTCTTACGTAATTATGTTCTAGAAGTACCATAACTTTACACCTTCACCCTTGCACCGACTATCTACTTTCATTAAATCATGATTATTGACAACATCCACCAACCCAACTATCCAATACTCGTGCGTTGCCCGAGTTAATCATTTTAATAATTAATGGTTCCTTCCTTGTAATCTTTTTTCATGTAAACAACATTGCTATGAAGAGAATCCTTTTCATGTGACGTGAAAAAAGTAGAGTAAAATATTATTGAAATAAACTTACATGAAAGTATACCACCTAATAATCTTTGTTGTCCGCTAAAATGAAATTAATACAGTCACGATCGTGCCATTTAAAAAAAAAGTGGGTAACTCGTACTTATTCAAAAATATATAAGATATACTTCTCTTAATGTGTTGATAACATATAAGTATGTAGAATAAATTCTAGCTAAAAACTATTGATCCGCCACAATAATAATAACAGACTAACAAAGATAAACTAATACCTTTGTTATATGATCATAGTGAAAATTTAAAAGAACATATTTATAAGGCTAATACAATCTTACTATAAACTTGGAATCCACCAAAACATAATCATGGATCTGTATCACTGTCATGTCAACCAAATGATCATTTGAGACATGCATGTAATGACCATGTTGATAATCTGTGCTAAAGAATGATAGAATATGCGACTTATGAAACTTGTTTACAACCTCAGAGCCCCTATACTATTACTACTACTACCAAAAGTCCAAAACCACATAAATAGGTTTTTTTTTTTTTTTTTTTTTTTTATTTATTTATTTATTTATTTATTTATTTATTTATTTATTATTTTTTTTAGACTATTAAACACGTGTCCAAAACACTTAACCTAGTCATATTCAAAATCAAGGCTTAAGTGACAGCGTGTGCACCGGTGGTCCATGCGATATCAGCACTCCCGTAGACTCTTTATGTATACTTTATACACGTTCCCAAAAACATTTCGATATCTAGAAATTAAACTACCTTCAAGAAAGCATCTACAACGATGAAGCACCAAATAATAACCATTAAATAATCAACATCGAGCAAATTAGTTTGAGGTATGGCAATTAAATGTATCATTTAATAACATTCAAAACATTATGTTAAAACTTGTCAACCTGTATGGGTATTGCCAAACTTTTTTTTGGATTAAGGACTTGTCAACCTGTACACATAGAGGATGCGGCCTTGTTCTTGGACAAAGGGTTACGTGAGTCGATCGAGAACATAGTGGTTTGTGGAGGGCCTTTTTTTTAGAGACTTACAGTGGCGACTCGCTTCTTTACCCATTCAATTTGGTGGTTTGGGTTTGTACTCGACAAAGATGGTCTCCTCTTATGCTTTTGTGGCTTCGAGGGCCCAATCTTGGGTGCTACAAGACCACATGTTACGGGACAGTGGCATATGTGGTATGGATGATGATTATGCTTGTGCTTTATATTGTCTTCGTGATATGATTCCAAGCTTTGATTTTAGTGGTTTCACTAATAAGGACACCGCCCCCTCTAAACCTCAACAAACATTGGCGAGTGCTCTTTTTTGTGAAATGGTCAAGGATATGGAAGCTCACATCAACAAGACTGATGAGTGTCAAAATACTCATCATTTTATACTAATCTAAGCTGCCAAAACATACAAAAACACTCAAATATGCATCATAATACTTAAAATATCTTAGAAGTGTGTTTTATATGTTTCAAATACAAAATATGCAAAAACAAATGAAAAACGTACAAAGTTTGCATAATTGGCAGTTTCAGTCCCTCAAGTTTTAAATATTGTCAAAACTAGTCCCTGGTAAATCAAAACATGAAAAATATCATCAAAGGTCCTTAGGGATTCATAAGTTGTCAAGAAAAGTCCTTTAAAGTTAAAAAATTACAAAATGACAACTTTAGTCTCTCAAGTTTAAAAAATGTCAAAATTAGTCCTTAAGGTTTTGAAAATGGGAAATCAATAAAATAAACCTTGTACTATTCTAAAATGACAAAATTGGTCCTTATGATAACATTTTGAGAAATTATATCTTTAATCCCTAAAAAATCCAAATTTACATAAATGGTCCCTGGAGTTTGAGGAATTTGCAGAAAAGGTCCCTGGGATTTTTAAAATGGAAAAATACATCTTTTGTCCTTGTGTTATGGTTTTATGGCAGGTTTGGTCCCTTGGAAATACTTTGGAAGAGTGGCAAACTCAGCCCTCAACTTTGCCCAAATTACATTTTTGGTCCTTGTGTGAAATAAAACCATCCGGACCCTTTTTTTATCACTAATCCACAAACCAAACCCAATCCAAAACACAAACAGCCCACCCTTACCCTTTACCCAGGCCCAAACCTCAGCCCAGTCCACCCTTAATAATAAAATACGGGGTTTAACCCCGTTTGACCACCCAAAACCGCCCAAACCACACACACTGTAGCACCCTCTCCTTCCCAACTGAAAACCAAAAACCAGGGTGGTTTTTGCCACCTGCACCACCACTTCCTCACCTTTCCACCTCACCCCCTACTCCCCTAAACCCTCCTTTCCACCTCACAGCAAACCCACACCCCATTTAATGAAATTCATACTCCAAACCACTCCAAAACCTCTGTTTTCATCATAATACTCCAACTTGTCCTAAAAACATTCCCCTTTGCTTCCTGACACCTCCACAACACTCCAATAATTCTTAATTGAAGACCTTTAGCCCCAAGTTAACTTGGAAGACTTTGGCGCCATTTTTCATTTAAACGGTCTTGATCAATGCAGAAGAATAGAGGGCCAAGATTGAAGTGGGAAAAGCTCCAAGTCATCCAAGAAACCCTAAATTGAGCTTATAAAAGGAAGAGAAGCAGAGGAGTCAAGTATCTAGTTTAATTTTAAAAAAGTGTATGTCGTTTAATGCAATTTCCAATTTCTAGTGTAAACCTAAGCTTCTAAGCAGTGTTCTAAGTATTTTCAGTGTATTGTAACTCTTTCTAAGTAATAAATTTCAAGTTTCTGTGAATGTTCAATCTTATGCAATTTTAGTTTAATTTTCTTAAATTTCAAAAGATCAATTGTTGTTACTGTGAAGTGTAGTGGATTCCTAAGCTCACTTAAGCTCCTAGATAGTTTATAAAAGCTATTAGAAACCTTTAAAAGCAGTTTAGTAATAAAAACTCAAAAATACCAAAAAAAAGTCAACAAAAGTCAAACTGATAAGCTATTGGTGATAAGCAATGGAGCAGGGTTAATTTTGGAAGGCCTTGGGTTAGTGAATCTGTGGAGATTCTTTAAGATTGTTCTTGGTTCATGGTTTGAGCAGGAAAGCTTATTGTAAGTTATCAAATTCTCATTTCTGTCTTTGTACTGTTGCTTTGCTTATTGCTTGCTCTTTCAGTTGTTTTATGCTTATTCAGTCTTAAATAGTAATAATATAACATAAAAATAGTATCTTGTTGGTTGGAATTCATAGTTACTCATAAATCAAAATCAAACAGTCAACATAGCTTATCTTGTGTTCTTGTGTATCTGTGGTTAAAACTTGTTTCTAAGTGCTTAAATATAATTAACATAACATAATAAGTCATGTTGGATCAGTAGAATAAGCTCTTATAGCCCTTAGCTACTTAAATCTCAAATCAGTCTAGTTAAAGGTGTGTTTGGATCAGGTTGTTCATCTAAGTTCAAAGGGGTTTAAGTTGTTGTTTTTGCTTGTTTCAAGTCATATGTTGTAACATTAGCTCAGAAAAACAAAAATACTCAAGTCTCATTTGGATAAAAGTCAAAATCATACTCAATTCATCACCACAGTTAACTGTGGTGGAATTTGAGTCCAAAACTCATCAAGTCCACTCATAAGTTAGTGATTTAGTTTATTTTAGTCTTAGTATAGCTTATTATAACATAATCATTCAGAAAATCAAGTTAGAAAGTCATTTTAGTCAACTTAGTTTAAAATCTTAAAAAGTCAAATTGTGTTGTTCTCAGATTTCTCAAAACTTGGGAGATTTTTCTAGAATTTAGGAAGCTAATTTAGAGTTTGAAATTTCTTGTGCTTATAATCTACCACCTAAACTCTAGGAATATAAGCTTATTTGATTTTTAAGATTTTTTCTCAAGCTTGTGCAAGAGCTGAAAGTACCCTGCAGGGCAAAGACATTGCCCTGTGCACAGGTTTTAAGTAAAACACCAAGACTTCTTGTGTGCTCATTAGTGGACCCCACACCCCAACCCTTAGCTTAATTTGTAGCTTATCAGTCCACCCTTTCATATTTAGGATTAGTTTGAGGTTTAGCTTATTGGACTATAGCTTTTAGGACCCTAGTTTGTAGCCTGTTTCAAAAAGCTACACTGAGCACTCAGTGTATGACCACTATTTCAAAGGCTCACACAGAGCTTATTAGTGAGCCAAAAGCCTAGCTTCTTGGTTTAATTTGTAGCTTAACAACCCATCTTTGAACCCCTAGGTTTAGTTTGAACCCCCTTTTACTCTTGTGGACCCCACACTCATTGGAACACAACTGCAGGGAAGAAGTACTTCCCTTGCACCAGCTTACCACCACCACACCACCAACTTTAGTGGTGGCTGCAGCCCACACCAGTAGGTCCCACACCTCATACCTTGGTTTTTACAACCCCCCTCCTACCCAGGTTCAATAATTAACCCTTAGTTTGACCCTTAGATTAGTGGACCCCACTTAGTTTTGCATCAAAAGTCTGTCCCAATTCTGAGTCAGAAACCAAATAAGCAAGTGCTTATTTTAGCTTTCCAGCTTATCCTAGGAGCTTATCTCACCAAATCTAGTTTAAAATAGTTCAAGTAACTTAGGTGAACCTAGCTTAACCAGTGTGGACCCCACATAGCCCAATTTAGCTTATTTCTTAATCTAGTCAACTGTATAAGCAAATAAGCACTCTCAGTGCTTATTCTTGATTTCTAAAGTAGTTTTCTTTGTTAAAGTTTCATTATTTAAGTATTTAAGTAGTTTTATAAAAGAAAAACCAGAAAAAGCAAACATAAAAATAGTGATAGCTTCTATTTAATAGAAATTATCTAATTAATTTTCATATCAGCTTATTAATAAGCACTTTTCCAATTTTATAATTTTATAAATTTCCTAGTACCTTAAAGTAGTTAAAATAATTTTCTTAGAATTTTCCTAAGCAGTTTACTATTTATTAGATTTAAAACTAGTTTAAATAATTAAATAGGTAATATTAGTAATTAAATAGATTTCTTTAATTTTAATTAACAAAAGTAGAATTTTATATTTTTCCTAAGTTTTATAAAGTAGTTAAGACTTTTAGAAAATAGTTTCATAAATTCCACTGTCCATTTTCTAATTTTCCTATTTATATTAATTAAATTAGATTTAAATTAATTAATAAGTAATTAATTAGTCAATTAGCCTAAATATAATTTTTAGCAACTTTTTATAATTTTGTAGTATTCCTGTAGTAATTAAATAGTTTTATAAATTTTGTTATAATTTTCTAAGGTAATTTAGTATTAATAGTCAATGACTATGAGACAAAAAGCAGTTTTTGAGTGTCTACGGGCACCACATGCTCAGGATTTTCTTCTAGCTATCCCCATAGATGGGCTAGGTCAACATATGTCACCGGTGGAATATCGTACTATCGTTAAATATCGCCTTATGATTCCTTTATATCCGGTTGATGAGATATGCCCAGTTTGTCACAAGGCATGTTTGGATTCCTTTGGAGAACATGCGGTTCATTGCAAGGAGCTCCCGGGCTTCAAGTACAGGCATGATATGGTTAGGGACGTCCTTTTTGATATATTTAGGCGTGCCGGGATCTCTGTTAAGAAAGAAGCGCCTGTGAACTTTTTGACTGACCCAATGGATGGAAGATCCACACTCAGACTGGCAGACGTTTTGGTTTTTTGGTGGGTTGGAGGGAAACATGCGTGTCTGGATCTAACCGGGGTTTCTCCCTCTTGTGGGGTTGAGTAGCCGGGGTTTTACAGTAGGACAGGCTGCTTTGAAAGCCGCCTCGTACAAAGTTGCAAAACACGAGAAAGCGTGCACTGAAAATCAGCATGTTTTTATTCCTTTCGCGTTTGATACTTTTGGTTTTCTTGCGCCTGAGGCAGTGGAGCTACTCAACAGAGTTCAACGTGCTATACATAGTAATGTTGTAACACCTAGATCCACAAATGTCGTTTTTAAGAGAATTAGTTTTGCAATTCAAAAAGGGCTAGCGGCGCAGCTTGTTGCTCGCTTGCCTTCCACCACTATGTAAATTCAATTCAGTATTATATATATAACAGAAATAAAGTGCAATCAGAGGCTATTGTTAAAACTTACATTGCCTTGGTATCATGTCAAAAGACAATTGATCCTATATCAGTGAAGAGACAAACCTATCAAATAGAGATAAAGAACATCAAATGAAATTTGGAACGTGTCATACAAAAAAGAGCTCATGAAGTATGAACACAATTATATCAAAATTAATACTTACATGATCAAATCGTGACCGAAAGAGGCTCATATTGTAGAATGTCCAAACTTTCCATAGGATACGCTTAGACTGACGTCCCAAATATCTACACAAGCCAAAATAAAGCAAAGAAGAAAACAATATACAACATATTAACACCAACTCACATGAGAGATCAAAGTTAATTGCAAGGTTAAAGAATGGGAATTTAATTTCAACGATTTAGATAGAAGATTCACATATAAAAATAAGACAACATTTTATGAATGCTTTTGCGAGAATTTATTTGTGGTTATATCATTTCTCTATTTTTAAATTGACTCAATATTTGACATTTGACGGAAACAAATAAGTAATTACTCTCACATAATTTCCTCGTACTATTTATTTTTTGAACGACTTTCCTCGTACTAGAATTTTTTGAAAAGGCCCCATGTCGTTTCTATTTTTTTTTTTTTTTTTCTCACTCTCTCTCTAAAGAATTTTACTACACAACCGATGATGTTAAAATCAGTGTACCAAGTAACAAGCTCCGGGACAATATCACTTCCGTAGTTGGAAGCAGAATATATACTGATGATGTTAAAATTAATAAAAATAAAACAAATAGTGATGCAGAATTTTCTCGACGTTTATGAAAAGTAAGTAAATTTTATTAGACATACTGTATTAGATAAACTTGAAATGTTGTTACTAGTCCATACAACGCATGCTACAACAGTTATTTAACATGGGACGTTGTCCATTATTGTTAAAACTATAAAGGAAAACAGAAGAGAACTCCAAAGTGTCGCAATCCAACATGTTTAATTTTTCGACGAGAAATCAATAGAGCTCTGGATGAGCAGCTGCATAAGCCTCCATAGCTTTGCCGGTCTTTTCGAATTCACTTTTTTCAGAGTTAAGAGCCTCCTCAGATGGCTTAGCGTTACCTTTGCAGTTATACGTAATTGTTTGTTTGTATACGCTTCCTCCATCAGCAGCAGGTACAATCTTAATAAGATGCGTGATGGACTCTGCTATATCCTGCAAGTAGTCACCTTCGAAAAATGTGTAGCAATAGGTAAAGTTGCTCGGATCATAAACATCTACCTTTAATTTCCCGTTTGAAAATGGAACGCCTAAGTCAAGTAATATATACTACGTAGTTAGCAACAAAACATATATAACGAATAAAAAATGAGATAATTAAGCTAGCTATTTTATTGCATGATCACATATGAAACTGCATGGTTTATTAATTACGAGTCAAGCATATATAAATATTATAGTCATATAATGGTTCAAGTTCTTACCATCACCAAATTGGAAGTCCTTTATAGTTCCAACATCTCCATTGCCTTCAATTGTCTTAATAGACTTGAAAACCGCAGGGTTAACCTTAGGTGCGAGATTGTCAAAGTCGCAAAAAACTTTGAAAACCTTCTCAGCGGGATGCGTTGAAGGAATGTCAATTTCGACTGTAGCAGTTGACATGATTCACTTACTTGACTGATCTCAGTTAATATGTATGAAAGAAGATGTTTTGTTTGTGATGAAATGAGTATAAAAATTGTGGTATTTATAGACGATGGATATTGTATAGAGAGCCATCAAGATGGACTAATTGGTCTTTATGTTAATGACATGAAAATGATGGATAAATGTATTTTGAAACGGTGGTTGTTTATCATCAAATTCAACGTTTCATACAAACGTAGTTAGCAATATATCTCATTCCTATTTTTATTTTTATTTTAAGTTCTCCGGTATTATTCTTAGATACAAAATTAGCCGCATGAATTAAACATATCAGTCCAAGGACTTTAGATTTTAATTTTTTTAACGATAGCAAATTAAAGTGTGTTTGCTTCTTTTATAATTGTTATGTGATATTCAATTTGTAGCATAAAATGATCAACTAAATTATTTATCTGGAAACCGGCACATGTAAAACGTATTATCTATCAGAGGGGTGAAGTCTTGATGACTATCACCTGAATACAAGATTATCCCTCAAACAAATAATCTTTTATATAATAAAACAAAACCCATATTACGAATTTTCCATTTTAAAAAAATGAATTCATCCCTTATTTAGTATAATTTTATTTAAAAAAAAAATTATTTTCTTATTAGGTAACATTTTATATTTATCCATAACACTGGTAGAAGATAAATACAAAAAAATATAGATAAAATGCAATTAATAATAGGATTAAAATTTTTAAATAATTATCTTTAATAATAAAAAACTATAATTAAACATCATAAATCAAACAAAACAAATATTAAATTATTTGTTTTTTAATAAATAAAAATATATGATTCAAAAAATAAAAAACTCGCGCGTGCGAGGGCATTATAACTAGTTAGATAAACAATGAAATAGGTTTAGCACCTTTAATTATTGGTCCAAAAGTAATTGAACGTATATTTTGAAATGATCTATTATATGCGATTCTTCTTTAAAATAAAATTTAACAGTTAATATCAAATAACAAATTACAGCATATAAAAAAACAAATCAAAGTTTAGACCAGCGTTAGGAAGATGAAGGCATCATATCAAGTCAAATGGGTGAAGTGTTAGTGAATATAGCTCGACTGATTCTCCGTTAAGATAAAATAAAATAATTCATTAATTAATATCAAATCAAATAAAATAATCTGAAAGAAAACACTCATTTCATTTACATAAAATTGGAAACAAAACTAACCATAACTCCCTGAAAATATACATTATGTAATTGATAACTCTTATACTTATACTCTTGTAATTTTATGATTTATGAATTTATCTATTTTTTTTTTCTTTTTTTTTTAGTTAAAATATTTTACGTTTGTAAGGCTGGATGCAATGGAGGGTGAGGACTTACCCTCACACGTCACCTCCATTGTATAGCCGTCCCTTAAGCATAACTCAAGAAAAGAAGATGAGAGAGTGGTGACCACCCTCATTATTTTATTTTACTTTCTTACGAGTGTCCGTAAAATATACTTATATAAAGTATAAAGTATTCTTGAAGGTAAAAGAGTAATGACACTTAAAATATGAAAAGAGTGATTATGGTTAAATGATGATATAATGAATGAAGATGTGATCTTGATATGGCATCTGGTCTAATCTTCTCCAAAGCCAAAGAAATATCGTCACTGGTCAACAGTCTTTGTGGAAAAATGTTGCACTTTCTTTTTGTGGAAAATAAATTAATTCCATTTTACCTTCTAAATTTACACTAAGGGCACGTTTGGTAGAGAGAATTTCAGAGATTAGAAATGAAGTAGAGAATAGAAATATGGAGAATTGGAATTGGTGGAGAAATTCATTAACTTCTCGTGTTTGGTAACAACAGAGAATTCATTAAAAAAAAAAATCTTGAAAAAAAATGTATACAAATATTGACATTAAATTAAATTATGATAATGCCATCCATTATTAAATTAAAACTTTTGTCTATAATTGCTTTATCAAAACTGCTTCATCTTTCACGAAGAACAATAATGGGATATTCTTTCCAATCTCAAATTACATACCTGAACAGTTTGTAATGTTTCGAAAAAAAAAAATGATTGAATCAAATCAATAGTAATAAAAATATATACCTTAAAACGTCATGAGTAACTTGGGTTTTAGATTCATGAAATTAAAAGATAAGAAAATAGTAGTGGTTAGTTGATTAAAATATTTGAAAGAAATTGAGAACAATAAGTTGTAACAATCACAATAAGAGATCAGTGTTGGGTGACTAGGATGAGGATCTAATGGGAGACATTTGAAATAAGCAGAGACCCAGCAAGAAGGAGTGAAAACCTGTTTGAAGATGGATGATATTTGGGGATAGGGTTTGTGCTATTTTCAGATCTGTGTGAAATGTGAATGGCACGTGACTTGAAATCTTTTATACTCTTTACTTTTACCTTTGACAATTTTTTTTTTTTTAAATGAAAGGCACGGAGATATCCCATTTCCATTACTAAATGAGTGGAAATCAAATAACAAAGAAACCATATCTCGAGAAATTCAATATCTCCGCCCTTTTAATTTCTCTATCCACCAAACATGAGAAAATGGGTCATTTCCATTTCTTTGATTTGGATTCCCTCTACCAAACACACCCTAACAGTCAAATATCTTGCAATTTCCTATGTAATGCTGTTCTAGAAGCACCATAACTTACATCTTCAACCCTTACCGACTATCTACTTTCATTTTCTAGGATCCCCTGTTCTGCAATTTTTTTAATAAGATCCAATGGGAGTATGGTACATGTTCAATTTTTACTCAAAGAGGAACATAAATTACTTTTTCACTATCAAGTGATTGATGTATATGTGCGAGTACAAATATTATTGGGGACCCCTATATTAACGGGGTCTACCCCTAGCCCTGCCCACTTGTCCCCCACTTTTGTCTCCTTTTTTCTCAGCGCAGCCCAGTTTCTGTTCCGTATTTCTGACAGTTTTAACAGTTTGACTTATTAAACTTTATATTTTTTGTTCCGCACTTTCAGGTTTATAGCTTTTTGATATAAACAAAATTATAAAAATAAAAAAAAATAAAAAATAAAATAAAAAAAAAATGTCACAAAACGCCAAAATAAGCATACCCCCGTTAAAATAAAAAAGATACCCCGTCCTTATAACTGCTGCCATATTATTAGACCATCTTTGATTACGTGTGTTTCACAAAAGTATCCGTAGTTGTACGAAGTTGTTGTGAGTAGCTTTTTTTTTTTTCTTTTTTTTTTTAAACATTTGGTAATATAGTTGTAGTTGTAATCATAATATGTAGAAAGATGTAATTATGTATGCTCATAACTCCTAAATGCTCAACGATTCAAAATGCTACTTCATTGAGCGTTGAAAAATAAGCATTCTGGATAAAAAAAAAATAATAATAAAGCTATTAATTTGTTGCTTTCGAAACGAAAATTAAAATTACAACGCTTAACGCTCGCCGCTCATAAAAAGATGAGTACTCTTTCAAAGAGTAAGTACTCTTTTTAAACTTTATAAACTTATATACTTCCTTTAGAAGCGTAGTTTGAGTTTCTTTAAGGTTTTCGTTTTCAATACGAAGCTCTTGACATGATTCACATCCAATGTTAATTGCTTTATTTTTTTTTCAAGCCTTTTGATTTTCTCTTTTAATTCAAAAACTTCATTTTCCAAAAGACTTTTCTCAGTTTCCAAAAAATTTATCTTTGTTTATGGCTTTTTGACTAAGTTCACATACTTTGTTGTGCTCACCTTGCAATTCATCGTCATCAATAGAAGAGTTATCATCGCTATAATAAGAGGAGTCGGAATGTACCTCACTAGATGTTTGAGCCATGAGATAAGCTTCCTCCTTGATCTTTTCATCATCCTTTTCACCATCGCTCCAAGAACCTCCGACAAAAGCCTTTTGGTCTTTGTTCCTTGGTGGTTTTGGACAATTTCCAATGAGGTTAATCGGGTCTTCGCATCTATAGCACTTCCTTTCACTTTTTCCTTCTTATCATCACGGCTTCTTCGGAATGATTTCTTCTCGTCACGAGGTTGTCCCACATACCTTCATCTCCTTTTGAAAAACTTCTTGAAGTCCCAACCGCCATTGTATACTCTTCGTCTTCACTACCCGAGGTGGAACTTTCATCATCACTTGTCTTCTTTTTGGCTTTTAATGCAAGAGACTTAACCTTCTCCTTTTTGCTCTCGGTGATTTTGGAGTCTTTTTCCATTACCACTTCGTACACCTTAAGATTACCGATATGTTCGTCTAGTGGTAGTGACGACAAGTCCTTTGATTTGTCAATCAAGGTTACATTCGGCCTCCACTTCGGATGAAGAGCCCTTTTCTTACGTAATTTTTGCTAGGAAAACCTTTATCAAGAGCTTTTAAACTAGTAATAATAGTATTAAATCTAACAAATCCACTATCAATACTTTCATCTTCAAGGATAGAAAATTGTTCATATTGTTGAATAAAAAGATCAATTTTGTTATCCTTACCTTAGAAATTTCCTTAATGGGTGATTATTAAAGATTATCAAATTTCTTTAGCCATTTTACACATAAAAGTTCTTTCAAATTCATTTTTAGGTAAAGCATTCTAAAGAATCGTTTTAGCCTCATTATTTTTAACAAGCTTTTTCATTAAATCGTCACTTTGACGATCAGAAGGAACAACCTCATCTCTTTGAGGGTTACATTTCTAATAATAGGTTTAAAATCACCCTCAAGGATAAAATGCCAAAGATCGATGTCTTTTGATTTCATATAAGTTTCAAATCTATTTTTTCAATAACCAAAACCGTCGCTTTTAAAAAGTGGTGGTTTTTGCATAGATTGCCCCTTCTTTATAGTTTCTGGAATCCATAGATCGATTCAAGTTTTAAAATACATTTTATTTTAAAAATCTTGGTTAACGTACGTAGCTTTAATGCCAATTGTGAAAAAACTAGATAGGAGGTTGAATAATTTTTATCGTTTTAAAATAATAATTTTGATAACTTATTGTGAAATCAAGCAATGATAATATATAAAAGTAAATCTATACTACATATAATGCATGAAGCACTCTCTCTCCAAAATTTTCATATTTACAAGAAATAATTCATGGTTTACAACACTTTAATGCACCTAATTTTCAGAATTACAACAAAGTAAGCATATTGTACAACAAAAAACAGCGTGATGTCATTTTAAGACCAAAATTCTACCAAACAACATTAATGCTATTAAAAACACCCCTTCACAAAAAATTACAACTATTTAAGCAAAATGTACAATAGCTTTTAAGTAAATACAAGTCATAAAACACAAATCACAAGTATGTAAAGCACAATGATTTTAAGGTCAACAATCTATTCAACACATATAATTAATATACTAATTAAGTCACCCCTTCACCAAAATATACAATCATTTAACCATAATGTACAAGCTAATCAAGCTACTAAGCCAAGTACTTAAAAAATAAAGCCATTAGGCTGGGCACAGTGGTCGGTCGACCGGACCGGTCGCCCCTGCGCTGACCGAGTAGCCGCCACTGCAACCACAAGATCGATGAAGGTCGGACGACTCCAAAATTCACAAACCAATCACCCCCTCGACCAATGAATGCATTCCACAAAAGAAGAAAAAAAATGTACCGTTACATATCAAAACAAAAACGAAGATGAAACAAAAGAGGAAAAGAACAATCATCAATCAAGCCAAAACAAACATCAAACTTATTCCATCTATGGTCCATGAACAGAATGTATACAGCAACAATAGAACCCAACATCTACATCTACCTCAGTTCTAACCCCATCTCAAAACCACCATCACGGTCAACACAACGTAAAACCTTAGAGAGAGTTTTCGTTTGATATTCAAGAAAAGGGTATGATTTTCTTGCAAACATAGATTGTTGGTTATGTTCGGTTATCAAGATAAGAAAGAAAGGAAGAGTACGTGATGTTTGTGTGGCTGCAAATCATGGCTGCGTATTTTTGTGAGGGAAATTAGGGCTGGAATGAGGAAATTTAGGTTTTGTAAACGTATTTATAAGTCCTAACATTTTTGGGTTATATAACGGTTTGGTTGTTAATTGGGCTGGCTAAATGATATCATAAATTGTTTGGTAGTTTTATCATGGGCCTTAATAGATATTGATGATTAAAGTTTGTTTAGGCTGAAAATGGTTTTAGACTAATTACTAATTGAGCCGTATATTATTTGTATGGTATAGTTGATTTTGGGTTAATTTTGATATTTGCTTCATGTGAATAGTGTATATTAAAAATGAAAAATGTAGGGGATATATATAGTGTAAAAAAGATGGATTTTTTCGAAATAAAAATAAAAATATAAATGTCGGTCGCCTTACTATGCCTACCCCTACCTAAGATAGAGAAGCTGCTTCCAGTTCTATCTAAGATATGAAAGGACCTCCGGCCTTTTGTAGGGAGTGACGATCGAACCATTGACCTCTAGGTTAAGATGTAAGGGGTTTTCCAACTGATCTAACCCTAAAATTATTGTTATTTGTAAATTAATCGTTAAAAAAAATATGACCGCATAACATCACATTACCAGAAAAATAACAGGGTACCTGCCGCCGCATCGCGCGGGTACCCTGCTAGTACAAGAGAATAAGTAAATGATGAAAAGATCCAATCAAGAAGCGAGTATTTATAGTGGTTTGGTAACAAAGCTTCCTTCCTTTTGCTACTCCACTCTCTGAGTATCTGACTCGATAGTTCACTTCACTATGTCAACAAGCTCCCTTACTTGTTGAAAAAAACCTTATAACGCCGCTTACACTTTTACCGATACAAAGCTAAATATCGAGTTCTTTTCGAGGTAGAACCAACTGCCTCACAATGTATTTTGAGGCCTAAAATACCAACTTGTCTCTCTAATTTGGTGTATGATGTTTGGTTATGAACTTTGGTGGTAGTGAAATATAATAGTATAACAATCTTGCAAATACAAAAGCTAGTAACTGCAACACATAAAACTTTGAAGTCTTCTTGTGCTCTTCTCTTGCTAGAAAATATGGTTAGTATGGATCACTAGGATAATTATTAGAATAGGATAATGATCAAAGAATTTATATGAATGTATGAGAGAATGTAAGAAATGTGATTTCATGAGGTGAGTCTAATAGCGTGCAAAAGCCTTGCTTAAATAGGAAAGAGAACCTAACAATAGACACGGACGGATCCACGGCACCCTAAAAGAGGATCAGTGGGTCCATGTCCTCTCTACATTGAAAACCAACCTTGTTTCAAGGGTGGTGAATATGAGTTTGCTTGGAATATTTCCATTTTGTGATGCTTAAAAAGTGCTAATGAAAATGGGTTAGATGTTTTCTAATTGTTAAAAGTAGTTAATCTAAAAATAGAATGTTTATGTCTTCCAAGCAAAAATACATTTTATTCTTTTCACAAGTGTCTTGGATTATTAGGATTGTTCTTATTTCAATATTAAATCCTTTCTCAAAATGGAAGATTTTGGCTTGTTGATATTAAAATATTTTCTTATAAATAAAAGTAATGTTGTAATTAAAAGTGGTAGTAAGCTTTTAAATATAAGTTTACAAAATGTATGATGTTATGCAACTGTAAAAAATTTCTCTGATCATTATGCAAGTTGAAATAAATCACATTCATACGTAAGTGATTTTGATTGACGTAAAACTTAAGTCCCAAACTTGTTTAAGTAAACTTGCACTTGATGCGGTTTAGTTTTGTCATTATAAAAAAGTAGAAGATCATTAATTAGAAATAACGTTTTTAAACGATTATTTGTATTAACACATCTCTTCACACTTAACTGATCACTAAGTGTAAGAAATGGGAAACATGCAATAAGTTAATTGAAATATTAAACTCATTAAGGATCCAGGGAACAATATTCTGATCAACACACAAACTCACCTCAACAAGCATTTGATCATCATATAATAAATTGACTACGACGTTAATTTCATTAAGGATCCGAGGCACAACACCCTGATCAAAAGCAAAATCCTACCTAGACTAACATAGGCCAATACATATCTTTGTTGGCACCCTTCTCAGCCCATATCTTTTCCAAAATAGTTGGATTCTCCCTCAGAACAACTTCCTTCTCTTGCACGACCTCTACGAGTTTAGCAGTCAATGAGATTTTCTCTACCTGCCAACACTCTCTTTCCTCTTTTAGCTCCTACTTGAGCTGAGAGGCCATCCCATCGGACTGCTCCAAGGCTGCTCTCAGTCTAGCAACCTCCCTCACAGTCGAGTTATTCAACTCAACTCATTGAAGTAGCTCATCATACCCTCAAATAAAATCTCTCAAGGCTCGGTCTAGGGACTCTCGAGTAACATCAAGGGGGTGACGCTCACCAGGAACTTGTGGGAGGAGGGGACGATGGCCCCAAGATAATCTCGTACGGAAGAAGGTTCAGTGATAGGGTCATCCACTCCCAGCATAGTGTGGAGGAACAATGTTGGACTCTTTTTTGAATTCCCAACCCTTCCACTACTATCATCACTACCTGCCAATACAAAAACGAAGAATGTCACAATATCTCACAAAAACTTGGCACGGTATAAACAAACACAAGGATGCAAAGGGCATGGGCATACCGGAGAATGAAGGTCCGAGAGAAACAATTAATTCCTGGACATCGCAATCTTCAGCAGTAAAGGCCTCTCTATAGCTACTAAAGGGGTTCCAAAAGCTAAGTCAACCCCAATAGCAGGCGTTTCACAGCCATATTCTACTACTTCATGGGCATCAATGGCTACCGGATGCTCAACAATAACAACCTCATCAATAACGGTTGGATCACATGCTCTTGGATGTTCAGTACAAACAATTAAGCCTCTTACCAGGATGGCTAGACATACCCTGGTCAAATTCAAGAGCAGTATCCGTAAAGGCTGAGACCTTTGAAACTCACCTCTATGTCTTAGTGACGTTAGACAAAGTAGCACAACCAAACACATGAGTAACCGGAGTCTCAAGCAAGGAACCTTCTATAACCAACTCATGTGAGGCAATAATTTCCACATACGAGATATCATTAATACCACCCTCCATGTCCTTCATTTCATGGTCAACTTGGGCGTTTCCACTAGGGTCAACAGAGCCCAAGGGAAACCCAACCTCAGCCATATATGACAGAGGAGTTACAACTTCACCACGAAGGTCTACGGGAGGCCTAACCGGCTCACCCTCATCATATGAACTACCAAGAAAGGAAAGAACATACATCGCTGCAAAAGCAAACAAAAACACATGATCAACATACATGATGTGTTCGCGAATTACACACAAGTCAAACCTCTCGGGAAAAGGTCAACGTGCAAAACTGACAACACAATCCGTTATAGAAATCCGGATAAGTGATTACCCGGGTCGTTTCCCAACGAGGAGTGAATCGAGGATATCGTTTTAGGTTTGGTATTTAAAATGCTTGAATAAATGGATTTTTGATTTTTGATTTTGATTTTTGAATTAAAGTTAAATTGAAAATAAAGTACGAGAAAATAAATAAATGTAACTAAAACACAAATTAATCTAGCAATGATAAATAAAACCTAAAAACTTACTTAGAAAACAATCAAAACGCAAAACGTAAGCTAAAATATCCTAAAATGCAACTAAAATAAAAAAAAGGGCCATAACCGGGCTCGTTACAGGCCCAAAATGTAAATGTTTTGAAATTTAAGTGCTACGGGTGTAAATTTATTTTTCCTAGATCCTAAATGACAAAAGAATTTTTTTAAAAAAAGAATTGTATATTTTTTACCTTTAAATAATTTTTTAGGAATTAAAAACTAATTTAACTAATTTAAATTATTAAAAATACTAAATGATTTTGAAAATTATGAAATTTTTTGGAAAAATAGTTTAACTAATAAGCACAGGAAAATTGAAAAGATGCAAAAGGCTAAAAGGAAAAAGCTGTAAATAAGCTAAGCAATTTAGTAAGATATTAGTGAAAATAAGTGTTAAATAAATTGAAATTACCAACCAAAATGAGAAGTCCCTAGGCGCTTGTGTTAGTGGGTGTTGGTGCTATGCTTGGTCTGCTTGGTCAAAGGGAGAGGTCAAGGGTTCGACCCCTGGCTTTTCCTTTTTGTAAATTATATATTTTTTTTTCAATTTTTTCTTTTAAAACTTAATAAGCAAATAAAATTAAGACTTTTTAATAAAGGCAACTTTTATGAAACTTAATAATAAGCTAAGAATAAGTAAATAATGCTAACAGATTTGAAAAAACACTTGTAAAAATTTGTTTAACTGTTGGAAATAATAAGTTCACATAAGCTTCTAAAAATTACAACAAAAACTAATAAGCTATGTAAGGCAAAAATTAAACTAATGCAGCTAGTCAAAACACAAATAAGCACTTATCCCACAGGCAAATAAGCACTTAAAATTATAAATGAGTAATTAGCAAAACTGAAGCTAAAACAGCCTATTATGACACTTTTAAGCTAACAAACAAGCTAGCAAATGAATAATCCAGAGCACAAAAAACTCAAACAGCTAAAATTAAACAATCAGTTGGCACCAAAACCAAATTTGAGCTTATTGTGAGCTTGTTAAGGGCTTATAAGGGTTGCTGACATGGAGGATGTTTGGACAGGTAAACAATTGCAGGCCTGAATTGAGAGTTTTGCAGGCTAAGATTAAGCTATCAATTAAGCACAAAAGACTGAATTAAGCGCTCAAAGATGAACTCTATACTACTAATTACTTGTAAACCTAATTCCTACTTTAACTTTCCTAAAATTGAAAATGAAAAAGGGTGTTGAGACTGTTATGATGCTGATGTAGTGGGTTTCAAAAATGGGTAAAATTGAGATTTTTAACTAATAAAGCCCTAGTACCAGATTTTGACTGAGTTATATAACCTTTTTAGAATTAGTTTGAAGCAAAAATAACAACTATAAAGGCCTAATCTAGTTTTCATCTAAGCTAATCTATTAGGCAGTTTTAACTTAAAATCTTTTAGAAACTAGCTAAAAAGCTTTAAAACTAATTGAAACTAATAAATTTTACTTTAAAACTACTAATAACAAGTATATAAAGCTTGTCTAATTTCAATCTTTGGTCAAAAACAAATTTTTTCTAAAAACAAGTCTTGTGCCAAACACCCCTTTAAAAGGGCAGTTTTGGTTTTTGACTATGAAAACTGTTTTTAAAGCCAAATTTTTGAACAAATAAACTTATACTAAGTCTAATAATTACTTATAAAGTAAAATCTAAGACTAAATAAGCAGTTTTAATAAGCATTTAAAAGTGAGCAGTTTAGAACTAAAACTGACATGTAAGATTAAGAATTTAAACTAAAGCATTTTAAACTGAGAACTAAGCATACCAGGCACATAAAAGTTAAAATAAGCAAATAAGAACAGGAAAAAGCACCAAATAAGCAGATGCACAGTAAATAAGCAAAAATGAGAAAGATGACTTACTATTGCCTTGTGCTCAAAACCAAGGCCAAATCAATTCTACAAGCTCTAGCTTGTTATAAACAAGCTAGTAAAAGCTATGGGACCTTCCATTTCTGCCCATCATCCACAATAAGCAGTTTGACTTTTGTTGACTTTTGTAATTTTTTTGAATTTAAATAGGTTAAAAAGCAAATGATCTCACACAAAGCTATTAGAAAGCTTAGATGAGCTTCATTAACAGATATGCAAGCTTTTAAAAGAATTTTTGAAACATAAGAAATCATAAGAAGCAATTTAAGTAAGGGCAAATAGCACAAAAAGGCACTAAACTTAGGGTCTATTTCTAATCAAGGTAGTCAATTTTTTTTCTTGCACATAAAGGCGTCCAACATTTTTTTAGCCGATTTAGGTTTTTTTCTCACTTTCCGTTAACCCACTAACGAACATTTCGTTAATTCTCCAACTTTGCTAAATTAAACATTTATAAAACTTAAGGGCCCAAAAATGACAATTACCCCCAAAATTATCATTCTCATCCAAACCCCAAAAACACAAATTAGGGGTGTTTAATCCAGTAAATTTTAATCAAATTGGTTGATGAGTAAACTATGCGATTCTCTTTTTTGGTAGATTTTCTTTATCAAAGACACCACCTTCAAGAGTCAACACCATCCAAAATCTCAGCCACACCAAACTCACCATACTCAAAACTACATACAAACCCAACAATCGCCACACTCTGTTCATCACCACCACCACTATTATCTCAGCAAAGTGTCCGGCGGCGGTGGGTAATGTAAGGTTGATCTCTAATAGTAGGTAATGGCTTTTGAAATCTTGAAGTGGATATTGCAATGGGTCAATGGGATAATACACATAGTAGAAAAAGAAAAAGAAAGATTTGGGATGTTTGAGATTTAATTGTTATTCTTTTATTTGGATTGTTTTTGAAGATGATGATGGTTGGTGAAACTGGGTAAATGAAAAAGATGATGATTGTGACCAGTTGATATTATTTCATCAGTTAATACTTTTGAGGGTTAGCACAAAATAGGCAGATGCGAAATGTTGATTTGTTTGGTTTTTAAGTCGGACTATGATTATATGATATAAGTTGGTCATGATGATACTGGTTTTGTTATTTCATATGTTCGTGTATATGGTGGTTTATACAAATTTGGCTTGTCAATGCCTCAATGGTGTACTGATGCGTAGGGATTGCACCAGGCTTTACCTCTCAAGGGATCTTGAGAAGCTTACAACCCCCACCAGGCAGTGTACCTGACCGTTGTAGTATAGTATAGTAACAAGTACCAGGGGATTGATCGTTCAGCTAGGAATAGTGTCGCTAGGATTAGAAAACCTAAATATTAGTTCTAAAGATGAGGGATGATTATTTTTGTACTTTTATGTTTTTTAGAAAGCAAGTAAAAATCTCGGGTTTTTGAAGGATTTGAGCGGAATTAGTTGCTAGTCAACTAACCCAATACTAAAGATGCAATCAAAATAAAATACTAGAAATGAAAATAAAACTAAATTAAACTAAGGTTGTGAGCAATAAGTGGAGAAATTGTGTTTACTTTGATTTCACTACTCCCTAGATATCTTTTACACGTTAATTACTTGTTATAGTTGCGTGGATGACGGATTGTATTCCTTAATACCATTCATGAGGTGGCGCACTTAACTCCCCAATCCTATGAGTGCCTACTTCACTCCTATGTCGAGCCGGCTAAGAAGCTCCTAACATGGGATCATTAGAATTTACTCATGCATTAAATACAACCAATAAAACCTAGTGCACATCAGTTCATGTTTCCTAAGACGTTCAAGCATGTTACCATTTGGAGATCTGCCAGTTTTCTTAAGCCTAACATCGAAATCATTCATCCAATACAACCATAAACAAATAATCAACACATAATCAACATCTAGGTTTCATTAGATCTAAGCAAACACAAGATAAATCTAGCCTAGCATGGTGGAATTAAGACAAGCACAAGATATAGACAACCAACACATAGACATATTGATTGAATTAGAAGAACACTTATCTCAATTACACATGTAAGGGTTCAAGGGCTGAAAACCCTTGAAAAACTTGTAAAATTCGTAATAGGTTCGGCCTTAGGGTTTCTCCAAACTTCCTCTCCTTTATGAATGAAAATTAGAAAACTATATATAGGAAATTGAGGCTGACGGCGTCAAGACCAAATAGGTGACGCCGTCATCTCGCCGCCAAAATAATTCTCGGACTGCCTTGATCTACATCTGACGCCGTCATGTATTAGGTTCTTCCAGGCCGTCACGTGTTAACTCTTGACGCTCTTCCTTGTGACGCCTTCATGTCTGCACTGGGCCGTCATGCAATTTACTCTCGACGCCGTCAGGATGGTACTCTTGACGCCGTCACCTACTGTTCCCAGCTTGGAAAATTAAGTCTTTGACGTTTTCTTCACTTTTATGCTCCAAAAATGTCCGAATTGTTTCCTTTTCCAGATTTCACTCCCAAAGTACCTAAAATCACAAAAGGAACGATTTAGGGCAATATTTGATCAAATAAATTCAATTCCGGACTTAAATGACCCTTTAAAAGTGGTTCATTTTTCGCCTCATCATATACCCTTACACTTGAGATTTGCTTGTCCTCAAGCAAATGCGCTTTTATTCTACTCAAAATACAAGTTAGGGGTCATTTAACACTAATATAAAAGTAATTACAACAAATAATCGTTCCACTAAAGACCAAAGACAAGCACGGAGGTCATACACAAGCACCTCACAAATAGTGTTTAGATACTCACATCTCTCGGGTGTAATAAAGTATAAATTACAATATGGAAACGGAAGATATCTCTCACTACCTGTCATAGCAAAATAGATTACCATAAGCTTGGGAAAGGATCAAACCTCCACCACATGGCGTAAGCACCTAGGATAAACTATCAAAGAGGTCTTTTAAAGGGTTGTAACGTTAGGTGTAGGGATATGAAATACACGGTTTTGTTGGATATAGGCAGTCTTTACTGGTGGCGAGTTAACAATCTTGGTTAATTACATGTACAATATGGTGTTGCTAAGCCAAGACTAGACTCGACTTAAGCTAATAAATGAAAAATAACAAAACATAAAATGAACATAGAATGAAAAGGGATGGTAGTCCGTATGTTTTTTTCTCTTTTCTTTTTCTCCTTTTTTTTTTTTTTTTTTTTTTTTTTTTTTTTTTTAATACACTCTTACCCTACCATCCAAAATAATACATCATAGGGGATGAACATTCCCCTTACACTTGAATTTTTACATACTTTACAATAAACTAATTTAATGACTCGAATTGAGAAAATTAAAACACTTGGAGTACTTTTAAGATTAACGTACATATGGGGGTAATAAATGATGTTCTTCCCCTTTACTCCATAAAATAAGTACTTTACCCATGAATCCCAATCGTCCCAAAACAATATGTACAAGGATATGACTCGACTTTGCAACCATGTAATCAATTAGATAGTTAACTTAGGGTTTAACAAATAACAATAATGCACTAAAGATGAGTGCATACACGGAAGGCTAAGGCGATTTGGGTGTACATTTAAGTGGGGTGTAACAAATTCTTTCTTTAAGTAAGATGCTTAAAGTTAGAAACGAAAAGATAGGCTCGGAGGGGTGTACTAGGGGTTTCGTGTACTAAAAATGAGTACAGCGCTAAGGTGTGGGAAAAATTAGTTGACTTAACTAGCCAAGTAATATGACTTAAATGGTCAAGTAATTATGATACGGGTTTAACACAAGGGTGATCCTAATGCCTCTTATCATGTAGTAAATCCTACTACACGAATGTAGTCTAACTAGCGGTCTCGGGATGCATCACTAACGCAAGTTCTAGAATCTAAATGCTACCGGTACACTCATAAGCACTAATAGTAAATGCTTTTCCTATCAAATCTAAAGGCGAACCTCACATATTTGGGTGGAAAATTTTTCTGAATATACGGTTTTGTGCTAGTCATACAATCTCCTATCCATGAGACGCTTGCTATGGCTAAAGTTTCACTCCTAAATGTTGTAAAAAATTTTAAATTTGGCGCTAAAATTGCACTAACAAGTATTTCTCATAGCTTTATTACACATCTACCATTAAACAAACAAACTCAAGCGAAAGTGTATATGTAAGGTATCATCGTTTTACCCTCCCCTTACACTTAAGATGAACATTGTCCCCAATGTTCAAGTAAAGAATGTAAAAGTGAAATAGTAAAAAGAATGAAATCAAATACTCCCCTGATTCGCTCGGTATGGATAATAAGGTGGTCAGGTTAAATCTTCCTCCAAGAAAATGAACAATCAAAGCTTCCCTTCCAGAATGTAAATCATCTTCTTGTCATACATAACCTGTAAATCCTGAGAAAACAAACAAAGCAACCTCGCATAAAATCGGCGGCAATCTATATAAGTTACTAAATCCTAGAAAACAAGATAAGATATAATGCTTGTGGAATGAAGTTTGCAGATTTCCTGGAGATTATAAAACTTAATAATTTAACAAAAACTTTAAGACTCCGTTAGAAAAACAAAACCGGTAAAATTTCCAGATTTTTACACGTAACGCCGTCAAGAGTAATCTCGTGACGCCGTCAGAAGTGACCTGCAAAAATTCTTATGTTAAGTTTCCAGAAAATTTCTGGAAAAACTTAGTCCTACTTCCTGGAAAATCCTGCAAAACTTCATTATGACTCAATACAAGCATTTGACTCTAACAAATACGAATACACATGTTCACATAATATTGTGGAGAATCATGATCGGTTTGTTTCTTAAAAACATATTTGGGGTTTCCCCTTACACTTATCTTTTGCAAAAATACTCTTAGGTGGAGTTAAGACTAGGCCAAAACAACAAAGTAAAGTATTTCCACTTTTTAGTTTAGAAACATGATCTACCAACAATAAAAATAAAGCATGCATACGGAAGCAAATAACAAACAAACAAAATAAAATCACACAAAGCATGGGTTGCCTCCCAAGAAGCGCTTGTTTTTGTTCGAGTCACGAGCCTGACTCTACCCTTATTTCACGGATAAATGTGAGGTTTTCCTTACACTTAGGATTAAGTGCGGGTGATAGTAGCGATACACACCATCTCGGTGGAAGTATGCCATGTGAGGAAAGAGTGGTGGATGAATTATATGCTCAAAGGGCTATGCTCCTATCATCATAACCTTACATAATTCAATCGGGTTAATGGGTGGATTAATATTTTCTCCTAGAAAGGGATCATTTTCTATCAACTTCGAAAGACTCCTAGTTGGGGATCCATCTTGACCTAATAAACCTGGTTTAAACCCATAATGTTTCTTATGATCAATAATAAATGGGTGATGTAAGCATGTAAGGTCATTTTCCACTCCTATATTTGCTTCCTCTCTACAAGGCTTAGAGTCCACTACCTTTGCCCTAAGACTACCCGGACTATATGGTTTGATGGGTGGATCGGAACCTATTTCAATTCCTAAATTTTCATCCAAGGATGGAAGATTAAGTAACGGTTTTGGTTGAGGCTCCGGTTCATCAAAACTAGGAACTTCCCTAGAACTAAGAGTAAGGTTATCATTATAAGTATTCAAACCTATATCCTCTAGTTGTGTTTGGTTCAAAGGTTCTACCTCTATTGGGGTTCCTAAAGTCTCTTCTACTTCTTCCGGATAAGTCACAGTCGGTGTGTATGCCTCAAATGATGGTAGGACTTGTGGGGTACTTGGTGGGCTTGGGTTTTCTACTATCTCTTTCATCACATCAATATCACCTATGTGTTCATCTTGTACTATGGTAGTGCCTAACCATGACATGCACCTAGGTGTCTCAACTCTAATCTTTTTATCCCTAAACAAACTTTTCGATTGAGCCTTCCAAATTGAAAATAGGTCTACACTTACGATTTTTGGGTCCCATGTTCCACTCCTGTATTGGGCATGAATCTCAAAGTTTTCCCATGCGTTTTTTACATCATACTCCCAAAACTCCCCATCTGTTACATAGTCAAGCCTCATTTGGGTTTCGTAGTCGATACGAGTGTGAAATAATTGAAGTAGAGGCAATAAATCAAGACCATAGTGAAGGACTTTTTGTAGTAAGTATTTGAAACGAGTCCATGCATCGGGAAAAGATTCACCATGATGTTGTCAAAACATCAAGATGTCATTTTGAAGTGAAAAGGGTAGATTTTGTAGTGGGTTTGGTCGATTGGATGAAAAATTTGGCGGATTCGCGTTCTCCATAATGGTGAACGGAAAAGTCAATGGAAATGTTTTTACGAACAAAGACACAAAGAAAAGATAGACTAAAGAGAACCTAAAAATAAAAATAAAATCTTACTAGAACGGAATCTAGCAAGTAGACCTAATAAAAAGAGATTCTAACCTAGACAATAACTATTCCCCAGGCTGCAGCGCCAAAAACTTGATGCGTAGGGATTGCACCAGGCTTTACCTCTCAAGGGATCTTGAGAAGCTTACAACCTCCACCAGGCAGTGTACCTAATCGTTGTAGTATAGTATAATGACAAGTACCGGGGGATTGATCGTTCAGCTAGGAATAGTGTCGCTAGGATTAGAAAACCTAAATACTAGTTCTAAAGATGATGGATGATTATTTTTGTATTTTTATGTTTTTTAGAAAGCAATAAAAATCTCGGGTTTTGAAGGATTTGGGCGGAATTAGTTGCTAGTCAACTAACCCAATACTAAAGATGCAATCAAAATAAAATACTAGAAATGAAAATAAAACTAAATTAAACTAAGGTTGTGAGCAATAAGTGGAGAAATTGTGTTTACTTTGATTTCACTACTCCCTAGATATCTTTTACACGTTAATTACTTGTTATAGTTGCGTGGATGACGGATTGTATTCCTTAATACCATTCATGGGGTGGCACACTTAACTCCCCAATCCTATGAGTACCTACTTCACTCCTATGTCAAGCCGGCTAAGAAGCTCCTAACATGGGATCATTAGAATTTACTCATGCATTAAATACAACCAATAAAACCTAGTGCACATCAGTTCATGTTTCCTAAGACGTTCAAGCATGTTACCATTTGGAGATCTGCCAGTTTTCTTAAGCCTAACATCGAAATCATTCATCCAATACAACCATAAACAAGTAATCAACACATAATCAACATCTAGGTTTCATTAGATCTAAGCAAACACAAGATAAATCTAGCCTAGCATGGTGGAATTAAGACAAGCACAAGATATAGACAACCAACACATAGACATATTGATTGAATTAGAAGAACACTTATCTCAATTACACATGTAAGGGGTCAAGGGCTGAAAACCCTTGAAAAACTTGTAAAATTCGTAATAGGTTCGGCCTTAGGGTTTCTCCAAACTTCCTCTTCTTTATGAATGAAAATTAGAAAACTATATATAGGAAATTGAGGCTGACGGCGTTAAGACCAAATAGGTGACGCCGTCATCTCGCCGCCAAAATAATTCTCGGACTGCCTTGATCTACATCTGACGCTGTCATGTATTAGGTTCTTCCAGGCTGTCACGTGTTAACTCTTGACGCTCTTCCTTGTGACGCCTTCATGTCTGCACTGGGCCGTCATGCAATTTACTCTTGACGCCGTCAGGATGGTACTCTTGACGCCGTCACCTACTGTTCCCAGCTTGGAAAATTAAGTCTTTGGCATTTTCTTCACTTTTATGCTTCAAAAACGTCCGAATTGCTTCCTTTTCCAGATTTCACTCCCAAAGTACCTAAAATCACAAAAGGAACGATTTAGGGCAATATTTGATCAAATAAATTCAATTCCGGGCTTAAATGACCCCCTAAAAGTGGTTCATTTTTCGCCTCATCATGTACCATCAAGATTATTGTGGTCTGCATCTACCTTGTGGTTTATGAACAAAGTGAATATTAATTAAAGGGGCAAAATATAAACCCATATCATAAAATCTCAAGTTGTCATTTTTGGGCCCTTAAGTTTTATAAATGTTTAATTTAGCAAAGTTTGAGAATTAACGAAATGTTCGTTAGTGGGTTAACGGAAAGTGAGAAAAAAACTAAATCGGCTAAAAAAAAAGTTGGACGCCTTTATGTGCAAGAAAAAAAGTTGACTACCTTGATTGTAAATAGACCCTAAGTTGAGTGCTTTTTTGTGTCATTTTCCCTTTAAGTAAATAGGACAATTTATAAAAGAAATCTTTGAACTAAATTGAAAGTTAAATTACAATACTTGAAATTTAAGAAGGCTGAAAAAAACATAAACTAAACTTGAGTTATACAACTAAAACTTCACTACTAAAAACCTACTGCCTTTTCTTTGGCTACAAAAGCTCCTATTTATACTAGAAGAACTAGGGTTTCTATCCTTTGAGTCTTGTCCTCTTGTTGTGTTTTTTCTGTGAGAGAAGTGCTTCGCTTCTTCACTTGTGCTTCTTTGCCGCCATAAGGACCCTTGATTTTGCCTTGGAGGCCAATCTCACGAATCTCAGCCGTTTGATTGGTTTTTGGAGCTTAATATGGTCTTTTAGATTGCCAGCTTAGAATTGGAGGGGGTACCAAAGGGGTGAGCATGTGAAGGTGTTTTGGATGGTAGCAGGGTGTGTGAGAGTGACAGGGAGAGTGCTTCTGTTTTTGGCCCCAAGGAGGTAGAGTAGTTTGATTTAGGGAGGTTAGCAAAAGGGTATATGACCCTTTGTGTTTGAACCGTCTTATGGTTGAACCCTTCATTTCAATCTTGTGATTTCAATAAAACGGCTTGGATCTGTTTTGGGTTTGGGTTTGTGTTTTGGGCTGGTAAGGTTAGGTTTATGTTGATATAAATAATTGACTAAAAACATTATTCATATCTTTCAATATCTCTAAGTTTTGATAATCACAAAACGAAAACTCATCAAACCAAAGGTTATGACGTAAACAAGTATTTAGTAGTAAATACTCACTTTCACCATTTAATCACTTAAGGTATGAATAAACAAAGTGATTAATGTATTATAAGATCAAAGGAAATCTTGTCTTAAGACATAACATTTTATAAAATGATTTTAACATTTTATATATATTTGTAAATCATTTTTGGAATAGCTTTATTAAACCACAAAAATATGATTTCAAATTTCCAACCAAAAAGGGCAAATTTTATCCAGAAAAACTTTTCAAACGTTCAGGAGGGTGGCCCCCTTAATTTTACTAGGCGGCCCCCTTAATCATTAAGGGGACCGGCACGCTCCCGAACAGTATTTTCTGGCCCTATAAATATTGGATCATTCCACATATTTTTCTTACCTTTTTGGCACTAGAAACTTTCTGATCTAAACACCCATTTCCTTTCTCTAAAAATCCTTTGATCTTATATACTTTGATCTTTGTTTCAAAGTGATTCAAGCCTCAACATTCAAAGTGCAAAGAGAAGAATACTTCTATTAGAAGTATTACAACTTAGTATCATCTTGCTATCTAATTTGATTGTTTATATTTTCTTGTAAATCTTTCATTCTTTGGTGAATAAGGTGTATGCATTAGTTAGCTAGATTTAGTTGAAGAATCTAGAATTGTTGTAAGTGTAAAGTGGAACTTGAAGTGAAGAAGAAGGATTAGATAGTATTGGTGATAGGAGATTGTAGCAATAGGGACTTGTTGTGAAGATATTGAAAGTTCCAAGTGAAGAAGACTAGAAGACATTAGTAGATTGAAGTTGTGAAGACTTTAGTGGCTTGAAGGTGTGAAGACATTAGTGGCTTGAAGGTGTCAAGACATTAGTGGCTTAAAGGTGTGAAGACATTAGTGACTTGAAGGTGTCAAGACATTAGTGGCTTAAAGGTGTGAAGACATTAGTGACTTGAAGGTGTCAAGACATTAGTGCCTTAAAGGTGTGAAGACATTAGTGGCTTGAAGGTGTCAAGACATTAGTGCCTTGAAGGTGTGAAGATACTTGTGGTGTGAAGAAATATTGAAGTAGTGCAAAGGTGTGAAGAAGAAGTGGTGTGATATTTGGTGTGAGATTGGTTCTAGCTACGATTAGAACTCGACATCTTGCTTTGTGTCGTTAATTGGTGTAAGCTTTTGGTGTGTACGGTTTTCTCCGCCATAAGGGAGGTTATTGACTTAGTGAAGAAAACTCTCGAGTTCGGTGCTCGGGGAGTGGAGTAGGGCAAGGAAGGTGTCCTTGTAGCCGAACCACTATAAATCCTTTGTCTCTCGGTTTGATCTTTCCATCTCTCACTCTTTGCTTGCTTACTTACTAGCTTTTCATATATTGTTAATATTGTGTGTTGTGCATATATTGATTTCACATAAAGATCAAACTAGGTTCCATTTAAAACATTAATTATACTTTAGTAAAATATAAGTATAAACAATTGCTAAGACACATATATCTATATTAGTACAAACTTGTAATTAAGTGAGATATATGAAATTATAATTTCTATTCAACACTTTAAATAAGTAGTGTATATATGATATATGTGAATTAGTTTGTATCTATACTTTAGCTTCAAAGGTTTTTACAATTACCATTAATTCTTTGTAAGTAAGCTTTTATTAAACGAAAAAGACGCAAAACTATTCAACCCCCCCTTCTAGTTTTCCACAGTTTATGATTTAGATTAGTTTTAAAAAAAGGGTTTAGTAAAAGTATTAAAAGGTCTAGGTTAGTAAAAAAAAATTGTTTTTAGTTTTTGGATAAAAAAAAGTTTTGTAAAAGCAGTTTTTTATTATTGTTGTTTTTAACTAAAAGGAAACTTACAAAAAAAAAAATAATAACAAAATAATTTTTAATTTTAATAAAAAGTTTTAGGATTATTAACAAAAACATTTTTAGAATTTATTTTGAAAATTAGATTTTAGGATTAAGGGTAAAAAGGTAATTTTGGTTTTTGGGTTTATTTTTCCAAGCTCACCCCATGTCATTTCCTGGGTTTGACTTTGACTTTTCTACTCTTCATTAAATGCTCAAATGGTGTCGAGTCGATCCGGTAATGTTCCTTTTTGCTCTTTTTCCCATCCAAGCTTGGTTTTGTCCACTTTTGCCTTGTTTTCAATCATTTTGTACCTAAAACATAAAAAAATAAAAATAAATAAATAAATAAAAATAAAAAAAAGAAAACACAATCCAATGATATTTACAACAATATTTAGTCTATTTGGGTGTTTTTTGGTCGTTTTTGTGGGTTTTTCTGGCTTAAAATGATGAGTAAAAGGCCACTCATCAATACAAATGTGAAATGTAAACTACAAAGTTTATTCATACTCATAAACAAATTTCTCCTTACAACAAGAGAAAAAAACTAACCTTCGGAAGGCACCTTCCTCGAAAAAAGCCTTAAAAGATCCTTTGATCACAAAACGTTTTTTAGGACTAGAACTAATCGCAAAAAAAAGAAGGGAAAAGTTATAAAAGTGTTTAACAAAAACGGTTTTGATTTAACCTCCCTTGCGTTTTGGCCCAATTTATAGGCGAAATGGGAGTTAGTGGGTTACAGGTGGCAACAACCCAATGGCTAGCACATTAAATGACATGCGCATGACCTTCACGCCTCGTCAGATACGTGTTCAATTAATAACTCACCTGACGACTGACGTCATGAACAGTTGAAAGGACGTGCTTAGAAGCCGCCTATACGGCGATTTGACTAAAGTTGAAACCACTTCAAAAAGATTTTCTTGCCTTTTCAAAGCAAACATTCAATGCAGAAGATATGCAAATCAAGATTACATTGCAAGCAAATCAGGCCAGTTTTACCTAGACCCATCGCGGCCTAGAAGCGCATTGACTGGGGGGACGCCGTCCTCAACTTGTAAATGTGCATTGTCAGCCTAAAGGATTTTACACATAGTCTAGCATCATACCACTAGCTCATGCTATAATACTTGACTGAGAGGACTTGATACTGTATCAGTATTAGTAGCCCAAGCTCAATAAACATACGCCTAAGTCAAGCCCAACACAAAAACTCAACAGGGCTCGTTATCAACACTTGATAAAGCCCAACTACATTCCCAGGCTACACCTAGCATGGATGATCTCTCAGGCCGTGTAAAAGACACGCATACGACAACTGGTTCCCAACTGTCACTAACGATTAAAGATGTACCATCTGACATATGACAATGAGAGACACTTTAGCAAGAATAGAGGAATCAACCACGACCTGGTACGAGCTAAGGAGAATGCGCCACCTGTCGTTCTTGTCTACACCACAGATGAGCAACACATGGTCTAATAGCCTTTTGATCATCCTTGTGGGGTTTATCCTTAAACTCTAAATGTCTCTTTATAAATAGAAGACATCTCTCATCATTGAGACCCTCTCTCAACTCACTCGAATTCTCTATACACTTTTCATACTATTTCACATAGTAAAACACACAATTAAAAGATTTGTTTGAATATTACCCAAACTCTTGATTCCTAATCATATTCTTGAGTCCTTGTCATTCAATACGGGAAACCGAACAACACAACCATCGATAGTAATCACGTTTTATATCACATACGTAAAAACTTTTATTTATAGCGAATATATCGTTTTTAGTTTATCTATTTTTGTGTAAAATAGGTGCAGATAATACAAACAAAACTAGAAAGAAAAAAGAAAAAAAAAATTGGAACTAGAGAAAGAAAACTAATGCATGATGTGTAAAGACCAACATATCCCTTATAACTATTTATTTCATTTTTTTTAGATATTAAAGATGATAAGCACTTAAGTAAACATTTATTTTGAGACATTTAAAATAAAAATAAATAGATAAAATAAAATAAATTTGGACATATAATTGATCGAATGAGTAGTTACAATCAGAGTGCATAATACAGTATGCATGTTTAAATTGACTCTGTATTCTGCATTTGACTGAAAACGAATAACTAATTAATCACTCTGGTATGTTCTTTTCGTCGAGAGCCAAGGAGTGGAGTGGAGCATTCTCAACTCGTAGACTTGATGGCAAAGATTGAGGGTGTCTCTCTTATCTCTATGAACGACAGGTGGGCGTGGGCTTTGGAAGGGTTGGGGGACTTTTCCGTAGCATCGGTTAGAAAGCTGCTTGATGATAGAAGGCTTCCAGATGTGTCTTCTCCGACTCGCTGGATTAAAGCGGCGCCCATTAAGGTAAACGTCCATGCATGGAAGGTGAGATTAGATTGTTTACCAACCCGTCTTAATATATCTCGTCGAGGTATGGATATTGCGTCTATTCTTTGTCCTATATGTGGTATTGCGGTGGAATCATCGAGACATCTATTCTTTGATTGTCGTGTTGCAAAAGATAATTTTCGAAAGATTTGTCGTTGGTGGGATGTGGGTTTCATGGAGGTGAGCTCGTATGAAGAATGGTCATCTTGGATTCTAAATCTTAGGGTTTCCGTTAAACATAAAAGGTTGTTAGAAGGTGTGTGTTTTGGGTTGTGGTGGCATATTTGGTCGTTCCGTAACAAGTGTGTTTTTGGCTCGGGATCTTCTTCTAAGGCGTCAATCTTTGAAGACGTAGTGTTGCGCTCTTTTTATTGGAGTCGGTATAGATGTAATGTTTCTTTTACTTGGGTTGATTGGTTAAAAAATCCTCAACTCATGTCTTTGTAATTGTCTAGCTTCTTGCTAGTTTTTTTTATATAAATTTGCCGTTAAAAAAAAATTAATCACTCTTATATACTTTCCACGTATTTTTTTTGAACGACTTTCCTGGTACTAGAATTGATGTTTTTTATAGGCCCCATGTCGTTTTCTACTTTTTTTCCCCTAAAGACTTTAACTACACAACCAATGATAATTCCATTTGTAGGCTGTAGCAAGACTTCAAATGATCAGGGTATTTTGCTAAAGGTATATACAAAGCAAAACATTTTAAGTGTCAATTTTTTAAATGGAATCTTTACCTCCTACTTTACATCGAAAAATGTGTTACGAAAATCGACGAAGCGAGCAAAACCCTTTGCTCGCCACATACTTTGCTCGCCGGATTGAGCAAAACATTCATCGCAAAAACACTCCGAGATACAACTACCATCTAATTTTTGAATGGGGCGAGCAAAAGAAGGCGAGGATGGTTTTTACTCGTTGCCTTCTTTGTCATTTAGCATCCAGTCTACTCTAAAATTTACACTCCACATTACTTTTTCACAAGAAAATGTAACATTAATCAACGAGCAAAATGATTTTCTCGGAGTGTCGTTTTTTTAAAACCGTTTTAAAGGGTTTATTTTTGTAAATGAGGGTGGGAAGTACTTTTAGTATTAATTGATTTACATTTTAAACTAATTGTCATTAAAATATGGGTAGGTTATGAACGGGTAAACAAATGAGATTTCATGTTTTTGACAGAAGGTACAAGGTATAATCGGATTTCCTCGTGCAGTGGTGGAGGCAAAAAGTTTTTCTCGAGAGGACACGCTTTGATAATTTTTTTTCGCTATGGGGCATGTGCCCCTTTGACCCTTTTATCTCCTCCACTGTCCCCGTGTGACTGTTACGAACCCTTTTCGTGACAAACTCCAAGGTGTTTAATTTACCTAGAGAGATTTGAACCTAAGATTTCTTGCGTAGATATTGGGACGCCTGACCATTATGCCACCTTGATGGTGGTTATGACTTGCAAGAAAAGTTGATAAAGTTTATGACAATAGGCCATATGACTTGCCTTAGTTAGAAGCTGAATAAATACTGACGATGTTAAAATTAATAAAAATGAAATAAATACTTAAATAGTGATGCAGAATTTGCTCGACATTTATGAAAAGTAAGTAAATCTTATTAAACATAGATAAACTTGAAATGTTGTTACTAGTCCCATACGACGCATGCTACAACAGTTATTTAACATGCAACGTTGTCCATCATTATTAAAACTATAAAGGAAAACAGACGAGGACAATGCAAACCAAAGTGTCACAATCCAGCATGTTTTTCGACGAGAAATCAATAGAGTTCTGGATGAGCAGCAGCATAAGCCTCAATAGCTCTGAAGGTCTTTTCGAATCCACTTTTTTCAAAGTTAACTCCCTCCTCAGATGGCTTAGCGTTACCTTTGCAGTTATAAGTAATCGTTTGTTTGTATACACTTCCTCCATGTGCAGAAGGTACAATCTTAACATGATGTGTGATGGACTCTGCTATATCCTGCAAGTAGTCACCTTCGAAAAATGTGTAGCCATAGGTAAAGTTGCTTGGATCATAGACATCTACCTTACACTTCCCGCTTGAAAATGGAACGCCTGTGTTGAGTAATATATAGTTAGCAACAAAACCGTCAAAACATAAAGAATAAAAATGAGATAATTAAGCTAGCTATTTTATTTGAAACTGCATGATCACTTATGAAACTGCATGCTTTATTTGCGACTCAAGCATATATAAAGATTATAGTCATATATTGTTTAGAAGTTAAATAGAATTACTACTTAATTGTTCAAGTTCTTACCATCACCAAATGTGAAGTCCCTTATAGTTCCAACATCTCCGTTGCCTTCAATGGTCTTAATAGACTTGAAAACCGCAGGGTCAACCTTGGGTGCGATAGCTTCAAAGTCGCAAAAAGCTTTGAAAACCTTCTCAGCGGGATGCGTTGAAGGAACCTCAACTTCGATTGTAGCAGTTGACATGATTGATAACTTACTTAAATGATCTCAAATAATATGTATGAAAGAAGATGTGTTGTTTGTGATGAAATGAGAATATAAGTTGTGGTATTTATAGACGATGGATATTGTATAGAGAGCCACCAATATGGACTAATTGGTGTTTTTGGAATAGAAATGACACAAAGTGTCCTTTATAAAGTTTATATTAATCATGAAAATGTTGGACAAATGTATTTGAAACGGGACGTTGTCGTTTCTTATCAAATTCAATGTTTCATACGTACATAGTTACCAATATATCTCATTCGTATATTTAGCTTTGAGTTCGGTTCATGTTCCGGTGTTTTTCTTAGAAACAAAATTAGGCACATGAGTTAAACAGATCAACCAAAGATTTTACATTTAAATTTTTAACGATAACAAAAGTGTGTTTGCTTCTTTTATACTTGTTACGTGATATTCAATTTGTACCATTAAATGATCAACTAAATTTATTTATTTAGAAAACGGCACTTTTAAAACATAGTATCTATCAGCTGAGGTCTTGATGACTATCACCTGAATACAAGATTATACCTTTAACAAACAATTAGACAAACAATGAAACAGATTTAGCACATCTAATTATTGGTCTAAAAGTAATTGAACGTATATTTTAGAAGAATTTATATGCCATTCTCTCTTAAATAATAAAAAATTTAGCAGTTAAATATCAGATAACAAATTATTACATATGAAAAATCAAAGTTTAGACTTTAGACTAGAGCTAGGAAGATGAAGACATCATAGCAAGTCAAGTGGGTGAACTGTTAGTGAAAAGTAGGGGTGGCAATCGACGTGTTCGTGTTGACCTATTTGGGTTCGCGTGTTGGCGGGTTTGTATAACCTCTACCCAAACACGACCCATTTATTAATCGTGTCAAGAAACTCAATCTTAACCCGCACCTACATAACATGTGTAACCCATTTTTGACCCGTTTAACCTATTTAAATAAATAGGTCAAGTAGCGAATAAGGCTGGTGGTTTGTTGATTTAACTAGCTTAAATGTCAAAATGATATAAGAATTTAAAATATGATAAAAAATAACAGACAAATAACTATACGAAAATTTTCTTAGTTATAAGCGTCAATTTCTATGATATATGAGGTATAATCGTAATTCAATCATATTAAGTACATAATAGAATACATTTAATCCACATCCAACATAAAAAAAACATGTTTTATATTTTATTTTTAGAGTCTTATATACTTAAACGGGTTCACGGGTTGACCTGTTTAATATTTACTCAACCTAAACACGACCCATTTATTAAACGGGTTAGACGGGTTGACCTGTTTTTGACCCAAACCTGTTTATCCTCAACCTAAACCTGTTTAACTTCGTGTCGGGTTCGTGTCGTTTATCGTGTCGTGTCGACAATTGCCACCCCTAGTGAAAAGCACGAGTGATTCTCCATTAAGATCAAATAAAATAATTTGAACCAAAAAAAAGAAAAAATCATTTCATTTACATAAAGTTGGAAACAAAGCCAAAGAAATGTCGACATTGGTACTTTTATGATTTTATCTACTTTTACATTTTCTATTGGATAAAATATTTTATGTTTGTAATCTTCTCCAAACCCAAATAAATATTGACACTGGTCAGGAACGAAAAACAATTACTCCCTCCGTCCCAATTTATTTGTCCACTTTTGATTTTCAAAGTCTTTCTTTGTCAACTTTGACCTTAAATATGTATGTTTGTGTTATTTAATATTTGATGAAAAATATATGAATAGATTGAGTTTTAAGTGTATTTTTAATTCGTATAATTTTCATCAAGTATTATATAACACAAATAAAAATATTTACAGTCAAAGTTGACAAAGAAAGACTCGAAAAGTCAAAACTGGACAAATAAATTGGGACGGAGGTAGTACTTTGATTGTACCTATTTTAAAATTTTGCACAAACAGTCAAACCTCTTGCAATTTACTATGTGCTGCTATTCTAGAAGCATTATAACTTACATCTTCACCCCTCATCGACTATCTACTTTCATTTTTTAAAGATATAGTGTAGTGCAATTTTTTTTTAATAAGATCTAATGATACATGTCCAATTTTTACTCGAAGAGGAACATGAGTCACTTTTTCACAAGGCAGAATTGCATATAAGAGAGTAAAAATATATTAGACCAGATCATTGGTCACTTTTTCACTATCAATGATTTATTTATAAGTGCAACTAAAAATATTGTTAGACCATCTTTGATCATGTGTATGTTTAACAATAACTATAAAAGTAATAATAGTTGTAAACGATAGCTGTTTTTTATTTATTTATTTATTTATTTATTTTTTGATAATATAAATGTAGTTCTAATCATAATATGTAGAATGACATAATTTTGTATCATCACAACTCTTAAATATTTAACGCTCTTAAATGCTATTTCATTGAACATTGAAAAAAGAGTATTACAAAAAAAGATAAAGCTCTTTTTTGTTTGACAAATGAGAATTAAAATTACAACGCTTAACGCTCACGGCTCACAAAATGCTCATAACACTCAATGCTAAACATACTCACGTCAGAAATTTTCGGATATGAAAGTTAAAAAACTATCTATAATATATATTGATTCTAAAACAGTAAAATTATCTCTAACCATAGAATCTGGACTTCTAACTAAGTATGTATATTATTTTAATTACAAAATATCAATTAGTGGCCAATTAGTCAAAGTAGTTTTAGAATTGGTGCAGACATTGAGGTTTGAGCAGATAGTATAACAGATACGTAATAATATTTTAATAATTTCATTTTGAAGTTAAATATTGTGACAATTCATGTTTTGTAATGTTTAAGATTCTTTTATAAAATTATATTAAATTTTTAATACTTAGAATGTTATAATAACCGTGCACGCAAGAATATTTATATAATTTTTTCATTGTGTTAATATCGATTAATATTTTGTATAGATTTTTGTTGTACGAATACTTTGTTAAAGTAGCATGGTGTGTAGGTTAATTTTGTTTAAATTTTAACTATTGATATCATGTTCTAGACATTACGTGTGTTTAGTAGCAGATAATGACCCTTAAAAAAATATGTGTCATTGTTATATGTACAATCTTGTCTATTTATTTTCATCTTACAGTAACTGTGAGGTTGTGCTTTCAGTTTGATATTTATATTCTTGTTAATAATAATTTAGTCGTATTTAATTTTTAAACTTGTGCGCGGGTTAAACTTACAAAGAGGAATAACATGAGTCGTCATTAAATGCAAATAGTTAAAAAGGAATATTTTTCTGGATATACTTACTCAATCTCATAAAGAGGAATAACATAAGTCGTTCGTATTTGTATAATCTTGTGTATTCATGATATCACAGTTTCTCATGCCTTTCTTTTTATATTTATAATTCCGTGCAAATACATTAATTTAATATATACTGATAATAATATTTATAAATAACAACAACATATGTGATTATATATATATATATATATATATATATATATATATATATATATATATATATATATATATATATATATATATATGGGTATAAAGAATAAGCGTATTTATTAAAGTTATAAAGTTATTAAAAAACATTAAAACTGATACATGTGCTTAATACATAATTTTTTTGTTGGGCGAATAATAAAATTTACAATTGACCAGATTGAAATCGATTTAGACTTTTATTAACTAATAGAAATGTTCAATTTTATTACGTTAGCATAATAACGAACTCACATTTATTCAATTGAACTTTTTTTTTTTTTTTTTTTTTCACTTTTTGAAAATCTCAAATAAAATTGATTAGAAGTTTTAGAAAAGTAATGATATTATATTTTTAAGATGAATACCAATCATCCCCATAATAAGAAACATTTGTGAGATCTCATCCAATGCGTAAAAAACTATTTAAATATTGAGATGATTGGAAATGACTTTTGATACTTTATGAAAAAACTCATATTAAAAAAAAAAATATCTAATAAAGGCTCTAAAAAGGTTTATAAAAGAATAAATCAATTTTTTTAAGAAGAAAAAACCATAATGGTGTCAAGGACGCATGGACACATGGCATTATATTTAGTGGCATCACTGTGTATTACCGACTTCGCTTTTAGTAGTTGTTTAAGTTTAAGATATGAGAAGCCACATATATAAGATTATCAAGAGTTCAAAACGAATAATCTTTACTTTTGACATAATTGTTTTGTTATACTGATTTAAATGTCGTCGGGGCTAATAAGGTTAAATCAAGGCTAAATGGGCAGACTTTTAAAAGATTTGGACACATTTGGTTCCTCTTCTTTTTTTAAAATAGGCATATATTACCCATTTAAAAGTTAAACAGGCACAAATTAGCACATATTTGCTCTCAACTGGATAACATTGTAATTGTTTTTAAAGAAAAAAATTCTAGATATAATATATTTAATTTTTTAAATATACATGAGGTGTTAAGTTTGAGGAATTTATTTCGTCGTTTTGGGTATTTTTTTAAAACGATTCGTATAACATGCGCCCGTTTGGCCCGTGCGCATTTAGCCCGTAGCCCGTTTGACCCGTGGCCCGTGCCCGTCCGGCCCGCCCGTTTTGCCACCTATACATATCACTATCAACTAGGAGGGTACCCGCGCTGTAGCGACGGGTACCATGTGATTAAAGTCCATATAATAACAAAATAAAAATAACAAGATGATTAACTTGTTTGTGTTTGTAACGAAAAAGGTGAATTTTTGAGTTTTTGGGTGTCAGAAAATGGTAACCGATGGCTTTGTTTATGTAATGGGTCCTACAACTAGCGCTATATTTAGGTATGGTTTGTAAAGCAAGGATTTAGGTAAATTGATGATGTGAGATGAGACTAATCGTATGTTTGGTTTCCCATGAGTAGTAATAACCTCGAAATAAGAGCGTATATAAAGCATGGGCAACACTCACATATGACTAGGGTTTAGTGTGTGTGAAATGGTGGAGAAGATAACTTGGTTATTCTTATAAAATGCATCAGTAACTAATAGGGATGCATTTGGGTTTGTGTATGACCCATGGATGTGATCCAATAGTCCTAGATGGTCCACATGGCTGACAGTTTATGAAGGAGACAAGAATGACATATGATGTGACATCCTTGGCAGAGGTTGTTATGGGAATATTCATGAGAGGCACGACTTATATGTCATAGCGAAATGCTTGCCGGCATTGTTAATACGCCGATGATATAACTGCACGTAGCGTTAATATAGTAACAATTTGAAGGGTAAATTGTAAGAACAAATGTTGCATGAGATTCGATTATCCAGGCGAGAGTTGTTTTGCATTCGGCCGATATTTGCCTGGGAGTAGGTTTCTTAAGTGAGATGTATTGTGCCCCTAGCTTTATGGGTCAGCTATGATCATATGAGTTTTAGCCATTTAGACTAAAACTCCTATATGCTATCACTTATCATCAATTTCAAACTAAACATGCTCTTAACAACATATACCTCAACACACCCACATCTACACAAATTTTAACCAGCTCCAAATACTTGGTGATACTTGTTACAATGATGACGGTGATGACGGTTCAATTTGTAGTTATTGCGAGAAAGAAAGTTTATGGGTTAAAAATAAAAAATATAAAACTTTAAGGATTAAACAATATTAAACTATTAAATTGGTGGTAAATGTTGCTACATTTTTTAATTAAGGGTATGTGAAAAGAAACTTGAAATTTAAAAGGATACTTTTGGTATAACACATCACTCATTTTTAAGTTTTAAGAGAATGAGGTACAATTGGCTGGATGGGTGGCGTCATTCTACCAGCCCAACTCAACTAACGGCGCACCGTACTGGTGCTCGCACCAAAGCTCCTCGCACCATAGATACCAGCCAACGCCATTGATTTTTTTCTTGGTTATTAAAATGGAAGAATCAATGTTTGTGTGTGTGTTTGCAGAAGAAGGAAGAAGATTGCATTTTATTTATTTTATTTTATTTTATTTTTGGTTTAGAATGTGTGTTTGCAGCACGAAGAAGATGACATTTTTTTTGTTAATTTTAAATTAGAGTTGGTCTGTTTGGGCTATTGGAGATTGGGCTAGTAAAAGAGTAACACTTTCTTATATAAGTTCAACTTCTTTTTTATAAAAATTGTTATGTTGTTATTTTCTTTTTCTTAATTATATTTTTTTGTTTAAATAATTGAAAAAAAAAAAAAAAAAAAAAAAAAACCCTCCAAGGCACCACATTTTCTGGTGTCAAGGATAATGGCACAAAATGTGGTGTCAAAGGATTTCTGGTGCCATAGAGTGTTTTGCTGACGTTGCATCATTTTTTGCTAACGGCACGAGGGTACCCAGTACTCTAAGGAAAAGTCATGCATGCTTTATATATAATATATATTACAGCTATAAATTTGAATTTTAGAATCAATCAGAATCAAAACCCCAATTTGCACATAAATCCTAGTTAACAATTAAGTAGATTAAAAGTTCTACCATTGATTAAAGCTTGTAATAATCACTTGTGTGAGTTTAGCATCTTCAATTTATAAAAATTCCCCCAAGATTTCTTCCTCCAATTCCAAAATCGAACATACACATAAACACAACCTCAAAGTCGGTTTTAGAACATCTAGGAATAGTTCTTAGCGTTAAATGAACAAAAAATTGGATTGATATTTGTAAATTACGGTTTTAGTCCCTTATCTTGAACACTTAACCCTTTAGTACTTACGTAGTGTTTGGTAGGTTGTATTCAAAGGAATGAAAATGATCATTACGACGGAATGAAACAATCTTGTTTGTGTACACGGGAAACAAAATAACAAAACCATTCTCGTCTCATTTCTTAAACCGATTTACATACCATACATAAACATTATATATCTAAACTCATAACTTTACAACCCTGAAGTGATCACGACAAAAAGAAGGGCTTTACACTATTTGAACTGTGTGACGGTGAGTTCAAAGTGGATTAATCGGCCAAAATGTTAAAAACCATGGTTATTGAAACTCATACTATTCAATTAAGAAAAAGTGAATTTACTACATTACCCTTTCACCTTATTAATTCAAACAAAATACATGTATTATTTTATAAAATACTTTTTTTTTAACGACAAATTTATTAAAACTAGCAAGGGGTTAGAAAGGGAATTACAAATAGGGAACTAATAATGGATTTTGGATCCAGTTAGTTAAAGAATTGTTCAACTTTCTATATCTATTAGAGAACCAAACATAAGAAAGATCAACTATATTATTGAAAATGTCTTGCTGAATAGGACGCTTGAGACTGAAAATGGAGTCATTGCGAAACTTCCAAATAGACCAAGCCGTGACACCCAAAATAGACTGTACAAAATGCTTCGCGTGAGGATTGACTCGGAGTTCTTCTACCCAATCGAAACTAGCATCAAACAAAATGATAACAGGAAAGGAGAGAACCAACCACACAAAGACTTTATGCCAAATCTCATAAGTTAACGGGCAATTCCACAAAACATGATCTATGAGCTCCGGACTTTGGTTACAAATAGGGCATAGAAGAGAGTTTAATTCAATACATTTCTTGCTTAGATTCCAGCGTGTGGGATGGCTATCACGCAAAGCTCTCCAAATCATAATGTTGACCTTTTTCGGGATATAACGAATCCATCTAGTAGGGGAATGAACATCCGGCAAAATGATATTATCAATATGAACACGAGTTTCTTTAACGGAAAAAGAATTGGTTCCTCCGTTTCCCAAACATCAGGAGTATCAGATATCCGAGAATTATAAAATACTTGTTTTCAAAAATAGTAAACTTGTAAGTTATATATAGAAACTATATTAACAAAATCAATAATTTATAATCTACACTAAGTTCAAATTTTTACAATGCTATACCTCAAACTTTCTTGAAAGGTATAAAATACAACTAAAAATTACGATTAAAATAATTTTCATAACACTATTTAAATAAAAGTTAAAAAGTCATTTGACGCATAATACAATTACAAATTAAAAATACCGCATCTTCTTTGCATCAATATCACCTTGATTCTTACCAACATCATCAATAAAATTATTGTCACGAAAAATAAAAACATTACTTGCAAGAAAATTTAGTTAGACAGGTACTCGTCGCTGCAACGCGCATGTATTCTTCAAATTAACATGGTCCGTAACAAAAATTAGGGTTGTTCATTGGTTCCGTTATTGAGTTGTTCGATGTATTTGGTTTGGTTATTTCAGTTAACTTTTTTTCTGGATAAAAACAAAAACCAAACAGAATGCAAATTGGATTAAACCGAACCAAATTTAAATTAGATTAAACCGAGCCGAAATTGAATTTGAATTCGGTTCAGCTTTCGGGTTGATCCGAATTACCCGACTTACATAATCGATATTGTTTTTAATTTAATTATATAACTTTTTAACACCAAAAGAATTTTCAAACTTAAAAAATATTGTATTTATAATAGGAAGAGTTTAATAGGCTTTGTTTTTAGTTTGTTTTTATTTGTTTATATAAATATACAAAAAATATATATATTTATGTGAATTTAGTTTTCGGTTGATTTCGATTTTCATTTTACTACAACCATATCCACAACAAAAACCAAACATTTAATTTGATCCAGTTACAAATTTATTTGGTTTTTTATTCGATTCGGTTCGTTTTCGATTTTCGGTTCCTACAATATTACTTGATTTGTGAACACCTTTAACAAAAATAGTACTCGTAGTATAGTACAGTAATAGCAACAGGCTCAAGTAACAACTCCATAACAGTCAGCCCAGCCCATATCACATCCCACTTGCTGCTCGAACAAACACTGAAACACATCTCAAAACTCGCTCCCATTTTTTCAGTACTCACTCTTTAACTTTGTGAAACAAAACACACAAACACTTAGTTCAACTGTGTGTGTTGCAAATTTGACCTCACTCCAATACGACGTCACTCTGGTATAACAGAAACCCTAATTTTATTCATCTATATTCACTTTTGAATCTTAATTTTTATCTGATTTAGGGTTTACATATCTAAATTAATTTATATAAATGTTTATATAACTGATTACTTTTTAGCTTATAATTTATATTAAGCTTATCTTAATACCTAATAAAAAAACTGCTTATTTTAATTTTGATAAAAAACGGACAGATTTTGTGGTTTTTCAAAAATAAAATGAGACTGTTCGTGTTCATTTATTAAGACGTTAAATGAATGTACAGAAACTTAATAGATAAAAGTGCTTATTTGGTAAGTCACTTTAGAAGGTATGTTTCAGATGGACAATATGCGCATTAGGTTTGGCACAAAAAAGAGGGAGTAAATTGCGTACGTAGGGATGTAAACCACACGAATGGAGCCTTGTTTGTGTTCGTTCGTTAAACTCAAACAGGAAAACACTTAAAGGAGATATTTTGTGTTTTTTTTAAGGAAAGGACGTTCGTTTATGTTTGTTCATTAAGACGTAAAACGAACAAACATAAATAAATGTACATGAAATATACATAACAATTTAAGGTATACCTATTTTACTAACTAGAAGGATAAAGGGATGAGGTTTGCTCTGTTGGGGTTACCAGGGAGTGCGAGTCTTTGACTCAGATAAGATGTACTCTGCCTAACCAGCTATCCCGTGACGGTTTCCGACCCTTTCCCGGGCTACCTTAAAGATGTGTACCTAGTGAGGTTTTACTAAATGTATACAGTAAAAATAAAAATGTCATGATTTTTGAATATAGGATAATAAATTAAAGAAAATAAACATTTATGAACACGTAATTATATCGTGGTAACGCCCTTAATGCTAGGTTTTGAAAAAGACTTTTCATGTCATTCCCATTTAGGTCGGATTCAGATCCCTATGTTGTTTCCTTTTCCTTCTACACCTTTTTCCTACGTTCATGAGCGAACTAGACTTTTGTTCTTGTTTGTTTATCTAACTAAGCGAACATAAACGAACTTCTTACTGAACGGTTCGTGAACTGTTCAATGAATGTTCGGTTTATTTACAATCCTATACGCATACGCGTGATTGATAAAGTGATTCTGTTTTGCCGTTTTGGTATATGGATTTAAGTCTAAAACTAATAGTTAATTGCAATTTGGTTCTTAACCACTAGTTTAAGTATTGGATTCTTTACTTGCAAAGTTGCAATAAATACTAGTGTAATCAGTTCAAGGAAATATGTGTTTTGGTTTGGCACAAAGGAGTAATTTGCATATGCTTGAGTGATTGAGTGATTCCTCTTTGGTATGGTATTTATTACTAAGGATGGAAAATGGCATATATGTATTTTTCATGAGTTTGAGGCTAAATTTTATAAAAATCAATATTTTGGAAGCTTGCTATATGAATTTATTGTGGTGAAAAGAGTTGACGTTTTCAAAAGAAGGCTATTGGAGTGTTTTTGGGATCTTGTTAGTTGTTGTGTGCTTGGGTTGTTTAAGTTTTTTCGGAATAATGCCGACAGACGAGATATTCTTCCCCATTTATTGTGTTTATGACCTGATTTCATGAATGCATTTTTTTTTTGTGTATAAATTATATGCAAGTGATAACAACCAAAGTTTGTAACCATCTTAAATTGAAAATTCCCAAATATGTTATTTCCATGATTAGTATCGGAAGATCTTAATTGTATTTTGTTTTTTTTCCCTTTCAGTGTTGGGATAATTAGCCGTCCATCCAATGGATTTTGATGAATATGATTACTTGGAAAAAACGGTGGAAAATTCAGAAGCACCAAAGCCAGAGGAAAGAGCTAATGGCGTTGAGGAAACTGATAAAAAAGAAGACAAGGAACGGAGGCAGAGCTCTAGACATCGACTTGAGAAAAGCCATGATGAACGTAGTTCAAAACGTGCAAAGTCGGGGGAAGAGTCGCGTGATCGTGACGCAGAAAGGGGCTCTTCACGCCACCGTTCATCTCCAAAGGACGGTGATAGGAGCGATAGAGACAGACATAGGAGTAGCCGCGAAACGAGAGACAGGGATAAGGATAAGGGCAGGGAGGAGAGAAATGGTAAAGGTAGAGATAGAGATAGAGAAAGAGAACGAGATAGAGACAGAGGTGCGGACAGGGAGAGGGATCGTGTGAGGGGAAGGAGGGAACATGGGCGTGAAAGTGAGAAAGAGAGGGAGGATAAAGAGCAAGATAAAGATCTCGATCGACCTCATCGCAGTGGTAGCAGGTCAGAAAGAACCGGAAATGATCGGGACAGGGAGAAGAGCCGTGATAGGGAGACTAAAGACAGAGATGGGGAGAAGAGCCGTGAGAGAGAAGTTAAAGACAGAGATGGGGAGAGGAGTCGTGATAGAGAGGTTAAAGAAAGAGTCAGGGAAAAGAGCCGCGATAGAGAGGTTAAGGATAGAGACAGGGAAAAGAGCCGCGATAGAGAGGTTAAGGATAGAGACAGGGAAAGGAGCCGTGATAAAGAGGCCAAAGATAGAGACAGGGAGAAGAGCCGTGATAGGGAGGCTAAAGATCGAGAAAAAGAAAGGGAAATCAGAGAACCTGAGCGCGAAAGCAGGTACTTTTTACTTTTATCATATTAGGTTCATTTTCTCATTCCACGTGTTAGATATGTTAAGCTTGCATAAGTGCTTTTTAGCATTACTCATTGACTGGCATTAGTGGCTCATTAATTGTTTAAATGTTGCATGAGCTGAGTAGTTGTTAGGATGCTATTCAGTTTACCAAAGTCGTTTACCCTGCTGTGTGGCTTTGTGATCCTAGTATATTGTACTCTTAGTAACAGTTACAGTTGTGCAAGTTTTATACAAGAACTGGGGTGCAACGTATCTTTCCTCGATCTTGGTTTCCAGGATGGGTAGATGTGGAATGCTTATTTCTGGGGTTTGTTTGTGATTAAAGTATTTTGTGCTCGCTCTCTGCTCATTGGCTAGACATACTTTGGTAGGAAGTACCAGCCTTATTTATAACGACTTACAGCACCCACCAACAATTATTAGGCTCATATTAGCTTGTCTCGTAATGCATCTATGCCATGTGAGTTAAGTTTGTGTCTGTCTCTAGCTCTTTGGAACCACAATTTGGACAAAAAGCTTCTTTAGAACTCATCCTGAGTTTTCAATACGGAATAGGAGGGTACTTTGCTTTAGCATGTCAGTTCAGTGAGTCGTTTAGGGCTTGAGGAAGCCAACAGTGATGATGTTGCTATGTTGTTCTAAGATGGGGATGCAAAGGTAACAGATTTAGTTTATCTATGTCCCAACTCGTTGCATGTAAGATAGGTTACCTGGGAAGGCTCATACTTCAACCTTCAGTTGTCTGCAAGTTATCTTTACTTGTATATAAAGCATCAAATTAGCCACTCTGTTTTATGAGGTTTTCATGGCTTCTTATGTTCAAGCGTTTTCGGGTGACCGCATCTCACTCTTCTAACCTTACCAGTCCACTCATCTCCCGGAACAGTCATCCTTGAGTCATCTTCACCCACGTTCACCAACTATAATATGATTGTGATACTAAAAACTGGAATATAACTTTGTACTTGCTGCATAGCGTGGAATAATTTAAAGTCTGAGTAGAAGTCGATGTATGCTGAAACACAATTCAGTGCATATTTTCTTTAAACTCTATGGGCGTTGTGGCCACAGAAGTGCTATTCAAGTTTCTTTTGTCCTTGTCATCCTTCAACATGACAACATCTATGAGAACAAACCCCTAGCACTTGAGAATTGATATTCACTTGTGTACAATTGGTTTTTAATTTGCAAGATGATGTTGATTGTTTGCCACTGGCACAAGTTGTAGAACATCATGAAAATAACGTCAGAAGCTGTTTATTAAGATTAAAGTGCATACTTGATTTTCCAGTTTACCCCAATGGGATGTAGATTTTTCATGTCTTACGGGCATTGCCTCTGCATATTCTGATGCAAGTCTTGTTTTTCCCTTAAAAAATTTAGCTGTACATCTATTCATTCTTTTTATTTTTCTTTTCTGACTTCATTATGCTTTTGGCTGTTTCGTCTCTTGCATCAATCATTGTGAAAGGTAATTTTACTTAGTCGAATGCTAAAATAAGCCTAAATCTCTTCAACCTCATGGACTGGTTGATGAACTTGGCCTTTGTATTGACGCGTTGAGACCCCATAAAGGGCTCTGCCTGGTTTGTAATCTTCAAGTTCTTTTAAGTTATAAGTTTCTGGACTGGAGTTATAGCAAGTCTGCAAGTGTAATCATTACGTGGAATAACAGGAATGCTAACCAATTTCTTACACATCATCATTAGAGTTCGATATCAGAGATATTCATCCTCCTTCTAAAAGTGAGCCCTTTTTGTTGCTAGGGAAGAAAATATGTTTTGTCTTGTATGTGTTCACCCCTCTGCATTGGTTGATTAGTGGTGTTTTTGATATTACCAGCATAGATACTTTTCCTTGGTAACATAGTTACTGTGATATCTTAGTTTCTTAGAAATGTGAATATATAAAATTTTGTTTTGAGTATAGAATATTGAACACTAGATTCTGGGAACTCGCAGATGTGCTAAAGCAATCCTCAGATGGTCATTCTGGCTTCTAAGTCAGGCACAGGGACTCAGGTCATGGGTCTAAACACTTCCTACTAGGCCTTTAAAACTCGAAATTTCAAGATTGGGGTTTCAAGTTGGTGGCCGTATTGGCAGGGTGATGATGTCATCTTATGATTCTCATTATCCTCCACCTTTCGACTGGCGTCATCTTATTTATATCTGTTCTGTTGCAGAAATGCTGTTGTGGGAGTAGTGGGCTTTGCTTTACAGAGGCCTTGCTCGGGGATATCAAGAGCCATTTATATTTTGCAGGATATTATACTGCCACATTTTATAGGATAACGTTATCATATTTCAGGTCTATAACCACTGAGAGTTGTTCAAAGGAAATTCTTACACTGTTCAAGTGGCACATACTCAACCTTGCTACGTTGACACATCATAAAGCTGAAACAAAAACACCATAGGATGATTAGGGTGCCGATTATGGCTTTTTTATGCATTTCTTATCGTGCACGTCTCTTACTGGTTTCTGCATTATCTAATCATGAAACAAAAGCTGTTAACAGGTCAAAATCACATACTTACTAGTATTATCATGCAACTCTTCCATTTATATCGGTTGATGTTCAAGTAAGCTTAGGTTCATTAGAAAAGGTACAAAACCTCTTTATTCAGTGTTGCCTGAATTATCACATAGTTTTGTATGCTATTAATTGTTACCTTGCTCTCCAGGTCGGTTTTTTTGAATTTGCATACACAGATGTTCATAACTTTCAGCAGTGCAATTTGACAATCTTTAACAATAAAGCATAGAGTTTTGAAGAACTTATTATTTTTTTGAGCTTCGGTTACAATAATGGAAGCAGTTCTTGCATTTGTGACTGCTCCCTTTGTTCCATTTTATTCGTTCACAAATGCTCTAATCATTAGTTATTATCACAAACTAAAATGGGAAACCTGGCAAATGTTGATTACTGCAGGCGATATAAAGATAAAAAGGATGGAGCAGTAGAGCCAGAAGTAGATCCAGAACGAGATCAGCGCACAGTTTTTGCATATCAGGTAAAGAAACATGCTAGTGACATCTGTATCTTAAATGTGACGCCCACATTTTCAATCATATAGTTTTCATACCCTAACATCGGCTCCTATGTGGTTAATTTACTTTCTACAAAATTTCCAGATATCTTTGAAGGCCGACGAAAGAGATGTTTACGAGTTCTTCTCAAGGGCTGGCAAGGTTGATTCTAGAACCTCTTTTTTCCATTGTATTGCATTTGATACTTTACTTGATCACTTTTTGCAATCACTGCAATCATTCATTCAGTTTGTGTGATTTTTATAAAAAAAGTAGTCAGGCATATCAGTTCAAAAGTTTTCACTTAGCAACGGTTCGACATGTGGTGGCTTGTCTCTTCACATCCTAAGACTATTATATGTTAATATGTTTGAGAACTACAAAATCCTTTTTATGGCACTCCTCTTCTAATATAAATCGTTGAAAAGAAAGGAAAATTTTTGATTTTAAAATATAGAAAGAGCAGTGGTTTCGTTCCTTTTTTTGCATTTATATAAACAAGAGTTTTGCTTTTTGTTTGTTCTTTATGAATGTTGCTGATAGGATCAATTGTCATTTCAGGTTCGAGATGTGCGCCTTATTATGGACCGTAACTCAAGACGTTCAAAAGGAGTTGGGTATGCTCTTCTACTTTACATCGATATTCATTTCTCCTCAGATTTAGGACATCATTGTTGTTTGGTAGAGGATCCCCAAACGTGTGGATTCAGCTGATGAGCTGTATGACATTCCAGTATGCACCCAGAAACGTGCTTCCCTTAATAAATCTAGATATCCTCGATTCGAGAATAACAAGTTTTTTTTTTTTTTTTTTTTTTTTTTTTTTTTTTTTTTTTTTTTCAGTTTTACAGACTTCTAACATATTGTTTTAGCTAATTAGCTCAAAGCATATTTTTAATCTAACTAACTAGTTCTTTATTCCTCAAATAAACACTAGGAACAATCAGCATATCTGGTAGTTGTATTCATTAAATGGTTTTGTATCTTACAATCTTAGCATTTTCAGGTACATTGAATTTTATGATGCAATGTCTGTCCCTATGGCAATAGCACTCTCTGGTCAGCCTCTTCTTGGTCAACCTGTGATGGTTAAACCTTCAGAAGCTGAAAAAAATCTTGTGCAGTCAACAACAACTGTTGGTGGAGTTGCAGGTGGAACAGGCGCGTATGCAGGGGGAGCTAGAAAATTGTATGTTGGCAATCTGCATTACAATATGAAGGAAGATCAACTTCGTCAGGTTTGGACATCACTCATAATGATATTTAATTTTTGTAATTAATAATTATTAATTTGTTATTTTTTGTTGATAAAATGCAAATCATATGTAATACCTTCTCTCTTGGACATATAAATTTCACTGAATATTTTAATGAATGTAATATGTAGACTGTTAGTCTTTCAATGTTAATAAGACAGAAGTAACATTCTCTCATGATTTTCTGAAATTGAATCTGCGATGTGCGTATACTATATAGTTTCATTTTCTGTTTAGGTATTCGAGTCATTTGGCACCGTAGAGCTCGTGCAGTTACCTACTGATGAGACTGGGAATTGTAAAGGTTTTGGTTTTATTCAGGTAAGGTTTCCCCATACCATCTTCCCTCAGTATGCTACATTACTACTTAAGATGGTATCAATACGATTTTCCAGCTATTCAGTTTTGGTTTTATTCTGGTCAAACTTAGACGTTTTCTGCGTGTATTCAGTTTGCTCGACTTGAAGATGCCAGGGCTGCACAGAGTTTGAACGGACAGTTGGAGATTGCAGGTCGAATGATGAAGGTAAAAATTTCCATGATTCATCAAGTTACATGTCGAGCAGTTTTTTGTTTTGGCAAAATAGTAGTATTTCTTCATTTGAACCCTTCTATATAGTTTTAGGAACTGTCGAGCAGGTATATGGATTGTCTTACGGGAATTGATTTCCATGCTAAGAATCTTGTTGTATGCCACGGAGTTTACTTGCTTAATATCTGATAGAAGGTTAAGGTCTATAGTAGTTCTATATATACCTTGGGTTGTATGCTACGGAGTTTGAAGAATATGCTCTTTAGTTAGTTTATGTTTATTTGCTATTGGAGCATCTTTCTAGCCTAGATTGTAGGGTGACAATGCACCATATTTTTATATAGCGATAGTTTTGTGTTTTGATCTATTTATGTTATGTTGTAATATAGTAGTAACTATTAATGCAGGTGTCTGCCATTACCGATCAAACTGGAATGCAAGAAATGGGTGTTAATCCTGGTGATTTCGATGATGATGATGGAGGCGGCTTGGTTAGTAACTGTTTCTTTGTTTTATTGAACTTCGACAAACAGATTTTTTGTGCTATTTCTAATTGTTATCATAACAACACATTTATTGTTATTAATTTAAAAAATGGATGAAAAAATTGTGGGTCCGACTGTTTCGGCCCTCAATAAACATGACCTGTTTTAACCCCCTCATCTTCCCACTTTCAACTTTTACAAAGAGCTGTAGACGTTTTTTTTATTTTGTGTAGGGTTGTAAATATCATTGTCATATCACCTTTTATCTATTGATTTTCAGTCTTTGAATGCACGTTCTCGAGCACTTCTCATGCAGAAGTTGGATCGTACTGGAACCGCACCAAGGTCTAATACGAATTACAACCAATAATTTTATTTTATTAATATCGGTTACATCTATATGCTCATAGTGTATAACGATTTTCACGTTTGCAGTGTTATTGGATCAATGGGCATCCCAACCACAGGGGGTGGAGTTCCTCTTCCTGCAATGACAGGTGCAGCCCTTGCTGTTCCACCTGTTACTGTACCATCTGCAGAGAGCGTTGGTGTTCCCAGTGAGTGTCTATTGCTGAACAACATGTTTGATCCAGAATTGGAGGTTAGTACAATTCGTAAGTCAATTCTTGTCAATTGATTATAAGTTTGTTTACTCACTTCTTTTTTCTATGCAGGACGAGCCAGATTTTGATCTGGATATCAAGGAAGACGTTCAATCTGAATCCTCAAAATATGGGAAGTTGAGGCATATTTACGTTGAGAAGTAAGTTTCTTTTTTATCAGTCTACTTGAAAATGATAAATAATAATTTGGTTGAGTTTGGTGAAACCATTTCTCTTAAATCCTTTCAGTGTCATTACACTACACTGTATGTGACCAATATATTTCAGAAACTGAACCGGAAAATATTAACCAAAGAAGTGTTAAAAATGAACCATATGAACTAGAGCCTTTTTGTCATATTCGATCATGGCAAGAATGAACCACGAGAAAACCAGAGTTTGGTTGTCACATTTGACATATCTAAGCATAACAGTTTGTTAGGAAATTATTAGAATTTTGTAGGTTAATCCACACCTTGAATAAGTGTAACATGCAATTAGAATTTCATTTTTCCACTCATCATGTTACTCAAGTAAATGGCCAAAACGCGATTTGATCCATAGTTTTCCAATTCACTAATTGATTTATCTACTAAACCAAAACTTGGGTGCTTGTTTTTTGTTAACAGGAACAGTGCTGGATTTGTCTACTTGCGTTTTGAGAACGCTCAATCTGCAGTAGCTGCCCAACGTGCTCTTCATGGGAGATGGTTTGCTGGGAAGATGATAACAGCCACCTTTATGGTAATATCTGGATTAATGTTACCACTAAAGCTCTAAAATGACATTAAAAATATATGCTTAATAAATCTTGTTACAACTAGGTAACTGTAGCTTGGAAATTTGAAAAAAATGAAAACTAGTGTCCCAACCTAAACAATGAATCGAATTTTTTTGCTGCTGGGTATCTAATTTATCGCTCGAACCAAATTATGGATGTTTCTGAACATAACCAATCAACTCTGGTTCAGTATCGTGGTTTCAATAATTATTCACATTACATATATAGTTGGAGTAATAATAAAACTCTTTAAATAAAATGATCTAGGAGATTTCATGCATTAAACGTATTCTGTGGACACCTGTAGGATGCTTTTTTATTTCAATGTTTTACTCATTAGAGTAAATTTGCAAACCCTGATCATGAATGCACAAGTAAATGGGTCAATATTGCCACCTCTACCTAAATTCAGTCTAGACTTTACTGCATCCCAGCTTTGTAATTAATCTAATGTTGATAAAACCTTGATACAGCTGCCCCAGCATTACGAGACCAAATTCCCAGAGAGCGTCTAGAGGATGTTTGTAAACCTCAACACATCTGCCTCAGGACCATGAAATCAGAATTTTCAGACAGCGTGTAGACAATGTGGTTATTTAATCGAATTTTTTATAATTGTTTGTGGTTGTACATTTAGATGGCTTTCTAAAGTGTGAAAAGAACAAAGTTTGATTCCGAGCAACTGCAGACATTCATGTTTTTATCATTCTAAGGAAACTCTTGATTGTATAATCATAATTAAGTGTATTACAATTTTCTTAATCCAGATTTAGCTATGTTTTCACTTGCATAACTGCTGCATGGGTTGTGGTTTGTCTTTCTTGTCTTTGTTTAACGAGGTCAAGTATCATTCGTCTTACTGGAAGACCGACTTTTTAATCATAGGGATTAGGGGATATAATGGTAACATGTTTACTGTGGGCTGTTTGGGTATCATATCAAAACGTGTAATCTTTCAGTTAGTAAACTGGTCTCTCCTCGTCTTAACATTTATTGATGATCATCTTACTCTTTCATACCAAACACCATGTAAACCTATGAGGAGACGTCGACAACGTCTCTTAATCATATGGGGTGTAATCCTGCAACCTATTCTAAGGGAACAGAAGCCATAATTGGATAGAAAAGTAAATTTCATTGCATTAAAATTAGAATTCAGTACAATAATAGACTTCCTAGACCTACTCCTTGTAGATGAGTATCTTGTGCGCAGCTGAGCGCACATTGACATCAACATCTCTAACGACACGAGCATAGTACTTATAGTCAACAATCCTATACAGATTAATCCTATATTCTATCTCCATGTCTTCAGTAACGGTCTCCATAGCTGGTGAATTTGCAGCAGAGTATTGAACAATCCTCTGTTCTTGCTCCTGAGCTTCAGATCCTGAGCCGCTAGCAGTGATAGTCTGTACCTGAACAACAGGTCTCTCATAAGTGACTTGAGTAGTTTTCCTGTGTGTGAGCTGGTGGTGTTCAATAGTACGATGGTCCACATTGCCAGGAATTTTTTTCGGAACCTTGCGGTTGTATTTCTTCACATCGATTTCATCTGGAATGACGTTCCGCGGAAACTGTTGGTAATCGTCTGTGTCCCTCACCGACATTGGTGGAGTGCAGGGAACTCCGAGAATGAATGCTAGATTGACATCATCTATGTCGTAATTTTCTTCTTCTGGAAACCAGGCATATGCGTATGTCTCATGCCAGTCAAGTAGCCAAAATGGGCGACCTAAGGTGTCCTTGGATGGGGTGAAAACGTGCCAACCAGAGGATGGGTTCCTCATGGTGCAGATCAGAGCTCGGAAGAGCTGCAGATTAAAAGTCCAGCCGGTGATACCAAAATAATCTTTTGTTTCGGAGGTCCAGCTGTTGTGTTTTGCAATCACAGGTATGTAGAGGGCATTCTCTAGTGCGCCTTTGATTTTTTTTTTTAGAAAGGCAACCTTAAAATAAAACCACAAAAACAAGATACAAAATAAGGCATCCCTCCTCTATCAACAAGCTAATTAAAAGAGGAGAGGACCCAAAAGAAAAAAATCAAGAAACAAAAAAGAAACCATAACACTACCGAAAACTAAAATGAAGTGGCACACTATAACAAACTCTTTACCAAAAACTCGAGACCACATACTGACTTTTATAAGCAAAATGCCCATGTGGGAATAAATGAGTCCCAAATGAAACCATAACCACCAATGCCACTAGCAGCCAAGAGACAAAACAACAATCTCATGTAAAGCTTTTGACCAAATTAACTGAACTTGCAGACCAAAAAAGATGCCACTTGCAGGCTTGAATCTCAAAGACAACCCAGAAAAAAAACATCTGACCCACTGCAGATTTGGCATGCCAATGTAGCAGACACTTGAATCAGTGCAGACCACGAAGTGCCAAACAGCCAAATATCACAAAAATCAGTGGACCTGTGCACTGAAACTCGAACAGAAGCAGACTATATTGCTGTCATACAATCTAAACGGCAAACTGAATTTACAGTAGCACCTGAAACGCGACCAGAAGCATCATCAAATATAACTGGAGCCAATCATATATCACTATCACAGTTGCGGACGGAACTTTAATCATGTGCAGATGCCCACTTGCAACAGAAAGATCATAGAAAACTTGCTCCTGAACACGATCCCAAAACTGAAAAATGCTTACTGAAATCGACTCTTTGTGGGGTCCCGAAACCATTGTTGCCAATCTAACTCTTTATATTTATTTGATCTTCGCGTAATCCACTCGTAACTTTTTAGTTGAATGTCTTGAACAATTTTGTTAGTACTTGAAACCTTGCTACCGAATACACGAGCATTTCTTTCTTTCCATATGAAGTACCCGGTAGTCCAAATAACCGCTTGCCAAACACAAGAGTAATAGATAGGGACATTAACGTTTCCATTTGATGAGAAGAGTTCATCAAGAGAGAAAGCATTAACGACCCCCACCTTCCACCAATTATAGATCTTCTCCCAAACACCCATGGCTAAATCACAAGTGATCAAACAATGAGTACACGTTTCCATGGTATTGTTACAACTTGGACAAAGAACCGAGTCCAAGTCGACGCCTCTTCTATCAAGCTCCTCGCGCACCGGTAGTCTTCCTCTTAACGCCCTCCACACGAATATGTTGACTTTTTTAGGCACTAACTTATTCCAAATTGTTTCACGACCTCCATTATTCGGCAATAGACTCTTTTCCTCGATCAATCTTGACAACTCTTTAACCGTGAACTCACCATCATCTCCAAGCGCCCACTTCCATCGATCCCTACAATTACGAGCCATAACAACATGTTGCAAAGCGTCAAGAAAAACCTCAAACTCCCTACTAACCCTCCCTCTAATACTTCTAACCCAATCCCAAACCCAAACCCACCTATTATCTACCCACGCCCCTCTCTCCATCACACTACTCTCCTTCCTTCTATCCAAATGATATAATCTAGGAAATCTATCACAAAGTCTCCGATTGTCCACCCAACGATCAACCCAAAACCTAATATCCCTCCCATCACCGACCAACCCAACACAAGAAGACGTGAACTCTACCCCTAACCCATCAATCTCCTCTCCAATCTTCACAATATCGCACCAAACCCCACCCCCCTTCACCCCCCCATCCATTGCCCTAACATCCCCCAAACCCCCACTCGCCCCATGAATACTTTTTATCACCCTAACCCACAAACTCTCACCTTCTTTTCTAAACCTCCACCACCATTTACCTAATAAAGCCAAATTTTTTGCCCGTAAAGACCCAACATTAAGCCCCCCTTCCCCAAATGAAGACATTACTGAACCCCATTTGACCCAAGAAATCTTTTTACCCTCCCCCAACCCTCCCCAAAAAAAATTCTTTCTAATTCTCTCAAGATTTTTTATGACACTCATAGGCACGCGGAACATCGAGAAATAATACAAAGGCAAGCTACCAAGAACCGATTTAACCAGTGTTAGACGACCCCCGATCGATAACGTTTTAGCTTTCCAATCGGCCAATTTCTTTTTGAATTTTTCCACCACGGGGTTCCATGCATTTACCCGCCTCATGTTATCCCCAATTGGCAACCCCAAATAAGTAAACGGAAATTCCCCTATATCACACCCCATCCACCTCGCCATATCCGCCATTTCCTCCTCAATTACACCAATGCCGTATAACTTACTTTTTTTATAATTGACCCTTAGACCGGAAACTTCTTCAAAGCATTTAAGGATGCACATAAGAGATTTAGCGTTCTCTTTATTCCATTCTCCGAAGAAAATGGTGTCATCCGCGTATTGTAGATGAGAAACCGTGACGTTATTTGCACCTACCGTCACACCTCTGAATATGCCTTTATCCACCGCTTCATTAATAATTGCATTTAAACCCTCCGTCGCCAATATAAATAAAAAAGGTGATAACGGGTCGCCTTGTCTAACGCCCCTCTCTAACCCAAATTCTTCCGATGGTGAGCCATTTACAAGAATTGAAATAGAAGAAGATCTAAAACATGAATCCACCCAATTACACCACTTACCCCCGAAACCCATTTTCTTCATGATATCCAGTAAAAATCTCCAATTGATGCAATCGTACGCCTTCTCAAAATCAACTTTGAAAATCAAGCTCTTTTTTTTCTTTTTCTTTAAGAATTCCATCGTCTCATTCGCTATAAGGACCCCGTCAAGAATGAACCTTCCTTTAATAAAAGCATTTTGAGCTTCCCCCACTACAATCCCCACCACACGTTTCACTCTTTCCGCTAACATTTTTGCAATAATTTTATAATAACACCCGATAAGGCTAATAGGCCGAAAGTCTCCAAGCATAATCGGATCCGCCACTTTAGGGATAATAGTGACAAAAGATGCGTTACATCCCCTAGAAATCTCCATTTTATCCCAAAACCCCCCAATCGCACCCAATAACTCCGGTTTAATAATCTCCCAAACCTTTCGAATGAACTTGAAATTAAATCCATCGGGCCCTGGAGCTTTATCTCCATCACATCCCCGGATAGCCTCCCACACCTCTTTCTCATCAAAAGGTTTTTCAAGCATTCTAGCATCTTCCCCGGATATTTTCTCCAGTCTAGAACTACAAAAGATCGGTCGAGTTACCCCACATTCGGAAAACAACTTTTTATAATGTCTCGCCATCTCCACTTTGATTACCTTTGGGTCTTCACACCAAACTCCATCAACCATTAGGCCTCTAAGATTACTTTTATTACTCCTCCTCTTGACAAAGGAATGAAAAAATTTGGAATTTTCGTCACCTTCCGCATCCCACTTAATTCGAGTTTTTTGCCGGAGCATATTGCAATATTCTCTTTCTTTTTCTTCCCACCTCTTCCTCGACTCTAGCCATTCAAATCTCTCATGATCGTTAAGATTCCTACTTTCCGCTTCTAGCTCCCATCTCATTGCTTCACTTCTTAATGTTTCAATATTGTCTTTAATCCCGCCAAACCTCTCCTTACTCCACTCCTTAAGTCTAGCTTTGACGTTCTTTAGCCTATCTCGAAAAATACAGTCCGGCCGATAACTCCTCACCTCTGTCTTCCAAGCTTCCTTGACAACATGATAAAAGTCTGGTTCCTCCAACCATACATTAAACACACGGAATGGTTTTGGACCATAGTCAAGATCCACATCTTTTAACACAATCGGGCAATGATCCGATAATTTTCTATCTAATGCAATAACCGAAAGGTTACCCCACAGGTTGTTAAACTCGTCGTTTAAAAGGAACCGATCTAACTTACTAAACTTCACTCCATCATCACTAATTCTAGTGAATCTCCTCCCCCCCATAGGAATCTCAACCAACCTCGTTTCGTTAATAAACTCGTTGAATTCATTTGTTTCCTTGACATTCACCTGAGAGTTGAGTCTATCATCATTGCTTCTAACAACATTTAAATCTCCGAAAATACACCATGCACCATTCCACCTATTCATAAACCTTGTTAATCTATCCCAAAGTGACGTCTTTTGTGTACTCACATGCGGTCCATAAATACACACTAAGAATACCTCATCTACCTTCCCTTTCCAAGCACCCTTAACCGCTATAAATCTCTCGTCCCCTATCGCCTCTTTGCAATTAAAAACTGTCGTATCCCAAATTAATATTATACCCCCTGAATTCCCAACCGCAGGCAATTGGGAATATCCGTAACCTTTACCCCCCCATAAATCTTCAATCCAAAGATCATCAACCATCCCGCTTTTTGATTCTTGAAGCCCAATCACATCCGGTTGTTCTTCTCTAATAATTGATCTAATCCACCCTTTTTTCCCACTATCCCCAATACCCCTCACATTTATAGAAATCATCTTCATATGAAAGAAACTAAAACGAAAAATCGAAAACAATACCATACTATTGAGGATGTTGAACCTCGTTCCCTTCCCCACCGCATCCTCCCTGAATCTGTGCCCCCACCTTCTCCTCTTCTTCGGCTAATTTCCATGATACCCCAACCATTTCTCCTATCTCCTTCACCTGTTCCATGGTCACGTTACATTTGCTACTAACCACTTCACCTTCATTCCCACATCCAAAATGGAATACCCCGTTGCATTCACTCCCTTCGTCGTAGAATTCCTTATACACATCTGAAACCCCTTTTTTGTTTTCACATAAGCCATCACCTCCCGTTTTCCTCGCCACATCCATAGCTTTTGCAATGTTCCTCCTACCACTCTTTGTTTTTACCACCGACTCTTCACCATTATTTTTTCCTTGATTAAAATCCATCACAGCCTCATTACCTTTAAAATTCATCACTCCATCAGCCTTCCTCTTTTTCTTCGATCTAGCGCCTCCACTTCCCACCGAGCTAGTAGGAGACACCTCCCTTTTTTCTCTTCTAAAATTTTCGCTTACCTGCTCTGTATCCATATTGTCCATCATTTTTTCTACTTTTCCTACGTTTAAATTAGGCTTATTGTTGTTTCCTGATATAAATATATTTCCTTCCATCAGCCCAATACCTTTGTCACCATTTGGGCCCAACTCCTCGTTGATTACAGTCTTGAATCCCTCAACAGGCCCAACATCTGAATAAAGCCCACTATTCTTTCCTGCACCCTTATTCAATTCCCCATGTGACAAATGAACGTTTAAATCTTCTTTATCGTTATACACGTTAACTTTGTTAGTAAAGCATGCAAAGTCTTTATCATTACTTTCCCCATGAGCTTTTTTTTCTGCCACAGCCGACTTCTCCTTGGAACTCCTATTATCCTCCTCGAACGTATCACATATCCTTGTCTCACCCGTGAATCTAGATTTCTCATCTTCCCCCATATTCCGGCTACCGGAATCCTTGACCGTTCCATCATACCCACCGTCCTCGTCACCCTGTTTTTCCATCCCTTCCTCGTCACTGTGTTCCTCTTCCTCGTTGCTAGACACGCCGTCCCCCTCACCTTCTTCATCGTCCATTTCCATATTGTTACCACCCTCTTTTTGGTTCTCGTCATCCCCCTCCAGGTCCTGTCCACGTGACATAACATCTTGAAACGCCAATGTTGTAATGTCTTTAATCTCTTCCACCACACTTACTTCATGAGTTTTTCCATTCACGACCACCTTTAAGACTTCGCGAATCAATATTTTGTTAGTCGTGTGGATTTGCACCCTACCATAAATCAAGTTTTGGTTACCCTCTAGTCTTACATTATGTAACCCAAGGATAGATCCATGCATCGCTGCGATTTTTTTGAACATGTTTTCCCCCCAGCATGATACCGGCATCCCCAAGATATTTAACCACGTAATTCTACCAGCCGACTGATGAAAGTTTTCGCCACTCCTAAGTTTGTGCATCCATCTTCGTAGCCCATGCTCGTTGTTTTTTAATACATTACGCGCCGTGTTTTTATTCTCCATCACTACCATGGCCTCTAAACCCCCCAACAGTTTAACTTCGATCTTGCCAAGGCCCAACTCTTCACAAAAAGCCGGTAGCTTCGATAAGAAACACATAGCTTTAACCTCCCCTACCACGCTTCTCTCTAATACCTCACCATTTATGTCGCTACCATCGGCTACAATGGTCCTTCCCATGCCATGTTTTACAGTACCAAAGTTGGGTGTTTCACTCATCGTTGGTTGTCCACCTACCCCGACACCTCTCTTATCCTTATTGGCTTCCTGACCAATTTTTTTCTCCCCATTTAGTACATCAGCAAAGCTCCTCTCATCCTTTTTCTCCATTGTTGTAAACTTGCTATATCTTCCACTGTTGTCACCACTGAAATGATGTCTTTCTCTTCCATCACTACCTGCCCTCCCTTCATTGTTACCAATCCCTTTTCTGTCAAACGCCACATAAACTCTTAAACACTCACCCCTGATCTTTATCCTTTGTAATTGTCTCAATAAGCTCTCCGCGTCATTAACGAACTTGAAACGCACGAAACCGTATCTCAATCCATTCCTGAGCCTCTTTTGTGCCATAAACATATCGAACACCGTACCGTAATTCTTAAAGATCATCCATAGTTTTCCCATCCCCCACTCGTCCGGGAAATTGAAAAACATGAACGAAATCGCCGAGTTACGTTTCCCACCGGTGTAGTTAGTCCCAAAATGCTTGCCATTCTTCCCATGCCTTTGATGTGAGTTGGTTTCAATGATTCAAGTAGAAGGGTAAGGTATCCATCATATTAAGCTGATTGAGTGGACAGAACCTGATCAAAATGGTTCGATACCTCAACACATTCGTGCTTAAGGCAAGCCTCTCTAATAGAGACGTATAGATCAACGAACCAGTGAGTAATATAAACTCTAGCCAAGTAGATAACTAGGCCAACTGTACCATAGTCAGGGGTTAATCATCATTGAGATGTTGTCCCAATTTACCCTGAAATGTATATCATACATTTCCACAAGCGCCTTGAAAATCCCGTCTTTTACCTTTCAATAAAAATTTTACTCGAGATCACAACATGGCCTGTTACGTAAAACGATTAGTATTCTTGTTTGAACTTCTAAACAATATGTTTCACAATTGCTTCAAATTCTTCTTTGCTTACTATTGTTAGTGGATTAATTTATTGGTTAGGCCCATGATTCATATTTGATTATGATTGGGTCCAATGTTTGTATTAGATTATGATTTATTTAGCCTATTTGTTATGGCTATATATATACTTGATATGTAATTCATTATGAATCAGTGAGAATAACCTTCGTCATGGTATCAAGCTTAAGATCTTAAATAACTCTAAACTCGATATTTTTATTCGGTTTTAACAATAGCCAAACAAACTACCCTCTCTTTACGGACGAAACCATGATCAAATATGACTGGGTGCATAAATTTTTTGAAACAGTAATATAGGAACACATTTTGATGGACCGATTATATTTTAGATGCATCTAAGAAAAATAACATTACATCGAAAAATAATTGTCACTTTGAAAAATAATTTTGGGAATACAGTAGTTGAGAAGAAAAGGATTAAATTGGAGAGTTTAGATAATTAGAGGCTGAATATGAAACTAAAACAAAAAGGACGACTGACTTAACTTGAGGCAAAAGAAAGAAAGAAACAAACCCTCCTCCAAATTTATTTATATTAATCACTCAATCAAATTTAAAAATAAAACTGTTTAAACATCATCAAATTGTATCGATTGTGGTAAGCAGCTTAATTCAACATTAATTTCATCTCAATCAATCGATTCTAATTACATTTTTTTTTTTACAGATTAATAAAAAAAATGACTGCGGAAGATGTTGAGATGAAAGAGAATGAAGAATCTGTTACAACTACTTCTCCTCCTCCTCTTCCTTCAGTTTTGCAGCGTAATTTTTTTTTATTTTATAAAAATTTGAAAATTTTTAAGCCCTACTGAAATTGATGTTGAAGGAATGTGACTTAGGGGGGTGTTTGTTTAACCTTATTTTTGGGCGTATTTGTTTTCGGCTTAGAGGGTGTTTGTTTAAGCTTATATGTGGGCTTATGAGCTTATTTGTGTTTCGGCTTATATTTCATAAGCCCAAATTTTTCGGCTTATTTTGAGACTTGTGGGCTTATATAAGTTTATTATGATATAATAAACTTATACTCCGTATAAGCCCATAAGTCCCAAAATAAGCCGAAAAATTTGGGCTTATGAAATATAAGCCGAAACACAAATAAGCTCATAAGCCAACATATAAGCTTAAACAAACACCCCCCGATTTTCAAACTTTTCAGTTAAGGTAAGTTTTATAATAAGCTAATACAAGTACATAAGTTTCAAAACTAGCTGTAAAAAATGGGCTAAGTTGAAAACAAATACGTCCAAAAATAAGATTAAACTAACAGATTGTGAAATGTTGATTGTAGGTTTTTTCGTGCTGTAATTTGTGTTTGGAAGTGAAAGTTTATTTTTTCTGCATCTGCTTATAAATAAGCACTTTGAGAAATAGTGTTTCTTTGTTGCGTATTATGTAAATAAAATGCAGTAAGACCAAAAGAGAGAAAAATACAACATTTTATCCTGATTCATTTATAATGGGGTTTGGTCTTTGTGTTAGCTATGTACAATTGTTGCTGTAAGAGTGTGAATAGTTAAACAGTAGGATTAGATGGAAGTATTTGTGTTATATTTAGGTGTTTCGGATTAAAAATATGCATTTGTTTGTGGAAATGACGTGAAATTGACTTTCAGATTTGAAGGATATTGCTGGATTGATCGAGGCTGGAGCTTATGCTCGTGAAGTTCGGAGGATTTCGAGGGCGCTTAGGTTGACGACGATTGCGTTAAGGAGGAAGTTAAAGGCTTCCGTGGTTTCTTCGTTTCTTGGTTTTGCTTTAACACCTGGATCAGAAGCACATTCTCGATTAGCGGCATATCTTCCCAAGGTATGTTGTATCTGGGCTTTGTAAATTTTGATGCTTACTGGAATTTCGTTTAGTTTGAGTATCTATGTTAGTCTTAGGTAGCAAACAAGGAAAGCGTAACATGATTTTTTGTGTGTGAAAAAAATGCATAGTTCATATAGAGACTTAGAGGTAAGGGGGTGCTTGTTTTAACGCATTCTTAGGGCTTATTAGCTTATTTAGAGAAAAAAATAAGCTCATCTTAGTGTTTGGATGAGCTTATAAGCTTAGGCTTATCTGTTTATTTAGGGGGCACTCAATAAGCTCCCTTTTTCTGGGTCTTATTTAGAAGTGCAAGCTCCGTACACCTTTTATTTATCATAAGCAAATCCAAACACCTAGCAAGAGCTTATAAGCGTGTTCATCTTAAGCCTCGTAATCAGTAAGCTACTTATTAAAAAATTGCTTAGACAAACACAGCCTAAACATAAGTGTATAAACCACATATTGTGAGGTAAAAGGCCCGTCATGGGCCTTCTTGGTGGTCATAGCAGGATGCAAGAAAAAGAAAACGGTCAAGACATTAGAAAATTTGCTGTCACAACTCATAACTCAACTCACCAAACATTAAACACTGATTACTGCATGATGTACAGCCCTGTGTTTAAAAAAGCGCGCATCAGGCGCGCCTGATGATGCGTGATGCGTTGCGATGCACGGCTCTGTTGCATCAGACACCCTGATGCGTTGCGTTTACGGGATGCGAGGTGATGCGCGCGCATCAGGCACGCATCAGCGCTTTTTTGCGCATCATGTACTTTTGGCCTTATAACATAAAATTGGACTTAATAATGTGTATTGGGCTTCTTCTCATGGGATTTACTTTTAAGATACGGTCCAATTTGACCAATTCCTTATAAACGAAAAGACTTTTGATCTTAGTTTTCGACTATTTATGTATTTTAGCGATATAGAATCGTGAACTATGAACATGCATGGTATCTTTTGACATTAAATGTAGTATAAATGTGTTATTAATGTGTTTTGTGCACTATATATAATTTAAATATTTTTTTTATAAAATTGTCGCCTCGGGTACATGATGCGCGCGCATTCGCCTCGGCTTTTTGACCCTTATTGCATCGACGCGCATTCGCCTCGGCGCCTCGTGCCTCGGCTTTTTGACCCTTATTGCATCGACGCGCATCGCCCTTTTTAAAACCTAGGATGTACCAAGAAAAAAATGCTTGTTGCGCTACTTTCTGATCACAAATTTAAGATGTGCTGGGTCTGCAATATAGCCTTTTTCATTACAAAAGACTTCTGTTTTCTTCATATAGCTTCGCAGAGAAAGCAAACTAATGATGTCAAATAATATGGGATCATTGCTTACATTATACAGCCAAAAGCTTAGGAACATGCATAAAACCTTAATGGGTTTCAGCTGCCTTTCTTATGCTAGAGATATAATGCACATGGCTCAAGTAGCATACTCGCCGTTCTTTCCTATAAAAGTAGTGTTCATTCTTTCTGCCTGCACATAGGTGATGGAATAAATATTTAAAAGATATTGCTGGACGTTGAATACAAGTGAATCTACATATAAAGTATTTTTTTGTGTAGTTTTCAGCATTAGACGATAACATCATTTCATTTGCCTGAACAATATGACATACCTTTGATGGTCAAAGTGACAAGCGTGGGCTTATTATAGTTTCGCTTCATATGAATGGTCTCTTATTCATATCATTTATGAGGCTAGGAAGTTCAAAACTTAAATTATGAGTTGTTCTGGATAGATTTATAGAATGTGGACTCATAAATTTTAGATCAACTATGAGATTTACAAGCTTCTATGTTTTGTGAAGGATGATGAACATGATATGGAAGTTGATGCTCCCTCATCTGCAACTCAAGCTACTTCAAAGCATTCCCCAGAACTCGAGATCTATTGCTACTTGCTTGTGCTGATATTCTTGATTGATCAGAAAAAATACAGTGAGGTGAGCATTATTGATGTATTTGATTTGTGATTGCAAGCTCTTAGGTGAAGTTTATGATCTTGGTCAAGTCACCTCATTCTTGCCATTTATTATGCAGGCTAAGGCGTGTTCCTCAGCAAGCATTACCCGTTTGAAAAACTTGAACAAGAGAACTGTTGATGTCCTGGCATCCAAACTTTATTTCTATTACTCTCTTAGCTATGAACTTACTGACAGTCTCTCGGAGATTCGAGGGTAGGTGACAAAGTTTTTCCCTTTTCTTTTTAGTACGTATATGTTAATTTCTTCATGAAGTATAGCAGACAGGAACAGATGAGTCTCAACTCTCAAGTAGTATGTTATCAGTTATATGTATGTCTATACCCTGGCCTGATTAAACAACTCATATTCATGCAGTGATCTTCTTGCTTTGCACCGGGTTGCTACATTGCGTCATGATGAGTTGGGGCAGGTTTGTTTCTAAGTTTTGTAGCTGGGTAGTTGAGGTGGCATAATGGGTGGGGTGGGTAGGTTGGGCATTGGGTCAAAACGGCTAAACTTTTGCACGCTTCATGTTGATTCCACACACTTATTTATTCACATTTATATAATGCTTTTTTAACGCATGTTTAAGAAATGGTTACAGAGTTATATTATCCTGATAATAATCATGTTCTTAGAAAATGATTATGAGGTCTTGTAATTGTACGTTTTGTAACATGTTATCTTTTAAGCTATTTTTCTAAAGTTTTACCTGTTTGGCCTGCTAGAGATATAAAGTAACTCGAATCGACCCGTTCATAAGTGTATGAGTCTAAGTTGGTACCTCTAGCAAGTTGCTACAGGTGTTTATTAAATGTGACTGGTGTGATATGCAGGAAACACTTCTTAACCTGCTACTTCGAAATTACCTCCATTACAATTTGTATGATCAAGCAGAGAAACTGAGATCCAAGGCACCCCGTTTTGAAGCTCATTCTAATCAGCAGGTAGTTCCTTATCTCAATATACATTAAGAGGTTCTTTGAATGTCTTAGATGCGAGATTATGTTATTGTCTATATTTCCAATTCTCTGATTAGTTTCCTTTTCTCAACTATTGATTGCTCTGAAATATATGGATCAGCTGGAGTTATTTGTGATTTGTTGTTTCTGAGTGGACAAGTAATTAATTCACACTTTGAATTGGTTATCTTTTCTGAGAATAAATTTTAAGTAATTGAATAACAGTCATGGTTGAAATTTCAAATTCTTGTGGTGGTGTTGTAAACCTTTAGCATGGTTTTTTTGTGCGTGTTGTTTAGAGGGTCTTGCTATGAGGTTATGGTTTTGATATGATACATTGTGTTTGTTTGATGGAGTAGGTTTTGTAAATTACATGAGAATTTTTACAAACCCACCCATTATGGTAAGATTTGATGGGTTTTGTTAGTTTAAGGTGGGTCCCTCTGCTGTTTTTCTCTATATATGTCTCTAATTAAACCTGATCCAAATACCAATTAAAATATTACAAAACAAACAAGTTTTTTTAAACGGTAATAGCTGTTATAGCTCTACTTTCTCCTACATTTCATTCAAACCTAAATCCATTACTAAACCTCTTTACAAACTAAAGAGCACCTTAGTAGCCGGCTAACCGCATGAATAGAAATATTCATTAGTTGTTATTGTTAGCGTTCCCCAATATATTCTTTTACTAATATAACACCGGTAAGTGGTTTAGGCAATATATGTATCATCTGATTTATGACTCACGAGATCAGTATAAATGCTTTTCATTTCTTTTACAAGTCAACAACTATACACTTATGTAACTGAGTCATTTTGACCTCTTTACTTGTAAATGGGTCGGTTGGTTGTGTTTATCTTACATTTGAAATAAAAAATTCAGCTCAAAGAGGAACACGTCAAACAGGTTGGATAGGTCAAATGGGCTGGAAGTGGCTCAATTTCAATTGTTAATGCATACAACCTCCTATAGTGTTTGCTAAACAATTATATCAACAAAATATGGGCCAAATGGTACCAAGTTTGTCCCATACTCTCATCAACCAAAAGGGTGTGGGTTCATTAAGTAACACTTGATGCTATAAAAAAGAACAAGTTTATGTGGGTTCATTAAGTGATACTTCATGCAATATTATTTGTAGAGATTCCCTTCTCATTTATGATTATTATTGATATATTGTGTGGAATTCAGCTGGAGTGCTTTTCTGATTTAACATTTCCTCATTTACTTTTGTCTATTTTTTGCTACTATAGTTTTGCCGGTACCTTTTTTACCTTGGGAAGATTAGGACGATTCAGCTAGAATACACTGATGCAAAGGAGTCCCTTCTTCAAGCTGCTCGAAAAGCCCCCATTGCTGCTCTTGGTTTCAGGGTTCAATGCAACAAGTGGGCTATTATTGTTCGTCTACTTCTTGGAGAAATTCCTGAGCGAACTGTCTTTATGCAGAAAGGCATGGAGAAGGCATTAAGGCCCTACTTTGAACTTACAAATGTGAGTTACATCACCTTCGATTCTCTTCTTGGATATAAAATGCTACTACTAGTTATTTACTTGTGCGTCCTTTACCATTATTAGTAGTTCTTGTTTGGTTTCAGTATAGATGGCTAAGCTGGTAGGTTGGGTGATGGGTCAACTACCCTAGAAGAAATATAATTTAACGTCTGGATTGTTTTCACCCCGCTACAACTAATTTATTTAAAAATATTTATAATATTGTTATTATATTCTAAATAGGTTCAGTCTTTTCTAAACTAAAGGCAGTTAATTATGTATCGGGGCTAATTTTTAAAATTCACTCAGCCTGTTTGAGCTATCTCCCTTTGACTTAACTTTTAAAATTTCACGTGTTAACCCATTAGCAATAAAGTAAAGCCAACATCAAAGCATATTCACACTATTGGGTTGAATCGCCACTTCTAGGTTTGGGAAAGAAACTGAGAGATCAGTTCGAGTCCCATTAACTTGATATCGGGAGAAATGTAAATGGTGTAAGTGTGTAATGAGGAAAATGTTATAGGTGATTAAAGCTGGATGCTAGTATGCTATAGTTTTCCAGAATCCAAACACTTCTCGACCTTAGATGGCTATAAGGCTATTTATTAATGACCTTTCATTTAGGATGTTCCTGCTTTTTGTGTGGGTCTCATTCATATTCAAACGGTGATAGAAAAATTTAGATCGGACCTGTAACTTGCAGGATGAAAGAAGTTGATATAGGGGTAGAAAATTTCCGACATTTACTTATGAATGGGTCGATGTAGGCTTTGTTTGTCTTTAATGGGTCAAATGGGTTAAACTAAAAATGTTAGGCTAAGATGTAAATGGGTCAACTGGGTTAAACTAAAAATGTTAGGCTAAGATGTAAATGGGGGGCCCACCTAGAGTTTGTAATGCACACAGCCATGAAAGTGTTCTATTGTTTTATTCAGATTTAGGTTAGTATTGCAACAATATAGTTGATGTAATCATGCTCGTCAGTCACTCGAATTTTACACACTAAAGAATGTGGATAACATGAGTTTCCTGTCAATCTGACACAAAAATACAAAATGTCTCAAAACAATCAAAAACTTTTATAGGCTTCATACAGGTCGGTAGTCTTTACACATAAAGTTTCTCTTGCGTTTTCAGGCTGTTAGAATCGGAGATCTGGAGCTGTTTAAGACCACTGCAGAAAAATTCTCGTCCACCTTCAGCACCGACCGAACCAACAACTTAATCGTGAGACTTCGCCACAACGTGATAAGAACCGGTCTCCGCAACATCAGCATTTCCTACTCACGTATTTCACTCGCTGACGTGGCAACAAAACTCAGATTGGACTCTCCGAACCCTGTTGCTGATGCAGAAAGCATCGTCTCCAAAGCCATCCGTGATGGTGCCATTGATGCCACAATAGATCATGCAAATGGATGGATGCTATCAAAGGAAACAGGTGACATCTATTCAACAAATGAACCTCAAATGGCTTTCAACTCTAGAATTGCTTTCTGTTTGAATATGCATAATGAGGCGGTTCGTGCACTTCGGTTTCCACCAAACTCTCACAAGGAGAAAGAAAGTGCCGAGAAGAGGAGAGAGAGACAACAACAGGAGCAAGAACTTGCTAAACATATAGCCGAAGAGGATGATGATGACTATTGATTTGGATCGTTTTGGTTTGATGTGACATTACGTTTTTAGCTTCTTGAAATGTTGTTGCAAGTTGAAACTCATGTCGTGTATTCTTAAAATGGTTATTTTTACAAACTTTTGTGTTGTATTCCGTAGTTGGTTTATATACTTTAGGTTCAACAAGTTGACGACAAAATGATTGTTATTTCTTTAATTGGAATGAGCAATCTTTTAAATACGTTTTGTTTGTTAGTAGGAACTGATTATCTATGTTGGGGTTATTATACAAAGGTGTCACTAAAATTTGCGTGAAATTTGTCTTAAGTAATAAAGTTTCAAAGTTGTCATCCAGGTTACTAAACTATAAAAAGTAAACACGTCTATAATTTCAGTGATTTTTACGTTTATTTTTTGGTATGTTAAGTAACATAAATGTCATGTCTTTACAAGTTCAGTAATCTCGAGGATAAACTTTCATAAGGTCAGTAACCTGGATGACAACTTTCATAAGTTTAGTAACCAGGATGACAACTTTGACACTTTATTACCTTAGGACAAATTTCACGCAAACTTTAGTGACATCTTTGTATAATATCCCCTTCGCGAGTTAGGATCAAATGAGGAAAAAAAAAAAAAAAAAATAGAAAAGTGAAACGATCAAACATATACAATTTATAATCCAAATTGTCTTTTCTTAGTAAATGGGCCTGACATAAAATTTAGTGACAACTTTCATAAGTTTATGTTAACATCCCCTCGCGAGTTAGGATCAAATGAGGAAAAAAAAAATTGAGAAAAGTGAAACGATCAAACATATAAAATTTATAATCAAAATTGTCTTTTCTTAGTAAATGGGTCTGACATAAAATTTATTATTGTGTTTGGCATAAATACAAATTCATCTTCATTCCTTATCTATACTACATATGCAATGAAAAAGTGAAAATGGTCAATATGAAAAAGTGAAAAAGTCAATATGTGAAATGTTGAAATTTTATATTAAGAAAAAAAACTTAAAACATCACAATAAAGGAATATTGAAACTAAAAAAGGAAATGTTGAAACATATGTTCAAAAGGACACTATTAATACACATCGAAAATCGGGTTGAATCGGGACGCTTCAAACCCGGCAGGTTGACCCGGGACACTTCAAACCCGGCAGGTTGACTCGGTTTAACTTGACCCGTTTTTTCGACGCAACTTGTCAGGTTGACCCTATTTAAATTGACCCGTTTTTCGACCGAAACGGTTCATCCGGTTGAAACACCCGGGTTTCAAAACATTATGTGTAATCCCCAAATCTTCAAACTTTTATTATTTTTCGTTTATAACTCATAAACTATTTTTTATCACTAAAACTATCTGTCGCTATAAAATTTTATTAATACGCACAGTTAATCGTCTAGTAAATAACAATATCATCTACTTTTGGTGACCAATTAGAAAATAATAAAGAGAACTATCCGAATCAACACAAATTTTGTCACTATTACCGTTTTTTTTTTAGTGTAGTGTGATAGCTTTTAATTTAGTAATTATGTAAATAAACGTTGAATGCTACTATTGCATCTACTTTATATTTGTATAAATAGATTAACGAATAAAAAATAAATTCAACATTATTACACATTAAAAAAAAGTAAAAAACGAAAAATTGATTGATGTTATTCATTCTTGTAAACACCGAAAGGTGTAAAAAACAGATTCAACATCGATCACATCATTCTGAATATGATTGTACAGCAAACAACGAGAAACCAATAATGGAGCAAAAAAAAAAAAAAAAAAAGAACAAAAAAAGCGACATAATCATTTTTCTCTGAATGACGGAGTGCTAGGTGTTTTGGGCACGTATATGTATTTTCAAGGTAAATCACTTTAGTTTAAAGTGTTGACTATTTAGGCGTTGTGCTTTTTTTAGTGTGGTATAATGGTTTGTGATTTAGTAATCATGTAGATAAATAGATAAATGGAGGTGATATTTACATCATAAATATACATATATGGTGTTGTTTCATGTGCATTCACTATTAATGTGATTTTGTGATGTGCACATCAGTTATTGCCACGCTCATATCAACTATCATAAATAAAAGTAAGAGAAATAAGACAAAATTACACGGATGGTCCCTGTGGTTTACACGGATTGCAAGTTTAGTCCCTAAGTCAAAATAAGTACACCAGACATCCCTAATTTTAAAACATGTCACCCTTTTAGTCCTTAATTTGGATGGGCCGTTAGTTTATCCATTAAGTTATTTGCACCATTAGTCCTTCGTTAATATTTTTTGCACCGTTAGTCCTCATTTTCTAAAAAAGTCCTTGTTTTTGCACCGTTAGTCACTCCGTTAATATTTTGCACTTTTGTCAATTTTTTTACGTTTTCGCCTATTTTTTACGTTCTCGTCCATTTTTTTAACGTTTTTGTCATTTTTTTTACGTTTTTGTCAATCATTTTACGTTTTCGTCCATTTTTTACGTTCTCGTCCGTTCTTTTAACGTTTTCATTCATTTTTTTTAACGTTTTTGTCAATGTTTTTACATTTTCGTCAATGTTTTTACATTTTCGTCCATTTTTTTACGTTCTCGCCGTTTTTTAACGTTTTCATCCATTTTTTACGTTTTCGTCCTCTTTTTTATGTTTTCGTGTGTTTTCTTATGTTTTATCCATTTTATTACATTTTCGTCCGTTTTTTATGTTTTTATCTGTTTTCGATTTTTTTACGTTTTCGCTCATTTTTTTTTTGATTAGGTAAGTACACTAAAAGAAAATTTGACAGTTGAGAAAAATGTTTCTGTGTCAATTTTAAATCACGATTTTGACCCTTTTCTTGTCTGAATCATCAAAAGTGTAAAACACGAAAGTTGTCCGGAATGATGTTTTACATCAAGACTCGCATGATTTTAACCAGAAAATGCAAAACAAGGGTTCTCTACTACCAAAACTTAAGCCATTTTTTTTACCAAATTCATAACTTATAAACTTATAAACTCTTGTAAATTTTTGTACTTGTGTAAATCATCAAACTTATTTGAAAAAAACGGACAAGATAAAAACGGATTAAAATGTATGAAAATGTAAAAAAAACTGACGAAACATGTAAAAATGGACAAAAACATATTAAAACGTGAGAAAAACGGACGAAAACGTAAAGATATTCATATAGTTTTCTCCTCTAAGACATATACACTAGCCGGTGAGCCCGATTTGATATATACCTAACGAATGATAACGAACGAAAATGGCTTAAGTTTTGGTAGTAAACAACCCTTGTTTTGCATTTTTTAGGTTAAAATCTCATGAGTCTTGATGTAAAACATCTTCCCGGACAACTTTCGTGTTTTACACTTTTGATGATTCGGAGCATAAAGGGGACAAAATCGTGATTTATAATCGATACAGAAATATTTTTATCAAATGTCAAGTTTTCTTTAATTATATTTACCTAATCACAAAAAAAAACAAGCAAAAACGTAAAAAAAAAAATAGACGAAAACGTTTAAAAACATAAGAAAACAGACGAAAACGTAAAAAAGCGGACGAAAACGTAAAAAATGGATGAAAACATTAAAAACCGGACGAGAACGTAAAAAAATGAACGAAAATGTAAAAACATTGACAAAAACGTAAACAAATGAACGAAAACGTTAAAAGAACGGACGAGAACGTAAAAAATAGACGAAAACGTAAAATGATTGACAAAAACGTAATAAATTGACAAAAACGATAAAAAAATGGACGAGAACGTAAAAAATAGACGAAAACGTAAAAATATTGACAACAGTGCAAAATATTAACGGAGCGACTAACGGTGCAAAAAATGAGGACTTTTTTAGAAAATGAGGACTAACGGTGCAAAAAATATTAATGAAGGACTAACGGTGCAAATAACTTAACGGATAAACTAACGGTCCATCCAAATTAGGGACTAAAAGGGTGACAGGTTTCAAAATTAAGGATGTCTGGTGTACTTATTTTGACTTAGGGACTAAACTTGCAATCCGTGTAAACCACATGGACCATCCGTGTAATTTTGTCGAGAAATAATAAGGTGAAATAGAAGAAACATAAATTTGTTCAAAATTTAATCGAGCAATTGATATGCATCTCTGAGTTATCAGCAATTTCCATACAATTACAAGAGTTTGCTTTGCAGCTACAAGAGCAATATCAAAAGTGCATATAACTAAATTTGCTACTTGTACCCTACGCAGTAATAAGAAAAAGTTACAAATCAGCAACAAAAATTACAAAAATATGTAGTTTAGCTAGGACTCAAATGAATTGACAAATTTTTTGAGACCCTAGTCATACACACATTTAGTAGAACTATTAGTCTCACATCTTAAATACATCTTCTCGTTTACACTTATGAGCAATGTGGGATAGCACTAAACAAGAAATGGGTTGGCAACTCTTTCTTTTTAGGTTCAGTTAGAGTTACATCTAAATTTTATGAACAAAATCACACCTTATTGATTATTATTATTATTATTATTATTATTATTATTATTATTATTATTATTATTATTATTATTATTATTTTTGTTAAGGTTAGTTGTCAGATACTTGGGTTGTTTCCTGTTTATTAGCTTGTTATGTTCAATTAGGTTACGCTGTTTGATTCGCAAGCTCAGAAAGTCAGAATGATTTTTGGTATTTGCCGTAGTTTATTAAGCATTTCATATAATACACATGGTGAATAATAGTTTGAGAGTCTGTCATAAGAAAACGCTTATATAAAGTAAGTTATCACGGTGTTTTTGGATGAGCGTAACCCAACTTATTTCCACTAGTAAAGTTAGTTGTTTATATATGATCTCAATTTGACATCCTACTTGTTACACGAATGAGCCATTACTGTCACATTTAGAGTATATACAAGCCAACTTGTTGTATAAGTAGCCAAGTAGGGCATAAGTTTTGTCGAAAATGGTTTATATACTTCTGCTTCTAGATGTAAAACTAAGAAGACAAAGTAACATCCCCAAAATTCAAAACGGATTTGATCAAACAACTTTATTTAGATGTTAAGTAACACTTCAAGTACGGCGCTCATAAGGTTGTCTTACTTAAACACCGTTTAACAGATTGAGTTTATATAAGACGTATATTTTTGCAAGAAAAAGATAGACAAGTATTGTAACATAAACTATAACTAATATGCATCATAAACCTTTGTTGCAATCCCACATCGGCCCAGTAAAGAAACGATCAGATGTTTATCTACACCTTTTGCCACTCTAAAACTTGTCCCTTAGGGGACATCCGATAAAATTGGAACGATACAGAGAAGATTAGCATGGCCCCTGCGCAAGGATGACACGCACAAATCGAGAAATGGTCCAATTTTTTTTTCCTATCGATCAGTTTTCTGTTAAGGTTAATTGTCAGGTACATGGGTTATTTTTTGTTTATCAGATTAATTTGTTCACTTAAGACTATTGGGTTGTTTTTTGCTTCATCAGTAAAGGTTGGGCTGCTCGATGCACAAGCTAAAAAGAGGTCCTTCAAATGATTTTTGTTGTTTGCTGTAGTTTACGAAGCGATTCATATAACACGTAGGAAACTTTGTTGCTTATCGTGGAATGTCAACCATATAATACATAGTGACTAAATTGTATAGCTTGTACTTGTTATCTTTTTTCTAATTGCTGCACATTTTGAAATTTCAGTAACACTAAGAACTGATGGTTATTTGAGATGAGAGGATGGAAAGAGAAACAATTTGGCGGCTACGATGTTGATCATCACCGACGGTTATTGATGATTTGTACTACGTAATTTGCTTAGAAATTATACAAAAATGGCGTACATTATATGATTATGTGCTTAAGTATATATGATAAATAAACGTATTGTTTGAGTATGTGACTGAAAAAACGCACAAGTACTATGAACGCTTTACTAGTTCTAAATTATTAAATGCCGAATGCCCGAATCACTTATGCTTGATATATGGCGTTCGCTTCTGCTTCAGCTTCATTGATTTTAAATCCCATGTATCCTACTTGAACCCATTGCTTACTTTTTTCTCATATATTTGAGTGTAAAATGCATTACGTTTACAGTATGTACTTGCTGTGTGCAACTCTTTTCATGAACTGGTAACAATTACGGGTGTTTAAAATGTTTGGATACCGTTAATCATGAGTGTAAAACTATATACTTTGTCTAAGCGTTGGGATTTTCATGAGCAGAAAGGGATATCACGCTATAACTCTATCACAAATGTCAAATACGTTGGTGTAAAAGGTGGTTCATTCTAATAACAAACAATGCTTACGGTCCTGTTCACTTTTATTCGCATATTCTTATCTCTGTAATATGAGGAATTGGGTCAATTCGTGCATGTGTTCACCTTGTTAATCGTATGAGTCGAGATGATATGGATATACATAACATGTTAAACGGATGAATCGATATGATATAGATATACATACCCTATTAAACGGATGAGTCGAGATGATAGGGTTATACATGAGATATATTAAACGGAGGAGTCAAGATGATATTGTTATACACGAGATGATAAACGGATAAGTCAAGATGATATTGTTATACACGAGATGATAAACGGATGAGTCAAGATGATATGGTTATACATGAGATGTTAAACGGACGAGTCAAGATGATATCTTTATACATGAGATTTTAAACGTATGAGTCGAGATAATATCGTTATACATGAGCTACAACACCTCCAATTAATTTTGTATGACCTTCAACACCTCCAAGTAATTTTGTATGACCTTCAACACCTCCAAGTTATTACGTATGACCTTCAAGACCGAGTCCTGGAAATGCAGAGTGCGTGAATTGCAAGTTCTTAACTAGAAAGATGAAGGTACTAGAGGCAATACTAGAAATTGAAATGCATCCTGCGAACCACACACGTGATTCACCTGTACTACTTCACGAGCTTTATAATGACTGAGGAAAATTTGGTTTGGAGTAGTTTTTCATTTAGCCAAAGCAATTTAGCATTTGAAATGTAATTCATATACTTTAATGTTTAAACTTTTATCGATTAATAAAGTAATGCGTATGTTTTACTCCGTTGTTTGTTTAACACCGCGTAACATAGTGCAACAACATTAGACGAATTTATCTCGATTTTCTAACACACTTATAAATATATATATATATATATATATATATATATATATATATATATATATATATATATATATATATATATATATATATATATATATATATATATATAAAAGAATATTTACACTAAACTTTTAGCCACGACACGTCGTTACTAAAAGTTGAGCGGGAATACATTTTTTTTTTTGCCAAAATTTTGGAGGTAAACTTGAATTTTTCATAAATGGATTGATTTTCATAAAATAATGCCAAAACGTTTAGTCACGACTTCAATCGTGGCTAAAAGATGCACATATATATATATATATATATATATATATATATATATATATATATATATATATATATATATATATATATATATATATATATGTATATATATATATATATATTTTTTTTTTAATTACTATTTAGATAAATCTTGAAAATAATAAAAAACAGTAAAGCCTTATAGTACCGACTAGGGTCGTGACTAAAGATTAAAGTGCATTATTTTGACTCAATTCTCTTCGTTGAAAATTAAAGTCTGTGTTAAAAACTTTTAGCCACGACCTTGCTTTGACAAAAAAGGGCGAAGTTCATTATCTTGACCACATCCTGGTCGTTGAAAGTCAAAGTCAATGTTTTATGACTTTTAGCCACGATTGTGTCGTGACTAAAAATAATTTTCAAAGGCAAACAACAAAAGACGACTATTTTGTCGTTTTGTACACTTTTAGCCACGAATTTAGGCGTGTTTAAAAGATTTCGTGGAATGTCCCGATTCTAGTAGTGTATATACTTTAGGTTCAACAAGTTGACAGCAAAATGATTGTTATTTCTTTAATTGGAATGGGCAATCTTTTAAATAATCATGGTGCTCGTTTTGTTTGTTCAGTAGGAACAAACATCCCTTATGAGTTAGGATTAAATGAGAGAAAAAATAAATAAATAAATAAATAAAATAAAATAAAATAAGAAAAGTGAAACAATCAAACTTATAAAATTTATAATCAAAATTGTCTTTTTTCTTAGTAAATGGGTGTGACATAAAATTTATGATTGTGTTTGGCACAAATACAAATTCACCTTCATTATTATAAATAACAATAGCATCTACTTTTGGTGACCACCAATTAGAAAAGAATAAAGAGAACTATCCGAATCAACACAAATTTTGTCACTATTACCATTCTTTCTTTAGTGTAGTGTGATAGCTTGTAATTTAGTAATCATGTAAATAAATGTTGAATGCTACTATCACATTTACTTTATATTTGTATAAATAGATTAACGAATAAAAAAAAATTCAATATTATTACACATTAAAAAAAAAAAAAGTAAAAAACGAAAAATTGATTGATGTTATTCATTCTTTTGTAAACACCGAAAGGTGTAAAAAAACAGATTCAACATCGATCACATCATTCTGAATATGATTGTACAGGAAACAACGAGAAACCAATAATGGAGCAACAACAAAAAAACAAATAATGCGACATAATCATTTTTTTTTTCTGAATGAATGATGGAGTGCAAGGTGTTTTGGGCACGTATATGTATTTTCAAGGTAAAGCACTTTAGTTTAATGTGTTGACTATTTAGGCGTTGTGCTTTTTTTAGTGTGGTATAATGGTTTGTAATTCAGTAATCCTGTAGATAAATGGATGTGATATGCACACCACAAATATGCATATATGGTGTTGTTTCATGTGCATGCAATACTAATGTGATTTTGTGATATGCACACCACTTATTGTCACGTTCATATCACCTCTCATAAATAAAAGTAAGAGAAATAATAAGGTGACATAGAAGAAACATAAATTTGTTCAAAATTTTATCGAGCAATTGATATGCATCTCTGAGTTACCAGCAATTTCCATATAATTACAAGAGTTTGCTTTGCAGCTACAAGAGCAATATCGAGAGTGCATTTAACTAAATTTGCTACTTATACACTACGCAGTAATAAGAAAAAGTTACAAAATCAGCAAAAAAATTACAAAAATATGTAGTTTAGCTAGGACTCAAATAAATTGACAAATTTTTTGAGCTACAAGACAAACTCATATTAGTAATACTATTAGTGTCACATCTTAAATACATCTTCTCGTTTACACTTATGAGCAATGTGGGATAGCACTAAACAAGAAATGGGTCGGCAACTCTCTCTTTTTTTTTGAACGGCGGGTTAGTTGTTAGATGTTAGTTGTTGGCTCGAGTTAGTGTCGCATCCTCGGGCAGAGATACCAACCGCGAACCTCTCCTTAAGGGATAACCCCAGTACTCCTATTCCCGATTCGCCTGATATCATTAGAGCTTGTGGTTTCCAAGTGAGGACTTCCCGGTCGGTCACCCAAATCGATACTACTCTTACTTGGGCTCGCTTAACTACTTAAGCATTTACCACTAGACTACAAGCCCCATGATGGGCAACTCTTTCTTTTTGGGTTCAGTTAGAGTTACATCTAAATTTTATGAACAAAATCACACCTTATTGATTTTTTTTTTTTATTTATTTATTTATTTTTTTTAGGTTAGTTGTCAGATACTTGGGTTGTTTTCTGTTTATTAGCTTGTTATGTTCAATTAGGTTACGCTGTTTGATTCGCAAGCTCAGAAGTCAGAAATGATTTTTGTTATTTGCCGTAGTTTATTAAGCATTTCATATAATACACATGGTGAATAATAGTTTGAGAGTCTGTCATTAGAAAATGCTTATATAAAGTAAGTTATCATGGTGTTTTTGGGTGAGCATAACCCAACTTATTTCCACTGGTAAAGTTAGTTGTTTATATATGATCTCAATTCGACATCCTACTTGTTACACGAATGAGCCATTACTGTCACATTTAGAGTATATACAAGCCAATTTGTTGTATAAGTGGCCAAGTAGGGCATAAGTTTTGTCGAAAATGGTTTATATACTTCTGCTTCTAACATCCCCAAAATTCAAAACGGATTTGATCAAACAACTTTATTTAGATGTTAAGTAACACTTCAAGTACGGCGCTCATAAGGTTGTCTTACTTAAACACCGTTTAACAGATTGAGTTTATATAAGACGTATATTTTTGCAAGAAAAAGAAAGACAAGTATTGTAACATAAACTATAACTAATATGCATCATAAGCCTTTGTTGCAATCCCACATCGGCCCAGTAAAGAAACGATCAGATGTTTATATACCCCTTTTGCCACCCTAGCACTTGTCCCTTCGGGGACATCCGATAAAATTGGAACGATACAGAGAAGATTAGCATGGCCCCTGCGCAAGGATGACACGCACAAATCGAGAAATGGTCCAAATTTTTTTTTCCCTGCCAAAATTTAACTTTATCTATCAGTTTTCAGTTAACGTTAATTGTCAGATACACGGGTTATTTTTGTTTATCAGCTTAATTTGTTCACTTAAGACTATTCGGTTGTTTTTTGCTTCATCAGTAGAGGCTGGGCTGCTCGATGCACAAGCTCCGAAGAGGTCCTTCAAATGATTTTTGTTGTTTGCTGTAGTTTACGAAGCGATTCATGTAACACGTAGGACACTTTGTTGCTTATCGTGGAATGTCAACCATATAATACATAGTGACTAAATTGTATAACTTGTACTTGTTATCTTTTGTCTAACTGCTGCACATTGTGAATTTTCAGTAACATTAAGTACTGACTAAGTTACTGATGGTTATTTCTTATTTGAGATGAGAGGATGGAAAGAGAAACAATTTGGCGGCTATGATGTTGATCATCACCGAGGGTTATTAATGATTTGCACTACGTAATTTGCTTAGAAATTATACGAAAAAGGTGTACATGATATGATTACGTGCTTAAGTATATATGATAAATAAACATATTGTTCGAGTATGTGACCGAAAAAACGCACAAGTACTATGAACGTTTTACTAGTTCTAAATTATTAAATGCTGAATCACTTATGCTTGATATATGACGCTCGCTTCTGCTTCAGTTTCATCGTTTTTAAATCCGTGTATCCTACTTGAACCCATTGCTTACATTTTACTCATATATTTGAGTGTAAAATGAATCACGTTTACAGTATGTACTTGCTGTGTGCAACTCTTTTCATGAACTGGTAACAATTACGGGTGTTTAAAATGTTTGGATACCGTTAATCGTGTGTGAAACTATATACTTTGTCTAAGCATTGGAATTTTTATGTGCCGAAAGGGATATCACGCTATAAGTCTAATAGAGGAAGGAAGTAAAAAAGCAGATACAACATCGATTACATTTACATCATTGAAAAAAGCAGATTCAACATCGATCACAGATTCACATCATTATGAATATTGTTCTACAGCAAACATCGAGAAACCAATGATGAAGTAACAAACAACAACAAATAATGCGACTAAATAATATATATATATTTTTCTTTTCTGAACAATGGAAGAGTGTTAGGTGTTTGGGCACGTATATGTTTATTTTCAAGGTAAAGCTAAGCACTTTAGTTTAAGGTGTTGAATGTTTAGGCGTTGTGCTTTCTTTAGTGTCGTATAATGGTTTGTAATAGAGGTAGCAAAACGGGCAGGCTGGGCGGGCACGGGCTACGGGCTAAACGGGCTATGGGCTAAACGGGCGCGGGCTAAACGGGCGCATGTTATACGAATCACTTTAGAAAAGACTTAAAACAACAACAAAAATTCGTCAAACGTAACACCTCATTTATATTTTATATTCATAAGTTTTTCATTAGAAACAATTTAATGTTCTCCAATTGAGAGAAAAACATGTGTGCCCATTTAACTTCTAAATGGGCAATATATGCCCATTTCAAAAAAAAAATATGATGCCCAAATGTACCCAAATCTTCTAAAAATGTGCCCATTTAACACATTTTTTTGATTTTGGGCACAAATTGACACCTTTAGTTTGTAATTTAGTAATCATGTAGATAAGTAATAATTTAAGGCCTCTTGGTGAATAGCCATTTAGCTTGTTAGGTCTTGTAGATGCTAATACTGGTTCATTTATTAAAAGTACAGAAAAATCGTCACCAAAAAATTAAGGACGAGTAGTATATTTGGCATAATTTTACACTACGCAAGAAAAATCCATAGGATTCTCGTGCATCCCCGAGAACCTCCCTTGGTCCAGGTTACAAAATCAGCAAAAAAAGATTACAAAACCTTGTTTAGCTAGGACTGAAACAAGTCCTAGCTATCCTCACCAGGTTATCAATTGACCAATTGTCATATAGTCACGGCTTAAATACATCTTATCTTTTGCATATATGAGCAATGTGGGATAGCACTAAAGCGACTAAACAAGAAATGGGCTGGCAACTCTTTCCTTTTGGGTTTAGTTAGAGTTACGTCTCATATTTTAGAAAAAAATCACACTTTACCGGTCAGTTTTTTTTTGTTAAGGTTAGCTGTAAGATACTTGGGTTGTTATCTGTTTATCAGCTTATTATGTTCAGTTAGGTTAGGCTGTTTGATTCGCAACCTTAGAAAGTCAGAAATGATTTTTGTTATTTGCCGTAGTTTATTAAGCGTTTCATATAATACACATGGTGAATAATAGTTTGAGAGCATGTCATTACAAAACGCGTATATAAAGTAAGTTTTCAAGGTGCTTTTGGGTGAACATAACCCGACTTTTTTCAACTGGTGAAGTTACTTGTTTATATATATGATCTCAATTCGACATTATCCAACTTGTTACACAAATGAGCCATTAATATCACACATATAGAGAATATACAAGCCAAATTGTTGTATAAGTAGGGAATACATTTGGTCGAAAATGGTTTGTACACTTATTTAGATGTTAAGTAACACTTCAAGTAACATCCCCAAAATAACCCATCTAGATGTAAAACTAAGAAGACAAAGTAACATCCCCAAAATTCAAGACAGATTTGATCAAACAACTTTATTTAGATGTTAAGTAACACTTCAAGTACGGCACTCATAAGGTCGTCTTACTTAAACACCGTTTAATAGATTGAGTTCATAAAAAATGTATGTATAATTTTTCAATAAAAAAATAGACAAGTATTGTAACATGTACTATATAACTAACTAGCTTCATAACCCGCCCGATGGGCGGGTTCGCTTCATAATATTATTTGACGATTTCTAAGTAGAAGTACATATATAAAGAATAACGGCGTACATGCATTCTACGAAAATAATAATAATGAATGCATGACGCGTAGTGCTTTTTGTGAAATTTTCAGCTTTCGATATACAGTGTCAAAAACGAATGACAATAACCAAGCTATATATGGTTGGCCACTGCTAATGACCTTGATATGATATGTTTAGTTGTTTACATAATCACTACTATAATATATCAAAATATTAATTTACATACTACATTCTCTTATTGGTTCTACATACTACATTCTCTCAAGGTTGGCCATTGCTAATGACCTTGATATGATATGCTTTATTGGTTACATAATCACTACTATAATATATCAAAATATTAATGTACATACTACATAATCACTTGCAACATTTCCATAGCGCTTTCGTCTCCTCGTGCTCCAACTTCATTTCATTTCTTCTTCATTCTTTTAATGTTCTTCTGATTTTACATTTGCGCTTTCATTAAAATCTGTGTTCGCATTGCTATTTTTTTTTTTTTTTTTTTTCTTGTTCTTGTTCTGCAAGTTGTTCAAACACTAATCAATATATCATTCAGTTAGAAAATAAAGTTATAGTTTTCGTCTCACCTTTCCGTCATATCCTTTTTTCTCCAATACTTATGGTGCAATATACGCACATAGGGGTGTTATTCGGGTTGACCTGGTCAGGTACAGGTCAAATCATAATGGGTCAATTCGGGTTCGGGTCAACCCGAGTATAGTTAAAACGATAAAAAACTGCTTACATCAATATGTTTACATTGTAAATGCCGGGTCAATTCGGGTTAAGGCTAACAAACTGAAAATAAACAATTACAACAAACGCATATCATTTACTTAATCCTTAACTATTGATTATCTTCCTCTAATCACTACGATGTCTTCTTTAGACTGGGGTAATGACACTTAGCCAATCCCAAGGAATAGAGCATTATAAAACTCAGTCACCCACATCATAAGACAACTTCCTTTAATACTAAAGGCATTCTCCATTAAATACATGTTGTGCAGACATACATTTAAGATGGCGTACACGATGTTCCTCTGTTAAGATACGATTCTGGTGGGTCCATACTTTAAAGTATCAAGTTTGCTCGATGTAATGATTTTCCCTAAACTAATACATGCTCTCATCATTTTTCTAATGCGGTGCATGTATATGCTTTTGAATAATATTAGCAAGTGCATGTAGATAGACCTTGTACTGTGAGTTTTTTTAGAACTGTGAGTTTGTTTGTTGTTCCAAATAAAAAAGCGTATATGAAACTATACTAATCTACATACACATAACCACTATTTCCCGAAAAAAGCATATATATAGTTGTTCAGTAGAAAAGGTTAAAATTTCTTACTTGTAAAGTGCAGCAAGGCGGATAAGCTCGCTGTAATGAGTAGGATAAAACTGTCTTTCTCCACTAAAACCAGACATAAGAAAATTCGTGGGTTGGTGTGTTTTCATGGAACAATGGTTGGCGAAATCATAGGTGGTGGAGTCATAGTAGGGAGTTGTATCAGAATAGGGACTGCAAAACACAGCATTTGTGACCTGCAATACACAATTGAAATGAGAACTCACTTAACTTGCAACAAAGTTTATTATATATAGCAACATAAAAAAGGAGCATAAACTAATAGATTTATAAAATTATCCTTTCTTGATCTTTTGTATGCTATTAGTCTAAATAGGCAATCAAATATTGACCTCTTAATAACATATTGCAACACAAAAGTTAGTTGTAACTAAAGACACCTCATGCAATAAAAGTTGTATATACCAGGCAATGAAGCTTAATAAAACTTCTGTGATGAAAATTGTAAATCATATAGCAAAAGCTATCTATAATGAGCGAGTTCATCCATCATGGAGCGACAGTCTTATATTGTGAGTTACACATAATATTTTGCTAATTCTTCGAAAAACAAATGACCAACTACTTATAATAAAAAGAAAACAGTACCCAACACCGTAGACCTGGACCAAACAATAACAATAAGAAAGTAGGATGTTTGTTTTGAACTCTTAATATGATATAATGCTATTAACTCATTTGACTGATCCAACCAATGATCTATCAAAACTCATATATATTTTAGCAAAGAGGTGTGAATAATGCAGACCCATTAAGATGCAAACAAATATCACTTAAAGCGTTATATTTATCATTTTACATGTGTAAAATTGTGATTTTACCCTGGTTACAGTAAAGTCACAAAAGTATAATCCAATTCGATTTGAACTCCTATATAGTCATGATAAGGAACCACTAATGAATATAACAGATGAATAAAGTAACCACCTACAAAGTAAAAAATCTGTGACAGCTGAAGTGTAAGAGCGCTGGTGTGCTTTGTGACCAAGAAGTTGGGTAAGTTCAAGAAATATGAAAGTGCATACTTGAAAAGCAACAACCAAACAATCCCAAAATCTTGTCTAGCAAGTGCTATCGTAATGCCAACAATATTTTCTTCCATGTAAAGTGTTGCATAAAGCAAAAGTACAACAACAAAAGGAGACATGTAGTGGACGTAATTGTGTGACAAAATCTAACTGGACGTAAGTAAATAATGAATATTAGCAAATATGTAAGAAAATTAATACATCGGTTGATGTATAAAAAAACACTTCAAAAAACAAAAGGCGGCACTTAGAAAAACAAAAGGAGTTGCATGCTTTATTGCCAATCTTTTGATTAAAAAAGTGAACAAATCAAAACCTTAAAAAGAAGGAAATCATTAACATTGAATTCATTAGCCGGAAAACAAAACATTGAATTCATTAGCTTCATAGCCCGCCAGGATGTCTGGGTAATTGTTTTTATAAAAGTTGAACCCAAATGTCCCAAAGATTTACTTACTATTCTTATTGCAATAATCAAACAGTAAATTCCTAAATGTGATTCCAAGAACTCTAAGGTTATACATAGACCCCATTAAACTTAGAGATTTATTACATGATCATAATTCAAGTTCAAATAGTGAGTCTATAAAGCACATCCAAACACTACTAAGTAACAGCTTCCATCAAGTAAAGTTCCTATCATATTTTAATTCACTACACAACTAAAAGCATTACGTAGTATAACAGAACATACCTGAAGTGGATATATCACTTGAATTTGTTACGAACTGAATTTGTCAGGCTTGAATAACAAATAAATGTTATATTAGAATGGTATGAACAGAGCTTTAAGTAAAATATAGTAGTTGGTATTTAAAAAATAATATTTACCAAACCATTAACATGTATGAGCAATCGTGATTCCATTCTTTTGCTTGGATATCTCTTCTTGTTTGGAGGCCAAGGCTAAACAAACCATCGTAGTCTTCAAAGAGGATATTTAACAACAAATTTGAGAATACTTGAACGAATGAGCAGTTTTATGATACAATTATACCATTTGTTTTATTTTTACACAATGACATAGATTATGTTTACTAACTTTTTGTTCCTAAGCCCAGTCATCACCTTTGTACATGTTGGCACCTCCACCTAGGCAAGAATGGTCCACGCTGGCAACTTTGGTAATGTCACGAAATTATCCAGTCAGCACTCTCATGGGTACAACTTTGATAGCATCATGTGCAAGTCGAAACTTGTCTCATATATATGTAAAGATATGCATCATAAATCTTTGTTGCAATCCCACATCGTCCCAGTAATGAAACGATCAAATGTTTATATACCCCTTTTGCCACCCTTACACTTGTCCCTTCGGGGACATCTGATAAAATTGGAACGATACAGAGAAGATTAGCATGGCCCCTGCGCAAGGATGACACGCACAAATCGAGAAATGGTCCAAATTTTTTTCCCTGCCAAAATTTAACTTAATCAATCAGTTTTCTGTTAAGGTTAATTGTCAGATACATGGGTTATTTTTTTTATCAGCTTAATTTGTTCACTTAAGACTATTCGGTTGTTTTTTGCTTCATCAGTAGAGGTTGGGCTGCTCGATGCACAAGCTCCGAAGAGGTCCTTCAAATGATTTTTGTTGTTTGCTGTAGTTTACGAAGTGATTCATGTAACACGTAGGACACTTTGTTGCTTATCGTGGAATGTCAACCATAGTGACTAAATTGTATAGCTTGTACTTGTTATCTTTTTTCTAATTGCTGCACATTTTGAAATTTCAGTAACACTAAGAACTGATTAAGTTACTTATGGTTATTTGAGATGAGAGGATGGAAAGAGAAACTATATACTTTGTCTAAGCGTTGGGATTTTCATGAGCGGAAAGGGATATCAAGCTATAACTCTATCACAAAAGTCAAATACGTTGGTGTAAAAGGTGGTTCATTCTAATAACAAACAATGCTTACGGTCCTGTTCACTTTTATTCGCATATTCTTATCTCTGTCATATGAGGAATTGGGTCAATTCGTGCATGTGTTCACATTGAAATTCCCCTAATTTGTCTTGTTGATTCTAATTCTAATTGCAGAAATATGTAAAACCAACAACGTTACTAAGCGAACACCTTCCAGTGATGGAGTCATGAAGGAGAGAATAAAACCATACATAATGAAGGCTTCAGAACTGAATCTTGACGAGAAACGTGACATTGCTAATGCAGTTGTAGATTTCCAAAAACAATATAGCAACTACGGCGCCAATGATTACTAAAATCTGAATGAACTCGTTAATTGTTTATTTCTTTTGGGATGCAACAAAATTTGTGTTATTTTCTATAAACTATGGTGCATGCTTTCTTATGGTCGAATATTTTATTCAACTGAAACCCAGAACTTCGAGTTACGGGTCAAACTGGTACATTAATATATTCTTAATGGTTTGATTTTGGTATGCCTAAAAACAAGCTGCAAAATGGATCGAATTTACCTGAAATCAGTTGAAAACTTCCATGTGATTTAAATTCTATGTTATGACTTATGAGTAGTTGACTAGTCGATATCGTTATAATTTCGGTAAGTACTCGAGAAGGAAATTAATTTAGATTTCATGGAACACAGACAGTACTGGATGTCATTTTTAGTATAATGAAACAAGACACTGCACATTTCAGTTCAATACAGAACAGGAAAGCATATATCTCATATAGAGAACCAATACAGATATCAAATTCTAAAGAAAATTCAAAACTCAAAAGTCAAGCTACATTAACCAGCACAAGAACAATTGAAGCCAGACTTGATACGATTCTAACAACACCGCTTATATATAAAATGATCTTGAAACAGAACACGTTCAAATTTTGTAAAGATGAAGCCTTTCATCCAGTTGTATGGAAGCTAACCGACTTAACAATAGTACTGACCCTCTCAGCAAATGTCTTGGAGGTTATCTTTTTACCAGGTACATGAAATGGGTTTGAGACAGCGTCTAGATATGCAGAATGGAACCTCCTGAAAAACTGTTTGCATTCCACAACACAAAAAGATCAGATAATTGAATCTAGCATAAATGGCCAGAAAAAGAGTAACTGGTACAATTTATCATTCAGATTATTTCAAATGTTTGCATAAGATAACATGAAATGCTGGAATGATTTTGCAATCATAGTAATTTCAACTGATTCTGCCTACACTCTAGACCTGTATAAGTATATCGTCCCAAACAAAAGTAATACCTGGAAACAGTGGCAGAGCCAGAAAATCTAATTGAAAGGGGCAAGTGACGAAAACGATTCGATAACGGGTAAAAAATAATTTTTGATGAAATTCAAACGGGTCGGTTAAATCGCTTACATATGCTTATAAATATGCGTGTATCAAAGTAATTAGATCTTTATAAATCACTTACAAAAGCTTATAAACTATAGTATGTATGTTTTTGTAATCCTTTGAAGAAAAAAAATGCAAACTTAAAAATGAAACTTAGTTTTGAACTAAAATTAAAGCATCGTTAATAGCAGGCCTACCAGACTAAGCCACAAAAGTACAAAATAAATTAGGAATTACTCCGTACAATTTTTAAATTAAAAATAAAAAAGCTCTTTATACGTAAAATAAAAAAATAAATAAAAAAAAATAAAAAACACAGCAAGAGAGTAATATTTAATTATATTTAATGTTACCCACTTGGTCACTTTCTTCTTCACAATCTCTTTCCTAATCTCCAACCCTGGTTTTCATTTTTCTACGGCACGTTCTACCAATCACCGACGAGAGAAAATAACATTTGAAGATTAAACTGATTATATTTTCTTCTGTAGAGGGCACTACCAATTTTTGCATCTAATTTAACCATTTTTCCTAGTGATATAGTTGCTCTCGTGATGGTTTATTGGGGGCCTTTCCCCCACTATCTACAAAGTGGCTCCGCCCCTGCTGGGAAACAACACCTGATTGATGCTTTTCTAAATAGCACGAGTGGTTCTATTGTGGATAAAAAGTGAGAATGGTAATCAAACTTCATGTTGCTGTGATAGTTGCACAAAGTATATTTTCCTATTTTCACGTATAAGAAATTAGTTTTGTTGTAAATATTTATCACTGTACTTTTAAATAACCAAATATGTAATGTTAACCATCATAATTTTAGTAAACATCCTTTTTGTACCAAGCTGGTCAAAAGTTTAAGCAATCATAATGGTCATCGTGTTAAACGATACAAATTGAGCTCTAAAATATTTCAGTTGTAAATTCAATTCTTTTTCAAATCGAGGTGGAAATATGGGTTGGTTGTGTGATTAAAGTCGGTTCCGGGAAATAACAAGCTCTTTTAAAAATGGGTCAATTGGGTCAAATTGGATTGACCTGCTGCTTTTTAGATAATTTCTTTTGACGGAATTTGACCTTTATACCCCATGACTTAAACACAATTTCCAAAATAACTATTTATTACTCCCTCCGTCCCATTTTAATTGTCCGCGGGCCCGAATTTGACCGTAAATATTTTTGTTTGTATTATATAACACTTGATCACGTACAAACTCTGAGATCCCTTACTTACGTTTTCAATATTAAATCCAAAAGGCAATTAGGCAATTTTTAGAGGAAACGACCCACAACCCTGATGACCTGTACTGCTGGCCAAAATTGCCAATACAACTTTGGAGACATGTGCCTATGTGTTCACGTGCCATTTAAATATAAAGATATACTAGTGCAACGTTTGTCTAGGTAATAAATCCCCTCTACCCAAGAGCAAAAGAGAATTTTAGACCATTTCTAGTTAATGTGAAATATACGACAGCTATGATCATAAAAACAACAGATAGAAAGTTCTGAGTCGAATATGTACTCACATTTCTTACATCAGCATCACGGACGTCAAGGTCTGTTGTGACTAGTATAAACTTTACCTTTGTGTTAGTTAGATAACCATACCTGCAACAACATGCAATCTGAGTTAACTACATCTACATGTAGCTCATAAAGAGTGTGATCATTTGTACATGAGCAAAGTGACCAAAAAGAAGATATTCTTAGATTGAATTCCTAAGAGCAATATAAATATGAAATATTCTCACACTTTGTAATTTTCGGTTGGATATAGAAGGCCAAGAAAGGTCTCATTAAGCATTGGACCAGACTTCTTTGGGTTGTTCACTGCAAAAGATTCATGAAAATTTCATTAACATTTGACCACGGATTCTAAAGTAATCAAAAGAATTTCTAAATAACACAGAATGACATAAATTATGAAGGAAGAGGGAGAGGTGGTTAAGTACGTGCACTTTGGATGGTCCTAAATCCAAAGTGCATATCTTAAAGACAATATGTACCAAAATTTGCATAGCGACTTTCTAGTTTACAACCTTTCGTGTTTTATTATGTACCTGATAACACTAGTAGAATTACCCATGTGATTTTCCATGTCAAATAGCTCGATTTAACAAATAAAGAGTATATATAACTGATCGAAACTGTACGAACAAAGAATAGAGGTTCACACATTTTGAAACATCTAAAGGAACTCCAGAACCCTCCCTACAGCAGTCGACATATCTCTTGGGGCAGGCAACGAATTACTAAAAGATAATGGTCCCGTGGAATCCTAATATGAGAGCCTTGATTATAGCAAAAGGTAGCATCTTAGAGGGTACGAAAAATACTGTAACCGATCAACTGTAATATAAATTGTAACAGCACAATGTAGGCAAATCAAACAGAATGGCAAACAGTCATCTGAAGAAGAAGCTAGACAAGACATTACAGCGATTAGCGAAAGACAAAAATGAGAGGACAACCAATATACTCCGGTGTCATGAGAATAAAAAATGAAATTCTGAACGCAAAAGAATTAGGAATCAAGATAGATGGAAGACTCTTACAAAGGTTCTAACACAATCTCTATCACTAAGAAGGTTAAGGTAACACAATCTCTATCACTAACAGTATACACAAGCACCCCCTGATCAGTGCTGAAGCAATGCGTTGCTCATCTTATTTATAAGTTACAAATGACAATGCATACTTTAGAAAGCATCATGAGACGGTACTTTTTTTTTCTCAAAACTTTTGCAAACTACAGTGTTGTCTGCTTTTCCACTTCTTACAGTTTTGAAACATATTATTCTATTAAGATGTAGCCTTGCTTGGTCGGATTTCAAGTGTGGTGCCGTTCTAAAAAAAAAAAAAAAAAAAAAAAAAAAAAAAAAAGAAAAGAAAAAAAAAAAGAAGATGTGGCCTTGCTCTGTAACACCTATAGTTCCGCATATATCTTACTACATTTGAGGCATCCGTCGTTTTTACTTTCGATGTTCTGTATCTCAAATTCTATAGTTAACAAAGATTCCATACAAAAACCATCACATCCCCTTGCAGATCATGGGTGAATAAATACTACGTATAATACTTATGATGAAAAATGATGTTGATAGCAATAGGGCAATACATCACATGATCATTTTGGCATCAAGATAAAACGACACTCGGTTGTATGGTGATGCAAGAGAGACTAGTCAAAATTTACAAAGCATCAACAGCAACTAGATAAGCAACGTTGTCAGTCATCTCTAATTATACCATACAATCCTACATACGCCTATAAAACCATCTTTCTGACCACGATTCCAGGTAACTTTTGGTTCCACTATCCACATCACCGCTAAACAAATCTTGCTAAAGTATCAAAAGACAACCCCTTATTTGAAATAGAAAAATGACCAAATTAACTATTTTCCACTGATCCTTCTACAATAACAACACATTTCGATAACTACTTCATATATTTTCGATTAAAAATGGACCAAAAACCAAACTTAACACAAATTCAACTTTCGATGAAGAATATTTTCTTAAAATAAAAGAAAAAAATTACATGCAATAATAATTTTTTGATTTAATTCGTTATGTATAAGACTCATTGCTGTCTATAACATTAGGGGGTGAATGTTGGACCATTAATGTTATAGAAGCAAAGTCTAGGATAATTAATTTGTAAAGCCTGTAAACATTAGGATATGGGCTGGGTCGATAATGGGTCAATATGGGTCGTTTAGGTTGTTAGGGATATAACGGTTATTTAGGTTATGTCGTTTACTTTTGTTGAAACGGTATAACTGCCACAATGGCAATGTTTCATGTAGTATATATATGTGTAGGATTCTGTAAACAACAAGTATCCCTTTTCGTTTTTATATCAGATTTATATAAAGGGTTCTACCCACTGATCTTGTTTATTGAATGATGGTTGTTTGATATATTGAAGTTTCTGGGAATATAGAACCTGTGAATTCCCAACAGACCCGTTCGGGTTCGGGTCAACTCGGATCGTTCAAGCCTCCAAAAAAATACTTTAACCCAACCTTGTTTAGAACTCAGGTCACTCGGGTCGGGTCAATTCTGGTTCGGGTCTAGGTCCTTTTTACTTCAATATATTTAATGTTAATTGACTCGAGCTGGTCGGGTTCGGGTCAAGGCTAAAATAAACATACCCGAACCCGACCTTGTTTAGAACTCGGGTCAATTCGAGTTGACCCAATTGACCCGAATATAATTTTGAACTCGATTGACCCGATCCGAAAGACACGAGACATTTTTTTGTGGAATACTCCCTCCGTCCTAAAATTATTGTCCCCCAACAAAAAACATACAGTTTAAGAAAAACATAATTATTACTGCTTTCTCTCTCTTACTTTTGTAAGAATGACAATTTTACCCTTAAATAATTAATTAACTTCTTCTTTAAAGTTTGTAATAATAATTTCAAACAAGGATAATATGGTAAACTCAATCAAACTTCCCTATCTATATTTAGTAGCGGACAATTAAATTAGGACGTCCCGAAAAAGAAAAGTGGACTATTGTTTTGGGAAATGGAATATTTGCTTTTTAGTTAAAAAAGGAAAATGGATTCCATCATCCTTGAGAGGCTATAATACCAAAAAACACCCCAGACTCACCCCAAAACACCAAACATAAACACCCAAAACCACCCCAGACTCACCCCCGATTGTTATTGTGAGCCCAGAGGAGATGAATTTTCCATACTCCTACCAGACTCACCGCCAAACGACTCCATGCTCACCTCAAAACACCGAGCATTTTTACAGATTATATATATATATATATATATATATATATATATATATATATATATATATATATATATATATATATATATATATATATATATATATATAGGGCAGCTGGCTCAGACACATGTGTGTGTTAGTTTGATATCCATCCGGCCTCCACAACCAAACAACCATGAATTTCACTATTATTACCAACGATTCCCACAACTCGACCAATAACGCAATAAACCAAACGATCAATAATTATAACTTCAACGGCGGCGGCGACCAAGACCAAGACCATGGAGTTCTGAAAGAAGTAATCGAAGCCGCAGGAGTCATCGTTGCGGCGATAATAATGGGTTCGGCCGCCTGGCATCAAGAAACTAAAGCACTGTGTCTTGGCGATGAAATGTCTTGGCGCTTCGCCGGCGGCCAGTTCATCGTCTGTTGAAAATGTGTGAACTGTGAAGGGATTTTCATGTTTTATTAATTATTGCCAAATTTCTTTTTCTTTATGTGCTTAAGTATATATGGTAAATAAAGTTTATTTATCATTAATTACGTTATTAAATATTATGATGTTGGTCCGAATTATACGTTATTTGGATGACATTCTTTTCACTTTTATTGATTGCATTTAAGATTGATTTGTTTTAAGAGTTGTAACTAAACTCAATATCTGTGCGAACCACATGTTTGATGAAATGTTCATGAAATTAGTAAAACGGGATAATTAAGGTGTATGCGTCAAAATATGAACATTTTGCAAATGATGAAATGACAATGTCATAACTTTGATGCGAATAAGATAACCAAACCACCATGAATTTCACTATTATTACCAACGATTCCCACAACTCGACCAATAACGCAATAAACCAAACGATCAATAATTATAACTTCAAAGGCGGCGGCGGCCAAAACCATGGAGTTCTGAAAGAAGTAATCGAAGCCGCAGGATTCATCGTTGCGGCGATAAAAATGGGTTCGGCCGCTTGGCATCAAGAAACTAAAGCACTGTGTCTTGGCGATGAAATGTCTTGGCGCTTCGCCGGCGGCCAGTTCATCGTCTGTTGAAAATGTGTGAACTGTGAAGGGATTTTCATGTGTTATTAATTATTGCCAAATTTCTTTTTCTTTATGTGCTTAAGTATATATGATAAATAAAGTTTATTTATCATTAATTACGTTATTAAATATTATGATGTTGGTCCGAATTATATGTTATTTGGATGACATTCTTTTCACTTTTATTGATTGCATTTAAGATTGATTTGTTTTAAGAGTTGTAACTAAACTCAATATCTGTGCGAACCACATGTTTGATGAAATGTTCATGAAATTAGTAAAACTGGATAATTAAGGTGTATGCGTCAAAATATGAATATTTTGCAAATGATGAAATGACAATGTCATAACTTTGATGCGAATAAGATAACCAAACAACCATGAATTTCACTATTATTACCAACGATTCCCACAACTCGACCAATAACGCAATAAACCAAACGATCAATAATTATAACTTCAACGGCGGCGGCGGCCAAGACCATGGAGTTCTGAAAGAAGTAATCGAAGCCGCAGGAGTCATCGTTGCGGCGATAATAATGGGTTCGGCCGCCTGGCATCAAGAAACTAAAGCACTGTGTCTTGGCGATGAAATGTCTTGGCGCTTCGCCGGCGGCCAGTTCATCGTCTGTTGAAAATGTGTGAACTGTGAAGGGATTTTCATGTTTTATTAATTATTGCCAAATTTCTTTTTCTTTATGTGCTTAAGTATATATGATAAATAAAGTTTATTTATCATTAATTACGTTATTAAATATTATGATGTTGGTCCGAATTATATGTTATTTGGATGACATTCTTTTCACTTTTATTGATTGCATTTAAGATTGATTTGTTTTAAGAGTTGTAACTAAACTCAATATATTTGCGAACCATATGTTTGATGAAATGTTCATGAAATTAGTAAAACGGGATAATTAAGGTGTATGCGTCAAAATATGAACATTTTGTAAATGATGAAATGACAATGTCATAACTTTGATGCGAATAAGATAACCAAACCACCATGAATTTCACTATTATTACCAACGATTCCCACAACTCGACCAATAACGCAATAAACCAAACGATCAATAATTATAACTTCTACGGCTGCGGCGGCCAAGACCATGGAGTTCTGAAAGAAGTAATCGAAGCCGCAGGAGTCATCGTTGCGGCGATAATAATGGGTTCGGCCGCCTGGCATCAAGAAACTAAAGCACTGTGTCTTGGTGATGAAATGTCTTGGCGCTTCGCGGGCAGCCAGTTCATCGTCTGTTGAAAATGTGTGAACTGTGAAGGGATTTTCATGTTTTATTAATTATTGCCAAATTTCTTTTTCTTTATGTGCTTAAGTATATATGATAAATAAAGTTTATTTATCTTTAATTACGTTATTAAATATTATGATGTTGGTCCGAATTATATGTTATTTGGATGACATTCTTTTCACTTTTATTGATTGCATTTAAGATTGATTTGTTTTAAGAGTTGTAACTAAACTCAATATCTGTGCGTACCACATGTTTGATGAAATGTTCATGAAATTAGTAAAACAGGATAATTAAGGTGTATGCGTCAAAAAACATTTTGCAAATGATGAAATGACAATGTCATAACTTTGATGCGAATAAGATATCAGAACATACATATGAACTGAAAATGCCTATTCGTTTTTGGCTAGGTTCAAGTGTGTGATTATTCAAAATAATTTTTTGTTCAATTCGATCATCCAAAATGCTAGGTATCATACTTGAATTTAATTCCACTATCAATTAATTACATGGTTGTGTTTGCAGAAGCATGACTATGTGTGAGTTTGGTTTGAAAATGATGTTCAGGAGGTGGAGGGCATTAATAATTGTTTTTGCAATTGCTAATTTTCTTCTTTTGTTTTTATTTGTATGAAGTTGTATAGCATAAATCTTTATTGTTGGCAGTACTTTTTTAGTGAAGTTATAGGGTGGTGATTAACAAAGAAAATGTTACTTCGTATATGATTGAATTCTCGCCGCGTTTTTGTGCATAATTTTAAGTGTTTCAATTTGATGATTGTGTTCAATGTTTATGTATAAGGTTAGATTAATAAACTAAACAACCATTAGTAAGAAATTTACAACTTTTCTTGGTAATTATTTTTTTGGCCGTGTTACCAAAGTTGGTATAGTAGTCTGGTAATTAAGCTGTAGAATCGTTTATGTTTTAGTTGTTATCAGATGTTCAGTGTATAACGAGTGTGTATGTCGCATTATTTTAAATTTAGGACTTCAATTGTAACAGTTCATCTATATTGGTTAACTGCTAAAACAGGATTAACATTTCTTATCCACATGTTATTGCCATACACTTCAAATCAGAAGCGTCTACAACACAAAAGGGCTTCAAAGAAACTTTAGGCTCTATAATGAGTGGAAAGATTTTTTTAAGTAACTTTTATCGATGGAGTTCACACTGGAAATTCCCAATAGTTAACCCTCTCTATTTAACATCTATTATCAAGGCTGTCGAATGATGTAGGTTTCATAACTCTTATTTGGATTAATGTCTGATGTGTAATTAAACGAATGATGTGAATGAATATATGATCAAGGATATATAATGATATAGGATCTGACAGTTGTTTGTGCGTATTAAAAGATATGATTTTACTTCATGATCTCTACAGTCCGTCTGAATTTTACCTTTCTTCTTGGTTGAACACCCGAGATTGTCATGTTGCACTGATCTTAACTCTTTATGCACATCCTTGAGGTAAGACAAGTAAATTCCTGATATTAATACTTCACTGATCTTAATTTCAATATATTAGTTAATAAAACAATTATTTGAGATTACTTACAAGTTATATTTGGTTGCAACGGGTTAGTTGAAACTGCCTTCGAGGATGCTATGCTACCTGAACATGAAATAAGGCACTCTAATTGTGTTGCAATGGAACATAAGTCCATAAAGTAAAATTTTAAATTATGTTTCCCTTTTTTGTTAGAAACAACATAAAACATTAACTATAACTCCAATGTTAATTTGTATTATAAATTTGTTGTTATTGTGCTTAATGTATAGTCAAAGCATGGACTTTTATTGGTTTATGAGGAGCGATTCTATGACCAGGGTTCTGAAAATTACTTCCATCGCAAAGAAGTAATAAAATATTATGTGAATACATGTTCAAATTTGAATAACTTTTGTTAGCCTCCCGTGATATGTGTTAACTTTTCTAATAAACATTATGGTTTGTTTGCATGATTGTTTCTTTCTCGAGTTTTTAATAATGCAAATTTGCATCAGGTACTCTTTATGATATAGCCTCTTTAGATAAGAAATGTAATCTTTATATTATTTTTTGGGTTGATAAAGCCCTCTCTTTATGTTATTCTTTGGATCGTTAAAGCCCTCTCTCTACAATAGATCTTTAAAATTGTAAAGAAGTCCGTTAATTTCTGTTTTTGTAACACACTTTGTATTCATCCTACAAAAGTACAATGTTTCAATATAATGTAGGGGTTACTAAGTTACAAGATTACCCAAAACCTATTGATTGATGTCAAATTGTAGTACCAGAAAAAACAGTGACATCTTCTTTTCCTTATACTTTATAACTAAGTAAAAGGGTAGTTTGGGCAATTTCAAAAGAAGAAAAAAATGGAAATATTTAGGATAGATGGATAGATTATATGATGTGGTCTGGTCTGATCCGAAGGTTAGCTTATGTAGCTTCTAATATTTCCTGTGTAGTAGATGGTAAAAAAATTGAACTTATTCACAGTTTCTTTGTTGTTTAAATTTTGCATTCTTTTATACAGGGTTTATTAAAGTTCATGGTGTGTTCATGCCACTACTCATGATGTCTTTTAACCTATTAAGACTCATCAGGTACATTATATTAAAAACTTGTGAGCAGCTCGCCTCTCTACTCTTCCTTTTATACCTTATATTTTGAAGATATTTTTATCTAATGGTGGTTTGTAAGTAAAATTGGGTTATAATGTTAGGTTTTTCAAGATTTGTATGATCATTCTGTTACGTAAATTGTATTATGATCAGCCTTAATAATATCCTTATGAAAAAAGAACAATATGCCCATGTTCATATATCAAAAAACTAGAATAGGCAAATTTTGTTATAGCTTTTCAAATAGGAAAGGCTAATTTGTTTATCATGAGACTCCCATTATTTCTAGGGACTAATATGCTATATTGAATAGAAGCAGGCTAACGACACTCGCACCACATACGTCCTTCCTTGTGTCTTGAAACACGGGAGAAGTGTTGGAGAGATTCTACATTATGTGGTTGTGGCATCAGATCATCATGCATCTAAATAAAAGCTACAAATTAGACAAGGTATGTTGTTTTTTATATTTAACGAGCTCTTGGATTCGAAGGTCTTTGTCCAGTTAGTAGATTAACAAAACACGTAGATTTTGTTATGCATTTGTTAACATACATGAGCATAGCGAGGGATCAATAGTTTCAACTCAATTGTTGTCAACCGGGTTTTATTTATTAAATGGGTTACGCTATGTTTCAATTTTACTTATATTACTATATTAGTTGGTTTTACTTTATTTATTTTTAATCATTTATTTGTTGATTGACAACTTTGTACGTAAAGATTAAACTACAGTTTGTGCACACTATAGGATGTTTAGGTTGTGTTTAAACCACATGACATTTCAAAACTTATCTAATATGAAAACTAATCAAATAGGGTTGAAGGCATCCAAAGTGCTCTCTCAATTGCTTGCCAACTACTAATAGGTTAGTATTCACAATTAAATTTTTATAATCTAAATTAAATGGACACCTTTGTATTACTGGCTGCAATTGTTTAAATACACCCTTCTTGACCTGTTACCGACCCGCCTATTCGACCTAATATCAGTTGCTGTTGGTTTTGTATTATTTTTGACGGGTCAACCAGTAAGACAACCACCAAGGAGGATCGGGTATGTGAACTTTCAAGGCAATGAATACGAAAACGACCCATATGACGATGAATACGGAGACTATCTATGTATTTTATCTTTTCCATAAACCTTAGAAACACTTAGTCATAACTTTTTCACTTTGTTTTTCACAATCGTTTTGTTAGAATCAAGTTTCTGGTGGCCGTGATGAAATGCATGTTATCGGGGTTGGTCCTATTTCTATCATATCATATAATTTTTTTTTAGTATTCTTTGGACGTGCATGATTCTTTGTGCCATCGTAAATAATATGTACACTCGGTGTTTGCACTTGCAATGTAGTTATTTATGTTTGATTTGTGTGGTTTTTATGTTGATCACAAACACGTAGGTACATTGAAGGGGACATCGATGGATGAAGTGGAGGCCCTGAAGTAAATGTAAGAGACTCAGCAAGGTTGGGGTCGCATCTGGGATGGTGGTAAGTGTAACGGGTGAATAGTAGAATTAATCTGGTTATTTAATCTACTGCTTTAGTTTCATGAGGAATATGGACTTAATTAGAATATCACGGTTGTTACTTCATCCTAGGAAGGAATTATGAACTTAGAATATGAAGCTGTTACTCATCCTAGGAAGCAATTACATCAGACTCAGGGGCGGAGGAACTAGCGACTTTTCTATCATGAAAGAAAAAAAAAAAACAACCGACATGAAATATCTCCTATCTAAGTGGCCACTAGAGTGAAAATATGAAATGAGACATTTTTGACAATATTTTTTTGTTGTTAATCTAAAAAATTTAATGGACTTGTCAACAACTAGTTATATCACAAATTTTGGATATCCGAAATTTTCGATGATTGTTTTTTGTTAGACATTATATTTTATCTAAGTTTTTTGTAATTCGGATATTCAAAATTTCAGATTACACTTTTATGTATCTGAATATCTAGATATCTATAATTTTTGGAAAACTTTTATATGACTTCCAAAACTGTCATTTCATAAAAACTTTTTAGTAAACTATGATCAAATTTTCGGATATCCGAATACGTATATTTTTTGAACACCCGAAACCTAAATCAAGAAATCTTAGAAAGTTTCGGCTTTGTTGCTCTCTCCTAGTTATATACTCAAAAGCATCAAAATAGATTAAAAAATACCTTATTTTGAGTTTACTATACTTTTTATCCACTAAATATGTTAGAAAAAATTTAGGTTTAGTAATGCATTCGTAAGTTTTTATGATGATTTATTTGTATAAACTAAAGTTGGAAACCATTTTTTAACTTTTATTGGTTTATATAATGAACTTCAGCCCCTCTTAACTACAAATCCTGGCTCCGCCCCTGATCAGACTCCAACATTCTATCACTTGGTTATTATTTCAGGTGTTTTATATTGTTATACGACGTTCATGTAGGATGATTAATGTATATATTTTTTTGTTTTTTCATTTCTAAAGCTTGCATTGTATAGTGCTTTTGATTTACTGAATAATGTGAGACGTGCATAATTTGGCTTTTATAATTTATATTGTCATTTTAAAATTTTATATCATTGTACAAATAGTTAATCATATTCGTTACGTATTCAATAACTTCTACTAAATTTATATGTTTTGCACTGATGTGTCGTTTTAAGTTTTAACAACTATTTAGTTGACACGCCTGACATATAAGATAAAATGTGTTTATTAGCTCTCTAATAAATCTACTCATATCATATGTGATAGAAAACATTTATGAACCAATTCAACAAATGATTATGCAAGTGTAGCATGAGGGGGTGATATGGTTTTATTGTTAATATAAATTGGCGGATAATCTTTATTTGGGTGCGTTTGGGCAACAAAAATTATTCATGAAATGTTATGCAAAATCGGTGTATCATTTTTTATTTGGATTGTTTGGGCATGTTGTTAGATAATAAAATTAAGCGAGCAAATGATACTGGACATTTGATATATTGAGTTTGAATCAAGTGCGAAGAGAGAAGAAACAACAACTATATATTTGAGATGCATCAACAAAATAAATGTATGCATCTCCTTTTAAGATTCTTCCCTTCGTTTGAAATTTGTGATTAAAGTTCTTTCTGACCGGTTTTACATTTGTGATAGAAAACCGGTTTCATTTACATCTTTAAGCATTCCAGAAGCCAAATGTAAAAGCAAAAGATGTAACTAAAAAACTTGGATTCATAAAGTATTTTTTTTTTAATGATAATTTATTCTAAAGAAACTAGCAATGAACAAAACAAAACAAGAAATTACGTCGTTTTTTTTATCCAACAAACCATTTGGAACATCTTTTTACAAACATCGACTCTAACATGTAATTTAACTTAAACCATTTTTTATTGATTTCATATGTGCTCACCCTTATTACATATGATATCTTAAACACGTAACCAAACATCACATTCTTTTTTACGACTCCTCTAATACTACACACCGCAAAGTATGCGCATGCAGTTATAAACTTATAATTAGAATGTATTGAATCTTGAAGCATATTTTTACGATTTTAAGCAACTATTAAGAAAACCGTCCATCGGACGGGTAGAGACCTAGTATTTGAGTGTAAAATGCATCACATTTACAGTATGTACTTGCTGTGTGCAACTCTTTTCATTAACTGTTAACAATTACGGGTGTTTAAAATGTTTGGATACCGTTAATCGTGTGTGTAAAACTATATATTTTGTCTAAGCGTTGGAATTTTCATGAGCCGAAAGGGATATCACGCTATAACTCTTTTAAAAAAGTCAAAAATACGGTTACTAAGCAAACACCTTCCAGTGATGGGAGTCGTGAAGGAGAGAACAAAACCATACATAATGAAGGCTTCAGAACTGAATCTTGACAAGAAACACGACGTTGCTAATGCAGTCGCAGATTTCCAAAAACAATATAGCAACTACAGCGACAAAGATCACCAAAAAGCTGACTGAACTCGTTAATTGTTTATTTCTTTTAGGATGCAACAAAATTTGTGTTATTAAGCTTCTATAAACTATGGTGCATGCTTGCTTATGGTCGAATATTTTGATCCAATTGAAACCCAGAACTTTGAAGTTACGGGTCAAACTGGTACATAATGTTCTAAATGGTTTTATTTTGGTATGCCTAAAATAAGCTGCAAAATGGATCGAATTTACCTGAAATGAGTTGAAAACTTCCATGTGATTTAAATCCTAAGTTATGACTTATGAGTGGTTGACTAGTCGATATCGTTAGAATTTTGTTAAGTACTCGAGAAGGAATTAATTTACATTTAATGAACACAGACAGTGCTAGATGTCGTTTTTAGTATAATGAAATAAGACACAGCACATCAGTTAGGAGCTGGAATTAAGCTTCAATACACAACAGGAAAGCATATAACATCTCATATAGAGAACCAATACAGATATTAAATTGTAAAGAAAATTCAGTACTCAAAAGTCAAGCTACATTAACCAGCATAAGAACAATTAAAGCCAGACTTGATACGATTCTAACAACGCCGCTTATATATAAAAGGATCTTGAAACAGAACACGTTCAGATTTTGTAAAGATGAAGCCTTTCATCCAGTTGTATGGAAGCTAACCGACTTAACAATAGCACTGACCCTCTCAGCAAACGTCTTGGAGGTTATCTTTTTACCAGGTACATGAAATGGGTTTGAGACAGCGTCTAGATATGCAGAATGGAACCTCCTGAAAAACTGTTTGCATCCCACAACACAAAAATATCAGCTCATCGAATCTAGCATAAATGGCCGGAAAAAGAGTAACTGGTACAATTTATCATTTACTAGTAGATCTTTTTGGCATAGCATAAATAAGTTGTCATGAAATGCTGGAATGATTTTGCAATCATAGCAATTTCAACTGGTTCTGCCTACACTCTAGAGTCTAGACCTGTATAAGTTATCGTCCCAAATAAATGTAATACCTGGGAAACAACACCTGATTGATACTTTTCTAAATAGTACGTGTGGTTCTATTGTGGATAAAAAGTGAGAACGGTAATGAAACTTCATGCGCTGTAATAGTTGCACAAAGTATATTTTCCTATTTTTACGTATAAGAAATTAGATTTGCTGTAAATTTTTATCACTTTTATACAACCAAATATGTAATGTTAACCATCATAATTTTAATAAACATCCTTTTTGTACCAAGCTGGTCAAAAGTTTAAGCAATCATAATGGTCATCATGTTAAACACTTGTTAGGCAAGTGTCTTTGGCTCAACGATACAAATTGAGCTCTAAAATATTTCAATTGTAAACTCAATTCTTTTTCAAATCGAGGTGGAAAATATGGGTTGGTTGTGTGATTAAAGTCGGTTCCGGAAATAACAAGCTCTTTTAAAAACAGGTCAATAGGGTCAAATTGGATTGACCTGCTGTTTTTTAGATAATTTCTTTTGACCTTTATACCCAATGAACTAAACACAATTTCCAAAATAACTATCTATTAGCATGTACAAACTTGGATTGTTCATTTATTACAATTTTGCAAAATCTTTACGTTTTCAATATTAGATCCAAAAGGCAATTAGGCAATTTTTAGAGGAAACGACCCATAACCCTGATGACCTGTACTGCTGGCCAAAATTGCCAAATAGAACTTTGGAGACATGTGCCTATGTGTTCACGTGCCATTTAAATATAAAGATATACTAGTGCAGCATTGTCTAGGTAATAAATCCCCTCTACCCAAGAGCAAAAGAGAATTTTAGACCATTTCTAGTTGATGTTAAATATACGTCATCATGCTCATAAAAACAACATATAAAAAGTTCCTGAGTTGAATATGTACTCACATTTCTTACATCAGCATCACGGACGTCAAGGTCTGTTGTGACTAGTATAAACTTTACCTTTGTGTTAGTTAGATAACCATACCTGCAACAACATGCAATCTGGGTTAACTACATCTACATGTAGCTCATTAAGAGTGTGATCATATTTGTACATGAGCAAAGTGACCAAAAAGAAGTAAGGGATCTCAGATATTCTTAGATTGAATTCCTAAGAGCAATATATAATATGAAATATTCTCACACTTTGTAATTTTCGGTTGGATATAGAAGGCCAAGAAATGTCTCATTAAGCATTGGTCCAGACTTCTTTGGGTTGTTCACTGCAAAAGATTCAGGAGAATTTCATTAACATTTGACCACGGATCCTTAAGGATTCTAAAGAATATCCAAATAGCACAGAATGACATAAATTATGGAGGAAAAGGGAGAGGTAGTTGAGTAAGTGCGCTCCGGATGGTCCTACATCCAAAGTGCATATCTTAAAGACAATATGTACCATAATTTGCATAGCGACTTTCTAGTTTACAGCCTTTTGTGTTTTATTATGTATCTGATAACACTAGTCACATATTAACCTGATAGAATCACACATGTGATTTTCAAAGTCAAATACCTTGATTTAACAAATAAAGAGTATATAACTGACAAACTGTACGAACAAAGAATAAAGGTTCACACATTTTGAAACATCTAAAGGAACTCCAGAACCATCTCTACAGCAGTCAACAGATCTCTTGGGCAGGCAACAAGTTACTAAAAGATAATGATCCCGAGGAATCCTAATATGAGAGTCTTGATTATAGCAAAAGGTAGCATCTTAGAGGGTACGCAAAATACTGTAACCAGTCAACTGTAATACAAATTTAACAGCACAATGTAGGCAAATCAATCAGAATGGCAAACAGTCACAACTTAAGAAGAAGCTAGACAAGACATTATAGCGATTAGCGAAATACAAAAATGAGAGGACAGCCAATATACTCTGGTGTCATGAGAATAAAACAATGAAATTCCGAACGCAAAAGAATTAGGAATCACGATAGATGGAAGACTCTTACAAAGGTTCTAACACAATATCTATCACTAAGAAGGTTAAGGTTATAGCTTAAACAAATGACACAGTGCTGAAGCAAGGCGTTGCTCATCTTGTTTATAAGTTACAAATGACAATGCATAATTTAAAAAGCATCATGAGACGGTACTTTTTTTTCTCTATACTTTTGCAAAGTATACTTGTTGTCTGCTTTTCCACTTCTTACAATATGTTTCTATTAAGATGTGGCCTTGTTCTGTAACACCTATCGTTCCGCATTTTGAGTTTTTATATATATCTTAATACATCTGAGGCATCCCTTGTTTTTATTTTCGATGTTCTGTATCTCAAATTTTATAGTTAAGATAGATTCCATAAAAAAGCCATCACATCCCCTTGCAGATCATACGTAAATAAATATAATACTTATGATGAAAAATGGTGTTGATAGCAATAGGGCAATACATCACATGATCATTTGGGCGTCAAGATAAAACCACACTCGGTTGTATGGTGATGCAAAGAGCAACTAGTCAACATTTACAAAGCATCAACAGCAACTAAATAAGCAACGTTGTCAGTCATCTCTAATTACACCATACAATCATACATAAGCCTATAAAACTATCTTTCTGACCACGATTCCAGGTAACTTTCGGTTCCACTATCCCCATCACCGGTAAACTAATCTTGCTAAAGTATCAAAAGAAAACCCCAATTTGAAATAAAAAAATGACCAAATAAATTATTTTCCACTAATCCTTCTACAATAACAACACATATTCGACAACTATTTAATTTTTCGATTAAAAATGGACCAAAAAACAAACTCAACACAAAATCAGATCTTCCAACATCAATATCATCTCAAAACAGTTCCGTATCTGTAACATTAACATTAAGAAATCAAATCTTAAATGAACATACCAATACCGCTAAAAACCCAAAAAACGATAAACGGGTACCCATCAGAATTGCTACAGGTATGGATATACTAAAACCGCCCCGAACCCAACACGTCACCACCCCTATAACTAGAACCAATCTTACAAATCTATAACTTTTACATTATCAAATCCTTAAAAAAAAAAAAAAAAAAAAAAAAAAAAAAAAAAAAAAAAGACCCAATTTACATAACATCATAAAAATCCAAAATTTCACATCTTTTTAACATTATAACAATAGGTTTTCGATAACATTTCGCGATCCCCAAAAGGTTATATATTTTTAACATTAGCATTATCAAATCTTGAATAAAAAAAGAAACCCAATTCAGATAACATCATAAAAATCCAAAATTTAACATCAAATATAAAAAGAATACCTCTTTCATCAACAACATCAAGAGAACAATGAACAATATGATGAAGCTTCAATGCATCATCTCCTTCTGTAAAACTTTGTATATACAATGGATTATTCTGTTCATTTATAAATCTTATGTTAAATCCAATTCATTTTATGTATCTAAATATTGAAAATTAAGAAGAAACTATTAACCTGGTGTCCAACGACAGCTATGCAGACGATCATCCTTTCTGTCACTAACAGTTCTTGATTTGTGTTTGATAAATTTTTGATCTGGTGATTTTGAGTGACTTTTGTTACTTGTTACAATAATGGTCCTTATACTTTGATGAATGACTTAAAGGCAAGCACGTTGTATAAAAGGCCCCGTCGTTAAAAAAACCTAATCTCCTAGGTGGCATGAGATGAGGCGTGAAAAGATACGATAAAACGAGCTAAGACGCAATACATGATGTCTTTTTTAAATTCAACTTCCGATGAAGGATATTTTCTTGATTAAACGAAAAAGATTACATGCAATAATAATTTTTTGATTTAATTCGTTATGTATAACACTTTTTGTAAACTCGATATGTATGAAAAAATCAATATATCAAGCTCGACTCAATTGTATAACAATTACGTAACTAGATGTATATAAAAGAGTAAAAGTGTAATATCATTGAAGTTCGATAAGGGCTCACGAGCTGAGTATTTTCGAGCTCGAGCTCAACTCGAAAGTATACTCGAGTAGCTCAACTCGTTTATATTGAGTCGATTTCAAGTAGTTTACAAGTAAATCTCAAATAGCTCGCGAGCTGTCTCTTCTCTTTTACACCCTTATTAGGATTGAGAGAGAGAGAGAAAAAAAAAAAAAAAAAAAAAAAAAAAAAAAAAAAAAAAAAAACCTTGAACTCAATAGGAAAATCTGAAACACTAACTAACTGGGGCGGGGAAGGGCACAAAATTCAAAGTAAACTGAAAAAAATTGGATGGTTTGCGTGCTCAACACCTTCTGGATTGTTTAAACGGTGCTGCTGTTGTCGTCTCTGATGAGTTAGTCGCTTCTATCACCCAGGTGGTGAACCTTTTTCTTGAGGGTAAATGCCCAAGGGAGTTGGGAGAGTATGTTGCTAGTGCTCCTCTCACGCCCTTGGTTAAACCAGGAGGGGGGATCCGTCCTATCGCTGTTGGGACTGTTTGAAGGCGATTAGTCTCCAAGGTTTATGCTTCTATGATTGGCCATTCTTTGGATGATTATTTTGACGGTTTGCAATTTGGTGTGGGTGTTTCGGGGGGTGGGGAGGAAATCCTTCATGCTGTGAATCGGTTGATTGAAGACCGTGGGGATGATGTGGGTTTATCTATGTTGTTGGTGGACTTTAGAAACGCTTTCAATATGGTGGATCGTGCGGTTATGTTACGAGAAGTTCGCCTTCGTGTTCCGGCTATTTCACGTTGGGTGGAATTCTGTTACTCCAACCCTGCTAGATTATATTATGGTGAGCATATTTTATGGTCGCACCAAGGGGTACAACAGGGTGACCGCTTGGGCCTCTTCTTTTTGCTTTAGTGTTACATCCCTTAGCATGTAAGATTCGAGACTCTTTCACTCTTTCTCTTCAAGCTTGGTATCTTGATGATGGTACTATTATTGGGGATACTTTGGTTGTGGGGAAGGTCTTGGAGTTGATTATGATGGATGGACCTAGTTGTGGTCTACACCTCAATGTTGATAAAACTGAGGTCTTTTGGCCGAAGGAAGACCCAAGGAGCAGGTATGTTGGTGTTTTTCCCCCTAATATTTCTCGACCTTCACATGGTGTTAAATTATTAGGGGGCCCCGCCAGTGTGGATTTTGAGTTTAGTAGTAAGCTTGTTATGAAAAGGGTTGCTAAAACTATTGAGCTTATGGATGCTGTTGCTAAGCTCAATGATCCTCAGTGTGAGTTGTTGCTACTGCGTACATGTGTCGGTATTTCCAAGTTGTATTTTGCTATGCGCACATGTCCTCCTCGGGTTTTTGAGAGTGCCCAGGTTTCTTTTGATGCAGCACTTCGCTCTTCTTTGGAACGTATTGTCACTGCTTCTGGACCTGGGTTTGGTGATTGGCAATGGAGACTCGCCACCCTACCCTTTGCTCTCGGGGGACTTGGTGTGTATTCTGCAGGTGATGTCTTGAACTATGCCTTCCTTGCTTATAGACTTCAATCTGCCAGCTTACAGACTAAGCTTCTCCGTAGTTCTGGTATTGTGTCGACTGGTCCCTCTTTTGATGATGCATTGTGTACTTTTAACGTGAATATGGATATTGACCTTATGAGTAACCCTAGTGAGATCGCTGCCCCCAAACTTATGAAGAAATTGGCAGATATATATTTCGCACGTGTTGCCCAAACGGTTGAATCCACTTTCCATTTATCTTCTAGACAGATGGCTTTATGGAACTCATTAAAAGAGGATTATACGTCAGATTGGCTTCGGGTGGCTCCGATATCCGGATTGGGACAGACTATGAATGTCAGGACTTACCGATGTGTTTTGTGTTACCGGTTGGGTGTTCCTCTTTTTACTGTCCAGATGCCGTGTTCAGCGTGTTCTAAGGTTTTTCCTGGAGATATTTTTGGAGACCATGCTGTATCGTGCGCAGGCTTAGTTGGTATTAAACATCGGCACAATGTTGTGCGTGATGTTCTTGTTGATATATGTTCTCGGTCTGGAGTTTCAGTTCGTAAGGATGTGGATATTGGGCTCTGTGGAGAGAGGGACAAAACATTACGTCCGGCCGATATGCTACTTTACTCTTGGGATGGTGGTCGTGATGTTTGTGTTGATCTTACAGGATCGTCACCTTTGACACGTTTGTGTATGGTTGATTTTATGCCCGGTCGGGCGGTTATTGAGGCCGCACAATGTAAACGTGTCAAGTATGCTGCTAAATGTGATGATATTGGATATGGGTTCCTCCCCTTTTCATTTTCTTCTTTTGGGGAACTTGAAAAGGATGCAGCGGCCTTATTAAAGCGCATTAGACGATTCTCTATGACCCAAGACATTGGAGCACGTGCGGCTCCACATATTTTTAGTAGGATTGGTTTTGTTGTAGCTAGAGGTGTGGGGGCTCAGTTAGTATCTCGGCTCCCCACTAATTTCTTGTAAAAATCTTACTCCCTCCGTCCCATATTAAATGTCCACATTTGACTTTTTGAGTCTTTTTATTCAACTTTGACCTCAAATTTTTTTTGTTTGTATTATATAATATTTGATGAAATTTATATCAACGAAAATACGTTTAAAACCCACTTCATTCATATATTTTGTATCAAATATTGTAGGGTTATTAGACAAAGAAGTCACTAAAGTTTGCGAAAAAGTTCACCTAAGTTACTAAAGTTTTTTTCGTTACATACAGGTTACTAAACTAAACGGGTTTGTTAGTTGGGTTACTCAAAGATTAAAAGCGTTACACTAATGTCACCGCGAGGGTGGGCAACCGGCTGATAGCCGGTTATCATGTCCACGTAGGATTTTTATTACCTTTTGTGATTTATTTTCGGGTTTATTTAAGCCTAAAGCCCCACCCACCCCCACATAACACTTTCCCCTTTTTTTCTTCTTCTCCCAAATAATTAGGGTTTCAAAAACCCATATCCACCCAAATTTAATTCTCCAAAATCCACTAACAAAATGTCGATTCTTTGTGGCTGTGGTGAACTAGCAAGGTGTCGTACATCTTGGACACAAAACAACCCTGGAAGAAGGTTCCTTGGCTGTCCTAACTTCATGGATGCATCAAGAAATTGCAACTACTTTAGGTGGGTTGATGGCCCCTTACCAAATCGTTGGTATCAAGCTACTATGTTTCAGCAACATGCTAATTTGGTCAATGCACAAGCTCAAATTGCTCAAAACTCAAGAACCGCATTCTACAATAGGATTTTGATTGTTGTCATTTGTGTGATGTTTATTGTTAGGTTTGTTTAGGTGATGATGTAGTGTTAGTTTGTTGGGTTCTAACTTAGGTTATGGTTTCTTTTGGTAAGGTTGTCTGTTAGTAATGTAGTGGTAGTAATGTAGTATTGCCAAGGGATGTTATCTTTTGTATCAGTTGTAATCAAATGATATGGCAAGAATGTAAGTTTTTTAACTATGTAATGAAATGAATTACTTTACATATGATTTGCAAAATTGGACTACATGAGTTAGTATGCATAATGCAAATGCATAAGTTGCACTAAAATGCATACTGCATACTGCAAATGAGTTACTTTACATATGCCAAAATTGGACTAAATGATACTAATATGCATACTGCATATAGATAATTTGCATTAAAAGTTGACCAAAGTGTTTACATATGGCAAATTTACAAAACAGCCTCACAAGTGGCTTGCCATACAAAATTAGTGGCAGTTATACTGCATATCAGGTCAAGTTCTAATGCATATCAGTAAGTTACCAAATATCCTAAATTGTTTACATATCAAGTCATATGGCAGATGTACAAAACAGCCTCACAAGTGGCTAGCCATATTTGAGTCAAACTTTTGTCAGTCTACACCAATGAAATAGCATCATCTGGAGTTAACCCTGGTCCAGGTGATGGTGGCTTGTGGAACTTAAGTTGCTTGATCCTCTCTGATTCCCTCCTTCTGAAAACAGGTGGGGCTTGAACTGGTTGAACTGGTTGTATTGCTGCACTGCTTGATGCATCTTTCCTTTCTCTAGCTTGCTGCAATTTGTATTGTGCAAGTCTTCTCACAAGTGGTTCCTGCATAGGCTCTTGTTCAACAACTGGTTCATTCTCTGGTGCTTCAGCATGGATTCTACAATCTTCAGGTGTGATTCCAATGGGCCAAGCTGGAACAGGTAATCCCTGAGTGTTCTGCAAATGCTAAAGAGACCAAGTTACCTTATATAATAATCTGATCTTTATAATATTCAAAGACAGTTAAATAAAACAGAAAACAAAAGACTAACTTACCCCTAACATGGCTTCTCCATCAACTGGATCCCAAGAAACTCCATATCCTATTGGCTTAATTCCACCAGGATACCTGAATGATCTTGAACCATCTCCTTTTCCTCTGCACCTAACAATCTTTCCATTGATGGTCCTCAGCCTAGTGCTACTACTACTCCCAGCTTGATCACTTGCACTTCCACAATTAACTTGCACAGAACCACCCCTCATTCTCACACCACCACCTCTGATTCTCAAACCACCCCTCATTCTCACACCACTCAATCTCAATGGACTTTGTGTCATCTCTGGTGGTGTCATCTCAAATCCCACTGGAGGTGTTGAAATTTCAACTGGTGCAGACCCAATTATTGGTATCTCATCTGCATCACCTTCTACAAGTGTAGAAGGTGTTTGTGCAGACCCTTCACAAGAAGCTGTTTCATTTGTAGAAGGTGTTTGTGCAGACCCTTTTTTCTTTCCACCCTTTGTTTGTGCAGAACCTTTTTTCTTTGCACCCTTTGGAACCTTAATAGTTTGTGCAGACCTATTAGGGTTTTTGTGACAGCTTCTTTGATTGTGGCCAGTTTGTTTACAAATCTTACAATGATTTGTTTGACCTGATCTATTAATCCTTCTTTGAGAGCTTTAAAGCATACATAGAAAGAATCAAAATAGTTCTTCCCATCAGGCATTGTGGTTACACCAAGCTTACAAGTAGATCCCTCATTTGAACTTAGAATCTCAGCTGCATAAGACCATAACATTCCATAGTGATCTTCTAAGCAGGTCTCATATTGCTTTAAAGCCTTGATTTTTCCCCTTCTAGCTTGACTAATACTAACCTTGCATTTATATTTTTTAAGTACTAAAGCCACAATGTCCCTAACTTTTATACCAGGATTGATCAAAATCTTTTTGGCATAATTTCTAGCAATCCAGTTACTTGTTATCAAAGTACCATACTCATATGACCTAGTACACACATGTTGATCATTGAGTGTTTTGATTTGAAATGACTTTTCTTTTTGCATCCAAGATGCCCACAACCTGAATGAACATTTTTTTTCTTTATCATCTCTTGAACATTTAGCTAGGAGTCTCTTAGGGTTGTTAACTACATAGTATAACTTATAACCATGTGCCAATGCATAGAAAGCAAGTGCTCTTTTTAGTTGGTCAGGATCCTCATATCTTTCACCTAATTGTGGTCTCATGGACTTCCATTTGATATTAGGATCATGGATAGGCCAATGATCACCTAGCTTATCCTCATCATCTTTAGGGTCAGCATGCACAATCTCTTTTTCAACAAAATCATCTTTAGGCAACCCATTGAAAACACTAGTCAAAAAATTCTCATCAAACATCTTAGAGGCTTTTTTCTTAGGTTCAGGGGCTATTTTCTTAGTCCTAGAAGCTAAGACTTCTTCCTCATCTTCAGACAAATGGTCAACAGATGCAGTATCACTTTCAGTCTCACTACAATAATCATACACATTATAATCCTCATCCTCTAAATCACTTCCACTATCAGACAAAGGGTCAGTGTGCTCAGTAGTTGTGGCATTCAGTTCAAACTCAGAATGTGAGGCATATATGTGCAAAACATTGTCATTGTTAACACCACATTGGACACAAGCATCAAAGTCACTATCAGATTTTATAGCTTTCAATCCTAAGTGAAAATCTAATCCAGGCACCAAATAAAACAGAGACTTGACAGAACCAGTAAATTCAGTTTGCAAAAGTTTTATAAAACCAGGTAAATCTAAAGAAACAAGATCAACATTAGGTATTTCGGAAAGTATTTCATAGTCATATGAAAGAGGATCTCTTACAAACACCCCACCCCGATGATACTTTATCAAAAAAGATGAAGCTGTAGATGCCGATTCCATCTGAAACAATATCAAACAAGAAATATTATTAATTTTGTAAAAACCCTAAATTTACAAAACCCTAATTATTTGTTAACATTAAACAATGACTGGGCAATTAAATAAAAGAATAATTCATCACCAACACTAACCTTTTTTGGGGGAGATGCAAACCCTAATCTGAATTGATTATATTAATCTCGATTTGTTGTTTTTGAGAATTTGTTTAATCGAAATGGGTGGGTGGGGGTGATGTGTTTGGTCGGGTGAAAATAAATTAGGTTTTAGGGTAAAACGTGTTTATATATTCAAACATATTAAAAAAAAAAAAAAAAAAAAAAAAAAAAAAAAAAAAAAAAAAAAAAAATCCACGTCGGAAACATACCGGTATCAAAGGGTTAAAACTTTAGGAGTGACTTAAGTAACCGGTTACAAAACTTTAGTAACCTATATGTAACGAAAAAAACTTTAGTAACTTAGGTGAACTTTTTCGCAAACTTTAGTGACTTTTTTGTCTAATAACCCAAATATTGTATAACACAAACAAAAATATTTAAGGTCAAAGTTGATAAAAGAAAACTTTGAATATTCAAAGTGGACATTTAATATGGGACGGAGGTAGTATTTGTTTTTCAATAAAGTGATGTTTATAATAATAATAATAATAATAATAATAATAATAATAATAATAATAAAAATAAAGAAAAATGATTTGTAGACCTAAATTGTTTGCCTACAAATAGACCTACAACTATTATTGATGGAATTTAAATTTTGATTGGTTAATATGAAGAGAGAGAAAAAGTGTTTGAAACTTGTCAAAATGTGAATGGTGTAGGTTTATTTGTAGGTCTATTATGTAACCCTAAATATCATAACTCAAAAATAAAACCCCTCATGTATAACAAACACCCCCTCAAAATACTCCGGAAGACTCCACCACTTTGCATACCCAAACAAACCCTAACAGAATCCAATCTCCGATCACCCTTTCCAATGTCCGGCGAAAAATTCCGATCATTCTTCCAAAAATACGGCAAAGTCGCCGTAATCACACACTGCTCCATCTCCGCCGCATCGATCACCGGATTATACATCGCCATCAACAACAATGTAGACGTTCAATCAGTTATAGACAAAGTCAACATCTTCACCACTCCTAACAAAGAAGACATCAAATCTGATGATGAAACAAAGACCAATCGGACGGCTGAGATGGTGGCGAAGAGCGGCGGGGCGTTTGCGTTGGCTGTAATTTGTAATAAGGCTTTGTTTCCTGTTCGGGCTTCCGTTACGGTTGCGGTTACGCCTTTTATTGCTAGGGTTTTGGCTAGGAGAAAAGTTGTTTAGGGTTTCTTGGTTTGTGTTATAATGTATGCGAAACGAAACTTGTTTACTTGTTGCTAATAATAGTAAGTTATTAATATTGTTAGAAATGATTACTAAGTAATGTCACGTTTGTGCTAAACGGACGAGGTTTTCTCTGTTTAGGTTACTTGGTCAATTGGCAGCATTGCCCGTTATTAACGTTTTGCCAATATGCTGAACAATGCTAAGCGAAGCAATAGATTCTAATTTCAATTAAGACGTTTTGCCTTCAGTTCTGGTTTGTATAACATTTGTTTTAAGGGGAATATCATAAGTGTAAACTTATTCGTATGGAACTTATTGTTTGAGCTAATGATAACTGGTGATTTGTAAACATTTGTTTGTAGCTCACTTGATTCCGGAACAAGTGCTTTGTGAATATGGTCATATTTCTAGATGAGTCATGGTTATTAATAGTTTGCGAATATGTAGAACAATGTTATTTGAAGCAATTCACGGTTATACATTATTTAGAAGTTTGCATGTAGTTTCTCCGTATATTGGAAGTTATGTGAGCTGATTATTGTTAGAAATGTATAATGTAATTAGATGGTCTTAGGCTTAAATCAAACTCTATAAGATATGTTTTATGCTTTCCGGACTTTTTTCTGTTAAGTGTACTTTACTGATGTTAAGAGATGCATACAATAACTTGATGTATTCGAGTTTATTAACATGTAATGTCACTTGATGAATTTGAGCATAAGATCATTAGTGATTTCGAGTTAGGTTGTTAGATTTTTTTTTAGGTATATGAAGGTTAGGACGGATATCTGATTAAATCTTATATGATCTTGAAATCTCGAGAGCCTTATAGTTTTGGGATTCACTTCGTTTTCAAAGTACTGGTAGAATTGTGTGTTTTTAGTGCTGAACTTGTAAGGTCTGTAGTTACAGTATATGATGAATATGATAATCTTCGTGATATCCGATGAAGTAAAATATATACCAATGATTGGCATAAGAATATGAATGATTTTCGCTATGGATGACTTATTGTGTTGATTAATCAGTCATGACATGGTGGTTGTTAGTATCTGTCTGCAATTCATAATCACTTGTTTGAAACTGTGGATATCACAATTGTTTCCTAAATTGTCTGAAACTCACCATACCTTTCTGGCCTGGTAAACTGATAGTTGGTGATTTTTGTATTAGATTTTAAGTAGGTGTATAAAGGTCAATTTGTTTATGTTTGTAAATTCTAACCATGTAACTTGCAGTTAGGTTCAATATTGTGGAATCTGGAGTGCTCTATGGTTCAGGACATGTTTCTTTGTGAAGTTACTGATAGAATTAAATATAGTTACATGTTTTCCAATTAGGATGTCTTTATGTGTAACATGTAATTCTTGACTTAATGGTCTTTGTGTGTTATGTAGTTTAAGGTGCTGTGAAATCCTGGCAAGTAGCTTAATAAGGTAAAAGCAATTACACATAAAAGGATTGTACTTTTAAAACTAATCCTTTAAGGACCTATGCTTTAAGTTTATAAATTAAATAACGTTGCTCATATCTAATTACCGGTATAACCTTTTAACCAGTAGCGTCTAGTTGCCCTGTTACGCTTCCCCTTTGCTTCGAGCAGCCATGTCAATGTCTAGTATGAATACATCAGCACAAACCGTTTAGACTTGATAGTTTTTTGGGTTGCTTAGATGGGCTACATTATTTGTTGTCTTTTGGGTTGGTATACAGGTTTATATTGGGTAACCATATTGTGGCTAAATTAAATTGATGATATTAAGTTTGTGTTAGAGTTGTAGTCCGTCTGCAATTCTGCTTCTGTTACTGTTTCGAGCCTTTGACAGTCACTTATCAACCTCCATCTGAAATTCTACTTCTGCTTCTGCTTCTCGACATTGCAGAAACATGCAGCAGCAGCAATTCAGCAACAGCCGAGCAGTTGTGATTGGTCCTGGAAACTTTCTAACATCGAATTCAACCCCAATTATCAGCATCCTATAGCAATTTGGTTATCAGACACTACGCAAACTGACCCAAATAAACCAAACCCGATTAACCTGGTTAATTGTTTTTGTAAATGATCAACAACCAAAACTAGCACTACATAGCAAATTATAACACGTCTATAGAATTCAATTTCTACTTTGGTTGTGTCAAATTGCCAGGTGAAAATCTCTTTAGGTCATTAGGATCTAATGAAGCTCTTAACAATTCTCAGTTCTGTCCATCTACTTTTAGTTTGGATACCTTCTAGCAAGTAAATCCCAGACTCCACAAACCCACCCCACAAGACGCATAGAACCTGTAATTGTAATAACGTGTCGAGCAGGTGTTTGTGTTGGCTGTGATTTGTAATAAGGCCTTATTTGCAGTTCGGATTTTGATTACAGTTACTCATGAGCCTACCGTTGCTAGGTTTTTAGCTAGGAAAAATATTGTTTAGAATAGTTTGTGGGCTGTTCAATTTGTAAAGTCTAAACATTTGTTTGGTGTTGATAACATAGAATATGTTAGCTTAGCTGGTTCAGAAGACGAAGACGTCTTTGTGAATATTGTTATGTATCAGTGTCGACACCTGCTCTCTTAAACACAATCAGCCGGTTAGCGTTAGACACAAGTTGGATGGGAGTTTACATAAAGTTGGATGGGAGTTTAGACACAAGTTGTGCTCCCACTCCTTTCTGAATACAAAAGCTTACTTGATGAAAAATAAAAACACCACTCTTAGCATCATTTGAGTGGCTAATGGCAATAGACTTAATACGTGAAAGTGTATTCAAAGCTTCAGCATTGAATTCCTCAAATGTAGGAAAAGCAAAAGGTATGAACTTGTATCCGTTGTCCTCAAATTTGGACGCATATTTCCTCTTTTTCTTCTCTACAGTTTTGCACAAGGCTACCCGCCCATGAAGTCACCCCAGTACCAGCAAATGGAGAGATTCTGGTCACATCCAAACATGCATCTTTCCCTTGGAGCCAATTGAATAATAACAAGTCTGCAGGTCGTAACTCGTTCCCATCCTCTAAAAGGAACCCCATTTGAGCCTCCTTGCGCACCAAGATCCCAACCTTGGAACATATATCAACAAGAATATCACGCAACATATTATGCCTGAATTTCACACCCACTTCACTAGAGCAGTGAACCGCGTGATCCCCCATTGGTCCATACGATGCACATTACAACTCGGGCAAAGACTACCTTCAGAAAACATAGGCACAGTGAGCCGATAACACAACACAGAGCGGAATTGACGATGGTTCATCCTCTGCCCTAAGCCGTTAATAGGGATGGTGAAAAGAACATCATGTGCATGTGGGGAGCGAATACAACTAAGAATAGCCACCTGTCGAGGACTAAGCGAGTACTTAGAAACAAGGTCTTTCTCAATGACATCAAAATAACACTTTGCCAAGGTTTTCATCATATGGGGGTAGAAGCGCAAGTTGTGGTAGAAAGCAAATCAATGTTGCATATAGTGTTGAAAGTATCAAGAACATGCTGAAAAGAAGAACCATGGGAGACAATACCGGTCTTAGACAATATCTTGTCCTGTAGATCACTCGTTTGCATACGAGAGGCGAGAAAAGCTTACCGGATAATGTCACCCGTTGAAATGATGCCAAGACCACCCAATTTGATTGGAAGAGTAGCTAGCCGCCACTGCCAATCACCAAACCCCGGCTCTGAAGCGATAACAATCTTCTCCAAGGAAGTATGTAACGACTGATCAAATTGAGCTTGGGCTTCCAATAAATACAAGGGAGAGCATGTCCTCAAAGCATAAGATAATTTCGCAACCCCAACACAACTACGAAGAAGAAGGAGCTCCCATTGGGGATCATGAAGTTTGTGGATTGCCTCCATTAAGGTGATGGTTTTAGAGACCCTTTTCAAAGTCAAATCCCGACAAAAACTATCATCCAAACTAACTGAACCACCAAGAAGTTTGACACCATTGAGCGGGCGGGAGATATTTATAGGAAAAATGCCCTCCGCCTTACTTCTAGGATCCTCCAAAGGCCAGAAAAGTTCAATTTTATCAACATTCAAAAACAAATCACGAGCCGGACCATCTGTCTGAATGATGTCAAACGCCTTGGCAACCATAAGAGTATCTCCAACAATAGTGTTGTCATAAAGATACCATGCATGAAGGGTAAGATCACAAGACTAATTAATAGCTTGGACAAAAGGGTGTAAAGCCAGAGCAAACAACAAAGGTCCTAACGGATCCCCTTGTTGAACCCCTTGATAAGACCAAAGAATAGAGTCATCATAATAAAGCCTAGCAGGTTGAGCATAACCAAACTCAACCCAAGGAGCAATGGATGGGCGCCGCACCCTAGTTTCTTTTAGTAACACGCTCCTATCGACAAGATTGAAAGCATTCTTAAAATCCACCAAAAGCATAGAAAGTCCAACCTCGTTACCCTTAGACTCAATGAGCCTATTCACATAATGTAGAACAGCCTCACAACCACTAGGAACACCAACACCAAATTGAAAGTCCTGTAAATAAGTATTCATAGAGTTACACATAAAAGAAGAAGCCACCTTAGAAACAAGCCTTCGCCATATAGTACCAACACCAATAGGACATACCACCACCAGACCAAGGGAGTCAAAGGGGCACTAGCGATATACTCCCCCAGCTGAATAGGGCACTTTCCACTAGCGATTACTATTACTATTACTATTACTATTACTATTACGCGATTTATTTTAAACCCGTGAAATTGATCAATGAGATTTTGTCGCCTACTCTTTTATTAGGTAACATTTACGACCTCATTGGTGTATTCTATTTTTGTTATCTCCTTCTCAACCAAAAATTGATAACGAGATCACAGCCACAAATTTATAACGGATGTTTTATATGGGATTTGCTAAACATAACTTTTATTTGTTTTGTTTAAGCATTTCAAATTTATAAAAATGACAATTAATGGACTCGTGTATCCCATATTTATATACTTTTAATTATTTTAAAAGTGGTAAGCGATGGTAACTATAGAATGTTTGGTGTTTATTTAATGTTAATTATGTAATCTATACATTCTAATAAACCAGAATAATTTACAAGCCTTTGAAGCACCATTTGTAATTAATTTGCTAATGTGTCTCGAATGTGATTGGACAAAGATTTAATGCGTACAACAAGTCTATGCATCCATGTTTTAGCTTCATTCCCATAAAAAAAAAAAAAAAAAAAAAAAAAAAAAAAAAAAAAAAAACTCCTTCATAAACACGCACCCACATTCAATGAAAATTAAACTCATTAAATACTCAATCAAAAATAATAAGTCAAACATAACTCTTTTTTTAGATGTGCTGCCCCTATTCTCCTTCAATACACGCTCCTCCTACACACAATCAAATTAATGCATCAATTTTAGGGAAGAATTGTAATTGTAACTGAACCTCAAAAAATGTTCAAAATCAAATAAAAAAAGTCAATCAACCATCATGATCTTCACACGCATGATATAACATCCATAAAGAGTCCAATCTTTTCTGTCCACACCCTAAACTTGGCAATGATATTGATTCAACGCAAAACCTATTTTGGGTTTCGATTGTAAGTTTGTTTAATTTTAGTTTTAATAATTTGTTTTTCTATATGATATGTTTGAATGATTATACTATTTATTGGCTAATGATGTTATAATTTATTTTTGTAATTTGAATTTGATTTCGGAAATCCTAATTTTAGTATTAATGTTTTATATTGAAATTGAAACTATATTTAAACTGTTTTGATTACTTATTCAATGAAATTGATAATCAGTTAAAATTGATTAGTAGTTCACAAAAATAGTGTTCATATGCAGGATATTGATTTCAATTTTAAGCAAATTATATTTTTGGAAATGAAGCAATGGATCAAAGGAATAAATGTCAACCAATATATGGTCTTATAATTTTAGCAAACTTTGTAGTATATAATGGAGGAGGGCTTTTTCCAAAATGTACACATCCTTCTCCGTCAACAAACTGTCTATAATTGTAAAATATTATGGGTACATTCGTTTCCGGATACATTAAAAATATGATTACATGTCGTAGTAGATAGTGTTTGTTTGTGCATATTCATTAAAAATAAGCAATCCAAATGTTTATTCTTTGATTTGAAAATACGTTACAGATATATAGTTTTCCCATGGAGGTAGTATTCTTTTCACAATATCATACTAATAACTTTAATATCTTTATCTATACTACCTATAAAGCAAAAATAGTCAAAGGTGAAAGTGGAAAAGTAAGAAAAGTGAAATGTGAAATGTTGAAAAATGTATATAAGGAAATTATGAAATGTAATTAATACTCTTATTAAAACACCCCATTACTTAAAAGTACAATGATTTATACACATTGTACAACCAATTAAAACAATTAATACAAATCACAAACCGGGTTGACGCGGGACGCTTCAAACCCAACGGGTTGAACCGGTTTAATTTGACCCGTTTTCGACCCAACCTAGCAAGTTGACCCGGTTTAAATCGACCAAATTTTTGACCGGAACGGTTTAACCGGTTGAACCACCCGGGTCGAACCGGATTTCAAAACATATCTAGCAAATTAAATACAACCAATTAAAACAATTAATACAAATCACAAACCGGGTTGACCCGGGACGCTTCAAACCCGCCGGGTTGAACCGGTTTAATTTGACCCATTTTTGACCCAACCTAGCAAGTTGACCCGGTTTAAATCGACCAATTTTTCGACCGGAACGGTTTAACCGGTTGAACCACCCGGGTGGAACCGGGTTTCAAAATATTATGTTTAATTCTCAAATCTTCAAACTTTTATTATTTTTCATTTATAACCTATAAATTTTTTTTTATCAATAAACTACCTGTCGCTATAAAATCCCGTTGCTATGCACGGGTACTCGTCTAGTTTTAATAAATGTTAAATTGTTTGCTTTTTGTGTTTGAATATCAGATGATACACCACCTTCAAGCTGAAATTGGAAGTTTGGAATAGTTTCTACGGCTACCAGGTAACGCTTTTGTATTTGGATTTTAAATAGCCATTATACATATATAGTTAAGTTGAATTTTATTTTGGTTTGTAATATGATTATAGGTCTGCAATATTTGAGATGGGTAACACTAAAGTTATTGCGGCTGTTCATGGTCCTTGTGAGGTACTTTTGTTTAATTTTCTTTAATAATTTTTTATTTATTTATTACTGAGAGCACTCAGCAGTATGATATTATAAAAAAAATTCTTTATAATGTATTTGTGATGGAATTTTTTTTTTTTGTTAATTATATCAAGTGCACTAATAATAAGATTTTCGATTTGTGAGGAAGTACAACACAAAAACAAGCATGGAAAATAAATAACACATGAGTATACATGGTTTCAATTTGTTTGGTACAGAAGGAATGACATAGGTCCACATTCTCTTATTGAATACGTTAAGGTTTAGGATTACATAGAAGTTTTTTCAATAAAAGAATGTATGGGCCATTTTTTAGCTTTACAATTTCAGATCCGTGAACATTTCAACCCAACCTATTTTTGCCCATTAGGAGTCCACCCATTTTGCCACCTCTAAAGCAATCATCTTGATCTCTTTATCATCGTTTTTGAGATCCCTGAACATCCCCTTCCTATCTTTTATTTATTAGTGCATCCACAATGGTGAAACTTTATATAGGTCCATAATCATTAATTAATAAACCTTTTGATGTTATAAACCTATGCTCACGATGCATATTTTTACAACTCTTTCAAATGATTCATAATAACAAGTGCATTAAATTATGAATAGGTTCGAGAATATGAACCTCTTCTGGCCACATGTACATGAAACAAATGATCACTATGGCTAAAATAAAATATTAAGCTTTGTAAAGGTTTTAGACCTTTTGATGAACCTACCATAGTAGATGCCCTTAGTATCGTTTTTTAAGAACCACTGAGCCTGATTTGCCTGGACCTTCTAGGCAACAGATAAAGAGGAAGCAATATCAGGTTTGATAGTCTCAGAATGGGACTTGCTCTTGAATGGAGTGCAACTGTGCCCATTGAAAGAATTGTTTTGTGTGATCTAAGCGCGTAACTATATGAATGGTTATGTAGTTCTGTTGTAGCAGATTCAGTTATGTCGCCTGCAACTTCCAGTAGTGACTTTAGAGGTAAGATATAGGGCTTAATGCATTTAATTTCTTGAGGTGTATCTCTGTCCCTATCTTTCGTAATCATTTATAGCATTTAGCATAGGTGTTGCTGAAAACTACAATATGTAACTTCTTAATAATGTTTCCCATTCATTGCAGGTTTCAATGCAACTGGTCAAAAATTAAAGTGGAACGGGTCAAATGAGTGGCAAGTTACCAAAACTTTACTTTTGGTATGTACAATATGTATAGATTTATTTTGATCCAAACAAGTTTTGAGCATTTAACTACCTCTACCAGAAATTTAGAATATGGAACCTAATAATATCTTTTCCTGTTCACTGCATAATAGCAGGGTTTGGATAGTACATGTATTCTACTAATACCTTTTACCCATTTTTTTTAATGATTACATTTTGCAGTATTTAAAACTCACACCAGATGCATGTCGGGCTTACTCTACTACTCATATCAGGTTGTACTCTTTACAATATCAGATGATACACCACCTTCAAGCTGAAATTGGAAGTTTGGAACAGTTTTTACAGCTAACAGGTAACACTTTTGTATTTGGATTTTAAATAGTCATTATACATAAATAGAAATATCTATATATATATATAAAAAATGAGTTCCCCCTATTGAATGTGAGCATTAATGTTACAAGCTAAGAAACTCAAATATTTAGTTTAAGCTAATGAATTTACTACATGCAGAGCTTATTTTGAAGCTTTTGAGAGCTTTTAAGGATACATAAATTTACAAGGCTAATAATAATAATACAAGCCAAGCTATAAAGGCATCATTTATGTCCCATTGCACATTCCATCTTCCCTCATTAATCTCTCAATTCTTTGAAGGATCCGTTTTAGCTTCTCCACCTCTTTTATAAGCCTACAAGCAAAAAACATCCATAGTCACTCATATCTCTCATATCTGTGAAACAACCAAAGTCACACATACATTATTGTTCTTGCACATTTTTTCTCTCGGGCTCTAACCACAACCTCTCTTTTTTATTCATAATTGATTTGTTAGTTTAGCTTATTTTTGTGTTTCACTTTGTTAGTTTATTATAAATTTGTTGATGGATAATGGTTAGTCTAATGCTTGATTTCTTTATGTGGTGTTGTGAGTGTTTGGCAGTGAAGATGACAACATTCACTTTGGTATGTTTATATTGACTTACAAAAAGGGATTGAAACTGAAAGATATGGAAATGTTTTGATATGCTTAAATAATTTATAAAAAGTGAAGATTTTGATGATATACTGAGGTAAAAGAGTTTCAAAATAAATTTGATTATTGAGTTTGATTTTTTAGCTTGGGTTGTTGTGTTGAAAAGAGTCAACAATTGCAGTTGGAACTTGCATTTTGTCATAAGCAAGGAAATAAGCGAGGGAGTGGGTTGTTGACAAAATGGAAAAAAGTGTATGGTAAAAGAGAGATATTAGATGTAGTAGGTTAGTATTACCATTTACCTCTCATATGTCAAGTCCACTTTAGCTTTCATTTTTTATTTTTATTTATTTTTTTAAATATTTGTATGCCCAAGTTATCTCTTTATATTTGTAATTTCTTGCCTTTTGATTTCTCATCGAGGCTACATTATTATTCTTTCATTTTTGTTTTGGGCAGACATATGATGCTTGGCAATGGCTATCGGGTGAAATGGCTATTGGGTGAAGAGAGTAAGCATAAAAGTTGAACATCAGGTGAAAACTTTCTCAAGCCTTTTAGTTCCCCAAGGTTTGTTACATACTCTTTAATTATAAGTTTTTTGGTTGATTACAATGTATGTTTTAGCTATTTGATGAACTTCCATGTAAACCTTCCAACATATTTCAAATTACTTTTTATTGTTCGATTTTGTTACTTGCTTGGATAAGTCACTCAATTTAGATGTTGTTAGCTTATAGTGTTTTTGTTTCACAGAAAATATTTTAACGGCTCAATGAAGAAGGTCGAGTGGTATATTGAGGCTTCAATCTAGACCTTGATCTACTTTAGTATGATCTATTTTAGGTAATATGTTTTCAAAGTCAATGTAAAAGGCTTATGTTATCTATTTATAATTGAATAATGACCTGTTAAGGGTTATGCTTCGACCCAATTGATGTTGAAGTTGAAATTAGTTCCGAAATAAATAAATAAATAAATAAATAATAAAAATCTCACATTTTATTGCATAAACTGATTAACCGGCCTTTTTTGAAACAACCGTAACATGATCCATATTTTCATCCGTTGTCAAACACCATTATTAACACGAACATTTTTGACATCAGAATCATTGCTTAGGTTATGTAAGCATATCTTTATATTAGGTACATAATAGTTAGTACAGAAAAGTAAGGGGAAATGTGTTAGTTTCAGATATTTTTAGGCTCTGTTTTTTTTTTTTTTTTTTTTTTTTTGGGTTTCCGGCTCGACATTGCGAGCCGACTAATCCCACGGCGACTACCCTTTTGGATAGCCCGGAGTCGGCGCAGGTGAACCTCCGTGGCCACAAGGGGATTAATTTTCTCCCAGTTGGATTCGATTTTTAGGCTCTGTTTGTTTTGGCTATTTTTATGTTTTTTGGCGTTTTATGCATACAACATACATTTTATTTTGGGTGCATTCTGTAAAGTTTTATCAGCCAGCATCGAATACTGAGACGAATGTGCTAGCGTCACTTATTTTAAGTTGTGGTATTTTTTGAGTAAGTTTTTAAAGTGTGATTGTTTTATGGACTGTGATTGTAGCGATGATTATCTGAGTCGTTGTTTATTTTCAGGTTATGTAAGTATATGATTACTTGGTTATGCACGACTAACAGTCGGTCTAACAAACTAGGTTTGTTCAACATTTGCTGCAGAACTGTTTTCACTCGAAGAAGCTCTTGACAGAGGCAAGTCGTTTTACCAACGTCGTTCCCATCAACAGAAGGCTCCCATTGATCCTTATAGATAAAGTGAACCATATGTAACATCAGTTCATGTAGTTCAATACTTCATATTATATCATTGATTATATGTACGTTGTCTTTGGTTTCAAAATGTATGTTAGATGTGTAAATTTTTTTGAATGTTATTTATTCTTGCCTCTATTTGTACAAAATCATTCATGGACCAACGCCATATTTCAAAGCCAAAAAGCTATGCCATAACGCATATACAAGTTGGAGGGAAAAACAAAAATAACACAGCTGAAAGTGATGAATTAAAATACAAGTCGGAGTTTGTTTTGAGACCCATATACCCCACAATATCTTTACAACATATATAAATACAATTAATATTGAGAAAATGTTCCATAAATATACCAGCTTTTTAATACTTTATTACAAATTTCATTTACATAATGTTTAAATCAAACGGTGCCACTTAAATAACGACGCTGGTACATCTGTTTGGGTGAAAGAGACAAAAGGAAAAGACATGAGTTGTGTGTAGTAAAAACTATGTGTTTGAAATACGGAGTAACATGTTTTGCGTTATTTGATAACTTTTACGTGAAACAATTCTATTTACGAAAGCTTACTTAAACAAACTTCGTCTATTCAGTCGAGTACCCCCGATCAAAACTAAGAATATAAAACTAAATACGCATAACCCTTGCAAAACCGATGATTCTTTATGGTGAAGAAAGCCCGTGCATCGCACGGGCCATGCTGTCTCGCTATCATTAATATTTGTATGACGATGATATGTTTGTTTTAATTTTAATCTTTTATTATATATTATGCATGTAGCTCAGTTCCACTTCTCAACGTTTGAAGTAGCTCTATTGCGTTATAATCTAAAGTTACCATATAATCTAAAGTGGACTTGGTAGCTTTGGCATATGTTGTAATGGTGAGTTAATGGTACATTAGTCAAAACAGGGGTACATGAGTCATATTAAGTAACGGATGAGAACACATTTGGTAAACATGTCTGAACTTGAAAAGGTTTTCTAACGGGTGGGGTCGGCCAAATTCAGGTTTTTTATTGGGCACATTTTGTAAGACCCCTTTTATGACACCAAACAGCATGTCCAAACACCCTTTTATGACATCAAAGAGCATGTTCAAGCACCATTTTATGACAGCATTTCCAAACACCCTTTTATGATATCAAAGTTATTTGACTTGCTTTTGGTTCAATGTAAACAACGAACGCGGCAATCCAAACACAATCAGGTTATGGCTAATAAGCTATTTGATTTTTCGGTATTACCATGGTCTCACTAAGACTTTGGGGACACCTTCTCCGTTTACCGATTTATATATGCAATTGGCGAGCCATCTGATAAAGTGCCACTTTTAAGAATTTTTTGATGTTCATTTACACTACATATAGTTACGAGCAGTGTTAATTCATTTGTTTACATACACAGGAAAAAATCAAGACACAAAATTTCTGAAGTTGAGTTTAAAAAGACAGTTAGAGTACAATTTATGGCTCTTTGGTATTTACTGAAACCTATTGCAAAGAAAATGAGGGATAACAAAACACGTGGATCTATCGTGTTTATGACCTCCATAGTTGGTGCCGAAAGAGAGATATATCCAGGTGCAGCTGCATATGGTGCAAATTTGGGTAGGATTCATCGGTTAGTCAGGGTAAGTAACATGTATTTTGTTTCCATTTAATCTATTTTCAAAACTTTGACCATGTAATAGAGGACGACCATTTTACATCTCATTTTGTGGTCCCTTTTACTTGTCACGAATAGATATGAAGTTGAGACTTGGAAAATGGGGAATATACTAGGAAAGGGTATATGTAAATTGAGGAATATATCTGGCCAGTGAGGAATAAGCGTGGGTTAATGACGTGGTTGACACCTGAATATCGGGTCCGGAAAAGAAATTGTGTTGTGTCGTTTTATGTAAGACACAGTAAAAAGAATTTGACTTGCTACTTTGAACTTTTTTTAACCATATTTTTTGTAAGTGTGAAGTTGGGTAAGCCTACTCGAATTTCTGACCCATTTTTATTATAGTAATAGCTACCGCGTGAAATATCTAAATGAACCATGCATAAGTAAACAAGTCAAATTTCCAATGGTATGCATATATTTTAATCAAGTTTTTATGACTATACACGGTAGCCGTGACCCGTTGCCCATTGATCACAGTTATCCTTAATTCATGATTGTTATGATCATTTATAGGCAGCTCTATAATTATGGTTATTTCCTGATTGTGATCGTTCTTATGATTGACTACTCCTCTTTGTTATTTCCTAATATCACACGTCTTTTGTGATCAGACATCATCTATGGATATAGGTAAGCACCAAATCAGGTTTAACATGATTCCCGTGGACTTCATATAGATGATGAATTTTAGGTATCAGCGAGGAAGGACAGGACACATAAGTTGCTCAAGGATGCAGCCCCACTAAATAGATGGTTAGACCCCAACACTGACGTGGCTTCAACCGTCATCTACTTGGTACATTATGATTCACGCTACATGACCTGAACCAGGATAGCTAATAGGCACATATAAAGGTCCCAAAGGCCTTTATACGTTGGCACATGGGTGCACCCACAGATAGTTATAAGAACCTATCGATTTGTAAATGAGACTAAATGTTTCAACGAATGCTCTTTTGGGTTTGTTTGAAGTATTTTGGTGGTTAAAGGACGCCTTTATCCGTACCATGTATGTCTCTTTGTAGCACAAGTGCACTTCTTTGGTAATAATATGTATCATTCTGGTATTGGTGTGTTGTTGCTTAGTATATAAGTTTTCAAAATCGCGTTAGACGGTTTCCTTGATAGTCAAATCATTATTTGGTAATTAGACTCATTTGCAGGTTCCATTCTGCATTGGTAGAGTTTTCATTTTGGATACATGTAACTTTTGCTATGTTAATTTTGTTCAAATTATTTTTTCTAAGTGCATGTAACTTTTCATGTTTCACTTCAAACCCATGGTGAAAGGTTTAATCAATATATTTTCAGTCCTATTGTCATCGTTACTGAGGTTCCGTTGCAATACCGTAACCAATCAAATGTATGCAAATCTTCCAAGTACAAGTACAAGTACAAGTTAGATTCATCAATTTGAGCTTAAATGGTTGAAACATTGAGATGTTTGACAATACCCAAATGATTTTCTTGCTAGATAAACATTACTAATCACCTCACAAAAAAGGAATAAGATATAATTCACTCTAGACACTCATTTTTTTTTTTGGTGAAGTATAAGAGAAATCACATTCATTGCTCCGTCATGATTTAAATATTACCATAGGCTTGTACAAGAAACATAACTATACCATCAAGGCGTAAGCATCAAGTATTCATATCAAAGAGGGCTTTTATTCGGGTTTAAGGCGAAAAAGGGATAATAAGGACTTTCGTTCAACTATCTTATGTAAAACGAAATAGATCGCTGGCGCGAATTCTTGTATCAAAACAACGGATGGTCACTAAGGATATCCTTAGATCGCTGGCGCATTGTTATTTCCTCAAGAAATCGGATGGTCACTATATGTCATACACTTGATAATTTCACTTGAGTCAAGGGTAGGAATAAGACATGGGATAAATTTAGAGAGTATAAATGATAAAGAATATGCAAAATAGTCAAAGTCTACTAACCGAATGTTGCTAGCTATTCTTGAACCACTATCATGTACTCTTTAGAACTCCATTCTTGAGCGAACAATACTTAACACTATAGCTCATTGGCTATTTTATTCGATATATACCTTCTTTTTTTTTTTTTGAACATAACATGGACATAAAATCACTTGTCACCATTCTACTTTGATAACTTATTCTCAACTTTGCTTTGATCACTTCTTCTGGAATTGCTATTCTCTTTATACTTCATGATTTCCCACATAACATCTAACTTGTCATATAGCTAGCAACCAACTAAGACTTGACTAAGGGTAAGGCTAGGTTAAAAAGTGTAAAATATATTTTTTTTTCTGGATTTAATCAAAGGAAAAGATAGGCTCGGAAGGTGTAACTAGAGGTATCTAGCATTAAAAATGAATGCTAATAAAAAGGGTTATGTTGGTGGTTAACTAGTCAATGAAACTAGCTAAAAATTAAAATGGAAGGCTATTTGGGTTAGATCCTAAAATTGCCTCTTATCACATATGCATACTTATATCACACAAGAAATGTAATCTCACAACGGTCTCGAAATGATTTACAAGCACAAGTTCTAGAATAAATAAAATCACCAGCACACTCATAACAAAATATTTAAGCATAAAAGATGTATGCTATATAAGAAATAGGCTCAAATCCTCACAATTTAGTGGAAAGGGTTACAATATGTGCTAGCTAATGTTATCGATCCCAGAATGGATTGCAATATTAATCAAGACACATCTCAAATTTCAAAAGTTACCATTTTTACCAGTGGATAGATCCGGTTATTCTAATATATTATTCTGAAAGCGCGAAAACAACTAGATCACAAGGGCAACAAAATTTAAAATTAAGCTCGAAATTTACGGAATATTCTTATTTACTTATTCAACCCCCCCCCCCCCCCCCACACACACACACACACTTAAGTTAAGAATTGTCCTCAATGTGATAAATGAACTTCAAAGTGTGAAAATAGGGAAATAAGAAAATGAACCGTATTTTCCTTTGTGATTCTTTGTTCCAAGTGTCCAAGTTTTCTTCATCATTTCCTGTATCAATCTTAAAACAAACAAACAAACACAAGACTATATGTTTTATTAAAATTAGTGAAACACCCCCACACTTAAGTTCAACCAAGTGATTTAAACTTTGGGGTATAATCACTGAAAATAAACTAAGAATTAAAAATAAAATAGCAAACACACGGGTTGCCTCCGGAGAAGCGGTTGTTTTATTTACGAGTCATCAGCCTGACTCAAATTTCGCAAGAACTACGTTGATGCGGTTTGGGATTTCCTCTTAGGATATTTGGTACGAACAATACGTTTTCTACCACAATTCCTTCTCCAGTTTCATCTATATCTTCCAGTACGACTTTTCCCATGCTCTAAGAAGAGCATCATAGATAAAACCTTTTTCATGTGCCCATGGTATATTTTCCATATGAGGTGCCATGAATGTGATAGCTTCGTATTCAGATTCGGGTAGATATTCAATAGAAATTTTGCTCATTTGCTCCTTATCATAATACAACTTAATGCGGTGACCATTAACAATGAAACTTCCACCATGCTTGTTGTAGAGTTTGACATATCCAGATGGAAATCCATATTTCACTATATAAGGTCCCATCCATTTGGGTTTGAGCTTAGGACCTTTGAACTTGTATTTCATATTGAAAAGCAGAACTTTATCCCCAGCTTTGAATTCTTTTCTGATTCTAAGCTTTCGGTCATGATAAGCTTTGGTTCTGGCTTTGTATAGCTTGGATTTTTCATAGGCTTGGAGCCTCAATTCATCGAGTTCATGCAATTGCAAAAATATTTTCTCTCCAGCTACTTTCAGATCGGGGTTACAATTTCGTAATGCCCAGTAAGCACGATGTTCGATTTCGAACGGCAAATGACATGTTTTTCCATACAAGAGTCTGTATGGTTATGTGCCAATTGGAGTTTTATAAGCCGTACGAAAGGCCCATAGAGCGTCATTGACTTTTCTCGACCAAACGGAAGGATTTTCCTTAACCGTTTTTTCAAGTATTCTTTTTAATACTCTATTAGTATTTTTGACTTGTCCACTGGTTTGTGGATGATATGCTGTAGCAAAACGATGATGAACTCCATATCGTTTCATGATTTTCTCCATTTGTTTATTACAGAAATGGGTTCCTCTATCACTTATTAAAGCTTTAGGGATTCCATAGCGAGCAAAAAGCTTTTTGAGAAAATTGACAACAACTCGTGCATCGTTAGTGGGTAAGGCTTCAGCTTCAGCCCATTTGGAAACGTAATCGATTGCAACGAGAATGTATTCGTATTTGTGAGATTTAGGAAATGGTCCCATAAAATCGATTCCCCAAATATCGAATATTTCGCGGACTTGAATGCTCTTCTGAGGCATTTCATCTCTACGAGAAAGACTACCGGATTTTTGACACGCATCACAATTTTGAACAAGAGTATGGGCTTTTTTGAAAATTGTTGGCCAATAGAATCCAGCATCAAAAGCTTTTTTAGCTGTGGTGGTAGGACCGTAATGTCCCCTTGTTGGGCCATGATGGCATTCATCAAGAATTTTTCTTGTTTCTGCTCCAGAAACACATCTTCGGATCATTCCATCGGGACACATTTTGAAAAGAAATGGTTCTTCCCAATAATAGTTTTTTAAATCCGAAAAGAATTTACTTCTTTGAGCATGAGTTAATCCTTTCTTGAGAATATTTCCACCAAAATAATTTGCAAAATCTGTAAACCACGGTATTTCCTCTTCATCAACTTTATCGATGGTCATAAGAGTTTCATCGGGGAAATAATCATCAATTTCGTCTTCCTTTAATTCTTCCAAATTTGGGTTCTCAAGACGAGACAAATGATCGGCGGCAAGATTTTCTGCTCCTTTCTTATCTTTTATTTCGATATCGAATTCTTGGAGTAGTAAAATCCAGCGGATAAGACGCGGTTTTGCATCTTGTTTAGCAAACAGATATTTGAGCGCTGAGTGATCGGTGAAAACGACTGTTTTGGAAAGCACGAGATAAGATCTGAATTTGTCAAAAGCAAAAACTACGGCTAACAATTCTTTCTCCGTAACCATATAATTTTGTTGGGCATTGTTAAGTGTTTTGCTAGCAAAGTATATAGGACGAAAATGTTTTCCTTCACGTTGTCCTAAAACTGCCCCAACAGCAAAATCGCTTGCGTCGCACATAAGTTCGAATGGTAGTGACCAATTAGGTGAAACCATAATCGGAGCACTAGTCAATTGACTTTTTAGTATTTCAAAATCTTTAATGCAATCTGCATTGAAATCAAAAACAGAATCTTTTTCAAGAAGTTTTGTCATAGGACGAGATATTTTGGAAAAATCCTTTATAAAATGACGGTAGAAACCGGCATGTCCTAAAAAACTTCTAACGGCTTTAACGTTAGTTGGAGGTGGTAATTTGGTGATAACATCAATTTTTGCTTTATCAACTTCCATTCCTGAAATTGATATTTTGTGTCCCAGCACAATTCCTTCGGTTACCATGAAATGGCATTTTTCCCAATTAAGAACAAGATGTGCAGCTTCACATCTTTTGAGCATTTTGTCTAAATTTGTAAGACAATCTTCAAAAGAATCTCCAAATACTGAAAAATCATCCATGAAAACTTCCATAGATGTTTCAAGCATATCTTGAAATATAGCAATCATACACCTTTGAAAAGTGAGGTGCATTACAAAGACCAAAAGGCATACGCCGATAAGCATAGGTTCCAAAAGGACATGTGAATGTGGCCTTTTCTTGATCAGAAGGATCAATGGGAATTTGGAAATAACCTGAAAAACCATCGAGGAAACAAAAGTATTTGTTTCCTGCTAATCTTTCAAGCATTTGATCCATGAATGGAACAGGAAAATGATCTTTCCTGGTGGCTTTGTTCAATTTTCTATAATCAATACATACTTGCCATCCAGTAACCGTTTTAGTAGGAACTAATTCATTTCGTTCGTTGGTCACTACAGTCATTCCTCCTTTCTTGGGAACACAATGAACAGGACTCACCCAAGGACTATCTTCAATGGGGTATATGATTCCCGCGTCAAGAAGTTTAATGATTTCTTTCTTGAAAACTTCTTTCATGTTGGGATTGAGTCGACGTTGTCTTTCAACAACAGGTTTAACACCTTCTTCTAAATTGATTTTGTGTTTACAAAAATCAGGGCTAATTCCTGGGATATCAGAAGTTTTCACGCAAAAGCGCGTTTACGCTTCTTAAGAACTGAAATGAGTTTTTCTTTTTGATCATCCTTGAGCAACGAAGATATGACTACAGGAAGAAGTGAATTCTCCTCCAAGTAAGCATATTCAAGATTACTTGGAAGTGGTTTAAGCTCAAGATCGGTGGGTGGTTCTTGAAGAGATGTCTTGATCCTCATTTGATCATTAATGGTAATTTCTTCAAAATTCTCTTCAACTATTTCTCCTTCCTCAACTTCTTCATCTTCTTCAAATTTTACTTCCATAAATTCAGCGAACTCTTTATCAAGATTCGTTTCATTTATTTTCTCAGAAGTGGTTGTGAAAGGATCAGAATCGTCAAGTAATGCATCCAACTCTTCCTTAGTGACTTCATCGATTACATCAATGTTAAAACAAGTGTCATCACTGGTATATGGATATTTCATTGCCTTGTCGATTAGAAAGGTAATTTTATCTTCTCCAACTCCTAGATTGAGTTCTTTACCTTTGACTTTGATTATGGCATCAGCGATGTTTAGGAAAGGTCTTCCTAAGATTAAGGGTACTTGTCTATCTTCCTCCATTTCTAAGATTACAAAATCCACGGGAAAAACAAATTTACCAACTTGGACAAGCATGTTTTCAGCAACCCCAACAGGATATTGGTATGTGTGGTTGGCTAATCGAATACTCATCTTTGTAGGTTTTGATGGAAAGTTTAGAATACAACGAATAGGGCATCAAATTAATACTTGCACCGAGATCGGCTAAAGCATCGCATGTGATGTTGTTTCCTAACGTGCATGGGATTAGAAAACTTCCGGGATCTCCGAGTTTTGGTAGAACTTTGTTTTCAATAATGGCTGAACATTCTTCATTGAGGAAAGCAGCAGATATTTTCTCTAACTTATTTCTGTTATTAAGAAGTTCTTTCAAAAATTTCCCATATTTGGGCATTCCAGCTAGAACATCAACGAGGGGTATATTGAGTCTAACTTCTTTGATCATCTCAACAAACTTCTTATAACGCTCCTCATTTTTCTCTTTTCTAAGAGCTTGTGGGTACGGAATTTTTGGAGTGTATGCTTTGAGTGGTTGGGTTGTTTCTTTGGTTGGTGTTTCAGGAATATCTTCCTTTTCTGCTTTAGCTTCTTCTTCACTATCATCATTAAGGATTTTAGTTTCATTGGGATTGGCTGGTGGATCGTAAGAAAGACCACCTCTTGTGAATAAAGCATTGATATGCTCATTTCTGGTTTGTGGTGGACGATAAGTTTTGTCATTTGATCCAGAAGGCTTTGGGTTGGATTGGGTATTGCTTGGTAATGTTCCAGGTGTTCGTGAAGAAAATTGATCAGAGAGTCTACCAAATTTTTGTTCAAGATCCTGAATAGAAGCTTGATGATTTTTCTGACCTTGCTCAACTTTGGTTTTGAGATTGAAAAATTGGGTTTTAACAAATTCATTTGTGGATCTTTGAGCAGTCATGAAATCTCGCATCATTTTTTCGAAATCAGTTTTTTCTGGTTTTTTGTCAGAGTTTGGTGGAGTTGGATTGTCTACTCGTGGTTGAGAATCACGGTTGTTATCTCTTTGGAGATCTTGCCAATTTCCAGAATTTCTTCCGTAATAATTACCACGAAAACCGCCTCCACGGTATCCTCCTTGGACATAATTGGCTTCCCCTTCTTTGGGTTCAACCATGGGTTGGTCGTCACATTCGGATGAAGTGTGATTACCTCCACAGTTGTTGCAACCTTCTCGCATTTCTTTCATTTCTCCTTTGATATCTTTGTATTGCGAGTCGATTTTGGAAGTTAAGGCTTCCATTTTCTCCATGAGTTTAGAATTATCGGAACTTTCAGCAAAAGCAACGGTTTTTCGTAAGGGTTTGGTTTTGGAATCTTTTGACCAATCGAGTTTAAGAAGCACTCGATCTTCGAGCAATTGATATACCTCGTTGGGAGTTTTGTAAAGAAAAATTCCTCCAGCATCAAGAATTCCTTGAGATGTTTCATCAAGTCCATGGTAGAAGATTTGGATAATGGTTCCTCGTCCTAAACCATGTCCATGACAACTACGAAGTAAATCTTTCATACGAAGCCAAGCTTCGACAAGAGATTCATTGGGGTTTTGTGTGAAAGCACGAATTTCTCCCATGAGACGATCAAACATGGCAGGTGGAAAGAATCGGCTTACAAAAGCTTGCCTCATCTCCTCCCAAGTATTGATAATTCCTGGGGTTAATTCGTTATACCACACTTTGGCATCTCCAGCGAGTGATGACGGAAAAAGTTTGAGTTTAATGGCATCGACATCGGTGTTGCCATATCGACACATGCCGCAAATTTCTATGAATTCGGCAATGTGTTTGTGAGGATCGGCCCTCGAACGGCCATCGAATTGACGGTCTCTGATCATAGAAAGATGGTGTCCCTTCACGGTGAAGTTGTCACCAAGGTTAACAGCAACAATAGCAGCTCCAGGAGTGGGTGCTACGGTTCGGTTTGTGGCCCACATGGGTTGGTCATCGGCCATTGGAAATGGTTGATTGGTGAATGGGTTATAAACAACTAAGGCTTCGGAAAGATTATCAAACGGTGGGTTTGGTACTCTTGGTACATGGTTGGTTGGTGGAACAAAAGGTGTTCTTCTTCTTCTTGGTCTACGAATCAGACTTTCGGGATTGGAAAGAGGTGAAATTGGTTCTACTCCGGTTGATCGAGTGTTCATACAATTACCGAGGGAATCTCGGAAACTTTGGAACAAACGAGCAAAGAATGGAAACAATTTGAAAAATCAAGAAAAAGTAACTGTTCGGTTAGAATGAATACCGAACGGTTGGATTGAACAATTTTGAATTACCGATCGGTTGGAATGGATACCGATCGGTTAGATGGCTCGGATTTTTTTTTTTTTTTATATAAAACGAACAAGGAAAGAAATGGAACTTTAAAACTTACAGAAAACACAATCAAAATCCCCGGCAGCGGTGCCAAAAACTTGATGTGTGCTCACGGTGTGTACAAGTTTTAAATTTATAAACACGATTACCGGATCTAGAAATAACACATACGAGCAAGTGAACTCGTCCGTTATAGCAAGATTGGGTTGGTAAGTCGGGATTGTTCGCAGGGATTTGTGAGTGAATCTAAGCGTAAGTTTAAAAAGTAAATCTCTAATACTAGCGATAATGATTATAAGATAATTCAAATGATTAAAAACTACACCTGCTTAGACTAGTTAACTACTCATAAGAAAAGCATGATTGTGATAACATCCTTAACATGTTGGTAATTAGAATTAGTTGGTGTTCTAATCTATTGTTTCTACAAGTTAAACCTTCGTCAAGATTTTAGTTTATAAAAACAAGCATTAGGTTTGGACCAATCAATTCAAGATCAATTCAAGGTTCATAAAGTTGGATTAACAACCTTAAACACAAAAATAGTTCCTTGTTTAATCAAATACTCTTAAGAAATGGTCAATACAAAAGGTAACCGAATCATAGACAACAAGGTTACAATTGATTATAAACTACTAAAACTTTCGACCAATTAGGCGTTTACAACCAATCCGATTTGATTAACAAAAAGTATTCTCATTACAATTACACCTTAGTTCCTTTGTTTAGTTAAGAATAATTATGGTGAAAAACAATCTTTCATAGACAAAAGATTATAACTAGTTGAATGATAACAACCCTTTCGGCCAATGATATTATAAGCAACTAGTTAAACTTGACTCAACAAATGTCACTATGAAACTTTAGTCTAATTGGGTTTTAGAATTGACTTGAAATTGAATTAAAACATGTTATCACAATCATAGCCTAATCATTAAGTAATTAACATCATCTAAGCAAATGCAAAAGGTTACTAGCCACTCATAGCAAACATGAACATAAACTCAGAATATTGAACAGTAGAAATCATAATTAAAGTCTTACAAATGTTTGGAATATGATTACAAATGAGTAGGAAATGATTCCCTAAGTGTTGGTGTTGACTTCTTGAAAGTTTGACCTCCGGATGTTGACTTTTTGGACTTCCAATGCTTCCTGAACTTTTATGGACGAATTTGAGAACTTTGAGACTAGTAAAGGACTACTTAATGATTGCTTTGTTGTTGTATGTTGATGGTGTATTGAGTGATATATCAAATGAGATTGCAAAGCCACTATTTATACTACTCTTTAAGCCTAAGCTCATCAATGCAGCAACTTGGCCTCCAAGGTGAATAGAAGGACCTAGAATACCAGAAAAAGGGCCTAAAATCGGGTAGAATGAGATAGAAAACTCCTTGCAAAACTTTAACGAGCTGACCAACCGATCGGTATCGGGCTCTGACCGATCGGTTGGATGAAACCGCTGCGTCTAACCGGTCGGTTGGATGAATACCGATCGGTTGGATGCGTTCTGACAGCAACAACTTGATCTTTAACTTGGCTCTTCGTTCTTTGTCCAAACTTGATTATTCCTTGTCAACAAACTTTGAAATGATGAAAACTTGGATTCTTCTTTGTGAAATGCTTGAACGAAATGAATCTCGAGTTGGGAATGAAAAATCCTTCATTTCCTTCACTTTTTCTTCATTTTTCCTGTTTTTGGCTAAAAATGCTTGTAAACACACTTTGATACGATTATGCAACAAAAACATATAAAAATAACCGAAAAACATATGAATAACGCCACTAAAAACATGCACAATTTGAGCGTTATCAGGCTACCCCCAGCCAAAGTGAGCAAATGGCAAGGGTGCCCCTCACGCAGCAAAGCCATTGGGAGAGGTGAAGTGGTGGTTTGGCAAGTATGAAAAGGTGCAGCAAGAGGTGAAGAGTTCACCTTTTTCGAGCATTATGCTAGTGTTTATATATATATATATATATATATATATATATATATATATATATATATATATATATATATATATATATTAGTTTGTGAGTGTGTGAGATATATTTAGTGGGGTATTTTAATAAATAAAAATATATGTTGAAAGATGAAATGGTGTGAGATTGTTGGGAGTAAAAAGTGAGACGGTGGTGAAGGAGAAAGAAAGTCGATGTGGCGCCGAAGTGAAAGATGAAGTGGTGTGAAGGTTGGGTAGTCTTATTACATAAATAATCTATGAGAAAACGGGCTAAATACCGAATTATTTTTCAATTTAGATCTATTTGTTTGTCATTCTTTATGTCACATAATAATTATTCATTTTGGAAGTAACATACTTTTTCACCACCCATTGACTAAAAAAACCTTTGGAGTGTGGACTAACATTTTCGAAGAATCATCATTTTGATCCCAAAATTATTGTCAATATTTCTACTTTTGGATGTCATAAAATGATTGTCCACTTTATATAAACATATCAAAAAACAGTTTAGTAGGTGGGAAACATGTTTGATTGGTTGAGAAATGTAGTGGTCTCACTTTTCTTAAAGCGTATTTTTTTATCTAGAGAAAATAGTTTTGGGACATAAGGAGTATATTATTATTATTTTTTTCGAAATAGTTATGATATAGTAAAGAATAACTCTAAGTGAAAGGAGCAAACAAAGTACAGCAACAAGAAAACTTAATTTCGCTGGAGTGTGGGGCAGTCACACTCTTACCCGGACGTAAAGAGACTGTTTCCAGAAGAACTCCGGCAAAAGTGTGTGTATACAAAAGTGTATGCATGATCAAACAAAGTGCATCATTTACAAAAGGCCTAATATGAAATGAACCAGAAAGTTGATATATATTAAGTTTTTAACAAAACTATAGAAAGCTTTGTTTCAGAATTCATAATAGGAATTATAATACATAAACATAGCATACAAGGATTTAAAGCTATGATGGTTTAGCAATTAAGTGTCATTCACGAATGCCCCAGCATTTTCTCGATCAGACTCTTCTTGTTCATGGTGATCAACACATGAATCCTTGATGTTAAACATCTCACGTATCTCGTTAGGGGTCTTTCCATGCATCATATTGCCTATTGTTTCACCTATCAGACCCGATAGGTTTTTATCTTCAGATCATTCGCAGCCTGTAACATGTAACATTTGTTTTGACCCGTAAACTATTAACATAAGGAATTTTACAAACTATAATTGATTGTTATTTTGTGATTTGTACTAAGTACTATTTGCCTTCAGTAAGCTCAAAAAAATGCACAAATGTACATAAATATGGACACAGATCGACATCTTTGCTAGGGGGACAAATGTATATAAATGAACACAGACAATCTTTGTCGGGGAGACAAATGTATATAAACGAACAAAATCACAAAAGTATGACTCTTTTCGTTTGAGAGAGGGTGTCTGGGATTGCATAGTTTAAAGTTTAAACTACTTATCAGCTCAAAAAACAAGCATGTAACAACTTTTTTATCTGATTCAGAAAAAAGCAGATAAACTTAACACTTAATAATGAGTCCAAACACCCTCTAACTTCATATGAACTTAAGCAAAGGAGCAAAATGAAGACATCCAATTCGGATAAGAGTTTGAATAGCGTCTTGTAATGAACATTCACAAACTGCGCATCAAACATTTTCATCTCATCATCAGCAGTGATGTTATTTCCAGGACCCGCGTAATACTCATGTTTGTTACAATACTCCAACACCTTGACCATGATCTCGCTAGTTATATTAGGAAAAGACAATACGATATTCACATCATTAAACCCTCCATCCATGATCACTTGTTTTATCGTCTCTGATTGTAACGCCACATGTAAGTTGTTGAGGTAAAACCTTGCGAGTAGGTCCCGCCGTTAGGTTTGTCGCTCGGTCTCTTGAAATGCCCTGCACAAGAGTACAACACGTTAGGCTCGCCCTGGGTTTTATCCCAAGACCAACCTCCGGTGTGAGGATGAGTATGTAAAAGGATGAATGGTTTATAATAAATGCTGGTGAGGATAGTGTGTGTGTGTTAGTTGAATCATAAATGAGGTGGGGGTATTTATACTACCCACCTCATTACCTACTCTGCCTTGGGAAGGAGCAAGCCATACCTAGTTGGTGAGTGTCAGAGCAAGTGGGCGACACGATCTCTAAAATCCTGGGATTGTGTTGTGACATCGGCTTATACCCGTTGAGGCTTCTCTTCGGCAACTTGCCCTCCGGCTATGCCTCTATAAGCCGAACGGTTCTCGGCCATTCGGCCACATACGCCAACATGTCCCCCCCCCCCAGTATTGGAGTATCGGTTCCAACCGGTGCTTCAATTCCGTTGTGCGTATAGGAGCCGTTGTTCCCTTGTCGTTGCGTCGCAGATGTTGCGCGTTTTTATGCGAAGTATATTCGCTGCGTCAAAATTACAATTATGCCCCTTTGACAACTGGTTACCACTTAACTTTGGCACAGATATCAAACGGTCGGTGCTTAGCCACGTGTCAAGGGTGGCGCATGATGCGACGTTTCACGCATCCCCATACCGACTATATATACCACTTCTTTACTCTTCATTTTTACCTTTTACTGCGCTTTTCCCTCAATTCTCTTCGGTTGTTTTCTGTTATTTTGCAAAGTTTATTCCGAGGTGCGTTTCAACCTTTTTTGTTTTTGTTACTTCGTATTGTTTAGACCATGGTCGTTAGTGAACCTGGGGAGATGAATGTTCCGGTTGACCCGCCTTTATTATTAACAGCTAAACCCCCCGGTAAGTTCGATATGCATGTGCATCCGTCTAAGCTTTCCCAAAGAGATTTAGACGATATGATAGTAGAATTTGGCATCCCGTTAGATCTTCATCCCATACTTCCTCCCCCCGATCTGACCATGAATGAGTTGCCGGGAGATAAAATAGGGGTGTATGTTCAGCATATGAGATTAGGGGGTGTTAGGATACCATTCTCAGCCTTCCTTTTGAACGTCATAGATCATTTTCACGTACACTTTTCCCAGCTAGTTCCGTTAGGTGTAAATAGGGTGACATTGTTTGAGGTTCGGTGTTATAGTTTGGATGTTGTGCCCACCGTCTCCCTGTTCCGAGTGTTTTACCGGTTATGTAAGCAGGGACACTGGTTCTCGTTTGAACATCGGACGGGTAAACACGCCAAGAAGTGTTTTAGGGAGATTTTATTAAGTTTGAAACGGTGGAAGGATTTTTTCTTTTTGATTGACCGAAGGGCTATACCGATCGTCATGCCGTGGAGACATAGGGATTCACAGATTACAGATCGATTCCCAACCGGTTACTCTCAACGGGATGCTAACACACTGGCCCTTCGACCCATAATACTTCGGAAACCTCCGACCAGTCTTCTTTGGGTGTATGGGCTTACCAACACCTTCCGGATATCAGGCCACAATCTTGTTATAAAGAATGCCGGAGGGGAGGGTAAGAAGGGGTGTTTATTATTATTTTTTGAAAGGTTTATGCCACTCCTGCTTGTTTTAATTGTGTGTTTTCCTTTCTGCAGTTATCACTATGTCTGAGTACCTAGAGCTTCCGGAGCTTGACGGGTCAGCTGTCAGCAAAGGAGATCCATTGCCGGAGGATCAGCCCCGTCTGAACAAGACTGCCGAGCCCCTTGCTCCCGAGGTTGCGGAACCCGAGAAAACATATGCTCAACTAACTGTTGAGACGGCTAATTCCGATGTGGTGGCTGCCCGGGAGGAAAAGGAGAGAAAGAAGCAGTTGACACGTCTGGTTGGTAAGAAGAGAGCTGCAGCTGGGCCGAGTGCACAACCCAAAAGGAGGAGAAAATTGCAAACCGATGAAGAGGTTGTTGAGTCTGAAGAGCATACTGTGGATGCCAACCCTCTCAACCAGGCTGAGCCGTCGGACAGGGCCGAACAAGATAATGAAGGTGGTGGCGGACAAAATCCTCCGGTCGTGGATCTTGAAGAGAAGCATCATTCTTTGGAGAAGTCCAAGTCTCCACCTGCCGAAGGGTTTCAGGATCAGCCCCATCCATCTCCTTCTGATGGTAAGAATTCATGTTTCTTGTTGTCTCCCAGCTTTACTTAAATGCTCATTCATAGTTCTTTGTGCAGCCCATTCGGAACATCATGCTTCCAGATCTCACGTGTATTCCGAAGAGGGTCAGCCTTTGTCTGAAGGTATGTGATATTTATATATGTTGATATTATTATTATTTTATATCTGGCTTTTGTAGAAGCTCAGTCCCAACGGTTTTGCTATTTTCAGGTCACACTGATTTGACCGGAGGGTATTTTATCCCCGGGTGGACTCTCAGAGATGATGTGCGCATGAACTCCTTTCGAGCATGCCGAGAGATGATGACACATCTTGCCACCCCTGCCGAAGAGGAAGCATTGGCCGAACTAAACAACAATCAGCTTGTCCGCCAGTCGTATATCAACTCTGGTTCCGGCGTGGTTCTTCAGGCAGAAGTGTTGAAGAGGTTTAGCCAGCTGAACCGGGATTACCGGGAGTTAGAGGCTACTCATGGGGAGTGTGAGTCTGTTGCCGACAGGTTGAAAACCGTTGAGGAGGAGAGGGATGCCCAGATTGCCAAGTTTGAAAATTTGTTGAAAGAGCTCCGGGCGTTGGAGGACGAACAGCAGGAGGAGAGAGCTGCAGCCTCCACCCGGGAAAAGGGATTGATTGACCAGCTGGAGGAAATTGAGAAGGAGAAAAATGAGGCAACCAGCCTATCTGTTTCCCAGGTTTCTAAAATTCAAGAACTTGAGAAAAGGTTGGCAGAGAAATCCCAGGAAGCCGATAGGCTGTCAGCAGAGAACAAAGGCCTGATTGCCCAGTTGGCTACCGCTGAGGTTGTTCGACATAATACCGTGAAGGAACTGATCCCGGCCGCTTTCCGGAGGCTCTTTCAGAGTGATGAATATAAGAAGAGCCTTGGAAGGGTTTATAGCTTGTCTTATTCCGGAGGGTTCATTGATGGTGTTCGTGCCGAAAGGAAATCGGAGGATGATGAAAAGATTCTTCAGAAGATCAAGAAGCTCAACATGGAGGCACCCAAGCTTTGGAAGCCGGAATATCATAAGCTTTTCGAGGCTGAATATCCATATGTTCAGAAGCTCTCGGAATCTTTCCGTCTTCCCCTCGGTGATCAGATGAATCTCCTTCCGGAGGAGCCTATTAAGAAGGCAACTGCCACTCCTGCCGTTGTTGCTCCAACTACCCAATAGGTTGATTAGGGTATATCTGGGGTGTATGTACCCCTTTTTGCGTCCTATTGGGACTGTAACAAGTACTTTAGTACATTTGAATTGTAACTGTATTACCGAAGAACGGTTTTGTGTTTTTGTCTATCTATATATATATATATATATATATATATATATATATATATATATATACCATCGTTCCATTCTTATGCTTTTTCATATTTGTATCGTTTTTGCAGAATTTATATAAGTAACTTTGTCCGGAATATTTTGGACGGAATGTTTTTGCTTTTTGTTCTTATGAATATTTTGAACGGAGTGTTTTTGCACGATCCGTATAAGTAGTTTGGACGGACTGTTTTTGCACGATCCGTATAGGTGGTTGGACGGAGTGTTTTTGCACGATCCGTATATAAGTAGTTGAACGGAGTGTTTTTGCACGATCCGTATAAGTAGTTTGGACGGAGTGTTTTTGCACGATCCGTATAAGTAGTTGGACGGAGTGTTTTTGCATGATCCGTATATAAGTAGTTGAACGGATTGTTTTTGCACGATCCGTATATAAGTAGTTGAACGGAGTATTTTTGCACGATCCGTATAAGTAGTTTGGACGGAGTGTTTTTGCACGATCCGTATATAAGTAGTTGAACGGAGTGTTTTTGCACGATCCGTATAAGTAGTTTGGATGGAGTGTTTTTGCACGATCCGTATATAAGTAGTTGAACGGAGTGTTTTTGCACGATCCGTATATAAGTAGTTGAACGGAGTGTTTTTGCACGATCCGTATAAGTAGTTTGGACGGAGTGTTTTTGCACGATCCGTATAAGTAGTTTGGACGGTCTTTAAGAAAATTTGCTTCCCATATAGTGGGGAAGACATAGGTTGTCATTGATCATTCGAACTTTTTTACATGAAACAGTTTCGTAAGTTGGTTGCATGCCTGGTTCGAGGAATTTCCTTGTCGTCCATACTAGCAAGTTTGTATGAACCATTCTGGTGTGCTTCGACCACCCGGTATGGTCCTTCCCAGTTCGGACCCAGTTTGCCCTGATTTTCGACCCGGCTAGCCTCGTTTCTTCTGTAGACGAAGTCCCCGACCTTGAAAGACATCGGTTTGACCCTTCGGTTATAGTATTGTTCGACCTTTGCTTTGTACTTTGCTTCGCGGATCGCCGCCATTTCACGTCTTTCTTGCAAAAGGTCTAAATTTAATCGCTGATGTTCTTCGCTATCCTCCGGGTTATAGAGCATGGTTCGGTGAGTAGGCATTCCTATTTCTGCTGGTATCACTGCTTCACTGCCGTAGGTCAGGCTAAAAGCAGTTTCACCATTACTGGTTTTCATCATGGTTCGGAAAGCCCATAAAACATTTGGCAGCTCATCTGCCCATCCGGCTCTCTCCCTCCCGAGTCTAGTCTTTATGCCATGCATCAAGCTCTTGTTTGCTCTTTCAACTAATCCGTTCGCCTGTGGGTGTGCCACAGCGGTGTTTATCTGCTTTATCTTTAACTTCTCACACCACCCCTTGAAAGGATCATTGACGAAGTTCGTTCCATTGTCTGTAACTATGATTCCTGGAAAGCCGAATCGACAAATGATATTCTCCCACACGAATTTCTTTACGTCCTTGCCGGTGGTTTTGGCTAACGGTTTAGCTTCTATCCATTTCGTAAAGTAGTCCACTGCTACAATCACATATTTCAACCTCCCTGGTGCTTCCGGAAAGGGACCTAACACATCCATTCCCCATTGATAGAAGGGCCAAGGCGCCATTATGGAAGTTAAATTGGTTTTGGGCAGCTTTGGAACCGGAGAGTGTATCTGACAGGAATCACATTTCTGAATCTCTTCTCTTGCATCCTTATGCATCGTCGGCCAGTAATATCCATGCCTTATCAATTTAGCTACTACTGACCTGGGGCCGGAGTGCATTCCACACATCCCCTCATGAACTTCTCGAATTATGTAGTTTGCTTGTTGAGGTCCTACACATCGTAGCATTGGGTTTAAGTAGGACTTTTTGAAGAGCACACCATTCTCCATAACATACTGCGGAATCTTCATTCGTAAGGTCCTTGCTTCATTAGGATCCGTTGGCAAGATACCTTCGTCTAAACACCGAATGATGAGGGTCATCCAGTTATCTTCTTCCTCCTCTACTATTGCTCCCACTTGTTTCTCTTCGGTTGAAGGCTTCTGCAACACTTTAACCAGTATTTCTTTGGTAAGATGATTGAAAGCTACCGATGCTAATTTGCTCAATACATCAGCTTTGTGATTCTGGGTTCTTGGTATGTTGTAAATTTTGAACTTTTTGAAGCCCCCAATATACTCTTTCGCTTTTGCTAGGTATTGAATCATACTTTCCTTGGTTGCCACAAAATTTCCGTTTATTTGGCTTGCGACTAGCTTAGAATCGACTCTTACTTCCAATTCTTCCGCCTTCATTTTCTTAGCGATTCTCAAGCCGGCCAAGAGCGCTTCGTATTCTGCTTCATTATTAGTACTTGGAAAGTTGAGCCGGAGCGCATACGTGTGTTCGACCAAATCGGGTCTGATTAGCACTAAGCCCGCTCCGGATCCTTTTTTGCTGGATGCCCCATCTGTGTAAAGAATCCAGTTGGACGGTTTTGGGACGTCCTGTACATCTTCTTTCTGGGATCTTCGTCTACTACCCTCCGGTTCAACAGAGATTTCCGAGATGAAGTCGGCGAGAACTTGTCCCTTAATCGCGTTTCTCGGAATGTAATCTATATCATAAGCTCCCAGCTCAACCGAATATTTGGCCATTCGTCCTGATGCTTCGGCTTTGTTGAGGATTTGTTTTATGGGCTGGTCCGTTATGACTTTTATTGGGTGAGCTTCGAAATACCTTCTTAGTCTGCGAGATGCGTGTAGCAAAGACAGAGCCAATTTCTCGACCGGAGCATAATTCTTCTCGGCCTCGTGTAGTGTTCGGCTAACATAATGAACAGGCAGTTGCCTATCCTCTTTCTCCGTCATCAGTACTGCACTAACGGCACCTTTAGCCGCAGAAAGGTATATGTATAGGACCTCCCCCTTCTTGGGGGTCGATAACGACGGTAGATCTAGTATTAACTTCTTAAGTGACTGAAAAGCAGCTTCGGCCTCCTCCGTCCATTTATACTCTTCTTTGTTCTCTCTGGTTATGTTTTTTAATGTGTCGAAGAATGGGAGTGATCTTTCGGCTGACCGGGAAAGAAACCTATTCAGTGCGGCTAATCTCCCGCTCAGAGATTGCATTTCTTTTAAAGTCCGAGGGGACTGCATTTGCGAAATTGCCTTTGTTTTCTTGGGGTTTGCTCTAATACCTTCGGACGTTATCATGTATCCTAGGAATTTTCCTTCTTCTACACCAAATGAGCATTTCTTAGGATTCAATTTCATGTTGATCCTCTTTAGGTTATTAAAAGTTTCGGCAATATCTGCCAGTATTTCTTTCTCCCCTTTGCTTTTAATCACCATGTCATCCACGTAGGCTTCTAAGTTTCTTCCTATTTGTGTCCGGAAAGCCGAATCAACTAGATGCTGGTAGGTTGCTCCCGCGTTTTTCAGGCCGAACGGCATCTTTGTGTAACAATAAGTTCCTTGCTCCGTGTAGAATGTCGTCTTTTCTTCGTCCTCCTCTGCCATTTGCACTTGATGGTACCCTTTATATGCATCTAAGAAGCATTTGTATTTGTATCCTACCACCAACTCTATTTTCCAATCAATCTCGGGAAGAGGGTAATAATCCTTCGGACAAGAAGAATTTAAATTTTTGAAATCAATACACATGCGCCAACTTCCGTCACACTTCTTGACTAACACCGGATTGGAAATCCACGTAGGATATCTTACCGGCCTAACAATACCGGCTTGCAGCCACTCCTCCACCTCCTTTAATATCGCCTGATTCTTTTCAGCCGAGAGGCTTCTTCTTTTTTGAGCGACCGGTGTGTCTGAAACATTTACGTTCAGGTGATGTTTTATTAACCGCCTAGGCACACCGGTCATGTCTGAAGTTTGCCACGCGAACACATCGTTATTCCTTCTTAAAAATTCAACGAGGTACCTCCGGCAGTCCGCAGAGAATCCCTTCCCTATAGTAACCAGTTGTTCCGGATACGCTGGGTTCACAAGGACATCTTCCGTTGAGAAATCTTCTGCGGCCTTCTCCTCTGGCTTTACTTTTCTTGGGTTATCTTGTTGGCTTTCCTCTAGCTTCCGGCATTGTAGAACAGCCGCCGGACGAGCCATTACGGTGGCTACTCCTCGGGGTGTGGGAAACTTGATCATGGAGTAGATGGTGGAGGGAACGGCTCTAAGCCCTTTCAAGCCCGTCCTTCCCAGTATGGCGTTGTAAGGTGAAGGGGATTGTACCACACAGAATTTCATTATGGTCCTTCGGAACAAGCCATTATCACCGAATTTTACTTCTAGCTCTATTTTTCCCAACGGCCTGTTTGTTTCTCCGGAGAAACCAATCAACGAAGTGTTGGTTTCCTCCAACTTCTCTCTGATGGAAACGTCTAGATTGCGGAAACAATGTTCATACATTACATTGACAGAAGACCCTTCGTCTACATATATCCTCCGTACCAGATATCCTTCTATATCCCCTTCTATGATAAGTGGCTCCTCTGACAAATCGGCCGTTGATATGGATGGGAACACTATAGGCACTTTCATCCAGTCCTCCTCCTGGCCTCCGTGTTTTCTTTTCTGGATGATGGGCGAGTTTCTGATCATATTAATCACCTTATTCTTTCCTCTGTCATCTTTTCTGGGGGGATCCCTATTTCCTCCGGCATCCCTTTGCTTCCAGTCTCTGAGTAGGTGATCGAGCTTTCCGGATTTCAACGTCATTTCTAATTGCCTCTTGAGTTGGTGACAATCGTTCGTGAGGTGACCCCTCTCACCGTGGTACTCGCAAAACCTATCCATGTTTTCTGCCCTCGGTCTACCGACCATCGGTGGGGGTTGTGGCAAATTCAACTGACGTTCGGTAGCCAAAATTTCACGGGGCAGTTTGGCCAGCGAACCTATACTCGTACGCTCGGCATTATTCCGAAATTGGTTCTGAGCGTTGGTAATTACTTCGGCTATTTGTCTCGACCCGTCCAGGATTGGTTCGAGGAGAGATATAAGGTTGGAATACATCTCTTCGTCGTTGATCTCTCATGAACTTATTTCCAAAGCTTCCTCTAACCATCCGATCTCCCTTGGGAGCAGAGTAATTTCCTCGGCTTGCGTCCGTCCCCTCTCCTTTGGGCAGTTCTGTATCCCGGAAAGCTTTTTCTGATCTTATGAAGTCGTCCACTCGGGTGAACATCTCGGTCACAGTTCGTGGCACCCTATCTGAGAACTTCTTAGCGAGAGCTGGACACTTGTGTGCACCCATGAAGGCTGAAATACGCATGATCTCCGGTACTCCACTGATATAGCTTGCTTCGTCTGTCCACCGTTCTTTGAAGTCTGGTAACGACTCATGTACCCTCCGGACAATCTTGGTGATTTCCGTGGGGTCTCTAGTGCATTTCTTCCGTAACAAAAACCGAGTTGAAAATTGCTCCCTTAAATTATTCCAACTGTCTATACTGCCCGGCTCCAGCCGTTCGAACCATCCTCCGGCCGCTCCATCCAAGGTTTGCTGGAACATGAGACACCAAGTTGGCATCGGCCACTGTCCTTGGTTGGCGGCCCCGGTGAACCTTGTGAGGTGATCATTCGGATCCGAAGACCCATCATAAAACTTCATATTCAACGGCATCACATAGTTTTCTCCCGCAAATTCGACTATTCGACGGGTGAATGGAGATCTTAGCACTTCCTTAAAAGGTTTCTCCAGCTCCTCATCGGCTTCTGTCATTTTCTCTTTTCCGTTATTTCTGTCATTCTCATCTCCGAAATCCAAACGTATAGGTTGAACTACCCTTCCACCCTTCGCATTATGTTCCTTAATAAGCTCCGTTAAAGATGCCATCTGACTGAGGATCATCGCCTGGAGGTTGGACGAATCGTTCTCTGAATCATCGTGATTGTTCGTGTTATCGTTGTTATTCCCACTCCCTCCGACCTGGGGATCAGGCGTGTGAAAGGGGGGAAAAGGTGGTGGTCCTGACATTCGGATTCTTTAGGTAGAATGAATAACGGGTCCCACGGATGGCGCCAATTTGTTGAGGTAAAACCTTGCGAGTAGGTCCCGCCGTTAGGTTTGTCGCTCGGTCTCTTGAAATGCCCTGCACAAGAGTAGCACACGTTAGGCTCGCCCTAGGTTTTATCCCAAGACCTACCTCCGGTGTGAGGATGAGTATGTGAAAGGATGAATGGTTTATAATAAATGCTGGTGAGGATAGTGTGTGTGTTAGTTGAATCATAAATGAGGTGGGGGTATTTATACTACCCACCTCATTACCTACTCTGCCTTGGGAAGGAGCAAGCCATACCTAGTTGGTGAGTGTCAGAGCAAGTGGGCGACACGATCCCTAAAATCCTGGGATTGTGTTGTGACATCGGCTTATACCCGTTGAGGCTTCTCTTCGGCAACTTGCCCTCCGGCTATGCCTCTATAAGCCGAACGGTTCTCGGCCATTCGGCCACATACGCCAACATAAGTCCATGTTGAATTGTTCGCCACCAGAGCTAGTTAACGTGACAACATGATCATCTGAATTTGTGGTGATAGGGCGTGAAGAAGCGATAAAGACAGAAATTGCTATAAAAATGAAATGCATATGAAGGAAATTAAGAGACATACCGATGTGTAAAGATGAAGAAAATGATGAATGGTATATCAGATGATTGGGTTTGACTTTTCTTTGATGGAGACTTTGACTTACAAGTCATAGAAGTGTTCTAAGTCAAACAAAGTTGCCTGCAATGGTGATTAATTCTTTGTGTCACTTTGTCATGATATTTCACCTACTCTTATCATTTACTGTAAAAGGTTAGGAGATGAAAAAGAATTGCAGTTTAAATTTTAATAGAGTTCTTGTTCTGGTTTCAGGTAAAAGGTCGGAAACCCTACGGTTTTTATAGGATCAGTCATGTTTTCTAGTGGTACATATTTTGTTGCTTGTTGCCGACTATAGTTTATTCTCATCCATCTGGGATTGAAGGTTTCCTTAGCTTGGAAACTAGTGTAGCGAGTTTTTCATTGGCATTTTATGCAGTTTTTCAGTTTTTTACCAAGTGGTTCATGTTGTGGCTTTACTAGGTTATCTCATATAGTCTCAGCATGACTATGGGTTTTGACTTTTTGCTTCTCAACGACGTTTTGCGAGATAAGGGCGGAATCATGGTACTACACTACTACATGTACAAACGAACATATAGAACTTGCATCAAACGACAAACGAACAAGACAGAAACAAAAATTTAACCACCAACACAAAACGCAAATCATATATGACATAAGAAAGTGTTTACCACAGATCCAAAACATAAACAATTCAAGGTCAGTTTTATAGAAAAACCGAAAACCCCCAACCATTATATGATACTTAAATAGAGACAGCATAGCAGGAATTTTACTCAAAGGCCCAGGCATTCTCCCTGCGCACCTCCTCTTCCTCCTTGAGGGTGAAGTCATATGTGATGTTGAAAGTTTTGCGAATCTCTTCGGGAGTTTTTCCCTTGATCATATCAGCCACAGTTTGACTGGTAAGATCTAACAGGCTCTTAATGTTCAGGTAATCTGCAGCCTGAGACACGAAAGATTCAAACAACAAAACAATCATCTACAGCATAAATAAATCCAACATATAATACCATTCTAATAAAATCAATAACTTGGGATCCTTTTGGGGTTCTATAAATGCCAGATTAATAGCATTTTTGTCAGCCTAGCACTTAACCAGGATAGAAATCAATAACTTGGAATCAGTTTCAAACACAAGTTATCAACTCGGCTTTACTTATGTCTTTTCCTACAGTCATAGCAAAATAAGAAACTTGCAGGCTGAAACAATTTAATTCGTAAACACATTTAACTACTCCGTATATTGTATATTTCATGCAGTCTAGGACATGTCAATCAAAGAAATTAAAACCGGATCACTAATGTCTACTCAACCTGGTATCGGAATATGACAGCGTGTAATGAAAAAAACAAAATACAATCGACCGCCAACACAAGAAACTCGCATATAAAAGGTAAGACCTCCTGAAGCAAAATTAATCCTACCAAAAACAGACGCAAACAAGTTCATCGAGTATTACAATGAATTAAACTTATAAATCATAAATAAGATGCTACGATTGATTACTCTGCACGCCGGCTGAAGTCTTACTGCATAAAACCAAACCTAGTTTCAAAGGATTCCACACTAAACGGAAGTAAGAAAAAAACAACTTAAACAGAAAGACAAACCAACACAAAAGGAGAAGTCAAAGAAAGAAGTGTAGTAACTACATTGGATACTAAAAATAATAAAGAGGTCAAAAACGTGTTTTAAAAGAAGTCGAATAACAGTCTCATCAAAACATTCAAAACTGCTTATCACATAAAATCTAAACAGATATAAACTTATATAAGCTATCTCAAATACCCTCTTATAGTTCACTAAAACATAAAGCAACAAGGGAAATGTAGAAAATGAATTCTAACAAACCAGAACGAGTTTAAATAGCGTCTCCTGATGGACGTCCACAAACTGCTTATCAAACATTTTCATCTCATCATCAGCAGTTTTATTATATCCAGCACCAGCATAATGCTCATGTTTTTTACAATACTCCAACACCTTGACCATGATCTCACTGGTTATATTAGGAAAAGACAGTACAATATTCTGATCGTTAAAGCCTCCAGCCACAATCATTTGTTTGATCGTCTCAGATTGCAACACCACGCGTAACTTCACATGGAATTGTTCACCCTCTGAGCTTGTCAATGTGACAACATTATCATCTAGATTTCTTTTGATAGGTCGTGAAGAAGCGATAAAAATACAAATTGCTGTAAGTATGAATAGCATATGAATGAAATTAGGAGACATATTGAAGTAGGAAAAATGATGAATGCAATGGTGATATTTTCTAAGTCATAGAAGTATTCCAAGTCAAACAATGTTGGCCCCAATCGTATTATTTTCTTAGTCAGATTGATAGTGCAGTTTGAAAAACTTTCATTATGTATGCAAATGGTTTTTACATATTAACTTATGCTGTTGGACTTTTTCTGATTAGTTTCTTCTAAGTACTAATTAGTACCTTAAAGGTAAACTGAAGTAAACGGTGCACCCATAGTAACAATGTTTTTTTATCAAGACTGGGAATATATTTTGGCGCTTTAGTAAGAGATCCCGAACTATTACATGCTCGACAAAAGATACACTAATCCAGGACTAAACCAACCACCCATAACACAACATATCGGCCAATAATAACCTAAAATTTGTTTGATCAAATTCAAGTTGAGGATACTCCTGCCATTTTCACAAAGAGTCATTGGAGTTATAGACAAGCAGTCCAAGTTATTTTCCCCAACAAACTCCCAAGTATTGTTCCAATTAACCACTTGGTTGAAGAGGGATATATCATACATCTCACATACCACTTAGCCGATCCAACATCTCCCATCTAACATCACAGTTAGATACGCAGTGAACAAGAAGCAAATGTGATAAAACAAGCAAAGGTAAAAAAATCTGAGCAGATTTCATGGTTTGGAATAAAATGGTAGATTTGGGTCACTAGGGGTAATCCGCCACTAGAAACAGTCATTTGTCATGCTTGTGGAGAAAAAGGACACTATGCAAATTGATGTCAAAAGAAAAATACTGATGGTGCCCAGGGAAGAGCTTATATGTTGAGAAATAGGAATGACCAAGAAGATTAGAGCGTATTCACAGACTTAGGATCTAACCCTTTGCCTTAGGTATCTATTCTCACCCTCGCACACTAACCTTAGTTAAAATCTCGGGACGAGATTTTCTGTTAGGATGGGAGACTGTAGTAACCCACTAATTTCCCCACTAACTTCCCTACTAGCTCCCTTTAGGTTAGCAATGCCTTACTAACTTAACTTAGGCTCTCACTAAGCACTATCTAGGTTAGATATGCCAATGCCACCACACGTAAAGGAAAGAGACATCCAGTAAAAATAGGATATATGAGCAGAAACCAAAACTCGTTCACTACGGCCCTTTAGCAAGTTGGTATAGTGTGCTATGGCCGGCTATATATATACTGTAATACATTGCATCAAAAGAGGAACAGAACACATGGAGTAAAGATTTAACCACCAACACAAAGCGATAACAACATGCCACAAAGAAAAAAACATTCACCATAAATCCAAAACATCAACAATTCAAGGTTTGGTTTTTCAAAGAGAAGCAAGAAAACCCCCTACCATCATACCATACTTAAATATAGACAATTTCACAGAACGGAAATTTACTCGAACGCCCAGGCATTCTCCCTGCGGACTTCCTCTTCCTCCTCGGGGGTGAAGTCATTTTTGATATTGAATGTCTTGCGGATCTCTTCAGGAGTCTTTCCCTTGATCATGTCAGCCACAGTTTGGCAGGTAAGATCCAGCAGGCTCTTAATGTTCAAGTAGTTTGCAGCCTAGAACAGAAGATTCAACCAACAAAACAATCAGGCACCGCATAAACAATATTAAACACCAATACCACTTTGTCAAAAGTAGATTAGAACTTCCAACCATTAACTAAAGCATATCTTTGTTTGCCCAACTGATCTACCACCTATAGAAGACTTCTACGAATAGACTTATATCTTTATCTCATTTTTTCCCTGTCAGCAAATAAGGTCACGAGAAGGAATACACAGTGACAGTCCAATGTGAGTGACATAAAAATCTTGTAATTAATATGATTTTAAGATTTTTTTTCTCTTATCAAATAAGGCACCAAGTAAACGTAATCTAAATGGAGTCTTAACACAAATCACACTGAATGGCCCACCAAAATGATATCCTAACTATATAACCAGGATAGATAATCCGTACAACATGTTGATAGAATCCCTAAGTGACATAGTGACTTTACTTCTGATGTAACAAAACTATTTCCAAAGGCATAATGCATCAGTTCGGATTTTCTTATGTCCAATCCTACAGTCCTAACAGAATGAGAGCTTCCAGATTGAAACAGGAAATTTAATGAGCACGTTAAAATAATATACAATAATTCTTAACAGTCTCGACAATGCTACTATAAAAACTAAAACTGGAGCACTAATATCTTCTACACACTGGTACAAGCATATGATAGCATGTAATAAAAATAAAAAGAGCATCATGACAAATACGAAGAACTTAACGGACTCCAAAGATCTAACACCGAACACATAGAACAGTATCACTAGAAACACTTGTAACAGATAAAGCCAAGCAGTAAAAGAAAGTGAATATAATATAAGAGCTCCAAATTAAATTCAATGCTATTGAAGACAGAAGCAAGCATGCATGTCGACCATTACAATAGATGGCTCATCAAACTTGTATATCATCAAGAAGGTGCTACACTGCTACAATTAATTACTCACCATGCTGAAAGAAGTCAAGTTACACACAGCAAAACAAATTAAGACCAAAAGCAAAGACCATGTGAGAAATTAGGGTGTTTTTAGTTGGGAGGAAAGCACCCCTGTTTTTCACAAAAAGTTTTGCATACAACACGGAAAATGAAAATTGGGTTCAACTTGGTTTTCTTCCAGAAGAGGCTCCTGAAAATAGTTCTAGCTTATCAAAGATAATTACAAAACACATTTTGATGGTTTCCTTGTTTCATTTAAACACGTTTTCTAATAAAACATATAAGCAGTTTTGAGGGTGCTTGGAATCTCCTAAAAGAACTGTTTATTGCTTTATATTTGAGCTGTTTCAATAAGCAGCTTGAAACTGCAACTCAAAACAGCTTATTTCAGAAGTCAATAAGCAGATAAACAGTTTTGATAAGTAATCCCAAACACTAAGCAGGTAGTAAGCCTAGCTATAAGAAATGCTTATATAAGTAACCAGCAAACAAGTGCACATTATGTGGGTGTTTGGACATGTGTCTTCAATGATATTTTCTAACAACAAGTAATCACATATTTACCTTCAAATAATCAGTTATGATCGTTCGAAGGTACTACTGTTTAAAGTGTATAAATCACTTTTAGGTATCTGCGTTATACCACAAGTAGACTATTCAAAGAAACCACAAGTAGACTATTCAAAGAAATAATACATGACGTAAAGTAAATGTATATAAATAACTCTAATCAACCTTCGGTTGAAACTTTTCTTGCAGTAGAAGATGATCACATGCAAAAACAAGCTACTCAGATAAACTAAATTCTAGAAACTGAATAAAGAGCACTTCTTAATTCCAAAACACCACTAAACATTTATCTTTATTAACCCATGAATAAAGAAATACTACCAACCAAATTAATTTCATAACTGTTGTAAAAACCTACAACAAACCTGAAAATCTAAAGCGGACAACTCAATAAAGTGAAAACGAACAACGGAACAAGCAAGCAGATTTATATGTCTAACAATAACTTCAATGAAAAATCAGCAAACAGAACATATCATAAATGTCACAAACCAAACCAAACAATCATTTAAGGCGTTTGGATTAGCTTAGTTTACGGGTTTATCAGCTTATCGAGATTTGGAAAAGCCGACAGGCTCACCTTTTTGACATTATGACCTTAAGCTTTTAAAAGCTAGCTTTATCAGTACACCAAATTTCAACATGTCGATAAGCCCATAAAATAAGCTAATCCAAACACCCCGCAAGTACAACTAAACAACATCAATCCATAAACTCAATTAAACTAAACCCTAAACATCCAATAATTATGCCATTAATTAAAACTCAACAATCAATAATCCATAAACATGGTTTCCGACCTTTTGGTCAACAAATCCACACGATTTGAACCCACAATTACACAAACACAAATAGGTAAAACCCTCCTTTAGAAAGAAAAAAAAAATGGGGTGGCCAAATCAGGGTACAAAACTAATCATAATCCACCTTTTATCACTTTTCTTACAGTATCAAACTAATGATCATCATATAATCACCTAATACCCCTAAAAATCAAAACTTTATTAACCAATCATCAAAATAAACAAAACCCACAAATAAAAACCAAATCTTTAACAAAACTAACCACAATCAATAACCTAAAATACTAAATAATCACTTAATCATCAAAATAAACTAAACCCATATCATAAAAATCAAATCTTTAACAAAATAAGCCAAAAAAGATTAAAGATTAATACCAAAATAAGATCAAAAAGAGTCCCTTGATCAACTTTAACAAACTCAGAGTCAAAACTCTTCAAATCATCTTCAGATTTAACCTTATCATCATCATCAGCATTACCAACATGTTTCTTGCAATACTCAATCACTTTTGCCAAGATTTTGCTGTTGACATTAGGCAAAGGGATGGTTGTGTTAGCACAGTCATCCTCAATCATATGTTTTATTGTTTGGGATTCCAGTGCTACTGTCTCTGACACTTCGAAGGTTTCTCCATCTGATGATTTCAAGGTTATGGTTTTTGTTGATGGTGATGAAGACATGGTTCTGATTGGATTTTGGTTTTTTTTTTAGAGAGGTGATTTTGACTGTGAGAAGTCAAAGATTGATTTGTGATTTGGGGATGTGAGGAGGTGGTGATTGTGTTTTTATAAGGGGGATACGTAGGTTTTTTTTTTTGGTATTGGGCTAAACGGGCCTGCACGGTTCGGTTTGGGTCAGGTTTTTATAATATAATTCGTAGCCGAAACGTTTCTTTTCGGTTCGGTTGTGGTTTTGTGTTGGTTATGAGTTCGATTTTTCTTTTAACCGTTTACATTTAGGCTTGGGGTAAACTTAAAAGTTTTGTATTGGGTTACAGATCGCTTTTTCGGTTAACCGTTTATATTTAGGCTTGGGCCAAAAGTTATTTCTTTTCCGCGCAAAATATGTTTATCTTTAGCTAATTCTAAGTCTCATAATGTAATCGAAACAACATTGTAAACACGACAACGTAGTTAAACAAAAACAACAAGATTACAAAATCCATTTACACCAACCATTTTTGTGTTCAAACATCTACCATAGGTATAGAACTTGTTTTTTTGATAATCGTGGTTTCCGACCTTTTGGCCGATACTAAAGGTCTTAAACCGTTGCTCATATTAGTTTTAAAACTATTTGTAATAATTTAGTAATGTTAAATTAAATATATAATACGAAATTTTAGTTTTCATTTCTGATAAGTTATAATGGTTCTTTTTCTCGATTAAACCGAAACCAAAAGGCCGTGTTTTTAAGCCAAAAACATCAAACCATCAGTTTAATTCGGTTTATTCAATCACTTTTTCAGTTTTCTTTTCTCACCCTTAAGGATAAGCTAAGAAAACTAAGTAGCAGTTAGCAGTAGTGTTTTATTTTTAAATGTGTTTGACAATATAGTTGTATCTATAATTATATAGTGTAAAACGACAGTAAAAGCTTAACGCTTAGAAAATTAAACACGAACCTTTAAATAAAATCCAAAAAGTAAACATTTATTGCCAAATGAGCATTACATTCTAAATGCTTAATGATCGTTGACGAAAATAGCCATGGATGAGGATTGTCTCAAGTTGAAAAGCCAACTTGACTCAAGTTGGGGAAGTGTTCTCCAACTTGAGTGAAGTAATGGGAGAGGATCCTCACCCAATATGTTTTAACGTCCATGGAAATATGTTTAAGTAAAAATAATTTTCACTTGAAATGTAAATATGTAAAATACAGCTAAATCGCGGTTGAGTGAAAATATAACGGTGCACAACAAACATGTGTGTTTTGATGTCTATAGATAAGCATCGGAGGACAAAACCATTGAACTTAGTCTCTTTTGTACATCACAAGTTTCATTGATGACTCGTAACTTTTCATCTTTCTGCATAATAAAGGCTTGTCATTATGATAAAGTTTATCCTTTTAGAAAAGTTCATCTAGAATCTAAAAAAACGTTTGGTATGCTAATAAACGAATGAAACTATGACTTTGATAGTCATTGCAAGTGTTTGTTTAAGACTGTTGGGCCCACCACTATGACTATGAAAGTCACATATTTTCCATATTCCATATATGGCTAGAGAGGGGGAATGGATTCTTTCATAGTTGAGGGACCCACCACTACTATCAAACTCATTCCCATTGTCATTCCTCGCGGCATACCAAACGCACCCTAAGTTTTTGGTACATATTGAAGGACAAATCCTCACCATTTATTTAGTTTAATCTAATAGTGGGGATTAACCTAAGATTAAATATGGAAACTTAAGTTCATATATATATATTTTTTCCGTTTCCTTTGTCTTTTTTATTATTCACTTTCTTTATTACTTTCTTTTTTTTTTGTTTGCTTTTTTTTTCCAATTAACGTTATTTTTTTATTCATTTTTTCCTTTTTTTTTTTCTAATTAACGTTTTTTTTTTCATTTTTTTAAAATCAAGCTTTTCTTTTTTAAATAAATTCACGATTTTTTTCACTTTATTACGTTTTCGTCCGTTTTTTTTTTTCTGTTTTCACATGTTTATATACGTTTTTATCCGTTTTCAGACGTTTTTGCCCGTTTTCATACGTTTTCGTCCGTTTTTTTACGTTTTCGCCTATTTCAGACGTTTTCATTCGTTATTATACGTTTTCGTCCGTTTTTTTTACGTTTTCGTCTGTTTTCAGACGTTTTTATCCGTTTTCGGCAATTTTTATACGTTTCAGACGTTTTTGTCCATTTTCATCCATTTTTATACTTTTTTGTCCGTTTTCAGACATTTTCGTCCGTTTTTATACGTTTTCGTCCGTTTTCATACGTTTTCATCCGTTTTTACACGATTTTGTCCGTTTTTATACGTTTTCGTCCGTTTTCATATGTTTACATTTGTTTTCGTCTGACTTCATACGTTTTCTTCCATTTTTTATGTTTTAGTCCGTTTTTAGACGTTTTCGTCCTTTTTCCTACATATTCGTCTATTTTTTTATATTTTCGTCCATTTTCATAGGTTTTCGTCCGTTTTTAAATTTTTTCGCCCATTTTTAGATGTTTTCATACATTTCTGAATATCACAAGTGATATTCCGTGATACTCAGACGTTTTTGTCTGTTTTCGTCCGTTTTTGTACATTTTTGTCTATTTTCAAACGTTTTCGTCTATTTTCATACGTTTTCTGCAGTATTCATACGTTTTTATCTGTTTTTATCTGTTTTCAAACGTTTTCATCTATTTTTTACATTATTGTCTGTTTTCAGACGTTTTTGTCTGTTTTTATACGTTTTCGTCCATTTTAAGACGTTTTCGTCTGTTTTTATATGTTTTCATCCATTTTTGTCCGTTTTCATACGTTTATAAGCATTTTCATCCGTTTTTATGTATTTTTGTCCATTTTCAGATGTTTTCGTCTGTTTTCATACTTTTCAGCAGTTTTTATACGTTTTCGTCCGTTTTCATCAATTTTTCATACGTTCCGTCCCTTTCCAGGCGTGTTTTTACGCTTTCATACGTATTCGTTCATTTTCTATTGTTTTCGTCCGTTTTAATACGTTTTTGAATATTCAAAATATCACTTGTGATATTAATAATATCAATTGTGATATTCAGAAACGTATGAAACGAAAGAAAACGTATGAAAATGAACAAAAACAGACGAAAACGTAAGAAAGTGAAAAAACGTTAATTAAAAAAATGTGAAAATCACTTATAATATTCAGAATATCACTTGTAATTTTCTGAATATCACTTTTGATATTCAGAATATCACTTGTGATTTTCATGTTACAAAACATTAGTTGAAAATCACTTATGATATTCAGAGTATCACTTGTGATATTCAGAATATCATTTGTGATTTTCTGAATATCACTTGTGATTTTAATATCACAAGTGATTTTCAACTAATATTTTGTAACATGAAAATCACAAGTGATAATCTGAATATCACAAGTGATAATCTGAATATCACAAGTGATATTCAAAAAATTACAAGTGATATTCATGTTACAAAACGTTAGTTGAAAATCACTTGTGATATTTAGAATATCACTTGTGATTTTCACGTTACAAAATATTAGTTGAAAATCACCTGTGATATTTAAAATATCACTTGTGACATTCTGAATATCACTTGTGACATTCTGAATATCACTTGTGATATACTGAGTATCAAAGAATAATACTTTTGATATTAAGAAGCGTATGAAAACGTCTGAAAATGGCCGAAAACATTTTAAAATGGACGAAAACGTATGAAAATGGACGAAAACGTAAGAAAACGGACGAATATATACAAAACGTTTGAAAACGGACAAAGATGTTTAAAAATGCACGAAAACGTCTAAAAACGGACAAAAACGTATGAAAACATGTGAAAACGTATGAAAACGGACAAAAACGTATAAAAATGGACGGAAATGTATAAAAACGGACAAAATCGTATAAAAACGGACGAAAACGTATGAAAACAAACGAAAACGTATATAAACGTATGAAAACGAACAAAAAACGTACGAAAACATATAAAAATTGATGAAAACGTCTGAAAACAGACGAAATCGTATAAAATTAGATGAAAACGTTTGAAAACAGACGAAAGCATAAAAAAACGGACAAAAACGTAAAAAAACAGACGAAAACGTATGAAAACGGATAAAAACGCCTAAAAATAGACGAAAACGTAAAAACACGGACAAAAACGGACGAAAACGTATAAAAACGGACGGAAACATATATAAACGGTCATAATCGTATAAAAACAGACGAAAACGTATGAAAAAGGATGAAAACGTATATAAACGGATGAAAACGTATAAAAATGGACGAAAACATTTGAAAACAGACGAAAACGTAAAAAACGGACGACAATGTATAAAAACGGACGAAAACGTCTGAAAACAGACGAAAACGTAAAAAAACGTTTATAAACATGTGAAAAAAGACAAAACCGACGAAAACGTAATAAAGTGGAAAAAAAAACCGTGAATTTATTTAAAAAATGAATTAGAAAAGGGGGCAAACGTTAATTGGAAGAAAGGCAAAAAAAATAATAAATAACAAAATAAAAGTGAATAATAAAAAAGACAAAGGAAAAAAGGAAAAAAAAATATATAGACTTAGGTTTTCATATTTAATCTTAGGTTAATCTCCACCATTAGATCAAATTAGATGAATGATGAGGATTTATCCCTCACTATGCAACAAAAACTTAGTCCTTAAAATAATTAACCTCTTACCCTTTGTGCATCAAAATATCTTTCATTTGTTGCAATATGGTTGTTTTAATTATCTTATGTTGACAAGTTACTTTACTAGATGTATTTATTTTTATCATAAGTTATATAATAATCATAGTTGATGGTTTCATATCAGTTGTTCTACAAAATACCAATAATAAAATTTGAGCTTTTTATTGTTTCAAAATTTATCATTTTACGTGGTAAGTAGTGCTAGTATTATTTTGAAGTTCTATAATAGTCATTTTAGATTTTTACACTGTGTTATCGAGTTTTCGAATGAAAATAAGAGAAGTAGATGGTAAATTAAAAAAAATGTTTTCCTGAGTTTTTTTTAAGGATGCATGCAATAACGACATCGACCGAGTCGGTCTCAATCGGTCGAGTCGGTCGTGGTTGGTGTGGGGAGAATGTCGCGACCGAGTCACAAGGGACAATTACATGAAGTCGGTCTCAAGCTCGACCGAGAAACAAGGGACATATTTTGTTGTGTTTGATCCAAATCTCCCACACTTTAATGCTTGTGACCGTTTGTGACTATAAAAAAAAAAAGTTTACAGTTTGAATTGTAACGTTGGCAAAAAAAAAAAAAAAAAAAATCCCCTATAAATACACAACTAAACAACACTTCAATTCACACAATCCCATTTCAAAAAATCTATATATTTTCTCACACCATGAATTCTTACGATATATTTTTTGCCGATTCGAATGACGAAGATGAAGTTAGTAACGAGTTTTTGATGTTTGCGGAAGATTGTTGGGAGGCTTATCAAGCGTCACAACCTAATAAGGCATTACGAAACCGTGTTGATAGGGATCGTGTGGATGCTCATGACCGTTTAGTGACTGCTTACTTCTGCGCTAACCCAACATACGGCGATGAACAATTCCATGATCATTTCTGAATGAGCCGCAGACTATTCACACGAATTGTACGAGAGGTACCCGATCAGTCACCTTATTTCCAACAAACTCCTAATTGTGCTGGCGAACTTGGTATTTCTCCTTTGATAAAAATTACTTCCTCAATTCGTCAATTGGCATACGGAGTCAATCCTGATATGCTTGACGAATATGTGCAAATGGGTTTGTCAACAGTTCGTGCGTGCCTCTACAAATTTTGTGAGGCCATCATGGAGTTATATATGGTGCAGAGTATTTGCGAAAGCCGACGGTTACTGACGTTTACAGACTCTATAAGCATCACCATCGAGTTCATGGGTTTCCGGGGCTGATAGGAAGCATTGATTGTACAGATTGGCCGTGGGAGAATTGCCCACATGCTTTAAAAGCTCAATTTTGTAGGGGTGATCACGGGAAAACTTCTTTCATTTTATTGGAAGCGATCGCCTCTCAAGATTTATGGATTTGGCATGCGTTCTTTGGTGTTGCCGGTATGAATAATGACGTAAATGTTTTACGTGCATCCCCTCTTTTCAATGATCTTAAAATGGGGAGAGCACCAGACGTGGAATTCGTTGCTAACAGCGTGCCTTATAAACGGGGATATTATCTTGCTGATGGGATATATCCGGAATACTCTGTTATTGTGAAGTCGATTAGAAATCCAGTGACGCATGATGAAAAAGCGTCAATTATATAAGAGGATGCACGAAGCCGCAAGAAAAGATGTGGAACGTGCTTTTGGTGTACTAAAGAGGAAGTTCCTAATGATTAAACAGCCGGCTAAGGGATTTAACAAAGAGCGTCTTGAACATATTATGTACACATGCATCATATTATATAATATGATAATTCAAGACGAAGGGCGGGCGATATCTCCCGAATTCTTTCCAGCTGAGCAGCACCGTTCTTATGATCCCTTAAATACGCATGAGGAATCATTGCAAATTACTAGGGAGATATGCAACAAAACAACTTATCTTAGCCTCAAAGCCGATTTGGTGGAACACATTTGGCAGCATCATAATAATCCAAACTAGTTTAGTCGTTTTATCGTAATGTTTTTTAATGTTATTTGAATTCTATTGTAATGTTTTTATTTTATTTGAATTAATATGTAACGTTTTAATTATTAATGAAATTTTAGTTTGTGTTAAAAATGTTTAAAAAAAAATGAACTTGGTCGCCCTTACTGTGGCACTGAATCAATCGTCTGTAGGTCGCTGGAGAGAGAAAGCTGACGTGGCAGAGAAAATAAGAGGGATTGACCCTTATTCTCGGTCCTTACTGCATCCAGCCTAAGAAATAAGAAAAAAGAAAAGGAGTGGAAAATTGACTAATCTTCTCTGCCAAACTTTTTTCTCAAATGTTGGATATTTTGAAAGAAAGTAATTATGGAAACCAATAATAATCAAAATGTCTTAAATGTAATAACATATAACATAAAATATATTTACAACATATGGCATTATTGTAAAATCATCATTTTTATTCTTACTCTTCTTTTATTTTCTCTCTAACTCGAGAACATGAATTAAAATTTGAGAGAATTGCAAAAATCGTCCCTAAAGTTTGGAAAGTGCAAGGATTGTCCCTGTGGAAAACTTTTGGAGCAAAATTCGTCCCTGGCCTACATCAAATTACTAAAATACCCTTATCTCTATATTAATTTTCAGATTCTTACACAAATGGTCTCTGTGTTTCGCCAGGTTTTACTAATTTAGTCCTAATTTTTTTTTTAATTTATTTATATAACTATTAATATTAGTATTATTTTTTTATACGTTTTTGTCCGTTTTTCTTACGTTTTTGTCTATTTTTCTCACGTTTTTCGTCCGTTTTTGTCCGTATTTCTAACGTTTTTGTCCGTTCTTCTTACATTTTTCCGTTTTCATACGTTTTTGTCCATTTTTCTTACTTTTTTGTCCGTTCTTCTTACATTTTTTCCGTTTTTGTCCGTTTTTCTCACGTTTTTTCTGCTTTCATACGTTTTTGTCCGTTTTTCTTACGTTTTCGTCCGTTTTTCTTACGTTTTTTCCGTTTTCATACGTTTTTGTCCGCTTTTCTTACGTTTTGTCCGTTCTTCTCACGTTTTTTCTGTTTTCATACGTTTTTGTCCGTTTTTCTTACGTTTTCGTCCGTTTTTCTCACGTTTTTTCCGTTTTCATACGTTTTTGTCCATTCTTCTTACGTTTTTTTTTCCCGTTTTCATACGTTTTTGTACCTTTTTTTACGTTTTATTCCTTTTTCATACGTTTTTTCCGGTTTTTTACGCTTTTGTCCATTCTTCTCACATTTTTTCAGTTTTCATACGTTTTTGTCCATTTTTCTTACGTTTTCTCACGTTTTTTCGTTTTCGTATGTTTTTGTACGTTTTTCTTACGTTTTCGTTCGTTTTTCTCACGTTTTTTCCGTTTTCATACATTTTTGTCTGTTTTTCTTACGTTTTTTTCCGTTTTCATATGTTTTTATTTTTTTTTCTTACGTTTTTGTACGTTTTTCTTACGTTTTTGTTAATTTTTCTCAAGTTTTTCCGTTTTCATCCGAAAAAAATTTTCAGAAAAAATTTGAAAAAAAAAATCCAAAAATAATTATCGAAAGAAAAAATACCTTTTTGGAATTTTTTAGAAAAAAAAATAAAATTTAAAATCTAATATATATATATATATATATATATATATATATATTTTAAAATAGAATAAATTTTTTTTGAATAAAAATTTTTTAGAAAATTATTTGAAATTAAAAATATTTTTTAGAAAAAATATTTTTTAAAAAACATTTTTTTGGAAAAATTAAAAGAAATGGAAAAAAAATTCGAATTATTTTTTTTTCGAAAATATGTTTTTTGGAATTTTAAAATTCAAAAACATTTTTTCGAAAATCTTTTTTTTTTTTATTTTTTTTTCTAATTTTTATTTTTTGAATTTTTTTTTCGGAAATATTTTGGTGGTGATGGACAGTGTAAACACGGTCGAAAAAGTGAAAAAACGGAAAAAAAAATATGAAAACGGAAAAAACGTAAGATGAACGGACGAAAACGTAAGAAAAACAGACAAAACCATATGAAAACGAAAAAACATGAGAAAAATGGACAAAAACGTATGAAAACATAAAAAATGTAAGAAGAACGGACAAAAACGTAAGAAAAACGGACAAAAATGGAAAAAACGTATGAGAACGGAAAAAACGTAAGAAGAACGGACAAAAACGTAAGAAAACCGGACAAAAACGTATGAAAATGGAAAAAACGTAAGAAAAACGGACAAAAACGAAATAAAACGTGAGAAAAACGAAATAAAACGTGAGAAAAACGTATGGAAACGAAAAAAACGTAAGAAGAAGGGACAAGAACGTAAGAAAACCGGACAAAAACATATGAAAATAAAAAAATATATAAGAAAATGGACAAAAACGAAAAAAAATGAGAAAACGGACAAAAACGTATGAAAACGGAAAAAACGTAAGAAGAACGGACAAAAACGTAAGAAAAACGGGCAAAAATTGACGAAAAACAGAAAAAACATAAAAAAAACGAACAAAAACGTAAGAAAAACAGACAAAAACGGACGAAAACGTATAAAAAAGTACTACTAATATTAAAAGTTAAATAAATAAATTAAAAAAAAAAAGTTAGGACTAAATTAGTAAAACCTGGCAAAACACAGGGACCATTTGTGTAAGAATCTGAAAATTAATATAGAGACAAGGGTATTTTAGTAATTTGATGTAGGCCAGGGACGAATTTTGCCCCAAAAGTTTCCCACAGAGACGATCCTTGCACTTTCCAAACTTCCGGGACGAAACGTGCAATTTGGCCAAACTTTAAGGACGATTTTTGCAATTCTCTTTTAAAATTTTAATATCTCTTCTTCTTCTTTTCTTTTATGTCCATTTTAACTTCTTCTCTTATTTTATTTCATATCAAAACTCAAGAACAGAGTGTAATATGAAAGTGCAGCGAAGGACGGCTAATAATACTTGTTAGAGATCATTTTAGGGGTCAAAATGCCTTTTGCTTAATTTTCACAATCATATGAGATTTGTTCAAATTTATTTTATTTTGGCTGCGATTTATCTTTTTGTTACGATTCACATTCCTATTTAAAAGCTATTCATTATTATGTTCAAGATTAAGGTAATCTTCATGTAATATTGCCAAGCCATATTAGTCATACGTCAACCCAATCAAACCGACCCATTTTGGATGTTCTTGAGGGGAAGCATTTTAGAGCATTTTAGACATTTTTTTAGCGGTTAGGATAAAAAGCTTGTTTGACATCCAAGGCCTTTAGTCTAGTGGTATATGAGTTGTCCACCAACCTAAAGGTTGTCGGTTTAAGCCTCACTGGAGGTATTTATTAGATATATTGTGTGATATGTGGTGTAGGTGTAGAAAAAATTGTCATTCTAAAAAAATAATAAAAAATTAAAAAATCTTATTTGACAACAAGCGGTGAAAACAAACATTTCTTTCCCTAGTTTTTTAACGTTGCTAAAACAAGCATTAAAGTTTTAACGCTATTTTATTTTATTTTACATATCAAAATTTAATTGAAACCACCTTATCAAACGCTGTTAGCCGATACTGCTTATAACTGTTGGTATTGATATTGATATGACTTAATTGAAACCACCTTCTAACGCTATTTTATTTTAGTTCATCAAAATTTAATTGAAACCACTTTTCTAACGATATTCTAGGGGCAAATGGCACAAAAAAAAAGTATTAAACTTAGAGTTCGTTTTTAATTAGGGTACTCTTGTTTTTTTTTTTTTCTCACATAAAAAGGCGCCCAACAAATTTTTTCAGCCGATTTAGGTTTTTTACTAACTTTCGTTAACCCACTTCGTTAGTAAATTACATGTTTGGTCCTTGAATTGGTATAATCATTTCATGTTTGGTCCTTAAAATTTTTTTCTAAAATATTTTTTCGAAAACATTTTTTGGAAACTTTTTTTACCGAAAATATTTTTTTTTCTATAACTTTTGTTTCGAATTTTTTTCGAAAAAGTATTTCTGAAAAATAAAATTTAGGAAAACAAATTTGAAAAAAAAAAAAAAAAAAAAAAAAAAAAAAAAACTTTTTTCCGATTTTTTTTTTTTTTTTTGAAAAAAAAAATATATGAAAAATAATTTTGAAAAAAAGGTTATAGAAAAAAAATTCAAAAAAAAAAAGTATTTTAGAAAAGAAATTTTAAGTACCAAAAATGAAATGATTATACTAATTCAACGACCAAACATGTAATTTACTAACAAAGTCGGTTAACGAAAGTTAGTAAAAAACTTAAATCGGCTGAATTTTTTTTTTTGAGCGCCTTTGTATGTAAGACAAATACCCTAATTGGAAACGGACTATAAATTTAATGTTTTTTTTTTTCCGTTTGCCGTTCATTAACAAACCAGTGGCATTGCCTTTCCCACCTAGAATTAATACGTAATATTTTGTTGAACATAGTACGTAGTATTTAAGATTAAAATAGGATAACTTATGTCACATGCCTAACCAAAAGTTTCTAATAATAGATTGGCGTTGAAAAAAGTTTTACAAGTTCAAAGTTTTATTCAACAACGATGTGGAGTATGTTCGTCCACAACTTTCAATCTTATTTAATTTCGAAATAATTGCAAACAATTTTTAATATTTATGTTTTCATATAATACAAGAAATCAATCAATCATCCACAAAAGTATGATTATATCATATAAAGATTTTTGTTTAATAAGATACTACACAAAATGTTGCTTTGCTTTTTAATTTTTATTCAACCATCCTTGATCTATAGTTGTTAAGTAGACACGTATTATTAAACTCGGGTTGGTTGCTCAAAATACAAAACCTGTTCTTTAATGATTGACTTGTTAAAAGATAAATTCTTTAGTGGCTTTCATGCACTTATATAAAACATTAAAAAGCACATCGACTTGGACGTCCACCCGACCCACCAATTGATTTGACATAACTAATTTATTAAATCTGTGGATTTTTCTATGTTTTAGAAAAGGAAAATTCAAACTTGATAGCAAATTCACCGTCTGAACAAGCTAACCATCAATATTGGTATGATTGGCTTGCATTGTTAGGTTGCTTCACAATCCCAACGTACAATTAGAAAGAAGTTCTTCAAGAAAATATTTGCAATCGTAAAAACCGCGTTTGCTAGCTTTTCTCAAGAAACTCAGTGCTAGGCAGCAAGTTTGTTAGCCCCAAGTAACTCGATTATTAAAGCCGAGTGGCTTGAGCAACTTTTAGCAACTTGCGTAAATACTCTGAGACGGAAGCAAGACACAAAATGATCAGGTACATCTACTATCTTAATAAAACAGGGTTTTGAAAATATCATCTCTCCCTAAAATACCTTAAAACTTGACACCTGTATATTCATTTTGGAAAAATGGGGCGGCATCCTTGAGGCACCTCTCATTTGATACAACGAAATCAAGAAAACACCTACATATCTTTCTCTACAAACTCAAGAACGCAAGATCCAATCCACTGAATCCAGTTTTTTCTTTAAACAAAATGATAAGGTACACATCTACTATATTCGGTTCAATTTCTCCAAACCAACAATGAAATCAAATAAGCTTAAACAATCAACTTATTTGATTGTTATTCACAATCAACTTATATTCGGTTCACTTTCTTTTCACAGATTAATATATTCACAATCAACTTATTTGATTCAAAATAATATCTTAATAATCGCTAACATTTTTAAAAACAATTTTTTTTCTTTAATCACAATTTTGGGGGGAAAATAATTAATTTTGATCAAATTAGGGAGTAATATATGAATAATCATTAATCTTGATCAAATTAGGGATTATCATATGAACCCTAATTTCGCATATTTTTGTTGCAGGCTTCAAGTTTAATTATCCAGGTCTGTTTTAGTGTAAAAATAATTGATCATCATATGATTCAATTGAAACGCCCAATTTGATTCAAACGAAACGCCCAATTTTTTAATTTTCAATTTGGGATAATGTAGGAAAGATTGAAATTTATAAATTATAATTTGGGATAAACAAAACGCCCCATTGTTGAATCATCGATTCAAGATTGCCTTTTTCAAAAACACGATTTGATATGTTTGTAGAATGCTATTTAGGGTTACAAATTCCCCTGATTTTTTTAGATACAATATATGTTGTATTATAAAAAAAGATTATGTTGTTTAAGTCACATCAAATAATATATATGTTGTATCAGAAAGAAAGGAAGCTGAAGATTTTTTAAAGAAAAATTGGAAAAAGATTGAAGAGTTTGATGCTCGATGATTATAACGTAAGTCCATCTATAGTGCTCTACTCGGAGCAAACCTGGTACGATTAATCTCAATAGTTGGTTTTCATTGAAGTATGGTTCTCTACGCCATATCAATTTAATACATATACTATTATATTGATCATTGTGATTTTTATTATAATGAAGGATGTAGTTGCATTTTGGAGTCATCAACCAGTATAATACCAGCATGCAGGGCTCTTATTGAAATATAAAACAATTCAAAAGATCTTATCGATGATGAAGTCTATGCCTTTTATCGAAGTCCGGACAATAGCCTTTACATGCTTCCAGCAAGCAACTCCACAGGTATGTATATATTTTATACATCTTTACACTCTTAATCAAGGCCTTAATGTGCAATCCATTAGTAAGCCAATCATTATGAATACACCTTTGATAAACAAATGGTCTTATAAAAGAATGAAAATGAATATATTAGACCAGGACCTGTCACCATTTGGATAATAATTTATAGTGGTCTTCGTCTTCCATTTTTCAAATATCAAGGTCTTCTTTTAAGAATTTGGATAATTAAAAACCTAACCATTCGCCCTCTTTTCATTAGGAAAATGAACCATATGGGCACTTTTCTTATTAACATAAGATGTACTAATTCTTATGACATTGTCGTAGTAACTTCAGATGTAGAACCTTCGAATGTATTTGAGTATGTGTAACTGGTCTTATATGTTCTTTAATGTGTTGTTGGTTGTGCCTGAATTGTAGCCTATTGAGCTACTAGCTGTTACAAAGAAACATGAGAGGCTACACTTTCTCTAATTTTTCCTTTTTGTTTAGGTAGATGATTTATAAAGGATGTACAAACTCTTTTGAAAGATACCCAACGGACTTGATCCTGTATCGAATATGTTTAAGCAGGTGCGTTATATAGTGGACACAATTTTATTTTATTTATTTATTCTTTTTTAATTTGTTCCATGTGTAATTGTGTTTTACAGCATGTCATAACTGGAGGCACGAAATTGGAGCCGTTATTCTCTTTTAGTCGCATCTCCCCCGAGCGTGAGCACCTGATATCTTAGGTAAAGTTAGATTCTTATACTTGACTTGAAATCTCTATTTCTTTAGACCGTAAACTAATAAATAAAGTAGTTTTTTTAGTTTATATTTGTAATAGTATTGTTTTTTAAATCGTAACTATCATAACAATTATCTATAAGAAGTTTTACCCGGCCTGTTAATACAAATATCGCCTAAAAACGTTATTTATATTTTACGATCTTTGCTAAGTTTTGTTAATGACAAAGTATGAAGTTTAGCTATAAGTAAATCATCACTTTAAGTGTTTAAGTCTTGTTTAACTAAGGTTAACATTTCCTTTTAAACAAAACATTGTTTTTACTTCTTAAACTAAAATGAGTCTTGTCACATCATATTTATTTCTTAATATAGTAAGGTCACATCACATTTAGGGCAAGTTTTGTCATGATGCATTTATGGAAAGAAATGTGTTTGACTAACTTTGTTGTTGCTTGCAAGCTTTGTATTTGACTTGTTATTATGAGATGTGACATTGTTTGGTTGCTAGGAGTTATGAGACAAGACCTTGTTTGGTTTGCAAGATTTATTGCAAAACCAACTGCAGCCCTGGCGGTACCCTGGGGGTACACGGGCGGAACCCGTTTGAGGGGTCCGCCTGATCCGCCAGACCTGCAGAATTGTTTGCTATAAATACCAAACCATTTGTTTGTTTTTGGTAACCCTTTTAGGACATATATTCACATACTCTCTCAACTAACTCAGTAACCTTTTGATTTGTGATTCTCTTATGTAGCATGGGACTTCACAAGATCATTCAAGAAGTTACAAGCTTCAACTCTAAAGTTGCAAGTCTTGGTAGCTTGGTCATGTATAAGCTTTGATAGTTTATACTTCATGTGTGTCATGTATATAGATGTAAGTGGTTAGTATTTTAGGCCTCAAAATACGTAGTGTGTCGGGAGTTGTTGTACCCTTGTAAAAGAACTAACGGGAGTGGTTGTACCCTTGGAAAAGAACTCGACATCTAGCTTTGTGTCGGTAAAAGTGTAAGCGACGAACGGGAGTGGTTGAACCCATGTAAAAGAACTCGACATCTAGCTTAGTGTCGGTAAAAGTGTAAGCGACGAATGGGAGTGGTTGTACCCTTGTAAAAGAACTCGACATCTAGCTTAGTGTCGGTAAAAGTGTAAGCGACGTTGTAAAGGTTTTCTCCGCCGATGAAAGGAGCTTGTTGATTAGTGCTTATAACTCTCGAGTTGGAAACTCGGGGCGTGGATGTAGGGCAAGGAAAAAGAGTCCTTGTAGCCGAACCACGATAAACAATCGTGTTGTGGTTTGATCGTTTCTTTCTTTATCTTTGCTTATTACATGTTGTCTTTTAGTTATAATTGCTAATCACATATAAAGCTTTCCAAAAAAATTAAAACAAGTAAAGTTGTATTTATATCTTGAAACAAATGTAAAGCTTTTTAAAGAACTAAAACAAGCAAAGTTAGAATCATCACAAGTAAAGCTTTTCAAAGTATGAAACAAGTAAACTTAGAATTGTTATTCACATGAAAAAATTTTCAAAGAATCAAACATATAAAGTTGTGTTTATATCTTTAAGCAAACGTAAAGTTTCTAAAAGGATATTCAAGTTAAAAAGAACCTAAAAAGCGGTAAACTATTCAACCCCCCCTTCTAGTTTTCCACAATTGGCATCAGGAGCTACGTTACTCAAGATCTTTAAAATAGAATGTATTTTAAAACTTGGATCGATCCATGGATTTTGAAAATCTCAAAGAAGGGCAACCTATTCAAAACCAACCGCTATTTGAAAAAGAAAACTTACTTGAATGGAAAAGTAATTTTGAAAACTATGTGAAATCAATTGATCAAGATCTTTGGCATATTATTTCTTTTGGTAATTTCAAACCAAAGAAAACAAGTTTTTGAAAACCAAGATAACTATCTTAAACTTGATAAAAATAACTAAAGCTAAAACAATACTTTACAAAGCTTTAGTACCAAATATGAAAGAATGTATTTTTGTCAAAAGGCTAATGCTGTTTGAAAAAATATGGTAAACTTTCATCAAGGAATATGTCAAGTCAAAGATGATCAATTTGATCTTACATATGAATTAGAAGTTTTAGAAAAACTAATTGATAGACACTTAGTAGAAGTCAATACATGTGCTACTAGTTTAAATGTTTTAAATGAAGGTACAAGTGAAGATGAGTACGTGCGTTTTGATGAACCTGCTTGCGTATCTTGCTCGTAGTAGTCTTGCTTGCAATTCATGGAATAACTCGGATGAAGATTTAGTCAATCATCCGGTTTGTGATTCTAAACTAGATAAAACATCAAGCAAGGTACACTTTGAAACCAAACTCTTTTGCTTTGATTAATTTATCCTAGAGTTTTCTAAACTAGAAAATGAGTCTAAACGCTTATGCAACATGAACCTAAAAACTATCTTCAAGAATGAGTCTTCAAAATCTCTTAAGAATATATTTGAAAAGGAAATCTTATTAGAAGATAAAATGTCTAGAATTGAGAGTAATGTTGAAATTAATCTAGAATGTAAATTATGTCTAGATTACAAACATGAGATTATAATGCAAAATGAGAAAGGAAAAATTATTAGTTAAATCTGATGAAAGCTCAAAATCTTTTGAAAGATTGTTGAGAAGTCAAAGGTTGTTTAAAGATAAAACCGGATTAGGATTTAACTCATAAGCATCATCAACTAATAAAACAAAGCATGTAAAATTTGTCAAACCTAGAAGAGAAATTTAGAGATAACTCAATCTCTAATAGAAACTCATGATAAAAGGATTAAGACTATCATTCTCTATGCCTTTATATGATTATCTAACCTTCTTGGATACATGAGTTATTGAGTTTCAAAGTGTGTCGTCAAACCAAGTTTTTACGCGTAATGCTTATCCGCTTGATAGCATCTCTATGCAATTTAAAAGGTACGCATTACTTCAACTTGACTTTGATTGTATCTTGTTTCTAGCATTATGTGTTCGAATATGTGTTATTTGTAATACTCTAGAGTGTCTACCTGCTATTTGTAAATAACTAAGATTAGATTCTATGCAACAAGGAATTTAGTCTTTAGTACTAGTAGGAGATATAAGGTGTTTTGGTTCTTTAACCATCAAGAGATAAACACGAAAAACTCTTGAGTATGTCTCACTCAACTCTTGCTTACAAGTGAGCTAACTAAGAATTTCCTAAGTGTTAAAATTGTGGAAAACTAGAAGGGGGGGTTGAATAGTTTTGCGTCTTTTTCGTTTAATAAGAATTTGCTTTTCAAAGAATTTATATTAATTGTAAACACCTTTGAAGCTAAAGTATAAATACAAACCTAATTCACATATATCATATATATATACACTACTTGTTTAAAGTGTTGAATAGAAATTATAATTTCATATATCTCACTTAATTACAAGTTTGTACTAATATATATATATATATATATATATATATATATATATATATATATATATATATATATATATGTGTGTGTGTCTTAGTAATTGTTTATACTTATATTTTACCAAAGTATAATTAATGTTTTAAATGGAACCTAGTTTGATCTTTATGTGAAATCAATATATGCACAACACACAATATTAGCAATATATGAAAAGCTAGTAAGTAAGCAAGTAAAGAGTGAGAGATGGAAAGATCAAACCGAGAGACAAAGGATTTATAGTGGTTCGGCTACAAGGACACCTTCCTTGCCCTACTCCACTCCCCGAGCACCGAACTCGAGAGTTTTCTTCACTAAGTCAATAACCTCCCTTATGGCGGAGAAAACCGTACACACCAAAAGCTTACACCAATTAACGACACAAAGCAAGATGTCGAGTTCTAATCGTAGCTAGAACCAATCTCACACCAAATATCACACCACTTCTTCTTCACACCTTTGCACTACTTCAATACTATTTCACACCACAAGTATCTTCACACCTTCAAGGCACTAATGTCTTGACACCTTCAAGCCACCAATGTCTTCACACCTTTAAGCCACTAATGTCTTGACACCTTCAAGTCACTAATGTCTTCACACCTTTAAGCCACTAATGTCTTGACACCTTCAAGTCACTAATGTCTTCACACCTTCAAGCTACTAAAGTCTTCACAACTTCAATCTACTAATGTCTTCAAGTCTTCTTCACTTGGAACCTTCAATATCTTCACAACAAGTTCCTATTGCTACAATCTCCTATCACCAATACTATCTAACCCTTCTTCTCCACTTCAAGTTCCACTTTACACTTACACCAATTCTAGATTCTTCAACTAAATCTAGCTAACTAATACATACACCTTATTCACCAATGAATGAAAGATTTACAAGAAAATATAAACAAGCAACTTAGATAGCAAGATGATACTAAGTTGTAATACTCCTAATAGAAGTATTCTTCTCTTTGCACTTTGAATGTTGAGGCTTGAATCACTTTGAAACAAAGATCAAAGTATATAAGATCAAAGGATTATTTGAGAAAGGAAATGGATGTTTAGATCTGAAAGTTTCTGGTGCAAAAAGGTGAGGAAAATGTGCAAAATGATCCAGTATTTAAAGGGCCAGATTTTACTATTCGGGAGCGTGCCGGTCCCCTTAATTATAGGCCGGTCCCCTTAATGATTAAGGGGGCCGCCTAGTAAAATTAAGGGGGCCGCCCTCCTGAACGTTTGAAAAGATTCTCTGGATAAAATTTGCCTTTTTTGGTTGGAAATTTGAAATCATATTTTTGTGGTTTAATAAAGCTTTACCAAAAATGATTTACAAATATATATAAAATGTTAAAATCATTTTATAAAATGTTATGTCTTAAGACAAGATTTCCTTTGATCTTATAATGCACTAATCACTTTGTTTATTCATACCTTAAGTGATTAAATGGTGAAAGTGAGTATTTACTACTAAATACTTATTTACGTCATAACCTTTGGTTTGATGAGTTTACGTTTTGTGATTATCAAAACATAGAGATATCGAAAGATATGAATAACGTTTTTAGTCATTTATTTATATCAACAAAAATGTCTAACACTTTTGTGATGCTTGCAAAACAAACCTTTGTTAAACAATTTTCTCAAACACCATACTTTGAGTCTTTAATTGTGTTTTTCTTCAATCACTCCTTTATGATAATCTCACATAAAACACACAAGGTGAAATAAATCACATTAGCATACATTAGGATGTGTGAAAGAAAATGAGTTTTCAACATCTAGGATTTACACATCAAATGTGGCACATAGTCTCATGATGTTGTACCTCTTGGACTTTTTCAAAATAAATAGAGTTCATAGTGTCTTAAGTAAGAAAACCCAAAGAGTCGAGGAGTCGTTGAATATGACATTTAACGAATGATCTCCTCCTTCTATGATATCATCTTTGGTAGATGATAACTTAGTCGAAAGTCCAATGATGGCAAGATAAGTATGTTGTGTAAAACATTAAGAATAAAAGTATAAAATAATATCTCCTCACCATGAGACAAACATTGAATCAAGCAAAATTGACATAAGTTATAAAACTTAATTTATAGGTCATAGTTGTGTCTAAACAAATTCAACAAAAACAATTTTTGGAATTTAGAATAAAACAACCAGTGAAACGAAATTGATGTTTCAAAGTAATCAAGTGAGTATAGTGTCAATATTTGAAAGACCGTTTGATAATAAAAGCAAGCCACAAAAGCAAGGGATTTTAACTTAAAGACATTTCTAGTTGCTCTCTTGTTCTCAATGGTTAAGTTATTGATGACTTATCAAGAATGAGATTAGTAAATCCGTAGGTAAAACTAAATGTAGAGAAATGTTTGGAAGACTACTTGTTCTCATAACAATTAGATTCAACATTATGTTTAGCTTTTGTCTATGTGCTCGTGTTTAAGAAAATCCTAAAACAACTCTTTAGTTGAGCCTATTTGGATACATCATAAGGTACTACACAACTAGAATTATGGTCTCCCAAAAGAACGGGAATAGAAACCATAGTGTTTGACAAATGGAATTATGTCGGTAATAAGTTGATAAGAAAAGCTCAAGTGGTACTTGCACTTTTATGCTTACTTACCCAATGATTCTCCAAAACGCGTATGACTCTCAAATTAGTATCGAATGGAGAAGCACATCAACAAGCTCCGCTTGAACAAGCAAACTCGCATCAACAACGGAATTCATCTTATCAACATTGTTATACCTTCAACAAAGGAAGCATCGACTTCAGCGACAATTCAATCCATTATGTTCTTAATTGACATATTGTGATCCATCATCATCGTCTTGGTAAAAATGTTCATTGAGGAACATCTTAACTAAGAAAGTCTTATACGTTAACCATTCTATTAACGTCTTCACAAAACCTCTTGAATGAGAATTATTCATCATCCCTAGGCTTAGTCAAGGACTCATAAGACCAAAAACCTTAGTTTTGAACATTAGGATAAAACCACAAAAATCAAAACAATTTCTTTTAAGTTTTTCCCTGCAGAACCCACGGCACCTTCAGACCATACGGGCGGAACCCATTTTTTGGTTCCGCCTGGTCCGCCAAACCTCAGAGTGTATTATGTGTAATTTCAAAACCAAACACCCTCTTAAAATCTTACCAAAAACTAACAAACAACATCACCCTCTCTAAAACACATATCCTCACGAATTTTAGGGCTTCTAATCCAATCTCTTCCAATCCAACTAACTTTGTAAGTATTCTAATCACAATTGCATTTTTAATTTAATTATAACATTCTTGCTTACAATCATTAACTAGAATCTTAGGGCTTTTGCATAAAACTTCATGATTCATGAAAAACTTGGTGGCTAGTCAATTATGTATTTTATTAGTTAAGAAATGTATTTTTTCATTGTTACTTTGATTTACCAAACACACCAAGTGCATTATTTTTCAAATTGCAGCATGATTCATCACCACATTGTTAAAACAAATGAAAAACATCATTTAAACATCACTTGCATACTATCTCTTGAATGCAAAAGGGGATACATAACTAATATGTATTTTCGGGTACATTCAATCGAAGACACATTGAATTAGGAGAGTGTTGGTTATCTTTTGTTTTTTACAACAAAATTTGCATAACAAAACAATTTGGGAATCAAAATGAGTCAAGATAACCAAGTCTTCACATTGTTTAGCATATAGGAACATATTAGAACATCCACATTGTTAAAAGTCATTAACATACAATTTTATATTTTCTAGGAATCAACATGCCTCCCGCAAACAAATCCGATCATAAAGAAACCCTTAAGTACATGCCCAAACACCATATGACCAAAGGTCTCAACCCGGTTCAAGTAGAAACCTTTAAGGCATTAGAAAAACGCTATGTTCACGAAGGTAGAACCATTGATCCATCCTTTCTAGAAGGAACATCTATTCGCCAAAACTTTGCCGCAATTCACTTTGATTGTCTCCTTGATATAGATGAGCCCATTTGTCCTAGGTTCATCTTGGAATTCTATGCAACCGTAAACCTTTCCTCATGTGCTGGTGGTAGGATTTCATTAAACTTCACAACCAATCAAATATCACATGACATAGATTTAAAAGACTTAGCTATAATTCTTGGTGTACCAAATGAGGGAACTTGTCTCTACACGGATAAGTGGCCCATTTCATGTCTTGATACTATTGATCGTTTTTATCCATACGATACACCTCTTGCTAGTAAGGAAACTATTAAGGAACACCTCTTTGTTAGAACCTCTACCACTAGGGTGAATCGTTCGGGGAATACTGTAGATAAGGATCCTTTTGGTATGGAGCTCAATGAGCTTAAACCGCAATTTAAGAAATGGGAAGAAATTCTTAGGGCTAACGTCATAAGTACCATAGGAAATAGAGATCACATCAACACATGTCTTTGCTATATGCTCTATAGCATTTCAACCGGTCAACCCTTCAACTTAGCCTACTACCTAGCCAAAAGGATGGCCGACATATCCTTAGTTGGAACAACCGCTCTTCCCTATGGTATGCTTCTTACTTGCCTCTTTAGAGGAATCTCACCCATTTCTCCTAACGAAAATGGAATGCACCTTGACTATTTTCTAGTTCCTCACATCTTTGTTCCTTTAAGTGATAAACAAGTTTTCAAAAATAAGGGCAAACGTACTCGATCACCTACACCATCATCATCATCATCCGGAATGAGCGAGGATGATAAACTTCCAAACTCTAAGTTACCCCCTTTAGAATACCTTCAAGCTCTCCCTATCATTGACAATGCTTCCGAAGAATTCAAGCAAACCAAAGGAATGTTCAAATGTTTTGGAAGGTACCTAAACAAGCTCAAAAAGAAGATAGACCGGTTGTGAGAAGATTAAGGAGCGTTTGGCATAAGAATGCTTTAGAATCGTCTTTGTGTTAAAACTACGTGAATTATGTGTTTTTCACTTTCATGGTTTATTATGTTTGCTGGATTATGTTTGTATGAACTTTTATGCATAAGGACAATGTTTAAGGTGTTTGTCATCTTTTCTAAGCTTATGGGAATTCTTACTAAGTATAGTGAAATCCTCGACCTCAAGGTCAAAGTCCCATGATATGTATGTTTACATGTCAAATTTTTGCATTGCCTAACCAGTAATACCTTATCTTTTTGATTTTAGGAGTTTTCGAAAATTTTGAAAATCGTCTCGCGGGTCAAAAACGCGGACTGCCTAATTTTTTACCCCTCGCGGATCTAGCGGTACCCAAAATTGGGGTCCGCCAGTGTGTTTTCTGGGAATTCCAGAAATGGCCCAACGGACCGGGCGGTACCCTCAAATGGGTTCCGCCAGTGTCTTCTGAGGGATCCGCCAGACACCTGCAGAAATTTTTTCCATTTTTCTTAAGTCCAAAACTTGTAATGTGTCAAAACCATTATCCTAAGTGAGAAACATCTTCAATTAACTTCAATAACCATATTAGAACTACCTTCACTCACTAAAACAATTAGGAAGACACTTCCCTCCAAAAATTCAAATTCAAACATAATCAACCCAAGGAACCCTTTCAAAGGATCCTTCAAAAACATTGAAACATTTTTCAAACAAATCACATCCCATGATCACAAAGCATTGAGTGCTTTTGTTGGTCTTTCACTCCACCTCATTCTATTGAAATGACATGCATTGATTTGACATATTCATGAAATTTTTGTAAATCATTTGAAACCTCAATCCTTGAATGGTAGAACATTAAATCCAAGCACTCTATTCAACATCTTCTTCATCCTATAAATTTGAAAGTTGGCAACAATTTAAATCACACCATCACCATCAAAACTTCTTCTCTCAAAACATCAAAACCACACCTTTGAAAATGACCAAATCTAACACATCATCCGAGTCATCAAAATCCCTTTCAAGAATCAATAGGATTAGTGTTAAACCTTGTTGTTTTAACAAAACCGTCAAGTCAAGCTCATCTTCTTCAAGTGATGCTTCGCTTAACATTTCTTCACCCATCCAAAATTACCTAAATCTCACTACCTCAACACAATCCCCAACACATTGTAATACCAATGTAATCACCCTTCAAGAATTGCTTAATCTTGAAACTCCATCACCTCAATCACCAACACCTACACCAATGGAACTTTTCCATACACCTCCAACATCACCACTACCCTATTTGGAAACCTTAGAAGACTTATCACCCAAATCATCTAGTCAACCATCTTTGTCACTTTTTGACACCATTGCACAAATGGAAACCCAACAACAACCTAGTGAGCAACTAGATGATGAACCCCATCAACCATCATTAGTAGAACGGTTGGCTTACCGTTATGCTAGACCATCCATTTTTCCAAATGATCAAGGTCATACCCACTCACAATCATTTGTGTTTCACCCAATTTACAAAGACCTTCATGGCAATCCTTCCGGTGAAACAAGTTTCCGCCATTTTGTTCGAAATCAACCACAACAACAACAACCATCACCACAAGAACCTTCCCAACAATTTGAATCCCTACTTTCTTCCTATAAGAAAATAGAAGCATCCATGTGGGAAAAACCTCCAAACCATCATAATGAGATTGACACTCATTTAAACCACCTTCATGCCTTCAAACGTATGGTTGACTCTCAAATCAACCATATTATGGTTTTACAAACAACACTTCAATCAACAAATGAAGGAAGCAAAAACACTACTCAACCTTCCACCTTTGCTCCTTCAAGTTCAACCCATCCACCACCAACATATCAAACCACCCTTCCACCAAATTTTCCCCGCCATGATTGCAATCATTGCGAAAGAACCGCTCACATTAGTGAAGGGTGTCGAAGGGAAATTCATGAACTATCCGAAGAAATGAGGTTTATACTAAACCACATTTTGGATCTTCTTCAATCCTCATCCCACACACCTCAACCCTAGTGTCTCCAAAATGAAACAAAACCGTTTCTCTTGGAAAATGTTTCTCATCTAAAGCAACAAAACAAAAATAAAACCCGCTACAACCCTCAACTCACATTTTCATCCTTAAACAACCCCATCCTTGTTTTTGGAAAATGTTTCTCACAAAGGAAAATGATGATTTCCTTGTAGCTTTTTATGGTCGTTGCTTATTTGTAGCTTTTTCTTTATTTCTAGAGGTAGGATAGTGTAACCAAAATTTCTTGTCTTTGACTTTTTAAGAAGTCTAAATTTTACATGAAATGAAGTTCATTACACTACAAGGTTTTCTTTGTTTGTTGACCATTTAGGTATGATATGTGAACTATACCTTGTTATGATACCATACATAAATCTTGTGCTTTAAAAGCTAACCTCTCTTTTTGTAGGTTCATTTTCCATGTTTTCCTTCCTTGATACTCCATTTAGGGGAGTAATATTCAAGGGGGAGCATGAGTGTTGTACTATTTCACTTCACAACTCTTAGTTGTGTTTAAACCTGAAATGCTTTCATGACTTGGTATCTTGTGCAACAACTAACCTTTTCTTGTAGGTTCAAAATCCATGTCCCATCTCTTGGCACTCCATTTAGGGGGAGTATCGTCCAAGGGGGAGCAAGTGGTTACTTCCGCTTCGCTACTCTTACTTTTTGTTTCGACAAAAAAGGGGAGAATTTAGATATAAACTTGTTTCAAAATTTTTTTTTATATATATCACATCATCTTAGCAAAAACAAGTTTTTATACCTAACTTTATAAGACTTAATACTAAAACTAGTGACTTACTTATAAATAAAGTTTATGTTTTGTCATCAACAAAAAGGGGGAGATTGTTAATACAAATATCGCCTAAAAACGTTATTTATATTTTACGATCTTTGCTAAGTTTTGTTAATGACAAAGTATGAAGTTTAGCTATAAGTAAATCATCACTTTAAGTGTTTAAGTCTTGTTTAACTAAGGTTAACATTTCCTTTTAAACAAAACATTGTTTTTACTTCTTAAACTAAAATGAGTCTTGTCACATCATATTTATTTCTTAATATAGTAAGGTCACATCACATTTAGGGCAAGTTTTGTCATGATGCATTTATGGAAAGAAATGTGTTTGACTAACTTTGTTGTTGCTTGCAAGCTTTGTATTTGACTTGTTATTATGAGATGTGACATTGTTTGGTTGCTAGGAGTTATGAGACAAGACCTTGTTTGGTTTGCAAGATTTATTGCAAAACCAACTGCAGCCCTGGCGGTACCCTGGGGGTACACGGGCGGAACCCGTTTGAGGGGTCCGCCTGATCCGCCAGACCTGCAGAATTGTTTGCTATAAATACCAAACCATTTGTTTGTTTTTGGTAACCCTTTTAGGACATATATTCACATACTCTCTCAACTAACTCAGTAACCTTTTGATTTGTGATTCTCTTATGTAGCATGGGACTTCACAAGATCATTCAAGAAGTTACAAGCTTCAACTCTAAAGTTGCAAGTCTTGGTAGCTTGGTCATGTATAAGCTTTGATAGTTTATACTTCATGTGTGTCATGTATATAGATGTAAGTGGTTAGTATTTTAGGCCTCAAAATACGTAGTGTGTCGGGAGTTGTTGTACCCTTGTAAAAGAACTAACGGGAGTGGTTGTACCCTTGGAAAAGAACTCGACATCTAGCTTTGTGTCGGTAAAAGTGTAAGCGACGAACGGGAGTGGTTGAACCCATGTAAAAGAACTCGACATCTAGCTTAGTGTCGGTAAAAGTGTAAGCGACGAATGGGAGTGGTTGTACCCTTGTAAAAGAATTTGACATCTAGCTTAGTGTCGGTAAAAGTGTAAGCGGCGTTGTAAAGGTTTTCTCCGCCGGTGAAAGGAGCTTGTTGATTAGTGCTTATAACTCTCGAGTTGGAAACTCGGGGCGTGGATGTAGGGCAAGGAAAAAGAGTCCTTGTAGCCGAACCACGATAAACAATCGTGTTGTGGTTTGATCGTTTCTTTCTTTATCTTTGCTTATTACATGTTGTCTTTTAGTTATAATTGCTAATCACATATAAAGCTTTCCAAAAGAATTAAAACAAGTAAAGTTGTATTTATATCTTGAAACAAATGTAAAGCTTTTTAAAGAACTAAAACAAGCAAAGTTAGGATCATCACAAGTAAAGCTTTTCAAAGTATGAAACAAGTAAACTTAGAATTGTTATTCACATGAAAAGATTTTCAAATAATCAAACATATAAAGTTGTGTTTATATCTTTAAGCAAACGTAAAGTTTCTAAAAGGATATTCAAGTTAAAAAGAACCTAAAAAGCGGTAAACTATTCAACCCCCCTTCTAGTTTTCCACACGGCCTTTACTGCCCGGCACTGAAAGTGTCCATTTTTAGACAGACCTTTCAACCCGTCAGGCTTGTGATTGATTTTTGTAGTCCAACAAAAATTTAATGTATGTGTACAAATCTTTTATAACAAATTGTTTTAATGTATGCTTTAAACTTTCAAATTGGGATATATATCTACTGTTATTTATTAAATTGAAGACAGTGAGGGCCGAACCCTTATGCGTTGGGCTGTTGATCGTGGCCACGTCAAAGCTGCAAAATTGCTCCTTAGTAGGACGCCAATGTGAACTTAAAGGTAACAATTACTTGAAATTGGGCTGATTTAGGCTATGTATAAACTTCCAACAACTCTATAGGTCCAAAGTTAAAAAGTTAGCTAAAAATGAAATGGGCTCACAGTGCCAAACTGGCAAAGCAGGTGTGTAGAACCCTGTAAAAATTTCTTGTAATTAAATCGTTAATAAATATATAATCTTTCGTTATCGTTTCTAATTCCCATTTTCTCGGAAAAATTTAAAATTTTTCTTATTATATTATTTTGGTGATTTTCACAAAATAATATAATTCACGAAATGACGGAATTAATCCTCGACATGTTACACAAAACTTAAAATCTTTATTTAATCCTAAACCTAAATCCTAATACTAATTATATTTATTAATTATAATTAAAATCCTTAATTATTCTATTAACCTAACCGGACCCTTAATTACTTCGGCCCACACACCTCAACCCACTATTCATAAGCCCACACTACAAGCCCAAAATCATATTTAACTAAATTTCATCCGATCGACTAGTTCAAACATCCCCCAAAACGCCTCGTTTATTTCTAATTCTTACACACGACGTACGAATTTTATTCTCTCATCTCGTTAACCTACTAGCCAATAATTAGTGTGTCAAGTTTCACGTTTCTACGTTAAGTTTTGATATGCTTTTAAGAGGTAAAGTATTCGACCTTAGCGAACCAAAACCGATTTGAACTATATTCAAAACTTAACCGTTTTGAATCTAGTTTGTTTCTAAACGTTTCTAATATTATTTCTAGGATGATTTCATGCTTAAATGTTACGGATGATCAAGTATACTCAAGTAGTATACGATTTGATGAATCGTATGTTAAGAAAATGCTTTGGTCGACATATGTATGAATCACCCAACAAATCTCCTTATTATATGCTCTCACAAACTCTTCCTAGATCAATATAATAAACACCTAGAGCTATGTTCACTGACATGGAATAGTGAGTGTGAAGTTCACATTGAAATTTACTCACTCACGTGTTATATATTTGAGTAATATATAACTACATGCATGCATTAGCTCATATTCATTCACACACTCTTTCACTTAGTAAATTCGTCCTTTAAACTGTTTTCAAAAGACTTAGTAGTCGTTGGTATATTATTGGAAGCAAAGGAAAGTTTTCGGGTTCAAAGTAATAAATATAACGATCGGGTTATATAGTTTGAAGTGAATTCTTGTGTTCTTTTCTTCCTAGCTCGACTCTATATCACTTTGAAAGTGTTTGTAAGTCTCTTGCACTAGTTCTAAATCCATTTCATACGATTTCATGTTATCATGCACTTAGTATATTTTGTTTCGTACGATTACACTTTGCACGTTAAATTCACATATATATTTGTTGTTAGTACACGAAACGTGGTTTGCCTCTATCTTGGATGGCTTAGGAATCACGTAGCACACATCATTCACTCTAGTTGTAACGATATAATCATTTCATGCATATATTTCAACTTGCATCCATCGACATAAAAACAATATAACACTTAGTAAAATATTATTAGTTTTCAAGTTATATATTCGACCCAACCATGTCACTAAAACAACGTGTAACTTAAAATCTAGTTTAACAATGGTACCAAATCTTTTCACGACGTCATAGACCACCTAGCAAACTAAAGATTTCATGTAGACAACTCGTAAAAATAATCATGTTTAGACACTCTAAACGAGCCATTTTGAATCGGCACAAAATAGTTTTCACAACTAAAATTTGTTTTATAAAAACCTTAAGCTTGTCGAGTGGGCTTAACTAAAGCCCACTAAGCTTTTGAAATCCATAAGCCCACTGGGCCTATAAGATATGTTTTTAGAATCCTAAAAATGGTCCAAAGCCAAGCCCAAAACTTTTTCCATGCCCTCGCCTCCAAAAATCTTAACGGGCCTTAAGTTTGTTCGAACCAGGCCCATAAGCTATAAAAATAAGCTTTTAAATGAATAAGCAGTTAAAATAAGCTTTATACTTAATTAATAAGCTACGAAAAATTTTAGAAAAGTTCCATAATCATTTTTGTAAAATTGGACTAAAAATGTAACGCGACGACACCTAGAAGGACTAAATGTGTAAATATTGAAAATCAAGGACTAAACCTGTAAATACAGAAATCTAAGGATAAAATGTGATAAAAATAAATATTAGAAGGTTTGTATTGACTTTTGGACAAAGTAGAGGACTACAGTTGAAATATATATATAAAGGACTAACGGTGTAACGCAAGTATCGTTAGTGTAAAAATGGTAAAAATTGGAAAAGGAGACAAAGACTAAATTCATTTATCATTCTTATTTATTTTATATTTTTTATTTTTTTCATATCATGTTTAAATATTGTTTATATTTATATATATATATATATATATATATATATATATATATATATATATATATATATATATATATATATATATATATATATATATATATATATATAATTAACTTAACGTTAATAATATATAACAATATTTTAAAAGGTTAAGATTTTAGTTATATTTAAAACTTCGATGGATAATTTTAAAAATCATATTTTGTCATATCATGCATATCACAATATTTTCACTGCACATCACTTAATCGTCATGACAAATATCTAATATTCGTCATTTTCTTTATAATCACCGAATAGTTTTTGGTCAATTTCTTAGATAAATTTATTTATCAGGTTGTGTTTCGAAGCCGTTTTCATAAAATTCATCCGACTTTATTTTCTTCATTTTCAGTATCAATCCAGGTGAGTCATAGCCTCACATTTAATTATTTTCAAAACTCCGTGAGGGGGATACATGCTATAAATAGATTCACAAGTATTTTCTGTATGCTTTCCTGACTGATATATGCCTAAGTTAGCTATTGCCAAAAGACCCTTATTCATGAACCATTAATCACTGCGGTGAACGCGAATATAATGAATAGATCTATTTAAGGTTTGACAGCCTGTCCCACTAATGCTTGACGGAATGCCATATGCATGTGGTTAGCCGCATTAGTTGTGATAATTATATTTGAGTAAAAATAGGAACGGGCAAATCACCTATTACACGAGGGCAAAAATGTATCATTGATTTGATATACACCCGCCGTTTACGGTATTTGTTAACGTTTGCGTGTCATGAGACTTAGTGCAATATATGAACTGCAATATCAATGTTTTTCAAACTGATTGTATTTTCCAATACAATCTTGCTTGTGTATCAAAATGATTATTAAATTTAAACTCTATGATTTCACTCAACAATTTTGTTGACTTTTAAGCATGTGTCTCAGGTATTTGACAGGGGAAGCAAGCATGGAACGGGCGGCAAAAATCTTCAAATTATGTTTAATTATTATCAAATATGATGTAAAATAAATGATGTTTGATTTAGTTCAAAACATCAAAGTTTTTATAATACTCTGATAAGGACCTATTGTATTTCAAATATTTATAAATGAAATTATGTTTTTAAAACGTCTCTTCGAGTCGTTTTCTATCATTATGACTTCGATCCTCACCGTAACACCCTAATTTCTATTCCGCTGCCGCATTTCAAATTATGGGGTGTTACAAGGTGAAACGATTTGGAAGTTCACATCATTGTTATTGTTATTTTTAACCTTCTTTTATTGTCTTAGATGAAATTCAGTAATTAACCGATCCTCTTAGTTTTGTAATAGTAGGAATAGTAATGGAATTTATATGAAAATCCTCAGTTTTGCTTTATAGCTCTAAAAATTTAAAGCATTCTTTCATAATATTAGGAATAGTAATGGAATGTAATAGACTACGAAGATTAACCCATCATCATTTTGAAATTTTAGTCTGGTCTTTGTTTATCTACTTCAATCTGAATTAGCTTTTATTATATGCTAGAGCATTAGATGAAGATGAAGGTTTAAGTTTCTTGAATGGGCTAAAGTCTTGCCTACATTCAGTATGTCCCATGAACCACAAATATGCAAATCTAAATAGTAACTTATTTGATGATACATCCTAAATTTCCTATGTTTTGATGATATATTGTGAACTATAGCTATTTTTATATACAAATGAAACACCAGAGCTTCATCATGAATTCATGATACATATGATCAAGGGAAAAAAAGTGCATCAGTTATAGGAGTCACTAGAATATGTGGCACGGTTATATTGTTAGGAAGATTAAGGAAACACCAGAACTCAATATATTTGATCAAGGAAACCAAAAGATGCATTAATAAGTAACTAGAATGTAAATTGACAGAAAATTATAGGTGTTTTCGGTACACATACACTTGAGTTTGTCATTGGGTATGTTCTTACATATTTAGTTTGTTGTTTGGTAGCAGAAATAGGCCTCTTTGGACTCAGGGTTTTAGAGGTTTGTATGCTATTTTTTAACAGCTTTAATATGTTGTTTGGATAGCAGAAATTGGGTCGTTGGACACATGTTTTTAGAGGGTTGTGTGGTGTTTGAACATCAGAAAAAGGTCTATTGTGACACATGTTTTTTTAGAGGTTTGTATGTTGTTTTTACAGCATGTGAATGTTGTTTTTTTACAGCAGAAAAAGGGCTGTTTTGACACATGTTTTTAGATGTTTGTATATTTTTTTTGCTGCATGTAACTTGCGTCATTGGTATTATATATAGACCATAGATTGTATACATTAGAAAGATAAATCAAGATCATAAACATGTGCGATTCTGGGATTAAAAAATAATCAGTACTTAATTATAAACACAACCAACGATTACATAACGTCCAACCATCTTTTAAACTTAATTCGGTGAGTGTTAGTAATATATTAACTTAGATATGTTGTATAATGCTATGAAATATATAAACTTATATATGTTGTATAATGCTATAATATATTAGATTCAAGTAAAAACATGGAGATACTATGTTTTGTTATATATGCTTTAACCATTTAAGTAAAGCTATTCAAACATGTCCAAAGTATGATTTTGTTGTGACTTCGTCTATTCCTCATCTTATGTAACTTGAGACAAAACGTAATTTTGTTTAAGTTATTGTGTTTTTACTTATATTTCTTATTTATTCCCGTCTATGTAGATGCTTCACTTTTATTGGGAAAAGGACACGAAATGCGGTAATTTCAAGTTGTTTCTTTAGTTTGGGAAAAAGAGATAATGAGAAATCCCTCTCTTTTTCTCTGCCACGTCAGCTTTCTCTCTCCAGCGACCTGCAGGCGATTCTGTGCCCCAGTAAGGGCGACCAAGTTCAATTTTTTTTTAAACATTTTTAACACAAACTAAAATTTCATTAATAATTAAAACGTTGCATATTAATTCAAATAAAATAAAAACATTACAACACTTATTAAAACATTACAACATAAAAACTAATCATCTAGGTTGTATTGTTCCTTGATCAAGTCTTTGAGTTCTTGCGTTTTTTTGTCGTTGAAATGCGGGCAAAAATGTGTGTTTACTTTGTCTATTTATAAGGGATTTTTTTTTTTTTTTTTTTTTTTTTTTTTTTTTTTTTTACAAACGGCTAGAACATTCAATGTGTGAAATATGTGAACCGTTTGGATCAAATCTCAAAAAGTTGGTTGGAAATATACTCGGTCGAGGTTGAGACCGAATCGTGTGTTTTTCTTCCTTGTACTCGGTCGCGACCGACAACACACAAAAGGGACGACCGATTCTTTGGTGCTCGACCGACTCGGTCGATCCTCCTTCTGTGTGTCTAGCCTTAAAACAATACAAAACTAAAAACATCAATCACGTACCTTATAAATCTGACAACATGTCACTTCACCACATAATATATGGTGAAACACAAAAAATTACTAGTATGAGGCACCAACATTTATCGTTTTGCACAAAAAAATTGAAAAAGAAACACAGAAGGACGATAGCAAATAGAAAAAGACAATATTGATGACTCAACTTTAGCAAATAGCAACAACGTTTAGCCAATGATAAAGAAAAAATGATACACCAAGAAAGGATTAAGGATAAAACATTTATGTAGCATTTGATATGTGAAAATCGAAGTTGGTACAAAAACACTATTGAACGTAAGATTGTTGTTTCTTTAAAGTCATAAAATGAAAAAAAGATGATTTCTCATTATCTCCATTAATTTCATTCTTCTTATTGTCACGTCTCGGTTTTTTCTTTTATGGGAGCACATCACCAAAAATAATGTGTACACCACAATTATGCATATAAAATGTTGTATTCTATGCTTCATTAATATATTTTTGTGGTGTACACATCACTTTTAGTGGTGTACATATCAACTCCCTTTTGATATGTTTCATTATTCATTTATCTCATTTATTCTATCGTGCATTACCACATATCAAATGACATGCATGGTTCATTGAGTCCAACTCATTCGATCACTATTTTCATTTTACTAGACGGCAATGAGATTTTATATCGGCAGATAGTTTTCGTAATAAAAAAAAGAAAAAAAATGGGTTATAAACGAAAAATAATAAAAGTTTGAAGATTTGAGGATTAAACATAATGTTTTGAAACCCGGTTCGATCCGGGTTGTTCAACTGATTTTACCGTTTCGGTTAAAAAACATGTCAATTTAAACCGGGTCGATCCGACGGGTTGGGTCGAAAAAAATAGTCAAACTAAACCTGGTCAACCCGCCAGATTTGAAGGTCTACATAATTTTCGATTTGTATTAATAGTTTCCTTTTAAAACATATGTTTCAACATTTCCTTCTTTAATCGAACTAAAAGATGTTCTAACTATTATTATGAACTTCCAAATTTTGTTATCATATGCACATTTACGAGGTGTTAGTGAACTTATTTGATGAATATATGAGCTTACAGAAAATTAGATAAGTTCATAAGAGTATTCTTTTCTTTTCTTCTTATAGGCTTATTTCCTTGAGCTTATGAAATTGATAAGGTCATAAGCTTTAAGCTTAGGGTGTAAACGAGACGAGACAATTCACAATTTATTCAAAATGAAACTCGATATAAACGAGGTCAGCTCGAGCAACTCGAGTACATTTTCGAGTCGAGTTTGAGCTCCAAAATACTCGGCTCGTGAGCCTTATCGAGCTTCGATTAAATTACACTTTTACTCTCTTATAAAATCGAGTTGATTCGAGCTGCCGATTTTACATCAAGTTCAAGCTTGAATGTGAAAATAATCAAGCTCGAGCTCGAGTTTTAGATGACGCGTCGAGCTTGAAATTTATAAATTAGTCAAGCTTATCGAGTTACGAGCTCAAACTTAGTAGTACTCGGCTCGTTTGCATCCCTCCAAGCCTGTAAAATAGGGTTAAAAAAAATAAAATAAAAATAAAAGCGAATCCAAAAAGCGCGTTATTGCCCAATAACGTGACCCTGTGGCACAAGCCCATACCATCCCCAAGTTGTAAGGCTCGACATCAAATTCACTAGCCAAGTTATAAGGCTCTTTTTATTTATTTATTTTATTATTATTATTTAAATTCTAAGTTCTGAATTAAAAAAAGAAAAAAAGAAAAAAAGAAAAAGAACTAATGTGAAATACTTTTTGTTATAATGTTCCTCCCAATGGTCAAGCATGACCACTGGTGAGGGTAACAACTCACGCATGAGCCATGGCAAAAACAAAGACAAACAATGACCATCTCACCAAATAGGTTTGTGTCCCCTTCCCCCAACAGATACTGTAATTTTTTTACCCAATATCATTTATTACCTATAACTACCCCATAGACTTCAACTTTTTAAAATATAACTTCACATTATATACTCTCGTAATACCATTTTATTTATAAAATGTCTCAACAAAACACTCCCCGAAACACAAAACGTCAAACATTCCGTCTCAGAAATACTCCACCATCAAACCAACAAATCAACTTCCTGCCATAATCGTTTTTTTTACGGAAACCAAACTTCCCAAAACCAACTATACCGAAACCCAAAGTCACAACAAAACATGTTTACGCAATACCCACAATAAAACATGTTCATTCGACACCACCGACTACGGCTTACAACCATATATAAGCGGTTGGTCATCACAACCAAATAAGAACCAACCTATGTCTCTCATTCATCAATTTAATGTTGAAGAAGTGTACTCAGCTCAATTTTTAGAGGCCATGCCTACCGTTTGTGAGGACCCTCCCGTCGAAGAAGCCTCCACGTCCAACGAAGAAGACGACAAGAATATGGTTCAAAATGACGAGGAACAACGATGTACTCCATGGAAACTGAAGAAGAACATTGTACAAACCTTGGGTTCGTGTATCCGAAGATAGCATTGCTGTTAATACGGAAAAGGATGTTTGGTTTTGGATTGAGATTTCAGAAAACATGCACACATATTGTCCTATAACCCGTCGTTGGATCTACGATATGATAAACGGGAAACGAAAGACTGTAGGTCCAAAAGTTGCTTAATTTTGTGGTGTGTACCATAACATCTTTTGGATGGCGGTGAGTGGAGCCGGAGACGGGGATTACACCGAACAAGCAATTTTGGAATATGCAGTTACACTTATGCATTGTTTGGTTTAATAAAAAGATTGTCCGAAATGGAAGCGGCAGAAAATTCCAGACTTTTGAGCAACTGTTCAGGAAAAAAACAAGAGATACAAGTCTTCGGGATCTGGTTTGTTAAACACGACGCAAGCAGCGAATGGTAGTTTTAATTTCAATATGCAGGATGGAAACGAGGAAGAGGATGTGCATGAAGTTCGCGTCGAATGGGTAGGGAAAAAGCAAAAGCGAAGAAGAATGGGGCGGTGTCATCGGCATATTGAGGATTTGGCAATGAGGAAATGTTGGCTAGGTTGATGGTCAACGAATATGCAAGTCTCAATGAGTTGTACAACGCCAAAAAGTCACATAACATTGAAACGTTTTCTGAGACCAGAAAAAAGGAGCTGGAACTAAAGGGACAAGAGTTGAGAAGTCAAGAAATGAAGCAACGTAAAAAAGACGAAATGTTCTATCTGAAGCCTACTGATACTTGACTGAAGAACAACACGAACGGGTCGAGGCGGCAAGGCAAGTGATTAAGGTGAGGTGAAATTTACCATATTAGTTTACATTTTCAATTACCTATGTAATGTTTGCCTTTTTTATTTTGTACACTTAAAATTTTAATTATTTATGTAACATTTTTAATTTAACGAATAAAATTTTAATTTTTGATAAACAAAAAAAATATGTTGAAAGGTGAAGTGGTGTGACTATTATGGTGAAAAGTTAAAGAAAATGAAGAGAACTAGAGAAGTAATTAGAAAGAGAGAGTTATTGTGACGTCGAGATAGAAAAGTAAAGTGGTGATGATTAAGAGTAGCCTAACACTGTTTGATAACACCAGCTATCTTTACTGTATATAAGGGAAAAACTTATATTATTGAAAGTGAAAAGTTAAGAAAACTATATTCTTGAGAGTGAAAAGTTAAGAAAACTATATATGAAAGGGTAAGGATCCAATGAGAAGAAACTTTAAAATGAGAAGAATGAGAAATAACTATAACTGCATATTTGAGATTCATCGACTTGAATTAGATGCATTTCTATTCATTAGATGCATAACAATTAGTTTCGAAAGTGATTTTTTAAGTGAAAACGATGCAAAGTAGTACTCGCAACAAATTTGACCCGCAGAGGATGAAAAATACATAATATTTGTCCAACTTGACGAAATGTATCTAATATATGTATATGCATATAATTTTTAGCTAGAAAATATATTATGATGCATCTATAAGACTAGTTGGCTACCCGCGCAATGCGGCGGCGGGTACCCAAGGACTATTTTTATGGCGAACAAATGTTTTTCATGTGACTTTTTAAGCACAGTAAGCTGACCAACATTTTTTTTTTCATTTTTTTTTAACAATTACATAATAATTCAAATACATTTTAAACATTACAAATAAAACTTCAAATAAAATGACTAAACTACTAATCCATCATCACATTTATCATACCAACCCATGTATATTTGGATAAGCCCATTAATGGTCTAGATTTTCGAATAGTCCAACTACTAATCCATCAACACATTTACTACATGCTGATGATGGATTAAAAGGGCCGTTACAACTCACAAGTAAATGGGTTTTATGAATATTAAAGTTGGAACAATTAAAGACATTTAATTTACATTTGAAGGTTGGCTTGTTAATTTCAATTTCCTAATAAAGAAATGTTTTTGGTCTTAAAAAATTTTAAGACTTCTAAATATAGATGTCCTAAATACATTATAAGGTAGTATAGATTAGTGATGCATCTAATTAAAATTGATGCATCTCTAATATGTAGTTATAGTTATTTCTCATCCTTCTTATTTTAAGGATTCTTTTCATTTGATCCTTAATCATATATGAAAACCATAAAATTTTATTATTATTATTATTTGCGTTTATAACAGAGAACCCATATTATTTTTATTCATATTAAATCGTGTTTAATTCTCAAATTCTTAAACTTTTATTATTTTTCGTTTATAACCATAAACTTTTTTTTATCACTACAACTATCATTTATTATAAAATCTCGAACTTTAACACAAAACATACTTCTAGTCTTCTAGGCTTTAGCTGTAAGGATTTGAAAAAGTATAATATAGTTGGTAACATTCCACGTCTACATAATAATTGGGTACTACGGTCGCAGATTTTATCCTAAAACAAATCCACCAAAACACACACACACAAACACACAGTCGCCGGACTTAACCACGGCGGCGCCACCACCACCACCATGGAAAAACTCATCCACAACCACCCCACAAACCTCCACCTAAAACCCCTCCTCCGCCCATTTCTCCCCCAACTCGCCCGATTCCAACCCACCATTAAACTCACCACTTTCACCAACCGAGTCAACTCAGCCCGAGTCAGTTGCAAACTTAATAACAATGAACAAAACCCATTAGTTAAAAAAAGTTCTGGAATTGATTTGAAGAATTTGGGTCAAATTGAAGATGCTTTTGTTGGTGTACCTGAAAAAAAGCTGAATTTTCTTGATGGGGTTTTCAAGGCATTTTCTTTTCAACAAAAGGTAGTATTTTTTTTTTTATAAATTTTATATTAAAAATTTGATTTTTATTTGATGCTTGTTGAGTTAAATTATATTTATATTCAGGGTATTTTGAATCTTGGTGGTAGGGATTTGATTCTTGTCAATTGGAATAGAATCTTGATTTTTTTTTCTTTGTAATTTTGCTTTTTAATATTGATCTAAAATGTTATCTTGAATTATAGTATGTATGTAGGTATTTACTATTTAGAATGGTGTTAGTCGGCTCGCAATGTCGAGTCGGAAACCCAGGTAAACCAAAAAAAAAAGGGGGGATAGGAATATCTATTGGGTGTAGATTTAAGGGAAGGTTTAGAAAGTGTTATGATAACGGCTAAAAGTTAGTATGTTAAGATTTTTATAATAATAAGGGGATGTTTGGGTGGTTGTGTCTCTAATACCATCCGTCAATCCTTAGTGCCATGTTACCATACACTCCCACCGCTTTCCCCCAGCAATGGTCACTCTCCACCACGCACCACTAACTACTTTTTATAATAGAAAAAGAGAGCTTTTTTGTGTTTTGCTTTGTGTTAGGAAGTCAAGCTTGGTGACCGCAAGCTACGGCACGTACTACCAAGAGCCCATTTTGGGCGATCTAAGGGATTCTTGGGAGTTGAAGGATACAAAAAATGTATATTAGGTTGCGGAAAACGGAAAATAATTTTGTGATGTTACGTTTGTAAGCATAAATGTTTTTCTTGTGACAAGTGACAACTCCTTACATGGTTACTATTAATGAGAGAATTATACTCCGTAATCATGAAAAGTTTGCTTTATTATATACATTAAACTATTATTAAAAGTGTAATTAGTGTTGGGAATTGTAAATATATTTTAAAATGGTGCTTGTTATTAGTAGTGGAAGTTGAGAATTGAGATTGTGCTAATTTAGTTTGTTTATAGTATTGGGAGCTTTAATTATCTTAGTTTAGTAGAGTATTTACATTGATTTCAGGGTTAACGAAGTCATCTATTGAGTGTCAAATGAATGTTGCTTTTTTAACCCACAATTCTTTAAAAAATATATATATATATTTATCTTGTCTAGAACAAATGGATTTTACATGAGACCCTAACGATGGAATTGGATTTATTTTGAGCGAGTTAAACCGGTATTCTATAGTGCTTTACTGATTTTATAACAGAGGTGTCACAGTTTTACCTTTTTGATTATCAAATGAATGCCATATCTTTACCTCTAAGTGCAGTAAGTCATGTTGGTTGTAGATTAACAACTATGTATCACGTTAAACCCTAACAATAGCGAAAAATAAAATACGTACATTCTATCAGTTGGTTCGCGAAGTAGATCTTAAAATTTTCAAAATCTAAAGTGGCCGGCAATTTTGGTACAGGGGAGGCATGTAACTAGTTTCTGTACTTTTTTTTTGGAAAGGGAGAGAAGGCGATGTATGCGTTTGTGCTAAATACGAATATGGGAGTGTTTAAGAGTATTACTAGCAAATAAGGTGCATATAAAAGATGAACAATATAGAAAGCAATATAATTGTCGAAAGCTGAAACTATCCTGTTTTATCTCATGGAGATTCGTTGATCGTTGCTAATTGAGCGTTGTACAAAGGTTTCATGGGCTGTTCTCTGTATTTATGTTGTTTATTCTCTTTTGTATTTAGTTTAGTGTAAAAAGTGCAATAAAAATTGGTTGTGAAGTTGATGTGCACATATAACAACCCTGCAAATACATGAAAGACAGAAAGAACCATACTTTGGTTTGGGTGCTATAGTTTTCAAATTGCATAAATTTGTAGATGGAAAAAATTGGCATGATTAATTCAATGCCTAAACTTGTGACCAATCCTTTGAACTTGTGAGTTGTGACCATAGTTGTCAAAATCGCGCCTAAGGCGCGCCTAGGCGCAACGTTCTAGCCTTTGGGCCTAGGAGATGTAACGTTTTTTTTTTTTTTTTTTTTTTTTTTTTTTTTTTTTTTTTTTTTTTTTTTATAATATTAAGATAAGATACATGATTCTTTTAAGTCATAGGGTGAGTATTTGTATGATTTGAAAATTTGAATTAATTTTATGTTTATTTTATTGATTGAAATTTTCTTTAAGAAGTTACTTTATTTCATTACGTATTTTCTTACGACGTATTATCATGAAAATATGGCATTGTGCCTTGAATATTAATATGTTGTTTGCTTGATATTTTGGGTTAAATTGTGAGCTTTGTTAGATGTAAGCTACAAGTGTAGGACACAAGCATATTTAGTCTAATATGGATTTTAATCTCTATATAGGTCATCGAGCCAAAAAGTTGATCTATTTTAGAAGTGACAACTTATCTATTTTAATATTTTTAATGGAAATATGTGTCATGCATTTAGTATTTTAATGTTATTTTGTGTTATTTAAGCTACATAAATGGTTATATATGTTATAAAAAAACTTAATGTTTTTAGTGCGCCTCGCGTTCATGAATCCTGCGCCTTGGAATGCGTCTCGACTCGAGGCTCTTTGCCCCCCCCCCCCCCCCCCCCCCTTTGCGCCTTAGTGCGCCTTGAGCCTTTCAGAACACTGGTTGTGACACATGGAAAGTCATCAGCCTGAACTAAAAATCTGTAACTATTTCAATTTACCGGACTAAATTTTGATTGGTTTTCACGTTTGCTTGTTCTGGTTATTGTGTTTACCTTAAACTCATGTTTACTTTGGAGACTGATATCTCATATCTTATAAGCTCAGTGTTGATTACTTTAAAAATTAAGGTGGAGGATATTTAATGTTACGGTCTTATGCTATAATCCTCAAATAAGTAACAGACCATGATATTTTTTTTGTTTTCTTGTTCGTCTTCCTTCTTTTCTATTATGGTAGTACATCATCAGTTTTTCTTCCTTGTCGTCCTTCTTTTCTATCATGGGTAAATTGGTATTTTAGTGATGTTTAAAATCAAACAGATATCATGGTATTCACCTGTTATACATTTTTAAGAGTAGGCTATATTGCGTTTTTGTTACTCGACCACAATAGGGTACCCGTATGGCACCTCTGGTTTTTCTCTTAGTTGCCATCCTCTGAGTTTAAATGTCAAATTTGTACTAAAAAGTTATGGTTGCTTTCTATATGTATGTAGTTGACCAATCAATTTTGTATTCATACCACTTGCTGTTGCCTTTTGTCTCAGTTCTTGATTTTCGCTCAAAAATATACTAGTGACTAGTCTTATCAATCTGCCGTTTAAACTAGCTTCCATACTGGGTTCTTGAGGGTGTAGATCTTTGAGTCATGCTCTATGTGTAGCCTTCCCAATATGCTATATTGTTGACCATGATCTGTGATGTAAGAAGGTAGTTTGAATGTTTGATATTCTATGATTTTATCTACTAAATCAACCTTTGCATTCTTGAGTTGAATTTTTTGGCACTGGACCACAATAGGTTGTCCCGGTGGTTTTTCGTACCTCGAGTTTCTCTTGGTTGCCATCCTTTGACTTTAGATGTCAAACTTGTGCTTACAGAATTATATATTTGTTGTTCACCAATAGGTTTTGTATTTATACCACTTACTGTTGTCTTTCGTCTTAATTCTTGATTTTCGCTCAGAAATTGAATCTGTTCATGTCAATTTTTTCCGAAAGAAGTTTTACAAGATTTAATGTCAAAGTAAGACTTAAGTATAAATGAAAGATGTAACAGGTGTTTTTCCCCTTAACTTAGTTGTCAGCTTCGATTTTTTAGTTTTGATCGTTCGCCCTATGATATGCAGCTCATTTCAGTTTTGGCTATTTACCTTATTCTTTGGGGTTTTTTTTTTTTTTTTTTTTTTTTTTTTTTTTTTTTTTTTTTTTCCCCTTGCCCTATATACCCACTCGTTTTTTGACTTTGTTAGTTCTTTGATGTACTTTTCATTTACAGAACCTTTCTTCGCTCTCTACAATGTTTATGTTTTTGTGGCTTTTACCCTATATTTTTTCTTCTTTTTCCATTGAGCCTGCATTATAGAAGTAGCTGGTGTATAATTGGGCCAAAAATAGATACCATAAAATGAGGCGGCGGGCAGGAGGTCTGAGGTTGAAACTTGTAACCTTTTAGTACGAATCATAACGGGTCTGATGGAACAACCTACAAGCTTCTTTCGACCCATTCAGACATTCAGTAGTTTAAGTAAAAAGTTAATGTGTTAAAAATCTTGGGAAAAAAAAGTTATGATTACACTACTTTAGCTATCTAAAATCTTGGGAAAAAAAAAAATGATTTAGTGTATATAAGCATTTAACAAATATACTTTAGGGACTTGTAACCCATGTGACATGTTTGAGATAGACAAGTAATGTAACCATTCATAAGTAATAGGTCCCATTTTCTGCCTATTAAACAAGCCAATTTCACTGCTTGTCTAAACGATACCTTATGTTGACATTATTTTGTTGTTTTCTTTCAGGCAGCTGCTGCTGGAACAGTAATTCTACTTTCGGCTCTCCTTGTGTTTGTAATCCAACCAGTTTTCGTCTCGCCAGCATTAGCCTCATTTCAAGCTGCTACCAAGACAGGCACGGGCCCATTTGCCCGAAGCGAGTTGCTAAGTAGTGCATGGACTGGTTTCTTTGCTGGTTGCTTGCACACATTATCAGGACCTGACCATCTCGCCGCCTTGGCCCCACTCTCAATTGGTCGGTCCCCGCGTCGAAAGTGCTCTTGTGGGTGCCCTCTGGGGGTGTGGACATGACGCTGGGCAGGTAATTTTTGGTCTACTTTTCTTACTCCTAAAAGACCGACTCCATATCGAGATCATAAGAACATGGGGGACACGAGTTGTTGGTATTACTCTTCTGGTAATCGGTGCAATGGGAATTCGTGAAGCTTCAGAAGTCCCGGCACCTTGTGTTGCATTAGAAAATGGTGAGTGTGATGTTAGTGTTTATGAAGCTTCGTTAGCGGACCCCACTGTAGGGAAAAAGAAGAAAATCGGGTTTGCAACTTTTGCAACTGGTATAATCCACGGGTTACAACCCGATGCACTTATGATGGTTTTGCCTGCACTTGCACTCCCATCTCGTTTGGCGGGTGCAGCGTTTTTGGGTATGTTTTTGGTGGGGACTGTTATTGCGATGGGGAGCTATACAGTTTTTATTGGGTCATGTAGTGAGGCATTGAAAGAGCGGATACCAAGAATCACTGAGAAGTTGACTTGGATTTCATCAATGGTGGCAATTGCGCTAGGGCTCGGGATTATCATTAGTCAGTTTTTTGGGTTTAGTTTGTATTAATTTGGATAATTTTTTGAGCTTAGGGGGGATTATATGCCTGTTTAATTATCAGCAGCAGAGAGTTATTATTGGGAGTGTATTATTTGATATATTGCAATAGTACCACTTGAATTTTATGTTTGCACTTTGTTCTTTTGCGACTCTACGTGTCGCGCAGTAACAATAGTACTGCTTGTATGAATAGTGTTTAACGTATGTATGATTTATGTTTATCAATGAACTGAACTGTAACAGAAAAAATACCGAGGTTTTATGCTACATGATAATACTTCAGTTTCATCATAATTTCATCAAAACAAATGTTTATGTTGCAGGTTACTAGCATCTGACCTCAATAATCTTTTCCAGATAAGTACCTTCAAAGCTGCTTATTAAATATAGCTTATTTGTGGCAAATAAGTTATGGCATAAGCTGTCTGGGATTCACAAGGTTTTGACCAATGTTGGCATACTCGTAAGTCGTAATGGTTACAAACAGATGCTATGGTCGTTGGATGCCGGGAGCTACCAATTGATTTTCAAGTTGCGTTTGCGGCTCAAACATAGTCTATGTCATAGAGCCATCGTCTGTAAGCTTCAAGGTGCCATAGGTTCTTTAGACCCAATTCCTCGTTAATCGGTTGTCATTGATATAAAGTACTTCTAAGAGGCTTTAGGCGAATGGTTCATATGGCTATGGGAAAATCCTTCCACTTGACTAACCACAAAGCTTTACGTCGTGCTCTTAATGAGACTATGGCTCCATGCCTTTCATTTCTCTCACATACTTCTCGACGTTTACCTATTCAACACTGGCCAAATGAAATAGCGAAGGAAATGGTTCAAGTTGATTTATTTTGTTCAATTTATTTGCGATTCGCTTCCTGTTTATGTAGAGGCTTTTTTGTTTTTTGAAATCCTGTAGTGGTAATTTTTTTCTGAGTCAATACATGTACAAGGTATTACAGAATATTTGATCACCCGTTACATGTGTTATTGTCTTAATAAGAACCAAAAAATAAAAAATAAATAATAAAATAAAATAAAATAAAAATATAAAAAATTGTGGGGTTGAATCGATCTCAACAAATGGTGGCAAGCGTAATCAAATAGGTAAACAGATAAGGTTTTCTTTGTTAAGTTATTTGGGAAATGTGAGCCTTTAACTTAGATGTACGCAGCCTAACTGAAACATCACCGTGACCGTTTCTAGCTTTTTTTCTGGTCACCCCAAGTTTGTGGCAAGTGTTAACAGTGGTAATAATCATAAAGATTTAAAATGACAAGATAATAGTGTTTATGTAAGATACATATTTGATTTTATTGCACCTAAGATATGACACATACTTGTATTGTAAACAATTAGGGCTGAGTATCGGGTCAAAACCGATCCAAGCCAGCCAAAATCGTAACCGAGATCCATTTTGTGAAGGACATGAACCGAGAACCGAACTGAGTCAGTTTGGTTTGTATCAGTTGATTCGATTTGACGGTTTAAGAGTGGTTTTTTTCCGTTTTGGCCGAACAGAACCGGAACAAAAAAACTGTAAATATATAAAATTGAAAACCGAACCGAATAGAAGGCAGTTTGATTCGACCGGTTCGGGCCAGTTTTCTGTCGGTTATGCTCACCCTAGTAGACGATATATATATTTTCCCATAATTTATGATCTGAACAAAGTTAGGAAACTGAGCACATAAATCAATAGCACGAGTTTCCTATAACTTCTCCCATTAAAAAGTACAATGTTGTTGGAACTTGGAAACATATTGTTTTCAAAACAAATCAAGATACTAAAAAACACAAATAATAATAATTTCTTTCCCACAAGTAATACCAAGTAAAAGGTTAAATTTCTGGTCAAACACGAAAAAAGGCAGCAATAAAAGCAACCAAATACCCATGCAAACTCTCTTTATCTTTTCTATTTTTTAAAAGAGATTATGATTTCTATAAAACTAATCCGTACAAAAACAGATTCACAAATATACAAAAAAATAATCAATTACTGTACCATGCATAACAGAATAAAAAAACAAAATTTACCATAAATGAAATAAAACTAATATTTGTTTTCATATATCAAAAAATAAAAGAAAATTAATTTTTTACAATTCAGAAAGTTGTATGGTAGCTTTCTTTACCATATTGCATACTGGACAGGAAGTAAGAAAAACATCACACGATTTACATGAACATAAATGTCTGCAAGGAAGCATCACTACACATGAATCTTCATTAAAACAGCTTTTGCATATCATCTTTTTGTTCATGTTCTCATGGTTATTTTCATAACAACAAGAACCTTCGTCTTCAGCTTCAGCTCCAGCTCCAGCCGCTTTCTTTGAATTTTCGCTCACTTGATCAATCGCTTTATTTAAATTTATCACCATTGCTTCGGTTTCGTTTGCAGCCATTTGCCATTTTTGGCGTTCCATGTCGGTTCTTCTTAAGTACTCTTCGAGTTCGATTCTTCTGTTTGTTGCACGTTTGATCTCCTCGTCTTTTTGTCTCAATAATAGTTGAGATTTTGATTCGTAGTTCTTCAAGATTGTAAAAAATTGTTGCTTTTTATGTGCTTGTAAAGCCAATCTCAATCTTTCATTCTGCATTAATCAAAACACACAAAGGATTAATTAGTAACACAACAATGATCCAAGATTATATCACTGATTTTGCTAAATAAATGCACTAGCTATAACAAAAAAGAATTATATATATTTTCTAATAACCATGTTGAAATTTTAAAGTAGCATGCATAACATGAAGAACGTTTATAGTACGTATTCTGAAAAGTAAAAAAAATAACAAGTTACGAATCTGAGATGAGTTACCTGTAAATTAATGAGCCCTTCAATTTCTTGATTTTCTTTTTGAATATGAGCTGCTAGAGATCGAGAAGGTGACGATATTTGTTTGTTAAACAAGTTATCGAAACACGAATAATCTTGATTCTTGAAAGATGGTTGTTGCATCTGCTGATATTGTTGTTGTTGAGCATTAAAAAGATAAAAATCATTAAGACCAGCACAAGCATTATGATCTAGCAAATCTTGTGAAAAATTTCCACCACCACCAACATCGTCACCAAACGCAAGATTATCCGAATACAATCGAGCTTGAATCGCCATTCGAAAACACAAAGAAAGAGCTTCTTGATATGTTTTTTATAAAGAGAGAAAAATTTCTTTTGTAATGTGATGTGTTTTTGGTTTGGTATAAGATGACCTCTAGTTATCAACAAAAATACAAAGGGGAAGAGGGGTGGTAGGGTTGTGACATATTTATAGATATAAATAGTATTTTGTATTTATTATATTCTTTTTCAAAACGTAAGTTGATATTAAATGACTTATTTTTCTTCATACCAAAATTGGAATTCCCTTAATAACAAAGTAATAAAACCATTCCAACTTTCCGATTTTCAATCCTTTTTTCTATTAAAGATAGCATTTATGCTAAGTTTTTAGTTTTTATCTACAAATATAAAGTCCTAAAATAAATGTTATACTATATCTATATTTTATTTTATTTGAGGTACATAATCGAAAAGTAGGGAGAAAGAAAGGGAAAATTGAAGGTATTTGTTAATGTTTAGTTAAATTTGGATTGATTAAGAAAAGGATAAATATTGTTCAATAATAAACTTAGAATATTATAATATTTATTATTTTTTATATTCTAAAAGAGTATCTTATGGACATTTAATAAATGCAATATAAAGATATGTGTGTGTAGGGACGTGTGAGATTTTAAGCATATGAAGTGGACGTACACATGCATATTTCGTGATGGGCGTCTTTAATTTTCAGAGGTGGTTTTGAATGAATTAATAAGTTCAAATGTGTGATGTAATTGGCATCTTTTTATTCAAAATTTCTTTTTTAATGAAATAGGTTAAGAATGGGAAAAGGACAAAATCATTTCTTTTGTTTTCTTTCAGAGATGGTGAAATTTAGGAGGTGGGCTGTTTAATTTAATACAGTACTATATATATTTCTGTTTAAATAAATATAGTTAGCATTATTTTTGTTTAATATATTACTATGTGTTTGGTAACATAATATTGAATGATATACTCCCTATTGTTTTTCTTTCAAAGAATATATTATCCTAATTAAAAAGTTTGGCACACAAAGATAGCAGTCACTACAACAAATTTGTCATTTTTACACGCTTTTTTCTTCACACTTTACAAAGTGTGAACTTTTTCTTAAAAGTATTCACACTTAAGAGTGTGAATAATTGTTTCAAAATCTTCACACTTAAAAAGTGTGAAGAATTTCAATCTCACACTTAAAAGTGTGAAAAATTATTTTAAAATCAAAAGCATCACACTTAAAAGTGTGAAGAATTATTTCAAAATCAAAATCATCACACTAAAAAGTGTGAAGAATTATTTTAAAACCCCCACACTTAAAAGTGTGAAAATATTTATAAACCTTCACACATAAAAGTGTGACAATATTTGCTACACCAAATTGGTTCACACACATGCCAGTGTGAACTTTTTAATTCTTCACACTTTAAAGTGTCGCGCCATGCTCTAATAAGTGTGAGCATGTTACTATTTTGTTGTAGTGAGTACATGAATTAAAGTCAAATACTTAATACGTAATATTTTCAGTATATTTAGGTAATATACATGCATTTGTATAAGTATTGAATCTTTGATTTTATCAAACCAAAATTAATTAAATGTAATATTTTCATTTATTTCAGGCAAATTTGTTTTTCAGTTGCAGTCTTCAAATCCTTAACTTTTGGGTTAAAAGTAGAAGATTTATCTTGTTCACTAAAAAGTAGAAACAGCTAATATTAGAGTCGTTTGACCTAAAATAATGGGTCAAAGTTCTTTCTAACTGAATATTGTGAGTTTTTCTTTTCTAAAGAAAAGTCACAAAAAGCTAAAATAAAGGTACATTAGTAATTAGTTGGCAACCGTTTCATTCAAATCTATTACTAGTTACGTAGAGTTAAATCAAACAAAGATCAACTTTATCAATTTACAATCTTTATGTTAATTATTTATTGCATCATAAATTCACTTATTTTTGTCTTGACATTTTAGAGAGTATAATTTTTAATGTTAATAGTACAAATAATTTATGCCAACATATGAATGTTACAACAACAATAAATATATGTATAATGGTAATAATGAAAATTGAAGTTACTTTGATTCAAAATGATCAAGTTTACAGTGAATAATATCTACAGTATTAATATTATTATGGGTGAAAATCATGAAATAGTAATCAACTTGCAGTTTTGTTTCAATTTAGTCACTTTAATTTTTTTTTATTACTCTCCCATTTTAAAATAATTATCCTCATTAGAGTTTTAATTTCTCAACATTGATCTTTAATATTTTTGTATGTGTTATAAAATACTTTATACTAATGAAAATAACATTTAAAAACCAATTCACATATATTTTGCATTAGTTATTATATAATACAAAAAAAAAAAAAAAAATTAAGATAAAAGTTGAAAAAAAAAAATTTCAAAAAATCAAAAGAGGATAATTATTTTGAGATGAAAGGAGTATAAAATAATAATTAAGTTTGAAAAGTGTTTCATTTTAGTTACTCAAAATTTCAATAGTGTTCTATTATCATGTAATATTTATGTTTAAGTAACTAAAACGAAACATTTTTCAAACTTAGTTATTAATCTAGGGATCCAATGAGAATAATAATTAAAATAAGAATGGTAAGAAGTAATTTTTGCTACACATTTTTATTTGGGAGGAAAAATGGATGAAGATTCATCCATTTTTGTTGGTGCATTTAGAATATGTGATTGTGATTACTTCTTATCCTTCTCATTTTAATTATTCTTCTCATTTGATGCTAACTCTATTATTTAATACTACATCCGTCCCAAAATTATTGTCCCCTATTGACTTTTTCGGTCTTTACTTTTCAACTTTGACCTTAAATATTTTTATTTATATTACATAATATTGATACAAAATATATGAACGGATTGAGTTTTAAATGTATTTTCATTTGGTATAATTTTTATCAAAAGTTATATAACACAAACAAAAATATTTATAGTCAAAGTTGAGAAAGAAAGACCGAAAAAGTCAATAGGGGACAATAATTTTGGGAGGGAGAGAGTGCCATATATCTCATTTCACATGTGCATAAGTTGGTTATACATTAAGTTGGTTGGGGGTTGTTAAATTTAGGGGTAAGTATTTATTGTTACGGTACAACCAAACAATGCACATATTAATATCTTAAAGATAGTTTTTTTTTTTTTTTGAACAATTACACAATAATGGAACATTATTGAAACTTAGATGGTTTATGTGATTAATTTAAAGTCTGAGTGACTTAATTAGAACAATAATCAAACATTATTACTGTTATACGACATTTTCCCTATTATTTAATAATATTTAATAAAAAAAATTGATGTCTTGCAATCAAAAATGAAATTTGGTTACAATTTACAAAATTTATTGATAATCAAAATGTTTGTTACATTCTCTCAAGGATATGAAAATGATAATTTAGAGGGTGATCAAATCATTTGGTGATGAGGAATAACATGTATTTTGCGTATATATGACATTTCATATTTAGACTGGGTATATATGAAATTGTCCATAGTTTATTAATGTCGTAAGAAATGATCATGTTGGATTATAGATAGCAAACTCGATACCGCTTTACAAAAATTAACTATTTTGTATCAATTTCGAGTGACATTTTTGTATCTTCTTATGATGGTCATATAGTATTACAGTAACACGTGCTTTCAAACTAGATACCATTTTTATATCAATTACATAGAATCATAGTAATTTCCAATTGAGTTTTGTCCGATTAGAAAAACACAAGTTTGTTGGATTCCAATATTATTGGTAAATCTTATAAACATGAAGTGTTTTGTGAATTAGATGATATGGAAGATTGTCATATTCGGTTGGGAAAATTATGGCGACAAGAAGTTCAAGGTTTTTATGATTTGAAGTGTGATCTCTACTTTTTCTTATGGGAAGGAAAGAGAATTGCGATGATTCCATCCGAAGAACAAGAACATGTACCAATAACCAAGGTTAAGAATGAGATAAAGTTATTGAAGACCGAGGTTGTTGAAGAACATGTTGAGGACATCAAAGAACTTCAAGTTTGTAAGCAACATGAAGACAATATTGCAACTTTAGTAGAAACAAAAGAAGTGTTTGAAGAATTGTGAAGACAAGGTTTTGGGTTTTAATGATGAAGAACGTGTTGAGGGTTTAAAGATTGGTGAAGTCAATCAAGACTTTGGTATGAATCTTAATGAAAAGAAGACGGATAAAGTTAGTTACTTGAAGCATCTCAAAGTTTATAATTATTTATCAAGCAAGTCTATTTACCCCAAGAGCTCGAAGATGATTTCTTTTCTGAAGAAGGAAGATTATTTGGGATTAACTAATCGAAGATCAGGTTCATATGTTGACTTGTGGGAGTGTGGAAAACGAGTAAAGATTAAAGTCATCAAACAAGTGTTCAAGGTCTTTCCATGAGCAAAAGTACACGTACGAACTCAGGACGAGTTCTTCTAAAGTGAGGGAGAATGATGAGGAGGAGTAAGGGTACTGCTAATCATAATGAGGTTACTTGTATTTGTGTCATTACTTCCAAGTAATCCTACTACTAAACATAAGTAATCCTACTTTTAAAAATACTGAGGTTACTGGTTGTTCGTGTCGAGACTTTGAAGTAACCCTACTAGGTTTTATTTGTTTCGTTAATTTTTATTTTAATTTCTTTATTTTGTTGGTTCTAGAATAATTAGGTTATCTTGTTATACAAGTTTTACTACCCTATAAATAGGGTAAATACCATATTAAAGCACTATACTTGCCAAGAAAGTCCCTTTTGGGTATCGAACAAATTTTTTTCTTCATATGGGTACTGAACTTTCATTTTTTAGCCTCTTTGAGGCACTTTGTGGCATTTTTGCCTCTGGATTTTTAATAAGAGTTAACTACATTTTTGGTTCTCGTGGTTTACCGGGTATAACGGTTTTAATCCAATAGTTTAAAACGTAACGGATCCAGTCCAAGATCTGACGACCCGTAACACTTTTAGTCCAAATTTTTGTTGACTGTTAGTTTGACCAATTAAAACACGTGAAATGACTAAAATACCCTCATCTTAATGGACTAAAAGTGTTATATTTAGCAAACCATAAGGACCAAAAATGTAATTAACTCATAAATTTATCTACAATTTTATCTACGGTTTAATCTACATTTTTATCTAAGCTTTTATATACGTTTTTATCTATGTTTTATATACGTTTTTCTCTACGTTTTTAAAAACGTAGATTAAAATGTATATAAAAACGTATATAAAACATATATAAAAGAGTATATAAAATTGTATATAAAAATGTATATAACAACGTTGATAAAAACATAGATATATAAAATAAAAAAATGCATACAAAAACGTATAATAAAACGTATGTAATAGCGTAAATAAAAACATAGAAAAAAATATGTGTATAAAACGTGTATAAAATTGTGCATAAAAACTTATATAAAAACGTAGATAAAAGTGTAGATAAAAACATGTATAAAATGTATATAAAAGCCTAGATAAAAACATAGATTAAAACGTAGATAAAAACATAAGTAAAAATGTATATAAACATGTGTATAAAAACTATTGGACTAAAAGTGTTACATTTAGCAAACCACAAGCACCAAAACTAATGTAGTTAACTCTTTTATTTAACAATATGAATGAAAAGACAAAAATGCCCTCAGATTTAAAGGTCAAAATTGGTCAAACAAACAGTGAACCAAAATTTGGACCAAAAGTGTTACGGGTCGTCGGATCTTGGACTGGATCCGTTACGTTTTAAACTATTGGACCAAAACCGTTATACCCGGTAAACCACGAGGACCAAAAATGTAGTTAACTCTTTTAATAATTTGAGAGGCAAAAATGTCACAAAGTGGCTCAAAGACAAAGAGGCCAAAAAAATGAAAGTTCAGTACCCAAATAAGAAAAAAATTTGTTCGATACCCAAAAGTTTATTTTAGAACAAGTATGATGTTTTTTTATGGTATTTGCCCCTATGAATATAGGGTTTAGGCTTCATTGTAATTTATATTTTGATCATTGATTATTAATAAACGTGTTTTAAGAGTTATTTTCTTGTTTGGGTTTTATTCCCGTAAGGTGTGCCTTGTTTATCACCGTCGGATTATGGTTTAACTTTATTTAAATACGTTTTCGCGCGTCCTGCGTCATTGGTAAACAAAAGAGTTTTGTAGTTCAAGATCCCATGTTTTAGAGTTGTATATTTTTTTAGTTTAAAAGGGTTACTTTCAAGAAAATTATGAGTACATAATATCATTAACAATGCTAATAGTCTGAGATTATTACGACATCCTTAAAACAGAGTTTTATTTAAACGATCATATATTATTAAACCTAAAATGGGATCAGTAATACAAACATATGTAACTAGTTATAAGTCCTGTGCATGCACGAGGTTTACGCATAAATCAAATTTATTTTAAAATCTTGGTTTACTATATAAACATATAAGAATTTACCCGTGAAAATTGTGATATAAGTACAACTAATAAATATACATGAGTTTGTCATTATATATTAATATCTATTAATATTTTGTATAAAATTTTATTGGATGAAAGATTTAACTTTGTTTAGCTAACATAGATGTTGAGGTTGAGGTTAATGTTGTTGTTGTTGTTGTTGTTGTTTAACTTTAACTATTGATTCATGTTTTACAAAATGTGCGATTTAATAGCACCTAATGAGCGTTGATAAAGTTAAAATATACTCCGTAAAGTTTTTTAAAAATGTTTTTCCGGATATCCATCTATAAACTTTAAATTATAATTACATGAGTCGTTGTTGTAAGTACAATCGCGTATATTTTATATCATATTGTACAAAATGTGCGAGTTTAGTAGCACGAGCGTTGTCATTGTTATAAGTTAAAATATATCCGTATATAAACTTTATTTAGCTGACATAGATGTTGAGGTTGATGTTGTTGTGCAACTTTTAACAATTTGTATCATGTTGTATGAAATGTGAGAGTTTAGCAGCACATAATGAGCTGACGAAGTTAAAATATACTCCGTAAAGTTTTTCAAAAATATTTTCAGGATATCTATATATAAATTTTAAATAATAATTACATGAGTCATTGTTATAAGTATAATCGCGTATATTTATTTTCATATCACGGTAACTCGTGATTAAAATTTGATATTTATATTACCGTTAATAATAATTTAGCCGTATTTAATATTCAAATCCGTGTACGCATAGATTAAACTTTTAAATAGGATAACATGAGTCCTTATTTAACTTACATAGTAAAAAGAATATTTTAATAGATGATAGTTTAAAACTAATATTTATTTTTAAAATATTTAACGTATATTAAAAATAATTCGTATATTTATAAAATTTTGTAAGTTTAATGCATGGAAGTCTCAAGCTAATAATAATACTCATGTAATTGCAAACAAAGTTCATATTATAAAGTATAGGAGGTATAAATTGTAAAGAGTTATTTGTTTATTATCTAAAGTTATCAAAAAATATGAAGATTTATAATTTTACACTTAACTCTATATAATATAATTAAAATTCTACCACTAATGTTTTATTAATTACCTCATCTTTTTAAAAATTTTTATTTTTATAAATTTGACACCTATATTTTTAAGTGTTTTTTTACTCAATCAAATTCTCCACCAAATTTATTAAAGTTTGACCAAAATCAATTCAATTTTGGCTTTTTATTGGCAAATCATATTGCTCGATTTCGTCTATATGTTAAAATCGAGCTTTCCTATTGGTCCAAATTTTTTTCCACTAAAATTGATTTTGCAAAATCACTGCGAAATAATGGAATTACTTTATTATATAAATAAAAGATTCCATGTGATCTAAGAACACAAATTGATTTTAAGCAAAACTACTAAACAAAGTGGACAACTTAAAAAGCACCAACTAAGCTCACAAAGAAGAGAAATTAAGCAACTAAACTCAGACCACGACTAAGTAGAAAACTAAAACAAATGCTGAACGAGTATAATCAAGCATAAGAATCGACCGAGATGCAATCTCTAGAAACAAACTCCAACCTCCTCTTAAGCATGCCACAACCTGGAGATCGATCCTAAGTTGTCCCATGTTAACGTGTAGCCAAAGCTTCAAATCAAGGTGATAGATTACAAATAGATGAGTTATATATATAGACCATATACTGAGCCTTGACTTGATACATATACATAGGAAATTACCACAAGTACGATAACATACATATAGTATTTAACACTTAAAAACTCAATTTCAGCAAAAGATAACCACTGAACCAAAATTGAACCATATTTTGTCCATTGTCACAACCACAACTTTCATAAAGGCTGTTTAATATTACCATTTATTGTTGGAAGATTCAGTGCACTTGAGGGATTAATTCACACCTGGTAATGGGTTTGGAGGTACGGAGTGTACACCTATTTGGTCACTGAATCCCCTGACTCAAGAGTGGTTATGTATTGTTTCTGTTGATAGTATGATTCTATTGACTGTGGATACTGATGTCAGTTTCCACTGCTAGTGTTATTTTACCACTGACAGTTTCCACTGCAAGTGATATTTTACCACTGCTAGTGTTAACATTACCACTGCTAGTGTTATTGTTTCCACTGTTAACCACCGATTCCTACTATTATGGAAAATATTATGATATAATTAATGGGCCGTTAATTATACATAATTCTATGGGCTAGGGTTTGAGTAAACTCTATTATAAATAGAGGTCATAACTGATTTGCATGGATAATAAGGATACAAACCCTAAACACTAAATACGCATCTGGTTCTTGATTTGTGCCTAAAACAAGAACTTCACTTGGTCTTATCCCATAGAGATATTTGTGTAACCCAGGCATAGGGTCGAATAGTTTTTATTGGAAAGTGATACCACGATTTCAAGTGAATATCCGGTACCTTTATTGATTATCTTAACCCTAATCTGGGAACTGTTTACAAATAACAACCAACAATCAATAGCAACTATTAGTGATAATCAATGGCTGCTGCTATGAGACAAATGGCTGCTAACTTTTCCAAGTTGGAAAAGTTTGAAGGTGTTGATTTCAGAAGGTGGCTAAAGAAGATGCACTTCTTATTGTCAAGTATGAATGTGGTGTATGTTCTCACGACTGAGATTCCAGAAGATCATGGAGATGATGCTACTATGGATCAGATGAGGGCAAGGAGCAAGAGGGAGAATGATGACTACATATACAGAGGTTTAATTCTCAATGGTATGTCTGATTCTCTATTTGATATTTATCAGAATGTTGAAACTTCTCAAGAACTATGGGATTCCTTGGAAGCCAAGTATATGGCTGAGGATGCATCAAGTAAGAAGTTCCTTGTAAGTAATTTTAACAATTACAAAATGGTTGATTCTAGACCTGTCATGGAACAATACAATGAACTTCTTAGTATACTTGGTCGATTCACACAACACAAGATGAACATGGATGAGGCTATTTCAGTCTCTTGTATCTTGTATCATCGATAAACTACCTCCCTCTTGGAAAGATTTCAAGCATATGCTTAAGCATAAGAAGGAGGAGTTAACTCTTGTTGAGTTGGGCAGTCACTTGCGCATTGAGGATTCACTCAAAGCTCAAGACATTGACAAGCCAAAGAGTAGCACTGCTACTGGTCCATCAGTTGTCAATATGGTGGAGCATAACAACTCCACCAAGTACAATGACAACAAGGGCAAGCGTAAGCATCAAGATAACACCAAATCTGATCTTAACAAGAAACCTAAGGTGACTTGTTGGAAGTGTGGGAAACCTGGACACTTCAGGAAAGATTGCAAGGGTGGTAAAATTGGAAACAAATCCAATGGATCAGGCACAAGTGGAGGGAATGGTAACACCAATTCTCTGAAAGGTCAGAATGTGTTTAATAAGTCTTTTAAGAATTATTATGTTACATATATATCTGATATTTACTTTGTGCAGGATGATGATGTTGCGTGGTGGGTTGACTCTGGAGCAACAATTCATGTGTGTAAAGATAGAAGCTGGTTCAAGACCTACAAGTCAATGAATGATGGTTCTATTCTTCACATGGGAAATGAGTCAACTGCCCTGGTGCATGGAAAAGGATGTGTTGATTTGAAGTTTAGTTCTCGAAAGATTATTTCTTTATTTAATGTTTTACATGTTCCTGATATTAGAAAGAATTTGGTTTCTAGTAGTGTTTTAAATAATTGTGGTTACAAACAGGTTATTGAATCTGATAAGTTTGTTTTATCTAAAAATGGTGTGTTTATTGGTTTTGGTTATTTATGTAATCAAATGTTCAGACTTAATATTGTTCATGATAATATTGATTCTGCTTTTATATCTACATCTAAACTTAATGATTCAAACCTATGGCATGCAAGACTTGGCCATGTACATTTTAAAAGAATGCAAGATATGTCCAAGGATGGGTTAATACCAGCTTTTGATATGAACACTGAAAAGTGTAAAACTTGTATGTTGAACAAGATAACTAAGAAACCTTTTCAAGGAGTAAAACGTGAAACTAAAGTTTTGGAGTTAATTCACAGTGACCTTTGTGATTTACATGCTACTCCCTCTTTGGGGAATAAGAAATACTTTGTGACTTTTATTGATGATGCTTCTAGGTTTTGTCATGTTTATTTATTACATTCTAAAGATGAAGCATTGGATAAATTTAAAGTATTTAAAACTGAAGTTGAATTGCAACAAAGTTCTTTGATCAAAAGATTAAGGACTGATAGGGGAGGTGAGTACATGGATACTCTGTATTTTCAGTCTGTTGGTATAATCCATGAAACGACTGCCCCTTATACTCCTCAGCAAAATGGTATTTCTGAAAGGAAAAATAGGGTGCTGAAGGAGATGGTTAATTCCATGTTGTCCTATTCAGGGCTGAGTCAAAGGTTCTGGGGTGAAGCTATGTTAACAGCTTGCTATTTATTAAATAGGGTTCCCAACAAAAGGAACAAAGTTACCCCTTATGAACTTTGGACTAAAAAGAAACCTAACCTTAATTGTCTTAGGATATGGGGTTGTAGGGCTGTTGTAAGACTCCCTGATCCAAAGCAGAAAACTTTGGATGAAAGAGGCATTGAATGCATCTTTGTTGGATATGCTGAGCATTCCAAGGCATATAGGTTTTATGTTATAGAACCTAATGAGTCTGTTTCAATTAACTCAATAACTGAATCAAGGGATGCACTCTTTGATGAGAACAGATTCTCATCTATCCCTAGACCAGGTCAAAGGATTCCAAATGGAACCAATGACAATGGTGTTTCAGAGGTTCCTAATGATGAGGTTCCTGCTGATGAGGTTCCTGCTGAGGTTGTGGAACAACAACCTGAACCTGAGCTCAGAAGGAGCAATAGGGTGAGGACTCCAAAGTCGTTTGGACCTGAGTTTCAATTATACTTAATTGAAGGTACAAGGAGTGAGGTCTCTGACCAATGCTCCTATTGCTTCATTGTGGAGAATGATCCCAAAATATTTGAAGAAGCAATGAAGTCCCAGGATGTTGCTTTCTGGAAAGAAGCAATTAATGATGAGATGGACTCCATCATGGGCAATAACACTTATGTGTTGACTGATCTACCACCTGGTTGCAAACCTTTAGGTAGCAAATGGATTTTCAAAAAGAAAATGAAGGTAGATGGAACTGTTGAAAAGTTCAAGGCAAGATTAGTTATTCAAGGCTTTAAACAAAAGTCAGGAATAGACTACTTTGATACTTATGCTCCAGTGGCACGTATCAGTACCATAAGATTGCTAATTGCTTTGGCATCAATTCACAATCTGATTATTCATCAGATGGATGTGAAGACAACTTTCTTGAATGGTGATTTAGATGAGGAGGTTTACATGAACCAACCTCAGGGCTTCATCATGCCTGGCAATGAAAACAAGGTGTGTAAACTGATTAAGTCTCTTTATGGACTAAAACAGGCACCTAAGCAATGGCATCAAAAGTTTGATGAAGTGGTTTTGTCTAGTGGTTATTTACTTAATCAAGCTGACAAATGTGTATATAGCAAATTTGATGAATCTGGTAAAGGAGTCATCATTTGTTTATATGTTGATGACATGTTGATCTTTGGCACTGACCAAAATCAAGTTGATCTTACAAAAGAATTTTTGTCATCAAAGTTCTCCATGAAGGATATGGGGGAGGCAGATGTTATCCTTGGCATAAGGATTAAACATGAAAGTAACAAAATTTCTATCTCTCAGTCTCATTACATTGAGAAGGTGTTAAGGAAATTTAATTACTTTGATTGTACTCCAGTGAGTACTCCTATGGATACAAGTGAGAAGCTAATGCCTAATACTGGCAAAGCTGTATCTCAACTTGAGTATTCTAGGGTGATTGACTGCTTGATGTATGCCATGACTTGTACAAGACCTGATATTGCTTTTGCTGTGGGTAAACTGAGCAGGTATACTAGTAATCCTAGTGCTCATCATTGGCAAGCAATTCAGAGGGTCTTTAAGTATTTGAAGAGAACTATGGATTATAGTCTCTCATATACTGATTATCCTTCAGTATTAGAAGGATACAATGATGCAAGTTGGATCAGTAACACTGAAGATAATTCGTCTACAAGTGGCTAGGTATTCCTACTTGGTGGAGATGCAATTTCTTGGGCATCAAAGAAACAAACTTGCATTACCAGTTCAACCATGGAATCTGAATTTGTGGCTTTAGCTGCTGCTGGCAAAGAAGCTGAATGGTTGAAAAACTTGCTTCTTGAGATTCCATTGTGGTCTAAACCTATAGCACCTATTTCTATCCGTTGTGATAGTGCTGCTACATTGGCAAAGGCTTATAGCCAGATGTACAATGAGAAGTCTAGACACTTAGGTGTCAGGCATAGCATGATTCGTGAGCTTATCATGAATGGGGTGGTATCTATAGTGTTTGTTAAATCTCAACAAAACTTAGCTGATCACTTGACGAAGGGTTTGGCTAGAGACTTGGTTTTGAAGTCTACTAAAGGGATGGGTTTAAGTCCAACTTAGTCACTGAATGCAAGGATACCCAACTCCCTTCTAAGGAAACTTGGAAGCTGAGTTCAATGTGGAAAGCTAATCATTTAGTGGACTAAAGCACATGTATCACAAACATCCCAAGGTTATGCTTGTTACCTGCTGAAAGGAGGATGAAGTCTTCACTTCTTAATGGTTAATTTTCTTTGAAAAAGTGCTAATCAGGAGCATGAATTAAAGATGAACCACCTATGTAAATGTTGAAGTTTTGCCGCTTCAGGAAGCTTTGGACTTTTAGCTTTTACAACATTTATGAATTGGATATGGACACATGGCTTGTATAGTGTCAGGAGTATTTAAGTGTTTGAAAACTTGTGTGTATTTATCTTCAGGTATTCAAATGGGTTGAAGGGTTCAATTCTTAGAATACCCTAATTCTCGAATATTTGAACGTATATGTACTAAGATGGAAATTCAATCTTCAAGATATTTTCATTTATGCATTTGTTTTGTTTTATGTTTATTATTTCATGCAAAGGAAGTGAACTAAATTTGGGGAGGATTGTTGGAAAATTTAGTGCACTTGAGGGATTAATTCACACCTGGTAATGGGTTTGGAGGTACGGAGTGTACACCTATTTGGTCACTGAATCCCCTGACTCAAGAGTGGTTATGTATTGTTTCTGTTGATAGTATGATTCTATTGACTGTGGATACTGCTGTCAGTTTCCACTGCTAGTGTTATTTTACCACTGACGGTTTTCACTGCAAGTGATATTTTACCACTGCTAGTGTTAACATTACCACTGCTAGTGTTATTGTTTCCACTGTTAACCACCGATTCCTACTATTATGGAAAATATTATGATATAATTAATGGGCCGTTAATTATACATAATTCCATGGGCTAGGGTTTGAGTAAACTCTATTATAAATAGAGGTCATAACTGATTTGCATGGATAATAAGGATACAAACCCTAAACACTAAATACGCACCTGGTTCTTGATTTGTGCCTAAAACAAGAACTTCACTTGGTCTTATCCCATAGAGATATTCGTGTAACCCAGGCATAGGGTCGAATAGTTTCTATTGGAAAGTGATACCACGATTTCAAGTGAATATCCGGTATCTTTATTGATTATCTTAATCCTAATCTGGGAACTGTTTACAAATACCAACCAACATTTATGACACTTTTTTTTCCGTCATTAACAAGTATAGGCCCATTGATCATGACTTTGTGTTTGTTAATCATAGAGTTTATGCATATAATATATATCTATGATGGTGTAAACGCATGTAACTTTTACATATACGAAACATGATTGTTGTAATATATATATATATATATATATATATATATATATATATATATATATATATATATATATATATATATATATATATATATATATATTATTCTCATCGCTTGAAAATCTACCCTACACAACGTATACTCTTCCGTGTAATAGTTTACAAGCTATTTTAATGAGCAATATCATATAGACTTGGACAGAAATAGTTGAAGACATGCTTAACTCACTCATCACTTGCCACATTTGCTTATTAAGTCTTCTCTTTTGGAATCATCACTTTTCTTCCTATTTTAAAAGATAATTAGATAAGTATGCTCTATGCCTCTATGTACTTTCAATCTCCAACGAGAATTGCTATTTGGATATCATGTTATGTAGCTATATGCTACATAAAAGTGACAAGTTTAGAGATATTTAACTAAACGAAGCTTGTGTTCATGTTTGTTCATTAATGAACACAAATTTTTATTCAACTAATAAACTATCCAAAAGGTTTAAATCGACCGGAAACACTGACCCCATGCAGCGTTTTGGAGTGACAACCGGCCATTCTCGAAGGACCTAACCCCAAACAGTTAATGATTTGTACATTAAACGTTTGCTTCGTTTACCGTAAAGGTTAATTTATTTCTTCACCATTAAATTTGTTATTCAAAGAATAGGTGAGAAAGAAAAACAATAGTAACAGGAATCTTTTTTAGAGTTGGAGCTATGTCAAAACACAGAGATGACATGATACATGATGAGATTATATAACTTCCCAACAACCTCTCCTTGTTTTCTTAAATTTTAATGGTTTTCTGCTTTTCTTTCATACTTTGTCATCACTTGACCCCACAGTTTCGAATTTTCATAAGACTAGTTATTAGATGGTTAGGTATGGTAATGCAACGCCGGCGTTATGCATAGCTGGCTTTGCGTTACCAAGCATTACCATACTGACCTTGCTGCGTTGATCCTCGCATTTCCATTTCAGTTATTGTGGTGACGCACGTTGAAACGTATATGTGAACAAAAAAAAAAAGAAAAAAAAAATTCAAAACAACCCGTTTAATAGCTAGGTTGTAAAAAAATTTCAAAACACCCCATTCAGTTTTAACGGTAACTTTTGTTTATTTTTATTTTTTAATAAAATTAAACTCCCACCCTATAAATTATAACATCTTATATTGCCAAAAAATTTCACACTTATCCGAAACACTATCATTCATTTTAATAGAAACACTATGGCTAACGAACCAAAGAAGGTGTGAAATGCTATCCTTAGGCGATTACAGACCGAAAAAGAAAATGAGCTACAAATGGTTAACAATTTGTTGGCTAAGATAACTCGTATTATGTGCCAGATGATTGACCGTGGTGAAGAGGTTGAAAGGTTGCGTGAGCTGCCTCAAGACCAACCAATTAACGACTTCGGTCTAAAAGCTCTAACAACTTCGGTCTACAAGCTCTGCTAATGACTGAGGAATAAGATATGCGTCTCTTAAACTCTTTGAGGGACGTTAGGGAAGAAGTCTTGAAAGCCTTTAATCAGAAGCAAGATCTCATCAACTAATGGATGATTTTTGTTCTCGTATCGTATCCTATGTGTTTTAAGTTTCGTACCGTAATTGTTCAGGTGTTTTTTTGGTATGGTATTTTAGATTCATCTTGTATGTTTATAAAAATGAAATGAATTAATTTTGTTTGAAAAACTATTTTATATTTTATTAAACAACTGCTACAACAACTACAACTATTATTACAACAATATTAACATATTAAACAACAACAACACATACTCTTTACGAAGATTATTCATGTCATCTAAAAGGTCATAGTGTATTGCATCCGACTGATATGCGTGATCCTCGGGATTCCTTTCTAATTCCAGCAATGCCTCAAGCATCTTACTTTTTTGTCTCCAACATCTTTTTTTGAGACAATAACATCTTGTTTCTTGCTTCCAGCATGTTAATCGTAATATCTTTAACATTGTAGTTTGAGCACTATGTTGAAGAAGAGCCTTGACCAAACTCTTGTTCAAAAACATCCTTCCACATAAAATATCGACACCCATAATCCTTTGTTCTTGGCGTTACATAGTAAGGAAATCATAAGAAATGTATTCCTAACAAACAAAGTATTTATATATTTACATAAATAAGAACCGCATGATTGTTTACCTTCAAAAAGAGGACACGAATAATACGGTTTACCATAAGAACAGGCCTGACAAGATTTTCTTTCCACTATGTATCCTTTTCCACAAGAACACAAGAAAGGATTATTTCGTTTCTTCTTAGTTTGTGAGGTTAAAGTGAGGATGGGTATGAGTTATAATTATTTATAGAGGGTATGAGTTTTGAGTTAATAATGTGTTAGTTAAACTCAGTAAAGTTGTTGTCCTTTACTCTGTTCTGTGAAGTCTTTTCAACGTACCCTGCATCATAAATCAATGAATCACAACCATTTGATAAACTCAAGATCAAAAAAATACTATCTACTACCATATTCACATCTGGTCAAATCATTTTTATAATTATTTATAACTAATTTAAATTATTTTCACGCATTGTATAAATTTATGTTTCTTTTTTTTAAAGTATTTGTAATTTGTGTTTTTATTTGGTGAATGAAATATTATTTAAGAGGTGATTTAATGAATGAAATATATTACTTTAAGGACTTAATTTGTAATTTGTATTATTTTAAATAAAAGTGGACCTCAAAAGGTGGTGTTAATCTGGTGTTATGATAATGGATGATTTTTTGGTGTTAATGTTTAAATATTAAGCGGAATTTTTTTTTGATAACTTAAGTTATCATACCTTATACTCTTATGGTCACCCTTCACTCCTACCTTCTCACCTTTCACCTCAGCTTTTTCTCTCCATCACCTTCCTCTCACCTTTAGATACAAGTGCAATGGTCACCACTCAATCACCTTTCAACAAAAGTTTTAACAAATTTAATTATAAACTAAACTAAACTTTATTCATAAATTAAAAACATTATATAGATAATTAAAAACTTAAATGTACGGAATTAAAAACGTAAATTAATAATCTAAATCATACTTCTACTTGATATCCACCTTCATCTGATGCGCCCTTAGAAGAGCTCGTCTAGTCAAGTGGTCAATAGGGCTCATTTTTTTTGGCGTTATTCATATTCTTGGTTGGCCAACATTCATTCTTTTATTTCGATCTTCTTTTGCTGCATTTCCGCCTCCCTCTTTTTGAGCTCTAAAAATACAGCGCGGTTTTCTTTCCTCGTTGCCTCAAATGTCTCGATTTCTTTTGAATATTCGTTGACCATCAACTTAGCCAACGCTTCGTCAGCGTCAAACGCTGCAGATGATCCTAATGATGTTGCAACTTTCTTCTTTTCTTTCGCTTTGTCCTTGCTCATTGGTCGACGAATTTCTTGAACCTTCTATTCCTCATCCCTTCTAGCATTCACATTCAGATTAAAACTACCCCTTACTCCACATGAAGCGAACTATACCACGATGACTTGTATTTCTCTCGTTGCTTTTCTTCAAAATTTGGAACTTTCAAATCCATCCATTTCGGACAATTTTTTAACACCTCTCATGCATGAAGAAGTGTAAATGGTACTCCATATTGAGCTTGATATTCCAAAAGTGCTTATGAAATGTAATCCCCGTCTCCAACTCCACTCTGCGCCGCCCTTCGCATGACGTTACCGTACACGCCACTAAATTTTGCCACTTTAGGACGCAACGTCACCATTTCCCGTTTAACGAATCGTACTTTCGACCATCAAATGCCTTCAATTTTTTCTCAACGTAGTCCAAAACCTCAACCCAAAACCCAGGCTCTCTTTGGGTATTACCTTGGACGCTATCTTCGGATATACGAACCCAACCTTTGCACAATGTCACTAATTCTTCACGGGACCATGGAATACACCGAGTCTCCTCATTTCTAACCGGTCTCTTTTGTCGTCTTTTTGACTGCTTCTTATTTGGGGCCGTGAATTCTTCGACTTCCTCCTCATTTCTAACTTGCTCATCTACATCAACGATATTTGGCATAGACGAATCAAATTGTGATTAGTACATATCATCTAAATTAAATGCATTAATTGGAGACATAGGTGTATGTTAAGGTTGTGATGAAGATCTGAATTGTGGGTATGCATGTGAAGAACTGCCAATATTTGGGTCGTATTGTGGGTATTATTGTGGAGATATGAATGGTGGGTTTTGGTATTGTTGGTTTCCGTAAGAAAATGATGGGGCTCGAAAGTTTATCCGTGAAGTAGGACCGAGACGGAAATTTGAATTGGGTGTTTTGACGGTTTGTTGTTGACGTCTTGGGGTTTTAGTTTTGGGAGTGTTTTGTTGAGACATTTTGTACTAAAATGAGAGAAAACTGATATATAAGAGAATGAGATAATGAAAAGTGTTGTTTAAAAATTGTGAAGTTATTAGGTACTTATAGGTAAAATAAATGGTATATAGCGTATAGTAGGTTTTTTTTTTTTTTTTTTTTTTTTTTTTTTTTTTTTTTTTCAGTCGTTAAGAATTGCATAATGCACGAGAGGCCACCAACCTCACCCTTCCCTCTCCTTTCTCCTCTACCTCACGCGTGAGGTGCGGCCTCCTCCATAAGGGTGACGCCCCCACCTTCAAAGGTGAAGACTCATGCCCGTGGTGAGTAGTCTAAGACTACTTATCTTTTCTTGGAGTGACAGCATAAGACTATTTGTTTTTAACAATGTTGTTAACTTTTGTAATCTATTTACTACGGTATCTTTTATGAAAGAATAAACCGACTTCTAATGTCGAGAATATACATGCATTTAAATACGCATATTCATATGTTAACAATATTTGGGCAAATTTCAAAAATCTTCATTTGTTGCCTTGTTTAGATTGGTCCTGATTTGTGAGTAGATAAGAGAGTAATGACTTGGATTTTTGGTAGAGATTTACTGTAGTTAATAACAATGTTCAATATATCTATGCAAAAAGATATGATATAGTGGCGGCAAAACTTACTACTACGTATATATCAAGAAAAAGAAAAGGTTATAATTAGAAAGTTTACTAGCTTAACTTGATAATTCCGTAAGTATTTGTAACTTAATGCATAAGAATGACTTATTATGAAAAAACTAGGGGGCATTAGCCATGCCAACCTCCTGGAAAGAGAGGGTTTTAAGTACCTTTGAGTTTGTGTAATGGTTGGTTCAAATTTTGTGAATTAGTCGGCCAAAAGGTCGGAAGCTATGATTACCAAAAAAAGTTTGAAAACATGCAATAAATGATATATTTAGTTGGTCATGAGCAGTTAAAATTTATAAAGATACAAGCAAATTATGCATGTCTAAATTAATTAAACATAGCTCTTAAAAACTATGTTTAACATTTTCATTTTCAATTAAGTCATTATAATTCCTATAATTATTGAAACTATGGCAGTTGTTCGGCACAGAAAACAACCAATAATTGATTATTTTACACAGAACCCATAACCAGGTATTGATAAAAGTTTTAAACAAACAAATCCATAGTCTAGAGTTTTCATAAAAACGCATGATGTGTTGAGCGCTATACTCACGAGTAACTGCATGCAAAGAATTTAAATATGACCATCTTTCAAATGATGTTAAAAAATTGTTCGAATCATATATGATATATATGATCGATCCTTTCTTTAAAGAAATAGTTAGTGAGTTCAATTTTCTTTAAATTTTTTGTTTAACTTTTCTCTCATATATTTTCAAATAATATGATTTTTACATTTTGTCTAAGTTTTTAACATTTTATGATTGTTATCAGATTTCCAATTCTGAAAAGCACGTCTTTGTTAAAATCCAAATCCAAAATCGATAGTCGCTATCGGTCCCAACTAATATCATAATCGAATAGCAAAATTGGTCATGCTATATATACTGTTACGTCGTATATATCCATTCAATGGAGATATATAGACAAAAGGGCCACATTCATATGAATGAAATCAACTCCTTCCATTTAAGGCTCGAATTGACGAGTTGAGATGCAATATTCTGTAAAGTTTGATGTCTTACGTGTTCCATCTCACTTGATTTTGACAACCAAATGATTACAAAATACGGGCAATAATCCAAGTATTTAAAGACCATGAAACTCGAATGGCTTAAAATCGGCCAACAAGTTCACACGTCGACGCCAAATTGGTTTTACGCTCAACAAGTTACACATGTATAGTGACATATTTCTCAAGAACGGATGAAGTCTTGATATGTAGTAAAATTATCAAACAATCAGTGGAACATATATATGCACGTATCTACAATTCAATATTTCTTATGATGTTTGGTTTGTAAACGAATCACTAAAATGAGCATTAGAATGGGAATGTTTTTCTGTTGCTATACACTTAAACCAAACATCCCTTAAGGCGGTCTAACCATGACAAGATTAACAATTTAAAGAAAATCTATTAAAGTATTAGGTAAAAAAGAACGACGGTGTTTAAATTAGGGATTTAGCCGTACAATAGCAACATACTTTTCCAAATGTTCCATTCTAGTACGCGTACTTTTTTTTGTCCCACTCAATGTAACGTACTTTCAATTTTTGTACCAATCTACCCCACGAAACTTGTTTAACCGACTAACAAGTTTTTTTTCCCACAAAAGCTGCCACGTTGGATTTCCACTATATATTATATATTTGTAAAAGCCATCAAATAGCCATATACTTTCTAAAATTTACTCATATGGTACGTGTGTCGAAAATAACTAAAAATTTGGTTTTTTTTAACGTTTTCATTCGTTTTTGTACGTTTTCATCCGGTTTGGACATTTTCGTTCGTTTTCAAATGTTTTTGTCCATTTTTACACTTTTGCGTCTGTTTACACGTTTTCATCCGTTTTTCCACGTTTTCTCCCGTTTTTACACGTTTTCTTCTGTTTTTGCACGTTTTCACTCGTTTTTACACGTTTTCATCCGTTATTGCACGTTTTCTCTGTTTTTACACGTTTTCATCTGTTTTTGCATGTTTTCATACTTTTGTACACGTTTTTGTTCGGTTTTACATGTTTTCGTTTTTTTTTTTTCACGTTTTGCACGTTTTTCTCTATTTTTATACGTTTTCATCTGTTGTTACACGTTTTCACTAGTTTTTACACGTTTTCGTTCATTTTTATTCCTCTTCATTCGTTTTCATACATTTTTATACGAATTAAAAACGGACAAAAGCGTGTACAAATGAACGACAACTTGTAAAAATAGATGAAAATGTGAACAAAATGAACGGCAACGTGTAAAAACGGACAAAAACATGCAAAAACGAACGATAACGTGTAAAACGGACAAAAACGTGTAAGAAAACGGATGAAAGCATGTAAAAACAGATGAAAACGTGAAAAAAACGGAGGAAAGCATGTAAATATGGACGAAAACGTGCAAAACCAAACGACAACGGGCAAAAACGGATAAAACGTGCAAAAACGAATGACAACGTGTTAAAACGGACAAAAACGTGTAAAAACGAACGAAAACATGTAAAAACGGACTAGAACGTAAGAACGGATGAAAACGTGTAAATAACGAATGACAACGTGTAAAAACGGACAAAAACGTGTAAAAACGAATGACAACGTGTAAAAACGGGCAAAAACGAACAACATGTAAAAACGGACAAAAGCGTGTAAAAACGAATGACAACGTGTAAAAACGGACAAAAATATGCAAAAACGGATGAAAACGTTTAAAAATAGATGAAAAGGTGTATAAAAATGGATGAAAACGTATAAAAACTTATAAAAACGGACGAAAATAGTACGCGTACTAGATCGGTACATTTGAAAAAGTACGTTGCTATTTACTCTAGTATTAAATATGTCACGTAGGCATTTTCCCGGTTTTCAAACTTTTTTCCCGGTAACCGGTAACTTTTTGGTAGAATGAAACAAAAAATGAAAGTACGTTACATTAAGTGGGACAAAAAAAAGTACGCGTACTAGAATGGAACATTTGGAAAAGTATGTTGCTATTGTACGGCTAAATCCCTTTAAATTATGCTTAGGACGTTTGAGATAGATTTTTTATTAATATATTGCAAAGTTGTTAGTTGACTATATATCAAAAGAAAAATGAGATAATAACTTGTTTGATTTTCTAAATTGCTTTTAAAAGTTCAATTATCATGAAAACTAAAGAATATCATTGAGATGCCACCCTCCCAATATTTGGACCACAATTGTATTTTGGAACGTGGGCCTATTAAATTAACACAACTCCCATGGATTAATGCCACAGTAATTAAGTTTGTGTTGTATGTGTGTTTTGTTTCTTGTTTTGTCTCTCTTTATGGAAACAAACATCACCATTACAACTATAAAATATTCACTTGGGTCCAAAATGGGTCATGCTGGTTTCGTATGAAAGATGTGGACCATCATTTATGGTGTACCATCTTTGCTATAGCTCGGTACACCGATATGTCATACATTCATGTAGGGGTGAGCATCGGGCCGGATCCCGACCCGCCCGACCCGAACCGACAAATCCCGAAACCGAAACATGTCAAAAACCCATCCCGATCCCGAACCGATTATCAGTCGGGTCGGTTCGGTTACATTCGGTATTCTCGGGCCGGTATTGTCGGTATTTACAATTTGTCCCGATTTTGGGGCCATGACCAAATCTGAGCAAATCCAGTAGCAATTCCAAACATAAATCAGTCCTCCAAATGACCAAAACTAACAGTAGCAATTAGCAAATCCAAGTGACTTACAGTACCATGACAAAATAGAAATACAAATGACAAATCTTAGTATCTTACACTCTTACAGTAGCAGAACATTCTTGATTCAAATACAAATCACAAATCAATCACAAGTTCTTCTCCTTTTCTCCCTTTTGTTTTGCTGAGATGAGAAAGATTCATATGTTGGTACAGAAGAAGAGATTGATTCACCCCTGAGATGAAATTGATCCATTCAATTGACTTGTGTTACTGACTTGGGTTTTTGACTTTCTGTTTGCTAGTGACAAAAGGAGATATCAAGAATACAAAAGATAAGAAAGGTGCGTTCTTTTTTTCCCTAAATGGCAAAACCTAACATATAATCGGGCTTGGCGGGCTTGACGGGTTGGAGTCGGTTTTCGGCCCGACCCGGCCCGATACCGAGAATTTGCAATTTTCACAACCGACTCGGCGACTCCCGACCCGAATTGTTTGTCGGGATTAATCGGGCTACTCGGTTCGGTCGGTTTGTCGGGCCTTGTCGGTTTCGGTCGGTTTTGCTCAGCCCTACATTCATGCACAATTTGTAGCCAAATAACGGACCCTAATAGTGTCCATTTAGTGTGTGTCATCAAGTCTTAAAAAAGGCCACTGTTTTATTCAATGCATCAATGACATGCATAACATGTTAACAGTGTGAATAAGGGTACAGTTGGTAGCTCAAAGTTGCATTACATGCATGGTATCCAAACTCATCTTAAAGAAGCTTTGTTCTAGTTATTGTCATTGAGAAAAATGAAAATTTTGAGCCTTAAAGTTGGACTAACTTAACATTGTCTATATAAGCTTTGCCAGCTATCGAATCTCAAGAGAAAATTACTCATTAATACGTTAAGAGCATAGGGTGCAGTGTGTTCCATTCGTCGCCAATCGTTATCATTTGCCAGCATACTGGCATGTATCATCATCTGTCAAACCTCACGTTGGTGAAACCACACACTTATGATGTGGCACAGTGGTGATCATTTGTCATTTGAACATATATAGGTACCCCGTGGCCTAAGAGCATACGCTATATTCTGCGGGTCGTTGTCATTCATGGAGAAGTTTGTAATTTCTACACGGCCAAAATTTCTGTCTATTAAGTTCTAGTTTTTAAATAGTTACATGTGTGACTGGCATATTTGGGTTAAGGAAATAGTCAATAGTTACAATGAAAACTTAACAGAAAAAAGTACTCCGTAATCAACATTATTGAAAAAAGCGTTCTAAATTATTGAAAAAAGTATTCAACATCTTTGGAAGTGAAATGATGCATATATAGCAACTTTAGTGTTCAAGGACGAACTAGTTTCAGATGTATCATAAGATTTAAATGTACTATCCGAAATCACATGTTGTGGTTGCTTGTACTCTAACAACCACGAACTGTATGTTTTAAATGAATTACTAGTACTAGTAGATAAATGTTGTCGTACGTGAAGTGCAGATGGATAAAAATGCATAAAAATATCTGCCTCAGGAACAACTTAAGGTCGACTTTTATTTCTTAGTTTCAGTTCGTGGTGAATATAATACTTATGTTTCACTTAAAGAAAGGATTAATTATAGATCGTAAGTTCGTAACTCGTAAGGTTTGTATTGTAAGGTCAGAACTAATCAAATCTTTTTACAAAATTACCATGACCTAAAATTCACGTATGTAAAAACGTTGGAGAATTATATAATACGGAGTAGTAATTATTAGGAAAAATGGATAATAAAGACGTGTTGATTCCAAGATATGGAAACCTCCGACATTAATTTTTTTGCATTGAACAACATACAAAATTTCAACATAATTGACACCAACCTTGAACAGTGTAGCATTTGTTCCTCGTTTAAAATTTTGACTGTCGACTGCTCCCTAGGATGACTCTCTGCCGAAGAAATATTGGAACATCTGGCGTATAAGTGTTGAACGACAGCGATAGAGGGCTTCAATTGTAACTGGAGTCATTTTGGTCGTGGTGTGACAAGTAGTGTCGTATCACCACTTTGCTAAAATATCCACTTACATACCAAGCCATTTTTGTGGTACAAAATGTTAACAACCGACAATGTTAACATGGTACAGACATAAAACAAAATTTACCCATAATCTATACTACATTATAAAGCATTTGACACTTACTACAAAAGTAAGTTTTAAAATTTTAAGATCAAAAACATTACTATTAAAGGAAAAGTAAAAAATTAATGTAAAATATGAAAATTTAAGTCTAATTTAAACAATATGTAACCCTCCTCCAATAATGATACATTTTAATGAAAGTGTTTATAAGAAAAACTCACTATTAACCATCAATTTAATGCTAATATTTGAAAAATAAAAGTGTTAACCATTTACACTATTAATAATTTAGACATTCTACTTTTGAAAAACATATTTCTAATACTTTATACTATTTGGGACATGCTAGATAAGGAAATTTAAAATGAAAAATATTTGCTCGCTACAAAAATAGTCACCGGGTACCCGCTGCCGCATTGCGCGGGTACCCTTCTAGTCTAATAAACTAAATAATTAACAGTGCTAGCATCGTTTCTTGTATTATTTATTAAACGATAAATACTATTTTATGAACCTCTGCTTCGAGTATCTAAGGTACGTGTGTATCGTAAAATACATTTCTCGATTAATGTAGTTATCTACTATAATTAACTAAGGCTTAACTAACTTTGGTGCGACTATATGTCGATGGTCTATCCTCTATGAGAATGATCGAACACTTTGATTCACTCAAAGTTGTTAACAAACGTGGGTTGTCATCATGTTAATTGTTGTCTTGTGGCTCAAGTTTTAATAACGACTATAAAATATTACTACGTAATACAACAAGACATTATATATACATATCGAGAGATGTTCATATATTTTTTTATGCTGTAAAGTTTAATGGTTACTTATTAAATGTGGTCAAGAAAGTATGTTTTGTGTCTTTTTATTTAATTTTGTATAAGTGGTATAACAATAATTTCATAAAAAAAAAAAAAAAAAAAAAAAAAAAAAAAAAAAAAAAAAAAAAAAATACGTGACTTAACTGCATGCAAATGAAATTCTAGAGATTTAGTTTATGCTCACACAATTTGGCTAATTTTACGATAGAAATCCGTGGCAAATTAATAGATGCCTGGAGTAGCAAAATCATTCCTCTCAAAAACTATGGCAACGATTTCTAACTGAAAATTACTTGTGCAACAGTTTTCTAGCGAAAGAAATTTCGTAGCAACTGGTTTTGAAACAGAGCATTTTCCAACTGTATTATTACAAAGAAATTGCGAACATGTTTGGAACTAACATAACAGGCTAATGATAAAATTCCATTTTATCTAGATTGAATCCCAAACATACGTCTTTTTCATAGTAAACGATAATAAGTGTCGTCACATTTCAATACTTTGAAATGTCACAAACAAAAGCAAGTTTCTCTAGATGACAAGAAATTAAAACGCGTCATATATTTTGGCATTCCATTTTTTTTAAAGACAATTAATAGAATTTATCTGAAGTAGCAGGTAGTATATATAGTACAGGTGTCCAAGATAACCGAGGAACCAAAAGAAATGAGGAACCATACTGGTACAGACTAGGAAACCGAACCGTATATTAGAACCATGGTATGGTTCTTGAAATTTCAAATTTTGAGTCTCGGCACGGTTAGGGACGGAACCGCCCCGTTCCGGTTCTTTTTGGAAAAGAAAAAACGACTATTTTGAAAATATAAAATTTTATAGGGTTTGTTTGCGACTTTGTGTACGTGCAGCGTTGTAAAAAAACTAATTAAAAAAAAATCTAAAACCTAAAAATCCAAAATGAATTAAAACCCTAACTTTTAATTCATTCCAAATAACTCAAAACTATCAATTTTACAATTAATGATATCATTCAAAAATTCAAATATCATTTGTCAACATGAAAGCAGTGTTCTAAAAGGTGCGGCGCCGCAAAGGCCTCGCAGAGGCGCGAGGCGTCACCTCCACGCCACACAATAGACCAAGGCATCGTCTTAAGGCTTGACATGAGATGAGGTGCGATAAGGCGCGATAAGGTGTACTAGTATTTGAGACGTTTAGAGGATTTACTAGTAACTGGAATTTGGGCATCGTATTTGAGGTTTATTAGTATTTGGTGTTTAGAAGTTTACTAGTATTTGAAGAAGATTACAAATATAAAAAGAGTTTCTTGACTTTATTACTTATGTATAATATTTTTTGTAAACTCGATGTATATGAAATATGATATATTAATGAAATATAATATAAATTTATAAATCTATAAATACTTTTTGCCGCCTTAATTCACGCTTTAAAAATGTCATACCGCCACGCCTCACGCTAAGGCTTGAGGCTTGGCCTTGCCGCCACGCCACGCCTCACTTTATTTATAACCTTGCATGAAAGTAAGTTTTTCTATATATTTTTTCCTTTTTATTATGATGATACTTGATTAGATACCATGTTACAATAACGTGGATGGAATTAAAGATATTTTGAATAATGACATTTGTGTGTTTATACTGATATTTTGAGTAATGATACTTGATTAGATACCTTGCATTGTTCGAGACATTTGTGTATTTATATTGTTACAGCATGTCCTTTATACAGATCGACAACGAAAAAAATGAATTTTATAAGCACTTTGGTACTCGTCGGGAATTACCGAAAATTTCCGTACCGAAGAGCTTGAGACGATTCTCGATTCTACATTTTTCTTATTTTCGTTTCGTGGTTTTTCAGGTTCCGGTTTCGGTTTAGGGTCCGATTCCAGTACCATGGACACCCACTATATAGCAAAGAAAACGAAACTGCCACTCGTTGTAGTAATTTAATGATACTCTACTAGATGAGGACTAGCATCATCTATAAATAAAAAACTCGTGTTGAAATCTCGTCCTGGTTTATTTTAATCACAGTGTTATTTACACGGTTTAGTTTTCTCATAATTGCCTTGGAGCAGGGCGATTGATGATGGTTATCAATTGGTCGGTTTTCCTTAATGTAAAAATGTGACACTAATGACAAAAACCGAAACCTGAGATAGGTGGGTCGAGTTCTATCTACAACTAAATGCAGGTTATTTCTCTAGCTTTTGAAACGAGTTTTGACAATACTCGCCTGCTTTCATATGTGGTATTCATTGATATCAAACTCCTTAAAATGATCGTTAAAAAACAAAGTTCAAAAAATGTTAATGCTAGCTATATTACCAAACCTAACATTTACATCAAATTAAAAACATTTTCTTTATATGAATTAAACAAATTGTCGACATGTCAGTGTTCGTTCAATGCCACACTTTTGACTAAGACTCTCAAGCCCATACACATATCACACACAATGTTTGAACATTGAATTTTGTAGCCGTATTTTTGTTGCATCTAAGCCCATACACATTGCTAAATGTTTTCTTGAGTTTACTCACCAGTCTCACCTCTCCTTGTTGCTAATCTATCTTGATCTTATACGAGTATATTCTTAGAGGAGGACACCATGCATGGCAGCCCTCTTTAAATACCCTAAAGTCCTCTATTTATGTTTTAATGCCATTTAGTTCTCTTTGCTATTTCCTATAGTTTAGCTAAATGATACATACGTGTCTTTACGCCGTGATAAATCTGTCATTCAACTTCGAGTTTAATCGATCGTTTATATTAAGGCTGCTAATTAAGATCGAGATTTTACTATTGATCATTTTTTTCTTTGCAAGATCGGAATCGTAAGATCGAATCGAGATTGAAAGATCGAACTTAAATGTCTTAAATATCTTATTTTTCTAGTAATTCATATTCAAAAATGATTCAATAACAAATTAGAGAATAAAAAAGAGTTCTGAAAGTTATAGTAATATGAGAATGCGACGCTTAATGCTCTAAACTACAAAAATATCTAATCGGTATTTAAGGACGCTGAATCTTTTAATCAAAAAATCTATATATCTTGCTCTTATTAAACATTTACAGTAATCAACGCTTGTTATATTATTTTAATTTAACAAAATTCATTCATTTATAGTTTATTAGTTTGTTAAATTAAAGGAAGTAGAATCGAATCAGATCGAGATCTTATGATCTTATGGTAAAATCGATATCATATTTAAGATCCTATGCTTTTTAAGATCCTACGAAGGATCGACTCGTTTTTTCTTAACGGGATCGTAAGATCGGAAAATTATAAGAGCTAGATTGAGATCTTAACAGCTATGGTTTATATGTTTATTTGGATAATATTGATGATAATTAACGACGAGTGAAGATTATGTATACAATGGGACAAGGCTATGTTTGAATAGCACAGTTTATATTGTGGAATGTGGATCCATGCATGAGACCGTATGTTTTGCAATTGGTCAAATGGGCTAAATTATCCTTAGTAATTCTTGCTAGTTTTTAATACTATGCAGCCGTAAAAAAAGAAATAATAATAATAATAATAATAATAATAATAATAATAATAATAATAATAATAATAATAATAATAATAATAATAATAATCCATGCATGAAATGTGCGCATGTTTGCTAATTGCTATTTTAAAATTCGGGGACGACTTGTTAGTAAATGATAAATTCTTTGAATCTTAACCTGATTGAAAAATCAAATTTGGGTCATTCTTGCAAAATAAATAATTGTTGAAATGTCTAATCTAGACATTTTAGCTAGAACGTGAAGCAAAAAAATGTATAAAGTGAAGCATATAATGGAAAGTAGTAATTAAGCAATGTGTACTGTTGCTTAATTTGTTTAAACTTTATTAAGGCAATAATAATTAAAATCTTAGCTAGACAAATATAAACAAACAAAAGGTAACCGAAAAACCCACTTTTGCTTGGTTCGTGTTGAATTAAGAACATTAAAGATTAGAAATAAGTTCAAAATTCTTAACGGCATACACTTGAAACAACTTTAAATGTGAACATGAACAAAATGCGTATATGGTCGACATTTGACAAAAAAGCATTTAGTGATTATAAGTCATTTTGTATATATATATATATATATATATATATATATATATATATATATATATATATATATATATATATATTCTCAATGACTTCTTAATTCAAAGCCAAATGTGTATTTTCAACTTACGCCAGCAAAAGATGAGCAACTCATGTTTGTTCAATATAGACACTCACAATAGTTGCGTTTTAGAATATTTTTAAAATCGGTTTTTCTATATATATTGATTTGACAAGATGAAACACATATCATATATTTTATTATTTTTTTTTGAGCGGCAAGTTAGTACAATACACGGTTAGCGAGTCAGAGACTTGACCATCTGAGTGTGCAGAGCCCAACACATATTCTTACCTAGAAGGAAAATCCAGTGAAGCTTGAACTTGAAATCTCTTGAAAACAACCTCCTCTAAAGCTCTTTATGAAATCTCAGTTGGCCAACTGAGCTAAGCCCAGTTGGTTTGAAACACTTATCATATTGATTTGAAATGAAATGGCATTTTAATAATCAACAGCCATATACATATTACCTGTGTGCACGAGTATTACTTACGTTTTTAGAATAATATGTAACGTCGACGTATATAGATGAGGATAATTCTCATATCTTTATATATATGAACGTCAAATTGGACGACGTGGTTGACATGAAGTCAAAAGTTGCTATTGAGAACGATTTTCATTCTTTTTTATTGTCAGAAATTTCAACAATTGCGATTGATTGGCATTGGATAACTTTTTTATAATACTAGAAAGGTGCCCGCGTGATGCGGGGCGGATTATTGAGATGAAGAGGAGGGAGGTGGGGTGGTGGAAAGTGGTTGTTGAGGTGGTTATAAATTGTTGGGGGTGGTTGTTGAAGTGGTTATAAATTGTTGGGGTTATAAATTGTTGAAGTGATTATAACTTGTAAGTAAAAATCTGAATTTTTAAGCCTTTCTAATTATAGAATAGTCTCAAATACATTATATAGTAGTATAGATAGCTAACGACTTGAGCCCCAAGTCATATATATATTCTTTAGTTCCGATTAATACAAAATAATAAGGTTAAATATATGATAATGATTGCCGGATAGTTTGGTTATTGCGTCTTCTTAAACCTTACTTCTTTAAAGTAGTACGATTAACTATTTTAGAGAATAAGGTACAGTCTCGATTTTATATAGGAACTGCGACATAAAAAATAAAAATAAAAAATAAAAAAACCCAAAAACTAAAGCCAAAAACAGAAACCAACCGTTAAAAATGAATGAAATAAAAAATGCGTAGAACGTGGTTGGCGACCACTACTCGAGCACCTATAACGTAAGGAATGGTGTGGTTCCCTCACACCATACGTTGATAACGCGGGCTATAAAGCCCCTCGACGTGAGCTCTGTACAGGGCTGAGCATGGAAGGTTCAAAACCAGACCGGACTGACAAAAACCAACCTGACTCGACCCGACAGCTTTTCGGTTCGGTTTCGGCTTAAGTTTTTCACGATTTTCATTTTCGTGTCGGTTCGACCCAAAACAGACAAAAAAACACATAAACACACCAAAACCGAATCGAACCGACGGACCTGACACAAAACCGAACCGAACTGACCGTTTTCGGTTTGGTTTCGGTTTTTCACGATTTTCGGTTTTGTCAGGTCGAGTTAGCTTTAGACCGATGCTCGACCCCAGCTCTGGATGAAGTAATATTTGATGTTAAAAACTACTCCATATTACTTTAACTTAGTCGTTAACGATGTTTTTCTTGAAAAGGATAAATTTTCATATATACACGTATGCATGCATGACTATAAGATTGTACGCATGCATGCGTGCACATATATTAACGTAGTATTACTTTCGTCCCATGTTAATTTTTCAATTTGTTTTTTAAGTCTTTTTTTTTTTAATAATTTTAAATATTTTTATTTGTGTTATATAATAGTTGATGAAAATTATATCATTAAAAATATATTTAAAACTCAATTTAATCATATTGTATCAACTATCAAGTATTATATAATAAAAACAAAAATATTTAAAGTAAAAATTGATAAAGAAAAACTTGAAGTAAAAATTCATATTATACCAAATCGGGAAATTCCCCAAAAAAAGGGGAAAATCCCGATTTCCCGGTACCGGTACCGGTACCGATACCCGAATCCCGTTCGGTACGGTACCGGTACCCTAATTTATGCTCGGGAAAAATTCGGTACCACTAATTCGGTACGGTACCGGTACCGTGCTCATCCCTACAATAAACAAATTGGTATTCAAGCAGCCAAGGAATTTTTTTTTTGATTTAATGGGTAAATCCGTGAATGTGATTATGTGAACATGTTTAGTCATGAAATAATTCTTCAAAAAAAAAAAAAAAAAAAAGTCATGGTATATAGGCCCAACTCGTATTTTTAAGAGATAGATCTACATCATTCATTATTTGACACCTTTATTCATTTTCTAGGCCTAACAATCAATTTTTTCATTCATTTTATGATTCTAAGACTTGTCACACTCGATGATTTGTTGTACTCCTTGATTTACATTTTTGTTGGAACAAGTCCAATCAATCAACTAATCCAGCTTATTATCTCTTCAGGGCATTGCCACTTAGGTGTTCATGTCCTATGCCTAATTACCTAAAGGCTAAAGAGCATGTTACATAAGCTTGTAAAGAAGTGAGCTTGTCACGCTTGCAGCTACTTATACTTTGGGAAGAAAAAAATAGATTGGAAACTTTGTGCGACAACGATTCTAAAATGTGAACACTTCTGCCATTTTGATCCTATATGAGGATATTCTAAATTGCACTCAATACAAAACTCATCGTATAGTAAAGTATGATGTTGTTCATGGGACTAGTCGGTGAGGTTGAGACTGGTGCACTCACTCTTCTTAGCAAATTATTCATCCGATGTTTGTCGAAATTACATGTCTAAGCATAAATCCGCATTAAAATCTAAGTACATGGGCCAAGACCATGTGTCGCACTGTCGCAGATAAAATCATACATCAAGAATTCTAGTCCAACATTTACTTTTCGATAAGCTGCCCTTTTCAGGTGTTAAAATTTTTTGGGGTTTTACATATTACAAACGGATGGTTGGGACTTTGTGTTTGGTTAATTTTATGTTTATGCGGTATCAAAAAGATATTAAAGAAACAACAATTAAAGTATACAATTGCTTTATCCCTTTAGTTAAGATTGGCCAAATATAACAAGTGATGCTATTCTTAACTAACCCAAAAAATATTTTAGTTCTTTCAGCATTAGTCATGTCATTAATCAATAATGACACTCAGTTAAGTATAACTCTATAAGATGTCATCAGTCAATAGATGGTAATGGTAGTATGGTACCTCATACTACGTATATGTTTTAGTCGAGACTTGAACTCACAATCTATTGATTAGGTCATCCGCTATGGGGCAGATGTCATACGTGTAATGGAGCCTCTTCACCCTTCAATCCATCGCAAAATTGTCATGTCATGCGCACGTTAAAATTCAATCCACTTTATGAACATATGATATATGATAAACTATACTTATTTAAACCCACTAACCTTTATATTTTTGTGGACATGATTAGTTTGAGGTTGTGTGTTTATTCAACTAATTTTTAAGTAATTAATTTTGATTAATTAAATAAAAGAAGAAGAAGAAGAAGAAAAAAAAAAAAAAAAAAAAAAACTCAAATGAGTATCTAGGTAAGAGGTAGTATGGACTTTAATGTGTTGACATATAAATGCCCTATCCAGTTCTTGTTTATGGGTTTGTTATGGGTCAATTTAATGTGAATATGCCATGTCATATAAGTCCCGTTATCCCGTCTTGTGTAGTTGTGTGTAACTCTTCAATTTAAAGATTGGTTCATAGTACTAGTAGCTAGTAAATATTGTTTTTTGAGTAAAAAATTTCACTTTTGCCATATAAGTTCAATTGTGAATCAAACGTACAATTTTAATGAATCGTTATAATAACTTTACTTTTTCATATAAAAAGTTGTGGATCAAATTTATAATTTATGTTTCTGATAATTAAATGCTAACGAATTACATTACGAAATATGAATCAACGGTTTAACAAAACCTTCTCACTAAGTCTCTTCAATAGACCCGGATCGAGTATAAATTTGTGTTTGTATATGACGACGTATAGTTTATATATGGCCCACGAGCCCAAATGATAAATATTACTCGGCCCAAACCCACCACGAGTGGGCTATCATAACGAATAAAGGGCCATAATAATAATAACGGCTTGGGCTCACGAAGCCCAAAGCCCAAACTAAACTAACCGGGTATGCGATAAGGATCATCTATTCATGGAATAGATATCCTTACCCCGATAAGCACCACGAGTGCGAAGAGTAAGGAGCAAGAAACCTACGCGGTTTCAGCCCCAATATAAGGAATGACATCTCTCATTCAAAGGTATGATATACAAACCCTAACTCTTAACGAGAACCTTAAATCAATTACTTACTCTCACGCCGGAGTCTAATCGGGGGAGACAATCCCTCGATAAGCCTAACGATGTCGTTTATTTTCTTAGTGCGCAGGTAACAAGTACTAAGAAACGAATTGGTACGAGAGCAAGATCCCATAATCAGGAACGCCCAACTTTTGTATCAACAAGTGGCGCCATCCGTGGGACCCTACTAATAACTAAAGACTAGGATGACAAAGAATAAGAATTCAAGCCAGCGAACTCCGCAATCGGAAAAACGTGACCATCAGAGGAGGAATCAACAAGATCCGACCTCTAGACAGGTTGCTGGGACAACCAGCGCACCTGGCCACCAAGAGGCGGGAACAACCCAACCTCTTCCAGAGGTAGAACTACCAGTAAGAACTACCCAAATCATCCCAGTGGTCCCAAGTGCTGAGGAACTTCAGCGCACTCTTTTCACCACTCCTCACTAAACCATTCCCGCAGTGAACAACACTGTGCCACCAGATGCGCCTAACTGAGATAGGGTGCCGAATATTGAGACAGGCACTCTTGCAACAACCGAGGACGCACCCAATCTCACTCTGGGAAACTTTGTATCCCAAAATTATGAAACCTTGACTGCCCTCATGCAGGAAGAAGCTAGGAGAAGGGCAAGTACGAGCCTACAGGCTCGATTGAATTTTGGTCCTGAACGCGAACCATCACCACTGCGCCACCCACGAAGAAGACGCGCAGAACGTACCACTATCCATGATAGGCTAGGTACGACATCTGAGTCACAATACTCAGAAGATAGTGAAAGGCGCACTAATGTTCACTCCAGACTTGGCAGTCGCGGGGTACAAGACCGATTGGGACTTCAACATTCGCCAAGCCAAGGATCCTCCAAACCTGGAAGTAAGAGGATCCAAGACAGATTGGGAAGAAGAAGATCCCCAAGCAGAGATCCCTCCAGCTCTTCCTCTGAAAGAAGTCGGCGCAAGCGCCGAAGAAGAGACTACCCTTCTTCCAGTGACTCCTCCGACAACGAGGATAGAGAGATAGGACACTGGAAGTCAAGAGGGAGGCGTCGCGAGGAAGAGAACGAAGATATGTCTCTCCCATGGCGTCGCCAGAAAGTTGACGCGTTTACACGGCGCATCAGCGATTACTCAGATCGCAAACGTAGGCGCATGCCTGCTAACGTAAAAACATATGATGGAACAGGTGATCCGGATGATCACCTAAAAATTTTCGAGTCAGCCGCCACCATCGAAAACTGGCCACAGCCAGTGTGGTGCCATATGTTCAATTCTACGTTAGTAGGGAACACGCGCACATGGTTTAGCAAACTCCCACGTAGGAGCATCGGTGGGTTCGAGGAATTACGGAAAGCATTCCGTCTCAACTTCACCAGCGAAAGAAGTGCGCTAAAAACCCTGTTGAGCTAGCAAGAGTGAAACAGCGCCAAGGAGAATCAACCAGCGCTTTCATGGAATGCTTCAAGGATGAGTGCATACAAGTTAAAGCGTGTCCTGAAATCCTAAAAATTTCAGGGTTCATGAATGGGATTAATAACCCAGAACTCATCCGAAAGCTAAACGAAAAAGTTCCACAAACTTTTGATGAGCTAACAAAGCGCACTAGATCCTTTATACAAGGAGAGGCAGCCGCTGCGGACAGTAAAAAGGGTTATTCGAACTATAGGCAGCAAGAGCAGCCTCGGAGACAATCCAATGATCAGAATAACAACCGCAGCAGGAATTACCGCAATGGAAGGGACAATGACAAATATACCCCTCTTACAAAAACCCCAAGGGAAATATTTGTAACAGAGGGCGAAAACTTCCCAAAACCGCCACCAATGCGCACTGCAGAGGAAAAGCGCATAGGAAACGGATACTGCGAGTACCATGGTCATAAAGGCCATACAACTAATGAGTGCGTCCAAGTAAAACAACTAATTGAAAAATTAGTAAGAGAAGGCAGAATGGACCACCTTGTAAAAAACATAAAAGAGGGGAAAGACAAACAAAGGGGCGGAGGTAAGAAAGAGCCCCCCAAAGAAAAAGCTGATACCATATACATGATACAATCATGGCAGCGCAAGATAAAGCAAAAAGTCAGCCAAAAATTCTCTCCAGAAAAAGAGATATCTTTCCCTACTCTAGCTGTGGACAACGCAGTCGTGGAGCCTCTAACTATTGAAATACATACGAGAGGACATGATATCCACCGCATGTACATTGACGGAGGAGCATCCGCAGATATCCTGTACGAGCATTGTTTCAAAAAACTGCGACCTGAAATCCAAAGTCAATTGATACCGGCAACAACGTCATTAACAGGATTCACAGGAGATAAGATTTGGCCCATGGGGCAGTTACGCTTGTTGGTGGTCGTAGGAGATGAACAACACTCAACCGCAACATGGATAAACTTTATGGTAATAAAATCCCCTTCACCATACAATGGTATCATTGGGAGACCAGGAATATCATCCATGCGCGCTGTACCATCCACAACGCACGGAATGCTTAAGTTTCCGGTGGAAGGAGGAGTTGTCACTCTCTATAACACAACAGTACCACCAAGAGAATACAATGCGGTAACAACAGAAGCAGAGACTATTCCAGAACAGCGCACAGAGATAACGCCAAATCTAAAAGTCTCTATTCATCCCGATTACCCGGAACAACAAGTTTCGATTGGGGATCTTTATCTGACAAAGGTAAAGCAGCCGTATGTGCACTCTTGCAAAAAAACCTAGACATCTTTGCATGGGAACCAAAACATATGACTGGTGTACCGCGCTCTATCACAGAGCATAAACTACAAATCCGACAAGGATATCCTCCGATACGACAAAAGAAGCGCGACCATGCCCCAGATCGCGCAAAAGCTATTCTGGAAGAAGTATATAAGCTCGTAGACGCAGGCATCATGCGCGAAGTATACTACCATGACTGGCTTTCTAACCCAGTTATGGTAAAGAAGAGCGATGGCAGTTGGAGAATGTGCGTGGACTTCACGGATCTCAACAAAGCATGTCCACAGGACTGCTATCCACTGCCAGAGATAGACTGGAAGGCAGAATCCCTGTGCGGATACCCTTTCAAATGCTTCCTAGATGCATATAAAGGGTATCATCAAATCCAGATGGCAGCTGAAGATGAAGAAAAAATAGCTTTCCACACCAGTCAAGGAATGTACTGCTACACAAAAATGCCTTTTGGCCTGAAGAACGCAGGCGCGACATACCAACGACTGGTGGACACAGCTTTTGAAAAACAAGTACGCCGCAACTTGGAGGTCTAAGTTGACGACCTTGTCATCAAAAGCCACACAGAGGATGAATTGGTGCGCGACATCGAGGAGACATTCAGAACATTGGGGCGAATAAACATGAAGTTAAATCCCAAGAAGTGCACCTTTGGCGCAACCGAGGGCATATTCCTTGGATACTTGATAGAACCCGATGGAATCAAGCCTTGCCCAGAAAAAACAAAGGCTGTTATTGATCTCCCCTCACCGCGCACACTCAAAGAGGTCCAGTCATTGAATGGAAAGTTAGCAGGGCTAAACCGTTTCTTATCTAAGTCAGCAGACAAATCCCTTCCTCTCTTTAAAACACTCACGAAGTGTACCAAAAAGGGAGACTTTCGCTGGACTAAAGAAGCGGAGGAAGCTTTCCAAAACCTTAAACACCATCTGGCATCTCTTCCCAAACTTGTCGCACCGCGACCAGGGGAAGAACTAATCATGTACTTATCGGCAACTCACGGAGCAGTTAGCGCAGTGCTATTGACAGATAGGAACACCGTCCAGACACCCATATACTTTGTAAGCAAAGCCCTGAAGAAAACGGAGACTAACTACAGTGCTATGGAAAAGCTGGTCTTAGCTTTAGTATTCGCAGCCAAAAGGCTGCGCAGATACTTTCAAGCGCACCCAATAGCTGTAATCACTGATCAGCCAATCAAACAAGTTATCTCTAAGCCTGACACATCAGGACGCTTACAGAAGTGGAGTGTACTGTTAAGTGAGTATAACATCTCATACAGACCGCGCACTGCAATCAAAGGCAAGTACTAGCCGATTTCATCGTGGAGAAGCCAGATAGCGACAGCCCGACATCTGCCACTAAAACAGATCTACAGGAAATCTGGATTCTGTTCACAGATGGGTCCTCATGTGTAGATGGATCAGGCGCAGGCCTCATTCTTACAAATCCAGAAGGTATGGAATTCACCTATGCGCTACGCTTTGAATTCACAGCCACAAACAATGAGACAGAATACGAAGCCTTGCTAGCCGGACTACGCATCGCAATTCAAATGGGTGTACGCAACCTGGAAGCTAACGTAGATTCGCGGCTAGTCGCTAACCACGTGCTAGGCGAATATGAAGCCAAGGATGAACACATGGTCCAATACCTGGAAAAGACAAAATCCTTAATCAAAAACTTTGACAGGTTCACAATAAAACAGGTGCCTAGAGGAGATAACCGGAAGGCGGACGCACTCAGCAAGATCGCATCCACAAGCTTTGCGCACCTATCAAAACAGGTATTGGTAGAAACCCTAAAAAACAAGTCAATCTTGGAAATGGAGATATCCACAGTGATAGAAGAACAAGATCCTACATGGATGACGCCTATCATTGAATTCATCAGCAAGGGAATCTTACCACAAGATCATAAGGACGCTCGAAGAGTGCGGCGCACAGCACAACGGTTTGAACTACGAGACAACATACTCTATCGACGCTCTTTCTTACAACCCTGGCTCAGATGTGTTGGACCTCTTCAAGCAGACTACGTACTCAGAGAAATCCACGCGGGATCATGTAGTATGCACTCAGGGCCACGATCTGTGGTGGCAAGCGCTCTAAGGTCAGGGTATTATTGGCCAACTATGCATCGCGACGCACGCAATCTGCTAAAGAAATGCAGCAATTGTCAAGTACATAGGCCAATTCCGCGCCGACCACTACAAGAGCTAACACCTATTACCTCACCATGGCCATTTTATAAATGGGGCATTGACATCGCAGGACCCTTTCCTGTAGCAGCAGGAGGAGTAAAGTTCTTCATCGTAGCCATAGACTACTTTACGAAGTGGATTGAAGCGAAAGCGGTGGTGAGCATCACGGGAAACCAAGTCAAACGCTTTGTCTGGGACAACATTGCCTGTCGCTTCGGACTACCAGGAGAGATCATATCAGACAACGGAAAACAATTCTGTGATAACCCATTCAAAGATTGGTGTGAGCAATTGAACATCACGCAACACTTCGCTTCAGTAAAACACCCACAAACCAATGGCCTAGTTGAGCGCGCAAACCGCAGCCTAGGCGAAGGAATAAAAGCACGCCTCGACAGACATAAAGGAAGGTGGGTGGATGAGCTCTCGCATGTCTTATGGGCGCATCGCACAACAATAAAAACCAGTACTGGCGACACGCCATTCTCCCTAGTCTATGGAACAGAAGCCGTCATACCAGCTGAGATAGGAATGCCAACTATACGCACAACAGAGGTCAACGTCACGACAAACGACGAGGAATGACGCATAGATTTAGATTTACTGGAAGAAAGGCGTGAACGCGCAGCTATACGCGAAGCAAAGGTTAAGGCAAAAAATGAAGAAGTATTATGATGCAAAGGTCAAACACACTTCATTCAGACCGGGAGACTTTGTTTACCGCGCCAATGATGCGAGCCACGCAGAAGACACAGGCAAGCTCGGACCAAAATAGGAAGGACCTTACGAGGTCACAGATGCGCATGGCAACGGCGCATACAGACTGCGCGACATGGAAGGTCACGACCTAGCGCGCACTTGGAACATCGGCAATCTAAAAAGATGCTACTTCTAGGCCACGACCATTACACAGACACATTTGCACCCTACGAGGTGCCCAATAAGTGTTTGTTTTTCTTTTCTTTCCTAGGAATTGTATTTTTATTTTTTCAAAAAACTTGCAAGTATCAATAAAATGTTATGGTTTCTAGCTAACTCCATAGCGCATTTTACTTTATTGCATACATACTAATATATGTCAATATTGTTATCTTATATTTTTACTGCCTACATGGCGTGCATGCACCAATTAAAGACCCACGAAGGCATAAAGGATGAGTTAACCTACTAATTCACTCGTTGAGTAAGAGGGTTGCAAACCCATCAACATTGGATCACGCATCCTTGCTAAAGCGCCTTACTTTTGAGACGTCGAGGTAAGTTTCACATGCACATCCCACGACGGGTGCGCATATACTAAGTACACCGTACATGCTTAGCAAATAACGAGCCAAGACACTTGGTCAAATACTAAAACTTCGCAAACAATGCAAGTATAACTCTTAAAGTCACGCACTTAAAACACTTGGTTAAATAATTTGGCAAACAATGCAAGTATATTTTAAGTCACGAACTTAAACAACGAAAGGGTATCTTATTCATAATTTATTCACAAAAGTTGCAAGGAAAGATACATAAATATACAAAAAGCCTACACACTATGGCGATGCTCAGGACTATCTTGCGGAGCAGAAGAACTCCCCGCTTCCTGCAGCTTCCTCAAAGTTAAAGCATCCTTCACAGATACGGTAGGAACACTTACAGGCACACCATTCTACCTGGGGATGTGTGCAGTGCCAATGCCACACATCACTGCCTTACCCTTGATGCCCTTCTTCTGAGCAGCCCTCTGCTCGTGACGCTCCAGAACCTCTTTCAAGGGAATTTCCCTTTCAAGAGCAAAGGGTTCGAGGATGTCGCGAGGCTGTGCGAACATAGGAATCTGCAGCTGCGACACATCAGGCTTCAGATAATAATCTGATTGCCCTTCCCCATTCTCTCCAAGGTGGCGCTGCAATGTCAACCCCGCCATAAGCACATCTATGGGGTCGTCTTGGTCGCGCTCCAACCTCCCAATGTGCGGCAACTCGAGGACCTTCAACCCCGCCATAGCCTACATCAACTCATCATACGCAGTAGCACTATACCCAGGGACTTCCGCCAAGTCCTTCTTCAGCAGCTTGGCCTCATGGAGATCCTCCATAGCCTGCGATCTCCCACGAGCTACCGCGCATTGAACAACCTTCCCAAAGGCCTCTAATACCTCTTGGGACTCAAGAGTACCCATCGCTGCCAGGCGCAGCCCGTGGCTAATCAACCACCTACATCAACAAAGATACGTTGTGTTAGTAACAAGCATAACAACGACAAGTATTACGAAAGAGAAAAGCACAAAAGAAATACCTGCGCTCAGCAATGGTCGACATCAAGTGAGGATATAACTCCTCATCATACTCGATGCTGAGGGCGCGCAGCTTGTCCTCCTGCACTTGGATAATCTTCATCATATCCTCCTTAAACTTGGTGATATTGGCGAAGTGCTCCACCTTCTTCTCATCTAAGAAACGCACAGCCCAAGTCAAGTCAGACTTATAATGATGAAGCTCCCCACGCGCCTCCTTCACCTCAGCCAACGCAGATAGCTTCTCATGGGTAAGCTTCTCAGCATGTACCCGCGAGGCCTCCAACTCTACCTGCGCATCAGCCAACTGCGCACGAAGCTTCGCCAGCTCCTCATCCTTCTGGGCGAGAGTGCTGCTCTCCCCAGCATACTTCTCCCTCAACTGAGCCACCAGCTCAGCCTGCCGCGCAGCAGTCGCAGCCAGCTCATCTATCAACGGCAGCGCCTCTCCACTCTCATCCACCTTGGCTTTCCCCTCCTTGTTTTTATTCTGCGGAGAGGAAACCACATCCACGGAGACTCCATCATTCTTCGCGGCATCATCCCTACAAGACATAAAAGAATGCAGTTAGTATCGCGACAAGTGATATACAATCAATTAGATATGGACGCACACACTTACAGAAAGGGAGAAGCCTCCGCAACCTTCTTATCCGCGCCAGAAGCGGATGCCTCCTCTGCATCCTCAATGAGGTAGCGACGCCTCTTCTTGGGGCCACTGGTTCCAGCTTCTCCCTTGCGCTTGACATTGCTCGCCACCTCCTCTTTCAGCGCCTCCTCGGGCTTAAGGATCTCAATGCTGTCGGAGGACTCAGCACGCGCCTCCTCTTGCGCCACCTCCACAGCGGGCGGCACGCTCTGAACGGGCGCCACCTGGAGCGGCGGCGTGTTCTCAGGTACAAGCTCGGGTAACACAGCCACGTGACCCTCAGTTGCCTCCAGCAGGGGCTGCTCACCCTCCCTCAGAGGTCGCACTCCTATCGTCACTTGCTTCGGCTTATCCAGCTTGACGACGGCGAATAGATCCATCTCTGCGCACATAAACAAAAACAACAGACAAAATGGTTAGATATTAAAAGTGCGCATATGAAAAAACTTACTAAACTTGAAGAAGAAGGGACGAACACCCACCCCGGCCATCCTCACTTATGAAAGTGGGCACCTCGTCAGCAGCGCCGAAATAATTGCGACTCAACCCCATATACACCAAAAACTCCTCCGGATAAGGGTTAATGGCTAGGCGGTTGGCATCAAGAGTCTGCGCATCAGCTAGCCTATAGGAACCGGGTGCGGGGCGCCCATCCCTTGGCAATGTATCCTGAGTATAAAACTCGTAGGGCGATGGGAAGACTACATCATCAACCCAGAAAAAATGCTCCCTCCAATGTCTGAGGGAGTCTACTTTTTCAGTGTAACACTAGGCGCTTCGCAAAAGATACCCACCCGTTTGACCACGTCGTATGGTAAAATGAGCGGAAGAGGGATATGGTGGGTTCTATCGCAAGTAAACGGCAGTTTACTTCAAAATTCGACACCTTAGCCGCACCTATACAGTGCAGCTGCGAGATGTGAAGGCGATAATGGTTGAGCAAATCGCTCAGAAAGATAGAAATTGGCACGCGATAATTCGCGTACTGATGCGTGGGAATCGCAACAGGTTTTACCTCTCTAGGGATCTCGAGAAGCTTACAACCCCCACCAGGCAGTGTACTTGATCGTTGTAGTATAGTATAGTAACAAGTACCGGGGGATTGATCGTTCAGCTTAGGAATAGTGTCGCTAGGATTAGAAAGCCTAATTACTAGTTCTAAAGATGAGGGATGATTATTTTTGTATTTTTTATGTTTTTTAGAAAGCAAGTAAAATCTCGGGTTTTGGAAGAGTGGGCGGAATTAGTTGCTATTCAACTAACCCAAAACTAAGATGCAATCAAAATAAAATACTAAAAATGAAATTAAACTAATTTATACTAAGGTTGTGAGCAGTAATTGGAGAAATTGTGTTTACTTAGACTTCACTACTCCCTAGATATCTTTTACACGTTAATTACTTGTTATAATTGTATGGATGACGGATTGTATTCCTTAATACCATTCATGGGGTGGCATACATAACTCCCCAATTCTATGAGCTCTTATCTCCTCCTACACCATGACCCAGCACAACTATAGGGATTGTAAACAGTGGCTCATGCATTAAATACAACCAATAAAGACCTAGTACGCCTCGGTTCATGTTTCTTAAGACGTTCAAGCATGTTACCATTTGGAGATCTGCCAGTTTTCTCTAGCCTAACATATAAAATCATTAATCCAAAACAAGAATAGACAAGTAATCAACACATAATCAATATCTAGGTTTCATTAGATCTAAGCAAACACAAAGAAGATCTAGCCTAGCATAATGGAATTGAGACAAGAACAAGATATAGACAACCAATACATAGACATATTGATTGAATTAGAAGAACACTTATCTCAATTACAATGCAAGGTATCAAGGGTTTGGAACCCTTGAAAAACCTGTAAAAGTTGCACCAAATTCGTCTTTAGGGTTTCACCAAAACTTCTCTCTCTTTTTAATGAAAAAACTAGAAAACTATATATAGGAAAACTGGGGTGACGGCGTCAAGAGCAAGGGTGTGACGCCGTCATCTCGCCGCCAATTACTTCCTCGGACGGCCTTGATCTACTTATGACGGCCTATGTGAAGCCGTCATCAACCACGGTATTTTATTCTTGGGACTCTGACGCCGTCAAGAGCAACTCTTGACGCCTTCATGCACTGTTCCCATCATAGAAATTTGAGACTTTGCCGTTTTCTACTTTTATGCTCCAAAAACGTCCGAAATGGCTTCTTTTCCAGAATTCACTCTCCAAGTACCTAAAATCACAAAATGAACGATTTAGGGCAATATTTGATCAAATAAAGTCGGATTCGGGCTTAAATGACCCCCTAAAAACGGATCATTTTTCGCCTCATCATATACCCTTACACTTGAGATTTGCTTGTCCTCAAGCAAATGCGCTTTTATTCTACTCAAAAGACAAGTTAGGGGCCATTTAACACTAATATAAAAGTAATTACAACAAATAATCGTTCCACTAAAGACCAATAGACAAGCACGGAGGTCATACACAAGCACCTCACAAATAGTGTTTAGATACTCACATCTCTCGGGTGTAATAAAGTAATATAACATTATGGAAATGGAAGATATCTCTCACTACCTGTCATAGCAAAATAGATTACCATAGGCTTGGGAAAGGATCAAACCTCCACCACATGGCGTAAGCACCTAGGATAAACTATCAAAGAGGTCTTTTAAAGGGTTGTAACGTTAGGTATAGGGATATGAATTACACGGTTTTGTTGGATAAAGGAAGTTTTACTGGTGGCGAGTTAACAATCTTGGTTAATTACATGTACAAGATGGCGCTGCTAAGCCAAGACTAGACTCGACTTAAGCTAACAAATGAAAAATAACTAAAAACATAAAATGAACATAGAATGAAACGGGATGGTAGTCCGCATGTTTTTTTTTTTTTTTTTTTTTTTTTTTTTTTTTTTTTTTTTTTTTTTAGACATACACTCTTACCCTACCATCCAAAATAATATATCATAGGGGTATGAACATTCCCCTTACACTTGAATCTTTACATACTTTACATTTAACTATTCTAATGACTCGAATTAAGAAAATCAAAATACTTGGAGCACTTTTAAGATTAACGTACATATGGGGGTAATAATATTATGTTCTTCCCCATTACTCCATAAAATAAGTACTTGCCCATGAGTCCCAATCGTCCCAAAACAATATGTACAAGGATATGACTCGACTTAGCAACCATGTAATCAATTAGAAAGTTAACTTAGGGTTTAACAAATAACAATAATGCACTAAAGATGAGCGCATACACGGAAGGCTAAGGCGATTTGGGTGTACATTTAAGTGGGGTGTAACAAATTCTTCCTTTAAGTAAAATGCTTAAAGTTAGAAACGAAAAGATAGGCTCGGAGGGGTGTACTAGGGGTATCGTGTACTAAAAATGAGTACAACGCTAAAGGTGTGGGAAAAATTAGTTGACTTAACTAGCCAAGTAATATGACATAAATGGTCAAGTAATTATAATACGAGTTTAACACAAGGGTGATCCTAATGCCTCTTATCATGTAGTAAATCCTACCACACGAATGTAGTCTCACTAGCGGTCTCGGGATGCATCACTAACGCAAATTCTAGAATCTAAATGCTACCGGTACACTCATAAGCACTAATAATGAATGCTTTTCCTATCAAATCTAAAGGCGAACCTCACATTTTTGGGTGGAAATTTTTTCTGAATATACGGTTATGTGCTAGTCATACAACCTCCTATCCATGAGACGCTTGCTATGGCTAAAGTTTCACTCCTAAATGTTGTAAAAAAATTTAAATTTGGCGCTAAAATTGCACTAACAAGTATTTCTCATAGTTTTATTACACATCTACTAAAATTGCTACCGGTACACTCATAAGCACTAATAATGAATGCTTTTCCTATCAAATCTAAAGGCGAACCTCACATTTTTGGGTGGAAAATTTTTCTGAATATACGGTTATGTGCTAGTCATACAACCTCCTATCCATGAGACGCTTGCTATGGCTAAACTTTCACTCCTAAATGTTGTAAAAAAATTTAAATTTGGCGCTAAAATTGCACTAACAAGTATTTCTCATAGTTTTATTACACATCTACTATCAAACAAAACAAACTCAAGCGAAAGTGCATATGTAAGGTATCATCTTTTTACCCTCCCCTTACACTTAAGATGAACATTGTCCCCAATGTTCAAATAAAGAATGTAAAAGTGAAAAAGTAAAGAGAATGAAATCAAATACTCCCCTGATTCGCTCGGTATGGATTATAGGTTGGCTAGGTTAGATCTTCCTCCAAGAAAATGAACAATCAAAGCTTCCCTTCCAGAATATAAATCATCTCCTTGTCGAACATAACCTGTAAATCCTGACAAAAAGTAGACAAGACAACCTCGCGTAAAATCGGCGGCATCCTATATAAGTTACTAAATCCTAAAAAATAATGTAAGATATAATGCTTGTGGAATGAAGTTTGCAGATTTCCTGGAGATTATAAAACTTAATAATTCACAAAAACCATAAGACTCCGTTAGAAAAACAAAACTGGTAAAATTTCCAGATTTTAACTCCTGACGCCGTCAAGAGTAAACCCCTGACGCCGTCAGAATGGACCTGCAGAAATTCTTATGTTAAGTTTCCGTAAAATTTCTGGAAAAACTCGGTCCTACTTCCTGGAAAATCCTGCAAAACTTCATTATGACTCAATACAAGCATTTGACTCTAACGAATACGAATATACATGTTCATTTAATATTGTGGAAAATCATGATCGGTTTGTTTCTTAAAAACATATTTGGGGTTTCCCCTTACACTTATCTTTTGCAAAAAATACTTTTAGGTTGGAGTTAAGACTAGGCCAAACAACATAGTAAAGTATTTCCACATTTTAATTTAGAAACATGATCTACCAACAATAAAAACTAAGCATGCATACGGAAACAAATAACAAACAAACAAAAATAAAATCACACAAAACATGGGTTGCCTCCCAAGAAGCGCTTGTTTTTGTTCGAGTCACGAGCCTGACTCTACCCTTATTTAATGGAAATAGGGGAGGTTTTCCCTACACTTTGAATTAAGTGCGGGTGGAAGTAGCGATACACACCCTCAGGGTAGAAATATGCCTCGTGAGGAAAGTGTGGTGGATGAATTATATGCTCAAAGGGCTGTGCTCCTATCATCATAACCTTACCTAATTCAATCGGGTTAATGGGTGGATTAAGATTTTCTCCTAGAAAGGGATCATTTTCTATCAACTTCGAAAGACTCCTAGTTGGGGATCCATCTTGACCTAATAAACCCGGTTTAAACCCATAATGTTTCTTGTGATCAATCATAAATGGGTGATGTAAGCATGTAAGGTCATGTTCCACTCCTATGTCAGCTTCCTCTCTACAAGGCTTAGAGTCTACTACCTTTGTCCTAAGACTACCCGAACTATATGGTTTGATGGTTGGATCGGAACCTATTTCAATTCCTAAATTTTCATCCAAGGATGGAAGATTAGGTGACAGTTTTGGTTGAGGCTCCGGTTCATCAAAACTAGGAACTTCCCTAGAACTAAGAGTAAGGTTATCACTACAAGTATTCAAACCTATATCCTCTAGTGGTGTTTGGTCTAAGGGCTCTACCTCTATTGGGATTCCTAAAGTCTCTTCTACTTCTTCCGGGTAAGTCACGGGCGGTGCGTGTGCCTCAAATGATGGTAGGACTTGTGGGGTACTTTGTGGGCTTGGATTATCCACCTCATCCTCCATTGTACCTAGATTACCTATGTGTTTGTTTTGTACTATGGCTTTAGGTGACATCCACACAGGTATCCTTGAGTAATCATCCCCAGACAAACTTTCTGTTTGCTCCTTCAAACTTGTTTTTGATTGATTTGTGATGTTGTTTGTTGGGTTGTCTACTCTATAATAATATTGGGCACAGTCTTCTATGGTATCCCATGCTTCTTCAGCACTTAATTCCCTAGGGCCCCCATTGGCAAAATCATCAATGCACATTTGGTCACATCGGCTGACACGATAGTAAAAGGTTTGGGTTAGGGATGCTAAAGAGAAACTATGATGAGGGAATTTTCGAAGTAAGATTTTAAAACGAGTCCATGCATCATATATGGGTTCATCTCGATATTGTTTGAAATTCGAGATGTCAATAGGGTAGAATGGCCTTTGTGGTTGGTGGTATGGTGGATTCGCGTACTCCATAATGGTGAACGGAAGAGTCAATGGAAATTACGAACAAACACACAAAGAAAAAGATAGACTAAAGAAAACCTAAAAATAAAAAATAAAATCTTACTAGAAAGGAATCTAGCAAGTAGACCTAATAAAAAGAAATCCTAACCTAGACAATAACTATTCCCCGGGCTGCGGCGCCAAAAACTTGATGCGTGGGAATCGCAACAGGCTTTACCTCTCGAGGGATCTCGAGAAGCTTACAACCCCCACCAGGCAGTGTACCTGATCGTTGTAGTATAGTATAGTGACAAGTACCGGGGGATTGATCGTTCAGCTTAGGAATAGTGTCGCTAGGATTAGAAAGCCTAATTACTAGTTCTAAAGATGAGGGATGATTATTTTTGTATTTTTTATGTTTTTTAGAAAGCAAGTAAAATCTCGGGTTTTGGAAGAGTGGGCGGAATTAGTTGCTATTCAACTAACCCAAAACTAAGATGCAATCAAAATAAAATACTAAAAATGAAATTAAACTAATTTATACTAATGTTGTGAGCAGTAATTGGAGAAATTGTGTTTACTTAGACTTCACTACTCCCTAGATATCTTTTACACGTTAATTACTTGTTATAATTGTATGGATGACGGATTGTATTCCTTAATACCATTCATGGGGTGGCATACATAACTCCCCAATTCTATGAGCTCTTATCTCCTCCTACACCATGACCCAGCACAACTATAGGGATTGTAAACAGTGGCTCATGCCTTAAATACAACCAATAAAGACCTAGTACGCCTCGGTTCATGTTTCTTAAGACGTTCAAGCATGTTACCATTTGGAGATCTGCCAGTTTTCTTAAGCCTAACATATAAAATCATTCATCCAAAACAAGAATAGACAAGTAATCAACACATAATCAATATCTAGGTTTCATTAGATCTAAGCAAACACAAAGAAGATCTAGCCTAGCATAATGGAATTGAGACAAGAACAAGATATAGACAACCAATACATAGACATATTGATTGAATTAGAAGAACACTTATCTCAATTACAATGCAAGGTATCAAGGGTTTGGAACCCTTGAAAAACCTGTAAAAGTTGCACCAAATTCGTCTTTAGGGTTTCACCAAAACTTCTCTCTCTTTTTAATGAAAAACTAGAAAACTATATATAGGAAAACTGGGGTGACGGCGTCAAGAGCAAGGGTGTGACGCCGTCATCTCGCCGCCAATTACTTCCTCGGACGGCCTTGATCTACTTATGACGGCCTATGTGACGCCGTCATCAACCACGGTATTTTATTCTTGGGACTCTGACGCCGTCAAGAGCAACTCTTGACGCCTTCATGCACTGTTCCCATCGTAGAAATTTGAGACTTTGCCGTTTTCTTCACTTTTATGCTCAAAAAACGTCCGAAATGGCTTCTTTTCCAGAATTCACTCTCCAAGTACCTAAAATCACAAAAGGAACGATTTAGGGCAATATTTGATCAAATAAAGTCGGATTCGGGCTTAAATGACCCCCTAAAAACGGATCATTTTTCGCCTCATCACGTACTTAAAAAATTTTGTGTATAAACCTATTTTCCCTTCGGGGAAATCAGCTATACACGCGTCTACGTCTGGAGCCTCTGGACGCACGTCCAGAGGAATAAAATAATCGGACGAAAACTCGGTGACATCGTCAACCGTCATCGCAGAGCGAAAGTCCCCTAATTGAGCAACCATTTTCATCTATTTACTAGTATAACGCACCTACAGAAATGTTTATTTGCGAAAAGATAGCTTTTGAGAGAAAAAAATGGTGAAGTGTGTGTTTTACTGTGTGTAATTAAAAAAGTGGGGCGGTAACTATTATATAGGGAGGAAGAAAACCCTAGATTACCCCCACGTGGATCCCACTCACAAAAACGAGTGGCTAGAAACGAATCGACACATGCACATTTTCCCGATTTGCGAGGGCTACGTGGACACCACTCCCATTTTCCAAGGTATCCTTTTTGAGATATTATTGACTAGGTTCATTGTACTTTCAAAATGGGCGGTAATATTTCAATAAAACTCCCGCCACGCTTACCGCTGTTAATGTTAGTCTAGCGTCCGCGGCTACAAGCCACGCACACTAGACTGGGGGGACATGATGACGTATAGTTTATATATGGGCCACGAGCCCAAATGATAAATATTACTCGGCCCAAACCCACCACGAGTGGGCTATCATAACGAATAAAGGGCCATAATAATAATAACGGCTTGGGCTCACGAAGCCCAAAGCCCAAACTAAACTAACCGGGTATGCGATAAGGATCATCTATTCATGGAATAGATATCCTTACCCCGATAAGCACCACGAGTGCGAAGAGTAAGGAGCAAGAAACCTACGCGGTTTCAGCCCCTATATAAGGAATGACATCTCTCATTCAAAGGTACGATATACAAACCATAACTCTTAACAAGAACCTTAAATCGATTACTTACTCTCACGCCGGAGTCTAATCGGGGGAGACAATCCCTCGATAAGCCTAACGGTGTCGTTTATTTTCTTAGTGTGCATGTAACAAGTACTAAGAAGCGAATTGGTACGAGAGCAAGATCCCATAATCAGGAACGCCCAACTTTTGTATCAACAGTATATCCTTGAGTACCACTAGCAATAGCTAGATGTAGCCAAAACCCGGTTTTAGCAAAGACCGGTTTCGGTTCTCGGTCAAAGTCAAAGAAACAGTTCCGGTTAAAACCGGTTCAGTTTTTTTCGGATCCGGGGTACATAAAAGCAGGACCGGTAGCACCGGTTCCGGATCGGGTTCCAAACCGGTTCGTGTGGAAAAACCGGTCAAACCGGTTTGACAAAAATCGGTGCTATTTGTTAACAGTGGGCTCGTTTCAGGGTCAAGTCGTGGTGGTCTAATGAGATTAGAGCGTATTTTGTGTTCAGGGGTTGTTGTGTAACAGCAACTTAGAAGTAGGGTTTGATGGTTGTAGATGGAGGAATAAGGGTGGCTGATCTAATGTCTTATTGAAGATGGAGGGAAATGAAAAACGTTTAGGGTTGATTGATCTTTATAACCGGACATCATTTTGTCACATTTGGATTGGGTTATAAAATTCTTTTGGGCTTCAACGTATAACCTTTGGGCCACTGTGATGGTGAAACGCAACAGAAAACGCAGCATATTTAGTAGTTTTAAAAAACCGGTTTTAAACCGGTTACTAGCCTCAAAATCAAGAACCGGGTACGAACAGGCGGTTCCTTCAAGAACAGAACGGTTCTTAGGACAACCGATTTAGACCGGTTTCGGTTCCATAACCGGTTTGGATGGCCACCAGCAATAGCATATGCAATTCGATGAATATTTTTTAATATATACACTCTCGTCCATTTTTTTTTCAAATCGTCAAACTCATTTTATCTTACCCTTTATTTCATGATAGTTTGCAAGATGATTGTAACTAAAATGCCAAAAAACAAAAAGGCAAGAATTCAAAACCTATTGACCACCGATGTTTATCGAGTCAACGTGAATAGTATACAATTATGTTATATAAATACAAGAGGTAATTGCAAAATACATCTTTAGAGTTTTTAGTTTCCACATTAAACATCACTCGCATTCACTTTTGGCGATCGTTACTCTTTCGTTATCAAAAGTAATACACATTGCATCTCTGAAGGCTAATGATAAAAGTTTTTTCTCCGTTATGTATTAAAATTCATAGACCGCTTTAAATAAAATAACTCCCAAACAATATCATTATTCATTTCATATTCTTCTACTAACTGCCTTCACTGCCTATCATCATCATTATCTATTTCTCACCACCACAGCCTAAACCTCAAACCATAAATCATTTTCAACACCACAACATATCAAAGCCATCACAAAATAACGAAATCCAACATTGTACCACCTCCACCACCACCATCCTTTGGATACGGGGGTGGTCGGATTAGTGACCACCACCATCCCTCGTATTCGTGGTGGCCAGTTCTGTGACCACTATCATCCGTTACCTCTACCTTCACCATCTGCCACCTCTACTACCACAAGTATCCACCACATCCACTGCCATCAACCTCCTCCACTCTCGCCAAATGATATGGTATTTGAATATGTGGTGGTTGGTTTGTCATGTTTGAGACTAATTTATCAAAAGGAGTGTTTGACTTTTAGTAGATATTAGAGATAATAGAAAAAATAACATCGTTAATCCACAAGAATGTAACTAGTCTAACTTTACTAATAGAGGGATGAACCAAAAAATTATGACATGTATGTTAAATGTAAGCAATGTCCTATAACCTGGGTTTCTAATTGACTCGGTCGAGTCATCGGGTCAATGGTTCAACCGGTTTGACCATCGAGCCAACACAGTTTGCCGTAAACAAAATAGTAATAGTTCAGTTTACCAAACACCTATAAAACTTACAAAATACACATAAAACCTAAAAAGTCTAATACAATCACATAGTAAGATTATAAGCACATATAATCAAAATACAAAACACATATAATTAAATGAGAATCAAGTTTTCACTTACAAACGTAAATGGTAAATAGTTCAAATATCAAACAACATTTATCCAATGTCACGAACTCACGATCACTCCGAGCATATCACAATGAATTTAAATTTATTATATATACACCTTGTTATTGAGACATTGAAGTATTATATGAATCAAGTCCACAATCACTTATTAAATGAATATTACTATCATCTTCATCAACAAGAGCATAACGAATTAGGTTTACCACAAATGTAGAGGCTTTAGTGGCGGTATTGATTGAGAGTAGTCGATTATGGAAAAACTGGTTTTCATATATATTTTCTAAAATGTTATTGACGAAAAATAAAAAACTTGGTTGGTTTTGGTGTAAACCAGGTATTCAAACAACAATTCATGTTGAACGGTTTGTTTTATATCGAAAACGGTTCAACCAATCCACTCAAACCGGTTTTCAAAATATTGAGTGTGAGAACTGACAAACCACAAATCACAATTCATAAAGATATATTTTGTAAAACAAAGTTAACAAAAGTTGATTAGGAACGCGTTGGACATGAAAGCAGCTGGAGACGGCTGGAAAGTTAAGAAAAGGCGATATAATAGAAAATTATTAGATAATCTAATTAATTATATTGCCATTTTTTTCCCTTTAATTTTGTTATTTTTAAGCAAAAATGCATGTTCCTACGAAGCAGAGATAGTGTTAAATGGTCGGTGCAATTTGCATACTTCCATGCAATATACGCTATTAATAGCTGCTCTAATCACAACTTGCCACGTCGCACCACATGGCCCCACCTGTGCCGACGCGTTCTGAATTTCACTCCTCCAACTTTCATCCTTTCGCATGACCAACCCTTTCTTAAACTATTAGTACAAACTAATCCAACTAATTAAAGAATATGTCACCTATTAGTAACCAAGTTTTATTAGTTTTTCAATTTAATATCTCAAATTTTATGCTAATCATAAGACTATAATAGTTTCAAAACTATTTTATTCTTATGTAATTTTCTAACTTTGATGTGCTTAAAGTATTCATCTATGTATTAACATGTTTTACATAAATTTTAAACACACCACTCACTGAATTTAACTAATTTCAACTAAGTTTATGCATAACCCGTTGATGCATGACTAAACATAAACAATAACCACAAAATAATAACCAAGTTTGAGAAGCGTTTCATTTAGGTTACTTTAACATAAAAATTACATAAGAATGAAACGTTTTGAAACTTCAATGGTTTTTATAGTTGGTGTAAAATTTGAGGTACCAAATTGAAACAGATCTCAAACTTAATTATTATTTGATGATTTTTTCACCCAACTAATTAATAAAAAAACTTGAAAGTTTTTAAACTCAATTATGTGAGTTCGTTTGATTTAATTGCGAGAAATGACCACTCTTATAATTGAGTATAAATTGAAAGTTTTACCAATATGTCAAGAGGCCTATAGCAAGTGTGCTAATTGCGGCCTTACAAAAACTTATATAAGTTGGGGCATTATAGGGTTTAGGACGTACTAATTTTATTATCGTCTTAATACAAATTCTTCTAGCAAATAACACATAAATGTCAACATTTTTGCAATGAAGTTTGGGGCCTTAGCTAAAGTTGAGGCTTATAACACAAAAGGCCTAAATAGATGTTTTGAGGCTTTATGGTTAAAATAACCTTGTGTTTTAATTTACCTGTTAATCTTGAGAAATCGAATTATTCTTACTTCTTCTATGACTTTAACTCACAATCACTTTTAAAAGTTGTAACTTAAAACTACAAACGTGCTATTACATGACCTATTAACAATAATGATATGTTGTTGTTAGATATTTCCTACTGGTCTCGATTAGGGGTGTTATTCGAGTTGACCTGGTTGGTTCATGTCAATTTGGGTTAAGGCTAAAAAAAAACATATCTGAACCAGACCTTGTTTCGAACTCGGGTCAGCTCGGGTTCTGGTCTAGGTCGTTTAAAAATTATACAATTTTGGTGTTTACATACAAATTAGAAAGAAAAAAATGAAACTCGTGTCACTCGGGTTGATCCGAACACGAGTAAGAGACATATATTATACTCGAACCCGATCTTGTTTAGAACTAGGGTCAATTCGGGTTGACCCGAATATAATTTTGGACCCGGCTAACCCGACCCGAAAAGCCATATTCGGAGTTGGGTTTGGGTTCGGGTTCCGGTTCCGGTTTTGTCGGCTTTTATGACACCTCTAATCTCGATTATAAATACCATCTTCCTTATAACATTTCCCTCAAAAATATTATAGCATTTTTCAAATCTACAATGTCTTTAATTTCCATAAGCAAATCTGAAAGGACCAAATTGTAACTAAACATCTAATATAAGTAGTAGAGGCAAGTTAAGATCCACTCTCAAACCAAACTTTATTAAAGTAAAGAAAGAAAGAAATATCTTAAAAGTGAGATACTTATTTATTCATAGCTAGTTGTAAGTGAAAATATCTGAATCTAGAACCAGAAAGTAACAATGGGAGCTTTGGATCATCTTCAAAACATGTTCGATTGTGGAAATAGTAGCAGCCGAAAGTACCAAAAACGCAAGCAATTGCAGGTATAAAATCTCTCAACATCACTAAGTTTTTGTGCTTATACTTTTTTTTTTTAGATCTATTTATTATGTTTTCTAGATAGTCAAAAACGTACATTTAGTTTAAAAAAGAAATATGAAGTAATTAGATTCTGATTAGCAGTTTGTTACTATTTGCTTAATGCTTAGGTTATATAATGTATGTTATATTTATGCTATGCTTTGATCTGTGTCTGCCTTGATATAGACTACATTGCTAAAAGAAAATGAAAGGAATGATGTTTACATCTCTATATGGCTTTTTCTCATTGGTTCTAAAGTTTTGTACCTACAAGTATATTGTACGAGTAGCTTTTTCCCTTTGACAAAGTCGTATAAAGGTAGTATAGGATCATTTACAATGAATCTACGTGTTTTGAAAGTTTTTGTCGTTAAAAAGCCATTACTAAAAAAAACTTTAATTGTGAAAGTTTGTTATCCGTACGTCCAGTTGCTAATCCACGATACTTGTCATTTCTAACGTAACTTGAGAAACTTTAAATCAGTGAGAAGAAATTAAAAACCTTCTCCTAAAAAAAAAAAAAAAAAAAAAAAAAAAAAAAAAAGGGGGCCATTGTAAAGACTTTTGAATAAAGAAAAAGTGAGTATTTTCGGGATTTCTCAAATAAATTTTTTAAATTCTTTGTGTATGAATAAGGTTGCTATTCTTCAATAACTATGTCTATTTACTATTTAGATTCTTAAAACGAGTTACATGGTGGTGTGGATATTACTTAAAGCAACATTTGCTAAAGCCGGACGTGTTTGGTTTGAGCGTATGAGAATGAAAGAATGACTTTCATTTTTATTAAAGTTCTTTGGATTATTGGTTTTATTTTTGGGATTGGGTATGAAACCCACAAAAGTATGCATTTTCTAAACCCTTCATTGATGATGGGTTTGTAAACCCATTCTCATACTTATACATATAGTGATTCCATAATACAAACCAAGCGCCCCTGGAAGTAATAGTAATTACGTATGTACTCTTTTGAATTTCAATATGCAAATACTAGTATACTATGTTGAACTTAAGTATCTTGATTTCTCGAAATTAGTAAGGGGCATTTGGTTTGTTGGTAGGAATCATAATGGGTATCAGATCTAGTATGTGGTAGAATGATAATGTATATGAAAAAGTGTATTATTACGATTGTTTATGTTTGGATGACAAAATATGATATGAAAAAAGTGTATAAATATTTAAATTTTGTAGTAGAAAAAGAGAGGGGGTCCACGGAATGGATTTCATAGACATCAAATTAGTAAGTAATGAATCTATGACTATGATATACATATTTTATTTCAAGACCCATTAAACAAACACCTTGAATTGGAATGAAATTCATATGCCCATTCCGATAAGGCCATACCAAATCCACCGTAAAATAACTTTTGTGTTTAACTAATTATTCATAGTATTTTGTTAAGAAGGAGGAAAAAAAAAAAAAAAAAAAAAAAAAAAAAAAAAAAAGTGGATGTGGATAGCATGTGTAAAAGACAAAGGGACATGTATTACTGGGGGAAATTTTGAATTTTTGAAAGTTGAAATATTAGTGAGTTTGATTTGAAATGTCTGAATCTTAAAATTAGGCTTGAAATGAGATTTGAGATTTGGTTAAAGATGTGTATGCTTTATTTTACAGATAACCTTTTTTTATAGTTAGATTGATGAAGTTTTAGAATCTAGCTAACAAAGTAAACAATACTGAAAATAAAAGTTCTAGCTAACAATCCAATTTAAGATATTTATTGTTGTATAGTTTGCATTATTGAAAGCCCTAATCATTAAGTTTTGTACCCTTCTAATAAAGTTGCTTCATATTATTCACGACAGCACTAGACTTATTTTTAATGTTTAGTGGTTATGTTATGTGGCGTTAAAACATGATTAAGTTTATCAATAATTTCAATTCAAATATCGCATTATTGTTGCTTGTCAAAGTTGGTAATTTCTTACACACGTAATTACAAAGGCCTAGTCTTACATTAACAACTCTTTATTGTGAATAAAAGGCACTAAGTGCATATATCTAGCATTAAATACATTTTTTTGCATACTCAAAACTTGGTTACGTTTGTTATTGTTAAAGAATTTTTAATAATTAAAATTTGTATGCATCAATAAATACGTTATGTCCCACCGTCCCATGACATATTTGAGTTCAAACAAAGTATTTATTGTTGACCTACTTTTTCTATGTTTACACTATTGCATTTATGTCTAGGCGTGGCACGACATACCACTAATTTAATGTGCAGAAATATTAGTTAGCCCTTATTATTCGCCGTGAACTATTCTTTTACTAATTTAAAGATTCGTGTCACACTTCCATATGAATGTGTCTTATAAAATAAGTCTATTCATAGTATCTAGCCATCCCAATTCCCCAACGGCCAACATTTATCAACTATTTTTTATACGAAAAAAAAATGATTAACATATTTGAACTTCTTTTTAACTTTTCTAACTTTTTGTTTCTATGAAATGTCATTTTATAGACCGTGGAGATTAAAGTGAAGATCGATTGTGACGGGTGCGAGAGGAAAGTGAGGAGATCCGTAGAAGGAATGAAAGGCGTGACATCCGTAACTATTGAGAGGAAGCAACACAAGCTCTCGGTTACTGGTTACGTTGAGCCACACAAAGTCTTGCGTCGTGTGGCTTTTAGAACAGGCAAGAAGGCCGAGCTTTGGCCATATGTGCCATATGATATAGTGGCCCACCCATATGCCCAAGGTGTTTATGACAAAAAGGCACCGGCAGGGTACGTGCGATATGTTGAGGATCCACAAAATAACCTAGCACGAGCAAGCTCGACTGAGGTTCGGTATACCACTGCTTTTAGCGACGAGAACCCTGCCGCATGTGCTATAATGTGATCAGTCCCATAAAGAGCTGAAATAGAAGTTGAAGTTTATCTAATTTTCTTGTTTTGGTTATAATATTGTACACAAGTTGTGGTGATTACCAAAAAGCTAATTAATTTTGTAATCTTGTAAAAAAGATGATATATTGGGTAATCACTTTTATATTAAAGAATTAAACATAAAATTATTGAAAGTTGATTAGGAACATAGCTGGAACTTGATCAAACGGCAGCTAAAGTGCTAAGTTTAATAAACAAATAATTTATGTGGCAATAAAATAGAATAATGAATAATTAAATGTATTTAATTTTAGCAAGTTCTTAGAAAGCCACCATTAAGACAGCGAAGGCTACTGACATCACACTTTCATTTAGCTAACCGACTGATGGATGAATTAAACTCACACTACAGTTGATATATTCATTATCATGAATTTTTTAGCAACATCATTGATAATTATCACGAAAAAAATATAACTGAAAAACATTTGCTTCTACCTTAAGGGCATGTTTGGTTGGGGAAATGAGCTCAAAGAAATGGAAATGAAGAAGAATAGCTTCTTTAACGTTGCCATAATAACTCCAAATATGAAGATCACTAGAAAAATAATCTTTTCACGTACGTAGTTGCGCGAGAGAGAACAACCCGTGTATATTTCCATTGGGGTCTCTATAGCTCCATCGTTTATCAGAATCAATCTCGTCACTAGTTAGAGGACCAACATAATCAAGCCACGAAGAACCAGACTCAACAGCAATATTTAAATCATTACCCGGGGGTGTAGATGGAGGCGCAATGATGGAGTCTTTTTCAGGAGTAATAACTGGCATAACCTGACACTTGTCTTGATGCAATAACTGGCGTAACCTGATAATTCTTAGGGTGTTTAGTTTATGTACAAATTCAAGGAATTGAATTCCTTTAGTTTATAAGTGGAAACTAATTCTTTGCATTGGAAAATAATTTTTTAGAGGATAATAATAATAATAATAATAATAATAATAATAATAATAATAATAATAATAATAAATAAAAATAATAAATAATAATAATAATAATAATAGTAGTAATAATAATAATAATAATAATAATAATAATAATAATAATTTTTACTGATTTCTTAAGTCAATTCTCTAGTGTTACCAAAGACAAGAATTTTTACTGAATTTCTGTGAAATTCATTTATGTGAATTTGATTTCTGCGCTTCATTTCATTTTTTTGAATTTCACCCTACCAAACATACCTTTTAGGGAAAATTTAGACATACAGATACACAGCACCGGAACGCGCGGTTACATGACAAATAATATTTCATCTCTTTTTTTATTATTTATGAGAAACGAAATTTTGAAATTATTTTTACCGTTGATATCAGATTAATACTTACAAAGTTACAATAATACATTAGAATAAAATAGAAAACTTCACGCGTAGATATTTGTCAATGCAACGAGATATTTTTACTTTTCTTTAACTAACAATGCAATCGGATAAGAAGGTACGGAGTAATAAATACTCCCGTAACACCATTTTACTACTATTTTGATAGGATGGTTGATTTGTTGACTAAAAAATGTCAAGTGGGTTTAGCAATGGTCGGTTCATTTTGCAGACTGGCCATGCAATCTTTGCTATTTATAACTCTCTAATTACATTTTGCCAAGTGGAATCATGATGGCCCACCTCTGCCGACGCTTTTTGCAAGTTGACACTTTTAGTTTTACATGTTTGCATAAATCACCCTTTTCTAAGCAATTCATACAAACTAATCCAATTAAAGTATTTCAAAATTCAGTTAAGTGAATTCGCTTGAACATGTTTGAATGAAGATGATTAAGTCATCTATTATTGAAATTGTGAAGTACTCCATATCATTTCTAATAGCATTATGATAAATTACATGTATAAATACTTGATATAGTCTGTATTAAATTTTGACAAAGATAGTAACTGTTCAAAGCAATGGGAACATATAACTTACTCATTACGTCTCAAAAAATAAGTCCAGTTTTACTTTTTAAATCTAACTTTGACCTTAAATATTTTTGTTTGTATTATATAATATTTGATGCAAAATATATAAATAAATAGTGTTTTATATATATTTTCATTTGGTATAATTTTCATCAAGTGATATATAATAAAAACAAAAATATTTACGGTCAAAGTTCGATTCAAAAAGTCAAACTGGACTTATATTTTGAGACGGAGGTAGTATAATGTTTTTTTTCTTGAGATTTGGTACTATTTTTTATGGTGATATAAAAGATTAGAAGAATTAGATTTGCAACGGGTGAGAAATGTGATATTCACATATTTTGAGAGAAAGTTAGTAAGTGATTCTTTTTTATTAAAAGGTGTGTATGGAACACTTAGAGCATCGGGTGTGGTCTTCGTTGTTCACCGCTGATCCGAGCTGGCATGCCCGCCATCCTCGCTGCCACACCGATCGAATTCGCCGTTCTTCGCCGTTGAGTACTTGCTCGTGGCCACGACGAGAGAAATACATGTACTTTTTGCAGCTTTTCTTTTTATAAACGTTATATAACGTTTATATTTCTAATGTAAAAAATAAATGTGTATGTGGTGGCGCTCAAATGAAGAGATTGAGGTTAGTTGTTTAGTGAGGAGGAGGTTAGTTGTGAAGAGGTGTTGGGTAATGTGACACACGTGGGGCCCGAATAAAGAGGAGAAGCTAGTTGTCCACACCTGATGCTCTTAGGACACTGGCAGTCATGATTCCGAAAACATTCATACCTCCGAAATCCACCAATAATATCATTCCACCTCATTCATACTTTTTCCATACCTCCCAACCCCATTTTAGTGGCAACCATGCCTTTTTCATACATCCCAACTTTTTTTTAATTAATTAAATTAAACAATTTAAATTAAAACATAAATATTTCATTAATAACTAAAAGAAAATTACATAATACTTAAAAAAAAAACATAATTAAAAGAAAATTACATTATTCTTAAAAAAAATGAAATAACTAATCATCGAGATATGTTAAGTTTTGAGCATCTACGTGGTCCGTAAGATCATATAGGAGTCGGTAATGCATTTGTTCGTCGATTAACTCCGGTAATACACTATCGTCATAAACTGGCGCGACTGGCGGATCCATTATATGAACCGGTGATATTGACATCCCATCATCTTTTAAAATCATATTGTGAAATATGATACACGTATAAACGATTTGTCGAATCTTTTCAACCGACATTGCCCGGAGAGGACGAGCGAGAATCATCCATTTATTTTTAAGACGACCAAAAGCTCGCTCGATATCTTTTCTTGCAGACTCTTGTAGCTTTTTAAATCTCTTTTCATTCAATTCAACCGGATGTTTGTATGCTTTAACAAACGTTGACCATGTAGGATAGATTCCATCGGTAAGATAATAACCACGTTTGTAAAACCGTCCATTTACATGAAATGAACTGTTTGCCGCCGTTCCGTTTCGCTCCGTAAGATACAATGGTGACTGATTCAAAACATTGATATCGTTGTTTGCACCGGGAGGACCAAAAAACGAATGCCAAATCCACAAATCGTAAGAAGCGACGGCTTCAAGCATAATAGTTGGGTATTGATGATCACCTCGCTTATATTGACCTTTCAAATGTCTAGGACAATTACGCCAATGGAAATGGGTACAATCAATGCTACCAAGCATTCCAGGAATGTGATGTTGATCTTCATGGAACTCGTATAAGCGTGCAATGTCATGGGATGTAGACCTACATAAGAACTCTCGACCATATAATTGAATAATCGCTTGGCAAAAATGATCAAGGCATTCTCCTATAAAAAAATTAATAACAATAACTTAAAAAAAATATATATAACGCTAACTTTATAAAAAAATTAATAACAATAACTTTAAAAAATATATATAACGCTAACTTTATAAAAAAAAATAACAAGAACTCTAAAATATATATAACGCTAAAATATAAAAAAATTAATAACAATAAGTTTAAAAAATATTTCACCTGACGTTCGGCGCGCCATGTTTAAATAGTCATCAAATCTATCTGGAGGTTCACCCGTTGCGAGTTGCCTAATGGCCGATGTGCATTTTTGTAATGCCGTGAAACTCTTTTTTCCCCTCGCATCTAAGCCCTCTTGAAACCATTCAAAATTAGCTTCAACATCAGCAACAACTCTTAAAAACAAGCTTTTATTCATACGAAACCGTTCACCAAAACGTTTGTCGTTAAACTTTGGACGTTCAACGAAATAATCATTCATAAGGGTTCGTAAAGCTTGTTCACGAAAACGAGTTACATACTGTGTCGTTAATTGCATCATACGCGGCTAATAAGGTTTCTAGGGTGCTACCGGATGACACTAGTTCGGACAATTCTCCGGGGGGACTCACTAATGATTCGGACGAAGAAGAAGACATTGTAAAAATATGTGAATTTTGTATATGTGAATTGTATTATTTGTGATAAAAATGTATGTATTTGTCGAATATATATAGGGGATTTTTTTTTTTTTTTTTTTTTTTTTTAGCCCAATACACGCTCCAAAAAGCACCCAACGTCTATTTCATTAATTGTCAAACGGTAATATTGTGCATAGAAACTCGCATGCTTCGGAGGCAATTTATGCCGTTCAAGTGATGCCGCTAGCCATGCCGGTGGGGAGGCGGCGGTGTTCACCGCCGACATGCCCTTGCCGGTGGGTGATGCCGCCCCCACTGCCACCCTTCTTAATAACCAAACTATTGCTTTTCAAATACGTATTTTTTTAAATTATTGTATGTGATATCATAATTATGTTAATGTAAGAGCACAAATATATAATTTTGAAGAGTTGTATTCAATCGCTACAAAAAAAGTCAAATTCAAAACGATTATTTTTACACGTCTTATAGAAATGTGTATTTTTATTTATACGTTTGTGTACTAAGGCTGAGCAAATCCACCCTTAAACCGACTCGAACTGACAAACCGACCGAAACCAGACCGAACTGAACTGAACCGACCTTTTTCAGTTCGGTTTTGTATATTTATTTATGTTTTTGTCAGTTCGAAACCCTAAACTCGACCCGAACGGAGTTATTCGGTTCGGTTTCGGCTTTGATATTTATTTCTCGGTTCGATTCTCGATTTGAGTTTTTTTCTTTTTCGATTTTCGTGTCAGGTGGATTTTGTCGATTCGGGTCAAGTTTGACCCGATGCTCACCCTTATTACACACTATAAGGCGTGTGAAAAAAAACTTACACACTTATCAATGTGTAGTAACAAATGTAGTAATTAACAAACAATCACTCTATCTAAAAAGGGTCACACTTTCTGGCGTATGAAAATTGTTTATGTTATTTTTTCACATTTATACATTTGTACGTTAGATTTTTTTGTCTATACATTTTCATCTAAACATTTAAAAATTTTGTCCACGTTTGCAAATGCTGAGATATTATTCGCGCAATATTTGTCAAGACACTAGATAAGCGTGGGCTATGATATTTTAAACATTTAAAAGTGTGTATTTTTTAGCTGAAAAATGTGTAGAATTTAAGTATTTGTTGTATTGAATATTTTTAAATTTATACTATTTATAATACAAATATGATGAAAAGTAAAAAGTTAAGAAAGTGAAATGTTAAAAAAATTAAAAAGAAAATGTTGAAACAATTAATATAGCAAGTAAAAAGTTGAAACTAAAAAAAGAAATGTTGTATATTTTAAAAGGAAACTATTAATACACATTGAAAACCGAGTTGACTCGGGATGCTTCAAACACGGCGGGTTGACCCGATTATTTGACCTGTTTTTCAACTGAAACGGTTCAACTGGTTGAACAACCCGGGTCGAATTGAGTTTCATAACATTATGTTTAATCCCCAAATCCCCAAACTTTTATTACTTTTAGTTTATAACACATAAACTTTTTTATCACTAAACTATCTGGCATTATACAATCACATTCTATACACATGTACTCGTCTATATAAGATAATGTACTTATTAGCAATTCAATGACCATGATTAAATTTTGACCCATGATAAATTTGATGGATACAAAAGTGAATACTTCATCAATATTATGATGGATGGTACAAGTTAAATACTCTTTCAATGATATTAATATCATGTTGTAAATAGTAATTGTGTAACTTAAGTTTTAAAAACTATTATAAGAATAGGTTCCAGATTCTTTATAGTAAGATGTAAAATAAAATAAGATATGTTACACATTTTTTTTATATTAGACGAATACTCGCATAAAGCAACGGTATATTGTCGCAAATAATTATACTTCTGAACTTGCGATTTTTGTGTGACCCTTGATCAGGGCGTTCCTATTGATTTCGGAGGTCATATGCCATAATTATAAGTACTAT